>JAUPFV010000004.1:70275210-71577490 GCA_036936605.1 Limnanthes douglasii subsp. nivea
GTTATTACTATGATTGTACATATAGCAATTGTGTTGAGCCTTTATAGGAAGCCATGAGGTGACCATCACACATGGGTTCATGGCGTATTTTGTCCGCTGGAAAACTTTGGAAGACGTCAATATACTTGAGTTTTGGGGCCGTGTTTCATGCCATTGCTATGAGTGCATGCAACTCTTCTCAAATAAAAGCTTGCAGCTAGATTCAGCAACTCACATAGTTTTCAAGTTTCTTTAAATGAGAGATCTTGCAGATGGACTATTGGCCGTGTGGGAAGATTCCCGATGACTTCATGGATCTTTCATTTGGCATCATGTAAGGAATATAAACAATAATCCTAGTCAAACTGTGAATGAGCTTACGTGGGCTTTGTCCAAAAAAGGCAACATCCAACTACAATCAGGACGGATGAACCTTGGAACCAATCTTATACATGTTCCAACCTTAAAAAAGAAAATAAAAATTTAAGAGACTCCTCATCAACAAGAATTGAACCTTGTGATGAAGTTTTTCTAAATTCGTAAGTCAAAATCGATTTAAAAGTAGATAATCAAAGGTTTTTTAGGTGAAAAAGAAGAGTTTCTAGAGAGACTTTATCTCTGTAGAAACTAGCCTCGTTTTTTGCAGAGAATAATTATTATTTTTTCCACACGCTATCAAAATACCATATCCTATTGAGTTTATGTGCATTTGATCTCGTAAAATCTTTAAGGATGATTACTATAAACAAATTAATTTTATCTTGGGAATAGTAGATAGTTGGAGAACCAATTAGAAATCAGATTTACTAATTAAGACTTTGGGTAGATGTGGTAGAGTGAAAGGTTCAATTTGGATGTGGAGTACGGATATATTAAAAACTTATAGGTTCAATTTTAGGCTAGTTTGGATGTGAAGGGTTATGTGTATGGGATCCCTGAAGTAACATATAGTTTACATTAATTTTATTACCTTTAGTATTCGGAATGGTTTAGGAATATCGATTCCATTAAGTTTTACGAATAGTGTGTTTGTTTGAAATTTAAGCAGCTTCAATTCCATTGAAGTAATTGATACGGGAAATGGAATATCATTAATATAAGTTTGATATTTAAAAATTATTGTGTTTATGAATCAGGTTTTAAAGAGCTTGTGAACTTGTTTGATTATTATTTACTGAGTTTAACTAATATTAGGAATGTTATCAATTTTTGTTTGTAATTTACTGCGTTTTATTGAGTTAATTTGTTTAACTAGGAGGTCATGTTCTGAACAATTTATGTTTAAATTGTTTGATTGTTTGTTAACGAGATGGTCATAGTTGTAAACATGTTTTTCTATTTACATTAATGCTAGTAGATTGGTTCTTAAGAATGAGAACATAAATTCATTAGAAAACAAACTTGTATACAATACAAAAAACAACTCAGAAATGAACGAGAACTTGGCTACCTTGATAAAAATCATATTTACAGTACAAAAAGAATTAAGTTATACAAGTACTAACGGATTTGTCATACACGTTTTTGGGTACCAGTACCATCATAAAAAAATATGGTATACAATACAAAACATTCTGAAACTAATATGTTTATGAGTACCACCACAAGTTTATTAGAAATACATGATGAAACTAACAAGTATATGAGTGCCACCACATGTTTATGAGTGCCACCACAAGTCATACAAAATACATGATTTAAAACTAAAATATTTATTAGAATACCATCAAGTCAAAACAAACCAAGAGGGAGTAGAGCCTCTATCATTAACACCAATATCAACAGATCTTGCATCTATATGCTTGTCATCAAACTAATTTACTTCACCAGAATTAATCTTAGCATCAAGATCACACCTAACATGTTACGAAGAACTTTGACAAACCTCTCAAGCGTAACAATCTTGTTGTCCATCTTCTCTTTTCCTCAAGCAATAAATTTTCTTCCTCGGGATCCAAAACATGAGAGCTTGATCATTAAGATGAAGTCTCCTTTATAATATTACAGTATTGCTTGGCTAGTCTAGTTCGAATTAGACGTCTCTTTTCTTTCTCGACTTTACAGTTATAAGAGACAAGTATAAGTTTGATCATTGAGGGTTTATGGGTTAACATCTTCACTGTATTTTGACTTAACTACTCCCCATCTTTCTCTTCCTAGAATTATGGGAACAAAATAAAAAACATCATACTCAAATGCTAGTTTATAGAACTCATTTGGTCATGCACTGAAGGTATGATTATGATAAATGTATGTTAAATACGAAAATATACACAAGCGGATCTTACTAGATAAAAAGGCTTGACTAAGTCTAACAGATATACATCAGCTATATCATATCTTAATCAACGTACTACCATAATAATATTCATAAAAACCTATTTTATATCTCATAAACTAAGTTAATTATTGATTAAAATGTAATATAAATATAGTTCATCTAATACATTTACCTAGCAATTTTGGAACCATTAATTTTTAACCAAATAAAAGGATAAGCAAGACAATATTTACCACGACATGGATTAAAACCAAGACATTATACTCATATTTTTTGAAATTTGAAACTTTTTATGCATTAATCTTTTAAAGATCATGAACACAATAAATCCTAATCAAGTGTTCCAACTTCCAAACATCTATAAGAAAACTTGCACAACCATGAATCTGATAAAAGTAAACTAATCAATTGGGATCAAGGTAATAAAAATCTTTATGCATTGATTTCATAACCAATAGTAAGATGCATAACTTTACCACAGTCTTTAATAACATGAGTATTCCATAAAGATCCATAACTTTTACCACATCTACATAAGATGAGTATATGGTTACAACTGATGCAATGATAACTAACATATGGTTAAAATGATTGTTATGTGAGATCACTAGTATATAAGAGGAAGTAATCGTATTTTATGATAATACTAGTACTTCACACTTGATGAAGAATCCTAGGTTCCATGATGGATGATGGAGTTATTAAAATATTAGATGGAAGTATAGGTTTTAACTGAAGTGACATAAACATATAACTTAATCTTGTAGGTAAAGTCTTGACTTTAAAAGCTCTGATTAATGCAAGGTTTTAAGGTTTATGAAAGGGTTAAGCTTTCGCAGAGTTTGGACTCAGTGTATTGGGTTTTGGCCACTATAAGATTGCGGCATCAGTATGGAGGTCAATCTCAGATGAGTTTAATTATTGTACATGAAGTCAAGTTTCGGAAAGAGGCTAGTATTGGTAGGAGACAAGCATTGGCAATGGTAAAAGAAAACTTTGGAAAGTTGCTTCTAAAGAAATTGAAAGCTTCGGCTATCATGTGGAAATCAGTTTATGCTGATTTTGTATAGTGGAGAAGGTTAGTTTGGATAATAGTTGATATTTAAAGATGGCACAAGTTTGTTATAAATGAATTGAATGTACTATTAGTTAAAAGTCATTGATCTGGAATATTTTGGAAGCTTTTATAACACCTTTTCTTAGGAGTTTATTGAAGTCGTTGATCTAAATATTTTGGAAGCTTTTTCTAACCTATACGCATTTGGATCACATATATATATATAATTGATTTAACACATATTCATAATGAATTTTAATCTTGAAATTAGAGAGGACACTTTTTTGTAGAAAGAAAACATTTTTTAAAAGAGAAGCATTTATTTGTGTTAGAGAAAATGCTTAAAAGATTAAGTGATTTTAGTGTTGATGAATTCTTGAAGATGATCACTTATACCACCCAAAAGATAATACTGAAAACTTCAAAATACCATTGAGATTTTGTATTTGACAAGTTTAAATAATACAAATTTATCTATATTCTGTGATATTTGTAATTCTTTATAAAAAATATTTATAAATAAAATTTATATATTCATGATAGAATGGCTATATAATCCGAACTATATAAATTTTATGGAAAATGAGGGCTTGAGGGGTGATTCAAGAAACGCTCCAAGATTCTAAGTGGGTTTCCAAGAAAGCCCATTCAACTTTGTTTTCGATCACCCGTTTTCATCATCCTAAACTTTCTTTATCTCAAGGAAAGCTTTCTCTGTCTAGCCGCCCTCTCTCGTAACACTCTCAAAACCCTAAATCGAAAACGATCTCAAATCCCTAAATCGAAATCAACAGCAGCTACTGAATTTTTACACTAACATTCAACAAGGGTATATCAACGATTAGACTCACAAGATCGACAGATTCAACATTCAAGAAAAAGGCGTA
This sequence comes from Limnanthes douglasii subsp. nivea, assembly GCA_036936605.1. Taxonomy (NCBI): domain Eukaryota; kingdom Viridiplantae; phylum Streptophyta; class Magnoliopsida; order Brassicales; family Limnanthaceae; genus Limnanthes; species Limnanthes douglasii. The sequence continues at coordinate 70,279,415 of JAUPFV010000004.1, forward strand.
CGATTTAGATCTACTGGTGATTGTTGACGAATAGAAGAATCAAGATCTGTCTGCCTTTGATGGATTTGACGAATAGAAGAATCAAGATTTGCTGGTGATTCTTGAAAGAAAAGTCCGTAAATTCAGATCTAAATCTTCCCTAGATTTAGATCTGAAAATCAATTAAGGAGAAATCTGACTGAAGAAGATTCTCAAAATCCTTTCGAAGGGTGGTACCTGAACAACAATGGACCAGAACGGAGCTCATCTACACAACGAAGATTTCCCTCCACTGAAGGAAACCAGTTCACCTCAGATGATAATGAACCCAACGTTCGAAAACACTGGAGACAGGAAATCATTTGCTGAAATGGTCAGAGACAGAAGATCTAAGGAGTTTATTCACAGTGGAGTAATTCACGAGGAGCATGAAGATTACAAATCAGTGCAGTTCCTACCATCAGATAAGCTTTCTCAAACTAATATTTCTAAAACCACTTTAATTCCTAAGTTCTCTTTTGGGAGTCCTACTCTCAACGAGTTCAAAGCATATATTACTGCATTTAGATTTATAGGGTCATTCAGCATTTTCAAATGGGACTATAGGCATTATTTCATAGAATTTGACCTTTAAGAAGATGTTAAAACATTCTGGAGTAAAACTATTAGATCTATAGGCAGCCTGACAACTAGAATTCTTAAATGGACCCCTTAATTTAACCCCAAAAAGGAGTTCCCAGTGACTCCTCTTTGGATTTCACTACCCAAACTCCCTGAATGTTTTTAAAATCCTGACTCTATAACCCATATTGCTAAGGCAATCGGATTTCCATTAACAGTATAGGTCCCTAAAAATAACATTGCAAGTCATAATAATTGTAAAGCTTGGGTTTTAACTGATATCTCTAAGCCTCTTCCTCAAAGCATATGCATATGCTTCGGGAAGAGGATGGTTTCTGGCAAGACATTTCTTATCTAAAAAAACCTTCCTATTGTAAAAACTGTAAACACATTGGACACGAAAAAAATTACTGTAAAAATGAAAACTTGAACAAAATTTAAACAAAAACAGAACTGCTAAAGATCACTTAAAAACTCAATCTAAACTTCCTTTAAAAGAAGTTTGGATTCCAAAATTTAACCCTAAAACTAATCCTGAAACTAATCCTGAAATTAATAAAGACCTACAAACACAAAAACAAACAATTGAAGTGGATAAGAACTTAGTTTTAGATACAATAACTGAAAATGCTATTATTTCTAATCAATTAAAAAAATTACGTGTTATAGATTCAGATACACAACAACTTGATGAAACAAAAATGTCAAATATAAATAACTCACATTCACAAACAGAAAAATCACCAGAACATCAAAGTAACAATGTGATAATCTTTAATCAACTTAAAGATCCACCTGAAATCACCAAAAATGACATAGTAGATATGATTCAGACCATTAGCTTAAATAATTCATTTAATGCATTAACTGATGAAAAATTGGAAGATCCTGAAGAAACTGAACATGTTATACCTTTAGTTAGATCAAGTTTAAGTGAACCTAACTCACCAAAACAAAAGTAAATTAAAAAGGACCCATTTAATACCTCTGTAAGAAGATCATTAAGAAGTAAAATATTGGTTAAAACAAGAAATCCTAAAAGATCAATAGGATCCTCAAATCAATCCTTGAAATGACTATATATTTACTTAATTGGAACATTAGAGGATTAGGTAATCAAAAAACTTTGAGAAGAACTAAGAACTTAATCAAGAAGTTTTCAACTGATATCATAGCTCTACAAGAACCTATGATATCAGTTGATAAAATACAAACAACTTGTTCAAAACTGGGATTTGAATCACAGCATGCAAACATTAATAACAAAATTTGGATGTTTTGGAAAAATGACTTTGAAATCAGCATTCTAGACAACTCAGAATAATTGTTAAACATTATGGTAAGTCGTCCTTCTACTAAGATATTAGTTCTGATTACCATAGTGTATGCAAAATGTAATAGATCCCATAGAATGCTTCTTTGGGATCAATTAAGAAACATCTCTGTAACATATCTACCCTTGCTTGTTGTTGGAGATTTTAATACAATCTCCAATACAAGTGAACAAATGGCCTGTTCCACACTTTGTGCAAAAATATGGATGAAATTAATAACATGATCTTAGATTGTAAACTTGAAGACCATGGATATATATGATCAAATTATACATGGACAAACAATCACAAATGGAAAAGATTAGATAGAACACTACACAATGATAAATGGAGAGATATCTTTAATATCACAAGGGTGAATCACTTGGCCAGAACTTGTTCTGACCATTCACTCTTGTTAATATCAGTTTCATTTAACTCAACATACCAAAAACCTTCATTTAGATTTCAAAATATGTGGTTAAAACATGAAGACTTTCTCAAAACTGTAAAAGATAATTGGTCAAAACAGATTCATGATTCATCTCACATATTAATTTTTTGGTCCAAATTAAAAAGACTTAAAAAACACTTAAAATCTTGGAACATAGATATATATGGTAACATTTTTGATTGCTTAAACAAAGTTGAAGAAGAAATAAAAACTGCTGAAACAAAGTTAGAAGAAAATTACTGCATTGAAAATCAATCTGATCTAGCTAATCTAAATGCCACATACACAACATTACTTGAAAGAGAATAAATATATTGGAAATAAAAGAGTTATACAAAATGGTTAAAAGATGGTGATAATAATTCAGCAACTTTTCATAACTATGTTAAGAAAAAAAGATCTAAAAACAAAATTAAGGGAATTCAAGATAAGAATACATGGATTGAATATGATGATCTTATTGGTTTATCTGCTGTAGAATACTTTTCCAACCTGTTAAACAAACCTATTATACAAAACGACCTTTCTACAATAAAGAACACCATTCCTAGAATCATATCTCATGAAAATAATGACAATATCTTGAAATTACCTTCTTTAGAGGAACTTTACATTGTTATAAAAAGCTTAAACTTCAATAGTGCTTCTGGAGTTGATGGATTCAACTCCAGATTCTACTTTTCTTGTTGGCTAATCATAAAAGATGACCTTCTTAATGCTGTTTTAGATTACTTTTCTAGCACAAACGTACCTAAAGGCCTATTTGCAACATTAATATGTCTTATACCTAAGGTTAAATCTCCTAAAACATGAATGCAATTCAGACCTATAAGTTTATGTGTAGTTCTTAATATAATCATCTCTAAAATCATAAACAACAGATTAGCTAAGTTACTTTCTTTAATAATATCTAAGGAACAAGGTGCATACATTGAAAATAGAACCATTCAAGAAAACATTCTAATAACTCAAAAATTAGTTAAAGAACTGAATAGAAAAACCAGAGGAGACAACTTAATAATAAGTCTAGATATGTCAAAAGCATTTGATAACTTAGAATTCAAATTTATATATGAAGTAATGTTATCTTTTGGATTTAATGAACAAGTAATAAAACTGATCAAGAAAAGCAATGAAAACATTACATATTCTGTAATAACTAATGGTAAATCAACTGGATTTTTCAATTCTATTAATGGTTTAAGACAAGGGGACTCTTTATCCCTCTGCCTTTTCATCATAGCTGAAGAGTTTTTAATAGAAGGAATAAACAACCTAATTGTTCAACATAGATCTATGTCATACAATGTGAAAAGTTCTCTTAAAATAAACTGTTTAGCATATGCAGATGCCATCATTTTATTTCTTAATGGATCTTTAACAAGCATAAAGAAGCTATCTAGCTTTTTAGACATATACCAATCTCTTTCTAGTCAACAAATAAACAGACAAAAGACAACATTTATTGTTTCTGCAAACATGAATAAAACCAGAATAACATCTTTAGAAAGAATCTTAGGTTTGAAACAAGTAAAACTTCCATTTACTTATTTAGGTATCACAATACGTTCAAACAATTACTCTGCTCACTTTGAAAAGCTAATATACAAGATAAGGAACAAAATTACTGAATGGAACTCAAAAAATATATCATTTGGGGGTAAAATAACACTAATAAATTCTGTACTTATGTCTTACCCTACCTACTACTTACAATCTACCAAAGTACCTGTGAAAACAATATCAAGAATTACCAAGCTGCTAAATAAGTTTCTATGGGGTTTTAATGAAACCAGCAAATCTATAATTTGGTCTAATTGGGAAAACCTATGTAAACCACATAATGAAAATGGTCTTAACATTAGAAACATTAAGGACATTCAGACTACTTTTTCATTTAAGTTATGGTTTAATATTAAAAACAATAAAACTCTTTGGTCAAACTTGATGCATTCCAAATATTGTGAAAACATTCATCCATGACAAACTATCTCTAAACTATGGAAAAGAATGCATGAAATCAAAGAAGAAGCTGAAAAACACATAAAATGGAAACTAGGTAATGGTACCTTAGATTTCTGGTTAGATCAATGGCATAGTTCTAAAACCCTAATCACTTTAACAACAATTAATTCTCACCATTACACACAAACAAAGATAAATAAGTACTGGAGCAACAACAATTGGGACATACCTAAACTACATTGTAATATACCTTCTAAATATGTCAATGAAATCATCAAAACACGATTTAACATAAGCCTAGATGACTCTATCATTTGGAAACTATCCTCTGATGGTTCATTCAACTTAGAAAACACTGTTAATGAAGTTAGACAGAAACACACAACATCAATAATAAAATAAAAAATTTGGAACAATACTTCTCTAAAGAAGTGCTCCTTCACTCTTTGGAGAGTATTGAACAACTTATTAAATGTGGATACAATATTACAAAGGAAAGGTTTCCAACTAGCATCTAAATGTCTTAATTGCCAGAACCTAGAAACACTCAATCATGTTTTTGTATCCTGTGAAGCTGCTTGGTCTGTTTGGTCTTTCTTCTCTGCAAAATTTAACATATATATAGGTAGACACACGACTCTGAATCACATTATTAACCTATGGTTTCTATCTACATATAAAAGAAATCATATTCGTACTATTATTCCTTCTCTCATTATATGGTCTATATGATATGCTAGAAATAGCTGTAAACACAAAAACCTAACCATAACATTTAAGAAGATTATCAATCATATTTCTTTCATGCTTATATCCTTAGATTCAGCATCATCTCTTATTAGAAAACACTGGTCAGGTGACATACATTTAGTTAAGGAATTAAATTGTTTCAATCATATTAAGTCATCTAAACCTTTCATATACATAACTTGGACTTTGCCTACACATAATCAAATCAAACTGAATTGTGATGGATCTTCCCTGCCTAATGGTGAATCAAACTATGGTTACATTATAAGAAATAATCTTGGAACTCTTTTGATTGCTAAAGGTGATATTATTGGAAAATGCTCTCCCTTAATTGCTGAAATTTTGGCATTGCTAAATGGTTTGATGTATTGTAATAACCATAATCTGAATATGGTAGATATAAAGATAGATTGCTTAGGTTTATTCAACATGTTAGCTACAGGTAAATACCCTTGGTGTTTAGAACAAATTCTTCAATACTGTAGAAACCTGATTAAACCACAAATGACACTCAAACACATATACAGAGAACAAAATTCAGCTGCAGATTGGATTCCCAAACATGCTCTTAAGAAACAATCTGATTTTATAGATGATTCAAATCATACATTGCATGAACTAACTGCCATTTCACTGTTAGACTCATTGAACCTTGGGCACTTTAGATTCTTTTGAAACTGACTAACAACTTGGCAGGTTGAAAAACTTGACCATGATTATTTCTCTTTTGCAGGATAACAGAAAGGAGGAAAGCACAAGGATACGAGGACGTACAAAGACTCTAATGCTATCAAAGGGATCCAAGAAGGAAGTTTTCAACACCAATTGAAGAAGTTAACTATTGTAATAGCTATAGAATTTTAGCTAAATATGTAACTCCTGAACACAATGTAAATTTCTTTAACATCAATAAAAATCGATTTTCTTAAAAAAATATATTAATTTTATATTATTTGATTGGGTTGCGTTTTATTTTATTCATCGAATTTACCTATTGTACCCAAAGTTTAGTGGTGAATGCAATACAAAACTAGTCGTTCTCAAACTTTAAGTTTTTAGTGTTTTTGACTTTTATCTCTTTATACAGGTCGATCCCAATGAATAAAGTGCCTAGGTGGATTTCCTATCTAAAAGATTACCGTAACATATATGTATCATAATTATAAACATAAACATTGTTTTCCAATAAATAGCATGATAAAGTGGTTGTAACACGCTACGCTAAAATGTACATTTAGCAAATGTATGCAATGTTTAAACGTTTAGATAGCTCCTAACATGCTATTCAATATAGTTCTCTTCTTTATAATCCAATGTCAGCGCTCGAAATTATTGTGTGGCTGGTTAGTTATCTGATACTATCAACGGTCTAAAGTAATTGATCTTAACGAGGTTGGTTGCGTCTTCATTATTTCAGGGGTGCGTTGTATCTTTTATTGTTATACGCTATATTTTTTTATGAGAAAAGTACCTGAAAATACCCACTCAACTATCTTATTATCCGGCGGTATTCGTTTTTAACATAGTGTTACTTAATACCCAGACTAATAAATTGGACAAAAATACCCTTCCACTATATATACCTATTTTTCACATCCAACCCACTTTTTCGACCTTCCTATCACCCTAAACAAACGCAAAATTCTAATTTTAGAAACCACCAGAAAACAAACCGTTCGACTTCGTGATACTCTCTCTCTCAAACCCAGAAACCCTACTCCTTCTCACCGTCGACACTATCGCACCGGTCAGCCTCTTTTACTCAGTCAGACTACACACCTTCAATCTCGTTCGACAAAGTTGTCGTGAACTCGTCTCTTAAAGCTTCAATCTCTTTCTCCGACCGGTGAAATTTAACAGGTATGCATTATCGTGTAAAGTGTACTTTTTTTTTCGTTCTTGACGAATTTGAACCACTTTTTTCTCTTAATTCACTATACGCGTTGCTTTTTATACTAGAATTAAGTATCTACTGACGATAGTTTCTCAGTTTATGGGTTTATAGTCGAAGCCAGGGTAGAATTTTAGTTGCATTCAATACTGATACTCTCCTGAGAAATATTATGTATGTTAGATCTGCATTAGGTACTTCATTGTTGATTTTGGTGTTCGTTGCATAATTTCCAGATCCCTGCAACGTGCATGTAAAAAGTGAAACAGTTCGCACCCTGATCACCCATAATGCAAGCAATTCGCAGCTCGATTGCATGTTTATACTTATTAACAAACAATTCGCAGCTTGAGCTACTTAATTCGCATCATAACAACACTCATTTCGCAGCTTGTCTGTGAATCCAATATTTATATGTATGCATTTCGCAGCTTATGATGCGAATTATTTGTGACACTCCAACTTATTTGTGTTTGTTCAGAAACTATGACAACAAAACCTAGCTACTACAGATCAGGGTTGGTGAGCCTTCTGAAGCTACTCAAAGACATGCGTATTACAAGGGCGCACATTGAAGCTGCAAGAAACACCCCCTTCTACACACTGCTGAAAACGGCTTTCCAAATCCGTAATGAGGCAGAGCTGCCAAAGAAGAAATTCTACTCAATCATTCAGTATATAATCGAGCAATTCTCCGTGGATAGAGACGCCTTTAGGATTGGCAACAAGTATGTAAAGCTAACTGAGAACGATGTCAAGATCATATTCGGCTTGAGGCATGGCACCGAGAAAATCCAATTAACAAAAACCGGAGCTTTTCACAACAAGTATGCACCCGGCGAGGAGGACGAATCAAGGATGATGAAGAAATACTTCATGGGTAAAACTGGCAGGAAAGTAGCAGCTAGTAATACCAAAACAATAACAAATGCCATTATAAAGGTACGCCTAAAATGGACTTCATCTTTATAAAGCAAGATTCTGTACATTTCTAACATAGCATGTTGTCGTTGGTTTTAAAGGAGGGTATAGCAAAGGCCATAAACGAAGGAGGGGAGCATGAGTTGGAAGATGTTGTGAGGCTGTTGATACTGTTTTTGTGCTCCACACTATTCTACTCCGTATCTGGAGATATCCTGGGCTGGAGCACGGTTTATTACGTTGAAGACCTCAACAGAATAAAAAATTATGACTGGGCTGGATCAATACTGTACAAGCTTCGACAGTCTATCAGGAGTTGCTTAGCAATAGAAAGAGCTGATAAAGTCGTCGGCTGCGTCGCCCTTGTAGTTGTAAGATTGATCTATTAAATATAAAAATTAGTTATGTACATAGCATCGTGTTGATAAAACCTGTCCCCATGCAGCCCTTCATCATGGAGCACACAACAATTGGCTACGAGATAGCGAAGCCAACATCGATACCAAGGTTTTTCAAATGGTTGGGGTTAGAGTGCCAAGCATCAACCATGACATATCTTATTCGAACACCCTTGCTGGATAATGACCAGGTAACAGCTTTATATATGTATTGAACTGGGGGTGCAAACAGTTCGCAGCATATCATGCGTTTTGCTTAGAAAAATGTATCAATTCGCAGCCTGTCCATAACTCAATTTGCAGCCTGTCCATAACTCAATTCGCAGCCTGTCCATAGCTCAGGATGCGAATGCTTGCAACTCTAACATGATTAAAACCACACAATTCGCATCATATGATGCGAACTGTTTATAAAAAACAAATTGTTTCTCTACACACTCATAATTTGGAAACAATTAATTTACTTACATGTGCATCTGTTGGTAGGTTTTAGAAGGTCCATTACAACTTACCGAGGCTGAAATTAAAGCTTTCGGAGAAAGAGAAGATGGTGAAGATGCAGAAGTAACGGAGTCCTCTTCACCGGAAGAAAGACCTAGGAAGAGGACGAAAAGCACAACATCAAAACCAAAACAAAGGAGACGAGCATCACAGAATGTAATGAATAAGGTGATGTCTCCCACACTCGAACATCCAACACCACCCGAGCCATCGATTCCACCACCAAGACTCCCCAAGAAAACGATTCCACCATAACCGAAAGGCAACTCCAGGCAAGAGCCCTCCGACACCGACACAACCAGTATGAGTGAAACAATCGGTAATTATTTATTCAAACGCAGAGAACCTAATCCCGATATTGCTGCTCAATCAAAGCGTTTGAAGACATACACCGACAAGAACAAGTACGAGCGAAAAATAGACAAACAGGCCAGAGAAGTAAGTATGACTTGAACCTTAAATAATCACTACAATCAGCACTTAATATGTTTATAAAAAGTTTGCTATGATTTTTGCAGCTGAAAGAATTGAAACGCAAGATAGCGGAACTTGAAGCACAAAAACTCCACAATGCTATCTCTCTGCCAATTTGTCGTACTGAAAGCCCAATAAAGCAGCTATCAGCAGCACTTCCAGAGGGACAAAAATCCACTGATCAGCAAGCATCCGTGTCTAATGCTGATCAGCACCATACTGATGGAGTACTGCGGGAAGAAAGGGATGATGATGCCCACAATTCACCCACCATGGAGACACATACAGAGGAGGTAGATAATGTAAGTAGATGATATGATGTTATCAAACAAATATCACGACTCTTGTGTAGTCCTGTCCAAACGTTTCGCAGCTTGAGTTGCGAATTATGTAATAAACTGATGGTTTGGTTATTACACAATTCGCATGCTGAGCTGCGAATTGTTAGGAATGTATAACATAGATATCAGGTCAGGATGCGAAATGTGATTACAAAATGATTAACTTATGCTTAACCTTTCCACCCTTTTGTTTATGAAATAGGAGACCGAAAGCCAACAACAACACCAGCAGAAACAGCAAGACCAGCAGCAACAACAACAACAACAACAACAACAAGAACAACAGCAGCAACAACAACAACAGCAGCAACGAGAAGAAGGACACCCCCAGCAACATCAACAACAAGAAGAAGAAGAAGAAGAACAACAACAACACGAACAACAGGAACAACAACAACGGGAACAACAGGAACAACAACAACAGGAACAACAGCAACAGGAACAACAGCAACAAGAAGAACAACAACAACAACAAACCCAACACCAAGACCAAGAAGAACACAACCAGCAACAACAAGACCAAGAAGAACACGAACATCAACAACAAGAAGAACACCTCCAGCAACAACAACAAGAAGAACACCACCAGCAACAACCCCGGAAACAAGAACAACAACAACAAGAGCAACAAGGACAACAAGAACAACAACAGCAGCAACAGATAACCTTGGCGAAGAGAGAAAGGCTAACTCAAGAGATAGCACCTCAAGAGTCAGAACCTGTCCATCCCGGTGAGAAGACAGAACTACTCAGCCAGGAAGGACCATCCTTAGAAGACAAAACCACTTCTTCGGTGGAACCTCAAAGACCAACGGTGCTGTCAGTAAAGTCAGAATTGCTAAGCCAACGTCAAACTGTAGGCCCGGTAACAAATCAACTGCCAGCTCCAGAGTCCCACGATAACCCAGTAGGTTTACCTGATGCTTTTGTTAATGGTATTAGTACTCAAGTTTCACAGACATTTTTAAATGAAATTGATAATGTATATTACGATTCTATAATACAACGGTCTCTGGAGAACATGTCGGAGGATGACTTTTATGATTTCTGCCGACACGATCCAGATCCTATGCCGAACAAGTCAACGGCAGTGGTTGTCGCTGACCGTGCGGTAAGGCCTACTTATAATGATTTCGCATCATAACATAAGATTTGTGTCTAATGCTGATTGGGGTATTACAAACGAATATCAGGGTAGGATGCGAACTGTTCAGTGGAACCTCGAACAGTTCGCACCCTATCCTGATATATAATAATAAATTTATTTAACTGGAACCTTACTTTTCGCAGCCTAAGCTGCGAACTGTTTGGACTAGTTGCACTTATAAACCACTGACGCCCTTCTACTCTTGATTTTTGTTATTTACTAAGCTCGAGCCCAGTAAAGAGATTGAGGAGCCAAGTTTTGCGCTACTGACACAAACGCCTCCTCAAGTGGAAGAGGAAGAAGAAGAGTTCGTAATTACAATGCGGGAACCGCCAGTAGTAGAATACAGCGACTGGCCAAAGAAAACAAAAGTAACTGACCGTATCGATGTGGCACAATACCACCAAATACAACTGGTTAAAGCCTACGAGAGCGACACCCCTGATCCAGTGGTATGGCAGTTACCGGAGTCCAAGTTTACGTACGGAATCAGGGTGCAAGCGCGTGATCTCATGGCACTACGTTTAGAACTGGAGCTGGACGTAAAGGTATCCAATTGTCAACCAACTTTATTTTCAATGTTTCAAATATGTATTCTATATTTAACATAAATCTACAACTCCTTTGTTAGCTTATCGATGCTTGGATTCGAAAGATGCTTGAAGATGCAGACTACAAAGTTCCATGCACTAAAGCTAAATGAGAGCATCACGACGCCATACTGATTTCGGGCATGACTGCGGTAAGTTTAGCTCACGTAAATTGAAACAAGTTCTTAGAAATGTTATCACTTAAATATACTCTTGCTTGGATGCAGCATCAAATGAAAGCAGGGTGGCAAGTGGAAAATCTGGTGGACATGGCTTTTAGGAAGGGGCGCAAAAATGCCAACATCATCATGGTTCCAGTGTGCACCGAGTCGAAGGACAATACAAACCACTAGACGTTGCTCGTCATCGATGTTGACGGAAGAACAATTTCAAACTACAACTCGCTTCTGCCTAAGCTTCATGCCATAGACACCACCACAAGAACATGTGCACTACTGGTAAATATTCCAAACTATACACTTAAATCTGAACACATTTTAAGTATGCATGCTGCGAAATGAGATCTGGTATGCTGCGAATTGTGAGTAAACAAGATGTTTTTTCGCAGCCTGTCCATAACTCAATTCGCAGCCTATCCATGTTGGATACAATTCGCAGCCTGTCCACAACTCAATTCACAGCCTATCAAGGCTGTCATACAATTCGCAACCTAAGATGCGAATTGTGTATGATTTATTGTAATATAATTCGCAGCCTAAGGATGCGAATTGTATGTCACCAACTGTTTTTGTTTTTGTGCATATTCCTAACACTAATTATTATACACAGATCAAATATTTGTTGGATAGAGGATTACTACCCAAATATACTACAGGGTGGAAGGTGAAAGTCAAAAGAGGCTTCCCACAACAAAAGCGAGGCAGTGTGGATTGTGGTGTCTTCGTCTGCAAATATGCAAGGGATATTATTGAGCATGGATCAGTCCAGAAAAAATACGATGCAGATATGGTGACTGCCTTCAGAGCAGAAATGTTCTATTACTTTTTAAATGACATAGACACCATCACATATGGCTGATTCGTGTATTGCTTGTAAATACATCTGTTGCTTGTAAATACATATATCTGTTGCATACATAAACAAATTACATTTTCACATCTCTGAATACTCCTTATCTTATAGTTCCCATCATAACCTGATATATAATGGTTGATTATGATCCTGGTAGTTTACTGGGGTATGTATGAACAGTTCGCAGCCTAAATCATTATGAACAGTTCGCATCCTAACTTATCATCAAATATTTCGCAGCCTAACCTGATAGATGGTAATCACTTCACATACAGTTCGTATCCTGGTATCCCAGCTTAAACCCAGTTCGCAGCCTGGTACAAGAATAAAAAATTAAAAATACAAAGTGGAAGGATACGAACAGGCTGTGGCTTATGCCTTGGTAAACGTTTTCTACATTGAGCACACAAAAAACAATCTAATCAAGTACATAATTCATTAAATGCTGATTGGACATGGAGGATATGTAATGATTACCTCTTTTCCATATAAAAACCTCTAGTAACCAAAGGCTAATTTTACACCAAACTGTATATTTTTTTTAAAATACCTCTTCTTCTCTTCGAATTCAAACAGTCATGTCTTTTTCCACCACCACAACAACCACCTCATACTCAAACTCTGGTTCACTCGGTTCTCTTGGTGACTCCTGGTCATCCTTAACCGTTAACTGGAGTGATGAGTTGATCATGCCAGTAGTACCACCCCCAAGACCAGTCTCTGTCTTCGAACTAGACATGTATGATGACTACTACTCTGCTGACTCTCAACTAGTGGAGGTTGTTCCACAGGTTGCTGGTGAACCTCAGCTAGAACAGGTTCCAATGCTTTCTGCTCCACCTCAGCCAGAAATGGTACAACCTCAAACGGCAGAGGTTCGAAACAACAAAAGGAAGAGGGAAGACGAAGTTGGTCCATCAAGGACAAAAATTTTAAGCATGATGGACGTTGATGTCGAAGCTGAAGATAAAGTGGAAGAGAAATAGAAAGTCGAAGAAAAATAGGAGAAAGACAAAGATGATCAGCACAAAAAGGAGAAAGAGGAAACAGTTGGTGATGAATCCTCTACCAACTGCTAGAGTTGGTTTTTGTTTTTTGTTTATTTGGAATGCAGCTAACTAGCAATAGTAGCTTGTACTGATATGTGTAAACAGTTGTTAGTTTCTGCAAATATTGTAATCCTCCTTTTTGTAATCCAACTTGTTTAGGGAATTTTAATGATATAACTGATTCGCATCCAAATACATTTTGCACTTCATTCGCATGTTAACCTGATATATTGCTTATTTTCAACCTTACTGAATATCCTGGTATTTTTATAAATGACAATTCGCAGCTTATCATAAGACAAATATCAGGACTTCTAAATGCACATAATTTGCATGTAATCATGTTGAAATTTCACATAATTGCACATAATTTCACATCATTCGCATCCTGTTGAACTAGAACATAATTCGCTTATCATAATTCGCATCCTGTTGAAATTTCAGATAATTGCACATAATTCGCATGTAATCCTGATAGATGTTTGTAACAATACACCAACATATTGTACATGATTCGCAGCACAGGATGCGAAATGCTTACAACTCCAATAGTGGCAGATACAAAAACACAGGAATGTACAAATGTTTAGTTTTCTGTACAGAACAATAATTATGCTACAAAAATAAATGTCCTTAAACTGGAACATCACAAGTCCTCCGGTTATGGCCTGATTTCGAACATCGGCCACACCTTAACTTCTTGGTTGAGATTTCTCCTCTAGAAGGGATTCGCTTTTTCTTAGGCCTTCCGGAGCGTCTCTTAACGTTCGGAGGCAGAACTTCAACAAAAAAAGGATCATTAGCGCTGGACCCTTCGCCGAAATCAGTTATAGCTGGTATGCTGAAAGAGTAACTTTCCCTGTAATTCTTAACCGTAAAGAAGGGTTCTATTACAGTCAATGGATCTTGGTCGGTGTATTGTAATGCCGCTAGAGCATGAGCACATGGAAAACACTCTTGTTGCCATGATCCGCATGAACATTTGAAATCCAATAGATTAACAACAGCCACAGGAGTCGAAAAGACTTCGAACATGGCGGAAGAGGACTTACGTACTACCCAACTTCGGCACATGTCAACATTCTGCTTTAGCTTCTTCTCGTACTCGGGAACCAAATTAGTACTCCAGCTGAGACCTTCTTCGTATCTCCGGGAAACCTGAGTCATAAGCAAGACTCTAATCCAATCAATAAACTCAACAATTGGTAAGCCGCAATATTTTTTAATCTGATTGTTGAACGATTCAGCTGCGGTAGAAGCCATAGAGCCGTATCGCTTCCCTTTTACGTAAGCCTGCGCATACTTTTCAGGGGGTAAATTTGCAAGAAAATCACTCATTCTCTCACCACCTTCACATAGAAAAGCTGTTAGTATATCTTTAAAAAGCTCTTGACTAGGAGCATAAGCAAGACGGTGGAAGAAACTCAACATCTTTTTTTTATACTCCCTGTTAGTATGTTCCAGTTTGGCTCTCAAATTCTGCATGAGATGGAAATAACAGTACGCATGATAGCAGTTTGGATACAAGACAGAAACAGCATTAACAATACCAGAATGACGGTCTGAAATAAATGTGATCTGGCGATCCAGCAAATGTGGTTTCAAACACCCCAAAAACCATATCCAATTGTCCCAATCTTCAATGCTAACTACACCAACAGCAACATGGAATAGTCCTGGAAAAAGGCAGATCAAATAAACACTACAACAGTATGCAAATGTTTAAGAATGAGTAACAATTCGCAGCCTGTCATGCGAAATATGTGTGACATCTTAATTGCTCATGCAAACAGTTCGCAGCTTGGCATGTGAATTCGCAGCTTGTGGAAACTTTATGTGCATAATTCGCAACCTCAAATGCGAAATGTGAGGATCACAACACTGCTTAATTCGCATCATCTGCTGCAAACAGCATCAGCATATTCACAAAAAAACATCGTTCATTAACTAGATAAATGTAACTAACCGTTGTTTCCGTCCTTTGCTATAGCAGTGAGTAATGTACCCTTGTACTTGCCATATAAGTGGGTTCCATCGATAAACAACATTCGACGACATGAATGAAAACCACTAAGGGACGAACCGAATGCTACAAAACAGCGCTTGAATCGGTTTCCAGCTGACAACTCCAACTGGCAGTCTGAAGTAATGTCCCGGCTCTTCAAGCGTTTGAAGTATCCGCTTAGTAAACTAAAATAACTTGAACTATCTCCAAAAACTCCCCTCCTAGCCTTCTCTAAAGCATTCCATGACAAACGATAAGAGATGTCAAGACCGTAATCTTGTTTGACAGTCGATTGTATGGTTTTGGACGTCAACGAATGGCAGGTCCGGAGAGAATCCTGAATTTCCTCTGCAATCAAATCTGATGTCAAATGCCTGTGCCGCTTATGCTTATGCTTCTGGGAGAAAACAGGACTGCAAGTATGGTACGGGAAATGCTTCTTGATCGTCATAAGGCCGGTGCTTGAGTCAATAGATGCATAAACCCTCCAATTGCACCCGCTTGTTAGCTTATTTTCACAATAAGCAGTGATCTTATTTGTTGTGTTGTGCAAGTATTTGAAAGAAAAACCATGCTCTAACGCATACTTGCACAAGGATACCCTCAGACCGGCAGCGCCTTCTTCAAAAGCTTGACCCACTCCTGTAATAGCATCAGCCCAACCAGCAGTAGCAAGTTGTTTTTTCCTCTGATCAGAATTAACTAAACCGTTACTACTCTCCCCGCTAACTAGTTGATCAAGATAACTTTTCAACAGAATCCTTACCACCAGAGCTCTTTACGCTTACCACCAATAACAGCTCTTTACGCTCTTTACGCTTACCACCAGAATCCTTACCACCAGAGCTCTTATCAACAGAACTTTTATTACCATAACCCTTATCGAAGACATGTTGTTCTATGAGAAAACTAACCCGTTTTAAACGCTCCAAATCAAGATATAACACCAACCCAACAAAATCATTCTGGTTATTAAAGAAACAATTATTGTGATCCCCGCAGGAGTAAGTAATTAGGTACTCACCTGTGGCAAGCTCCTCCCATGTATACTCTATATAAGCTTGGATACTTTCGAAGCTTTCAAACTCCGTGAAAGGTACAATTGCAGTTTGGTGACCATATTTAAAAATACAAACTCGTGATTTAGACATCTCTTAACCTGGACAATATAAGTTATTTGTTAACCTGGACAATACAAGTTATTTACTACTGCATCAAACAATTCGCATCCTAAGATGCGAATTGTGTATACCTACGACTATCTATTCGCATCTTGTCCTGATATTTGTAGGTAATAAACTCCTGATATTTGTTATTAGTCATAAAACTGTGCAGATTATTTACTGCACAAATTCACATCCTATCTTGCGAATTGTGTATATATACATAGAGCTATTCGCATCCTATCCTGATATTTCTATGTAACACCGGCCCTGATATTTGTTTCGAAATACAATACTCTAACTGACCTAAAAACTCGTAATCTACACATTCAAGACAAAACTAAAGCACTAACAAATTATATAACGAACTATATAACGAACAATATTAACTAAACAATAATAGATCACTATAACCCAAAAAAACAGAGAAAAGCTCAAAATCAGACAATGACATCTAAAAACAGTAGAATATAACCTATTCCAACAGAGAAAACGAATAAAAAACTTCGAAATCGGTAGGTAATTACCTAAAAAGCTCGCAACACGATTACTTGTAAGTTATAAGATTCCAAAAAGCGACGATCAACTCCCGTACGTATAAAACAAAGGTTAGACAGGTCTAACACAACAACTTACATAAAGAAACAAACCTTTAGCAGCTTCCGATCACCGGAAAATGTGATTTCAACCCAGCTCGTGGTGGTTGGTAGGGTTAGGTGGTTAGAGCGGCTAACAAATTCAAATCTTCAAAAAGCTAGAAAAAATAGAAAGAAAACAGAAAATAAGGTTTATATAGTGGGTTAAGGGTAGTTAGGGTATTAAAATAAACTTAGGTTGTAAGTGACAATAAGGTAGTTGAGATGGGTATTAAGTAACAATTGATCAAACCTTGGGTGGTAAGTAACAATTGAATAGTTGAGTGGGTACTTTAAGTACAATTTGCCTTTTTTTATTTTATTTTTCATTTACTAATATATATATCCTTTTATTAACTCTATTCTACTTTTTGTTCGTCGTTTTATTTTGTTATTATCATTGTTTGATAGTAGTTAATTAAATTTTTTATAATTTATTTATGTTTATCCTATTTTTTTATGAAACTTATAATTTTAATATATTATTCAATTATTATTTATTCGAAATAATTAATATTATTTAAAGAAATACAACGTTAGAAAGATAAATTTGGTTTATGAATTTTTGTTTTTTAAAATTAATTTTATAATAACTAATTATATTAGCATGTATTGCTTTGTTGAGGTAGGTTGATTGTCTTTTTTTGTTTTGTCCAAAAATATCTCATAGAATAAAACCTCGCAAAAGAATATTTCTAAATGAAATAACATACCAAGATCGCTTTATAGGATAATATTCATTTTTAATTTATTTTATTTTGTAGCTCATCAAATCGTTCGTTAAGTTTTTTTATAGGAATTATAGATTAATATAAAATTAGTAGTGTTTGACATAGTAGTCAGGACACAATATCAGCAATTGTGTAACCTCTAGGTCGTGGCATGTAGCCATATAGTAGTCATATCATAATATGAGAAATTATCTAGTCTTTGAGGGTTGGCTTATATGCATGCTCGTAATTTGACATAGTAATAAGACTACAATATTGGTAATTGCAGAGCCTCGTGGGCTTGGATTATAGCCATGTACACGATTAGACATCGTAGTAAGGCCCCCTACGGACAACTACATAGTCTCTGGGCTTGGCTTGTAGTTTGCTACTAGTCATAGTAGTTAGGTCATATTATGGGAAATTGTATAAGCTTGCCTTGTAAACATGTTTACGATTTGATTTAGTTTTTCTAGCTTAGAATTTTTTTTACTAATATCATTCGTACACGGATATCGTTGTATTTCTTAGTAATTTATTTTACCATTATATACAAAAATAACTTATTGTTCTTTCATATAATACAATGATCTTAACATGTATATGCTCGTTATTTAATATAATATATAATGCATCTTAATCTTTAAACATGATTATTCTTTTAAGAAATTTTATTTGACTGTCTAAAACATTCAATTCGTAATATTTCTACTTTTATAAGAACAAAAAATTATAAAACCTTTATTTTTGGGAACGAATTCGTAATAATAATAATAACATTTATGATGTCTCATTAAATATACTCACTCGCTCCACCAGGGAGAAATATAGTACATCGACCTCATTTACATTAGAGAATTTATATTTTTAAGTTTTAAACATTCGAATTATGTTATGAAGAGTTCCTCTCTGAGTCAGTCAATATGTATGCTCTATGATGCCTTTTCGAATATACTTTAAATGGATCATAACCCTTCAATCCTAACTTTCCACCATTCTTATCATTTGTTCTATAAAAAAACCTTCTCAAAACTAGATCTTCTTCTTGAAACCTTTTTACTTTAAGCTTTGCATTATAGCTACATATCATCAACCCATGTATCAGCTCTTACTTGATTTTACTCTTTACGCTCTTCAATTATGTCAACCACCAATTTCTTCCCCTCGTATTTTCTTTCGAAGAATAATATTGAATTTAATGACTTTGAACCAAAATTTTATATCAACCACAAACTTCATCCATATACTATATCAGAAGTTATCTTAAGTGTTGCATTTCTTGGGGTCTGCATATACGCGCATAACACCTCTTCGAAGATATCATGCTATTCTCCCTTACCCAACTCAGTGATGTTTTTATTTCGCTCAAAATGGTAATGTTAGTTATTTCAATATGCTCATTGGATTAATGATAATATGGGGTACAAAACTTTTACGTAATCTCATATTTCTTACAAAACTTTGTAGCCAAACTCATTCTAAAAAATTATGGACCATTATATATCATCAACACTCTAAAAATATTGACACGATTCAAAATATATCTTTGCAAAACATCACATACTTCTTTAGAACGAGTTCTCATCAAGGTTTTGTCTTTACCAACTTTGTAAAGTAATTCACATCTACAATCATAAATTGCCTTTGTTTTGTTTCCATTGGCATGGATCATAATTCTCGACTAAATCTGTAGTATCAAATTCTAATGTTGGACTATAAAATCCCTCAAATAAAAACTTTCTAGCCATAGTGTGCCCCGACTACCCCTTCATGTAAATATTTTAGATTCAACAAAACATCCATTTCTTAAGTATCTTGTAAGTTGTCGTGTTAAATGTTTCATGTATAATATATCATCAAGTGGTACATACTTTGTTCCTCTTGCCTCAGCTTTATCTTGAGGTAATACTAAGTCCTTCAGAAATCATATACACATTCGACGCAAATCATTCAAAGTATCAACATACATCACTTTCATCTCATTCTTTTTAACTTTAATTGACTAAGTTTCTTAAAATATAACCATAGGAGTTTCATCAAGACAGCTGAAATTTGCAAGAAAGTTTGCACTAGAATTTTCTAATCGAGGTACATGCTCAAGATTTACCCTTTCAAAACTCTCTTCTATTTGTGTAACCAATTTCAAATATTCATTCATATTATATTATATTTCCTCATATATATATCTTAGATTTTACTCACTACTAACTAATAATATAAAATTATACAAAATACCTTTACTCCACAAATACGAGTTAACTTCATTCACACTAAAATAGCATCGTATTTTGCTTTATTGTTAATAGTTTCAAAATTAAATTTAATATATAGAATATTTAACACAATGTCAACACCACTACCATTTAAACATGAAGCTCCATTAATTCGTATAGTCCTGTATAATCCACTCAGTAAGCTTAAGCATATCTTCACTTAACTTTGCACTGACACTATCCATTATTTCTTCTTAAAACTCATATATAAAATATGTTATTGTTTGTGATTTATTCTATTTTTGGTTCATACTTTATATCATACTCACCTAGTTTAATAAACCATCTCGTTAAAAATCCTGAGATATCTGGTTTTTGGAATATTGTTTTTAAAGAAAAGTAGGTTTAGAGAATTATAACATGATTTTGAAAATATGGCATCACCTTTCTTGTAGTAACCACGAGGCCAAGAGCCAATTTTTACAAATACAAATACCTCATATCAACATCTACCAAGCTTTTATTTACATAATCTATCGGTATCTAAACCCAATTATCCTCTCATACCAAAACCGAATTATAGTTTATCCCGTCAAAGATTTTCGAAAGGCACTTACATAATAACTATAAAACTAATTGAATTTTTGGGTGAGTTGTAGTGAGAGAATTGAGCTATTTGTGAGATCTTTTTTATAAAGAGAGGCTCTGAGAGATTAGGTAGATTGTAAATATTTCACCATCTTTATAAAATTATAAGCTCATTATAGCCTAAATTGGCCCAATGGGCCTAAAGGACCAAAATGGTATATGTTCCTATTTAAATAACCCAATCCTATTTATACCCAAAGCCTATTATTATATTAGATACATATAATTTGTTACATTTTATCACATTAACCTACATAAAATAAACTTTGATTTAATAACTTATTTATCAAATTTGGCTTTTGTATAATTCAATCTTTGTGAGTAGCCCCCTCAGTCCTCATGAAAAAAAGGACTGGTGCATAGAACCTTTTCAGGTTTTGGCATAGAACCCTTTCAGATTCAACTGTTAATAATTGGCACTTCATATTTAATGAACTTGAACCAAACACACCCTAAAAAGAATTTTGAACTAACTTATGAAGTCATTCAGATATTCTTATATGCATTCTTCGAAGTCGGTTATACTCATGTACACATGTCATGGAAATTTTAGGTTCATGACCTCTGTTATAGGTGAAGTGTGATGATGTTTTGGAGACGATTCAAATTGTCTAGGATAAAGCTAGTGGTCGGAGACTCTTTAATTTACCAAAGATTATACATGTTGGGCTTGTGAGAAATGGGTTATTGGGCTTTTTTAATTCTCAATAAATGAGTTCCCACCTTATTTCTCTTTTACTATAATCTTTAGCGAGAGAAGCTTAATTTGTAAAGTGAGAAAATCTGCCTCGTTACCATCGCAACTCTCATTGTTTGTTTAAAAAACCACGAAAAAGTCATTATCCATTAATGTCTTTTTGTACTTGTATGTTCACTACCACAACTATTGATTTGAACAGTCGGTTGCACCTTTTGGATAAAGACAAGGAGAATGAAAGATCTTGGAGAGCTTCAGGGTTGCCAAAATTCGAAGTGCCAATTATTATCAGTCAAACCTTCGAATATGGAAGCACCTACCCATATAAAATTCATAATATTTTAGCCGAACCTCCATCCACTACTTAATATCTCACTTAAAGAAATCATTCTTCAAGTCCACTATTATCCCATGGAGAAAATAACAACATATACTGATGAGTTTTTTAATACTATAGGATTGGATATCGAAGACAAGTCTTCTTCAAAAACAACTACACAAACGAAAGTTACAAAATTCCAACAAACATCTGAAAAAAAAGAATTTAAAAAATTCCCCATACTATAAACTCTCACTTAAATAAGTCAAACAAAATTAAAACAGTTTTCCCCCAACAGAAAGTGACTCAAAATACAACATTTCCCTATCGATCTACTCTAAGGCATTTAGTCGATGATGAAGAAGAATATATTGACATGGTCATTACTTCAGGTGTTGGATCAATTTGGAGAAAATTTCAAAGTCTCCAAGGAAGGT
Organism: Limnanthes douglasii subsp. nivea; assembly: GCA_036936605.1. Taxonomy (NCBI): domain Eukaryota; kingdom Viridiplantae; phylum Streptophyta; class Magnoliopsida; order Brassicales; family Limnanthaceae; genus Limnanthes; species Limnanthes douglasii. Next base: position 70,301,668 of record JAUPFV010000004.1, read on the forward strand.
ATGGGGAATGACAAAAAATCAGAGGCTACTAAATGTATAGATAAAGTAAAGGAAGTGGAGTTACCCTCTTCATTGGTTGGGTGTGTATGGCCTAACTTTCAAAATATGAGCAACAAGTACCTGATTTTTCTTTCCCAACTTCAATACAAATATGACTCGGATACTAAGTTAAGTTCACTTTAAGCTAATTAGGGTATTATGGATGATGTAATCATAATATTATTGAGGGGCGGTGAAACTCTAACGAACGACTTGTTAACTGAACTGGTTTCCATTCCCAACATACTAAACTGAGGGCTTCTGTTTCCTCTAGACCTTAAAATAGTCAAGTATTTTAACATAATTGGCCTATGTTCGAGTCAAGAGAGCCCAAACTCGTATTTCACATTGATACGTGCATTATGGAATTAAAGTTGTCAAAATTAGGATGCCGATGAAGTAGTTTTTTAGCTATTATCATGCTGTTAAAAAATCTTCACATCACATTCTACCTTTCTCACTCTTAGAGATAAGTACAAGGTGGTCAACGACTTGCTGGAGGCAGATAAAATATGGAAGATGTAATTCTTTTTTTTAGTGGTAACTGTAAGAATGGTAAGGATATATCCCCAACGAGAAATCCAAGTCGTATTGAGAGGGTGTATCAAAATATGGATAACTTCATGAACCTTGTTTTTACCTTCAACTTCTCTTATTCTTCCATGTTTGTAAATCTTGTTTTTGCAACGATACTGAAGTCTCAACAACAGAACTTGGAGGCTTCCAATGTAACTTTTAAGAAGCTTCACCAATGGGCCGAAGAGAATTAGTCCAACAACTTCCATAACTGTTTTGCTCCGAACAACTTAGATATTAGCTACCTTTGGCAGACCGATTCTGATATCAACTTGTCTTAAAATGAGATCATTATCTTTTCTCATCCATTGACTATTCTTGATAGAGTAGCCATAGGGTAGATAATAGTTATGCTAGGAGGTCGGGCTCGAAAAAAAATACCGAGGGTGTATTGGAAGCAAATCAGCACGAAGAGTCAGTATATGTTAATGGAGAAGTTGATTTTGAATTAAGTGATATGCTCAAGAAGCCCCCATCTGTAAAAAAAAGAATAAAAATTCGAGTACCTCAAAAATCCACAATGACGACAAATATAACAGTGAGAGAATGAAGAAAAGAAGAAGATGATGCAAACTAGCTCTGAGATTGTCCCTCTCGCAACTCAAGCTGTGGATCCTCTTGTAACTAAACCAATTTCCTCTCCTATATCGTTGACATAAGAACAAGTTGTTGCTGATCAAATCCTGAGGGGTAGTTAAGAGAGGATTAGTTTAAAAAGATTTGATCAACAATTTCCCATGATTTATTTAGAAGGCTTCAAACAACAATTTCACAATCTGAATAGTCTCGTTATTGACGTCCCTTTTCATCTTGAAAACAAAATGCCCTTGCTCACTTAATGTTGCGCTTTGAGAAGCATATTGATGAACTGGAAAAGCACACCGATAAACCTATTCTAAAAAATAATTATGAGAGTCATAAGAAGGCTCTCAAAGAGAAAAATGAGTATGCTGATATTTTAGAAACTTAAGTCGTGTGGGATGATGAAGAGCTTAAATCTAAAAAAATACTTATGAAGCCAAGATTTCCAGTTTAGAAGCCTCCGGACCAGAGGAGGTCCGTAGATACCAAGATCAAGTAAAATAACATAAGTTGCGAGGGATATTTTACAAAAATCTATGAACGAACGAACGAAAACTACAAATAAAGCCAAAGATGAACTAACTGTTCTTAAAACTCAAGCTATAAAAGATCAAAAATATTTTATCGGTGAATATGCTAATAAATGTTTAGATTACTTATCGAAACGATATGTTTTGATTAAATCCTATATGGTTTTAGACTTTCACAAAGCATTCTCATATCTACACCTTGGATATCTTTAGGAGTTGGTACCAAAAGAGTTATAGCCCAACGATATGGCCTTTGTAGATAAACTAGGCATTCATCTAGATACAGATAACGGAATTTCATATGAGAGTGAATGTGGAGGCTCCGAATGTAGGAGCTCTAATGAAGATGATGTCGAAGAGAAAGAGCGCCGAGAAAATTAATTTTTTTTTATTTTACCAATTTTTAGTATCATCATTGCTTTTACAACTCATTGGTATTGCCAAGGAATTTTGTAGTACTACTTAGGTTTTTCTTGTATAAGTCCTCAACATATTCAATGCATTTTTTATTTGAGATTTATGAATGAATCACATTTCTTTTATTCTTTATCTTTCAACCAATTTATCATCGGTCAAATAACACGTTTGGATTTTTCTTAGTCGAAGGTAATCAACCCCCATTTATATACTTGTCTTAAATTATTAACGTCTCTCCTAAAGTATCCCCGTTGAAAACTTCTTACTTATTAATTTCTTACTTCGTTAGACTAATATTTTATTTAGCTTCATATATTGTTTCTCCTTTTTATTCATGGTGAACTGAACCAATTCACCTATCAACCTCTGAATCTCCTCTTTCAAATGGAAGTAATATCTGGTTATATGCCCATGATCACGATGGTAAACGCAATAATATCTCATATGTCTTTCATTATTTTGAGTTATCATGACTCATGGAAGTCGGTAACTCACCTTATCACATATTTTATAAAATATGATGGTGACATATGCATTAAAATGTATAAACGTTATGTTTAGGATTTTAAAGTATGAATATCTGGTATGCTTTGCATATTTCTGGACTATCTTGGTTTTTATTCATCATTGCATTTTATATTAGACAACCCTAACCTTTGTTTTGAGAGTTTAATACATATAATCATCTTCTAGTGTCTTCCACCTTAATAAACATCACAAATATTCTCAATAAATTTCTAATATTATTAACTAGATCTTTAATCAAATCATCAAATAATTTTCTATATGTTGGTAGGCCTTTTTAAAATGCTGCTAAAGTTACTTCCACATATTCATTAAAACTCTTCATTTCTTAGATAAATCTTTGCACATAATATTATAAAGATCCACCTTATTTTTTATAAATAATCATTATATAATCTTTATCTTTATTTATGGATTTGTCTCTAATGAACTGAATTCTAAAACAAGTCCATAAATCTTGAAAACTACGAATAGATCCAAAAAGAAGGTTATTAAACCAAACAAATGCATCTCTTCTAAGATTCATGGAAAATTATCTACTCAAGAAGAGTATCATCATAATTATATTCAAGCCTTATATTTATAATTTGTTTCAATTGATGTTATACATCTTCAGTTCCATCATATTTATCCATCTCATAAGGATCAAGATTAATTGGCAACTTTTCTTCAAGAAATTTTTGAGATAAAGAAGTTGGTGCTAATGTAAACATAACTAACCTCAATCTTTTAAATGTTTATAAAATTCATGTATTAGTCTTTCTTTTCTTTTTGAATTTACCTTATTATCAGCATGTTCTGTTGGGATCTTCCTATGTGGGAGTCCAATTATCAAATGGGCTTAGCCAAATAAGAGTAACACATAAGATTTTGGTTTATGTATAAATATAAATTTATAGAGTCTCTTTTGAGATGAGCATCATTTTCTATAGTTCAATTGCGAGAGAAAAAACGATTTGAGGCAGAACTTTGTGCTTTTAATCAGACTATCTTCCGTGGTACGATCGGTTTACAATCTTGTGTATTGAGGTTGTGTATGAACTTGTCATACTTTGTGTGGTGTATACTCTAGTTTTATCTAGAGAATAGTTTTGTAACCCGTCTTCTGATAGTGAACATTTGGTTGGACTCTGAAATCAGTCCCGTGGTTTTTACTTCCTACAGTGGGAAGGTTTTCCACGTAAAAAGTGTTTTGTGTTATTCGCGTTAATTTCATTCATACTTGTTATTTTTTTGGGACCATTATCTTTAATCATATTTAATACAAGAAGAAATATTTTATTTGTGCGTCTATTTCCTGACAAAGTGGTATCAGAGCGACTGGTTGTGTACTTGTCTTCTTTCAAATATGAAGGTGAATACAAGGAGAATAGTGATGATGAATGGTTCGAATTATCATATATGAAAATAGAAGATGGAAGATCTTATTTATGTTAAAGTTTTTCATTTATCAGTGTTCAGTGATGGAAAACCTAAAGATAAGTCAGATGCAGAATGGATAATTATTCATTGACAGGTTTGTGGATTTATTCGGCAATAGGTTGATGATAATGTGTTGAATCATGTTGTAGACGAAAAAGATACTAGGACTTTGTTAAGTAAACTTGAGGATTTATATGCTCGGAAGATAGGAAACAGTAAGTTATTGTTGTTCACACATTTATTATATTTTAGGTATCAAGATGGATCACCTCTTACAAATCACTTGAATACCTTCCAAGGCTTGATTAATCAGCTGGCTGCTCTGGGTATCAAATTTGATGATGAGGTTTTGGAATTATGGTTACTTGGTTTGCTGCCAGACGCGTGGGATACTTTCAGAATGTCTCTTTCTAATTCAGCTCATAATGGTAATATTTCAATGGCATTGGCTAAAAGTAGTATGCTGAATGAAAATATGAGAAGAAAAAAAGTTGGCTCCTCTTCACATTCAGAAACTGTGGTTTTTTGGAAACGTGGTAGAAATGAAAATAGTGGTTGGAAAAATAGAGGTAAAAGTAGAAGAAAAAGTCGGAACATGTCTAATAATTTTGCAGACTGGGAATACTACTACTATCATGAGATAAGGCACACTAAGAAATTTTGTCCTGAGTTGAAAAAGAAGAATAATTTTGAGAAATTCAACATTGGTAAAGAAGAAAAGAGCAAGGAGAAAAATTATGATGAAAATGATGACAAGAAACATGTTGCGGTTTGAGAGAGTTACTTCGTTGTTATTGATGATGCTGTTGTGAATTTTGTGTCTAATGAAAAAGGTTGGGTAGTTGACAACGGTGCTACAATTCATGCCACTTCTCATAGAGAATTTTTCTCATCTTACACCTCTGGTGACTTTGGTTCTGCAAAGATAGGAAATAATGATTTATCTAAAGTGGTTGGTATTAGTGATGTTTATCTGGAAACAAGCATGGCTACAAGATTGATTTTGAATGGTGTTAAACATAAACTCGATATTTGATTAAATTTGATCTCTACAGGAAAGATAGATGATGAAGGATGTTGCAGTATTTTTGCGAATGGGCAGTGGAACCTTACTAAGTGCTCGTTGGTTGTGGCAAGATGACATAAATATTCTGTCCTCTACATCTTGTCTGCAAGGGTACCTGCTGAGAAAATCAATTTTGTTAATGATTAAGTAATAGTTGTTTTATAGTATAAAATACTCAGTCATATTAGCGAAAACAGATTAGATATTCTGAGGAAGAAACATTACATTTGTGGTATACATAAAGCTCATTTAAAAGAATACGTACATTTTTTAGTTGTAAAGCCGAATAGAGTGTCTTTCAAGACCTCGGCTCCTTCAGAAAACCCAAGTTTGTTTGACTTAGTACATACTCATGTTTGTAGTCCTTTCAAAACCAGAAAACTTAGTGGTTGTCTGTACTTTGTTACTTTTATTGATGATCATTCGAGGAAATTTTGGCCTTTAACTTTGAAAATAAAAGATCAAGTGTTAGATGTCTTTAAGAAGTTTCAAGCTTCAGTTGAGAGACAGGCTGGGAAACGATTGGTGTGTGTTAGAAGTGATAGTGAGGGAGAATACGTTGGTCCTTTTGATGATTATTGTAGGTAGCAAGGTATTCAGCATCAAAAGACACCTCCGAAGACCCCTCAATTGAATGGCATAGGTGAGAGACTAAACCGAACATTAATTGAAAGGGTAAGATCTCTTATTTCACAATCACAACTCCCTAAATACCTTTGGGGTGAAGCTTTGAATACACTGGTACATGTCTTGAATCTTAGTCCTTCCGTAGCTTTAGATGGAGATATCCCAAATAAATTTTGGACATGTAAAGATGTTTCTTATGATCATTTGCATGTCTTTGGGTGCAAAGCTTATGTGCATATTGGTGAGTTTGATTATTTGGAATTGCCTTAGTAAATAAAAGAGAAGACTTTTAAATAGAGAAATAGATTATAAAGAGAGAAAATCAAAGTATACAAGTGATCTAACTCAGAAATCCAACCCCTTTAATTGTTCAGCTTTGGCCTTTATATACAGGGGCAAAGACTTAGCTTACAACTCAAAACAATTATATAAAATGGTAAATTACACTCTTATTCCTTGACTAAAATACATATTCTGAATTCCTCCTCTAACTTTACCACCTGTTACATAACGTTTTATTGTTTACACTTTAGTCCTTGAATTTGCATTTCCTTATTAGTAGCCCCCTTAGTTCTCATGTCAGTAAATGAATGAGAACTAATTAAATTTAAATCTTGTCAAAAGTAATAATAACTTCCTCTTCCATAATCGGACGCAAACCAGTCATTCCGCTGCATCGAAATATGTCCACAGACAATCATTTCCCGAGTTAAATTCGAAACAAAACTAGTAAATTTAAATGTCAAATCTATTTCCAAACAAATCATGAGTCCCTTGGTGCTAGCCTCACACCTAAGCTCGTAGCATAACAGATGTCGAACCCATAACCACGCAATTGTTTCAAATTCTGCCCAATCAAGACAAACCTTTTCCACTTCGGTACACGTCTTTCTTTCTCCTATAAATTCCTTTACAACTCACTCTTTGTTTCATAAACAAAATTACTTGAGAGAGAAGAAGAGAAAACCTCCTAAATGTTTGCTACCTTCAACGGTTTCTTCAAACTTTCTGGCTATTTACATCGGAAAATTCATATTTTCGCATCAACCTTCAATCAAATTATGAGATCTAAGCCCAGAATTCCCAAAAACCCTAAATCCCCAACACCTGACAAGAATCTTGTCTTCAGAGCTTACGATTACTTCCGCATCAGTGAAAGAGCAGAAGAATATAAAGCTGATGGGTTGATAAATAATGCTCCCCTCACAATATCCACAAAGACCATTTATTACGGTAATTTCGATCCTTCTAAAGTTCATGTCTTTTCGCCTTCACCTATTACAGAAGAAAGTCCATCTTCAAACACTCGAACGACAAGAACTCCTCGAACTTCTACTTCTCTTACCAAATCATCGCCTCGAATTAGTTGTGAAGTAAGTAAATCTTCTTCAAAACAATCTGAAGCGACCCCTCCGTCTACATATCTTCCATGAGCTCCTAGGAAAAGAATTTCTATAGCTATTGGAGACGATGCTGATGCTACATCAAAAACATCTACCAAATCTCCTCCCGGGAGGGAAATTGTTGAGACATCCACATTATCTCTTTAAAGTCCCTCGAAGAACCCTCCACAACTAAGAGACGAATAATCAGAAGCAGAGATTGATTCTGATGCTACTCAATCAAACAATGAGGTTGATACTGATGAGGAAACCTCGAAAGAATCAGAGAATGCCACACAGAAAAATATCCGCAAACCAAGAAAAATAAATGCTCTTATTACTATATTCGTGAAAAAGAGAGCGGCAATTGATGAGAATTTAAGGTCTCTTGATGCAAATTATATCGTTGCCTTGAAAAGTGTCTCATACATATATTAAGAAGAGGTCCAAACATCGGTTTTTAAAAAATGGGGAATGGGGGACAACATTACCCTTCGTCTTCCCAAAAAAGAGGAAACACTCTTAGACTGTAGAAAAGACGAGCTGGTAGTCTATCCAGAAATAATCAATTGGGGGCTTCAGTTCCCATTAGATCCCGTGATAGTTGACTACTTCGAACTCTTGGATCTGTGCCCAACTCAAGTGACACCAAATCAATGGTTTATTTTTCTCTCTGTAATCATGGCCTCCCGCTTGTCCAATATTCCGATCAACATTTAATATTTCTTATCTTTGACCAAATTATCCAAGGGACCAAAGCTTCCATTTTACTATCTTACATTAGATGATGACTTATCTTCTGTAATCGAACAAGTTTTGGAAGCAAAAATTCATCTTCATCTCAGGAGCATAGGAAAACGGTAAAGAAATATCTGAAGCCAATCCGTCAAGACGGAATCTTGTCTGCAAAAGTGGTCGTAAGTATTATAATACTACTCTTCTTAAATTAAATTTTTTAACTGTTGTTACCCTTAGTTACTATCAACTTATATGTTCCTATCAAAAATTTGAAGGCGCTACGTCATTCCTCGAGCAAGAGCCAAAGAAACATTCATTAAACATGCCACTTGAGCTGAAGCAGAATGGAACAACGCTTTCCGCACAGCCTTCCAACTAATCAATTTCCTCAACAGTCATTTAATTCCGATCACGCCCTGGAGCCTTTCCTCTTGAAAATTTGATGGAACAACCCAACCCTCGACAAGCTGTTAAAAGATTGGTCCATCCCGATTGCAAGGTATTCTTACTCATTCGCAATAGATCAGACAGTCACCTTCCTCAAAAGAAAAAGGCAAAAAAGGTAGCTAGTACATCTGGTGTTAGCCCTTCAACAAATCTGAATCCTAAACATTCAAAAAGAAAAACAAAGAAAAGCACACTTTCGACCATCGAAGAAGAAACAGAGGGAGAGCCTTCTCCAAAAAAGAAGAAAAATGTTATACCTTCGAAAAATAAAAGTTCCACCAGTCTTCATAAGAAAGGGAAGAAAAAGACAGTTGTAACCATCAAACACATAGTATCCAATAACGAAAAAGTCATAGATGTTGGGAATCAACAAAGTTCTCAAAAGGAAAATGAAACAACTCGCGAAGATGTTGCCAATCAACAAAAGGGAACAATTATTATTGAAGATAATCAATGTGATGATCCCTTCGATCCCGACAGCTTCATCAACTTCAATGAATTACAAGAGCTTGTTGGAAATGAAGATCCTATTATTCAAGAGGTTCAAACCCACCTACACAACTTTGGTAGGAGAGCTGCATCCTCTGCCTCCGATGCAGCATGTCCAGAAATTATTTCTCCTACTACTCCTACTACATATTTAGATCTCATTCTTCGGCCTAACCTAGTGTTTTTTCCTCCTCTTGCACCAAACCTAGACGTGCTCATTGCACTTCAACCATTTTCCGATCTTAACACTGCAGCAAAAACACTTAATCAAAAATCGAGGCTTCTAAAAAACATATGAATTGATTGGCCAAAGATATGGTTTGCTACAAATGAATTGCTGAAGCAGAGAAATAGTTGAGGGAAATGTTTTGTAACTATATAGTAGATCAATTTCATAGATTTGAATTGGCAAGGTCTGCGCTTATTAGAGGACTTCTATTTGTCAAAATGCATTTACGATAACAACACCAAATCGAGAAAGAGAGTCTAAACACTTCGCATCAAGAAGAGATAAATAAACTCAAAGCTAAACACCTTGAAGACTTAGCTAATGAAAATAATAAATTCGAAGATCTTCAGATTTCTCTTATTAAAAGCAAAGCAGACAAGATAAACTTGACCGATGAGATAACCATAATGAAGACTAATTTTGAGAAAGAAAAACAACATGATATCACTGTTGCAGAAGATGAATGTACCAAAGACATGTTGGCATCTATCAACAATGGTAAAGAAGATAAAGCCATAACACTTCTTTGAGAAATTCATGCTACATATCCTAAGATAAACCTTTCTAGATTCTGGAAATGACATTCTTGTTGAACGGTACCCCATTGAAGCCTTTGATCCTATCCCAAGTTCATCATCTGAAGAGGAATCATCCGAAGAGGAGTCGTTTGAATAATTTTACTATCCTTTGAATTTATATTATCTTTTTCTATTTGTCATATCAGTACCATAACCCTTGTACCCATCGAATTATTCTAAATGACAAAGGTTTTTTTTTATACTTCATATTTTTCATTAATTTATATGTACGTTTAACCTTTATTTATACTAACTATTCGAAGTTAAATAATTAAATAATTATTACAAACTGCAATCCCTCGAATGTTATAGTTCATTGAATGAACGTTGCACATCGAAAATCACAGTGCATTTATTGAACGTAGCACTTCGAATATCATAGTGCATCTATTGAACGTATCAATTCGAACATAATAGTGCATTTATTGAACGTAACACTTTGAATATGGTTGTTTCTTCGAAAAGTGTATTAAACACTTTCGAACATTCTACTATCGATCAACCTCAAAGATGATTAATCTTTGATCAATTATCACGATAGTTTAAATAAAAACTTGTAAACAACCATTGGCCAAAAATTCATTTTATTGATAATGTTGGATATGTACATAATGTCTCGTTAAAACCTCCCTAGGCCAACAGGGTAGGAAAAAGTGCGCTAATCAACCAAAAGAAACAAATTCAAAATACAAATAGGTATTCCCAGTATAACTTCAGATGTTGTATATTCTACAGGTGTTGAAGCATCCTCCCCTGACAATCACAAAGGAGATAAGACCCTGGCTTTATCCTTTCAACAACCACATAATATGCTTCCCAATTCGGAGCCATTTTTCCGAGGCTTTTCTCCTTAGTATGCATAAATACTTTCCTCAACATTTTATCACCTATTTTAAACTCTCTTCTTTTTACCCTCTAATTGTACATATTCCTCACAAGATTTTGATAATGAATTACGTTTAAATGAGCGCAGACTCTTTTCTCATCAATCAGATCTAAATTTGCTCTGTTAGCTTCGTCATTGAATTGTTTTCAGAATATCGGGTTATTCTAAAAGATGACATCGTAGATTCCATATGGCTTACAACATCCATTATATATGCTAAAGCAAAAAGAGTTTCTTTAGTATCTTCCCTAGGAGTTGTTTGATAAGTCCAAAGCACTTCTTGCAAATAATTTGGCCATTTTCATGTTGCACATGTTAAATTATTCTTCAAACCTTCTAAAATAGATCTGTTTGTCACCTCCATTTGTCCATTTTCTAGGGGATGAAAAGGTATTGAAAAACATTGTTGAATTCCCTTCGAGACGTATAATGAAGTCATTTCTTTATTATTAAAGTAAGGGCCATTATCTGTAGTAATTCTTCGAGGTACACCAAAATAACGACAAATACTGTTTACAATGAATTTAATCACATCTTTTGCTTTCGTTCTAGATAACGGCTCCGCTTCAACCCACTTTTTAAAATAGTCTAGTGCAACAATTATCATTTGTCGCCCTCCATATGCTATCGGCAAAGACCCCACTAAATCAATTACTGACCTATCAAACGATATGGCTTCGGTAATAGAGATAAGTGGAACCATCGGCTTATAAATAGAATTAGTAAACCTTTGACAAGTATCACAGCTTCGAACCAAATTCTTGGCATCGTTCATGATCGAACGCAATTAAAACCCAGCAAGAAAAGGTCGACGAGATAAAGCTTTAAACCCATAATGAGTTGATCATTCTCTATCATGCAACTCTGATAAAACTTCTTGTGATTCTTGTCTATTCAAACATCGTAATAATGTCCTACTCAATGCTTTCTTATACAAAACCGCATCCAAAACTATGTATCCAGATAGTTATAGTGGATCCTTTGAAATGGATAGCTGTAGCAGGTTCAGCGAATGATCCTATGAGTGGAATTGAAGCACCCAACACTTTCTGATCTACTACCCAACAACCATCTCTAGTGAATGGGAATGATGAACCCTGGATTGTCGAGATGTCTATCAATTCCTTGCTGATGCAAAAATAACTAAGATAATTCTACATGTTATCATATTATAATAAGATGTCTATGGTTTATATTCTTCAAAGATAGTCTCGAGTTAGGAGTGAAGGTACATATCAGTTACGTTTCTTCTTGTGAAATTATATTTCTGATTTGTGACTAACCCTTCCGGTGATCGTAACTTTGCAGAGCCACCACAATTCTATGGTGTTAGTATATTGCCGAATGAATCCAGGGAACATAAAGATGATTGAAGAATTAATTCCTGAGCTAGTGGTGTTATGTTTAGTAGGGGTCTGAGTGCAGATTTTCCAAGGTATAAGTGCACTTATGCTTCCTCACGTCGAGTGTGTGAGAAACTGACCAACGAGAAGCTAAAAATGGATAGTGTGTTAACAACACTAAGTACCAAGAGAGATGCATTAACAGATGAGAGTACAGATTTGATTGTACTAAAAGGTATGGTGGTTGCGCAGAGTACGGTGGAAACGAGACAAGATAATAAGTTGATTGCCCAAAATGCAATGTTGTTGGCAAGCCGTGCAACCACTTCAACTCACAGGTCAATCCTGCCATAGACCGGTACTCTGCTTCAACGGAAGACAATGCAACAACACCTTGTTTCTTAGTCTTCCCTGAAACAGGAGAATCACCCAAGAACACCATCCAACCACTCACACTACGCCGAGTCTTAGGACAGCCAGCCCAATCAGAGTCACACCATCCTGTCAGAGTAAGATTATAACTACTTGGCAGAAGAATTCCCTGACCCGAGCTTCCTTTTAGATAACGAACAACTCGCAATGCAGCCTGCCAGTGATCCTCCTGTGGTTTATGAAGAAACTGAGATAAAATATGTACCGAAAACAGATATCTGGACATGTAAATGCCAGATAAATCAGTCTTCCCACCAACCTGCGGTACGCAGACCCGTCAATTAGTAACGCTGACTCGCTTTTGCCGAGCTGCTGATTTTGCTCCATGGGAAACTGTGCAGGCTTGCTGCCAAGTAAACTTGTCTCAGAAATAATATCCAGAGTATATTTACGTTGGCAGAGAAAGATACCCGTGGGACTCCGTGCTACTTCAACTCCAAGAAAATATTTGAGACGACCTAAGTCCTTCATATGAAAGCAAGTGCTCAAGTATTTCTTAAACTCCACCAATGCACCAGGGTCATTCCCGGATAGAATGAAATCATCAACGTACACCAAAACATGCATACGACAACCACTCGTGGAATAATAGAATAAAGAATAATCTGAATAGGACTGAACAAACCCATACCTCTTCAGTGCAGCCACTAACTTGGCAAACCAACACCGAGGTGCCTGCTTCAGCCCATGCAACGATTTACGAAGGCGACAAAGCTGTCCTTCATGCCCTCTATCAAATCCTGGAGGAATTTTCATGTACACCATGTACACCTCCTCATCTAGATCACCATGCAGAAAAGCCTTGTGTACATCCATCTGATGTAGTTCCCAATTCTGAGCTGCTGCAACCGCTAAGAAAAGACGTACAGTAACCATCTTGGCAACTGGGGAAAAAGTCTCTGTATAATCTGATGAGTCCGAATTCGGAATGCTCCCCGGAAGGGCAGACCAATGTAAATCTCTCCGTAAACCGGACAGACACTAAGAACTTAAATCGGACATGACTTTTGAACCGGACAGATGACTTCGAGCACTGCGAGCTTAAGGCTGTTCGAACTATGACTAAAGTACTAAAAAACCTAAACACTTTCTGACTAAGCTACCTGCCCATGTGCTTAAAACTCATGGGTCTTTAAACATGACCCGGGTCCATTAAACATGACCAGAAAGCCCATAAGGGCCCAAGTATCATACTATAAATACCCAACCACCAGCATTAACTATGGGTAACAAAAATTAACTGCTGCCAAGCTTCTTAATTCTATCTCCACCTCACACCACCTTGAAACACCTTGAAATACCCTTACACCGCCTTAAAACTCGACTTGAAATTACTTGCCTACCCCCAGTCGTGGAAGGAATTGGAGGCAATCTCCATTGTCTTCTAAAATTCTATCCGGGAACCTCCCCAAGACGTTTGACAGCACCAAGATGGAGAAGTACGATGGCAGTACTGATCCGGACAATCATCTGGAGAAATTCAAGAACTTCATGATGAACTTTGATGATGATGATAAACTACTCTGTAGGGCATTCTCCCAATCCTTCACGGGGAGTGCTCTGAAGTGGTACAAAAGCCTGCCTCAGGGTTGTATCAGAGACTTTGATACTTTTTGGGTGGCCTTTCGAAGGCAGTTTGTGGGGAGTAAATAGCTGAAGGGTAATGGAGATACCATAATCCATTGTGCCCAAGAGCCAAAATAGTCGTTAAAGGAATACATAAGTCGTTTTGTGAACACAAAAAACGGGTTGGTTGATTGCTTCGAACAGGTGGCAATAGCATCCCTAAGACAAGGTTTGAACCCAGGCAACCTGGCTGATTCGGTGACCAGGAAGAAAGCCATGACCTGGGGAGGATTGCTAAACCAAGTTGGCAAGCAAATAAATGTTGATGAAACAAAAAAGACCAGGGTGCACAGACAGGTGAGATCCACCCCGGTGGCACCAACTCCTAATCAAAACCAATCCGGGAATAAAGCCAGAGAAACCGGACAGGGGCATGGTAGGGGAAAAGCTCAGTCTCAACCAGCTGCTCCTGCTCAAAGTCAACAGTCTAGAAACAAAAGAGGACCATGGGTCCAACCAGAGTGGTTTGCGGAACTCAAAGAAAGTGTGGCAACCATTTTCGATAAAACAAAAGATGAGGTACACTACCGGAGACCAGCAACCTTGCAGTCTCCCCGAGAGCATCGTAACAACTCCTTTTGCCAATACCACAATGATATTGGCCATACCACTGATGATTGCATAGCATTGAAACAAGAGGTACAAAACTTGATTGAAAGGGGAAAGTTGGGTGCATACGTTAAAAGAAGAGGAGGCAACAGGCCTGACAACACTCACCGGGCTGGTCCGGGTAATGCTGCCCCGGAGGGGGCTATGGTAATAGTTGAAAGGTTTGACGTGGAATCTGAATACTTGGATCCTGATCCAACACGAAATAGAGTGGGTGCTATAGAGGAGCGTTCTAGATCGGTCTCCGGGCTCATTAAATTCTTCGAGTCATTGACAATTTTCGGAGGGGACACTGTGACAGCTCCTACTACTTCTTCAAGAAAAAGGCATGTTCATAATTTGGCCTCCCAGCTAGAAGGAGGCATGACCTCTTATCAATCACCAAATTCATTCCCATTCATTGTCTTTGATGGGGATGATTTAAGAGACATTGCTGGCCCTCATGAGGATGCTGTTGTTATAGGAGCATCTATAGGGGGCAATGCGATAAGGCGAATTCTGGTAGATACTGGAAGCTCTGCCAATATCCTTTTCCTAGACACTTACAAGAAAATGAAAAATCCAGCTGTGATTCAAAAGTCGGACAGGTCAATCGTGGGCTTCACGGGCAGCTCAGCCGATGTGATCGGGGAGTTTGAAGAAGAAGTGTTATTGGGCAGGGGCCCTTTCAAGAAAACGGTTAGAATACTCTTCATTGTGGTGGATTGTCCCACCTGCTATAATGCTATTTTAGGGAGATCTTGGCTCTCTAGGATGCATGCGGTGGCTTCGACAGTCCACCAGTGTTTAAAGTATGCTGTTCAGGGACAAGTTGAGGTTGTCCGGAGCAGCCAAAAGATTGCAAGAGAATGCTATGCCACTGCCTTGGCTCCACGAACGCTGGGGGCAGTTCGTATAAATGATCAATAGCAGTTTGAGGGCCTTTCTGGGGGTGAGGGTGAAATTGATGACCCCAGAGAGACCCCTGGAGTATTGATTCCGATTGAAGAGGTTGAAACACACTGCTTGGAAGAAGGAAAAAGCGTCAAGATAGGATCCAAAATGCCACCAATGCTGAAAGAAGGAATGTTGAAATTCTTGAAAGACCATCAGCACGTTTTTGCTTGGTGCAATGCTGATGTAACTGGAGTTCCATCAGATGTGATTTCCCATCACCTATCTGTCCGGAGAGATGTGGCACCAGTGGTACAAAAGAGAAGAGCTTTCTCAAAAGAAAAGGCTGATGTCATTGTAGAAGAGGTTGACAGACTCACAAAGATGGGGCACATTAAAGAATCTCACTACCCTTTGTGGACTGCCAATCCTGTCTTGGTAAAAAAGAAGAATGGCAAATGGCGTATGTGCATTGACTTCATAGACCTCAATCGAGTTTGTCCAAAAGACTTGTATCCGGTCCCCCGGATAGATCAGTTAGTAGAATCTACTTCTGGGAACAAGCTTCTCTCCTTCATAGATGCCTTCTCCGGGTACAATCAGATTCAAGTAGATCCAAAAGATCAAGAGCATACCACGTTTGTCACGGATAGGGGACTACATTGCTACAAGGTGATGCCTTTTGTCCTGAAGAATGCTGGGGCTACTTATCAAAGGTTAGTCAACAAGGCATTTGCTGATCAAATTGGAAGAAATATGGAGGTTTACATCGACGATATGATGGTAAAAAGCGTAGATGAGCAGTTGCACTTGTCCGACCTCCAAGAGACTTTTGCCAACTTGGCCAAAGTAAATTTGAAGCTAAACCCTGAAAAGTGTGTGTTCGGAGTACAGTCCGGGAAGTTCTTAGGGTATATCATAATTGAGCATGGAATACAGCCCGACCCGGACCAACTCAATGCTTTGTTCCAAATGGAGCCTCCTCGAAACATTAAAGAAGTACAGCGATTAACGGGGAGATTGGCTGCCTTGAACAGATTCATCTCCAGGTCTTCGGACAGGTGTGCTCCATTCTTTCAAACCTTGAAGGGTGCAAAGGGGTTTGAATGGACACCACAGTGTAATGAAGCATTTAATGAAATCAAGAAACATCTTTCCTCTCCCAAGACTTTGTTCAAACCAGTTGATGGGGAGACTCTCTTTGTATATCTGGCTGTTTCGAGTTGTGCCATCAGTGCTGTGTTAGTAAGGGAGGTTGATGGGCATCCTCACCCAGTGTACTACATCAGCAAAAGCTTGATTGATGCTGAGAGGCGTTACTTGAAACTCGAAAAACTGGCATTGGCCTTGGTGATAGCTGCAAGAAAAATGAGGCCCTACTTCCAGGCTCATCCTATCGTTGTCCGGACTTCTTTCCCTTTAAAGAATGTCCTTCAAAAAGCAGACATTTCGAGCAGAATGACAAAGTGGTCAGTAGAGTTGGGGGACTTCGACATAGACTTTGCTCCCCGAACAGCAGTAAAAGCCCAAGCTGTGGCTGACTTTCTGGTTGAATTCCATTCTGATAGGGATTCAGAACAACCTACTGATTCAAAAGACAAGAAAGTGTGCATTGTCCGAACAGACGGAGGATCCAGTACCATGGGATCTGGGGAAGGAATATGTCTCACTTCCCCATACGGGGACAACATGTTCCAAGCTATTTGTTTTGCTTTCAGGGCATCCAATAATGAGTCCGAATACGAAGCAGCTATAGATGGGTTGAAATTGGCCTACATTTGTGGAGCTAAAAGGGTCAAGCTACTAAGTGATTCCCAGTTGCTAGTCCACCATGCCTTGGGCCTATCAGAAGCTAGAAAGGAACAGTTGGTCAAGTATTTACTCCTCCTGAAAAATGAGGCGTTAATATTTAAAGCTGTTGTCTATGAGCACATCCCCCGGGCAGAAAATGAGCTAGCAGACTCACTAGCAACGATAGCATATACGGAGTCCTACCCTGGATCCATGTGCTTGAAAGCCCTTCTATTCAACTCAATGAAGGTATAAAAGAGGAAGTCTTTGAAGTACAAGTGAATCGGCCTCAAGACTGGAGGTCTCCTCTTATACAATACCTGTCCGATGGCATCGTGCCCTTGGATAAATCACAAGCCAGAACGTTGAAGCACAAGGCTCGTGGTTTCCTAATGTTAAGAGAAGTGTTGTACAAAAAATCCTATAGCAAACCTCTCCTACTTTGTTTAGGGGATCATGAATCACAGACAGTTCTCTCCGAATTACATGATGGTGAGGGATCAGCCCATTGTGGATTTAGAGCTTTAACAAGAAGAGTGCTACTCTCCGTATACTATTGGCCATCAATTATGAAAGATGCTAAGGAGCTGGTAAGAAGGTGTGACCCATGCCAGAGGTACAACAATGAAATTCATGTACCAGCCATTCCTTTGGAATCAATTTCTGAGCCCATCCCTTTTGCTCGATGGGGATTGGACTTAGTTGGGCCTCTCCCTGTGGCGTCCGGAGGGCGTAAAACCATAATTGTAGCCATTGACTACTTCTCGAAGTGAATAGAAGCAGCCCCCTTGGCAGGAACAACCTCAAAAGCTGTCATAAAATTCATTCTATCCAACATATGTTGCAGATTTGGTGTTCCCCAGAAAATAACACCAGACAATGGGCCACAGTTTGACAATAGAGAGATGGAAAGCTTCTGTACCTCAAGAGGTATTCAGCACTGCTTTTCTTCACCCTTCCACCCACAAGCCAATGGGCAAGTTGAAGTGGCTAATAGAACAATTCTGTCCGGTTTAAAGAAAAATTTGGAAGGGGCTGCTGGAAAATGGCCTAGTTATCTACAAGAAGTCTTGTGGGCCTACCGGACAACACCTGGGGCTGCAACACAAGAATCCCCTTTTGCCTTGGTCTATGGAATGGATGCAGTAGCTCCCATAGAGAAGACACCCCCTCCTTTCGTGTTCATAACTTCTCTGGACATGCTAATGAGATAGCTGTTAGAAATCAGCTTGATTTGATCGAAGAAAGACGGGTGAAAGCTCATCTTAGAATGGCACACTATCAGGGCTTGATGAGAAGCAGGTTTTCTTCTAAAGTTAAAAGGAGAGATTTTCAACCTGGAGATAAAGTATTAAGGAAAGTTTTCTTGCATACTAAGGAAAAGCTCTTCGGAAAGCTGGCCCCAACTTGGGAGGGTCCGTATACTGTGGTTGAAAGAATCAAGCCTGGGACATACTGGTTGGAAGACAAAGATGGTAGGGTTTTAACTCACCCTTGGAATATTGAACACCTTCGAATGTACTTGGAATAACACTTGTGTAAATATTTACTTGTTTAAACATCCATGTAAATATTTGGGGGCATACCTTTCCCTCTTCGGTGGTACGGAGAGCTTTCAATAAAACTTGGTGCCTTCTTCAAAATTCTCTAAGTATTTTCAAAATTTTGTCTCTTATCATACTACCCGGGTTAAAAAATATAAGGGCTATTTAAATTCTAGCCGAAGAGTCTTGATACTCTCACAATACAATAAAACTACTTAAACTCAAGCTATTTAAACAAATAATGAAAGAAGAGGATGGTTGAGCAAAGTAAAATATTCATTCAACAACTTAAAACTGCCTTGGCCTTCCAAGGACTTTTTGAACAAGTTTGGGCACAGTACAAAAATCTGTCCGAATAATACGGACAACATAAAAAAAAGAGTGTCTTGGCCTTCCAAGGACTTTAGTTCGAATAAAAGATAAAAAAAATAAATTATAAGTTAAGGTTGAGCCTTTGAAGATGGCTCACCCTCCTTTGCTTTCTTGCCCTTAATGTCGCTTTTTTCTTCGACTATCTTCTTACCCTTGGGGTCAATCTCTTCCTCACCTGGGCTCTCTCCGGTTTCCTCTTCATCACCGGACGAAGACTCACCAGAGTACCCCTCATCAACCATGGTCCAGTATGGGAGATCATCATCATCCACATAGCGCCATAATTCCCCTAGTCTCCTCTTCGGGAATTTCTCGTGAAACAGGAGGACCATATCAGACTTCACCTTTTGGATCATTAGCTCCTCGCTTTGGATCATCTCCCTGGCATAGGCGTTGATCTTGGCCTTGATCATGGCATCTTGATCCCTCACCAAAGCAGCTTTCTCTTCAGCAGCCTGAGTCACTGCATTCTCTAAAGCAATTTTGTCAGTGGTCAGGTTGGTGACGAGCTTCTCCTTTGCTGCAGTTTCTCCCCTTGAGATTGTCAGGTCCTTCTCCAGTCCGGACAGCTTAGCCCGGAGATCTTTTACGGTCTCTTCCAAGGAAGCAACTTTTGTGTTGTTTTCATCTTGATTCTTCTTTAGCTGATCATTTGCCTCCTTGAGCAAATCAACCTTATTGGCAGCAGTCCGGAAGTCCTCGGACAGTTTTTCCTTCTCCGACTTGAGGTCTTTGATGGTGTCTGCCTGACTTCGGACTTGCCTTTCCAAAGTAAGTATTGGCTGCACGTTGCTAAGGATAGAATGGGCTATAACATCCCTCTCACTAGAAACCATAAAAGTCTTACCGTTGAAATTAACTGTGTTGGAGCTGCTTGGAGGGACATAGGGCCCTGCGAACTCGTCTCTCGGTAGCCCAAGAAAATATTCACCAAGTCCACCCAGACCGGTGATGTCCATTTCATCTAAGTTAAGCTCTCCCCCTCAACTTCATCTGTATGGAACTCCCTTGGGATCTCTTCTGAAAGTCCCTTGGGATCTCTTCAGCCAATGTTGGGTCAGTAGGAAAAGAAGGCTCCGGGTCCCGGAGAGCAACCTCATCTCCTTGGTAAGTCTTCTTCTTCTTGGCTTCCCTATCAGCACTCTCACTTGTTTGCTTGCGAGTCCTCTTAGAAGCCCTTGAGGGCTTAGGGAGGTTCACTTCCTGCTTCTCGCTCTCCTGTTCCACCACTTGTAAAAGGGCTGCATCAATTTGAACCTGTGTCAGTCCTTCTGTGTCTATAGGGGCCTCCTTCTCATTGTCACCTGCCACCCTCTTGCTTTTCTTCTTCTTGCCCTTCATTTTGCTTGGGGCTTTGGCCCGGGCAGGCAGGAAGAGAGTCCCATCCAGTTCATGGGACCTTCTCAGCACGACGTCTTCATCAGGTTGGGTGGAGAACTCCTCCCAAGTTAGGTCTCTTCGACATGTGGTGTTCCACAGATGGGACCTTGCTAAGTTTCCAGGAGTGAAGGCCTTGTGGAACCTATTCTCCCAGTTCTCTGCGGCCCAAGCGTTAATTTTGCCACAAGTAGTCTGTCCGGCCTTTAGGTAGTCCCCGAACTCCTTTGGCAGCTCTGTTAGAACGAAAAGAAACTGATTAGCATAAACTTAAAGAAAAGGGAAAATCGGACAGAGACTTAAGATGAGAAGCTTACGGTCACTCCTCCATCTACTCCTGAGGAGGCTTGGATTCTCTCCGGTCTTGATTTTCTTGCCATTCTCCCATGAGCCACTAACAAATAAAAATTGGCTCCTCCATTTGCTCTCCGACTCCAGGTGATCATCAACAGCTTTGAGATCGTTCCCCATGTTGAAATGGTAGAAGGGGAAATGATGATGTTTGCACAAGCTAGCCACAGCTGCAAACTCTTCCATAGGAAGAGGGATTCCAGATAACCTAGACGCCATAATACATGACATCAAGGTGAACCAACCGTTGGGGCTTAGCTGTGTCGGGCAGAGCTTGACCAAGTGAAAATAGCGAACTATCTCCGGGTCCAGTGGGAACCTGAGTCCCCAGTTGAATAGCTCCGTGAAGAAGACTATCTCATTCCTTTTGCAGTCTATCGGGGTCTCCGGATCGATGGGAATTCGTATCTTTACATTCTCAGGGATCCCCCACTTAGTGCGCAACCGACCCAGATCTGAAGTATGGATGAACGCATACTTGGTCCTTAGCAAAGCTGAAAGATACTTGAGCTCGACTTTATGAAAGCATGGCCCTACTCTCCCTTCAAGGCTCGCCGGCAGGTCTGGGTGCCTCAGATATAAGTCCTCTTTGCCCTTCTTGGCAACAACAATAGCAGTATCAGCCTGTCCGGAAGACTCGGACTCAAATCTAACCTCCTCTGTGGAGTCCTCCTTCCTCTCCTCCATAATTGTTGGGGGAGCTTCTGTAGAAGTAGTCCGGGGAGGATTGAGGCTTGGCATAGCTGATCCTCCGGACTGTTGGCTGTCCGTGTTTACTCGACTTCTCACCTCAATTTAAGTTTCTGAGGCAGAAGATTCCTTGGGGGGTAGTGGGCTGCTGGCCTCTAGTCCTGACAGCCTCTCCCGGGGAGCCCTTATAGTTGCCCCAGACCCTGAAACACTATCTTTTGCCCCCGATTTCGAGGGTGTGTTTTTAGAAGAAAGCCCTTTGACCAACCGACTTGGCCTTTTCATGATTAACTTATCCGGGGAATGGTCAGATTCAGACCCCATAGCAATGAAAGAAGATTTTTTCCTAACACTTGTGACAGTAACTCCCGGTACAACAGCAGGGATCGACTCCTGAACTGAGGAGCCAGATACTATGGGGGAGAGCTTTGATTGAAAGAGTTTTTTAGGTTTTGTACCTTTGGAAGAAGATCAACCTCTATCAGATTCTGTGACAGAAGAGGCTGGTTTCTCAATAGGCGACGATGGTAGCCCTGCAGCAAGTCGTTTTTCCTTCTCAACTCTTTGAGCTTTCTCCAATTCCGAGAGGTTAAGCCAGCCGCCCTTGATCAGTGCTGTTCTTGCTGTAAACATAAACAGCCAAGGAAGTTTTGAAGTTCTAGAGAGATAAAGCTCTGAGTAAAATTGCAGAGTGAAATTTGAAAGAGATAATGAGACAGTGAAAAGTGAATTAGAATTTATGGTAAATGTGAAAAAAGGAGTTGATTCCTAGGAGAATCCGAAAAGTTGGGCAATGATTAAAAGACGGCGTTGATGTCATTAATGGCATTTAAAAGAGGTAACTTGTTCGAGAAAGTGGTGCGAAGTTCAAGGTGAAAAAACGGCTAAAGTGACCAATCAGAGAATGACACGTGTCCCATTAACTCTGGTAAGAACCGTTTGGAATTCGTAACGTTCGGTCTGTCCGGGTTTGTCCCCAACTCTCTTCGAATTGAAAACCACTTCCTAAATCGGACTGTTTTTCAGTTCTTTGACAAGGACACTTGTTCAAACACCTAAAAACGGGGCTCCTGATGAGTCCGAATTCGGAATGCTCCCCGGAAGGGCAGACGAATGTAAATCTCTCCGTAAACCGGACAGACACTAAGAACTTAAATCGGACAGGACTTTTGAACCGGACAGATGACTTCGAGCACTGCGACCTTAAGGCTGTTCGAACTATGACTAAAGTACTAAAAAACCTAAACACTTTCTGACTAAGCTACCTGCCCATCTGCTTAAAACTCATGGGTCTTTAAACATGACCCGGGTCCATTAAACATGACCCGAAAGCCCATAAGGGCCCAAGTATCATACTATAAATACCCAACCACCAGCATTAACTATGGGTAACAAAAATTAACTGCTGCCAAACTGCTTAATTCTCTCTCCACCTCACACCACCTTGAAACACCTTGAAACACCCTTACACCGCCTTAAAACTCCACTTGAAATTACTTGCCTACCCCCAGGCTATTTTTATCCACACCATAATCAACCCCTTCTACTTGATGATTACCAAACACGACCAAACGAGCTTTGAGGCACTCTACTCTCCCATCCGCATGATAATTAATCTTATAAATCCACTGACTCCCCAAAGCTTTCTTCCTTGGAGGTATATGTGCCAAGGTCCAAGTATGATTATCCTCTAGTTCCTGAATCTCCTGTTGCATTGCCTCTCTCCAACCAGGATGTCGCATAGCCTCTCGAAATTACTTAGGTTCATCCCCAGAGGTAATCGCCGCAAGAAAAGAGCGGTGTGCCAAAGAAAAACGAGAACTATCTATATAATGAGTGAGAGGATAAGGCATACCGTGATCAGGAGATGGACTAGGATTAGGAGCAGGAGAAGCACATGGTGCTGAATGTACTACTATAGTCATCACAAAATCCGCCAATCGAGTAGAAGGAATTTTACTACGCTTTCCCCGTTCAAGGTCTGAAGAAATACCCGAAGTATCTGAAATAACATCAGAAACTATTGGCGAATCTGAGACACCGCTGTCACCAACTTGAGGTGGAGGTTGCACATCACCAACCTCGGCAACCTCCGCGAGTGGTGGTACCAAAGGGACGCCGCTGTCCGGTGACACTTCATTGTCAATCGTCGAGGTCTTCTCAACCTTCTCCCAAAACTCAGAAGCATTAGGAGGAGGTGCAGCGAGTTCAGTCTCATGACAACCCAACTCAGAGAACACAGGAGTAGATGCAAATGGAAATATTTGTTCAAACAATTTCACATCTCGGGAAACAAAATAATCTTGACTCTCCAAATCATATACTTTCCAGCATTTCTTTCCATATGGGTAGCCCACAAAAACACATCAACGACTACGACTTGAAAACTTGTCACCCTTAGACCTCTGATCATGCACATAACATAGAGACCCAAACACACGAATATTAGAGAAGACGGGAGGCACACCAAAAATTGAGAAGGAGTTCTATTAATCAAATACCCTGCAGTCAAAATACACTCCCCCCAAAATTTAACAGGTAAGTTACCCTGAAACCTGAGAGCACGGGCAACATTCAAAATATGTCTATGTTTCCGTTCGACCCTACCATTCTTCTGAGGAGTACCCACGCATGAAGATTGAAAAATAATACCTAACTCATCAAAAGTACGACGTACATAGAAACATTCAGTGCCATTGTCACTGTGTACTGTCTTAACAACTCCATTAAATTGTTTCTTAGCCATTGCAAGAAAATGTAAAAACATGGAAGTTACTTCTGATTTCTCAGCCAACAAATAAATCCATACAGCACGGGAGTAATAATCAACAATAGTGAGAAAATATCGCGCACCACAAGAAGAAAAAGTATGATAAGGACCCCACAAATCACAATGAATTAATTCAAAACAAGAAGCCGCTTTAGAATCACTGACAGAAAAACATTCACGAGTCTGTTTAGCTCGAAAACAAATATCACACGGGTGAGCTACACTCATATCACGACTACTAGAAACAAAAGGTAAAGATTGAACTATCTTAGCTGAGGGATTTCCCAACCTACGATGCCACAACTCAACATCACTATCAACCACTGCAGCACTACAAACTTTGGTCTTCACAACACTGCTGAAATAGTACATTCCAAACTTAACACAGTAGACAATACAGTCTAGATCATCAATCAAGTGGGATACTAAAAACAGATTACACGTAAGCTTGGGAACCAAAAATACATTCTGCAAAGACAAATGACAAGACAAACGCACACTACCACAATGTGTAGCAGTAACCTGAGAACCATCAGGCAGAGATACTACATAGGCTGGCATAACAGTAACATTGTGCAATAAAGAGATGTCACCTGTCATGTGATTAGAAGCCCGAGTATCAATAATGCAAGGGGTACTGAACAACTCACCACTTAGAAGCTCATCAGTCTGGGAAACTTTGTCTGTTGAAAAAAGGGAAGGAAACTGCTGCAACTGACCAAAAAGACGAGAAGCCTCACCAACAGGCAACTTGGCAATAGTTGCAGTCGATGAACCCACGGTGGCTGTCTGTGCTGTTGCGTTGCGTGGCCTTGGAGCAATGCCACTGTTTGGCGGTCCGCGCGGACCCCCTTCTCCACGACCGTAAGCTAGTGTAGTACCCGGACATAAGGCGGTGGTCTGCTTTTCAGGATACCCGTGTTTGGTGTAGCAATTGGATTCTTCACGACCATTTTTGTGACAATAGATACAAAAACGTTGAGAATAACGTGGGGCAAACAAAGAAGTACCTCGAGGAGTAGACTGAACTACAAATGCCATCGGAGCCTCTGAGATAGGCTTCTCCATAGGTGCACTGGCCTGTAACCGCTCCTCACCACGCACCTTGTTGAATGCTCCATCCAGGGTGGGAGTCTGATCTTGAGCAAGTAACGGAGAGCAAATAGCACCAAAGCGCTCCCAATGGAGACCCGAAAGAAACGCATGCAACTTTTCTTCATCATGACTCTGCTGATATGCTTCAGCCATCCCACCACAAACACAAGTAGGAGTAAACGAATATGCACTCAACTCATCCCAGATTTTCTCGAGTTTCCCAAAGTATTCAGAAACCGACATAGTAGAGGTCTGTTTACAAGCAGCCAACTCCTCATTCAACTCATGTTTGCGCTGAATATTGCTAACAGCAAAACGACGCTGTAGAACATCCCATGGAGGTTTAAACTCCTTAAAATACGGAACATATTTGCGTTGTGACTCATCAATAGTGTTCAAAATCCACTGAACGAGTGTGGCTTGAACAACATCCCAATCCTCCAGAGACTTCGGATCTACTGGTTTCATAATACTTCCATCCAAAAAAACCAAGCTTTCTCCTACCTTTCATAGATAAACGCAAAGAATGAGACCAAGCCTGATAATTAGTTCCATCAAATTTAACAGTGGAAATAATATTACCAGGATTATCATTGGAACCAAGATAATAGGGAAGTCGGATCAATCTTGCGGAACCCCACACCCGGATCGCGTGACGTGGGAGAGGTTGTCTGGTCCATTGTCGAATGTGATTCGTCTGCCATAAAAACTACCAAAAACACCCCGGATGACGGAGGTTACGCCGGAAACACACCAGCTAATAGAGGGTACGCCGGAAACACGCCGGCTGATAAAGGCTACGCAGGAAACACACCCGCTGATGGAGGGTACGCCAGAAACACGCCGACTGATAAAGGCTACGCTGGAAACACACCGGCTGATGGAGGGTATGCCGGAAATACGTCGGCTGATGAAGGGTACGCCGGAAACACACCGGCTGATGGAGGGTACGCCGGAAATACACCGGCTGATGAAGGGTACACCGGAAACACGTCGGCTGACAAAGACTACGCCGGATATACATCGGCTGATGGAGGGTACACCGGAAACACGCCGACTGATAAAGGCTACGCCGGAAACACACCGGCTGATGAAGGCTAGGGTTTTTGAAGGCTATGGCTCTGATACCATGATAAGAGAATTGTGAATGTATATGAAACGGAAACAGTACACAACTTGATTTGAGCGGGTAGGATCAAGAACTGTGTTAATCCAAAATCTCCATCCTATAATTACAATAATAGTGTATATATATATATATATATATATATATATATATATATATATATATATAGTGTGGCAGAAAGTAAACCCTAGAAATCCTAGCCCATATACAGACTAATATTAAATAGCCCATATACATTTTAACAGTGCCCATATATTATTGATTCTAACGTTGACACTCTAACAGAATCTGCTATCAAAAGTGCGGAAGAATACTACTCTATAAATTTGGATAAAAAATCCTAACATAAACATGGGTGTTTTTAACCAAGGTAGGGCTAACTGTCTAAGGCGAGGGAGATGCACCTCATATGGGTCGAAACTCGAAACGAAGGGATCGACGTAGATAGCATGCCGCCTCATGGTAATTAAAGTAGTAGTGTATTTGCCTTGAAGAATATGCTTGTGTGGTGCATCTATTTTTGTTTTTCATAGAAAATGTATTGAATTTTGTAGATTTATAACGTGTGTGTATATATATATATTATAATTGTACCTGGACCATTTTAGCTTGACATTCAAACGCTCAGTTACGTTCCATCTTATTATTTAGATTGAAATGTTTGCCTAATGATTAGGTTATTTATTGTTAATTTTTGTACACTTATCTATAGTAAATAATACATCATCATTATTTATTTAAATAATATGTTTTTTGGGAAGAAGAAAAATATAATTAACAAAAAGACTTACATTTTACCTCGTGAAAAGACCCTATCGCGCTAGCAAGAGGAAAAAAATCACACAACCAACTTACAAAATTTAATGATATAATTCATATGATGGATGTTCCACAGATGCTTCAAGATGTTCCATTACATGTCCTCTAACGGATACTCCCCATGATATCCTTTGGACAGTATCTTGTAAGCCATCCTAGTTGAGAGATAATTTTCATATTTTTTTATTATTTACCTTTTAGAAGACCTTCCACTTCACCAGTTCACCTACGATAAAGGGATTTGGCCTCAATTTGGACTCAATCCGTAATATCGGCGACAATTTGTCGAGCTTGGTAATATTAGCCTCCTCCGAATAATGTTTAACTCTATGACTGGGGATGATTATCTTAACAGGCATAGTGGATTTTAATTATTTTATAACCTAAATTTTGTTTGGTAAGCCCATGGTACCTCGACGAGTTTGGAAGGCCAATTTCCCTTAGTTCCCATAATCGTTTTCTTTAGCATGTCAAGGATTTTTTGGTTTTTCACCTCCACTTACCTATTTTCTTGAGGATAATATGGATTTAAAAAAGTGTTGTCCCTCCCTCATACCTTCTATGCAAACATGTCATTACCTCATTTTCAAATTATGGCCCAATATTATCATCAAGATGCGTGAGACCCAAATCTGGAGAGGGTTTGGCTTTGTATAAAATCATAAATCTCATTTGAACTTGTTTTTCATAGTGTTGTTTCATCAACCCACGTTATTAAATAGTAGACAGCCACCATCACATATTTTCGCTTCTATGTGGTCATGGATAGAGGTCCTACCAGGTTGATCCCCTAATTATCAAAATGATAAAGCACCAGGGTGATACTAATTGGATCCCCTCGTAGGTGGCACGTGGTGGCACATTCTTGACATGCGTGGTAGCCTTGGACAACGACCGGAACGTCGGCTGCTAACTTGGGCCAATAGAAACCTGCTAAAAGGAAATGGCATATTAAGCTACGACGTCCGCAATCTACCTCATTGATCCCTTCATGTGGGTTTTCAAGGATAAGAATTTCTTCGTATATGTGTAGAAATCGTAACCTGGGTGGCATACCACTTTTATAAAGAGGAATTCGTCAAAAAATATATATTTGACCGCTCATACTCGAAGTGCTCGGGCGTCGGCTTTCCTCTCAGGAAGGATCTCGACTAAAAATGTAACAAATATTATTTTTGTTAGTCATCAATAGTGATTGTAGTCCTGAGCTTGACCATTGTTGCCTTATTGTCTATAGTCGGTCATTATTGTAAAATTAGAAATGGGTGATCGCTATAAAGTATTGCTTTTACTAAGGATTCTGGGCTTGAGTTATGGAGGCCTTATTGTACTCAACATGCTCAAATTTGAGTTCTAGTAGTTGGAGTGCTCCTAAGTACCCCTCATACTCTATTGCTTTGCCTTATACATACTTTTTTCCTGACTTATCACTAATTGGGAATACGAGTGTACCCTGATAATATGTTGTCCATAAATACGATCCAACTTCATACCTCTCAAGATAAACTCATACTCGGTCACATTATTAGTGACTTCAAATCATAATTTGATATATTGTCTAATATTTTCTCCGAATTGTGTTTTTATAATGATTTCAACACCTCCTCTGGTAAGGTTTGAAGCTCCATCAGGTTCGAGTATCTATTCTATATGTGGTTCATGATTGGTTTCTTAAATTCATTGATTTTTATGCGAGGTTCATAAAAGATTTCATATTCTCCCAACTTGACTGACCATCTCGTGAGCCTTCGGTAGATATTAGACTTTTTTTTAATACAAATTTGAAATGAAAATATAATCATAGGATGATAATGTGATTATGGAAATATGAAATCATTTTGCGAGCGGTCACGACCAACCATAATGCCAGCTTTTCTAAGTTCAGATATCTTGTCTCATCATCGATCAATCTTATACTAATGTAGTAAACCGGTTTCTGGACCCCCTCAGATTCCCTAACTAGAACGTTGTTGACTGCATAACTGAAGATAAATTTGCACAAATAAAGTAGTTCATCTCAACTGGAATAAAAAAACGTCTTGGAATAAGTCAATTATTATTTCAGTGCACAAAATGCATCGTCACACTCTTTGGTCCAGCTAAATTTACTCTCCCACAGACGACGACGCCAAATTTAATAAGTGAAAATTCTTCTCAAATCTGTTACCAATATAATGATAAATGATCGAAATAGATTATAAACAGTCAGTCTAATATCATTTTTGTATTTCAGAATCAGATCATGTTTCATTGAGGGTTTTCAACCGTTATTATGTTAAACGTATTATCCTTAAATAATGGTCATGCTTCTTAATAAATATACAAGCACGTTTATAAATAACATATGGTATTATGAAATTTGTCGCTTACTAATAATTGGTTGAGCGTCAACTTTATATGCTCTGTTTATGTTCCCGTCGGGTAGGCCACTTGGGTGTCAAGTTATGCGCTCGGTTTGCGCTCCCATCAAGTGGAATGCATCTCTTGTCCTGTATACATTTGGCCATCTTGGATTATTCGTATTCTACTCATCTTGTTAATGTGTATCTCTTCATTTAGTTACCCCGTCTTGTTATTGATCCCTTCAACTATCTCATGCTTCTCTTATGACCCTCATCTAAGTTCAAATACCTCATCTCTTCATTGTTCATCTAATAGTTGGATCGCCCTCCTATTACATGTAACTTACCATATTATTAGTCTTTATTGTAAAACTTCCTCGCCGATATAAAGAGTATACCTTATACGTAGGATATAGCCATATCATCAAGAAGTATACTACTTGTCCTTGTACTATTTTCTCCTAAAAAAATAGGGTTCTTTGTTCTCAACGGAGGGTTTCGACCGATATCAGATTTTTAATGTAGACAAGTACATGGTGGACACATATTAAACTTAAAGACGTTGTAAGGTTAGTTTGGCTAGAGAGAAACCAATCTACTAAGGTATTTAAAAATTAGAGGGAGTCCGGTTGAAAAGCCTGCAACACTACTTGGTATATTTTGGAAATGGACATCCAACATCACGCATGTACCATATTATGAAATACGATTTTTAAGCTATGACAAACACGAAAAGCAAACCAAGGCAATTAATCATCACTAAGATAGTAATTCCTTAGTTCTTTCATAAAGAGTATGAGAGCTACTAATAGAGATAGGTCGCACTTGTCCAGTCAAATCGCTATAACAACAATACACGAGATAGCCGAGGGTCTTGCCGATTCTCCTAACTAATCCTACCATTCAGATAAAGACATAAATTAGTTACTACATTATCAATACAACAATATTCAACAATCGTATTTTTATAAACCTAACTCTTAGGATCTTAAAAAAATCAAATAATACGATATAACAAATATAAATCGTTACAGCTCCTCCAACATAAAAAAATATTATCAATAAAATCTATCTATTTTCTTACATGCTGTTCACTGTATTTCAACATCGCCAAACAATAACCTGTAATCATCTTTTTTATTGAATACTCTGTATGTTTGAATTTTCTTTATTGATTATTAAAACATTCATTTAAATTATTTTTTAATCCAATTTTTTATATTGATTTCTAGTTTAGTTTCTTATTTATTTATTGAAAAGTTTATAAATAGTAAGTTATTTTGATAATATCAAATTCATTAGCATATTCATCATTTTATAGTTATGTAATCTCACAACTTTTATATGTTTGTAGTACTAAAAAATTAAGCATATTCATCATTTTATAGTTATGTAATCTCACAACTTTTATATGTTTGTAGTACTAAAAAATTAAAATTTCCAAACACATTTGAGAAAATTAAATAAAAAAGTCTTTTTATAATATTTCATATATTTCCAACTTAATAGTGTATAAAAATGTTAAGTATGTTTACTTCTAATTGATGATAAATATGCAAAAATATAACTCAAGTTCTCTAAAACAAAAAAACTAACCATTTTGGTCCATTAAATTTTAAATATATCGATTTTATTTTTGAATTTATATTTGATATTCATTTTTGTCATCATCCAAACAATATTTTGTTTATAAAACGTAAGACCAAATGATATTGTAAAATAAAAAAACAAATAACATTTTATTTTTATTATTATCGTCCTATTTATTATTTGATTTGGATGGACAATATAATAAATGCAACTATTATTTCATCAGAAGGATAAAAATAGATAACAGTACGAAAACTTAATATATTTTTACGAAAAAAAATAGATATATGGGTGAAACTATTTCTTCCGTAAGATTTTTTATTTCTCCCATATTTCAAAATATACTCCACTTTGTTATTTTCTCCATAAATAAAATTATTAATTTACCCTTATTTTAATTTTACTTCAAACACTCATATTTACCTTCTTCTCCAGCAATCGTCCAAACACCAAATCTACCTTAATATTTTCCAGCAACCTTCTATTCATCATATTTACTTCCACCCATAAACTCTAATCCAATATAAATACACAGTCATCAACTCTTTTAATCGAGAAAAAAAACATAGCCACCACTTTCGATTGAAGCAATCTATCAGAGGTAAAAATCTCTCTTAAATATTTTTTTAATCTATCGGTTGGAAAGAGTTCCAGGATGTTGGTTGTGTTATAAATAACGAGTCCACAAACTCGATATGCATAAAAATTACAGTTCCCGGAACTCTTTTGCTATGATTTTTTTAAAAATTTGTTTCGTGCATATTGAGTTCCATGAATAGATTTCTTGTTTTTTTGGTATCAAATTAATTTTATAAAATTTTAGAAATCTGTTTTTGATTTGTTTATTTCTTTTTTAAACTTTAACTTGTTTTTTATTTGTGACTCTCTAATATTTGTTTGTTGCCATTTTTACAAGATTAAATTATTTTTTTTGGTTGATTTGGTGATGGTCTGAGGTGTTTGGATCTTTGGTTGGAGTGTCTTCCTTTTTCATGATTAATTTTTAAGAAATTTGAGTTTTGTTTTTGTTTTTAGGGTTTAATTTTAGAAGTTAAATGATATATGTTGGTTGTAATTTGACTTAATGATAGTTTGTTGGAATAAGGGTTGGATAGTGGATAATGACATCCAAATATAAATTGGAAAGTAAATTAAGGACAAAAAAGTAAAAGCAAATGTTGAGTATTATTTTAGAAATTTGAGATGGAGAAAATAATAAATCTTATGGAGAAAATAGTTTAATCCTAGATATATATGTGCGGAAATTATATGAATTTTGGTTTGGAGTAATAATAATGTTTTAACTTAAATATTGATTTTTTTAATAATTATATTTTTTATTTTTTATTTTTTATTTTATGTAGTTTTATTTTTTTTATTAAGAAAAGTATCCATAAATACTCACTCAATTATCTCATTACCACATAATATCTCAAAATAGCATATTACCAATAAGTATTTTGATCCAAAAAATAGAAACAAATACCGTCACTAGTATAAATAAAGTGGTTTATGTTGAAAAACTTTTGCCCCATTTTGAACCAAAACCTTTCATTACCATTCCCCCTCAAACCGAGTAAACACCTCTAGAAACCGACGAACCAACCTATCCGTCTACCTACTCTGACGATGTTTCAGTCCGACAAAACAGTAAAGACATCTCGACCGTTTTTCATCGTCAATGAATACGTATTTGTCTATTCGTTTGTCGTTCAGATGTCGATAAAACCCTACATGTACTAAAATCAAAACTGCCAAAAAATGATACTGTATTTACTTCCTTCACCATCACCTAGCTTCTACATTTCTAGGTTTCTACTGTATTTAGACTGTATTTCAGTGGTTTACTACATTCTTTGTTAAACTCATATTAATGTTATGTATATCTTCGATCCGTGGTAGCTTCTGTTTTTGGTGGACATTATGTTTTGCGGTACTTTTTAGGGTTCTTAGGTGCATATATTGTGTTAAATTTTAATGTGTTGTGTTGTTTCTAGGTTTTAGTGTATGGTATTGTTTTTTAGTTTAGTTGTTGTGACTTAATTTTTGATTTTCTATCAACGTGCGTGTGAAAATAACACTGAAGTTGCGTCTTCATCCTCTGAAAATACACTAATGTCTCATATTATGTTGTTGTTGTACAAAACAATCACATGGTTGTATTGGGCCAAATCATTCTTTGTTTGTTCAACGAACTCGCGCTGTTGTATTTGTGCATTCTTGTTTCCTCTAAACTCACGTATTTAAATTTTTAGATAACTAGCGTGGTTGATTTTTCAAAGAAGTAGCTTGGTTGATTTTCAAAATAAAACGCATTGTTAGTTATCAAACAAGTAGCTTGGTTGACGTTTCAAAGTAGTATTATTTTTATTTTATCTTTAATCAGCCTGTGTCGATTCATATTTTTGCAGAAAATATGTCTCTGAAGGGATGCTTCTATAAATCGTGATTAGTAAGCCCTCTAAATATAATTAAAAGAAATATAATTACATTCGAACACATCGAAGATGCAAATGGCACACCCTTCTATAAGTTTTTGAAAGCCACATTCGACCTCCGTAATAAGAGGTTCTTAATGAAAAAGCATTTTCAGCTGATTGAGGAGATTATAAAGACATTTTTAGTCAAGATGGACGTTTTCCAAATTGGGTCAAAACTGGTCAGGCTAATGACCACCAATGAAATACCTTTCACCATAGCATGAGTAATATTAAATCGATTCATAGAAGGATTGGAAACTGATTCTATGATCATGAAAACATACATCCTGCCTAGAACTTCAAGAAAAGTCGGCCCGACAAATACCAAACCGGTATCAAATGCTATGTTAAAGGTGCCTTTATATCTAAGGTATTTTATAAGTAGGATGTTCAATTGTACTAATATATCATGGTGTGCGGTGTTGTAAATGAAGGTATAGTCAAAGCTAGCAGGGAAGGCGATGAGCATGCTTCGAAGGACGATAGTCGACTATTGATCTTGTTTATTTTTTATACCCTGTTCTACTCAGTTTTAGTAGATATACTGGGTTGGACAATGGTATATTATATCGACAACCTCGACAAAATAAACAACTACGATTTGTCTGGAGCAATAGTGCATAAACTTCTTCGTCAATTAGAGCTTGTGTTGGTGCAGAAAAATCTGATAGAGTTATTGGTTGTGTTGCACTTCTATTCATAAGAATGTTCCTACCTAGTTAAATCTAATTTTAAAAAAGTTGTCATGTTGCTAATAAATTTTATGATGAAGCCATTCATCATGAAGCATACAACCATTACGCAAGAACTCCCCAAACCGGGCATGATCTCAAGATGCTACAAATAATGGTGATTGGAGTCTAAAACATCAACCATGGAAATGATTGGAAAGCTTCACCTGCTACAAGATGAGTAGGTATCAAATATATATTCTCGAACTTTATTATATTTTGTAACGAACTTGTGTAGTAGGCGACTAAAATAAATACGCATGATTTTAGTATAACATAACACGAATAATTTTAGTATAATATAACACGCATAGTTTTAGTATAAAATAACACACATAATTTTAGTATATAATAACTCGCATGTTTGAGACCTTGAACGAACTGTATGGTCTGCAGGAAACTAATAATATTAGTAGTGATGAATATTTTAATGGGTTATAATTTATTGGATAGGTTTTGGAGGTTGAGTTGATGGTGAGAAAAGTTGTAAGAGCAGTATTTGGATGTGGTGAAGAAAGTAGGAACCCAATCATTGTAACGGTAGTACCGGATGAAAGGCGTAGGAAAATGACTAAAATTGTAGCCTAAAAACATGCAAAAGCCATCACATCTAAGGAAACGATCGCCAAACACCGAAGCCATAACAAACCAGCCCTCAACTATTACCACAACACCAACCTGGACATCGCCACCTGAGACCGAGGGAGTAGAAGATGAATTTAAATTAGTGATCAATGAATTTTTCGTTGAACACAACTGGACTCCAGAAAAGTTGAAGACAATGGATCGACCTCAAAGAGTGCCGCAACGACATCTAAATCTCAGACCAACATCCGAACAAAGAAAACGACAACTTTGAATAGTCATACTCGTGTTTTTTACATCAAATAGTGAAATAAAACATGAAGAGGAATGCGTACATGAGCTATGTTGATAAGAAACATATGCAGTATTTGCTTGCCGAAAAGGAGAAACAAGTAAGTACATCTCTCTAAGTCTGGTATTGTTGTATACGTTTTAGCTTGTTATAGGGTAAAAACACCACATGTCCTCCATGTTTGTCACTTTTAATACATTAGTCCCTATTCTTTGTCTCTCTAATAAACTGGTCCCCTATGTTTTAAAAATGTAACAAACATATCCTTTTTGTAATAAATAGGTCCTTCATGTCTGTAATAAACATGTCCCTCACGTTTTCAATTTGTAATAAACAGGTCCCTCAAATTTTCAAAAAAGGATATGTTTTGTTACATTTTTAAAACATAGGGGACCGGTTTATTACAGAGATAAAGAATATGGACTAACGTGTTACAAGTAACAAACATGGAGGACCTGTGGTGTTTTTAACCCCTTGTTATATATATTTTATTAGTTTTATCCTCACAAACAAATACTAATATATCTGGTATTATTGTGACAGATTGAAAAGTTACATAAAGAGTTAGCTGAGCTACGTACGCAATTTGAACAACAAAAAAGACAATTACTGCTAAAACTTAAGAACTTGAAAAAACACTTTCTATGCATTTTCATTCTCCAGAAAGTCGTAACACAACAACCCAAACAGCTGAACAAGAAGTTGAAGATATGTCATTGATACCAACTAAACCGGTATCAACAAACGTTGTTGTATATCTTTTAGTTGAAGATGGTACAAAGTTGGTACCAAATAAACCGGAGCCAAAACAAATACACCAGTCGTACCATTTGAACATGATGGAGACGCTACGGTAGTGGACCAACCTGAACATGTAGTGGATACAAATTAGTCTCCTACAACAGTGGTACCACCTGAAGAGGTGGTAGGTATAAATCAGTCTCCAACGGCAGTGGTACCATCTGAAAAAGGAGGTAGACAATACAAATTAGTCTCTTACAACCGTGGAACCACTTGAAAAGATAGTGGTACAAAGCAATCTCCTCTAAATAAAACAAAGATTACACCCCTTGTACCAAAATACAGAAGGCATAAACTACAGAAGTGGAACCACTGGAACATGAAGTGGTAACAAAATAATTTACTCTAATTGAGTCAGAAGGTCATCAAGATGTAAGTAGATCTTAAGTACTTTAAGATTCAACTTTCTGAATATATTTCTTCATATATTGTTTGTTTCTAAAGTAATATTGTCTAGAGTTTGGATATGTTGTTTTATTATACTTTGATATGTTGTTTTGTGATATTTGGATCTCTGATGCATGAAATAACTTGCATGGTTAATGTTTCAAAGAAGTGGCATGGTTAATGTTTCAAAAAACTCGCATGATTTAGATATCAAATAACTTGCATGGTTTATATATCAAATAACTCGTATAGTCTAAAAATCAAACAACTCGCATGTTTAAATATTCAACCAATTATGTGTGTAATATACCAGCACTAGCATGGTCAAATATCAAAGTAAGCACATGTTTAAAAATAAAAGCAATTGCATGTTTAAAATATGCTTTAGTATATAAGAACTAGCATGGCCATCATATAAGGAATTTTATGTTAATTGTGCAAGGTATCGCATGGACAACAAGAAGAATAAGATACCCAGCAACATCAACCCCAACACCAACAAAACCATTAAGCAGAACAACAACAATCAGCCTTCACAAAGAGTGAACAACTCACTGAAACTAAAGCAGCACCAAGATTCAACAGAGAGCAGAAAATAAAGCCTTACTCAAACAAGAAGCACAACCATGTTCAAAGTCAGAACTACTAATCCAGCCAGATGCAACAACCAAAGACCCACGCCGAGCTGAGCATGAAGCTGAACACCAACACCAAGGCTTCATCAAGTCAGACCAACCCACCCAAGGAGAATTTATAGACGCAGTACTATAGCCTAGAGTAAAACACAAAGGATAAGTATCACCATAAGTTGATATGACGAACAAAACAGTATGTTTAGAACTATCATTCTTTGATAATTTATTCATACAGTGTACAATGTCCTTTTTGTAAGAAATTAATAAGTTTGAGGAAATTTTTGTTATGGAACAGAGTTTGGATTTTATCTTGGAGGATAAGCTTGTCCGAAATTGAGAAGATACTGCTATTGACAAGGCAGTTAGAAAAGACAACATCATTGTTCGTCGCTGGAGATCTTGTAAGTGGATCTTTATATTATTAAACATCATATATATATATATATATATATATAGTTAGTTAGTTAGGTTTTTATAATGTGATAGTCAATTTTCTATGTTCCAAGTCGTAGATGAAGCATATCGTTATTGGGATTTAATCGGCCAGACACATGAGGTAGAGGTTAATTTCCTTGATTGGGAAAATAGTACAGTAACACTGCAGATTATCGAGGTCAGTGAATACCACAAAGTCTTTCAAATACAAAGGAGCATAAGTACATCGATTAATGATCCAGAGCATGCCTCAAAATCTGAACAAGATGGAAAATACAGTAGGTCTGATAGCATTTTGGATACAAGACAAAAACAGCATTAATGATACCTAAACGATGGTCTGAAATAAATAATATTTGATGCAACAACAAATAAAAACTCTCCAAAAAACCATAGTCAATTTTCGGCATCTTCACTACTAACAATACAAATACAACATGGTATATACATACAAAGCAAAATAAGTAAACTGTAAAGAACTCTCATGCTTTTACAAACAATCGCATGGTTAAAAATTAAAATAAGTCTCATGGTTGAAATATACAAGATTATTGGTTAAAGTATACAATAACTCTTATGCTTTTACTTTTCTGTTATATGACAACTCTCATGGTTGAAACTGTACAAGAGCTTGTGTGGTTCACGTTACAACACAACTCTCAAAGTCGTTAACACTAGAATTTCACGATTGCTTGTAGTTTTAACTAAAATCATAGGTCATCAAAATATAAGAAAATTATAAAACTAACTATTGTTACGATCGTTTGATACGAGAGAAAACAATACACCCATATGATTGCCTATTAAAACAATTCCATCTATAAACAATATCAGACAATATGCATAAAAATCTTGAAGACACGAACCGAATGCTATAAAAAACGCTTGAAGATGTTTCAGTAGCTAATTCCAAATGCCACTCGCTAGTAATATCAGATTCTTCAATCGTTTGAAGTATCAATATAGTAAACTAAAAGAACTAAAACTATCTATGAAAAATCTCCTCCTTATCTTATCTAAATAATTCCACGAGAGACGATAATATATGTCTAAACCGCAGTCATGTTTAACAGACGATTGTAAACTTTTGGTTGTCCCCGAATGGCATGTCTTGATAGAATCATAAATAAACCGCTTAATCATCATGAAGTCGGTGCTGGAATTATCTGATGCATAAAGTTTCCATTTACATCTAGTTGAGACTTTATTTTCATAATAAGCAGTGATATTACTTATTATATTATCCATATATCTAAAAAACCCATACTCTAAGGAATATCAGCATAAAGATAACCTTAGAGCTGCAATACCTT
Organism: Limnanthes douglasii subsp. nivea; assembly: GCA_036936605.1. Classification (NCBI taxonomy): domain Eukaryota; kingdom Viridiplantae; phylum Streptophyta; class Magnoliopsida; order Brassicales; family Limnanthaceae; genus Limnanthes; species Limnanthes douglasii. The sequence goes on from JAUPFV010000004.1 coordinate 70,340,610, forward strand.
CATAAAAAACTTGACCAACAACTGTGATAGTATCAGCCCAACCAGTAGTAGCAAATTGTTTTTTTTTCTGATCTGGAAACCCTAAACCATTACTACTCTCCCCAGTAGCTAGTTGATTATTCGAAGGTTATCCTAAACTTATGCTATTTTGTTTACGATTTTAACCAGCAGCCTTATTAATGAGTTGTTGTTCCATAACAAAACTAACATTTTTTAAACACACCACATCAAGATATACATCTAAACCGAAAAGGTCCTTCTCAACATTAAACAATTAATTCTTGTTATCATCACATGAGTAACTAATAATGTACTTACCTCTGACCAGCTCGTCCCATCTGATTTCAACATACTATTGATTACTTTGAAAGTTTTCAAATTCGATTAAATGTATAATTGCATTTTGGTGACCATGATTGAGAATAAAACTTGTGCTTTAGACATATATTACATTGCATTGAAAAATCAAGAAACAATCATAACCATGGTCTGTTATATAACAACACATATTTAACAAACAGAAACTCGCACGGTTAACAAGGTATTGAACTCGCGCGGTTGAGTATACAAAGAAAGAACATGTCTATTATTGAACACAACTCGCACATTATGTTAACAAATGAATCGTACAATAAATCAAAAAAAAGAATTTCATTTTCCTTATAGTTATCTTCCATTAAACTCACATTTTCATATACAGATGAAATATCATGAAAAAATGCACAAATCTCGCATCTTCTTCATATGAACTCGCATCGTCAACCACACAAGCCTGGAAACTCTAATAACGATTCTATATAATTTTTCACATCCCAAACATCTATAATAACTAAATCAAGTACATAATACAATCAATTTATAACTTATTACACAAGGAAAACTCAAGAAATCGTACTATTGTACATTCTGTTTCTACAAATAAACGAAAATAGAATACGAAGCAGAAAAAGATCGTACGACAATCTCACATGACTGATAAAACATCTGCAAAAATAATTCTCGTACGACCCACCTGTTACCAACTGGTTGTATGCCTAGATGAAACGACCCAAAACCAATAAACTCTGATGATGCTTTTACATGGTTCACGCTCGATTTCTTCGTCGATGAGCTAATAAACAGTAGGCAGATTGGTCGATATGCCCACTTCGATGTGTTCAGTATCTCCGATTAACTTAAGTCGATCACATGAATTGTGAAAATCGGGTTATATTTAGTAGGATATAATCTCGTATGAAAAAAAAAAGATGGCTACAAAAAAATTCAAATGTTTAAAAAATTAAATAGGGAGAAAAAACATCTTTGTAAAAAGGTTATGCTTATATAGTAGGTAGAGAATATTTAGAGTAAAAGAAACTATTAGGTATTGAAAGAGAGTTATTTAGATGAAATAAGTATTAAGTAAACATAAACAACGGTTTGGATAAATATAGTTTATATTCGATGAATTTCCCTTTTTATTTGGTAATTTTTAAGTAAATATTTTCTTACCATCAAAATTTATAGAATTAATGTTAACAAATTCAAATTATACATCCACAAATATTAAAAGTTATTAAATCTCAATCAAAGATTTGTATAAATAACTAATATGATCTACAGAATATAACTATATCTGATTGTGAAATAGGAAAAGGATCATAAAAAACAATCATATAAAAGTAAATTACCAAAGTGTATTTTTAACCCATCTTTATATAATATTTTTGATATATTTATTATAATATTTATTTTTAAAATGCTTCTATAAATTTGCAATATCATTTTGCTTAATATCACAAAAGTTGCATAGAAAATTGGTTCAAGAAAATAATGAATACACAGTCACATGTTTTTGGTTTTCTGTTGTTGATTTGTGTTTGCTTTGAAGTTTCTTTGGGTGATGTGATCACTAATCTGGGATCGGCGAGAAGAACATTAATGCTTCAGGTTTGATGTTATAGTTTATTGTTCAACTTTCGTCTCATTTATTTTAAATAATATTTTAAATTCTGATTTCTAATTGTAGCTTCATATTAACATTTGATTTGCTTTCAATTTTTTGACGTCTTTTATTACGATGACTGTTATTATTTTTAGTGCATAGAATAGACTAAATGATTGTTATTATGTACCAAAATATTATGGCCATGGCAATAAGTTTACTTTCCTGGTGTGTAATATTAGGTTTTTCATGTCCACTAAACTTCAACGCTCTGTATACAGCTTTTTAGAAAAGAAATTCAGATAACAAAATCTGATTTATAATGATTTTATTGCACCAATTAGGTGGTGGACTATCATGGTGCTCAGATTCATCCACCATATAAACAACCATCAAAAGACGAGCCTGAGCTTGGTTATTCTGTCAACAACGGTATATCCAATTATCGTCCTCCACCGCCAGTGATCCACGTGGATACTTCAAGGATATTAACCAAAGAAATAACAGTAAATGATGTACAACGTTCCATACACTTGAAGACTTCCGACGTAGATCGCTGTATTTTGTTTTATCTCACTCCTGATCACCATGCCGCTGCTACTAGTAAGACGGGCTTGAACATTCCGTTTAAGGTTGTTCATACAACTGATGGACACTCCCGAATCATTACTCTAACCATAAGTCGTGGATTCGACGATTATCTTCTCCAAGACAATTGGAAAGCAAGTTTGGCTCAGGAATTGAATTTAGAAATTGGACAAACTATTAGTATAAAACATAATATTACATCCATGCAGTTTCTTTTTATAATATAGTGTAACCTATCATTCGGCTCATATGTTGAACTATTAAAGTTGGACAATATGTTTTGAATGTTATCAATTAAAATCAAATAAATTATAATATTACTATGAGTTGTGGGTTCGTTTTATTTATTTTATTTTATTATTTTTATTTTCATTTTCCAACCTTTTGTACACTTAATATATTGTCTTTATATATTTAATGTTAATTTGGTTTCAACCTATGATGTAATCTTTATTTTAGTTTTATTTTGATTTACCATAGTAGATACAAAATATTAGCGTGGTTATATTTTTGTTGTTATAAAAAATATATTAACTTTTTTATCACAATAATTTAATTGACACTTTTTTAAAATTTATCACTTTTTTATATTATTTAATTCAATATATATTATTAACCATCCCAATTATTTATGTAGTATTTTTTTTTTCTTTTCCCAAGAAATTTAATTTTTATTGATGTTAAGAAATTTACATAATGTTCATGAGTTACATGTTGAATTACATTTTTAGCTACAATCTATAGCTTTTACATTAATGAGGTTCCCTTCGTTGATTCCTTTGATGGCTTTTTCTCCTAGTGTATTTATGCTTCCTCTTAGTGTCATAGTGCTTCCTCTATTCATTGATTTCCTGCAAAAGAGAGATAGGTATGGTCAAGTTTTTCAACTTGCCAAGATGTTAGTCAGCTTCAAAGAAATCTAAAATGCTCCAGGTTTGATGATTCTAACAATGTGATGGCAGATAGTTCATGTAATGTATGATTTGAATCAGCTGTGAAATCAGTTTGATTCTTAAGAGCATGTTTGGAAATCCAGTCAGTAGCTGAATTTTTTTCTCTATATATATGTTTGAGTGTCATTTGTGGCTTAATCAGGTTTCTGCAGTATTGAAGGATTTGCTCTAAATGCCAAGGGTACTTTCCTGTTGCTAACATGTTAAATAAACTTAGGCAGTCTATCTCTATATCTACTATGTTTAGATTCTGATTATTGCAGTACATCAGGCCATTAAGTAGTGCTAAAATTTCAGCAGTTAGGGGAGCGTTTTCCAATAACATCACCTTTAGCAAATAAAAGAGTTCCAAGATTATTCCTTATAATGTAACCATAGCTTGATTCACCATTGTGCAAGGAAGATCCATCACAATTCATTTTGATTCGATTATGTAAAGGCAGAGTCCAAGTGATGTATATGAAAGGCTTAATGACTTAATATGGTTGAAGCATCTTAATTCCTTAGCTAAATGTATGTCTTTTGACTAGTGTTTTCTAGTTAGATGTGATGCTGAATCTAAAGATGTAAGCATGAAAGAAATATGATTAATAATCTTCTTAGATGATATGGTTATGTTTTTATGTTTATAGATATTTCTAGCATACCATATGGACCATATAATGAGAGAAGGCAGAATAGTACGTATATGAGTTCTTTTAGATGTAGATAGAAACCATAGATTAATAATGTGATTCACAGTCATGTGTCTACCTATACGTATGTTGAATTTTGTAGGAAAGAAAGACCAAACAGACCAAGCAGCTTCACATGATACAAAAACATGATTCAGTGTTTTTAAGTTCTGACAATTAGTGCATTTAGATGCTAATTGGAAACCTTTCCTTTGCAATATTGTGTCTACACTTAATATATTGTTCAATATCCTCCAAAGAGTGAAACAACATTTCTTTGGAGAAGTATTGTTCCAGATTTTATATTTTATTATTGATGTTGTGTGTTTCTTTCTAATTTCATTACAATTATTTTTTAAATTGTATGAACCATCAGAGGAAAGTTTCCAAATGATGGAGTCATTTATGCTTGTGTTAAACCTTATTTTGATGATTTCACTGACATATTTAGAAGGTAAGTTTCTTTTTATAATATAATGTAACCTATCATTCGGCTCATATGTTGAACAATTAAAGGTGGACAATATGTTTTGAATGTTATCAATTAAAATCAAATAAATTATAATATTACTATGAGTTGTGGATTCGTTTTATTTATTTTATTTTATTAACGTTATTTTCATTTTCCAACAATTTATACACTTAATATATTGTCTTTATATATTTAATGTTAATTTGTTTTCAACATATGATGTAATCTTTATTTTATTTTTATTTACCATAGTAGATACAAAATACTATTGTGTTTATATATTTGTTGTTGTTGTTAGAAATATATTAACATTTTTATCACTATAATTTAATTGACACTTTTTAAAAAAATTATCAGTTTTTTATACTATTTAACTCAATATATATTAACCATCCCAATTATTTATGTAGTATCTTAAATGATAAAAAGCTTAAATTCCAAATAATAGTATAATATTTATTGACATCAAATTATTAAAATTTAAATTAGAATATTGATAAACATTTTGAAGTAGAAAAGAAATGCATAACAAACTCACTTCAAAATAATAAAAATAAAAGCTAGTGCCAAAATGGATTTAAACTTGTTTTTTGTTTTTTCTAACAATAAAATGTTTAATAAATTAATTTTTTATTTTTTTAAGTAAATGTTTTGATTGATTAAAGTTCGACTAAGTTATCGGTGTAATTGTTATCATTAGTTTTATAGTATTTGTGAACTAAGTGAAGGAGGAGTCTAAATTGTTTAACCGTCAATGTATAACTGAACTATTGTCTTGTATATATCTCGTCGTCGAGCCTAAAAGGCATAGGTTGGATGTTCAACTGAATGATTAAATGTTTGAACTTTAGTTGAAGAAAAATCAATTCTCAATCCAAATGTTTCTATTCAGACGACAAATTGATCTGACTGAATGACCAATTGATCCTCTCACTAAAGTATATATTGATATTGTGTTAGGTTTCGTACTCTATCAGATCTATTTACCTCAATCCAAATTTTAATGGTTCCAAAGAGCTCAAATTGATACAGACCATATTTTTGTCTTATTAAAAATCATTCGTCATAAAAAAACCTTTTATTAAATCATTATGCAATTATCACAAAATGGCTCAAGCACTGAACATATATGAAGGAAAGACTTAAATGAACACCTGATTTAACATGGTTCGACAATTGTCTACGTCCACTGGCGCCGCCAGATAAAAGAGTTTCAGTATGATAGAAAAGGTTACATATTTCACATTGTGTTTTGTGTACTCATAGTAGTCTATTTATAGGGAATTAATAGACTTACTAGACAGTGGTCTTAATGGGCTCATAGACCCTTGTATTACAACTTGTCAATGACACAAAATTGTACCGTTGAGCACGGTACACTGTCAAGACACTATTCGACTCATTCATAACAAATCTTCCCTTGAGGCGAATATCCTTTCTTCACTATCAACAAAGAAACTTCTCTTCTTCTGACTCACCAAATTCCCCTAAGACATTAACTCTATATTGCGAACACCAATCCAGTTTAGGCACTCCCTAAACTTTCGAACTGATACTGCTTTGGTCATTATATCTGCTGGATTATCGTGTGTAGACACTTTCTTCACATCAACAATTCTCTTTGATATTATATCACGAATAAAATGATACCTGACATCTATGTGCTTTATACGCTCATGGTACATCTGGTTCCCTGTAAGGTGTATAGCGCTTTGACTATCACAAAACACTTTTGTAGTAGTCCTATCCAAGCTCAGATCTGCCACCAAACCTTGCAACCATATTGCCTCTTTAACTACTTCTGTTACAGCCATGTACTATGCCTTTGTTGTAGACAAAGATACAATAGCTTGCAATTGTACTTTCCAACTGATCGCACTCCCAGCTAAAGTAAATGCATATCATGTCAGCGATCTTCTTTTATCCACATCACCTACAAAATCAGAATCAACAAAACCAACGAATGATCCTGCAACATCATTTAGCGATTCACCAATATCGGTCTTGTTAAAAGTTAAGCCAACGTTCACAGTATTTTTAAGATACCAAAGTATCCATTTCACTTCGTGCCAGTGTTCTTTCCCAAGACATCCCATGTACCTGCTAACTACACTAACCACATGTGAAATATCAGGACGTGTGCATACCATAGCATACATGATACCACCAACTACACTTGCATATGGAACCTTTGACATTTGTTCCAACTCAGCATCGTCCTTGGCCGCTCCTACTGCAGATAACTTGAAATGAGTAGCAAATGGAATGCTAACTGCTTTAGCATCAAACATGTTGAATCGTTGTAACACTTTCTCAATATAGTTTCGTTGAGACAAGTGTAATGATCCTAAATTTCTATTCCTGATAATCTCCATACCAAGAATTTTCTTTGCTCTACCCAGATCCTTCATCTCAAACTCGGCACTAAGCTGCTTCTTTAACTGCACAATGTGTCACATACTACAAGCAGCAATAAGCATATCATCAACATACAACAACAAGTAAACATAAGAATCATCTAACATCTTTTGATGATACACACAACTATTATATGGACTCCTCGTGAACCCTTTTGACATCATGAATGTATCAAAACGTTTGTAGCATTGCCTAGGTAACTGTTTCAAACCATACAATGACTTTTTCAGCAGACAAACTTTGTCCTCCATATTAGGTTCGATAAATCCCTCTGGTTGTCTCATGTAGATATTCTCCTCCAATTCACCATGTAGAAACGCAGTCTTCACATCCAACTGCTCAAGCTCTAAATCTTGCAAAACTACTATGGCTAACAAAACTCGAATCGAACTATGTCTCACCACTAGAGAAAACACTCTATTGAATTCGATTCCTTCCCTGTGTGTAAAACTCTTAGCGACCAGTCTTGCTTTGAATCAAGATGCCTCAACCCCTGGATTACCTTCCTTTTTCTTGAACACCCATTTACTGCCTACTATCTTCTGTCCTTTAGGGAAGTTAAGAAGCTTCCATGTTTGATTCTTATGAAGAGATTCAATCTCTTCCCACATAGCACCAATCCATCGATCTGCCTCTGAACTCGCTATAGCTTCTCTGTAGCTACTAGGTTCCTGCATCTCAACTTCTTCTGCAACTGACAGAGCATATGCAACTAGATTCACATACCTTTTTGGAAGTCTAATATCTTTTTTCTCTACCCAATGCTATGCTATAAAGTTGTCGTTCTGGTTCAGGCGCATCATCGTCACTATCATCCAATGCTGACGCTTCACCTCCTGATTCTGGATCCACCTCGAAACCACTTGAATTATCGGACCTGCTATGAACTGATTCTACTTCAAGCTGCACCTGTTTACTCACAACCGATCCTGATTCGACCATTTCTCATACTTCCTTTTGACTGTCTATCAAAGAAAACTCATTACAAGTAACGTCCCTACTGATGAGAAAACCTGGAGACTTCAGAGAGGTACACCATAACTTATATCCCTTCACTCCATTAGCATATCCTAGAAATATGCACGTCTTTGCCCTCATCTTAAGCTTACCATCTCGCATATGAGCATACGCACGACAACCAAACACCCTCAAATGTTCATTATCAACCAACGATCCAGACCATATCTCAAAAGCAGTTTTACAATCAATAACCGTTGATGGAGACCGATTCACCAAGTAACACGTTGTATTGATAGCTTCATCCCAAAAATCCTTTCCCACACCAGAATGCGAGAGCATACCTCATGCCTTGTTACAAAGTGTTCTGTTCATTCTTTCTGCGACTCCATTCTGTTGTGGTGTTCTAGAACAAGTGTGATGGCGCACAATTCCCTCAGCTTTCCAGAACTCGTTGAAAACTCACGATTGCAATATTCTAACCCATTATCTGTCCTAAGACGTTTGTTTTTTCTTCTTGTTTACTTCTCAATCATCATCTTCTATTTGACAAAGGTTGAATTTGCCTCATCTTTTGTTTTCAGAAAGTAAACCCACATCATCTTTGAATAATCATCAATCAAAGTCATGTAGTATCTGGTTCCGCTCTTGGATGGAATTCTGTTTGGACCCCAAAGATCTAAGTAAATGTAGTCCACTGTCCCTTTAGTCTTTCTTACAGCCGATTTGCTGAATTTGACTCTAGTGTGTTTACCAAAGAAATAGTGCTCACCAAATCCCAATGATTCTGCTTTATACTCTTTCAACAAATCTCTATTTCCTAAAACAGCTAATCCTCTGTCACTCATGTGACCAAGACGCCAATGCCACAACTTATTTTGATCATGCCTACTTTGGATATTACTCCCTGATGATGCTACTGCAGCATCGCCCACAACAATACTCCCCTAGAGAATGTAAAGACCCTTATGCAAACTGCCTTTCATGCATACCATTGAGCCTTTTGTCACTTTGATTACATCGTCTTCTGCACGATACTTGTAACCCCGAGAGTCTAGAGGCCCAAGAAAAATCAGGTTTCTCTTTAACCCAGGAACATGCCAACAAGTCAAGATTCTAACAACCCCGTCAAACATTCTGATAATGACGTTACCAATACCACCAACAGTCAACGAATGATTGTTTCCTAAATAGACAGTTCCCTACATTGGCTTGTAAGTATCAAACCACTGCTTGAACTGACCCATGTGATATGTAGCGCTAGTATCGAGTACCCTAGTGTTTTGCCCAAAGTCTGAACTCACGGACACTACATCTCCTCTACCACTATTTTCACTATCGTCAGGATCGTTCACACCTTGAACAATGTTTGCTGTATTTTCCTTTTGATTTCCCTTCTTACCATTCAGTTTCGGACAATCTCTCATATAATGACCCTGCTCACCAAATTCATAACAGTTTGAGTGCTTTACCCTTGACTTGGACCTCCAGTTCTTCCTTCTTAAAGAACTCGCTTTGCTTCTAGATCTTCCCCTAGTCATTAGACCTTCCCCTTCAGTTTGATTGTCTGGCTAAAACTATCTCATCTCCTTTGATTTTAGTGCCCCTTTGACATCTGCTAGTGATAACTTATCCTTACCATACATAATGGTATCTACGAAGTTTACATAGGGAGCTGGTAAAGATCTCAATACAAACAAAGCTTGATCCTCATCCTCAATATTGATATCTATGTTCTCCAAGTCCATTATAATTGATTTAGAATTATCTAAGTGCTTTGTTATGGACATACCTTCTTTCAATCTGAAATCATACAAATGCTTCTTCAAGTATAATCGGTTTACTACTGATTTCTCTGAGTAAAGATCTCCTACCTTTTTCCATGCGCAGGCAGCAATCTTCTCACCACTAATCTCGCAAAGCACATTATCTTTCACACTCATTAAAATCCAGCAAAACCCCCTTTCTTGAAGATCTTGTTTCTCCTCTTCTTTCATCTCTTCTGGTAACTTATTCTCCAAAGCCTTCCACAGCCCTTGCAGTACCAATGAAGATTTCATTAATCTTCCACAACGGCAAAGCTGGATCCCCCATCAAATTTTTCAATCATGTATTTTGTTGATGTAGATGCCATTGTGAAACCTTAATTGCAAAAGCCCTAATTTCACCACGTGGCTCTGATGCCAATTTTGTTATTAAATCACTATGCAATTATTACAAAATTCCTCAAGCACATAACATATACGAAGGAAAGAATTAAATGAACACATGATTTAACGTGGTTCGACAATTGTCTAAGTCAAAGGGCGCCGCCAGAGAAAAGAGTTTCACTATGATAGAAAATGTTATAGATTTCAGATTGTGTTTTATGTAGCCCTAGTAGTCTATTTATAGGGATTTAATAGACTTACTAGACTGTGGGCCTAATGGGCTCATAGACTCTTTTAGGAAAATCATCCATTGTATTACAGCTTGTTAATGACACAAAACTGTACCGCCGAGCACAGTACACTGTCAAAGCACTATTCGACTCATTCATAACAACATGTCTTACCGAAAATTTTGTTTTGTGAAGTTAATAAAATTTATATACGTTGGTTTTCTGACGTTAAAAATATTTACATATATAGATAGCCTCTTAGTACTCAGAAGTTAAAAAAACAAGCTTAACGTTTGTAAATAAATAAAACTGAGCCATACTAAAGTGTATGGAATTATCCGAACCGTTTAAGAGGAACTAGGATGGAGCAATGTCGGTAAATGAAGGGAAATATTACCCAAAGAATCGTAATATAATTGAGTGCGGAGTGTATTGTGTACAAAATGAAATATAGTATGAGATCCATTGATGCATAAACGATTAACACGTTGAGATCCATTGATGCATAAACGATTAACACGTTGCGCTTATACAACGACGACCTTTGGACTATTAGACAAATAATGTGAAGTACATTTTTCTAATAATCAAGAAAATTATTTTGCGAGGTCGTTTTTATTTATTTTTTAAATTATTTCGTGAAGTTATGTTGTTGGACTATTTTATCCTTACAAAATTATATAAATAGTCAAATTTATTTCGCAAAGTTATCATAATTAAAAAAAAAATACCTTAATTCTCTACCTTCTCTATTTTTTTCTTTACAAAATCTAAATATTTAAAACTAAAATTAACTAAAATTGAAAACTAAAACAAAACTTAGTTATAATTAAAAGTAAAATTAAACTAAAGTATTTAACTATAATTAAAACTATAACTAAAATATATTAGTAAACTCAAAGTAAATTTAAACTAAATCTAAAAATAAAATTGAAACTAACCTAACTGTATACCCGTATCTCTCTCCTCTTTTCTATATCTATTTCCTCTTCTCCACAACCACCCGGCGAAACCATGCTTATACCGAAACCACCCAACCGCTAAAGCCGAGACTCACGACCACCATCCACGAAAAATCACCCATCGTCACAACTGAATCGGAGCACTCGAGACCGGCGAGTAGATCCACAGAAGAGACTCGAAATCAAAACTAATGTAAGTTGTTTTTAAGTGCATGAGTTAGTCTTGGTTAGCAATTAGGGTGTTTATAGGATAGTATTAGGGGTTGGATAGAGCTTTGGTAGGCGAGGCAGAAGCTTGGAGCTTCTGCCATGTCGATATTGTTCTTCGCCACACGGGGGCGAAGAACACTGTCTCTACGCCATCGTGTGGCGTGGGTTGATTTTCAACGCCATATGAATGTCGTGGGATGCTGAGCGTACGCCTCTGTATCGTGTACTCTCAACATCTCACGCCATCACTATGGCGTGGATAATCAACCCACGCCACACGATTGACATAAAGACCACGCCCATGCAATCACTAGGGCGTGGGTATATCGGTCCACACGCTATCTATGGCGTAAACCATTATACCCACACCACACTGATGGTGTTGGCCGCTCCAGTCACCAGAATCACCCGAGACCGGATTATTCTTGTTGTTTGGTGTGTGTTTGGCTCGTTTTTGCTATTATTTCTCTAAAACGGTTCGTGATTAACGATTTGTGTTTGGAACCAAGCTTGGCATTTTGTACATTTTTTTTTTCAGATAATGGATCATGGTGACCCCCCACAGTCTGGGGATGGCTCATGGACGAAGAGAATAAATAAGCAGAGTAAGGTACGGGAAGCTGCTAAACCTGTTTTAGTTGCCGATTCAGCAGTTCCGATGGAGGAGCTGCCTATAGTTTATGGACCACATGCTTCTAGATCAAGTTCCGCTTCTGCTTCCCGCGGACGACGCCATCTTCCTCCACCTACAGGGCAACCTAGAGCTCCTCCTCCATCCAGATTGCCAATGCTATTCGGCAAAGTTTTTATCTCCCACACTATATACCACCTTTGGATGGGAGAGGTAATATTTAAATTTCAATAAAACATTTTACGTTGGTTTAATTTTAATGTATAATAATTTTAAATAATGTTTTAACTAATTTTAATACGCGTTCATCTCCCATTACCGTTTTCAAGCATCCCAATGTCCATTCGTAGTTGTCTTGTTTTTCACTCACCATAAACGTGAAACCAATGCAAAACGTTTTATTGGTCGATGTTACCCCGACTTCTTCGAACAAAGGCATCCCGTAACGAATAAATTTATACGTGCTATCCATGATTAGAAAGTGTGGGAAGGTCCGTAGTAAATCAATACTAAGCGGATGTGCGAAAAACAAATCAATTATAAAGTTAGAGATGTTATTGCCCGTCTGTACCCAATACTTGTACTTGTGCAATTGTAATTTAACTAACAAGCATTGCATTTGGGATCGACCACCATTTTCAACCATCCTCGTTTTTTGACGGTGATTGTAAACGTGACGAATATTTGAAGCATTCCCCGGATCAGCCTTCTTCAAAGCACCAAATATTTGTCGCGGACTTGTTCCGTTCACCATCAAAAGATCAACGAGTTTTTTTTTCCTTCCGTTTTAACTTGGACCATTGCAAATGTCCTTGGGCATACTTAATCGGTTCGTGGTTGTGCATCCCGGAAAAGACACTAAGAGCCCACTTACCGGACTTCCTACCAAATGAAAAGGGCAATTTAATTTTTTGCTACCGATAACCTTACGCTTACGGTTGCATTCTTTAACGGTCAACTTAAAAATTCTTGATCGCTCGCACAGATATCTAATCTCGGAGTTTTCCGTATTTTCTTAACCTCCTTAAATGTTATGTTAATCGAAAAAAACTAATGACTTTCCTGTACTTTTTACCCACTCGGTCATCGACTCTAAGCTCTACTCGTCCTAAGTGGTGAAATGATGAGCGTAGTCCGAGATAAGTGAAATATTGTATTGGGTCACCTCCTGTAATATGTAAAAAGTAGATAAACCAATTGAACCGGCATTCTAGATAAGTTTAAGTCATTTCCCCAACAAACTGGCATAGAACACCATCTCCACGCCAAATGATGGCGTATAACACCCTCCATACGCCACATGTGTGGCGGCTGAAAGGATCCTACGCCATTTATTAGCGTGGGTGATTGGCATGCGTCATTGTTTTGGCGTAGTCACTATTGTTCACGCCAATGGGTGGCGACAAACACCGAATACGAGTTTTTTTTTACAAAAGTCAATTGTTTCGCAAAAATGAAAGAGGGGAATGCAATGTACCTCCTCGGCGTCCATGCTGCTTTGCATGGGAAGTGGTTCCGACTCTTTTCCGGCCATGTTACAAAGGTTTTGATGTTTTTTGAGAAAATGGGTTTTGTTAGTTGTTGAGTTTCTATTTTTAGTAGTTTTGAGAAGATGAAATGTAACTGTTATTTGAAATTGTGTTTGCAACTTCATGGAGTAGTTTGAAGTTCCTAATGGCATGGATCAGAATTCATTTGAGTTTCAAGAGTTTTTTGGGTTTTTAGTATAATGGCAATTTTGTAAATGTTGAAAAATAGAAATAGACGACTTCGCGGACTAGTTTTGACTTTTTTAAGCGATTCCCTAACGGTGACACTCAATTGGTGAAGACAAAAAACTATACCTTATAAATAGAGATATTTCATTTATTTGTAATTTTTTCTTATATTTGTTTTTGTTTAAATTGCAAAAGGAAATTTAATTCTTAGTTTGAAAGATTTTTTTATTATTATGTTAAAGCATATAGCGTTCATGTAGAGTTCGGAGATTCAGAGGTCTTTAAAAATGAACCGACGGCTTACAAAATCCTCAACATTTTAGTTTGAGAGATGGATGGAAGTTATTAGTCATTACCAAAATTTCAAAACGATTGTATCGGTGGAGAAATGAGAAACCATTGTCTCTAGTGACTCATCACCATAGAGGAGGAGGAATCAAATGGATATGGATATTGTTTTACCTAAAATATTACTCATTCCGTCTCATAATATTAGTAGTTTAAGGTTTCTTCACCAATATTAAGAAAAGTTATAATGACTTTGAAAGAATAAAAGAAAATAAATTTGATTGGTGGAGTTAATAACTTATACAAAAAGTTAACTATTTTATTGGTTGAAAATGGAATACATGTAATAATGTTGCATTGGAAAACGAGAACGACATATATTATGAGACAAAAAATCTCTTCTAGAAAGACACATATTATGAGACAGAGGGAGTAGTTCACGAGTCATGTGACTTTAGCCGATAATCGCTTGAAAGTTTATGATAGCAATGCAACACCCATACACTATTGGGGAGATATCGAATAAATATTTCAACGATAAAGTGATGTTTTTCACTTTTTTTCTTGAGGCGTGAGTGCGAATTTTTTGCATACAATTTCTTCTAATTTTTTATAACGTGTCCTAGTCAGTTAATGTATAACGGCTGGAAGACGACCATAATCTTGAATTTATGGGCGTAGATAGAGCCAATTTTTCTTTTGAAATGACACAATCATAGACCATTACGGTTATCAATCTATAAAATTATAGGTTGTAGTTATATTATGTATCCGCAATTAATATAAGGTGATCACAAATATTCAACATTCCAAGAGGTGGGGTAAAATAATATTTATTTTTGGGAAACTGGATTTTTGGAAATGAGGCGCCCATTCCTAATAATTGGACATATACAGGTAAGTTACTATTTTTACATGTGTTTAGCATAATTTTTTATGTAAATAAATGAATAATATATTCCATTTTTAATACTATGATACCAAAATGCAAGACTTGGCGAAAAAAAGTTTTATCTCTTGAACGATTTTGTCTTAATAAAACGACGGAAATCATATTATGTCTTATTCGTACTTGAACACTTCTTTTTCTTTTGTTATTGGCCTAGGAAAAAAAATAATCATATCTATGGCTCTGCTAGGTACAAATGATGATGATGAGTTTTACAGCTCATAGTAGTCCCCGTTGATTTAGAATGCATATAAGTGTGTGGTCAATTGAGGTCATTCCTCACTATGTGACTAAGAAGTTTTATGTGATTAAAAAAAGTACTTGTTAAACAATGGGGTTAGATTTTGTATGGACTAAAGAAATATATTTTGAATAAATATTACTAGTGTTTTAAGCTAGTTCTTTTGTAAAAATTGACGTGTTTGTGTAGCCGTGATCGTATATAAGAGACGAAACATCAGAGGAAAAAGATAGCATTTTTAGAATGTAACTGAGTGAATAATAATGCCTATGTGCACAAGTATACATGTATCTCAAGTTTCTCGTGTGGATTTCTAATTATAGGCTATATTATATTTGTAACTACTACACTAAATTGAACTGATTCTAATCAATAAGTATCCATAAAGTCACATGTTTATTGTTTATTATATTTTCTTGCTCTCTAAGCTCGTTAGTGAGCCCTTTATAAACCAAGCCTCGACTACTGTACATAAATAGATGATAGCCGAGCTCTCTTAGAATACTAGTAATCGTCCAAATTATATGTTGAGCTTAAAATATGCTAGTGTTTAGGCACGGTACAATTATACTCGTATAAATCGATTGAATTTTGTCATATTAACGTCTTGCATGATTTGAATTGGTTGGGATCGAGTATATGGGTTATGCAAATGGTCCTCAATTTCTTCAATTAGCCAAGCCCACTTGGATTCGATGGAAGAGTTGTTCAATTTATTTATATATTTATGGGTTGAGTGATTATCTTATAGAGACTTCGAATTGAGCGATTTGCACGCGACATGTTGCTCTCTCCCACTGAGATGTCAAATTTCCTCTAGCTAAATTTTTATTTATATGAAGAGTTCAGTTAGTGTTGACCATGTCGCGAGGCTGACACACATGTCAGAATGCGACACTTGCTGCGACGATGGATGGTACCATTCAATGTGGTGATTAGGATTTTACGATATAGAAAATCCACGTTCCTACTTTATTTTTATCTTATGACTATTTATATAAAATATGTACCTAAAATATTTATTATATATACTGATTTGTCTGATCTCGCCATGAATAAATCATCCTTGAATATATAATATCTTATGTATTTGTTAATTCATCTTCTTATGATTTTTACATTTAAATATATATTATGTTGATAAAGCGGATATAAATTTATCTTTTATGTTATTAATTACCCATATAATGGTCTTGTCGATGTTTAGTTTGACTTAATGTCAATTTATTAGAAATTTTATCATTCAATCTTTATGACTTAGTTTATGCTCTAGGATTAGTCGAGGATTTTATTTTCCACCTTTATAAGATTGATGTGTGAACTTTGATTTCATGGATGAGTGACTTAACATCTAATGATATTGTTAAGGAATTTACTGCATGACTTTTATGGCTTTCAGCGTACACACTTTGACCTTTCATATATTTTTTTATTTAAAATTATATTGTTAATATTACGTAGTCTTTGAGCCTGATAAGGCTATATCATATATATAGTATATACGCCTTAAAAATATGAGGTAAAAAGATGATGATTATAAAAAGATGAGGAAAATGTAAACTGTAATAGTTGAAGAAATTCTTACAAAGAGGGCCATATCTAGAGTTAAGATGATGGTCATATAAAGTGTTAAAACGGGTTTTGTATGAAGAGTTATAACACATGTCATATGAAGAATTATGACGAGGATCATATGAAAAATTAAAATGAGAATTTAGAAACTGTGTTAGACTTTTATACCCGCATTTACATG
Organism: Limnanthes douglasii subsp. nivea; assembly: GCA_036936605.1. NCBI lineage: Eukaryota > Viridiplantae > Streptophyta > Magnoliopsida > Brassicales > Limnanthaceae > Limnanthes > Limnanthes douglasii. The sequence goes on from JAUPFV010000004.1 coordinate 70,357,728, forward strand.
TGTCATCGTATAAAAGTTCATCAAGAAATTTGTTACAAGGTTATAACGAAATGACACATATAAATAAGTGATTTAATGTTTGGTAGAATATGACAGGGTCAGATATCATTGGAGGCTAATAATGGAAAGTGCGTTCGATTTGTCTTATGAGGCATTTTAGACTCATGATAAGAACCCTTCTTAGTAAGTTGGATACTTAGTGACTAAGCTGTGTGGCAGCTTTATATTTTCTTGGGCCTGAGGCCTCATGAGATGAAACCATACACGTGACCCGACCCGAGTGGCCTATAAACCCAAACTTGTCTTATAATTAGTCTAAAATCAACATTTAATGAGTTGGAACATTATCTTTCTACTTATTAATATCTTACACTTCTTTTATCTCACTATCCTATACTCATAAATTAAACACACTATCTGAATACTTACTTTAAATACCCTGCGACCAAATTTTGGCATCACTAGATTTGCGACCATAGTGGGAGCGGAAGGGTACCCGAATTACAGTATTCAAAACTTGACTTGCATATTATCCTTCGAAGATCTTTGAGCCAAGGATCCCGATATATAGATAAATCCTCCTCTAAAAATGAGGGGATAAAAGTAGATGATGAGCATGTGAATACATCTTACGTGAATCATGATACCGAGGAAAGACTTTTTTTATGCAAGAAGAGTATGATGAGCTGCGGGTAGAATTTGAGGCGTTAAGAGCCCAAAGTCAAGTTATAAAGGATCTGGGTGGAAAGAATCCAACATTATCTGATGAGCCAAGTAATGACCCTAAACACAATTCCAATGATCAATTCCATAAAGCGCACAAAGGGTCGAAAAAAGAACATCGACCTAAATAATATTCAAGCATATCATATTCCGTTAAAGGCTCAACAATTGAGTCAGAATCGGAAATGTCTTCTTCGTCTTCAATTAGTGGACATGGTCATAAAAATAAGAAAGAAAAGTTGGCAAGAAAACATCTAATAAAGCATCGAAAGTCAAGGAATTGGGACTTTTAAGGCAAGTAAAGAGATGAGAAATAAAAGAAGAAAAATAAAGACTATCAAGCAAAAAATGACAGGGTCATCAAACCATAGTATAGATCACATGTTAAGATATCAATGTGTTGTGAAATCCGAACGTGGAATATTTTCCACGCCTAATGAAGACCATATGTTTAGCCAATGGCACAATTGAAGACAATCACCGTTATCCTCGAAGATTCTCTACGGATATTTTCCCATGCGATTTGATAGTTCGAAGATGGAAAAATATAATGGGAGCTAGGATCCTGATAACCCTCTAGAGCAGTTTAAAAATTTCATGATGACTTTTAATGATGATGACAAGTGGTTATGTAGGGATGTTTCATTGTGGGAAGTAAAGAGCTGAAAAGGAATAGTAATACAATGATTCATTGTGGATACTCTCTGAACGAATATTTGAAGGATTACATCAATCATTTTGTGAATACTAAAGATGGGTTGGTAGGCTATTTTGAGCAAGTGGCCGGAAATTCGCTAAGACAAGGTTTATTAGCGTGAGAGTTGGTTGATTTAGTGACTGGAAATAAATCAATGACTTGTAGTGGATTGTTGTATAAGGTCGGAAAGTAGATAACTTGGAAGAAACCAAGAGATTGAGGCAACCTCATCAACATAGGCTTGCTCTAATATCCTCTGTTCCACAAGATAGTAGCCCAGTCACAAACTACATTCAACAAATGTCTCATGGACTCCGGATAAGGTTCTCATCGGCCCAGTCAGAGCCAGTCTAATAAGAGTCAACAATCTAGACCAAGAGGGAATCAATGGTCCAGCCAGATTATTATACAACTTATTGAGAATGTGGTAACCATTTATGATAAGGCCAAGAACGTGGTACAATTCTGAAGGCGATCACCAATCCAGACTCTGAGGAAAAATCGAAATGCATAATTTTTGTAGATATCATAATGATACAAGACATGACACAAAGGATTGTATTTCTCTAAAACAAGAATTACAAGCGCGGATCGAGAATGGGAAACTAACTACGTTTGTTAAGTCCCAATGGGGTGATAAGAAAGCAAATAGTAGGCCACAAACTAGTGCAAGTGAGGCACAAACTACACCACCCAATGTCTGAAAGCAAAATCTTGAAGCCTCCAAACAAGAAATTACAATGGTAATTATGGAACAATTCAATATGGATTCAGAATATCTGGATCCTGATTCAGATCGAGGTAGAATTAATGTGGTAACATAAAATACTTTGAGTGTTTCCAACTATGCAGTTTCTTTGAATCACTCACTATTTTTGGGGGAAGGTGACATCACCATCAAGTTGCTCTAAAAAAAGACTTGTAGTTAGCTTGACAACTTAATTGGAATGAAAAATATCTACACATATCTATCAAAGCCTTGCTCCTTTCATAGTGTTTGAAACAGATGATTTGAGAGGTGTTGCATGCCTACACGAGGATGTTGTGGTAATATGAGCATCTATCGAGGGCACAGAGATCTGAAACATTTTGACTGACAAAGGAAGCTCTGCTAGTATTTTATTTTTCTCAACTTAGAAATATGTGAAACACCTATCGGTTATCAAGCGGTCAAACATGACCATAGTGTGGTAGTGGATTGTCTGACCCCCCACAATGCAATTTTTGGCAGATCATGGTTGTCAAGAATGCACTCATTCGTATCAAAAGTTCACCAGTGTCTAAAATATGAAGTTGGAAATCAAGTGGGAGTCCTTCAGAGCAGCCAAAAAATGGACAGGTAGTGTTATGTCATTGCACTTGCTCCAAAATATTCGTAACAGTGGTAACCAAATTAGAATGAAAATTACTAGAGTCCTCTTTGTACCCCAACAAGATAGATGATTCAAGAGATACTCCTAGTTCGTTTATTCATATAGAAAAGGTCAAAGTGCATAGTTTAGCAGATGGAATAAATGTTAGAGTTGGAGCAAAATTGCAACCAGAGTTGAAAGAAAAACTGTTATTTTTTTATACAAAAAATTACATGTGTTTGCTTGGTTCAATGAAGATGTAATTTGAGTACCATCAAATATCATTTTCCACAAACTACCTGTACGATCCGATGCGAGTCCAACAGTCCAAAGAAGGAGGTCATTTTCTAAAGAAAAATCTGAAGTTATTGTTCAAGAAGTAGACAGATTGTTTAAGGTGGGGCATTTTCGAGAGTCCCAATATCCATTTTGAAATCCAAATCTGTTGCTTGTTGAAAAGAAGAATGGGAAATGGTGAATGTGAATTGGTTTCACATATCTCAATAGAGCATGCCCCAAAGATCATTTCCTTGTTCCTCGAATAGATCATTTGGTGAATTCCATTTCGGGAAATAAATTGTTATCATTTATGGATGCTTTCACTGGGTACAATCAAATACAGATAGATCTGAACAATCAAGACCATACCACATTCTTCATTGACATGGGGCTTTATTGTGACAAGGTAATGCCTTTGGGTTAAAGAATGTTGAGGTTATTTACTAGCGATTGGTCATTAAAGCATTTGTCAATCAAATTGGAAGAAATATGGAAGTTTATATTGATGACATGATGGTAAAAAATCCTAATGGATGAGGATCATATACTTGACCTCCAAGAAACTCTTTCTAATTTGGAAGCCATCAACTTGAAACTAAACCATGAAAAATGTACATTCATTGTCCAATCTTGTGAATTTATGAGCTTCATCATCAGTGGGAAAGGGATCCAAGCTGACCCAAACCAATTGAATGCCTTGTTAAATACAAATCCTACTCGAACCGCTAAAGAAGTTCAAGTATTCACTGGAACATTCGTAACTTTGAACATATTTATTTCAAGGCCGTCGGATAAGTGTGCACAGTTTTTCCAAGTACTGAGAAATGCTAAAGACTTTAATTGGTCCCCAAATTGTGATAAGACGTTCCTTGAAATCAAGCGACATTTATCTTCCCATAATACTCTATTGAAACCATAGTTAGAGAAATACTGTACATGTATTTAGTAGTGTCGGATTATGCTGTAAGTGCAGTATTAGTTTGAGAACTTGAAAAATTAGTTTGAGAACTTGAAAAATTATCCCCGCCCTAGTTACTAGATTAGTAACAGTTTATTGGATGCTAATAAAAGATATCTTAAGTTGGAAAATCTAGCTTTAGCTCTGGTTATAGCGGCAAAAAAAATAAGGTCTTATTTTGAGGCAAATTCCATCATAGTCCAACCTTCTTTTCCCCTTAAAATCATATTGCCAAAACTGGATATATCAGGTCGGAGAACTAAATGGTCTGTTGAATTATGAGATTACGATATCGATATTTCTCCTCGAACGACCATCAAACTCAAGTTGTAGCTGATTACTTGGTTGAATTCTATTTGGAGAGGCCTTATAAGGAATCTTTAACCCACAAACCTTAAAAAGATTGGATAATTCGTATAGATGGTGGATCAAGTATATTAGGGTGTGGGGTTGGAATTTGCTTATTTACCCCTTTGGGGATTCAATGTACCAAGCTATAAGTTTTGAGTTTAAGAAATCCAAAAATGAATTATAATACGAAGTAGCTATATCATACCTAAAGAATTAGACTGTTGAGTGATTCACAACTAATTATACATCAAGCACTATGATAATCTGAAAGTACTCACAAGTACTTACAAGTACTAAAGAAATTTATTCTTGTTTTAAGTACTCAGAACATTATAAATAAGGAGAACCTATCTACGAATAAGATAATCCCTTTTTACATTATCTCTTTCTTGACTGAAACCCTAAAGACTTAATCGTGGCAGAACTTATTATTCCCGTAAAAAAATTGGCGTCGTTTGTGGGAATTTCATAACCAAACACCATGGTAGTCACAAGGTCAGGAATCACGAGAGACAACCAGGAAACTAGAGAAGCAACAATACACCGGACGGGATCCATGAATCAACAAACGGGCCAAGGGGTCCTATATTCCGGTCTTTTAGCTCCTCAAGAGGGTAATCCCATGGCGCCCTAAAAGGCAGTGGTAACAGAGGAACCACCGATCTAGCCCACAACCGTTTCCCGGGTAGAGGTACATCTCCATCAGCCGATGGATGCAGCGGGGGCTCACAAAACTTTGGAAGCCATCCCACCAGATGATTCGGAGGTCCTCCAACTAGAGCAGATAGTCCAGAATCTCCAGGAGGAACAATTAAAACAGCGTTCGAACGAGATGCAAGGGAACAAGCCATGCACGCCAGTATGGCAGGAATGAATGACGATATTCAAGCCCTCACCGCTAAGATTAAAAGAATGAGCAGGGTGCATCAACCGTCCGATCAGGAGGTAAGTAATGTTAACAGGAAGGTGAAGGCGAGAGCGGGGTTAAAAATCGTAGCAAGGCTCCGCGGGAAGAGGCAAAGCAGACGTCAACCAAGCGGGCTCTAGAAAATGAAGATCTCCGTTACAATCAGGTCCGCCTGAGATTGTTTGCTTACATACTAAAGAAATCACTATTATCATAGAAGATTCTCAAATCTCAGCTCCCGAGGAATTTCGATCCATTCAAGATGGAAGCGTATGATGGAATGGGGGATCGAGAGAGGCATTTGGAGCAGTTTATAACATGATGATGGCTTTCAACCCCGACGATGCGATGTTGTGTCGAGCACTATCAATGAACCTCAAAGGTAACGCCATGGATTGATTCAGCAGCCTGCCGAAAGGATCCATCTATGACTTTACAAGACTGTGGAAGGCGTTCAGGGAAAGTTTTGTTGGCAACAAAGTCAAACGCGAGCGAAATTCAATTATGACCCTTTACCAGCGACGCGGTGGGTCCCTTAAGAGTTATTTTATGAGATTTGTTCATGCTATGAATGCTTTACCATATTTGGATGAAAACATGATGGTAGCCTCCTTGAAACGAGGGCTCGATCGAAAGGCTGAGTTGTATGCAGATCTCATCAAGTTCCCAACTGAGAACATGGGGGACCTGCTCGCCAGGGCATATAATTTTATTAAGGTCGACAATGCCAGAAGGGGAAGGTCCCCCGAGCGGCGCGAATCGAATTTTAGAGAAGGCATAACAGAATGGAAAATGATCGAGGAGCAGTCTAGGATGGATTATAATAGTCGACCCCAGCAGCTCCAGCAACCGAATAGAAGCTTCACCCCGTTGACCGAGGCTATCTCGGTGATATATGATCGAACAAGGGGACGCACAAAGTACCAAGCTCTGCACATGATGAGCGCCCTGTGATTTAAACGATCTAATCATTATTACTGCGTATATCATCATGATCATGGACATTCTACGGATGAGTCCTGACAATTAAGGGAAGAAATTCAACGCTTGATAGACAATGGTGAGCTGATACAGTATATCAAATGATCTCATCCAGATCGCCGTGGGGAGGTCCGTTCTCCAAACAATGAGAAACCGGCTAATAGAGAAGAAACAAAATCTAACAAACAATAGTGACTTCTTACCATATCAGGGGGAGCTCGGCCACATGTCAAGGGTTAGCTCAAAACAAACGGGCTAAAAATGAGCTTGACGTGTACAACAAAGATGTAAATTCCTATCAAAACTACAAGGATTCAGTATCCGACCTCACATTCAACGATGACGATCTTAGAGGTGTCAGACTATCACATGAAGACACTTTAACTATACACCTAGATATCAGAGGGGTAATGGTAACTTGAGTGCTGGTTGATGGAGAAAGCTAGAAAAATATTATTTTCAAAAGAAGATTTGACTGTATGCAGAACGTGCCCCCATATCGGCCTACTCAGCGGACGTTGGTCGGCTATGAAGGAAAAAATTCACAATGTGTTGGGGAGGTGGAACTGTTGGTAAAGGTTGGACATGAACTAAAGACATTGTTCATAATTTCCGATGCACCGAGCCCTTACCATGCCATAATTGGAAGATTATGGCCGCACGTGATGGTGGAAACGCCGTGTACATTTTGACAATGCATCAAATATCCAGTGGGAAGCTTAGTAGGAACAATACGAGGCAGCCAGAGAACTGCGTGAACGTGTTACGCGATCGCGTCAGATCCGTCAAAACCTCTCTGATAGCAATTAAATGGCAAGGGGGATGCTACACCAGAAACACTGGATCTCACCTCACCGGACCTAGTGGACAACCTACAAGAAAGCGATGATTCAACTACTACAGATACTACAACCGTGGACACCTTCATAGCTGGCAGTAGAGTGCTCCGATTAGGAAAGGAGTTGTCTCATGGCTCAAAAGTACGTTTTATAGCTTTATTAGAAAAATATTTAGATGTCTTTTCTTGGGAGGCAGCTGACGTTTCAGGAGTAAGACCTTCAATCATAAGCCATGAATTAGCTATTAACCCTTGGGTCAAACCCGTACGACAAAAGCGCTGGTCTTTTTCACCAGAGAGGTAGGCAGATATACTAGCTGAGGTGACCAAATTAAGTCGTTTGGGGCACATCCGAAAAGCAAGGTATCCGGTTTGGATAGTCAACCCGGTTTTGGTAATAAAAAAAGAGCGGACAATTGAGAATGTGCGTGGATTTCACCAATTTAAATCAGGTATGACCCAAGGATGCTTTCTCATTACCAAGAATCGATCAATTGGTTGATTCAGCCTCGGGTTGCGAATTCTTATCCTTTATGGATGTATATTCTTGGTATAATCAGATCCGCCTACATTCATCTAACCAGGAGCACACAGCCTTTCAAACCGAGAGAAGTCTCTACTTCTATACAGTTATGCCTTTTGTATTATAGAATGCAGGCTCGACATATCAACGATTGATAAATTACATCTTCCAAGATCACTTGGGGAAACATCTAGAGGTTTACATTAACGATATGATCGTTAAAACTCATGCAGAGGCGCAAACACTTGGATACATTACAAGTTGTTTGATTTATTGTGAAAGTTTAACCTCAAACTTAACCGAGATAAGTGCTTGTTTGGTGTTGCTAAGGGTAAATTGTTAGGCTATATGGTAAGTCAATGAGGGATTGAGGCAGACCCAGTCCAGCTAAATGCAATTTTGAAAATGGAATCACCAAAGAGTATTAGGGAAGTGCAATGTATTATAGGAAGGTTAACAACCCTCTCAAGGTTTATCTCCCGTGCATCAGACAAGATTCATCACTTTTTTGAAGTGTTACGAGGTGCTAAGAAGTTCACTTGGATAGAAGAGTGTGATAGAGCTTTTGTTGAGCTTAAACAATACCTCACCTCCCCTGAGCTTTTATCTGCTCCCGCCCCTGAGGAGCCCCTATTTATTTACCTGGCAGTATCATCATTTGCTGTAAGCTCAGCCCTCATATGCAATCAGAATGGGGTACAATGCCCGATATATTACACGAGAAAAACGCTAACAGATGCGGAGACAAGGAATCTGAACCTTGAAAAACTTGCTTTGAGTTTGGTTATTGCCGCTCGGCGGATGAGGCCATATATCCAAGGGCATGCAATTACCGTGCGGACAAAATTCCCTCTACGAACGGTGTCGCAGAAGCCATATATTTTTTGTAGGCTCACCAAATGGAGCATCGAGCTCGGCGAATACTGATGAGTCCGAATTCTGCTTACTCCCCGGACAGGGACAGATCGGCCCAAGGCCTCCGGACCGGACAAACCACTTCGAACACTTAGCCCATTGGACTGTTCAAACTATGACAAAAGTACTAAAAAACCTAAACACTTCTTGACTAAGCTGCTTGCTCTCCTACTAAGAGCTCATAGGTCCTTGAACATGACCCGGGTCTATTAAACATGACCCGAAAACCCATAAGGCCCAAATGCAAGGGTATAAATACCCAACCACCTGCATTAAATATGGGTAATGAAAATTAAATACAACCAGGCTACTAAATTCTCCCTCTACTTTCTACTCTAAACATTAAACACCCATATACTTCTACAAAACTTCAAACAAATTACATATTTACCCTCAGACGATAATTAACCTCACCAAATTGGCGACCACAATGGGAGAAGAAGGTGCCTGAATCAAGCATTCAAAACCAGCAAGAAAAGCCAGTCTGAATGAATCCGGACGCCCCGGAAGTACCACCAGCTTTGCTCGAAGTGGTGGGTGAAAACGATGAATACACTATCGAAGAGTGCGATAGGCTAAAGGGAGAAATAGAAGCTCCGAGGGCAGAAAAGGCTAAGATTGGCATGAAAGAAAAGTCCAAAGCATCAGTTGCTCATCACATCGATAACCCCAGAGAGCATGAGCCTTCAAAGAATCACGTGAGTACAAAGAAGACTCATGCCAGCTCCAAAAAGTCTCACCGGTCTAAACCAGTGGAGAGTTCTGACTCAGGCTCGGAGTCTTCTGATAGCTCTTCGGATGATGAGGGGGTTGAAGAATCCTTATCCTCTAGCAGCGATGAGGGTCGAACTAAAAAGAAGCAAAAACAGATCAAAAAATATTCAAGAAAAAGGGATAGACATGGAAAGATGAAGAAGAATATCGACAAAGGGTCATCTCACAGCCGGAGGCATGTAGACCGGATGCTGATGGATCCTTTCGCTTTCCACGATGAACCAGGTATCTTTGCAACTCCTAACGAGGATACTATGTTCAGTCGTGGCAGAAATTGGAGGCAATCTCCATTATCTTCCAAAATTATGTCCGGCAACCTCCCAAAGAGGTTTGACAACACCAAAATGGAAAAGTACGATGGCAGTACTGATCCGGACAACCATTTGGAACAATTTAAAAACTTCATAATGAACTTTGATGATGATGATAAGCTACTTTACAGAGCATTCTCCCAATCATTTACGGGGAGTGCTCTAAAATGGTATAACAGCCTACCACAGGGTTGTATCAAGAATTTCGATACTTTTTGGGTGGCCTTTCGAAGGCAGTTCGTTGGGAGTAAAGAACTAAATGGAAATGGGGACACAATAATCCATTGTGCCCAGGAACCAAATGAGTCCTTAAAAGAATATATAAGTCGTTTTGTGAACACCAAGAATGGGTTGGCTGATTGCTTCGAGCAAGTGGCAATAGCATCCCTAAGACAGGGCTTGAACCCTGGCGATTTGGCTGATTCAATGACCAGAAAGAAGGCCATGACTTGGGGAGGGTTGCTGAATTAGGTTGGAAAACAGATTAACGTTGATGAAACGAAGAAAACCAGGGTGCACAGGCAGGTGAGGTCTACCCCGGTGGCACCAAATCCCAATCAAAATCAGTCCGGGAACAAGGCAAAAGAGACCGGACAGGGGCATGGTAGGGCTAAAGCTCAGTCTCAGCCACCTGCTCCTGCTCATAGTCAGCAATCCAGAAACAAGAGAGGCCCTTGGGTTCAACCAGAGTGGTTTGCAGAATTGAAAGAAAGTGTGGCCACCATTTATGATAAAACAAAGGAAGAAGTGCACTATAGAAGACCGGCCACACTGCAATCTCATAGAGAACATCGCAATAACCCTTTCTGGGGTAAAAAACACCAGTCATCCTCCACGTTTGCCGATTGTAACAAGTTTGTCCCTGTCCTTTGAGGCCGTAATAAAGAGGTCCTTGTCGTTGTATTGGGTAGAATAAAACCATCCTTTTCGAGTCCAGCCCAACATTTCTCCCCATAATACCCTTTGACCAGCCACATCAGCGATCCACGTAGGACGCTGATGTGGCAACAGTAAAAAAAGTAAAAGCAGTTTTTACTTTAACCCAACCCTTTAACCCTACTTCCAACCTTAAAACCCGACCCGTTAGCCCTAAACCCATCCAAAACCCAGCCCAACCCATCTAAATCATCATCATTTACTATTTTTCTTTTTAATTCGTCTTCCTCCTCGTTGCTTCCTCTCTCTCTCTCTCTCTCATCTTTTCTCCATATTATACACGCAGGTGCAGGCGTAACAACAAATCATCAACTCCCCAGAAGTAAATTGCTCCAAAAAATCGCTCTCGTTTTTCCAGAATGTTGACCGGAACGGTTCAAAATACAAAACCAAAAAAAAATGTTGAAAACAGTAGATGAATAAATTAAAAACTATAGCTCCAAAAATTGGAGTATATAAATAGTTAAGGACCAAAATATATGGTTTAGTGTTATCCTCTGATGAAGATAACAAACTTCCGCCATTGAGCCTCTTTCAAGCTGACACACTCCATTCCTCTTCTCCCCCTCACTTTTATTTATACTCATTTTCTCTTTCTAATAATTTTCCCGAGAAAATTTCCAAACCCAGAAAATCAAAACAATGCATTCTATTTCTTCCTTCAAATTCATCACTACTAATAAACTATTTATGTATCCATCTTCAATACCTCGAAAACTTAATTTATCTCCCTCTTTCAATTCTTCAGTGTCCCTTCAGTCTCCCAACTTTTTCCTTTCTCTGTCTCGAAGAAAAAACCTAAACCTAATTTCGTCGACTTCGTCTGAAGCGGAGGCGTTAATGGAAACAGAAGATGAGTGGATTAAGAGACTACCGGATAAGAACAACCCTCTGTACTCTCATAGCTTGCCTTGTATTGAAGCTTGGCTGAGGAAATTAGGGTTTTATCAGAGTCAAGTAGATCGAGCTTTATGGATGGTTAAGAAATCCGATTGGCATGCGCACTTATCTCTCGATGTTACTGATATTCATATAAGGTCAGCTTTTTGGTTCTTGATTATGTTTCTTTGCTACTAGCTACCCTCTTACTGGATAATTGCAAGACGCCTTGCTTCACCGGAAGGGCCCGGAGTTTATGGAGTGGAATCGGCGGTTCTCTATCGCGAAAGGGATGGATTACCTTCACAGCTTGGAAACCCCAGTCATTCACGGAGATATAAAGCCTAGCAACATCCTGCTTGACCAGTCTTTCTCCGCGAAACTCGCTGATTTTGGGCTCGCGAGGTTGAAATCGGAGGATCAGAGACAGGTTGAGGTCGTCGTGTTTATTGAGAGAGACGAATTTAGATCAGAGGTTGTTAATGGAATCTCAGCTAACGACTAAAGATGTAGCGAGCAAAAAGTCGAAGGAAAAGAAGAAAGATAAGCGATTAGAATGGTGGATGTCGTTGGAGGAGGAGGAAGAAAAGATAAGAGAGAGAGAGGAAGCAACGAGGAAAGAGGAGGAAGACGAATTAAAAAGAAAAGTAGTAAATGATGATGATTTAGATGGGTTGGGCTGGGTTTTAGATGGGTTTAGGGCTAACGGGTCGGGTTTTAGGGTTGGAAGTAGGGTTAAAGGGTTGGGTTAAAGTAAAAACTGCTTTTATTTTTTTTACTGTTGCCACATCAGCGTCCTACGTGGATAGCTGATGTGGCTGGTCAAAGGGTATAATGGGGAGAAATGTTGGGCTGGACTCGAAAAGGATGGTTTTATTCTACCAAATACAACGACAAGGACCTCTTTATTACGGCCTCAAAGGACAAGGACTAACTTGTTACAATCGGCAAACGTGGAGGATGACTGGTGTTTTTTACCCCCCTTTCTGCCAATATCACAATGATATTGGCCATACCACTGATGATTGTATAGCTTTGAAACAAGAAGTTCAGAACTTGATTGAAAGGGGAAAGCTGGGGGCTTTTGTTAAAAGAAGAGGAGGTAACAGGCCTGACAATACTCACCGGGTTGGTCCAAGTAATGCTGCTCCGGAGGGAGCCATGGTTATAATTGAGAGGTTTGATGTGGAATCTGAGTACTTGGATCTTGATCCAACTCGAAACAGAGTGGGTGCAATTGAGGAATGTTCTAGGACGGTTTCCGGGCTCATTAAGTTTTTTGAGTCACTTACAATTTTCGGAGGGGATACTATGACAGCTCCTACTGCTTCTTTGAGGAAGAGGCACGTTCATACTTTAGCCACCCAGCTAGAAGGAGGCATGACTTCCTATCAGTCACAAAATCCATTCCCCTTCATTGTTTTTGATGAATATGATTTAAGAGATATAGCTGGCCCCCATGAAGATGTTGTTGTCATAGGAGCATCTATTGGAGGCAATAACATAAGACGAATTCTGGTGGATACTGGAAGCTTAGCCAATATCCTTTTCTTAACCACATACAAGAGAATGAAATATCCAGCTATAATTCAGAGTTCGGACAAATCAATTGTGGGCTTTACTGGCAGCTCAGCAGATGTGATCGGAGAGTTCGAAGAGGATGTTCTATTGGGCAAGGGCCCTTTCAAGAAAATGGTCAGGATACTTTTTATCGTGGTGGATTGTCCCACTTGCTATAATGCTATTCTAGGGAGGTCTTGGCTCTCTAGAATGCATGCCGTGGCTTCGACAGTCCACCAGTGCTTGAAATATGCTATTCAGGGACAGGTGGGAGTTGTCCGGAGTAGTCAAAAGGTTGAAGAGAGTGTTATGCTACAGCCCTGGCTCCTCGGACGTTGGGGCAGTTCGTATCAACGAGCAATAACAATTTGAGGGGCTTTCTGGGGGTAAGGGTGAAATTGACGACCCCAGAGAGACCCCTGGAGTGTTGATACTGGTCGAAGAGGTAGAGACACATTGTTTAGAAGAAGGAAAAAGTGTCAAGATAGGGTCCAAAATGCCACCCGGTCTGAAAAGCGAAATGTTAAAGTTTTTGAAGAACCATCAGCACGTTTTTGCTTATTGCAATGCTGATGTTACTGGGGTTCCAGCAGATGTGATATCACATCACCTATCCGTCCGGAAAGACATAGCACCAGTGGTTCAAAAGAGAAGGGCTTTTTCCAAGGAAAAGGCTGATGTCATTGTGCAAGAGGTTGACAGGCTCACAAAGATGGGGCATATCAAGGAGTCTCAATATCCTTTGTGGACTGCCAATCCTGTCTTCGTGAAAAATAAAAATGGCCAGTGGCGCATGTGCGTTGACTTCACAGATTCAATAGAGCTTGCCTAAAAGATTTGTATCCAGTCCCCCGGATTGACCAGCTAGTAGACTCTACCTCTGGGAACAAGATGCTATCCTTCATGGATCCTTTCTCTGGATACAATCAGATCCAAGTAGATCCAAAGGATCAAGAGCATACCACATTTATCACTGACAGGGGTCTTCATTGCTACAAGGTAATGCCATTTGGGTTGAAAAATGCTGGGGCTACTTATCAGAGATTGGTGATAAAGCCTTTGCTAATCAAATTGGAAGGAATATGGAAGTATACATCGATGACATGATGGTGAAGAGTGTGGATGAGCAATTGCACTTGGCAGACCTCCAAGAAACTTTTGCCAACTTAGTAAAAGTGAATTTGAAGTTAAACCCAGAAAAATGTGTGTTCGGAGTGCAGTCCGGGAAGTTTCTAGGCTATATTATAAGTGAGCATGGGATACAGCCCGATCTGGACCAGCTTAATGCTCTATTCCAAATGGAGCCTCCTCGAAATATCAAAAAAGTACAGCGACTTACGGGGAGATTAGCGGCTTTAAACAGATTTATCTCAAGGTCTTCGGACAGGTGCGCCCCGTTCTTTCAAACCTTGAAGGGTGCGAAGGGATTCGATTGGACCTCACAGTGTGATGAGGCTTTCAATGAGATTAAGAAACACTTGTCCTCCCCCAAAACTTTGTTTAAACTAGTGGATGGGGAGACACTCTTCGTATATTTGGCAGTTTCAAGTTGTGCCATCAGTGTTGTGTTGGTAAGAGAAGTGGATAGTTATCCCCATCCAGTGTACTACATCAACAAAAGTTTGATAGATGCAGAAAGGCGTTACTTGAAACTCGAGAAGTTAGCATTAGCCCTGGTAATAGGTGCAAGAAAAATGAGGCCTTATTTCCAGGCTCATCCTATCATCGTCCGGACTTTTTTTCCCTTGAAGAACGTCCTCCAAACGGCAGACATTTCAAGCAGGATGACTAAATGGTCAGTAGAATCGGGGGATTTCGACATAGATTTTGCTCCTCGAACAGAAGTCAAGGCCAAAGCTGTGGCTGATTTTTTGGTTGAATTTCACTCCGACAGAGATTCGAAGCAGACTAATGACATAAAAGATAAAAAGGTCTGGGTCGTCCGGACAGATGGTGGATCTAGCACCATGGGATGTGGTGCAGGGGTGTGTTTGACTTCTCCATATGGTGACAAAATGTACCAAGCTATATGTTTTGCATTCAGGGCTTCCAATAATGAGTCTGAGTACGAAGCGGCTATAGCTGGATTAAAGTTAGCCTACATTTGTGGGGCTAAGAGGGTCAAGCTACTGAGTGACTCTCAGCTTCTTATTCACCATGCCCAAGGTCAATCTGAGGCTAAAAAGGAGCAGCTTGTGAAATATTTACTCCTTCTTAAAAATGAAGCATTAAAGTTTAAAAGTATTATTTATGAGCATATACCCCGAACAGAAAATGAGTTAGCAGACTCATTGGAAACCATATCGTACACAGAGTCATATCCATGGATCCATGTGCTGGAAAGCCCCTCCATTCAACTTAATATGGGTAAAGAATAGGAATTTTTTGAAGTACAGGTGAAACAACCTCAGGACTGGAGGTTTCCTCTCCTGCAATACCTCTCCGATGGTATCGTGCCTGCGGATAAATCACTACCAAGAACATTGAAACACAAGGATCGTGGTTTTATCATATTGAGAGAGGTTTTGTATAAAATTCCTTACAGTAAACCTCTTCTGCGCTGTTTGGGGGATGATGAGTCTCAAGTAGTCCTCTCCGAATTGCATGATGGTGAAGGATCAGCTTATTGTGGATTCAGGGCTTTAACAAGGAGAGTTTTACTGGCCGGTTACTAAAGGCCATCTATCATGAAAGATGCTAAGGAACTGGTAAGAAGGTGTGACCCATGCCAGAGGTACAGCAATGAAATTCATGTCCCAGCCATTCCTTTAGAGTCAATTTCTGAGCTTATACCTTTTTCTCGATGGGGGTTGGATTTAGTAGGGCCTCTTCCTATGGCATCCGGAGGGCGCAGAACTATAATTGTTTCTATAGATTACTTTTCGAAGTGGATTGAAGCATCCCCTCTAGCAGGAACAACGTCAAAAGCTGTCATAAAATTCATTCTATCCAACATCTGTTGCAGATTTGGTGTCCCATGAAAGATAACAACAGACAATGGGCCACAGTTCGACAATAAGGAAATGGAAAGCTTATGTGCCTCAAGGGGTATACAACATTGTTTCTCTTCACCTTTCCACCCACAAGCAAATGGACAAGTTGAAGTGGCTAACAGAACTATACTGTCCGGTTTGAAGAAGAATTTGGAAGGGGCTGCTGGGAAGTGGCCTAGTTATTTACAAGAGGTCTTGTGGGCCTACCGGACAACACCTGGGGCTGCAACACAGGAGTCACCCTTTGCTTTGGTCTATGCGATGGATGCAGTAGCTCCCATAGAAGCAATTCTCCCATCGTTTCGTGTTCACAACTTCTCCGAATGCGCTAACGAAGTGGCAATCAGAGGTCAGCTCGATTTGGTAGAAGAAAGACGAGTTAAAGCTCACCTTAGAGTTGCACACTATCAGGGTTTGATGAGAAGCATATTTGCTTCCAGAGTTAAAAGAAGAGATTTCCAACCGGGGGACAAGGTATTAAGGAAAGTCTTCTTACACACTAAAGAAAAACTGTTCGGTAAAAACTGGAACATATTGGCTAGAAGACAATGATGGAAGAGTTCTGACCCACCCTTGGAATATCAAACATCTCCGGATGTACTTGGAATAGTATTTGTGTAAATATTTACTTGTTTAAACATCCATGTAAATATTTGGGGGCATACTCTTTCCTCCCTGGTGGCACGGGGAGGTTTTAATGAGGTGTCCGGGTTCTAAATAAAATTTGATGCCTTCTTAAAAAATTTCTGAAGTGTTTTAATTTTGTCCCTTGTCACACCATCCGGATTGAAATAAAAGACTGATGACCACTTAAACATTCGTCATCGGAGAATTTAAACACTCTCACTATGAAATAATTAAGCGCTATTTAAACACTAGCCAACAAAATTGGAACAGACTATGAAAGAATGTGAGAATAGTGCAAAACAAAGATATTCATTAAAATAACTTAAGTACCTTGGCCTTCCAAGGACTTTCAAACTGTCAAAGCAGAATAAAAGACCTATCCGGTCAAATACCGGATACGCTTACAAAAAAGAGTGCCTTGGCCTTCTAAGGACTTTAGTCTGGATAAAAAGTAAAAAGTAATTCATAAGTTAAGGTTGAGCCTTTGAAGATGGCTCAGCTTCATCTACCTTCTTCTTTCCCTTAGGATCATCTTTCTCTTCGTTTGGGCTCTCCCCAGTATGTTCTTCGTCATCAGATCAGGATGCACTGGAGAAGTCAAACCGATCTCCTTCGGCCATTTTGTGATATGGGAGGTCGTCAACCTCTACATGAAGCCATAAATCCCCTAGGTTCCTCTTCGGAAACTTCTCATGGAAAAGCAGGACCATGTCTGATCTCACCTTGGCATACATTTGCTCTTGGGTGTCGATCACATTGTTGGAATAAGCGTCGATCTTCGCTTGGATTTTGGCCTCCTGCTCCCTTAGTAAAGCAGCTTTCTCCTCGGCAGCCTTGGACACTGAATTCTCAAGAGCAATCTTGTCACTGGTTAAGTTGGTGATGATTTGGTCCTTGGTCTTGGTCTCCCCTCTTGAAGTGGCAAGATCTTTCTCCAACCCGGACAGCTTCTCCCGGAGCTCTGTGATAGTGTTCTCCAGTGTGGTGAATTTTGTGGTACTCAACTCCTGGTTTCTCTTCAGCTCTTCGTTTTCTTCCTTTAAAATGGCAGCATTCGAAGTAGCAGTAAGAAGATCGTCAAACAACTTCTCTTTGCTAGACTTGAGGTCTTTGATGATGTCTGCCTTATTTCGAACTTGCTTTTCCAACGCAAGCACCGGTTGAACATTGCTTAACAAAGAGTAAGCTATAGCATCCTTATCACTTGAAACAGTAAAGGTCTTACCATTAAAAGTGACTGAGTTTGAAGTACTCGGAGGGAGATAAGTCCCGGCAAAGTCATCTCTGGGAAGATTCATGAAGTACTTACCAAGCCCACCCAGACCAGTGATGTCCACACCGTCAATGCTGAGATCTCCCCCTTCAACCTCATCGGTTTGGAAGTCACCAGGTATCTCTTCTGCTTGTGTTGGGTCAGAGGAGTCAACTTGGGGAGGAGGCTCCGAAGTCCGGAGAGAAAGCTCGTCACCCTTAGAGGTCTTTTTCTTCTTGGCCTCCCTGTCTTTGCTTTCACCTCTCCGTTTACGATCTCTTTTGGAAGCCCTTGGAGGATTTGGGGAGTGCACTTCTTGCCTTTCAATCTCCTGCTCCACCACTTCCAAGAGAGCAGCATCAATTTGACTGGGGACTGGCCCCTCGGGATGTATTGGAGCATCCTCCTCCACCTCTCCAGGGTTAGCTTCACCAACCACTTTATGGCCTTTCTTTTTTCCTTTCATCTTGCTCGGGGCTTTGGCCCGACCTGGCAAGTAGAGTGTCCCATCTGGTTCATGTGTCCTTTTGAGCACAACATTCGGAGGAGGCTGAGTGGTGAGCTCTTCCCAAGTTAAGTCTCTCCGACATGTGGTGTTCCACAAATGAGACCTTGCCAAGTTTCCTCCAGTATAAGCAGCATCGAACCGGTTCCCCCATTTCTCAGCAGCCCAAGCATTGATCTTGGTGCAAGCAGCCTGCCCGGTTTTCAACTGGTCACTGAAGTCCTTGGGCAGTTCTGCTAAGGCAAAAATAAAACAAATTAATTTAAACTAACTTTAAAAAAAAGATAAGATTGTAAAGCAGGAGACTTACGGTCACTCCTCCACCTGCTTGTGAGAAGACTCGGGTTGGCACCAGACTTAATTTTCTGCCCATTCTCCCATACACCACTTACGAACATGAACTGGGTCTTCCAATTCCTCTCCGACTCTAGCAAGTCATCCACAGCTTTGAAGTTATCCCCCATGTTGAAATGGTAGAAGGGGATGTGATGGTTTCTGTAGAGACTGGCCACAGCAGGAAACTCCTCCATTGGTAGAGGGATTCCAGAGAGCCTTGAAGCCATAATACTAGCCATGAGGGTGTACCAGGCATTGGGGCTCAGCCGGCTCGGACAAAGCTTTATCAGATGGAAGTATCTGACAATTTCTGGGTCCAGAGAGAATCTAAGTCCCCAATTGAACAGCTCCGTGAAGATGACTATCTCACTCAATTTGCAGTCCATGGGAGTTTCGGGGTTGATAGGGATTCGAATCTTTACGTTCTCCGGAATTCCCCACTTCGTACACATCCGGCCCAGCTCGGCTGTGTGGATGAATCTGTAGTTAATTTTTTGCAGGGCAAGGAGTTACTTGACGTTGACCTTGTGAAAACAAGGCCCCACCCTTCCTTCGAGACTCTCCGGCAGATCCGGATGCCTCAAGCACAACGTTTCCTTTCCTTTGTCTTTTTTGGCAGCAATGGCACTACTAGTCTGTCCGGAGGGCTCAGACTCGAATGGAGCCTCTTCGATGGAGTCCTCCATTACTTCCTCCATGATTATTGAGGGGTTTGCAGCAGCTATGGTAAGGGGAAGGTTCAGAATTGGCTCAGCTTGGCTTCCGGACTGCTGAGTTCCAGTATTTTCTTGGTTCCTGGCCTCCGGTTAGGGCTCTGATGCAGATGTGTCCCTCCGGGGACTTGAGCTAATGCCCTCTGGACCGAACAGCCTGTCCTTGGGAACTTTAATGGGAACTTCTGACCCTGTACCACTGTCTTTGGCACCCGATTTTGAGGGGGTGCCCTTGGAAGCTTGGCCCTTAACTAACCGGCCTTTTCTCCGGTCAACTATTTTTTGAGGGGAATGTTCAGTGTCTGACCCCATAGCTATGAAGGGGGAGGGTTTTTTGAAACTGGTTACAGTAACACCTGGCTCAACCACAGGTTCCGATTCTTGAACCGAGGAACCTGAGATAATGGGGGAGAGATTGGTTTGAAATAACCTTTTCGGCTTGATGCCTTTAGAGAAAGAAGAGCCTTGATCTGACTCTGTGGCTGAAGTTACTAGTCTGTCGATGGGCGAAACGGGTAGTCCTGCTGCGATGCGTCTTTCCCTTTCGACCTTTTACGCCTTTTCTAATTCAGAGAGGTTGAGCCACCCACCTTTGATCAGAGCCTTCCTTACTGTAAACATAAACAATCTGGGCAAAGTTTTGCTTTGGAGAGAAAAAGCTTTAAGAAATTGCAGAGTAAATATGAGAGAGATGGTAAAACAATAGAAAGTGTTTTAATTTATAGTAAATCTGAAAAAGGAGTTTGATTCCTAGGAGAATTCGAAAAGATTGGTAATGATTAAAGATGGCGCTGATGTCACCAACTTTAATAAAGAGGTTGCTTTTCGAAGAAGGTGGGTTCGAAATTCAAGGTGAAAAAACGGCTGAAGCAACCAACCAGAAAGCGACACGTGTCCCATAAACTCTGGCAAAAAACTATTTGGATTCACAAAGCTTTATCAGTCCGGATAAAGCCATAGCCCAAGTTGAGAGACTTGTCCGGGAAAAACTACCCCTGACTTCGAACTATTTTTCAGGTTTTTGACAAAGGTATTTGAACAAACACCTAAAAAAGAGGGTCCTGATGAGTCCGAATTCTGCTTACTCCTCGGACAGGGACAGATCGGTCCAAGGCCTCCGGACCGGACAGACCACTTCAAACACTTAGCCCATTGGACTGTTCGAACTATGACAAAAGTACTAAAAAACCTAAACCCTTCTTGACTAAGCTGCTTGCTCTCCTACTAAGAGCTCATGGGTCCTTGAACATGACCCGGGTCCATTAAACATGACCCGAAAACCCATAAGGCCCAAATGCAAGGGTATAAATACCCAACCACCTGCATTAAATATGGGTAATGAAAATTAAATACAACCAGGCTCCTTAATTCTCCCTCTACTTTCTACTCTAAACATTAAACACCCATATACTTTCACAAAACTTCAAACAAATTACATATTTACCCTCAGACGATAATTAACCTCACCAAATACGACATTCGGTTTGAGCCGCGCTTTGCTACGGTTCTTTGATCACACGGAAGCCAATTCGATACTGGTTGATCTACATTCAGGAGAAGTAGGGGCTCATTGTGGTCATCGAACACCAATTCCCTGTTTTCTCCTCGCTGGGTATTATTTTCATGTGCTAGCAAGTAACGCAGAGAATCTTGTATTTCAATGTCACAAGTGTCATGATTATTCGAATACTAAGTATAGACTCAACAAACCTCTGCAGAATGTTCCCGTTCATATCCATTTGATAAATGGGGAATAGATCCGGTGGGTCCTTTGCCAATGGCCACAGTTCCTTATTGTAGTAGTAAATTATTTTTCCAAATGGGTCGAGGCTAAAGCTCTATTCCGAACGCGCGCTTAGGAGGTATGTGATTTCATCCATCATCATATTTTAACCCGATATGGAATTCTACGGATTTTGATGACAGATAACGGCCAACAATTCCAGAATTCAATACTTACCAACTTTTGCAAACGATATGGGATTATCCAGCATTTCTCCACTCCTACTATCCCCAGTAAAATGGTCAGGTCGAAGTAACTAACATGACACTACTAGAAGGACTCAAGAAAAAATTGGAAAGGGCTAAAGGAAAATGGCCGAACAAATTGGCAGAGGTCTTATGGGCGTACCGAACAACCCCACGCTCCATAACAGGAGAGACACCATTTGCATTGGTATATATTGCAGAAGCATTCATTCCAGCAGAGATCAAAGTACCAAGCCATATAATCAAGCACTACGAAAAAAAGGCAAACTTGATAGCCACGTCAACCTGCCTGGACCTATTAGACAAGCGACAAGATCAAGGAAGGGTACAAGCTGAACATTATAAAGCTTGATAAGGGGACTTTTTAATGCTCGTTTGAAGCCATGATCCTTTAAAGAGTGAGATTTAATCTTAAAGAAGGTGTTTCGAGGTTCCGGTAGTGGAACAAGTGGCAAACTAGAACCAAATTGGGAAGACCCGTACACATTTATTTCAGTAGGTGACCATGGCGCGTATAGATTGGCAGATCAAGATGGTCGCACACTCAAGCATCCCTGGAATGTCAATCACCTAAAGTTTTATCTCCATAATGTTTAAGTTCTATTGATGCGCTCTTTTTCCTTCCTGATGGCGCGGGGAGGTTTTTTAATAATGCATCTAAGAACAACGTTTTAATTTTTCAATATAATTTATGGTTTTGCCATGGTGTGTTTGTTACAAGTTGCATCCTTACAATCAGCGAATGGGTCAATGACCACACCATTTTTGGTTACGCAACAGACCATACTGAGTCTAGACTAAGTGTCTATAAACACGAACGGGCAATTGGCCACGCCTACGAGCTACGTAATGGTCATACTGCGCCTATATTTTTTACTGGGTATATTCGCGAACTGGTCAAAGACCAAGTCTAGAACAGACTACACAATAGGGTCTACGAGACCTCGCCACGAATACGCTACTATGACACAAGTTGTCTAAGCTACGCAATGAGCCCTATTGAGCTCGGGATGGTAAGGATCTCCATAAAGCACAACAAACACATACTCCACATTTGCTCCAAAACATTTACAGAGTTAATTAATTAACAGAAGGTAAATCACATGCAGATTTAATACATTGTTTAAATAGAAAGAGTACTGCAGATTGTAGAAAATATTTGTATGCATAACATACGACAAGAAAATCCATAAAACAAAACAACGAGCATATGTTTTTCATTACTTAGCGCTCGGGGACGGCAGTACCTTTGCAGGATCAACAGGAGTACCATCAGTCGTTGCAATAGTATTAACTTATGTAGTTGGTTGCGGTGTTAAGCTTGGATTTGGTGCAGGGGCTTCAACTAGAGAGGCCAAAGATCCCAGTTATATCACAGGATTCAACGCTATCAGCTCTGCTATAGCTTTCCTATTTTCCTTGGCTATCATCTCTGCAATCACGTTAAAGACTTGAGTCTCCCTTTCTACCGCAACTGCTTCTACTTTCATTTGCCACTGTTGTCGCTCTCGCTTGAGTTATGCATGTTCCTCCTCCAGCTAACCAGTCAACTTGCTCACATCAGCAGTAAGAGCTGTAATCTGCTCTGTTTGATCCCCCACCCTTTTCGCTTGGTTAATGGTTCTATCCAGCAAGTTTGAACTTTGAGCATGCAGCTCCTCATTCCTCTTCAGTAGATTCTCGTTTTGGCTCAACACCAGTTTATGATTGTCGGATGCAGTTTTCCACCTCTCGTCACTACATTTCAAATTTTCCTGCAAAGTTGCAACTGTCTTCTCAAGTTTGGTTTTGGCGTCGATGGCTTCATGTTTGGTGGTTTTGGCTGAGGTTTAAGCATGATTCAAACGAATGATCTCTACAACACTAGTTTTAGCTGAGCTAAAAACCATGGCTTCTACTCTCCACTTCTCCATTGTCACTAATTTAGTAAGGGACATGTTTCGATAGCCCAGCACGAAGGAGTTGTGATGTAGCTGCATATAAGTAAGAAAGTTGGAATTATGTTCTTAATTTTTAGTTAAACACTATCAGATCGCAAGATTTTTACCTCGATCGCCAGCTCTACTTGTCTTTGTAAGAACTCGGGAATTGACATCTTATCATAATATGACAAGTCGAGAATCTTGCGGAGTTTCTCGAACATGTAGGAAGACGCGCCTGGAATTATAATCTGTTTGGGCAACCGCTCTTCTGCAGACAACCTCTGTTGGCTAGATCCAGCTCCTTTGTCCTCACCTTTTCTTTTCTCACTGGTTTCTAAGAATGGTGGAAGATTCCCCATGGTGGAGCTATACACCAGTTGTTGTCTTTCTGGTAAGGGCTGGGGGCACAACTTTCTTTTTCTGAGGCTCGTTTCCATCTTCTGCTTCATCTCGCACCAGATCAATTAGCTTCTCTATAGCATGTGGATTCTGCTCCTCACCATCTTGTGTTGACGGTTGGATGGGGGGACAAGTTTTTTTCCTAGAAGTAGCTTCAATGCTATCACCCTCTTCATCTCTAAGTTGTAATCTCCTTATGTTAAAGAGAACAACGTCTTCAATCACCCTTGGCTTCTTGTTCCAAGGCTTAATTAGCGAGCCAGAGTTGGTATCTTCTTCATCTTATCTCGGACTTTACTGGACTGAGCAATTCCTAGCACTTTAGTGCTTCTTTTTCAATCTGCTCGATAGTTTTTCCTTTGTTTTTTGCGGCATCGTTTCCTTACTCGCATGTTTGAGCAGGAGGGGAGGACGAGTCCCCTGCTTCACCACCATTTCGAGCCACGTGTGGTACATCCAGCCAGACGTTGGCATTGTTCTTCTCCCGGTATTTCTATTCCAAAAGTTCCCTAATGTGATCCATGGTAGATTCTGAACCGTCTGCCATGCTAACCACTCCGTCTTCTGCGATTTTTGGCTCCGTAATCGACCAAAACCTTGACTTCAGATAGTTGTATCGGGTAAACCGCTGCTTGGGATCTTGTTGCCACGTATTCACAAGCCAAATTCCCAACTCTAATCAAGGGTTTACGTAATCTTTCAGTCTCCCTTCCTTCCACCAGCTCTGATTCGACAATTCACATGAGCTAAGAAAGATTTATTAGTTATTGATTGACAAGGGTTCAAGCAATTTTTTGTCTCCCACAATCCTGTTAGTACTTATAGTTTTTCTTTCACTTCCTTTCTATATGAAGTTTTAAGGTGGAGGTTTTATGTTCCCAGTTACCAAACATAAAGACAAAATAGTTTTTCCAGTTCCTATCAGAGGAGGGGACCTCTAAAATTTTCTTCACCCCTTTAAAGTGGGTATAAAAGAAAGGAGCTTTCGACATTTGAGTCACATCAGTGGTAGATAGCAAGTCAGCCATGCATACTTCTGTTTTAAGCAAGCGCGAGCTGAGCACCATGCTAAGTAATAGCCTTCAACCATTCGCTTACATTTGTGTAGGGAAGTTTCCGAGCACATTAAAATAGTCACAAATAAGTTCAGGCAGCGACAATCTTAGCCCCCGGTCGAATAAAATAGTAAAAAGACATGTCTCCGTTTCTTGGGTATGGTAAGGGTGCTCGCCTATACTGGGAGCCCTAATAATCATATCCTCAGGGATACCACATCTGTCCCTGAGGGTGGCAACTGCATCATCATCTAAATTAGTGTATTTAGGGGCTATTTGGGAGAAATAGATTTCTAAAGCATTGATTTCTTTATATATGGGCTCCGTAATTTTGTCAGCTTTAGCCTTCGTCTCCCTTTTTGGTGTCATAGTTTTTATAGAAACTGCAATGAGGTAAGGATACGAATCATAATGTTTATAGCAGGCAAGGGCGATCGATTCGACTTAGGAAGATATATTCATTTGGGGAATAACCTATTGACGGAAGTTGCAAACCTAAAGTCTAGGGTTCTACCAAGTGTTTAGCGAGAAGTATTTATCTATTAAGAAATCATTTACCTGATTAATGATGAAGAATGTGATAGCAGATGCTTGGTTGCAGATGATGAGTGTTCTTCCAGCAAAAATAAAGCGAGACGATTAAAGAGTTGTTAATTTTCTTTCAAGAAAGTAAACACAATAGAAGTTCGAATGAGTATATAAGCTTTACAAATGAGTGTGTGACGTCATTAATTGCTTAAAATATGTCCCAAAACTAAAGCGCCAGGCGTTGTCTCCAAGAAACAGCGGTGTCAGGACCGTCGCAGTTACATCAATGACACATGTTGACAAAAGAAGCAGTAAGACGTTTCGAATCACCACGCGACTATGTGTGGGTTTCAATTTAATAATACATTTTATTTTACAGGTTTACTAGTATTTTTATAAAAAAATTAATAAACCTATAAACTAGGGGAGAGCCCTGATAATTAGGGATTCCCCCAAGCAAGTACGAGTACGAGCAGGAGGACCGTGAATTTTGATTAGGGCAAACAATGAAGAAAAAGATGAGCTTTACAATGTTGACAAGCTCAAAGGCAGATCGAGCTCGAAGGCAGATCGAGCTCGAATACATCGAGGGAGAAGAGTTGATTGACCAGATTAAGGATGTGACGAACATGTGATTAAGAATGAGTCTGAACTCAAAAAGGATAAGTAGACCACGTGATCTGTGAGCTCGAGCTCTGCAAACCATAATAGATCTAATCGTGCTTAAGAAATTTCCTAGTTCGATTTAAAGTGCAGATCAAACAAGGTGTTTCCTTATTTATTGTGTAACGCACGTTTTGACTCTTAAGTCAAATTGTTTCAATCACTTGTTCCGAAATTATACGAATAGTGACGTTAGTGAGTTAGTGGAGCATTAAGTGTAAACATGTGTAACTTCCCACTAACTCACAACATTATAAATAGGGAGAACCTATCTGTGAATAAGATGATCAGTTTTTGCCTTTCTCTTTCTTGACTGAAACCCTAAAGACTTAATCGTGGTAAAACTTGTTATTCTCGTCTTCTTGTTTCTTCTTTTTGTGTTAGTCTTCTTCTTAGGAAAAATAAATTCGATGAAACCTTACCTTTTGTGATGAGCCCTCATTCTTATTTTTGTTATTGTTTCTATGTTTGGGAGATTTATTCCTGACGGTATGAATAATTTTCCATCGGTTGCCTTAGTCTTTATTAAGATATTAGTAGCTCACGGTGAGTGGTGAATTGCTCCCACGATAGTTCTCAATAGGTTTACTGCTCCAAAGATGAGATCTAACAATGTTTTTAGGGGTAAATCAGTTGTGGAATTCATTAGACCATTTCTCATGGGCCCATTGATTCAACTTCCCAAAAGCTACTTTGGTAGCATCCAAATGTTTTAGGAAGGGCTTCAAAATGGTTGGCATAAAAACATTTATCAGAAATAAATGACAAATAACACTAAGAATAATATGAACACTGGTGTGGTTTATTTTCGTTTGAGGGTAATTTTGTAACTTTGTCTAGAGTTTTGTGGAATTTTGAGAGTATTTAATGTTTGGGTAGAATGTAGAGGGAGAATTGAGCTGCCTGGTTGTATTTAATTTTCATTTTTGTTTTGTTTGAACCAAAGTCTTTGGTTGGCCAAGGCATTTTTGTAAATGTGTCCGGTCCTTGACCGGATAGATCTTTTGTTTTGACAATTTAAAGTCCTTGGATGGCCAAGGCACTTCGGTTATTTTAATGGATATCTTTACTTTGCACAGCTCCTGCATTCTTTCATAGTTTTTTCAATGTTGGTGGCTAACGTTTAAACAGCCCTTAGTTATTTCATAAACATTCTAAAGTGAGAGTGTTTAAATTCTCCGATGACAAATGTTTAAGTAGTCATCACTCCTTCAATTCAATCTGGCCGGTGTTTAAAATAAAAATTTGACAAGAAACAAAGTAAAAACAGTCCGAATTTATAAGAAGGCATCAAATTTTATAAAAGAGCCCGGACACCTCATTAAAACGTCCCTGCGCCACCAGGGTATGATAGAGTATGCCCCCAAATATTTACATGAACTTTTAAACAAGTAAATATTTACATAGTTCCTACTCGAAGTACATCCGGAGGTGCTCAATATTCCAAGGGTGATTCAAAATCCTTCCATCTTTGTCTTGGAGCCGATATGTTCCAGGCTTAAGTTTTTCAATAACCACATAGGGTCCTTCCCAAGTTGGAGCCAATTTACCAAACTTCCTCTCTTTAGTGTGTAGGAAAACGTTTCTCAAAACCCTATCCCCCGGTTGAAAATCCCTTCTCTTGATTTTAGAAGCAAACCTGCTTCTCATCAAACCTTGATAGTGCACAGCTCTAAGGTGTGCCTTAACTCTTCTTTCCTCTATCAAATCAAGTTGACCTCTGATAGCCCCCTCGTTAGCGTGTTAGGAGAAATTATGAACTCGAAATGAAGAGAGAGTTGCTTCTATGGGAGCTATAGCATCCATCCCATAGACCAAAGCAAAAGGTGACTCTTGTGTTGCAGCCCCAGGTGTAGTCCGGTAAGCCCACAGAATTTCTTGCAAATAACTAGGCCATTTTCCAGCAGCCCCTTCTAAATTGTTCTTCAAACCGGACAGTATAGTCCTATTAGTCACCCCAACTTGAATATTTGCTTGTGGGTGGAAAGGTGAAGAGAAAAAATGTTGTATACCTCTAGAGGCACGGAAACTCTCCATTTCCTTGTTGTCAAACCGTGGCCCATTGTCTGTTGTTATCTTCTGTGGAATTCCAAATCTGCAACAGATATTGGATAAAATGAATTTTATGACACCTTTTGATGTTGTTCCTGCCAATGGAGCTACTTCGATCCACTTCGAAACATAATCAATAGCAACAATTATTGTCCTGCGTCGTCCGGATGCCATGGGTAGAGGTCCCACCAAATCTAACCCCCATCGAGTAAAAGGTATAGGCTCAGAAATTGACTCTAAAGGGATGGTTGGGATATGAATTTCATTGCTATATCTCTGGCATAGGTCACACCTCCTCACCAGCTCCTTAGCATCTTGCATTATAGAGGGCCAATAATAACCAGCCAACAAAACTCTCCTTGTTAGAGCGCTAAATCCATAGTGAGCTGATCCCTCACCATCATGTAATTCGGAGAGCACTATTTGAGATTCATCAACCCCCAAACATCGTAAGAGGGGTTTACTGTAAGACTTCTTATAAAGAACATCTCTTAGTATGATAAAACCACGAGCCTTGTACTTTACTTTTCTTGCTATTGACTTATCCGGGGGCAAGATGCCATCTCAGAGATATTGAAGGAGAGGAAACCTCCAATCTTGAGGTTGTATCATCTGTATATCGAAGCTTTCTTCCTCCTTACCCATATTGAGTTGAATGGAAGGGCACTCCAACACATGGATCCAAGGGTAGGATTCAGTATAGGCTATGCTTGCTAAGGAGTGAGCCAGTTCATTTTCTGTTCGGGGTATGTGCTCATAAACTATGCTCTTGAACTTAAGTGCCACAACTTTGAGAAGAAGTAAGTATTTTATTAGCTGCTCCTTTTTTGCTTCAGATTGACCTTGCGCATGATGGATAAGAAGCTGAGAATCACTTATCAACTTGACCCTTTTGGCTCCACAAATAAGAGCTAACTTTAAACCACCTATGGTAGCTTCGTATTCGGACTCATTATTAGAATCCCTAAAAGCAAAACATATAGCTTGCTACATTTTGTCTCCATACGGAGAGGTCAAGCATACCCCTGCACCACATCCCATAGTACTTGATCCACCATCAGTCCGGACGACCCAGACTTTTTTATCTTTCACATCAGTTGTTTGCTCTGTATCCCTATCTGAATGGAATTCAACTAAGAAGTCAGCCACAGCTTGGGCTTTGATTGCTGTCCGAGGAGCAAAATCAATATCGAAGTCCCCCAGTTCCACTGACCACTTAGTCATTCTACTCGAAATGTATGCCTTTTGAAGAACGTTTTTTAAGGGAAAAGACGTCCGGACAATAATAGTATGAGCCTGGAAATAAGGCCTCATCTTCCTTGCAGGAATTACCAGGGCTAATGCTAATTTTTCAAGCTTCAAATAGCATTTTTCTGCATCTATCAAGCTCTTGCTGATGTAATACACCGGACGGGGATAATTATCTACCTCCCTCACCAATACGGCACTTATGGCACAACTGGAAACTGCCAAGTATATGAAGAGTGTCTCTCCATCAACAAGTTTAAATAGAGTCTTGGGGGAGGACAGATGCTATTTAATTTCATTAAAAGCCTCATCACATTGTGAAGTCCAGTCGAATCCCTTTACACCTTTTAAAGTTTGAAAGAATGGGGCACACATGTCCGAAGACCTTGAAATGAATCGATTTAACGCAGCTAACCTTCCAGTCAACCTTTGTACTTCTTTAATATTATGAGGAGGTTCCATTTGGAATAAAGCATTAAGCTGGTCCGGATAAGGCTGTATCCCTTGCTCACTTATTATATACCCCAGTAATTTCCCCGACTGTACTCTGAACACACACTTCTCTAGATTTAGTTTCAAATTTACTTTTACTAAGTTAGCAAAAGTTTCTTGGAGATCTGTCAAGTGTAGCTCTTAATCCACACTTTTTACCATCATGCCATCGATGTATACTTCCATATTTCTTCCAATTTGATCAGCAAAGGCTTTGTTTACTAACCTCTGATAAGTAGCCCCAGCATTTTTTAACCCAAATGGCATCACCTTGTAACAATGAAGGCCCCTATTAGTAACAAACGTAGTATGCTCCCGATCCTTCGGATCAACTTGAATATAATTGTACCCGGAGAAGGCATCCATGAAAGATAGCAGCTTGTTCCCATATGTAGAATATACCAACTGATCAATCCGGGCAACTGGGTACAAATCCTTTAGGCAAGCTCTGTTGAGATCTGCGAAATCGATACACATGCGCCACTTGCCATTTTTCTTTTTCACCAAGACCGGATTGGCTGTCCATAAAGGATATTGTGACTCCTTTATGTGCCCCATTTTGGTAAGTCTGTCGACTTCTTGAACTATGACATCGGCCTTTTCCTTGGAAAAAGCTCTTCTCTTTTGTACCACAGGTGCTTTGTCTCTTCGGATGGACAGTTGGTGTGATATAATATCTGCTGGTACCCCTATAACATCAGCATTGCACCAAGCAAAAACATGCTGATGGTCTTTTAGGAACTTCAACATTTCACCTTTTAATTCCGATGTCATTTTGGACCCTATCTTAACATGTTTTCCCTCTTCCAAAGAATGTGTCTCGACCTCTTCAACCGGTATTAAAAATCCAGGGGTCTCTTTGGGGTCATCAATTCCACCCTCACCCCCAGAAATCCCCTCAAACTGCTATTCTTCATTGATACAAACTGCCCCCAACGTACGAGGAGCCAGTGTTGTTGCATAACACTCTCTTGCTACCTTTTGGTTGCTCCGAACAACTCCTACTTGTCCTTGCACAGCGTATTTCAAACATTGGTGGACTGTTGAGGCCACTACATGCATCCTAGAGAGCCAATATCTCCCTAGAATAGCATTATAACAAGTGGGACAATCCACTACGACAAACATTATTCTAACCATCTTCTTAAAAGGGCCCTTGCCCAACAAAACCTCCTCTTCGAACTCCCCAATCACATCTGCTGAGCTTCCAGTGAAACCCACAATCGACCTGTTCGAACGCTGAATTACCGCTGGATTCTTCATCTTTTTGTATGAAGTTAAAAAGAGGATATTGGCTGAACTCCCAGTATCCACCAAAATTCGTCTTATCTCATTGCCCCCGATGGATGCTCCTATGATAACAGCATCTTCATGAGGACCTACTATATCCCTCAAGTCATCCTTATCGAAAACAATGAAGGGAAATGGAATCTGCGATTGATAGGAAGTCATGCCTCCCTCCAGTTGGATAGCTAAAGTATGAACATGCCTCTTCCTTGAAGATGCAGTGGGTGATGTCATGGTATCCCCACCAAAAATTATGAGTGATTCAAAAAAGTTAATAAGCCCGGACACTGTTTTGCAATGTTCCGCAATGGCACCCATTCTGTTTCGAGTTGGATCAGGTTCCAAGTACTCTGACTCTACATTGAATCTCTCGATTATCACCATAGCACCCTCCGGAGCGGATGTGCCTGCATTATTTGGACCAGCCCGATGAGCATTATCAGGCCTATTTCCTTCTCTTCTTTTAACATATGCTCCCAACTTTCCTCTTTCAATTAAATTATGGACTTCTTGTTTTAAAGTAATACAATCATCGGTGGTATGGCCAGTATCATTATGATACTGACATAAACAATTGTTATGATGTTCCCTAGGAGATTGTAGCGCAGCCGGCCTTTTATAGTGTACTTCTTCCTTTGTTTTGTCATAAATCGTGGCTACACGTTCTTTTAACTCAGCAAACCACTCTGGTTGAACCCAAGGCCCTCTCTTATTTCTAGATTGCCGACTCTGGGCAGGCGCAGCTCGCTGAGACTGAGCTTTGGCTCTGTTATGACCCTGCGTGGCCTCCCTTGCCTTGTTCCCGGACTGATTTTGGTTGGGGTTTGGTGCAGCCGGAGCAGACCTCACCTGGCTGTGCACCCTAGTTTTCTTTGTTTTATCCACGTTAATTTTCTTTCCAACCTGATTCAGTAGACCTCCCCATGTCATGGCCTTTTTTCTGGTCACTGAATCAGCCAGATTTCCAGGGTTTAATCCCTGCCTTAGAGAAGCTATTGTTACTTGTTCGAAGGAATCAGCCAACCCAGTTTTGGTGTTTACAAAGCGACTTATATATTCCTTCAGAGATTCATTCGGTTCTTGGGCACAATGGATAATTGTGTCTCCATTGCCCTTCACCTCCTTACTTCCAACAAACTGCCTCCGGAAGGCCACCCAAAAGGTATCAAAATTTCTGATGCACCCCTGTGGTAGGATGTTATACCACTTCAGGGCACTCCCCGTAAAAGACTGGGAGAATGCTCTACAAAGCAACTTATCGTCATCATCGAAATTCATCATGTAATTTTTGAATTGTTCCAAGTGATTGTCCGGGTCTTTACTGCCATTGTATTTTTCCATTTTTGTACTATCAAACCTCTTGGGGAGGTTGCCGGACAGAATCTTGGACGACAATGGAGATTGTCTCGAATTCCGGCCACGACTGAAAACAGTATCCTCGTTAGGAGTTGCAAAGATACCTGGCTCATCATGGAAGGAAAAAGGATCCACCAGCATCCTGTCTATGTGTCTCCAGCTATAAGATGACCCTTTGCCTATATGCCGTTTTAACTTTCCATGCCTATCCCTTTTTCTTGAATACTTCTTAACCAATTTTTGTTTCTTTTTAGATCGGCCCTCATCACTGCTGGATGACAAGGATTCTTCAACTTTATCTTCACCCGAGGAGCTACTGGAAGATTCTGAGTCTGACTCAGAGCTCTCCACCGGCTTGGACCGATGAGACTTTTTAGAGCTAGCATGAGTCTTCTTTGTACTCACATGAGTTTTCGAGGGCTCATGCTCTCTAGGGTTATCATTTTGATGAGCAACTGATGTCTTTGACTTTTCTTTTATGCCCATCTTTGCCCTCTCTGCCCAAAGGGCTTCTATCTCGCCCTTTAATTTATCACGCTCTTCGATGGTATATTCATCATTTTCTCCCACCACTTCAAGAAAAGATGGTGGTACTTCCGGTGCGTCCGGATTCATTCGGACTGGTTTTTCTGATGGTTTTGAATGCTAGATTCAGGCACCATCGTTCTCCCACTGTGGTCGCCAATTTGGTGTGGTTTATTTTCATTTGAGGGTAATTTTATAACTTTGTCTAGAGTTTTGTGGAATTTTCAGAGTATTTAATGTTTGGGTAGAATATAAAGGGAGAATTGAGCTGCCTGGTTGTATTTAATTTTCATTACCCTCATTTAATGTAGGTGGTTGGGTATTTATACCCTTATCCTTGGGCCATATGGGCTTTCGGTTTGTGTTTAATGGATTTGGGTCGAGTTTAAAGACCCATTAGTTTTAAGTAAGTAAATAGGCAGCTTAGTCAAAAAGTGATTAGGTTTCAAGTACTTTAGTTCTATTCGGATAGTTCAGTGAATGAAAGTTGTCCGAACTACCCCTGTCCGGTGAAATGGACATTGTCCGAATTAACCCTGTCCGGTTCCCATAAGGTGTGGTGACAGAATCCAGACTCATCAAACATAAAATAAGCACAAAGAGACATACGTGTGTTTATCCAGTGCATTGTAAGTTGGCTCAGATTTCTAGTAGAGGAGATCTTCCTACCATTTTCCTAGTGTCATACATGAACAAAAATTGAGTTTTCCAAATCTTTTCTACTTCCAAAAGGCCATCTACCACTTTGTAATCATTCCTCATATTAAAGTAATAAAATAGAATGTAAGCATTGCGAGAAGACCAGCTACAACAGATGGTTGCTCAATGGCCATCGTAATTTTAGAAAGTCTTGGGTTATAATGCATGACATCAGGGAGAACCAAGCATTTGGAGTAGTTTAGCTTAAACACAACCTGACTAGACTGAAATACTTCACTATCTCACGGTCGAAGGGAAACCGAAGACCTCAAATCAGCACATCGGTTTAGACCACCAACGCTCAAGCCCCATAGTCCATCGGAGTTTCTCCGGGGTTGGGCAACCTCACTTGAAATGAATCTGGAAACCCCTATTTGGCTCGAATTCCATCCAATTTGAACTCGTGGAAATAGATGTAAGATATTTTTTGTAAGACTATGAGGTATTTAAAGTTAACCTTGGTAAAATTGGGACCAATGTGCCCAACCAAAGAGGAAGCAAGAGGTTCAGTTTCAACATCTTGGGCCTTGCCTTTGCCTGGTTATCATGATCTTCTGGGTCCTTCTGATTATGTTTCTCTGATGGTCTTGGAGTTTCCCTAGTTTGACCAGATGTCTCGAGAGCGCAACCTCCATCTGTGTCCTCCATATTTTAAACCATAATTTATGGTCTATAGTTTGAAGGCCTAGTGGGTTGAGTAGCAAGGGTTTCAACCTCAGGTTGAGAACACAATGCTGCTAGAGTGGTAAGGTTTTCTCCAATACCTTAGTCTAATAAGGGACCGGCTGCGATGGTAGCAGTGTCTTCCTTTATGTTCCAAACTGATGGTGTGCGAATATTAGTGAGTCTGAGTTGGGATGTTGTCACCAGGTTAGTATTCGCGTCGTTATTTGATCCCATAGTTTTGAAAGTGGAATTTCTTCAATGGTTATTAGCACCATGGGATTGGGATAATCTGGTTATGTGAGGAGAGTGGTTGGGTGACATGAAATATTTGGCAGTCAAGGTAGTTTAGGAAGGAATGCGATGCATGTTATAAGGATAAGCTCCTCTGTACTTAGTAGACCAAGTTACGAAACGTTTCCTGAAGAGGCAAGTAACCCAACAACAATTCTTGCTTTCTTTTTCTCTTCTTCTAATTCAGACAAATCAAGTGAATCATCTTTGGTTAGAGCGTTCTTGGTTGGTAACATACAAACCCTAGAAAACGCCAAAAAAAGGATATAAGGTGGCTAATGTGGAGGGGGAAAGGGAAATATCATCAGAACAAAATTTTGAAAGTTCAAGAAGAACATTTTCTCTATCTATAATTAGGAGGTAAGCTCTTTCTTATTCTAGAAATACTCACAATAAAACATAAAGGAAATTTATATTAATGCTAAGAAACGTTTGAGTGCCCCACTCGGCAATGGGAATCGACAGCGGTAGCTATGAGGTTCTCCTTTGATTATGTGCTTTTACCTAGGGTAAAATGATTTTTTTGGTCCAATAAAAAATTTGCACGTGTCTCAAAACGTAACTGGTTAAAACTTGTGACCTTTAAGGTAGTAAACATTTTTAAATAATAAAAAAATGAAGTTGTTCGGATATATTAGCTCTCCCGAAATACGTCTAAAAAAGCCAAGGGGGCTAGATAATATGATCAATTATCATTGGATGATAATAATGGGAAGTGGGTCGGATTTATCTTAGGAGGGATTTTAGACTCATAATAAGAACCATGCTAAGTAAGTTCAGTGCTAAGTGACTAAGCTATGTGCCAGCTTTATATGTTCTAGGGCCTGGGACTCATGAGATAAACGCATACCCGTGACCTGACCTGATTTGCCCATAGACCCAAAACAGACCTATAAATAGTCCAAAGCGCAACATTTAATGGCTGGAACATTCTCTATCTACTTATTAATAGCTAACACATCTTTTATCTCACTATCATCTACTCAGAAATTAAATACACTATATGAATACTTATTTTAGATACCCTCTCACCAAATTTTAGCATCACCAAAATATCTTATGTAAAATCTATACATAGAGAAAAAAGTTTTCATTTGGAGACTTATCACACACCTAATAAGAAATATATATATATATAAACACATTCTCCTTTCTTTCTCGATTTCAATTCATTATCTTGGATTATCATTTAAAGATGATATCAAATTTGGCACTAGTTTAGAAAATATGTTTCTTTTAAAAAGAAATTAATATATTATTACCAATAGTGATGATGAAATCGATAATGGAAAGAAATTCTACGAGAATTCGTTCGATTCAAGGCACTTCAGCTTTTGTTCAGAGAATTACTTTAAAACAACCAGTTGACGAAAATGTTTTGGTAGTTAGAGATAAATTTTTAGGCATGACATCAAATGTATAAAATAATATGATTTTAGAACAAAAGACTCAAGAAGTTACGATAGAAGCTCGTAACCAGTTGATGGGTGTGACGTTTGGTGCACACGATTAAGCTGATCAAGTTCAACCGGGTGCTGGTGATGTGATTGTTTGTGCGTAACGTTTAATTTCTTATTCGTTGAGATAATCTTACTACTCAAAGTGTACCTAGAACCCCGTCTAATGTTCAAATCTTAGAAGCATAGATTAGAGAATTGAAACAAAAGAAAGTTAAATCTATCTAATACAATTTGAAAGAGATCAAAAAGCTAAAGTGAGAAAAGAAAAATTAGTAAAATTGTTGTAATTTTTTACAGAGAGTATAACGTCAAAAGATAAAAGAAAGCACATGACGAATAAAGGAGGTAATAACGTGAGTTGCACTAAAAAAAATCAAAAAAAGAGAAGTTATATTTAGATTTGAGGAGGAATAAAATGAAAGACAGATGGATGAAAGTGAAAATAATAATCAATGGGAAAGGAAATTCAACGTTGTTGATTGTGAAGTTTAGTCGAGTGTTGAGTCAAGGAAGAATCTCATTTGACCATAAAATTTGTCAGATAAAGCATCCAATGAAGTTTGATCTATATCGTATGGATACTTATGATGGTTCATGTGATCCTAAACATTATTTGGAACAGTTCATAAATATGATTATGAGATTTAATGCGGATGATAGTTTACTGTGCATATATTTTTACTGATATTTAAAGGAAATACACTAGATTGGTTTAAATCTCTACCTAAACGAACAATTTGAAACTTCAAGGCCTTTGGCATTATTCTCGGAATGATTTCATTTGTAATAAATCTTATAAAAATGATCTATAATGAATTTGTATTAGAGGAAGAGTGAAACGTTGAAATTTTATGTTCAAAGGATTGTGTGTGAGATGAATACTTTGGAAAAAAATTAAAAAAAAATATAATTCTGGCTGATGAGTTCGGATTATTCAGTCCCAACCTACTGAGATATCCGGCCAAGGGTAATTCAGATATAAATGTACCACTGAACTATCCGGACAGGATAAAAGTAAAGAAACACCTAAACACCTTTTGACTAAGCTATGTTCTAATCAGCTTAATTAGTAAATGGGTCCTTAAACTCGACCCGATTTCATAACTTGACCCGAAATCCCATGTGTCCTTAATTTAGGGTATAAATACCCCAACCACTTTCATTAATGAGGGTAATGAACATTTAATACAACCAGGTTGCTCAAATCTCTCACTAATTAACAGCAAAACATTTAATACCCAAAACACTTTACAAAATTACCCTCAGCCCAAAATAAACCTCACCAAATTGGCGACCATAGTGGGAGAAGAAGGTGCCTGAATCTTGCATTCAAAACCAGCAAAAAGACATGTTCGAATGGATCCGAACGAGCAAGTGATTCCACCACCTATGGTGGAGGTGGTTGGGAAAAACAATGAATACACCACCAAGGAATGACATAAGTTGAGAGCTGAGATTGAGGCTTTAAGGGCCATTAAAAAAAACAGAAATAGGTTTAAAAGAGAAGTCAAAGACATCAGTCATCCACCATACTGACAATCCTAGGGAGAATGATCCATCAACAAAGACTCATTTAAGTACAAAAAAGATCCATGTCAGTTACAAGAAGTCTCAACAGTCTAAGCCGGTGGAAAGCTCAGATTTTGAGTCCTCTAGTAGCTCTTCGAACGAGGATGAGCTTGAAGAGTCTTTGTCATCAAGTAGTGATGAAGGGAGGTTCAGAAAGAAACAGAAGCTAGTTAAAAAATATTCAAGGAAGAGAGATAGGCATGGGAGACTTAAAAGGCATTTAGGCAAAGGGTCCTCTCACAAGCATGTGGATCAACTACTGATTGATCCTTTTTCTTTCCATGATGAACTAGGTATTTTTGCAACACCTAATGAAGACACACACTTTAGTCGTAGTAGGAATTGGAGACAATCACCATTGTGTGCTAGAATCCTGTCCGGAAACGTCCCCGAGAGGTTTGACAGTACTAAAATGGAGAAGTATGATTGGAGTAAAGATCCAAACAATCATTTGGAGCAGTTCAAAAATTCATGATGAATTTTGATGACGATGACAAACTTCTGTGTAGGATCTTCTCTTAATCTTTTATAGGAAGTGCTCTAAAATGGTATAACAGTTTTCCTCAGGGTTGTATCAGAAACATTTATACATTTTGGGTTGCCTTCCGAAGGCTGTTTGTGGGAAGTAAAGACGTGAAGGGCAATGCAGATAATATCATCCATGGTGTCCAAGAACCAAATGAGTCATTAAAATACTATATAAGTTGATTCGTACCAAGAACGGGTTAGCTGATTGCTTTGAGTTAGTGTCAATAGCTTTATTGAGACAAGGGTTAAACCTTGGTAATCTAGCTGATTTAGTGACAAGGAAGAAGGCCATGACCTGGGGTAGTTTGTTAAACCAGGTGGGAAAGCCATGACCTGGGGTGGTTTGTTAAACGAGGTGGGAAAGCAGATCAACGTGGATGAGACTAAGAAAACTAGGGTGCACCGTCAGGTGAGGTCTACCTCAACAGCTCAAAACCAAAACCAGTCTGGATACAAAACCAGACCGGACAAGGGCCTAACAGGGCCAATCAGACACAGTCCAACCCAAATCCAACTCAGAGCCAACAGTCAAGGAATAAAAGAGGTCATTGGGTTCAACCGGAGTGGTTTGCTGAATGAAAAGAGAGTGTGGTAACCATTTATGACAAGACTAAAGATGAGGTCCATTTCCGGAAACCAACAGCGTTGCAATATCTAATAGAGAGTTGTAATACTTGTTTTTGCCAGTATCATCATGATATTGGTCATAATACCCAAGACTGGCTTTGAAGCATGAAGTGCAAAATCTCATTAAGAGAGACAAATTGGGTGCCTATGTCAAAAGAAGAAGTGGGAATATGCCTGATAATGCTCCTCGAACTGGCCCTACGAACAATGCAGGAATATCAACTCTGGAGGGGGCAATGGTGATCTATGAAAGATTTGATGTTGATTCAAAGTATTTGGAGTCTGACCCAACTCAGAATAAGCTAGGGGTCGTAATAGAACAGGTCAAAACGGTGTCCGGACTCATTAGTTTCTTTGAGTCACTTACCATTTTCGGAGGGGACACCACGACCGCGCCCACTCCTTCATCAAGAAAGAGGCATGTTCATAATCTAGCTACTCAGTTGGAAGGGGGCATGTCTTCTTACCAGTCCCAAACTCCTTTTCAATTTATAGTCTTTGACGAGGATGATGTAAGGGACATTGCTGGGCCTCATGAGGATGATATGGTGATAGGAGCATCTATTGGTGTCAACGATATCAGACGAATTTTGATTGACACTGGCAGCTCAGCTAACATTCTCTTTTTAAGTTCTTATAAGGAGATGAAAAATCCGGCCGTTATTCAACGGTCAAACAGAACCATGTGGGCCTTAAAGGGAGCTCTGCGGATGTAAACGAGGAATTCGTAGAAGAGGTGTTGTTGGTTAAATGACCTTTCAAAAAGCTGGTCAGAGTATTATTCGTTGTGGTAGACTGCCACACATGCTACAATGTAATCTTTGGGAGGTCCTGGCTCTCCCAAATGCATGATGTGGCCTCAACAGTCCATCAATTTTTGAAGTATGTTGTTTATAGGCAAGTGGGAGTTGTCTGGAGTAGCTAGAAGATAGCAAAAAAGTGTTATGCAACTGCACTTGCTCCCAAAACTTTGGGAGCAATCCGGGTTAATAAAGATTCGCAGTTATTGGGGCCTTTTAAGGGGGAGGGTGAAATTGATGACCCCAGAGAGGCCCCTAGTGTTTTAATACCAGTTGAGGAAGTTGAAACCCACTCTTTAGCATAAGGTAGAAGTGTTAAGATTGGCTCGAAGATGGCGTCAGAATTGAAAATGAAATTGATATCATTTTTGGCAGATCACCAGCATGTTTTCGTTTGGTGCAATGTTGATGTGACCGGAGTGCCTGCAATTGTTATATCACACAAGCTATCCATCCGGAGTGATGTTGCACCTGTGGTGCAGAAAAGGAGGAAAAAACTAATATAATAGTCCACGAAGTTGATCGACTTACCAAGATAGGACACATAAAGGAATCTCAGTATTCTTTATGGACTGCTCATCAAGTGTTGGTCAAGAAAAAGAACGAGAAATGGCGTATGTGTATCGATTTTACTGTCCTCAACAGAGATTGCCCAAAAGATCTTTATCCAGTCCCCCAAATAGACCAGTTGGTGGACTCAACATCTATAAACAAGTTATTGTCCTTTATTGATGCCTTCTCTGGGTATAACCAGATACAGGTGGATCCGAACGACCAGAACCACACTACCTTTGTTACATATAGAGTGATGCCTTTTGGGTTGAAGAATGCTGGGGCTACTTATCAGAGGTTGGTGAACAAAACATTTGCTGATCAGATTGGCCGGAATATGGAAGTATACATCGATGATATGATGGTTAAAATCTTAGAAGAGGATTTTCACATAATTGATCTTCAAGAAACTTTTGCCAACTTAACTAAGGTAAACTTAAAACTGAAACCCGAAAGGGTAAAGAAGCGGGAGATTCATCATCTTTCCCTTACCAACCAGGTGGGGAAGGAGGGACACTTGCGATTTAAGCGGGATAGAAGGTGAATCGGGGTAAAGTGAACGCCCCAGAGGTCCAAGAAGTTTCTCAAGTAAGCAAGATTCGAACAGAACGGGAGGAGGAGGAGGACAAGGATTGGCCCTCGCTGGTGAAACCATAGAACAAAACGCAGAGAGTGATATCAGATGCTATCCCCCTCGCTGATAGGACATTACACCTAAGAGACAAAGATAGCGACAGTATAGAGGCTATGTGAGGGAGAACATTGGATCACCTAACTCATCTATCACCCGTACAAGGCGAATGTGACAATCCTGAGACTGAGGGAGGTTTGATCGAGCTGGTCGAAGATAGCGAAGAAGGAACGGATAAGACTCAACATAAAAAGGTGATTCCACAGAAGCTTGCAGAAAAAATGAAGCATTTTGTCAATACGTCAAATATGCCCCCCTTGATAGCAGTAGTGAAAGAAGCTAGTTCACTTCCACCAGCATAACATATAGGGAAGCCCGCAGTTGAGAATAGTGGCGCTGGGACCAGTCAGCAGAGGGTGTCCATGGAGGAGCTGTTTCCCAAGAAAATTAGCATGCCCCGCCCCTCAATGTTTATGTTCGAGCAGCTCGTACGCGTTCCTAAGCTATCATAATATGATGGAATGGAAATGAGTGATATCTTACAATGTTAAGTGGAGCTCGCCATTGAGGTAAGGCTATGAACTGCATAATTGACTAGCAAGTGTTGGTGGAAAACTAACTGTCTAATTCTTTATAGCTACATCATAACTCAGTTGTATTGGGCTACCGACTTATGTCCCTAACTGGCCTGGAGGTGATGGAGAAATAGAGACCAAAACCTATGGTGTTTGGATCAGCCAAAACGACAACCGTTGAGGTCATTCACTTGAGACATGCATCCGTGTCAGCCAATGCGACCAAAGACAAAGCAATCGAGGCGAAGAAGAGATTGCAAACCAAGATAGAGACCTTGAAGGAGGCTTTGATATGCAGTGATGACAAATGCAAAGAAGTATCTGAAAGTCACAAAGCACTATTGAAGCAGAATAATACCTTTCTGAAAAGGAATGATGAACTCTTTGCTCAAAGCTCAAACCTTATGGATAAGTATTTGTCTCAATCCAAGAGGGTAGAAGAGCAAGCTAATCTATTAGCAAACATGGCCGCCAATAATAAAAAGTTAAAGGCCAAGATGGAAGAGGTGCAAACAGAGCTTCAACAGGAGAGGCAACAAGCAGAATAATACCCTTATGAAAAGGAATTATGAACTCTTTTTCTCAAAGCTCAAAGCTTATGGATAGGAACTTGTCGCAATCCAAGAGGGTGGAAGAGCAAGCTGATCGATTAGCAAACATAATCACCGATAATTCAAAGTTAAAGGCCAAGGTGTAAGAGGTGCAGACATAGCTTGAACGGGAGAGGCAGTAGTGGGAAAAGACTTAAAGGCAGTGCTGGCGGAAAGGGAGGCGCAAATGCTAAGCATTGCAATGGAGATGATAGCCAGAGAGAAAAGAGAAGTCGTGGCCGAGCTAATGGCTCTAAATCCTAGGCTGAAGCTGGCTCCTTATTGCCTCTAGTCCAAAAACCTTTACCTCTTAAATATTCTACCATTCAAGTTGTGCCGAAAGTTAAAGTTTCCCCACTATGAAGGACCATGGTGCGGATCTTGAAACTATTGCAGCCATTCCAGCTCAACCTGAGCAGAGCAAGCCAACTTCTTCCCCGAGCGCAAAAGTTTAGTAGTTTCTTTTGTTTGGAAAACTTTATGTTACATCATGTATTTTGGGATGCATTTGGAACTTTGGAGACTTATGCTGACAACAGCTGCATATATTATTTTGACTAGAATCTTGACGAATATAGCTTGAAGCATGTGTTTATTACTTTGCATAGCGAGCCTTACAATATCGAGCTCAATAGGGCTCATTACATAGCTTATACAAGTAATGTCATGCTAGCTGATTCGCGGCGAGGTCACCTAGACCCTATTGGGTAGTTTATTATAGACTTGGTCTTTAACCAGTTTGCTAATATACCTAGTATAAGGTATGAGGCACAGTATGGCCTTTACGTAGCCCATAGGCGCGGCCGATTGGCCCATTTGTGTTTATAGACACTTGTTCACGTTTCAGTGTGGTCCATTGTATAGCCATTTATGGCGTGCTCATTGACCCATTCACTAATTGTAAGGATAAAAACTTGCAATAAACACATGGCGGCGAAAGCATAAATTATATTAAGGAGAAAGTTGTTCTTTGAGATGTCTCGTTAAAAAAAAACCCCGCGCCATCAGGGAGGAAAAAAATAAAATCAGTACAGTCTAAGTAGATTGGCGATATAATTTAAGGTGATTCACATTCCAAGGGTGCTTGAGTGCTCGATCGTCCTGATCTGCTAATCTGTACGCCCAACGATGCCCTTTAGAGATGATCATATATGGGCCTTCCCAGTTTCGTCCTAACTTGCCACCTGGTCAACTGTTGGAACCTTGGAATATTTTTTTTCAATACCAAATCCCCCACCTTAAAAGAGTGAGGCTTAAGTCGAGCGTTAAAACGTCCCCTCATCAGGCTTCTGTAATGCTCCGCTCGGACGCGGGCCTGATCTTGTCGTTCTTTGAGAAGGTCCAACCTCATTTTCCTGGCCACCAGATTTTCCTCTTCTTCGTAGTGTTCTATTCGATGACTCGGCATAATGATCTATGTCGGTATGACTGCTTTGGTTCCATAAACCAGAGCGAAAGGGGTGTCCCCTGTTGTTGTTCGTGGAGTAGTTCAATATGCACATAATACCTCGGCTAATTTGTCCGGCCATTTTCCCTTGGCCCGTTCAAAATTCTTCTTGATTCCTTCGATAAATTTTTGGAATTGTGGACCATTATATGTCATTAAAATTCACGGGATACCTTATCTGGTGAGAATCTGATTATGAATGAAGTCACATACCTCATGCGCCCATGTTTGCAATAAAGATTTGACCTCAAACCATTTGGAGAAATAGTCCACCGCGAAAATAAGAAACGGCCTATTCCCAATAGTCATTGGTACATGGCCCACCATATTTATCCCTCATTTATCGAAAGGGCATGGAACTGGAATGTTTTACATAGGCTCGCTGCGCATATGTTGTGTATTGGAATATTCTTGACACTTATGGTATTGTTGCACGATAATTCTGGCCAATAGTATCCTGCCAACACGAATCGACGAATTAGCGTTCAGTGACCATAGTGAGCACCTGCCTCCCCTGAATGCAGATCGGCCAGGACTGAGTTAGCCTCTCTACAGTCAAGGCATCTAAGTAATGGTTGAGTCGCACTCTTCCTGTAAAGGATGTTATCGAGCACACAAAATTTGGCCGCCTTAATTTGTAGTGCTCGAGCCTCACTTTTATTGGTTGGCAGTTGTTCAGATGTCATGTATTGTAATTACCGCTGTCTCCAGTCGTTAGTATGATCAATGAGTGAATGGCTTCTTTTGTAGGTATGAGCTCGGCTATCAGAAGTTGTTGGAGTGGAATCAATGGATGTTCTCACAAGGCTGCTGTTTTAGATAATAGGTCTGTGGCAGAATTTTCCAGTAGTGGGATTTGTTCATACGAGACATGTGAAAAGTTGGATTCATACTCCTTGAGTATAACAAGATAGTCTCGCATTCCTTTCTGTCTGGCGTCATAAGTTCCCACTTCCTAGTTGATCCCTAATTGAGAGTCGGACTTAACTCTAATGCTCTGCGCTCCATAAATCAATGTCTATTTCATGCCACAGAGAGCGGCTTCGTACTCCGCTATGTTATTTGTGGCCGAAAAGTCAAAAAAGATTCTCTTGCTTAATTTCCTCGCCCTTTGGAAATAGTAGAATAACTCTAGCTCATCCGCCAGATGCACAGGATTCGCCGTCAACTTCAATGATCCACTCGTCCAGTTTTGTTTCTTCTAGTTCTTTCATTTCGGCCTGTTGCTGCCTAGAGGAGGAGAATTCAGCAAGAAAATCGGTGATCACTTGGGCCTTAATAGCTACACATTACTTAAAATGAATATCATACTCACCGAGCTCGATACTCCACTTAGTTAGGCGCCCGGAGACATCAGGCTTCTGTAGTACCGCTCGTAGAGGGAAAGCCATTCGCACAGTGATGACATGCCCTTGGAAATATGGACGCATTCGTCGGGATGCGATAACTAA
The DNA here is from genome assembly GCA_036936605.1 of Limnanthes douglasii subsp. nivea. Lineage (NCBI taxonomy): Eukaryota > Viridiplantae > Streptophyta > Magnoliopsida > Brassicales > Limnanthaceae > Limnanthes > Limnanthes douglasii. The sequence continues at coordinate 70,402,540 of JAUPFV010000004.1, forward strand.
ACACAAGGCTAGCTTCTTAAGAATAAGGTATCATGTTTCCGTATAATTTAAAATTTTGCTTGTATAATATACCAGGCGATGTACCCCGTTCTGTTCGTGAATCAAGGCTTAATTAATAGAGAACGGCGATATTGACAGATACAGGAACAAGGGTTTCTCGGCCACAGGTGCAGATAAAACCTCTCGAGAAGTAAGATAATGCTTGCGCTTAGTGAAAGCCTTGCTGCAATTATATGTCCAGGAGAACTTCTTGGCCTCACGTAGGACCTCAAAAAAGTGATGACTCTTTTACGATTCCCGAGAAATGAACCTGGATAACGCTGCTAGTCGTCCCGTGAGGCATTGTACTTCTTTGATATTCTTTGGAGGGTCCATTTATAGGATCGTGTTTAATTTGGCAGGATCAGCCTCGATACCTCCTTTTCTCACGATGTAGCCTAAGAACTTTACCTTAACGACAAAAAAAGAGCACTTAACCGGGTTAAGCTTGGGGTTGAATTGTCGTAGTAGATCAAAAATTGTCTGTAACGTCTCTAGATTTTGTGTTTCAGTATTTGTTTTGGAAATCATGTCTTCAATATATGCTTCTAAATGTTGTCCCAGGTGGTCTTAAAAAATATGGTTGATCTGTCGCTGGTATATCGACCCTACATTCTTTAATCCAGCATGACCATGTAGCAGTATAAGCCCCTCTCAGTTTGGAAAGTGGTGTGCTCTTGATCGGAAGGGTGGAGTCGAATCTGATTGTATCCAGAGTAAGCGTCCATAAATAACAGATATTCACACCCAGAAGCAGAGTCTACTAATTGATTAAAATGCGGCAAATGGAAAGCATATTTAGGGCATGCTTGACTCAGATCAGTGAAGTCCACGCACATTCGCCACTGGCCGCTTTTTTTTTTTACCAAAACAGGGTTAGCTATCCAAACCGGGTATCGTGCTTTCCGGATATGCCCCAGATGAGTCAACTTAGCCACCTCTTCAAGTATGGCCTCCTGTTTTTTCACTGAGAAGAATCTACACTTCTGGCGTATCGGCTTGGCATAACGGTTGATAGCCAGTTTTTGACATATGATAAAAGGTTTGACCCCAGAAACATCACCTGCCTCCACCGAAGATATCCATTTTTTTTTACAATAAAGTAGTTAAAAGTACCTCAAAATCTGGAGATAACTTACCTCCAAGTCGGAGTGTACGACCGCCAGCTATGGGCGCTTCCACCACTTTAGAAATCGTGTCAATAGAGTTTTCAAGCTCACGGGCATCTTCGACTGGATCCGGTGAGGTAGGATCCAATCCCCCCGGTTTAGGGACCCCCTTGTCGTTTAATTGCTATCGAAGTGGTTTGGAGGGATCCATCGCGATCGTATAGCAGGTTCGCACGGTCCTTTGGCTTCCTCGTATTGTACCTACCAAGACACCCACTGGATACTTTATGCATTGCCGGAATGTGCACGGTGTCGCCTCGATCCTATGCAGCCGCGGTCTCCCAATGATGTCATAGTATGGGCTCGGTGCATCAAAGATTATAAACAGCATTTTTAGCTCCTTTTTGGTGGCTGGCCAACTTTCACCAGAAATTCTACTTCCCTAACGCATTGTGAAGTGCTGCCCTCGTAGCCGACCAGAGTGCGTTGAGTAGGCTGGTGAGGAGGTACATTTAGCATGCCATCGAAACTATTTTTGAGCATTATGTTAGCGGAGCTGCCTCCATCGACTAGAACGCGGGTTACCATAACTCCTCCAATGTTCATATGAATAGTCAACGCGTCCTCGTGGGGTAGAATGACACCTCTAAGATCATCATTATTGAAGGTGAGATAGGCCCCTGGATCCCTGTAACTGCGGTAGTGATGTAGCCCAGAAAGTCCAAACAAAAACTTTTTTAATTTAATTTTATTTTATTCAAATATCTGATGCTATTTTAATCAAATCTAATTATATTAAGATTTTATTTTATTTTATTTTAAAACATTTATTTTATTTCCTTATATTATAACTTAAGGTTTTGAGAAGCTGTTATATTAAGCCTCGTATACCATAAGTTTTAATTAAGTTTTTGGAATAATATATTTTTATCTCTGAAAATTTCAGTCTTTGTTACCCTTAGATTAGGGTTTCATAATGTTACCCTTGAATTAGATTTTCATCTATCGTTGCTTCTTCTTTTACTTCTGTCGCGCCATCAGCTTGGTATCAGAGCCTGAGTTCCTGCTACGGGGGAAGTAGGATTCTGAATTCTGATTTCATCTGATTCAAGGTCTAAAGGAGAGAACAACATCTATGGTTATGAAGATCTCAAAGATCGTTTGGTATGAGGGGACACACCATGCGTTTCGATGACGATTGTATTGACCAGCACTGGAGGAGTTTAAATTGACTACCAATCATCGGATCAAGGTGCAACTTTCTTATCGAGATGTTGTCTCAGGCTATGAAGAGCTTTTTGAAACTAATTTTTTTCAATAAATGGATGGCTTCAATGTGACTCCGAATAAGGAACACTCGAGAAAACTTTATCTTAGTCTGATAAGGATAACAATTATAATTCTGAATGTAACAATTGAAAAAAAAAAGAAATAATTTTGGTTCTTAATGGTGATGGTGCTGTGAATTTGAGTATGAATTCTTGTCAACGAGAGAAGGATGATGTATCCCAGAAAGTCCAAACAAAAAACTTTTTAATTTTATTTTATTTTATTCAAATATCTTATGTTATTTAAATCAAATCTAATTATATTAAGATTTTATTTTATTTTATTTTAAAACATTTATTTTATTTCTTTGTATTATATAAAGCCTCATATACCTTAAGTTTTAATTAATTTTTTAGAATAATATATATTTATCTATGAAAATTTCAGTCTTTATTACCCTTAGATTAGGGGTTTCATAATGTTACCATTGAATTAGGGTTTCATCTATCGTTGCTTCTTCTTCTATTTCCGCCGGGTATAAGATGATTTATATAGCACTGCCCCAAAACCCTGATTCCAAATAAGAGAAATTACATAAATGTTTTAAAATAAAATAAATAAATAAAATTAACACTAAAATATTAAAACTGGTTTTCGAAGGTTTTACAGGTCGAATATGGGTATCAAACTTAGTGACAAAGTCACATTTTTGAAATCTGACAGGCTCGTCAAAATTTTCGATTTGAGTACCTATTTGACTCGATTCCGATACCTGGGCGAGAAACCAGTCTGTCTGCAGTTTTTGCTAAATCATCCTTCCCCGGTTGGGAAGAATTCGACCTCGAATTTGGAACGCTGAAACATTGACAGAACTGCAAAAACATTTACGTGTTCCCCGCTGATTTCAACTATTACCAGGATAAGGCTGTAAGAAGTGAGAATCTGAATGTTGTAGCTCCTGTCAAGAAGTGGTTTCTCAACTTTGTCCCTCTTTACCATGTCATCGGTATTATTATGGTCAGCAGTAACAAGATATACTCCACCCACTTGTTCTATGTCTACTTTTTCAACTCATTTACTAAGCACAACATCACCCTAATGCGTGTAAAAATTTGTTGTATTTCCAGTTCCAGACTATGCTTGTTGTATCACATCAAAACCCTTGCATAAAGGAATAATTCCTATTTGTTGAATAGTAGATGACTTCTTAAGTTCTTCAAAATATATTTTCGCCAGCAGATCCAAAACACTGCAATCTTCTACTTTTAACTTGTTACTCTTTCTTTTATTTCGCCAACCATCACCCAAATATCCTCGAGGTTCTATTACAAAACCTAATATTTTATCCATTAAAATATTATTCTTTTCTTTTATCAATTTATTCATAATCTCAAACACTAAAATACCATCTTCCATTCTTCCAATACGACAACATGTATCTACAGAAAACTGAATCAAAAGGTTGGATTTTAGGATAACATAAAATACCTCGAAGATGCATCTCCACAATAAAATCTGCTACTTTGCAGTCTTTCTTCAATAAAACATCTGAAGCGATGTAGTCTGGTGTTCTGAAGCCTGAGACAATATCTTGATCTACAAGTTTATCCTCAACATTAATTAGATCTTCATCATCCCAGTCATCATCATACTCATCGTAGACTGGTTTGTCAAATACCGACCCAGATACATCTTCAAAAATATTTTTATCATAGACTAGCTTGTCAAACACGGAGTCAGACACAATTTTAGCATCACAGCTAAGATCGGCAGCTGGTGCAATCTGAGCATGAAAATCCTTAACTGGCGATGGTTTCAGAGACACTACTCTAGATGGCACTAATATAAAATTGATACCAGATTTCCCAAAACTGTATCGATTTGTTCTACCATCATAAGTAGAATTCCTCTTAAATCGCCATGGATGTCCTAAAACTAGATGGAAAACGTCCATAGGAACTACGTTACACCATGTTGTATCTTTGTAATTACCAACAAAAAATATAATTTGACAGCATTTAGAAACTATTACCTCAGTGTACTCTATCAGTCCTGACAGTATGTACGGGTATGGAAGAGCTTCAGTCTTCAAAGCCAGTTTCTGAACAGCCTCCTCTAAAATCAGACTCTCATACATATCTGAATCAATTACAAACTTGCAAATCTTCCTCCAATTGTGGAGGTAGACTGAAAGATGTCGTTCTCTATTCTAGACTTCAAATCAAGAAGTACACGGAACATGATTCTTGTATCTACGTAGCAGGAATTGTTGGGTTTGGTATCGATTTCGTACACATCAAGCTCATTTTTTCCCGCTTATTCGAGGCAGATCCCTGGAGTGGTGTTGAATTACCCCCTGATATCGTGTATAAGAATGGGTTTGCCTTATGTCGGGCTGCTCTAGCGCAATGTCGTGTCGTGTCTGCCAAGCTTGGAGAAGCTACATCGTCTCCCGAAATTTCAAGAAGCCACTGCTGCTTATTAGTCTATCCTCTTTCTCCATTTCCAGGTTTTTCGTTAATGGAAGATCAAACCTCTTTGCGACGATCTTGGTTTGATCGTTTGTCGATGATTCGTTGGATCTCCTCTATGAGTTGCCAACACTCGTCTGTGGAAAGCCCGGGATCATTCTGATAAGCACAAAAGTATTGGTTAGACCTTTTAAGCCCGGGAACATTCATCACGCGGGGTGCCTGGTAATTTGTTCTTCCCTTTGTTCGATCATAAATTACGAAGATGCATTCTGTCAAAGGAGTGAAACGTCTGGTTGGATGTTCGAATTGGTGAGGACGTCGATTGTACTCTCTCTTGGGCTGCTCCTCTACCCTTTCTCTTTCGGATCCTCCTTTCTTGGACGCTGATCTATGTCGCTCAGGCGAACCCCCCCCCCCCCCCCCACCTCCCTTCTGGCGTGATCGACTCTGATGAAAGTATCAGCTTTGGCAAGTAAGTCTCCCATAGTCTCCCGTTTCACGGGTTCCACGGCAATGTTTTCCGCTAAGTCCGGTAAAGCATTCATGGCATGAAAAAATCTCCTAACATAACTTTTAACGGACTCACCTCGCCTCTCATAGAGTTTCATGATTGAATCTCGCTCTCGCTTGAGCTCCTTGTTTCCAACAAACCTTTTCCTGAATGCTTTCCACAATCCAGTAAAGTCGTAGATTCATCCTTTCGGTAAGCTGCTAAACCAATCCATTGCGTTGCCCTTGAGGGTCATAGAAAGCGCTCGGCACATCATCGCATTATTGGGGTTGAACGCCATCATCATGATATGGAACTGATCCAGATGTCTTTATGGGTCTCTTGTTCCATCGTAAGACTCCATTCGAAAATGATCGAACTTCCTTAGGAGCTCGGCTTCGAGAATTTTCTCAGAGAATAGTGATTCTTTGAGTATATAAGCCGACAGCCTCGGGCGAACTTGGTTATAATCAAACTTTTCATCCTCTCGAGCTCGCTTGGAGGATTTTTGCTTTGCCTCCTCTCTAGGACTTTTGTTCTGATTCTTGCCTCAGCTCTCACTTTCGCATTCTTATTTATTGTCTCGCTTGGATGATCGCTTCATCCAGTTGAACTTACTGGCCTCAGGACCAGACTGATGATCAGCTCGGCTCGTCCATTTGAACTTAGCTGTAAGGGCGTGAATAACATCGTTTATCCATACCATGGTGGTGTGCATGGCCTGCTCCCTTGCGTCTCGTTCAAACGCCACCCTCAATTGCTCCTCTTAGAGATGTTGGATTTTTTGCTCGAGTTGTTGGACCACCAGATTGACGGCGGTGTTGGCTTCCACTGTTTTTTGCGGCACAGGAGCGTCCATTAGCTAGTGGGTTGGACGTCGACCCGAGCAACTACTGCGGGTAATGGCGGTTGTTCCCCCGGATCGACTGCCCCTATGGGTGCCACGAGGTCGCCCCTTTGGGTTGCAACAGGGACCAGATACAGGGTATTTTTCCTGGGCGGAGGATTTGTTGCCCCCCTTCTGCTCATTGTTGCTTCACTCATTTCCTGATTCTCTCTCGATTCCTGACCTAGTGACTACCATGACTAATGATTGTTATCAATTTTCCACAGACGGTGCCAAAATTTTTTACGAAAAAATAACAAAGTGTTGCGAAAGTAGAAATATATGAATAGTCAGAAAAGAGAAATGAAAGAAGAAGATGTTATTCATCTGGAGAATTTGCCTACTGAATGTCCTCATTAATACACTTAAATAACTTCCCTATAATTTCGGGCAAACTATTTAAGTGGTTTGATTTAAAACTGATAGCTCTATTAAATGATGAACTAAGAATCACTTCCTCTTTTAAACGTTCATTTTGACTGGTAACGTATGCCAGTAGATGTTCGGTCGGAGAATACAATACACTATCAGATACATTTAACTTGCGTATAATCAGTTAAATATATAATAATTCAAACTCCAATAAAATTATGTGTATGGCTATATATACCCAATTCGGGTTTAAGTATACCCAAAATCAACATTTGACTTTCGTTTGACTTTTTTTTGACATTTTTACCCTCCATCAGAAAATTAATATCTAAACTGCCATTAAGTAAAAAAACCTACTAAGTGTATCCTGAGTATACCCAATTCACCAAAAGTCCTATTTCGCTATATATACCCAAACAAACACTTTTCTTTGCTGAATTTAATATCCAAATAGTATAGTTTTCATAAAAATTTTGAAACCTAATTCAAACTTCCTAAGAAAATCAAGAGCATTCAAACTAAAACACAAAATCGATCATGACCGAAGCAGAACTAGGGATCAGCGTGGAGGAGTTGATGTCGCTGGAGAGAAGGAATGATGAATTTTTTCCGGAAAAAGAGATTGAGTCGCCGGAGATGGAGACATGGTCTCCGGAACAGCCACCACCGTCGCCGGAAAAGGTAGTCACCAACCCGGTGGCCAATACACCATCGGTTCCAGGCCATGGAACCGATGGTGCATAGGGCTGCCACCGGTCGGTTCCACAGCCCCAGCACCACCGGTGCTGAGGCCAAGAACCGGTGGTCCTGGGGCCTCAGTCCGCTCGGTTCTGACGTGTACCGGATTGACTTTCTGTGTGGCATTTACCTTGATGTCGGGTGAGAAGTTAAACAACTTCAAATGGGTGTTAGAGTGTTTGAAATCGTTGATTTCCGTTCATGGAATTCAAGAACCTCGGGTCATCCTAACCGACAGAGATTTAGCATTGATGAATGCTATAGAAGTGGTATTCCCAGAGACAACGCATATGTTATGTCGCTGGCACATAAACCAAAATGTTCAAGGGCAAACAAGAAAACACTTCCGCGAGAAAAGTGATCATAACGAATTTGTTAGTGCTTGGAAGAAGATTGCGAATGCAGAATCAGAGATTGAATTCGATCACGCCAGACGGGACATGCTATTGAAGTACAAAGATTACCCTTTTGCAATTGAATACACTGAAAAATCGTGGCTCGATAAGTACATTAACAAATTTGTTGTTTGGAAGACGAACAAAAACATGCATTTGGGACATTGCACAACTAACCGCGTCGAGAGTGCTCATTCTAACCTAAAGCGTTACATACATACGAGAAAATTAAACTTCGAGTTATTTTGGGGGAGGGTTCATTCGCTTGTTGAAATCCAACATGCTGCCATTAGGTCGTTGTTCGAGAAAAGTCGTTAGATAGCACTGCATAAGTTCGCGGATAAACTGTTTGATGAGATTCGAGGCAAGGTTTCCCACGTGGCGTTAGAACTATTTTTCTCTGAAGTAGAAAAGGCCGAAGATACCAAGAAGGTCGCTATTGAAGATGGGTCGGATGTTAAAGACACTGGCGACTGTATATGCGCTATAAAATCTACCCATGGTATACCTTGCTATCACCAGGCCCGCAAGTGGCGTAAAGGTGGAATGTCTGCCTCTCTAGATGATTTTCACATTCACTGGACAAGGTTAGAAATAATGCCTCGTACATTCCGTACGACCATGGAAATTCTCAAAGATGATCTGCTAAAGCTAGTAAGCGATGTTATGGAGACCAAAGATGAAAGCCGTATAAAACATATTTACAAGAAATGGTTTGAAGTTGTTTATCCTGAAACATCGTCATTGCTAGAGCCATTGGAGAAGCAGAAACACCGAGGCCGCCCACAGGTGAAAAGAAAGTTAGTGGTGGATACATCATCCACTAAACGGGACATGAGCGGATGGGAGTACCCGCTAAAAGAGGATGAAGCTAGTCATGACGCAGCCATGCAGTCTTTAAAACCAACAAAAGTTAAAAAGGGTAAAGCAGTTGGTAGTGAATCAACGATTCGGGCAGATGTGCCTAGAGTACCTCGTACTCGTACCTCTTCCATTGCCTCGCTAGGTAGCAACATCGTACAACCGTCCATTGATCGAGTCACAGAACTAATACATGACCCGAAAGGTTTTTTGCGTTGGTTTCCGGTTCACTTCAACCCTTTTATATCGGGTATTAATGATGTTAAGCCAGATGGACATTGTGGATATAGAGCAGTTTCATTCGGGTTGTATGGTCATGAAGAAGGTTGGCGAGGTGTTCGAAAGGAAATATACAATGAACTAATGGAAAACTACGACACGTACATCAAGATTTATAACGGTAAAGAGGATTACCTGAAGGTTGCAGAAAGTATAAACTACTATGAGACACCAGCATCACCCAAATATTGGATGACAATGCCTGAAATGGGTATTGCGATTGCAACCAAGTTCGAATGCATTGTTCATTTTGTGTCACTCGTAGGGTCTCACAACTGTAGTCATACTTTTTTACCTCTTCGAGGTAAGCCTCCCATTATGGCCCAAAGACGTGAGATTGGGTTTGGATTCGTCGATACTAACCACTTTGTCAATGTAAGTCATTTGATATATGGTTATTTTTTTTATCACCACTATATTACTCAATTGTTGATTCTAGTTTAAGTAGTATTAAACACCTATCAATCAAGCCCCTTTGCCCTTGCGCACGCATACATCCTACGTGGCAGAAGTTGAAGAGCGAAGAGGCTACGCATTGGGAGCTACCATTAGTTGGTCGCTGCAAGAAATATACGGAACTCGAAGGGAAAAAACCAGTTAGTTCATTCCCAGAAGTAACTAATCTTGATGAGTTTGTTTAGTAGGTTTATGTGTTTTGGTCGGGTTTATGTTATTGTTTCGAACTCATTTGTGTCTTTTGGTCGCTTTACGTCATTTGTTAGGATTTATGATGTTTAGAACTTTGTTTTACTACATCGTTTTGGTTGTTTTGGTCCTTCCCTTTTATTGCAGTAATTCATTCAACTTATCAACTTATAACGATAAGCCAATATTCATTTCATAACTAAAATAAAACATCGCAAACAAGAAACAACAACATCTTCTAAACATTAGTACATAACTAGATATAGAACAGACAGTTAGTCAAAATCGTAGCCTCCATTGTCGCTGAGAATACGCACTGTTTCCTCCATGGCAATTTGAGAATGAACGTATTGTGCCATTTCTAAAGACAAATAGTCTGTGATCATTAAAACAAAGGAGTCGAACGCTTCATTCCTGACTTCTGGGGCTCGTTAAACACCAAGAACATCGGTCCACTAGTTATAGACTTGTACCTAGTGGCTACCTCTTGACGAGTACGAGATCGAGGCATTTGTCTAGATGTAGACATCTCGCTGTACATGAAATACATCATACACAAAACTTCATCAAAGAACTCATCGGTATTATCGTCCGGCCGTTTGCACTTCACAGCTTTCGCAGCCTTGAGCAGATGAGCATCTTCAAACACACTCCTACCCATTATGATAGACTTCAACTATGTTAGAAGGAGAGTTTTGTGTGTTTGGTGTTGTAAGGTAGACTTCCTTATATAGAAGAACGAGAGTTTACATTGGCGGGAATTTTAGAGCGCGAAAAAAGAAAACGCGGGAAAAAAAACCGGGAAATTTTTTTTAAGGTAAAATTGCGCACCATAGGTACCGTCTTCTGTGTACCTATGGTGCAGAGTCTGGTGTACCATCGGTACACCAGACTGTGTACCGATGGTGCCATGCACCGGTCGGTACATAACGTGCCGGCCGGTGCATGGTACCATCGGTACAAGGGGGTTGTACCATCGGTACTTACCCCCTTTACCGATGGTACCATGTACCATGGGTACTGCCTGCTGTGTACCCATGGTGCACAGGCTATTGTACCATGGGTACGCAGTAGTGTGCACCATAGGTACCACTGACTGCGTACCCATGGTGCAATTTAAGTTGTATTTTTTTTAAAATTTGTTTTGGGGTTATGGTGTTTTTTTGACAAATGTCATCCTGAATGTTATGGTGTTTTGGTGTTATGGTGTTATGGATTTTAAGTGAATAAATTACTATTATAGTGTTAATTTTGGACGAATTTAAGATGAAATTAAGTACAAAAAATCGAGAATTACTATTATAGTGTTATAGTGTTATGGTGTTATGGTATGACTTATGTTTGTTTGTCGAATCTCAATTATAAAAAACGAGATCAAGTTAAGTACAAAAAATCAAAAAGAACAGTAGAAGCAGTAGATAGTAGATGTCATAAGTCATATTACAAAGTAGATGTCATAATACAAAATACGATAGTGAAACAACTAAGAAGTCCACAAGAATGAAAGATCATAACAACGCTAAAACAAGTCCGATAACGAGGACAAACAACCAAGGAGAGAAGAGCTGCAGGACTTGATCTCTCCACCTAAGCGCACCCGCCTCCCCACGCTCTACGGGTATAGTAACAATGGAGTGAACAGCGTCTAACAGTCTATCGTCCGTGGTACGTGGTGGTGGAGTAATAGTATGCCAACCATACTCAGCCAGGTACCTTCAGTAGGTGTTCGTCGCTGACTGTCTATATGTGGCAATAATAACTGTCAAACGATCCTCAGCAAGCAAGTGCTGATGCCAATCTAGCCATGCGCTCTCTCGCCACGTGTACCTCGCCAGATCTCCTTTCCTGTAACCCGGTCGTAGTACAAGTGGGAGTTCGGGCTCATCCTGAACCCATCCAAACTGACGCATGACCCGATCAGGCATGTAGCCCTCGACCGTGCTCATCATCCGCAAAGGATAAACAATAGTGCGGATATCCTGGACTGGAAACTGGACTCTAATGTCCTCGTATGGCTCAAATAGCACCTGTTACAAAACATTAAAACAATTAGATTGTTTTAAAATCCTAACACTTAATATCAAAATCGTAATGCAAGAAAGGTATTTAAAAACTTACATCTGCCTCCTTCTGATCAGCAAGGAGAGTACGGACAACCGATTTGGGGCGGATGTTTTGCCCAACAATCCGCTTCGGTAGCCACTTCACAATCCTAGGCTGCCTCGCTACGTGGTCAGCATTCTCTGAGGCCCTAAACGCGGGGAAGTGGTCGTAGATCCAACAATCGAGCATAGCTACAAAACCATAAAGGTTATGCTTCGATGCTTTCGAAGCATCACCCAAACCACGGAACAGGAATGCCAATGCACCCGTACCCCACGCGATGTCCCACAACCCAGAATCCATATTGGCTAACCCGTACAAGTAGTCAGCCTTGACACTTTTCTGAATAGTATCCGCAAAAATAGTGCAACCAAATAAGAACATAAGGTATGCTCGTGATACCTGGCGGATAGTCTCAGCATCAGTCTGCTCGATGTAGCGCCCCCTGGTGAAAGTCTCCCACAACCACTTTATTTTGAAGCCAACGCCTCTGGTGGACTGTATCTCTGTGCGGACCTCATCCACTGTCAGACCTAAAATACTAGCGTAGTAGCTATATGCCTCGTTACGTGGAGCCGTGACTACATCGAGTGTCCGACCAACTACAGGGAGACCTGTAATGCAGCTGACATCATCCAGCGTAATCGTCATCTCTCCAAATGAGAAATGGAAAGTGTTGGTCTCCTGATGCCAACGCTCAACAAAGACCTCGTCTAAGAGGGAATGTGTGAAGTACTGAGGCAGGTGGGCTATAAAAGGACCAAAAGGAGTCTGCGCCAAAAATCGCTGCACATCTGGCTGAGCAGTGAGGTCCCACATACGTAGCACATTATAATGTGCCTATATGCCCAGTGTAGTGCGAACCTATAAATTAAAAACTTAGTCATAACATAATAATAGTAAAACCTTAGAGTAGACGTTTAATAATTATGTACTTACCTGTCCGATGAAGACGTGGTACGCCTCATGCTCCTTGTAGTCAGAAAACAGTGGGATCTTGTTGCATTTGAGAAATGCAAACGTCTTTCGTTGCTCCTCGGTGTGGATGGCATCTATGTGCTCCTCGTCGATGGTGTCCTGCTCAGGGTCCCTAGTGGCATCCACCCTGTCGCTAACAGGTGGTGGATGTGTAATATTATGGGCAGGGGACGCAGCTCTGCGGGAAGGTGAGGGAGGTGGTGGATCACTAGCAGTGGGAGGTGGTGATCTATGTGTATGTGATGACGACGTCTCTCGTCGTGAGGAGCCTCCACCTCTGATATCAATGTCCTCAGTCGCTATGGCCTTTTCCTTCCTCTGGCCATGCTTGATTCGGCGCAAAGACCGATCACTCCGTACCCGTTCCTCCTCCCTAAGACGAATAGTGTCAGGGTCGTCTGGTAAATCTCGTCCGCGCTTGGCATCGCGGACCTGCTCATTCTCAACCGCGCGAACAGTCTTAATACTCTTTCCTGGCGGTGGTGGACGTGACCCAGGGGGATACGCCCTGGATCGTGGAAGACGTCGCTCCTCAACCGCGTCTGACCTACAAAAATACAAAACAAAACACGAAATTAATAACAGTAGCGTACAAAATTTAAATCATCAACACTCTTATACGCATGGTGAAAGTAACTAAATAAAGTAATTTCTAATAAATTTGAAGTTTTTTTTAAAAAAAAATGCAATGCCGGAACTTTTGAAACAAAAATTGGAGTTTTTTAAAACAAAATTCGGCGCACCATAGGTACCATAGAGGGTGTACCGAGTGGCACGGGTGCTAGTGCCGCTCGGCATCGGCGCTGTGTGCCGAGCGACACAGGTCAGTGTGCCACTCGGCACACAGTTGGTGTGCCGCTCGGTACACAGTGGGTGTACCGAGCGGCACACCATCACGCACCGATGGTGCTGCCCAAGGCGCACCGCCGGTGCATCGCCGGCCATTTTCCAGCCGACGAGTTGGCTGGAAAATGGCCCCAAAACTCTACCTAATCCTATCATAAACCCTAATTCTCTACCTAATTCTATCATAAATACAAAATTCAACCCTAAATCTAACCAAAAACTAAAATTCATACCTAAATCTAACAAAATTATGAAACAAAATTAATTTAGGAACTTACGTAGGAGGTGGCGGAGGGTTTTTGTTCTTGACCATGATGGAGGAGGAGGAGGAGGAGGAGGAGGAGGAATGGTGGTGGTGGTGGTGGTTCGCCGGAAAATATGAGAGAGAAGTGAGGGTGAGATTTTAGAGAAAAGTGAGAGATATGAGTGAAGTGAGAGAAAGTGTAGGTTAAAGTGGAGTAGATGTAGTTAGTAAAAAAAAATTGGCTTATATACCCACAAAAGGGCATTTTTTGATACAAATGGGTATACTTAGATCACCATTGGCTATACTTAAAATTGGGTATACTTAAACCCGAATTGGATATATATATCTTGACCCTAAAATTATTGGTACTATTTTCTTAACCGGTTTGTTATATTTATATAAATAACAAGATTAGTTCATTAAACAACTCTAACTAATTCCAAACTGATTTAACTATAAACAAAATTCTAACTATATTTTTACTCTAGAAATTAAAGAGTATTACTCCTCTAAAGTTAGTGGGATCTCTGCTACCGGCACCGGAGAAACGACTACAAAACCTAGCAGAGAATGTCTCTGAGGCCCAGCACCACAACCGAGGTGAGGAGAAAGGACTACAAAACCGGTGTCGACGGCGATGAGGTACGTCGAAGGAAGAAGAACAATCTGGTCGAGATAAGAAAAAGTAAACGAGAAGATAATCTTCTTAAGACAAGAGAAGGTTTCTTGATTCAGTCTCAACAGTGGCCCGTGGATGCTACACAAAATGGGGCCGCAATTGAAAAGAACTTGGGAAGGATACCTTTGATGGTACAAGTAGTGACTTCGGGCGATCCTGAGCTGCAGCTTGAAGCCACTATTCAGTTTAGAAAGTTACTAACGAAGCGTAGTGTTCCAATCGATGAAGTAATCAAAGCAGGCGTTATACCAAAATTTGTCGAATTTCTTGCAAGGCAAGATCTTCCTCAATTGCAAATAGAAGCTGCTTGGGCATTGAGCTACGTTGCATCCGGGACATCAGACCATACACAGATGGTCATTGAACATGGTGCAGTACCTATGTTTGTGCAGCTCCTTGAATCTTCCAGTGACGACGTTAGGGAACCGGCAATATTGGCTTTAGGTAATGTTGCTGCTGGTTCTCCAAGTTGTAGAGATCTTGTTCTTCGTAATGGTGCGTTGTTGCCATTAATAACTCAGCTAAAAAATGGTACATGGACTCTATCCATGTTGAGAAATGCTACATGGACTTTATCGAATATTTGTGGTGGACCTCTTGAGCAGGTGAAGCCTGCATTGCCGGTTCTGCGGCAACTAATTCACTTGAATGATGATGAAGTCCTTACATATGCTTGCTCTGCTCTTTCACATCTTTCAGATGGCCCTAATGAGAAAATACAGGCTGTAATTGAAGCAGGTGTCTGTCCACGGCTTGTGGAACTTCTAGGCCATTCATCTGCAAATGTTCTAGAACCTGTCCTTCTAACGCTCGGAAGCATTTTCGCTGGTGATGATACTCAGGCTCAGTACGTAATTGAAAACGGGGTGCTCCCATATCTCTATAAACTGCTCACAGAAAACCCCAATAAAAGAGTTAAGAAGGCGGCTTGTTGGACTATTTCAAATATGACTGCCGGCAACAAACCTCAAATACAGTCTGTTATTGAGGCCAATATAATCCTCCCTCTTGTGCAACTTTTCCAACATGCCGAGTTCGAAATTAAAGAGGAAGTTGCATGGGCTTTCTCTAATGCCATTTATGGAGGATCTCGTGAACAGATTCAATTTCTGGTGAGCCAAAACTGCATCAAACCGCTCTGTGATCATCTAAAATGTCCAGACCCAATCATTGTAATAGTATGCCTTAATGGACTTGAAAACATTCTGAAAGTAGGAGAGGCAGACAAAGAGATGGGTACCAGCGGCGGAGTCAATGTTTATGCACAAACTATCCAAGACTGCGGAGGACTAGAAAAGATAGAAAATTTGCGGACCCATAATAACAACCAGATATACGAGAAGGCTGTGGACATTTTAGAGAAGTACTGGGCTGAAGAATATAAAAGCTGAAAATCATTGATCTTTTAGTTTTGGACGTAACCAAACTAACATGCCACCCGGTGGTTTAAAGTTTTGCTGAGCAGATAAATACAAGTATTCCATTCTCAATTTGATCGATGTAACTCAAAGTTTAAACATTATGTTTTCCTTGCATGAAGGGTCAGGTTTTATGTCGTGGCTCGCCTTTTTCTTCACTAATTTTTTTTTGTTACTACTACTCCCTTAGAGGCTTGCGTTTTTTTGTTAAAAAACAAAAATCAGTTATTATTTTTTATTAATCAAAAGAAATTTTATTATCGATTGAGAATAATTACAAAGTTTGAGGGTATGACAATAAATTTTACAAAGATACAAAATAGCTAAAATTTTGGCGCCTCAATCCAAACTCTTCCTTCGAGAGAAGTTTCTGAATCTTTCCAATTGTTTTTATAGTAGATTAGGAGGCCTTCTAGCAGGGCTTTAGATTCAGCAAGAATTGGAGAGAGCTTACCAAACAGCAGACCAGTGGCATGGACATTGTTTCCACCGCTATCTCGGATCCAAATTCCACCAGAAGATTCTCCATTCCTAGCGCAGGCACCATGTACAATCATTTTCAGTCTACCTCTTACTAGAGAATTCCATTTCAGGTATAAAAGCTTCTTGTTATTCTCTACTGATTTGCAGCCCAGTAAGGAACCTAATTTTTTTTATTTGATCCAATGCTTATAGTTAAGCTTATTCGAAACATCAATGCCTTTAATAATATTGATAATCAAGTCTATTGAAGACTTGATATTTGGCTCCTTCTCCTTGTATTTTAGATTATTTCTGGCCTTCCAGACTACCCAGCATATAATCTGAGGTATAATGTGTGTTATGTGAAATTTTTTGCTAGAGAACCACAACCAGCATGTTAGAACGTGAGAACAGACATAAAACAATAGATTTTGACATTAAATAAGCAGCCAAAGTAGTTCCATAGGTGCCAATCAAAATTGCAGTTGATAAAAAGATGATTTTTGTCCTCACAATTATTGCAGAACAACACTTTGAAACAATGACAAATGTCTCCTCATTATAATATAATCGATTGAAATGTAGTTAGTTAGAACTTTCCAAGTTAAGAAAGAGAACTTCATGGGTATGCAAGAGCTCCAGATCTTCTTGAAGATAGATGATTGAGCATGTTTCGTCCTAATATTATTCCAAGTGCTCTTCATATTGAAATCACTGTCATTCGGGAGCTTCCACTTAATAATATCATCCTTGTCATGATTTAATCTGAGCTTGTTGATAACATTCAGTCTGTCATTAGACACTATCTATAAGAGGAATATTGTGCCAAGAGTCCATCCAAAAGTCCACTTCCCCCTTTCCTAAAGTCCAGCGGATGTTGCCATCTGCTTGATCCCTGATATTAACACGCCTTTTCCAAACTAAAGACACATTATTGTAAGTAGCATTTAAAGGGTGAGTAATTTTACAATAAATATTCTACATTAAGTTTGACCAAAGGCAATTATTTTTTCTGAAAATAAACCATAGCTTTTGTGAGAAGGATTGCTGAATATCATCTAACTTTCTGATATTCAGCCCTCATCTCCAAAGGGCTTGCAAATAGAGGTCCACGTTGTCTAGTGAACAGACTTAATATTATACTTGGATCTCTACAAAAATCTGTTGAAAGTTGTTTCAAGCTTCATAATGATTTGCTTAGATAATAAGAAACTTTGCACCCAGTGATAAATGATAGGCATCAAAACATTGGTTATTAAGGATGATCTACCACCATATGAGAGGGACTTATCGTCCCACTCTCCTATTTTATCATTGACCTTATTTAGAATAGAGTTATACGTCTTCCCTTTGTTATTGTTAGATAGATTTATATCAAATGTATTGTAGGCAGAACCTCCACTCAATAACCAGTTTGAGCTTTTAAGTTTTGGATTCTGATTTGATGAGCTTTAGAAGATATAACGATTTTAGTCTTTTTCTTGTTTATAGACTGCCCTGAAGCCCTTTGATAACTATCAAGAAACTTGCTCAATGTCTCTATAGAGAAAGGTAAGTTGTTTGTAAAAACTAAAATGTCATTAGCAAAAACAGTACACAGGATTAGGTAATCAGTTCTAACATTGAATTTCATTTTAATATTTCTGCTAAACAGCATATACATGCCTCTAACAAGGACTTCTTCACTAAGGGTGAAAAGGCTAGGAGAAAGTGGATCTCCCTGCCGTAGTCCTCTCAACATATGGAAATAATCAAACACTTCCCCATTTATAAGCATAGACATATGAACTTTACTAATCATTCTTTTGATGAGGCAGATGAACTCTGAAGAGAAGCCAAATAGGAGAAGAACTTTTAGCAAAAAAGAATGCGAAATCCTATCGAATGCCTTGGACATGTCAAGTTGCATCATGATGTTGCCTGCCTTTGGCTTTTTGTTGATGTCATGCAACAACTCATTTGCAATAAGGATGTTGTCCTGAATCAACCTTCCTTTCACAAAAGCAGTCTGCAAATTAAAAACAATTCTGGGTAATATATTTGATAGCCTCAGATTTATAAGACTAGCCACAATTCTGTTAAGCATAGTACACAAACCAATTGGTCTGTAACTATTCCACTCAATATGACTATTATTTTTTAGAATTAAGAATATCCCAGTAGCGAATATGCTCGTAGGAATGTCACAGCCACTAAGAAAAGCATTAAGCATATTACATAAGTCTATCTTAATAGTGTTCCAACAATATTTTAAAAAAATATATTAAACCATCAATGCCACGGGCACTGTCAGTTTTCATGTTTGTGATTATCTTCGACACCTCCTCTTCATTAGTGTTTTAAATAAGAGCCTCATTATTATCTTTGGTTACCAGAGCAGAATACAATCATAAATGTTATCCTCGAGATTGTTGAGGTCCTCATTGTTGTCAGGAGAAGCCATGATATTTTTGATATAGCTAGTTGTAGAGTTGCCAATGTCATTATGATTCTGGATCCAGGTATCACCATCACTTTCCTTTAACCAACTGTTAAAGCACTTCTGCTTCCAATATATTTCTTCATTTATAAGAGCTTGGATGTGGATACTATTGTCTTTGGATAGGTTAGTTTTAGACTCCTGGTTGCTGTTATTATAGTGAATAATCTCTATTGTTCTTACATTGTCCTCGGTAGCTTTGACATTATCGAAGAATTTACCAAAGTTATTAGCGTTCCAAGCCGTTAAACAAAGCTTATACCTGAAGACATGACTAGGCTTCCCATGGATATGCATATTCCAGTCCTGCTCAACAATGCTAAGGAAACTCTCATCATTAGCCCAAATGTTCAAAAATTTAAAATATTTCTTTTTGTAAATTGAAAGAGGAATATTAGAGTGATAAGTTGTTATAGGTAAGGGAGCATGGTCAGAACAAGTTCTGACCATGTGAAAAAACTGCGTTTTGTTGAAAGTATTCAACCAGTTATCATTGATGAGAGCTCGATCGAGTCTCTTCCATTTGTTGCTTCTGGACCAGGTGTACTTAGACCCTCTATAACCAGCATCCTCTAGGTTGCAAGCTTTGATAGTTTCATTGAAGTTGTCCATACTAGTTTGAGAGTTAGAAATGCAACCCAGCTGCTCATCGTGAGAAGAGATAGTGTTGTAGTCACAAGTACACATCCAAGCTTTGTTATAAATATTAAAAGACAACAAGCTCTTCTATAGATGAACTCTTTGAATACGCTCACATTTAGCATAACAAAAATCATTTATGTACAGTTAATAAATGAACAAAGTACAATAAGTATAATTTCTTTCAAACACGAATCTGCAGTCAATAAATAATCTTTATACTTAGTACAAATTTATTTTATGTACAGTTCTTTCCAGGTATGTACAGTTCTTTCTGTTGCGTTCTGGATCGTATTGTGTCTAGGAACTACCGAATAGAGAATACTATTATAATAAAAGAGAAGCGGTAGAAGAAATATTTATAAAATGGAACCCTCTTATAGAAATAGAGTTAATTAAACTCCAATAGTTCTCGTTTTACATATATGTCATTAGGATATATGAGTCAGTAAAATATTTAATGATTGTATACTTAAATCTTCATTAACCATATTCAACAAGAAGAATAGAATTTAATATTAAACCTATAAATGCCTCCTAAACTGCTTGGATTAAGATATTTAACGGTTTTATAGATTCCATCGCTGGAAAACTTGATAAGAAGTTATTATATATTATGAGTAATTGGCCTAGGAATATATTTATTTATTCTAATATTTAATTAGAATATCAAAGGCATTTTTATGTGTAAAAAACTAATTAATTTTATTGTTAGAAATATATTTTGTTTAAAATAATAATAAAATATATAATTAAAATGTTAAAAAATGTATATTCGTATTCGAAAAATAATAAAATATATTATTAGAATTTTAAAAGGTTATTTTTATCTTCAGAAATAATAAAATATATAATTGAATTTCCAAACTTTTGATATAAGTAATTAAAATTAGACATAGAACACCAAATAAGAATTTTAATAGTATCCAATAGAAAAATAACCATTTTGTTAAAAACAAAAACTAGGCTTATAAATTTATTCTAACATGATATATCATTAGAGGCTTAGTATTAAGGTCTAATATAATAGCTCGGAAGTATTTTGAGTCCAATTAATACTTTATCCATAACTTAGTGTTTATTTTACCGGAGTTATAATTAAAAGATGTTATTCAGTGTTATTCATGCTTTATGTTGTTAGGAGAGTTATACAAAAAGACATAAAACATAGAAAAATGAAGACAATTATTACATAATTTACTTTTGGATTTATTGTGTGTTTCAAAATCAAAAATTTCTACCAACTAAAGGTATGTTTAAAAATAATATAGCATTTTTATTTGTGTTTATGTTCTTATGAAAGGGTTAGACAAAGAGACACTAAACGGAGAGGCAGAGAACAATGCTCACATATCTGATTTTTGGATCTGCTGTGTTGTCCAAAATCAAAATGTTTAATCAAGTAGTAAACGATATCCATTTTGTACAACTTCTTTAGGGTATATAAGACTTTATTTTGATTAGGTAAATCGTTATGTAGAGCTACCATTTGAGAGAAATATCTACTGAAATAGTGCAATATTGTTTTTTTTATATTTTTTCCTTTGTGTTTTCTCTTATTGTTTTATATTATTTTTGTAATTGTTGGTGGGTTTGTAGATTTTTGTCAGATCAATTCAGATTTACTTCTACTATCAACTTATTATAATAATAGAAGTGTTTAGGTTTGATTCCTCATTACTCCCATGTTTTTTACTTTTCACATTAAAAGAGGTTTTTAACATATAAATGTTGCGCATTCATTTTTTGTTTCCACTGAATTACTGTTGTTTGGGATCTTAAGTTGGTATCAGAGCTATCAGTTTGTTTAGTGAATATAAATTATAGTTATAATGGTAACTCCATGATTAAGTTAACATAAACAAATTATTCTATTTGGAGACTAATAATGAAGTGTCTATTATACTGTAATTTTTTTTTGATTAAAGTCACTTAAAACTGATGATGGTAACTCTCTTAAACTGGGAAATAAGAAGATAAAGATTCGTAGAAGTTGAAAAGAAACACTGCAATATTAGAAAAGTTGATTTACTTAGTAGTGTGACGTTGTACTTCATCGTTTCTACAAGATGGCGAAATAATATTAAGGGCACAATGAATGACCACTAAAGATTCATGAACTCATTATCCGCATAAATATGGATCTCAAATTTTAAGTCCGTCATTACTATTGGTACAAACTTATACTTCCACAGACAACACTAATTTTTATGGAAAAAAACATTGTAAAAGATAATGCGAATGATCAAATGGATAACAGACTTTTATGGTCGACGTTAAAAGCTTTTATTGACAATTAATATTGATGCACTACGTTGACATAACATTCAATATTTTAAGAATTGTTGGAATTTAGACACCGAAAATTTTTCGGAACAAATGTATATTTAAAAAAATATACTTAACGATATACCTATAAGTGATTGTTCTATAGATTATTGAAAATCTAAATACAACGATGATACAAATTATAAGTTAAAAATGATTTTATAGATTTATCACTCATAAAGGTCAACAAATCAATCACAACTATCTCTCCAGTATAATTTATTTTTTACCAGTGTGTTTCATGAATGCACAACCTAGAACAATAAATAAAAAATTAAACTATGTGATAAGTTTGAATGACTTTGAACAATAAATGGTAGCGAACTAACTAACTTTAGTGAAAAATAATTCTTAAACTTTTAAAATTCATATAAAGATCTCTTGAGTGTCAAGTCAGAATAAGTTAGTACTTGGATCTGCTCATTAATGCAAACTGCAATGGGGCACAAACTCAATACAAACTGGATACGGTTGCAATTACTATCTTAATTATGATCGTTATACTATAATTATGATGGTCCTATTTGACACATTTTAACAAACTGTATACAGTTGCAATTATTATCTTAATTATGATCGTTATGTTATAACTATGATGGTCCTATTTGATACATTTTATCCTAGTTGGATTATTAAAAAGTTAATTTTTTAATGCAAAATAAACTTATTGGTTAATACCTATTGGATTTAATATTTTCGCTAATCTAATTAAATTGTTAATTGTGAAATCCTTAATAATGAAATATAATCTTCAAATTTATATAAGTGTCGATCTTTTTTCCCACTTCTCTTAAAACTCAACCAATCAAAGAGACAGTTCGTCCGTGGTGATGGAGTTGTACGAATGTCCGGTGTGTCTTGAATTGTACGACGACAAATTGAGTACTCAATTTGTCGTGTCCTCTTTTGTGAAAACATAGTGTTGTAGCTCTGTCATTAACATCTCTCGAAAAATCTATTACAAATAAACAAAAACACATATAAACATGTAATAAATAAACACGCATATTAATCGATGATGTAAAGAAGCAAACGTACATCCCTCTCTACTTGCGCCGTGAGGATGTCATGGTAGTATGACTTCCCACAAATAAGTGTTCCGGTATGTTTTCTCGGTGACCACGCCAGCATCTTCGGATCGGTCGGGTTGTAACCAATATTTAGGACCACCCGGAAAATAGGGAAGTGGTCATACACCCAACACTCCAACAGCGCCGGAAAGCCAACCAAACTCTTCAAGGACTGCTTCGAAATGCCTCATAAACTCTTGTACAACCATATCAATGCGCAAGTACCCCATGCGTACTCATTAAGTTTGTCCAAGTGCTTGAGATGATGGAGAAAATTGTATTAGATGTTCTTCTGGCTTGTGTTCGTGATGATTGTACATCCGATGAAGAACACAATGTATGCTCGGGCGGCTTTTTTCTTCATCCCCGTAGTGAGCGCAGAGTTGGAATCCAAATATTCATCCTCAATAAACGTCCCCCTTAGCCATCATAGGCCGAAACCATTTATGACATGCGCTTCTATATCCTCCTGCACGACTTCAGTCGAAAATCCCAACAACGAGGCACATCGTGTATATGTCTGATTTCTCAACTTTGTCCTAAAGGCGTCGATAATTCTCCCATCGACCGGGAGGCCGGTAATCACATGCACGTTGTCCATCGTGATGGTCATATCGTCGAACGAGAACTGGAAGGTGTTGTACTACTGGTGCCACCTCTCAATGAACACATCATCCAACTGTGGGTGCGAGTTGAAATTCGGCAGATGACACATAAGTGGCCAGAACAGAGTTTCTTCCAATATAACCTTGACCCCTAGTTGTTTGCTAAGGTCTCATTGACCAAGTAGCATGTACTTCGATTGCACCACGATGTCAGATCGATACTGAAACTAGGAAACACACATAGATATAACGTAAAAAAATATAGTTCAAGTAATAACATAAATAATTAAGTCCGAAATTAAAAAACTTACGTCATCCATGAATGTGAAGTAGGCCTTGTGCTGCATATAGTCCGGGAACAGAATGACATTGTTCTACTCTAAGAAAAGGTCCCTTCATCCCTCTGGATCAGTTGGACGACCTTAGGTACGGACCCCTCGTAAGGGTAATAGCTCGGGGACCTCCTTCTCCTCCTCCTCCTCAGGCGGACAGACTTCTTCCTGTTCACGCCTTGCCACTTTCTTTCCTCTCTCCTTTTTCGGTATAGGTACTCTGTGCCTGTAAAAATAAAAAAATTTAAAAACTCAATCTAAACCTTAATTTAACTACGTCCCTGTTAAAACTGACTATGATCTCGTCGGGTGAGGCTGGGTTTACCCGACGGGGACCATAACTATCCTGCAAAGAAAAAACATTTTACCCGCTGGGGCTATCCAGCCTCAACCGGCGCGGTTCATAAACTACTTGGGAAAACATAGGCTTCCCCGTCGGGTGGAAATGTTCTCACCCAACGGGGTTCAAGAACACAGTCGAGAAAACCCCCTAAAATAACTCCAAACCAACTCCAATCTAACCCAAAAAATATTTATTCAACCACAAATCAAGCATTTTAACATCAATATAGAACTTCAAACGCCTAAATAAACATGCAGTTGCCTATTCTAACACCCTAAATAACATAGATCTACAAAAACATCAAAACTAAATATAACCAAAAAAGTAATTAAAAGAGATTCTTACTCTTTCTCCTTGTCGATTATTGTTGTTTGTTGGATTAGGGTCTTTCAGAGTTGTTGAAGAACAATTTTCGGTTAGCTGAAAATCTTGATTTTGTGATTTTTGGTTTTGGAAGTTTGAAGAAAGAGAGAAGGGGAGGTTAGAATTTTGGGACGATTTTTGTTTTGGAGATAATTAGAATTTAAGGTTAAGGCTTAATAAACCGAAGTTGTTTTGAGTATAATTTTAAAGAGAGTTAAAATATGTAAAAAATTACTTAAAATGACACTAGAAGCTTATAGTAATAGGAAGAGATTTAGCCACGGTTTCACTACATGATCTAGAACAATGAATACAATATTAGATTATATAATATAGTTTAAATGACTTTGATTAGTAACTAGTTTTTCTATCAACTGTAGAACTTTAGTGATGGATAATTCCTGAATATTTAAAAGATAGGGGTCTCTAGGAGAGAAATAAAATAAAATCGGAAAATGCTCCAAGAACCATTTCTTCTTCTTCAAGACTCATGGGTATTCTTTAATCTGTTTTCCTTTTCTCTTTAGCCGGTGATTCCTTATCATGGTTATTGTCTACAGCTATAATTCATTTTCTAGGGAATAATTCCCTGCTCTTCCCTTGAATAAGTCTTCTGAATATCAACCAAAGTCTTTGCGGAAGTCATTTGTTGATGTAGTGGATTTAAGATTCAAAAGCGTTGTGTCGATCAAACTTGAATTTTGTAAAGAAATAGTGGATCACAATACTGTCCAGTATGGTAAATATGTTAAATAGTTGTTAATCCAACATGCTAAAATTACTTTGGTTGGAAAATTTAGCAAAGGAATACCAAAAAGAACTATTATGTCTGAGTTCTTGAATAGGTTTAAGTTTGTTGGTACTTACAGTTTTGAAAGGATGGATTCTTACCATCTTCTTCTGGAATTCTGTTTGAAAGAAGATATATGTCTTCTTTGGTACAAGAGCGTTTGGAATGTGAATGGAGAAACCATGAGGCTCCTGCGTTGGAGTCCTGAGTTTATTAAAAAGTACAAAAATCCAAAGGCTTTAATATGGACACGTTTTGAAAGATTACCTGAATTCTTGTTCAATCAAACGGTAATCACGGATATTGCTAATACATTGGAAACCCCTTACAAAGTCATCATTCCAGAAAAGAATAGAGCTTTTACGAATTCATGCTACGCCCAAATAGAATTTGACACTTCTCAGCAGCTTAAACGCAAAATCTGGGTGCGATTCGGATCCAACGATGGATGTTGGATCCCAATTAGTTACAAAAATGTACCTGCCTACTGCAATATATGTTCTCACATTGGGCATAGTGAATCGGCCTGCAAAATGAACATAAAGATTTGGGAAGAAAAGGAAGAAGTGAGCATGAATAAAGAAGAAAAAGCAGAAAATGAGTTACCATCTGATATTGGTCATACCAAGAAAGATCAAGAAAGAAACACTGACCTTCTGAAACCAAAAGATACAAGTAGTCAAATACAAAGCTTTGTTAAGGTTTACAGAAGGAAAATAAAATCTATTGTTATTGGAAACAACACGAAAATTGACTCTAGTGGAGATCAACTTAGCCAAACTCACCCGTGTACTAAGGATAACCAAAGAAGTGAATACGATAACATGGAGATAATTGATGCTTTAAAAAAAACTGGAAAATTACTCACATCCTAGTCTTGAAGAAGATGTATCTTCCCCTGCTTGCAGAAATATTGGTAGCTGCAATGTCACTCCTACTGAAAAAAAAGACAATACAGCGCAAAATTTCAACACAACTAAAAAAATCAAGCTTTCCAGGAAAGACAAAAGGCAACACAAGTTAATCATCAACTCCCTAAAGAATAGTGGGAGTAAACATCACAAACGATCCTTACCTGAATGATCAGAATGATAAGTTGGAACATAAGAGGTATTAATAACAATTCCTGTTTACGTAGACTTAATTCTATAATTCAGTTGGAAAAAATAAAAATCTTGGCTATTCAAGAGCCTATGTCTAACTTTGATAATATCTCTATTGTTGCTAATTGTTTAGGATTTCAAAAAATTTATTTCAACATAACTAATAAGATATGGATCTTCTGGTCAATGGATGTTAATATTGAGATTATTGATGACTTTGATCAATGTGTTCATATGTGTATTAAGTATCTTGGTATTAGGGATAGTTTTTTGTTTACTTTTGTTTATGCTAACAATCTAAGGTAGAAAAGAAAGGATCTTTGGGAGAAGATGAAATCTATAGCTTCTAATACCAAGGCTTGGATTACGGCGGGAGATTATAACGCTATCACTGCTTTTGATGATCAAGTGGGATGCAAAACTAATGATCCCATCAACAAAGAGGACTTTAATGACATGATTAGATGTTGTGATCTTGAAGACGCTAGCTACCTGGGTTCTAGATATACTTGGTGCAGAGGCTCAAGATGGAAAATGCTGGACAGATCTATGATTAATGAGAAGTGGCTTGAAGATTTGGGTATCCAGGTTAAGCATATGGTCAGAACATGTTCTCACCATACCCCTCTTTTAATAACTTCTCAAATAAAATCTAATAGCTATTGTAAAAAGAGTTTTAAGTTCCTAAATGCTTGGAATAATGATAGCTCCTTTCTAAGTGTTTTTCAAAGTAAATGGAACTTGAATATAAATGGAAATAACAATACTATCTTATGGTACAAATTAAGAAGGTTTAAAGCCTCTCTTAAGACCTAGAACAACAATCATTACGGTAACATTTTCAGTAAGGTTAAAGCTACTTCAGAGGAGGTGACTAAATGTGAAGATAATCATACTAGAAATAACAACTAGGAGTCTAAGGATGCCCTCTCTAAAGCTAACAGTTACTACCTCAAAGCTCTTAAGGATGAAGAATCTTATTGGAAGCAGAAAACATACAATGGTTGGCTCAAAAATGGTGATGGAAATACTAAGATTTGTCATGCTTATGCAAACAGAAAGAAAAGAAGGAACGATATTACTAGTATTAAAAAGGATCATACGTGTCTTTACAATCCTGAAGATATAGGTAAATCTGCAGAAAGGTTTTTTAAAAACTCTCTTAATACTAATTCATTTTTAAATAAAGAGGAGGAAAAGGTTAATATGAATGATCCTATGCTTAATAGTATTCCTATAATTGTTTTTTATCATGATAATGTTGCTCTAATGACTAATACTAATAAAGATGAAATCTTAAATATCATCAATAATATGAATACTGATAGTGCAGCGGGAATTGATGGTTTTAACATACATTTATTTAAGCATTGTTGGGAGATAATTAATGATGATTTGTGTAAAGCTTTTAATAATTTTCTTAAAGGGGATAGTATTCCCTATGGTATCTTAGCTATTGGAATCTATCTTATTCCTAAAATGCCTAATCATACTGGTTGGTCTAATTATAGACCCATCAGCCTCTGTTCTTTATTTAATAAGATTTTCTCTAATCTCATTAACACCAGGTTAGGTAAGATCATGCCTAAGATTATCTCTTGCTATCAAGGTGCTTTTGTGAAGGACAGACTCATTCACGAAAACATATTGATAGCAAAAGAAATGATTCATGATATTAATAGAAAACCTAAAAGTGGTAATATTATCATTCAGTTGGATATGTCTAAGGCTTTCAACAAAATGGCCCATTCTTTCATACTAAAGGTTCTGTCAAATTTTGGTTTTTCTAATGAGTTCACTAATCTTATTAAATAACTTATAACTGGTGCTAACATTTCAATTTTAATTAATGGTGATGTTTATGGCTATTTCCAGCAAAACAAAGGATTTAAACAAGGAGATCCTTTCTCTTTAAGCCTCTTTATCCATGCTGAAGAGATTTTTATCATAGGGTTATATAATCTTCAAATGGAAAATAAAAAGATGATATATGCTTCTAGAACTAACCTGCTTATTCTTTGCTTAGTTTTTGCAGATGATATTCTCATCTTTTCTAATAGCAAAGCTCTTCTATTGATCTGTTAAACAAACATTTGGAAATATATCAGTTAATTTCGGGCCAAGTGATTAACAAAGAAAAAACAAGACTCATTACCTCTCACAGAATGACATCTGTTAGAACTAACAGCTTGAGGATCAAAACTGGTTACTCTATAGACAATCTCCCTGTTTCTTACTTGGGGATCACGCTCTGTAACAACAACAAATGTATCAATTTTAAACCTCTTCTGGATAAGGTCCGAGATAAGATTAATATTTGGGATTCTAAGTTTCTCTCATTTGGAGGGAGATTGAATCTTATCACGTCTGTTCTTCTCCATATATCTTACTACTGGATTCAGAATAGTAGGCTTCCTAATTCTATTATTAGTATTTAGGAGTCCACTTTTAACAATTTTTTATGGAGATCCAAATTCAAGGATATGGCTATTCACTGGTCTTCTTGGATTTATGTTTGCAAGCCTTTTGAGGAAGATGGCTTGAACATCAAATCTTTAAATGATATTTAAGATGCCTTCTCTCAAAAGCTTTGGTTTATATTCACACAAAAGTCTTGTCTCTGGTCTAAAGTGTTACATAATATTTATTATTCTAATTCTCATCCTATTAAAGCTAAGGGTAAAAGCACAGATTCTACTACTTGGAAAAGACTTACTGCAATTAGACATCTTGCTGACTCCAACATAAGCTGGCTGTTGGGTAGGGGAAATGTTGACTTCTGGCTCGACAACTGGCATGATGGGACTCCTTTTGGCTCAAATAGCTGCTATATTGAAGCTTCTGTGAAAACATTTTGGAAGGAAAATTCTTGGGATTACACCTGCCTCAACTCTTTTCTCTCCTGTGACAAAATAAACAAGATTAGAAGACTCAAAATTATTGATAATGATGATATTATCGAAGCTTTCTACTAATTTCAATTTCAATACGAAATTAACTTGGGATAGCATCAGGATCAAGCATAACAAGTCTAGCATATTTTAGAAAATTTGGAGTATAAAAATCCCCATGAATTATTCTTTTTTATGTTGGAAACTTATTAATAATTTTATTTTCACTGATGATATTTTAAGGCATAGACATTCTGTTATTGTGTCTAAGTGTCAAATCTGTAACAGTTCAGAAGAGAAGAATCAATTCTTTGTGAATCCATTTTTAATGTTAGAATCGGGCGTTACATGACTGTCACTCATATCATTAGAGTGTGGTTTTGGCACTTTAACAATAAATTTCATATCACTCACTTAGTGCCACAAATAATTTGTTGGTACCTCTGGAAGAGTCGAAAGTCTTCCAAGTATAAGGGCTATCATGATTCTGTCCAAAGTACCATAGATAAGATAATAAAGTTTATTAGAGGTATAAAGTACTCTAACTGTCTGACCAGTAAACACTGGTCAAATTCTTTTAACACAAGGGTTGCCAGTCGATTGAGTCTATTAAGAAAAAAGTAACCTGCTTCAAATGGAGACCCCCTGAAAGCAATCGGCTCAAGCTGAATGTAGACGGAGCTTGCTCGTACACTAGTGAAGCGACTGGAGGCGTCATTGTCAGAAACAATGAGGGAGACGTTGTTGTTGGAGCTGGTTTTAAATTTGGAAGAATGAACCCTCTGATTACAAAAAGTCGTGCTCTTATGGAAGGTCTTCTGATTTGCTACAGAAGAGGTTCGGTGAATGTTGACATCAAACCAGATGGCTCTCTGCTCGTCAACATGATATCAAAAAGAGTTGAATACTGAATACTGTCATTCAGAGCCTCTCATCGACATTTGCAGAAAACTACTTCACTCCAGGATGACGTTGCAATATATTTCGTGTATCCAGAACCAAGCATCGGACTGGATAGCGAAGTGGATGTTTTCCTGTAATGAGAATTGGGAATTCATCAACAATTCTGCCCCTAATGAGCTTCTATCGATTGTATTTCTAAAATGACTCGATTTGGGCTACATCGATATCAATTGACTGCATGCAGCTGATTGTATACCGATTTAGGGTTAGGGTTAATATGGGGCTTTTCGTTGGCTGCTCTTCGATCTGCTTCTGAATGGTTTGATGCTGCATGCAAGGGATTACTGTGATTCGTACGGGTTCTAATCCATGGATTGGATCCATGCTCGTTCAGAGGTATATAAATTTCTTGGAGAAAGTCACTTCTTGACTTTCAGAAAGTTAATTCCTCCAAGAAACCCACATGCCTCTGTCTCAAGCTGCTGGATATAGTTGATCTCGATTTTTCAAGAAGAAGAGAATGTGTTTATGCTTTGATCGAAGATGAAATTTGGCAACTCTCATGGTGTTTCTGTGTGGTGCTGTTTCTGTGTGGTGCTGTGAAGATTTGAGTGTTAATAAGATTAGGGTTGTTTAATTAGTTGGGCCTATCTTTCTAAAAGCCTTGGCCTTGACCTATTATTGATTTGTTTCGTCTGAGTATTTTTACAATATTAATAAAAGTTCACGAATGCCTAAACAAAAAGAAAAAAAGATAGGAGTCTCTAGTGTCCCGTTTGAGTAAGTTAGTCCTCCATTATACTCATTAATGCAAACTCCAATGTGGCACAAACTCAATACAAACTATATGCCGTTGCAATTACTCCCTCTGTCCCAAAATATTTGTCTTTCTTGGAAATTGTTTTTGTCCTAAAATATTTGTCGTTTTATAATTCCAATGTAAGATTTTTTTTTTTTATTGATTTCCACCAATTGCGTGAGTTTCTTTTTCACTTTTTATAAAAACGAGAAGTAATTATAGCATCTTAATACCCGCGCATGACTTTAAAACGACAAATATAATGGTACGGAGGGAGTATAATCTTAGTTCTCATCGTTATAATTATAATTATGATTAAAAAATTTGACACATTTTATCCTAGACGGATTTTTAAATTAATTTTTTTAATATAAAATAAGCTTATTGGTTAATGCTTTATTGAATTTAATATTTTCGCTAATCTAATTAAATTTTTAATTGTGAAATCCCTAACCATGAAATATAATCCTCTTATGTAAGAATCCATCTTCCTTTCCCCTTCTCTTAAAACTCAACCTATCAAAGAGGTGTGCCTCGAATCGTACAACGGGAAATTGAGTACTTAATTTCTCTGTCATTAACCTCCCTCGCAAATTTCCCGATACCATCCGATGTCCGGCCTGCACTGTTCTCGTCAACTGTCCACCTCAAGCCCCATTCTCTTCTCTAAAAAACATCCACCTCTTGAGACTAATCCTGTCTTGTTCTTTGCACCAAAATTCACCAAAACCCTTAAAAATTCACCACCACACCTCCGACTTCTTGCCTTTCTCGTGGTCAAGTGAACTATAATTTGTTTGGAAGGATGGGATCCTCGACAACGATATCGTTCTAGTGGTGGATGTTGAACATACTACAGATTTTTCGTTGTTCTTGTTGCATTTTATGTATTTAATCTAAACATGTTTTATTTATTTAAGTTATAGTAACCGTTAATATTAGACTGAGTCTTAGAGTTTTACGTGGGTGTAGGAGTTACGTAACGGGCATTAAGTGAAGAGAGAAGTGGGATTAGTGGATCCTATTTTGTAACTTCCACCTCGTTTATTGCCTATTTATTTCCTTTGTACGTTGCATTTGATGAATAGAGAAGTACCACAGTTTTACTTTCTCAAAAAGGATAATACTTGGTATCAGAGCTTCAGGAGGTGTTCATAACTTCAGATGGAGACGACAAGCAAAAGCTCCTTTGGTCTCAGCTACCCGATGCTGAGCAAAACCAACTACACTGCATGGGCTCTCAAAATGACGGTATTCATGCAAGCCCACGGAGTGTGGGAGGCAATCGAACCCAAGGACCCTAAAGCTCATGTGGAAGACAAGGTCGACAAAAAGGCACTCGCTGTTATTTACCAGGGAGTTCCAGAAGATGTCCTGATGTCACTTGCAGAAAAGAAGACGGCCAAGGATGCGTGGAAGGCTGTCAAAACCATGTACCTGGGAGCAGACAAGGTAAAAGCAGCTAGAGCCCAGACCCTCAAGAGCGAATTCGAAGCTCTAAGCATGAAAGACGATGAGCCATTAGACGAATTCTATCTGAAGCTGAACAGCCTGGTTACCAATATTCGAGTGTTGGGAGAGAAAGTGGAAGAGACATATGTGGTTAAGAAACTTCTCAGAGCGGTTCCCAGAAAATTCTTACAGATTGCATCTGCTATTGAGCAATTTGGAGATCTGGAAGAGATGTCGGTAGAAGAAGTCGTTGGTTCTTTGAAAGCCCACGAGGAAAGATTGCGAGGGACAACGGAGAAACACCAGGGACAATTGCTGCTGACAGAAGATGAGTGGAGGAAGAAAGAAAGCGGCGAGGGGCAGCTTTTGTTGACTCGAGAAGAATGGTTAAGGAAAACCAATAGAGAAGGGACTCGAGGTGGAGGAAGTACTCGTGGAGTACGAGACAGAAGTAGAGTGAGGTGCTTTAACTGTCAAGCACTGGGACACTTTGCTGCGGACTGTCGTAAACCAAGGAAGGAGAAAGACATGACGAGAGAAGCAAATCTCTCGAAAATTCAAGAAGATGAGCCAGCCTTGTTGGTTGTTGAGGTCGGACAAATGGATATCAAATCTATGCTTATGAAGGAGGATGGAGTGGTTCCAAAGCTACGAACAAACGCATGTGAACAAAAGGAGTCACAGGTGTGGTACTTGGATAACGGCGCCAGCAATCACATGACTGGGCAGCGTGGAAAATTCAAAAGCTTGGATGAGCGTGTCTCCGGGAAAGTGAAGTTTGGCGATGGATCGACCGTGTGTATCAAGGGAAAGGGAACAGTGGCGTTCCAGTGCAAGAATGGTGAAGAAAGGATGCTTGAAGAGGTATACTATATCCCAAATCTCTGTAATAATATTATAAGCTTGGGACAACTTTCTGAGGCAGGGAATAAAGTCGTACTTGATGGGGATTATTTGTGGATTCACGAGGCGAGTGGAAGACTATTGATGAAGGTGAAAAGGACAGAGAATCGACTATATAAGATCAGTCTTGAAGAAAGTAGAGCAACATGTTTGTTTAACAAGGCCGAAGAAGATACTTGGTTGTGGCATGCTCGTCTTGGGCACGTAAATTTCCAAGCTTTGGAATTAATGTCGCGAGAGAAGATGGCATACGGGATTCCAAGCATGACTCAACCACTTAAAAGGTGCGAAGGTTGTTTAATGACGAAGCAATCCAGAAAATCCTTCCCACATCAAACTAGCTCTGTGTCGAGGAAAGCACTCGGGATAATTCATGCTGATATTTGTGGCCCTATCACACCAACGACAACTCGAGGTAATCGTTATTTCCTTCTATTTGTTGATGATTTCAGTAAGAAAATGTGGGTCTACATGTTAAAGGAGAAAAGTAATGCTTTCGAGATGTTTAAAAATTTTAAAGCTTTAGTTGAAAAGGGGAGCGAGAAAAACATAAAGATCTTGAGGACAGATAGAGGCGGTGAATTTTGTTCCAAGGAATTCACCTTGTATTGTGAGAAGGCTGGTATTTTGAGGCATTACACAGCACCATACACTCCGCAGCAAAACGGGGTGGTGGAACGAAGGAATAGGACTGTGGCTGCTATGGCAAAAAGTTTTCTAAGGGGAGCAAACCTACCTGCGTATCTCTGGGGTGAAGCGGTGCGTCATTCGATCTATGTTCTCAATCGACTACCAACTCGAAGTTTAAACGGAAGAACACCATATGAAGCATGGAGTGGGACTAAACCGGACCTGACACACTTAAGAGTGTTTGGGTGTATTGCATTTATGAAGATACCTTCGATACATGTCAAGAAACTGGATGATCGTAGTAAGAGGGTGGTGTATCTCGGTAAGGAGCCGGGAACAAAAGGGAGTCGCTTATTTGACCCACAAACAGGGACTGTACACGTCAGTAGGGACGTGGTATTTCAAGAGGAAGCCTTCTGGTCATGGGAACAAGAAACAGGTGGTGAAGTAACTTTCCCTGGGAGTTATGTTGAGGTAACCGAGAACACGGAAACTGGGGACAGTGTGGATGCAGATTATGAACCCACAACTCCTCTGCAATCCATGACTTCACAGTCATCGACATCGTCACAACAAACTACGACGACCAAAACAGCTGAAACTGTTGGAACATCATCTACCACGAGCAGTGAACCTAAGAGGTTGAGGCCTTTGGCAGATATTTTTAATGACACTGAGGTCATTGAGCTGATTGATGAGCTGATGTTATTAAAGGCTGTGGAACCAACGTCATATTTCGAAGCCATAAAAGAGAAGGATTGGCAAGATGCTATGAAGACGAAGTTCGAGACAATAGAGGAGAACGAAATCTGGGTACTCACAAGTTTACCACCTGGGCATAAACCAATAGGTTTGAAGTGGGTATATAAGTTAAAAAAGGACCCAGATGGGAATGTGGTGAAACATAAGGCACGGCTCGTCGCAAAGGGATACGTTCAAAGGAAAGGAATAGATTATGATGAAGTTTTCGCTCCCGTAGCACGACTTGACACGGTTCGACTCTTGCTAGCACTTTCAGCGAAAGAAGGTTGGGAAGTTTATCATCTTGATGTAAAATCAGCGTTTTTAAACGGAGAGCTCATTGAAGAAGTTTATGTCATCCAACCTGATGGGTTCGTCAAGAAAGGACAGGAACAGATGGTGTATAGACTGGTGAAGGCTTTGTACGGGCTGCGTCAAGCTCCTAGAGCGTGGAATACGAAGCTAGACAGATGCTTGAAAGAGTTGGGAATTGACAGATGCTTACACGAGCAAGCGGTGTACATGAAGTACAAAGAAGGGAGTATACTCATAGTGGGTGTGTATGTTGACGATTTATTGGTGACAGGTTCAGACAAGCAGGAAATCGAAGCATTCAAGCAGCAAATGAACAAACGGTTTGAGATGAGTTATCTGGGTTTATTGTCGTTTTATCTTGGAATAGAAGTAAACCAAGGAGAGATGCGTAATACACTGAAGCAGTCATCATATGCCAAGAAGTTACTGGAAAAATCTGGAATGATGAATTGTAACGCGTCCAAATTTCCTATGGAGCATAAGTTACAGTTGGACAGAGATGAAGAAGGAGTAATTGTTGATGCCACTGAGTACAGATGTATCGTTGGAAGTCTGCGATATCTAACTCACACTCGTCCAGATATTTCATACGCTGTGGGAGTGGTGAGCAGATTCATGGAGAAACCCACAGTGAAGCACCAACAAGCTGTGAAACATATCTTGAGGTACATTCGAGGGACAATTGAGTATGGGCTGGTTTATGCAAACGAGAAGAGTAGTAGGATGTTGTATGGGTTTACAGATAGTGATCTTGCTGGAGATGTTATCGACAGGACAAGTACTGGGGGCATGTGTTTCTACCTTAACAGGAGCTTAATATCTTGGACATCGCAGAAACAGAAAGTGGTTGCTCTATCTTCGTGCGAGGCGGAGTACATGGCCGCCACGACAGCAGCTTGTCAGAGCATATGGCTTCGTGGACTACTAAAGGAAATCTCGGGACAATCGGTTGGACCAGTGATACTCCACATAGATAACAGGTCAGCCATCGAGTTAATGAAGAATCCGGTACTACACGGGAGGAGCAAACATATCGACGTACGGTTTCATTTTATTCGAGAGTGTATTGAAAGGGGTGAGTTGATCATTAAGCACGTGGTGACTCAAGAACAGAGGGCAGACATCTTAACTAAGGCATTGGGGAAGGTTAAATTTGAAGAAATGAGGAAGGCAATAGGGGTTGAGGATCTTACTGCGAGCTCGGGAAGCTGAAGTCGAGGTTTGAAAAACATGTTGAGATTAGGGGGGACATGTTGCATTTTATGTATTTAATCTAAACATGTTTTATTTATTTAAGTTATAGTAACTGTTAGTATTAGACTGAGTCTTAGAGTTTTACGTGGGTGTAGCAGTTACGTAACGGGCATTAAGTGAAGAGAGAAGTGAGATTAGTGGATCCTATTTTGTAACTTCCACCTCGTTTATTGCCTATTTATTTCCTTTGTACGTTGCATTTGATGAATAGAGAAGTACCACAGTTTTACTTTCTCAAAAAGGATAATAGTTCTTGGTCTCTGGGTGGCTTAGAGAGAGACAAAAGGTGAGTCTTTTAAGAGTTGGTTCGTTGTTGATTGACGATGATTCTATTGGTTTTAAGTAAAGTTATGTCGCCAGGGTTTCCAGTTGTGTGCGTGGAATGAGAGAGAAGCTTAGAAATGAACTAGGTTATGTTTTCTCTGTAAAACATAGTAGTGTTTGCAAGATTTTAGGTTTGTGGGGTGATTTGGAAAATGAATTTTTATATAATGAGTGAGAAGTTAAATGGGTGAGTCTTCAATGATTTCAGTAAACTTAGTGAAGACAATTTGTCTTGTTTTAAGATGATAGGTGTGGAGATATGCGCATCATTTATTGGTTTGCTGAAGGAGGGCATGATTGTGGGATGTTTAAGCTTTTCATACTTGAGGTTTGATGAGTTTGGAAAAGTTTATATAGATTTGAAGGAGGTCTTAGTAACATGAAGGAAAGTTAGTAAAGTTATTTTCAAAATTACTTGGAATAGAATTAATTGTTCGGAATTGGGTGTCATGCGGTATTATGTATAGACTTATTATTGGTGAAGAGTCTATTGGTGAACTTGCTGATACCATAAATCGTATTGTTGCAAAATGAAGTGATTTGATTGTTTAAGTTCTATATGTTCAAGTAACGCTGTGATGGATGAGTTGCAGAAAAAAGAAGATGGTGGTGAAATAGTTTTGAATTCTGCTAAAGAGACTACGGTTGATAAATCTTTAGTCAAGACTCAAGGGTCTACAAGAATGGAGTGTTTGATAAATATGGTATTGAACACAATTTACAAAACAAAGAACTTAATTTTATTATTCAACAGCCTTGGCATATATAGCCAATACAACCAACTGAAACCCCTAGAAAACAGCCCACGTTAAACAACATGATAACGTGTACAACCCACTCTCTTCTAAACTGACTCCTACATGAACTATTAACTGGAAAGAAACAGAAACTGAAATACCAAGTCAAACTCCTAAATTTAAGGAAACACTTATTTCATACCCTCCCCTAAACTCAACTTACTATTGTAAGTTAGTTTATTTGCTGCAGAACATATGCCAAGCGCTGCTCGAAACTTCTGGAATGAATCCTTCTTCAGGGGTTTTGTGAAAATGTCAGCCACCTGATCCTGTGTACCACAATATTCTAGCCTCACAACTCCATCATTGACAAGATTACGCAGGAAATGATATCGTACGTCCATGTGTTTGCTTCTGTTATAGAACACCTGATTTATTGACAGCTTGATTGTAGAAGTGTTGTCACACAAAATAGTAGTTACATTATCCTCCAACGCAAATTCCAGCTCCAGCAAAATTCTTCTCATCCAAATTACTTGACATGCACATATAGCAGCAGCTATATATTCTGCCTCTGTTGTCGAGAGGGCAACTACTGATTGCTTCTTAGATGACCAAGCCACTGCTCCTCCGCTCATCATAAATGCATAACCTGAAGTGCTCTTCCGTCCATCAACATCCCCTGCATAATCACTATCTGTGAACACTTTCAGTTCAGCCGCGCTTCCTCGTTTGTACCAAATGCCATAGTCTAGAGTCCCCTTCAAGTACCTTAATACTCTTTTAACTACAAGAAAATGTAACTTTGTAGGCCTAGACATATAACGACTTAACAAACTTACAATAAACTTTAAATCTGGTCTTGTGTTGGTGAGATATGTAAGGCTGCCAATAATCTGCTTATAAAAAGTTTCATCCCCTTTTTCTCCATTTTCATCCATATCTATCTTGCTGCCTGGAACAATTGGATTACTTACTGCATTGCATTCCTCCATACCAAAACGCCTCAATAATTCTACTGCATACTTGTGTTGTGATATATGAATTCCTTCCGAATTTTGAATCACTTCTATTCCAAGAACTCATTTTTCCAAGATCAGTCATGTCGAACTCTTCTTGCATAGAACTCTTGAATTCTTGCATCATTAAATTGTCATTGCTAGTATATATTAAATCATCAACATAAACACTAACAATGAGAATTTTACCTTCTTCATTCTTCTTCAAGAACAGAGTTTCCTCATTTGGACTCTTTTGAAAGCCTTCTTTCAGAAAGTATTTCTCGATACGGCTGAACCATGTCCTCGAAGCTTGTTTCAACCCATACAACGCTTTGCGGAGCTTGTAAACTTTCTGTTCACTTCCTTTGACTACATATCCCTTTGGTTGCTGTACATAAACATCCTCTTTCAGTGTTCCATGTAGAAAAGCTGACTTAACATCAAGTTGGTGAATTTTCCAACCATTTTGAGCAGCCATAGCAACTATCATCCTTACTGTATCCATTCGCGCAACTGGTGCATATACTTCCGTGTAGTCTACCCCATGTTTCTGAGAGTAACCTTTTGCTACTAAACGCGCCTTGCACTTGTCTACTTCTCCGAGTTCATTGAATTTGGTCTTGTAAACCCACTTCACTCCGATGCACTTTGCCCCCTTTGGTAGACTGGTTAACTCCCATGTTTGATTCCTCCTGATTGCATCTATCTCTGCATCCATAGCTAATCTCCATTGTTTGCCTTTTACTGCTTCCTCGAACGTTGATGGGTCGGATGTTTCAATTTCTGCAATTTCTGCCATGTTTACCTCGTCTTCTTCTTCGGAGAGACCATCACCAGTGACATAATCATTGAGATAAGCTGGAGATTTTCTGATCCTTCCCTCCCTGGAACTTGCACCTTCAATTATATTCTCACTTTTGTTACCATCAACAGCATCACCAGACTCGTCACAAGGCTTACTCAAGACACTTTCTTCATCCTCATCATCACTCCACATCAAATCAGCCCCTACTTGTTCTTCGTAACCTTTTCCCCATTCCCATTCTTTATTTTCTTCAAATTCAACATCTTTACTGATAGAAACGCCACGTGTTTTGGGATCAAACAGCCTGTACCCCTTTGACTCATCACTCCAACCCAATAAAACGCAAACATAGCTTCTTTTGTCAAGCTTACCTCTTTTTGCTTCTGGTATGTGTACATGAGCAAGGCATCCCCAAGTTCGGAAATGTGCAACTGAAGGCTTTTCTCTGCTCCATACTTCTTGAGGTGTAACATCCTTTAGTGCTAATGTAGGACTTCTATTAAGGACATAAAATGTCCATTTCACTGCTTCCGCCCAGAAGATCGTTGGAACCTTCTTTGCTATGAGGATAGATCTTACCATATTCATGACTGTCCTATTTTTACGCTCAGCTACGCCATTCTGCTGTGGTGTGTAGGCTGTAGTAAGTTGCCTCTGAATACCATGTTCCTTACAAAAATCGTTGAAGTCGTGGGAATTGAACTCACCACCTCTATCAGTCCTTAAGAATTTAATCATCTTGCTTGATTGCTTTTCAACCAACATCTTAAAAATCTTGAAGCAACTTAGAGCTTCAGATTTTTCAGCAAGTAAGTATGCCCATGCTTTACGACTAAAATCACCAATAAAACACAATATATATCTCTTACCACTGTTAGAGGCTGGGCTGATTGGTCCGCAAATATCTGAATGAATTAGCTCTAGAACCTCCTTTGCTCTCCACATACTCTGTTTTGGAATTGCCTTTCTTTGTTGCTTCCCTTGAAAGCAATCGACGCATACCTTTGATGTGTCTTGAAAATGTGGCAAGCCTATCACCATCTTTTTATCATGAAGTAGTTTCAAACTCCTGTAGTTTAAGTGTCCGTAACGTTCATGTCATAATTGAGACTGGTTCACAGAACTTAAATGTAAAAAATTCTCAGATTGCGTAGCCGGAGAAGATTTTGCTGGAAGTATGAACATTCTATTCATGCTCATCTCGCTTTCAACTAACAGACATTTCTTTGGATGGTATATCTTGCACATGCCTCCTTGGATAAGTATAGCCAAACCCTTTTCTTGTAGTTGTCCCAAGCTCAAAAGATTGTTTTTAAGCTCAGGAACGTAATAGACCTCAGTAATTGTGGACATCATGCCATTCAAAAGGAGCTTAATATCCCCTTTTCCTGCTACTTCCATCCTCGAATTGTTTCCAAGCTTGACTGAACGCTTAAACCTAACATTTAGGCTTGTAAACAATTCTTTGTCTCCGCTCATGTGATTTGAACAACCAGAATCTAAAAACCAAACCTCGCCTTTCCTTGCCCGCGCATCCTCGACATGAGTCATTAATAACAGCTCTTCTTATTCTTCCTTGCATTATACATAATTGGCTTGCTTATTCCATTTTGGACATTCATACTGATAGTGTCCAATATTGTGACACTTAAAACACTCAATGGTTGCTCTGTTGAATGCTTGTCTGCCTCTACCACCTCCACGGCCTCGTGCTGCAAATCCCCTACCTCCTCTACCTGCTCTTTCATCATAGCTGACCTTCAATACTTGTTCTTCGCCGCTACTCTTCTTAAATTTCTGCTCATGAACCAAGAGTGAGCTTTGTAAAGCATCAACAGAAAGAGTATCGATGTCCATTGATTCTTCAATTGAACACACAACATAATTAAACTTCTCAGTAAGAGTACGCAAAATCTTTTCTACAATCTTCACGTCCTGCATATCTTCACCACAATTCCTCATATCATTCGCCATTACCATCACCCTGCCAAAATAGTCGGAGACTGTTTCATTTGGCTTCATTGTTAACAACTCAAAATCTCTCCGAAGAGTTTGCAATTGAGCACGCCTTACTCGAGCATTTCCTTGATATTTCACCTTCATCGAGTCCCACAATTGCTTAGCAGTATCCTTCTGGGTGATTGTTCTCAATATGGACCTGTCAATGGAATTAAAAAGATAGTTCTTAGACTTTAAGTCCTTCAACCTCATATCATCCAGAACCTTCCTTTGCACTTCTGTTAAAGCCTCTCTCTCTTTTTCTGTTGGCTCTGTGTAACCTTCTTGAACAACACTCCAATACTCCTTCGACCTGAGGAGGTTTTCCATCAGTAAACTCCAATGATCATAATCTCCATCAAACCTTGGAATACATGGCTGTGAAAAACTGTTTGTTTCAGCCATTTTCACTCACACTATTGACTAGCTTATTCACTCACACTCTTGAATGATCTGCTCACTCACAAACCCACTGATTAGTAAAGTGGCTCTGATACCATTTGATAAATATGGTATTGAACACAATTTACAAAACAAAGAACTTAATTTTATTATTCAACAGCCTTGGCATATATAGCCAATACAACCAACTGAAACCTCTAGAAAACAGCCCACGTTAAACAACATGATAACGTGTACAACCCACTCTCTTCTAAACTGACTCCTACATGAACTATTAACTGGAAAGAAACAGAAACTGAAATACCAAGTCAAACTCCTAAATTTAAGGAAACACTTATTTCAGTGTTAAATCTATAGATAGAGGGTTTTTTTTTTCTTTAGTTCAACATTTGACAAGATGGTTCATGTGTGGTCTCTGCAGAACTTCTCCCATTTACATACTTTCAAAGGTCATGAACTAATGATGCGGGCTTACATTAGTAGAGACGAACCTTTGTTTATAAGCGGTGTTAGTGGAGGTGGTATATTTGTTTGGAGTGCTTATAACCACTGAAGAAATGGTATGAATCAAAAGATTAGCGCTATAGCAGTATTCATCCATTAACCACTTCGGGGAATGAATACTTGTATACCGGCAACCATTATAAGACTATTAAAGCTTGGTCGTTAAAGGATGGCACCCTTGTATACAATATGAATGGTCATAAATTGATAGTTTGTGCACTTACCATTAGCAATGGAGTTCTTCATAGTGGGAGTTGGCACAGAAAAATTCGACTGTGCAGTTTAAGTGATCACTCTCTCTTAATAGTATTGGAAGAAACAACACCCATGCTAATAGCCGATATCTAATCTCTTAGCGCTGACCACTATTTGCTTGTTGCTGCGCATGAAAACGGATCGGTCAAGATCTCGAGGAATGATGTTTTATGAAATTTAACGAAGTTCTTACGGAGAGAAATTGGCTATTCACAGCAGTTTGAGACAAAACTGTCTGTGCACAGGAATTGGCTGGTGATGTGTCTCCAATGGATGCAATAAATATTGGATCTATCCGATTCGATCATAACAAGTTTGTTACCTTGGCAAGGAAAGCTTTTCATCAGATTTGGTAATAGAAATATGAGGGCGTATTATTGTGGGAAGTGATCCATCAAAGCAGGACTCTTAACAAAAGTTTGTGGACTCCATTTTTTATCCTAGGAAAATGAAATATTCTCATGTACATACATAAATTTATACATACAGCAGATATAAGAAAGGATTGTATATTATTTGTACATAATATTGGGATAAATTCTATATTTGAGTTATTTTGGAATCTTTGATAACAAGAGATAGAAAAATAAGTTCTTGATGTAAATAAAAAACTTTTAGCGTATGTCTTTTGTTTTTTTTTTTTCAATTAGAACTCAGT
Organism: Limnanthes douglasii subsp. nivea; assembly: GCA_036936605.1. NCBI lineage: Eukaryota > Viridiplantae > Streptophyta > Magnoliopsida > Brassicales > Limnanthaceae > Limnanthes > Limnanthes douglasii. The sequence goes on from JAUPFV010000004.1 coordinate 70,445,454, forward strand.
AAGAGTCACCATTTTCACTCTTAAAGTAAACAGAAAATAGTTAAGAGTAATAGTTTGCCTGTGCTTACTTAACAAAACACTTTAACATCTGTAGTTACAGTAATAGCTTTGTCTGTCTTTAATTAACAAACACTTCAACAAATACTGAAACAAAGCCGTGTTAGACAGGAACAAAACGGATCCCTCTACCTGTAAAACTAAAGTTGGAAAAATGAAAACATCAATTTCTAAATTGATTGGGCGAGAAATTGACGTATTTGAATCTATTTAATCGGGCTCTTTGTTAAGAGTGAGTAAACTTGATCCTTTACCACACATCGCTTAGATTGAACGAGTACTTACAATATATAAATGAATAAAATATCTCAACTAAAGTGAAGCCTTTTGGGAGTGAGTCAAGAGCAAAAACTGTGCGGGACTAATCGCCCAAAGCGGACAATATCACATTAGTTGGTGGAGATATTTCTGACATTGTATCAGAGCAATGTTGAAACTTGTGTTCTAAGCGATGCAATCGGAGTGAGCCATTCCGCGGATCAAGTTTAAGGGAGAGTGTTAAGAGTGAGTAAACTTGATCCGTAGACTGAACAAGTACATACAATATATATAAGTGAATAAAATATCTCAACTAAAGTGAGGCCTTTTCGGAGTGAGCCAATAGCAATATATATAAGTGAATAAAATATCTCAACTAAAGTGAGGCCTTTTCGGAGTGAGCCAAGAGCAAAAACCGTGCGAGACTAATAATTTCTAAGTTAAATTTGTTGGAATATATTTATTTAATTTATTTATGGATTGACAATAACAACTAAAGTGAGGCCTTTTCGGAGTGAGCCAAGAGCAAAAACCGTGCGAGACTAATAATTTCTAAGTTAAATTTGTTGGAATATATTTATTTAATTTATTTATGGATTGACAATAATTTGGACCGATGTACTAAACAAGTATAGTAGGTTAAATTAAAAGTAATCGAGTTAATTATTTATTAACTCAAATAGATCTATGGATGAAAATACTTATGGGTCCAAATGAGGTAACCGAGTTGAATTTGGGAACTATGACAAAGAGAATCCAAATCTCAACACTTAAACCTAAATTTGGGAACCATGACAAATAGAATCCAAATCTCGACACTTAAACCTGAACTAATTCATGGTATAAATTGAATTATCAATTTATCGGGTTATGGTCCGTGGACATAAAAAAGTATTATAAGATGAGCTTTGCAGGGGCTCGAAAAAAATGTTTCCTTTCTTTACTAACTCGTTGTGCAGATTTCTCAAGTCTATCTATATAATCGCTTAACGAAAAGGAACAAGAATACTAGATGGAGAGTTGTAGGCAAACCTGTGAATAATCTTGTTTTTGTTTATTCTTATGTGAATCGAATCTAAAAGGATTTATATTTTATTTTCCGCCTTTTGTTATATTAATTTGATACGATTTCAAATCAAATATAACAAATGGTATCAGAGCGAGTAAAAACTCTTTTAGAATTTGATATAATAATCGAACTATATGTTTATGTATTGATACATGTTTGTTTTCACTGTAAAGTATCTCTACCATTGAGATTATATGTTGATAGAGCTGGTTAGGGTATGGATTTGGCAATTGTGTGGAAAAAAAACATGAGTTTTGATTCATTCGACTGAAAAGCATGATATGTGATTATATGTTATTTTGGCTTTGAATAAATCATTGTTCGATAGTTTGAGATTTTTTTTATTAAATTAGGGTTCTTTGATGTCTAGAATTTATTCTCGTGAAATCAGCATTAAATAAACCCTAATCTAACGAATAAAGTCAAACTATTGGGGAAGCAACACATCGACGGTTTAACCTCTGATGTTAACGCTGATCGAACTCTATCCAACAGTGTTCATCATGGACAACTAATGGGGGACGTTGTGGTGGACGTCGTGACCAGCGAGGATTCGCAAAACCACTATTATCGCGATGATAAGAGTGAGACGTTGTTGGCTGCGCATAAACTCAGTGAGAGCAGCACTGCTACAGGCTGGGCGCACGCCTAGGAACTACAGCAGGTCGGGAGCGATTGTTTGAACTCACCACTGAGTCACTTTGGATGACTATAATGACCCTTTCAAATTGTGTTTCCACTACTATTTTGAAGGATTTAAAGACTGTTAATACCTGATGATGAGTCCGAATTCAGGATGCTCCCCGGACAGGGACAGATCGGTCCAAGGCCTCCAAACCGGACAGACCGGACAGATCACATGAACCGGACAGATCACTTTGAACACCATGACCATAGGACTGTTCGAACTATGACAAAAGTACTAAAAAACCTAAACACTTCTTGACTAAGATACTTGCTCTCCTACTTAGAGCTCATGGGTCTTTGAACATGACCCGGGTCCATTAAACATGACCCGAAAGCCCATAAGGGCCCAAACATCAGGGTATAAATACCCAACCACCTGCATTAACTATGAATAATGAGAATTAACTGCTACCAAGCTGCTTAATTATCTCTCTACTCTCTACTCTAAACACTTAAACACCCACATACCACCATAAAACATCAATTGAAATTACCAGCCTACCCTCAAGCGATTATTATCCACACCACCTGAATTTGTCTTTTATAAGACAAACCAGGTAAACCTAGAGTAATTATATGGGAAATACACATAGAACTTGAAACCTTTTGTAGATTGAATAGGTGAATGACCCCAAAAATCAGTATGTATAAGGTCCAACATATTATTAGTACTTGAAGTAGAAGTAGAATACGGTAGACTGAGAGACTTGCCTAACTGGCAAGCCTCACAAAATGTGATTTAATTCATTAAAACAAAGTTCATGTTATATATCTTTAAGATAGTAGCTAAGGTACTATGTGATGGATGACCAATTTATCTATGTTATCCATTGTTTAGGGACTTAGAAATAGCACTAGAGAGGACAATTCAAGATTCTAAGGTAGCACTAGATATATTAGTTTGAGGAATGGATGGTTGTGTATTGAGGATATGTTACTTAGGATATCTGTCCATCTGGTAAAGACCATTCTCAGATGTTCCTCCGAGGAGTATAGTCCATGTTTCCTTGTCCTTCACAAAACACAAACCTTTGTGAAACTCAACATAAACATTATTATGATTAGTTAGCTGAAAAACAAAAAGTAAATTTTATTAATTCTAAGAACATGCAATATAGGTTTAAGGTATATTGGTTGTTTAGTTAATGAGACGAATCCATATTGGCCAATATGTTGGATAAGTATCATTTCACCACTAACAACAAGATGTTATTAATGATACGGATCATGCAGCTAGAAGATCTTAGTGAATAAAGGGCATAATTCGACATAAATAAAGTATTTTAAGAGTAATTGTTAATTATGTAATACCAAATGACCAATGTATAACAAACAATAGACTTGAGGAGGGCACCACAATTAGAAAAGTTTTTAGACATTTGGGACCCTACAAATGTACTATAAATACGCATCACCTTTTTAGGAAAAGGTCATTGATTAATGATTACACAGTTATTATCTATGACTTTCTCTCTAAAAATACTTATATAGTAATTGATATAGAAAATCAGATATTCTAAACATTATTTTATACGTATAGCTTCTTTAAAGATTTCTGGAACTATCAATTAGTACTTGAATACTCAGTTTTTCCGAGTTATTAAACAAGGGTTTCTTGTGGCATGGTGACTAACACTACTGCCAGCACACCATACACTTTCTCATAGAGTATCTTGAGCAGCAAGGTAAGAAACTTGTTCACCTTCATTCCTAGATTGTTCAGTTGATGTGAAACCCGTAACAGAGGGATTATCCCGTAAAAACATACTGGAGCAGCACGACCATACCTGCTGCAGATCTAGCAGCTAGGTTTGTTCTACGAAAACCTGTCTCCTCTACCTCTATAAAAGCTACCTCGGCCTCTAAATTTGTAGGTAGACCTGCCTCTGTAGTTTTTGTTTTATCCTCAAAAGTGGCCAAAAGAAGCCTTTTGACTAGTGTTACTTCTTTGTATATGATAAGTTTTGTGTGTGAAATTAGCATTGTCTCGGTTTAGCTTACTTTCAAAGGTGAGTAAGCTAGTCTGTAAATCCAGCCAGTTTAGAGATTCTTTATCAACCAAGCTCACCACAATAGGGGTGTATTTGGATTCAAGACATGCAAAAACTTGAGTTATTGGATCATCCAGAGAGATCAAATACATTCGCTTTCTAGTTTCTCTCTCTCTACACTTTCCTCTCTAGTCACATCATACACTAAATCTAAGATTCCTACTTTAGTCACCTTTTGAATTTATCATTGGCGCTGTCTGTGGAAAAGAGTGATACCTGAAGGTCACATTGTTTCCTCAAAATCACGACTGACTAAAATATGAACGACGAAATGACTGGGGACGAGATCGGGAGAGTTTAAACCCGAGTTGGGTCACTGTCTAAAGGTGAAGGATTTCCCGACCATGACCATTATGAACGAGGTCGGTATAAGCGGTCAACTCTAATAATGACAAGAAGACAGCTAATTGAAAAGATTGCAGAGCTTAACGGTAAAAAGGAAAAAAGGTTGAACAAAAAAAGTATCCGAGAAGGGAAAGGTAAGGAACATATGATTGACACCGACAGAGAAGACTCTTCGGGTGAGAATCAAAACAAGAACAATTCCCATGGAAGATGCTTTCGATAACTCAAACTAGTTTGGGAAATGGAAAGAAAGAACAAGCGTCATTCAAAGCAGGATCATGGCGATTCCACCGATTTCACTACTAATGAATATTCGGGTAGAGAATCCTGACGTAGAATCAGACACAATAAGAAGGGATGTTCAACTCTCCAAAACATAAGAGGGACATCACGAAAAAAAGAACACCAATCTCTCACGAGAAAGAGGAGATTGTGACAGCAAGTAAGGAAGAGCGGGTAGTATTTCCTCAAGTTCAATGGCAAACGTCGGGAAGCCAAACACACGGGTATAAGGTTAGCAGCCACTTCATCAATCCAAATAATGAGGGATTTTACGGGATTCCCACTGAAGGCCTCGGTGGTGGCGCTTTTGGATTTGGACTTAATTGGAAATCATCCCCATTGTCGGATGAAATATGTTCTAGACATATCCCGAAAATATTTGACATATTAAAGCTAGAAAAGTACGACGACAAAAAGGATTCAAATAACCATTTGGAGGATTTCAAGAACTTTATGTTAAGTTTCGACAATGTCGACAAGGTTTTGTACTGAGCCTTTTCAATGACTTCCAAATATCGGGCCTCCAAATGGTACAACATGTTTCCGCAAGGCTGCATTAAAAACTTCGGGATATTCTGGGTAATATTTCGGCAACAGTTTGTTAGAAGCAAGAGATTCCGATCAAATAGAGACACGATTGTCAACTGTAGGAAGAATGTGGGAGAAAGCTTCAGGGATTATGCCAGGTGTTTCATTAATGTTAAAATATATCTCGATCATTGCGAAGAAAATGTGGCATTAACAGGGTACCGGTTAGGACTACTTCCGGGACCGATGACGCAAGCTGTGACTAAAAACAGGCGTTCACCTTTTCCGCCCTTTTGGCTTAGGTGGAAAAAAAGATATTAATTGAGAAGACAGAGGCGTCCAAACTTGCAGCCCAAATCCAACAGAGCGTGCAGGCCTCGATCGTTACTAAGTAGAATAATCAGTCTAGATATGTCCCGCGGCCTCAACTAATTGACACACTTCCCCCGGGTGCTCAGCCTAACCCAATCAAAACCCAACCATCCCAAACACAGAAGGTCAAGAAGAGTAATCAAGTGGCCACCCGAACCATTTCCAACAAGTGGATCTGACTCACCTACTTTACCGACCTGACCTAATGTGTGTCAACCATCCACGAGAAGACCAAAAAGAGTGGAATATACCAAAGACCATTTCACATCCCAACCCTTCGGAAGAGCAGAAATAATCGATATTGTAGATACCATGAAGCCGTGGGGCATGACACAAAGGATTAAATCTCTTTGAAAAAGGAAATACAGATGCTAGTGGAGAATGAGAAGTTGCTTAAGTACGTGAAGAAACGGGCGCAACAAGGAGTTGCATCAAAAGAAAGAGTGGCAGTAAAGAAACTGGAAACAACGATGGTTATAACATAGGTAAAAAATATCTTTGATGTATCTGTGGAATACCTAGATCCCGACGTCAATCGAAATGTCATTGGGGTCATCGAAGAAGAAGTTATGGAGATTCGGAAGAAGGTAAGTAGTCTTTGTCAGTTTTTTGAGTCTCTGACGATCTTTAGAGGTGATTCCATGGCAAAGATTACAAATTCTTCCCGAAAATGGCACATCGTGAATCTGGCAACTCAGTTGGAGTCTCGGACATCTCCTCATCTTCGCGGGAGTCCATCACCAATCCTGTACTTCTATGACGACGATATGAGGGGGGATATAGGAGACCCTCATGAAGATGCTGTCGTGATTGGGGCGACAATCGCAGGAGAGGAAGTTCACCGCATACTTGTGGATACTGGAAGTTCCACGAATATAATCTTTTCGTCTAGTTTTGCTCAGTTTAAGAATCCGCCAGTAATTTCAAGGTCAGATCGGACTATTTTTGGGTTTACAGGGACAATAGTAGTGGTAATTGGCGAATTCGAAGACATTGTGCAGTTCGGCCGCAAGCCGTTCAAAAAGGAGGTCATGGTTCTATTCGTGTTGTTGATGCGTCCGCTTAGCATAATACAATTTTTGGTAGATCATAGCTGTCAGGAATGCATGAAGTGACATCCATAATTCATCAGTGTTTGAATTACATGGTTGGCAACAATGTAGGAGTCGTGAGAAGTAGTCAGAAGGCAGCCTGAGAATGTTACCGTGCCGCACTGACACCAAAGGGCGACCAAGAAATAGTACAGGCAAAAGAATAGCAATTAGTGGGGCTTCCTTTGGGGCCACTACCGGTAGACGATCCCCGAGAAGCCCCCGACATGCTAAGTACAGATAAAGATTTTAAAAATTACAAGTTTATAGAAGAAAAAATCTTGAAGCTCGGAACCAACTTATCACCAGACTTTCGAGAGAAGTTGATTTCGTTGTTGGAGGAAAGGTTACATTTATTCTCTTGGTGTTCGGAAGATGTAACCGGGGTTCCAGATAATCTAATAATTCACAGTATAACAATTAACCGAAACGTGCGACCTATTTCACAAAAGTGTCTGGCCTTCTCATCAGAAAAAGCAGAGATTATACTACGGGAAGTTGAAAGAATGTTAAGCGTCAGGCACATCAAAGAGTCAAAATATACACTGTGGACATCCAACCCTCTCATAGTCCAAAAATAAAAATGGAAAGTGGAGGATGTGTGTGGACTTCACTGACCTCAACAGAGCATGCCCGAAAGATCCATTTCCGATACCGAGAATCGATCAGTTGGTTGATTCAACGTCAGGAAACAAGTTACTTTCTTTCATGGATGCCTATGCAGGATAAAACCAGATCAAGTTAAACCTGACCGACTAGGGAAACACTACTTTCATAACCGAGCGAGGGCTATACTGTTATAATGTCATGCCCTTCGGGATGAAAAATATAGGCGCAACGTATCAGAGATTAGTAAACAAGGCATTTGAGAAGCAGATCGAGAGAAACGTGGAAGTTTACATTGACAACATGCTCGTCAAAAGTGAGACCGACGATAACCATCTTGTTTATTTGAGAGAAACCTTCGATATCCTAAAGGATATAAACCTCAAGCTAAACCCTGAGAAATTCTCTTTCGACGTTCGGTTAGGAAAGTGTTTAGGTTTATTGGTTAGAAAAAAAGGGATTGAAGCAGACCCGACCCGGTTGCAATCTTTGAATAACATTGCACCTCCGAGGAGTATTAAAGAAGTTCAGATACTGACCGGGAGGTTGGCAGCATTAAATCGATTTATCTCTCGTTCCTCTGACAAGTGTGCCCTGTTTTTTCAGGTTATGAGAAATGCTAGAGCTTTCGCATGGACATCAGCCTGCGACGAGGCTTTCGCGGGGATTAAAAATTATTTGTCATCCCTGAACCTTTTAACAAAACCCCTGAATGGAGAAAATTTGTTTTTGTATATAGCGGTTTCTGATTATGCAGTGAGGGCAGCTTTGGTCAGCAAGTCAGGGGCGGTCCCTAAAGCAGTTTACTTTGTAAGCAAAAGTTTGTTAGATGCAGAAACAAGATATCTCAATCTTGAAAATATGGTGTTGGCCCTAGTTATCGCGGCATGAAACATGCGACCATACTTCCAGGCTCAATCGATAGTTTTCAGAACATATTTTCCTCTCAAGTACGTAGTGCAACTGCCAGACATATCTGGATGAATGTCCAAATAGTCGGCCAAATTGGGCAATTTTGATATTGATTTTGAGCCACGAACGGCCATAAAGGGCTAAGCTTTAGCTGATTTCTTGGTAGAATTTCATTTGAGCCAACCAGAAAAAGTGGAATTCCCGAAGACAGTAGACCATAGGAATGGGTAGTCCGAACCGACAGAGGATCAAATGTCAGCGGATGGGAGGTGGGCGTGCAGATAACCACACCTTCGGGAATAATGATGCATCAAGAAATCTGTTTCGGTTTCACCACATTTAATAACAAGGCTGAATGCGAGGCCGTGCTAGCTGGTTTGAGATTGGTGCAAGTATGTGGCGTCGGACATATACGTCTCGTTAGTGATTATCAGTTACTAATAAATAAAGCTTCGGGTGCATCAGAAGCCAGAAAAGAGTATCTGGTTCAGTATCTGGCTGCGCTGCGCGTATTGGCTGCCTTTTTTACCAAAGTAACTTACAAGCACATTCCCAGGGCCGAAAATATGATTGCGGACTCCCTTGCATCAGTGTCTTGTTCGAACAACTACCCATGGATAATAACTCAGGTAAATTCTTCAATTATTAAGAGGACAAAGCTTGACAACCGACCCGAAATCGCTTACCAGATATCTTCGATAACCTTGTCGGAATGGAGAAAAGATATTATAAACTTTCCAGCAGAGGGTTCTTTACCAGAAAATAGAGCGTCGGCAAGAAAAATAGAAAACAAAGCACAGGGATATGTGCTTTTTGGAGATGTACTTTACAAGAAATCTTTTAGCATACCGCGACTGAGATATTTTGGAACGAACGAATCGCAAATAATTTTATCTCAGCTTCACGGCGAAGAAAGGGATGCTCATTGCGGCTTCAAAGCATTGATAAATAGGGTTTTCCTTGCATGATTCTATTGGTTGACTGTAACAGCCGATGCGAAAAGCATAGTGAAAACATGTGATACTTGTTAGAGGTTTGCAAACGTAATTCATACGCATGTTGTTTCCATGTAATCAATCTCAGAGGGCCTCCCTTTTGACCGATGAGGAATCGATCTGGTAGGGCCATTAACGATGGCATCTAGCGGAAGACATATGATAGTAGTTGCAGTGGATTACTTCTCCAAATGGGTCGAGGCCGAGCCATTATGAGGAACGAAGAATAAGGATATCATTAAATTCATCTGGACTCACCATTGAAAACGGACCGTAATTTGATAGCAATGAAATGAAGTCTTTTTGCTCGTCCCTTAGAATCAGGCAATGCCTTTCGACACCTTTCTACCCGCAGGCGAACGTATAGGTCGAGGTCATAAATCGGAATATTGTAGATGGACTCAAGAAAAACTTAGAAGGAAATATTGGCAAATGGCCGGACTATTTGCAGGATGTGCTTTGGGCCTACTACACAACTCCCCGAACGACAACTCAAGAATCACCTTACGCTCTGGTTTACAGAATAGATGCGGCAACCCCTGTCGAGACAATTTTCCCCTCTTTCGGGGTCAGGAATTATGACGAGGGTAGGAATGTAGACGACCAATCTTTAGCTCTTGATTTAGTAGAGCAGAAGTCAAGTCGAGCACAGTTAAATTCACTACACTACCAGACCGTGATGAGGAGTCGATATGCATCGAGAGTTCGCCGACTAGAGGTCAAGGTCGGAGATATGGTTTTGAGAAGATTTTTTCTGCACACTAATGATAAAAGCCTCTGAAAACTTGCACCAAATTGGGAAAGTCCATATCAAGTCGTGTAAAAATTCAAGAACGACACCTAGAGGCTTCAAGACAAGAATGGGCGACTCTTGAGACTCCCATGGAATATTAAACATCTGAAAATTTATTTGGATTAAATTTTCAATTTCTGTTATGATTAATTAGAACTGTGTAAAAACTCTTGATTGGTGATGCACTCTTTCCTACCTTGGTAGCGCGACGAGGTTTTAATGAGGCATCCATGGCAATTGATTTGTTTAATCTACTCGATTTGCTTTTAAAATTTCGGAAGCGTAATTAAAGGAAAGTCCATCAACGGACGAGTTGATAGACATAATCCTTGAGTTCGGTAGTTCAAAATTTTCAATTGTCAAATTGATCTACATAGTATACCAAACTTTAACCAGTTTTTCATTTTTTAATTGATCTACATATTTTCCCGATCTAAAAAGGGAAATTTTCAATTGTCAAATTGATCTACATGTTATACCGAACCATAACCGGTTTTCAGTTCTTAATTGATCTACAAATTATCATGATCTAAAAATGGAAATTTTCAATTGTCAAATTGATCTACATGTTATACCGAACCTTAACCGGTTTTTCAGTTCTTAACTGATCTACAAATTATCCCAATCTAAAAAGGAAAATTTTCAATTGTTAAATTGCTCTACATGTTATACCAAACCTTAACCGTTTTTTCAGTTCTTAACTGATCTACAACTTATCCCGATTTAAAAAAGGGAAATTTTCAATTGACAAAATTGATCTACATATTATACCGAACCTTAACCGATCTACAACTTATCACGAACTTAAGTTCATTTACGTTTATCCCGACCTTAAAATTTAGTTTAAAACTGATCTATATTTTTATCAAAACCTTCTTTAACGGAGAACAAACAGTCATAACATGAGAAATAAAGTTAGTTCCTCTACTAAATATGCCCTGTAGGCGAGAACTAAAAAAATTACTAAAAAAACAAATTCAAGCATTTTTATTGTCGGGATCAGTATCTGACATATCAGTGTCATTTTTTTCCTCATCTTCACAAACAACACCAGGCGGGCAATCCTCTTCTTGAACATCTAACCACATTGAGCCCAGTGGCAGGTCGGGAAACTGGCTATGTAGGTTTAAAACGTAAGCAGCTTTAACATCGATCGTTTCCCTCTCCATTAGCTTTCTACACATGGTGGCAAAACTGGCATTTTCGGCTTTGCCAAGATCCCAAAGCTTGTCGGTTTCCTTGGGCTTATTTACCAACAAGTGGCAGAGAAACTGATTCTGGATTTTCAGTGCTGCCAAGTGACCTATTTTACCATCACGGTCTTTCTTGACTCGCGAAAGAGAGGAGCTCAGGGAATTGTTTTTTTCTTGAAGAGATGTCAGGGTCGCCTCGAGTTTTGACACTTTCTCTTCTGCGCTCTTAGCCATATCGTCCAAAATATTTTTGCCCTCATCTTTCTCTTGACCTCTACGTCAAACTCAGTTATTTATTCCTTCGCGTCTGACAAGTCTTGGCTCAGTTGCCCCACCCATCTCTCTTACATAGCTAACGGTACAATCATATTGTACAGTGATAGAGATAAGACATCGTTGCATTGCAAGGAAAACGTATTTGGACTACTAGGCACCAAAATCACCTGAAGCTTCGTCCCGCTAGACGAGGCTCTGTGAGCTCTCTTGACATTAGAGGAGCCGACCTTTTTCTCCTCTAAGGTGAGCTCACCAACTTCATCCTCATCGGCGATCACCACAACAATGTCGTTCTCTGCCGATAACTCTGCAAGCACAGCAAGATCTCCGACCTTGGCACCCTCTTCATATTGCTCGAAGACAGCCGGAATAGTAGTATTCTCACCAAGCGGCAGAACCGTCCTAACCGTCCCTAACTGAGCATCTATCTTTTTCTTCGTTGCTTTTGGCCTTTTGGCTTTATTACCATCAGCCACAAACTTCTTCCCTTTCTTTTTTACCTCCTCATGACAACAAACCTTCCTAATATCTGTGGCAACTACCGGCTCCTTTCCTTCAACCTCAACCTCACCTTTATTTTACTTCTCGGCAATCTCACCAGATTTGGAGCTCTTACTTGGCTCCTTGTTACGTTTCGACAAAAACAAATGCGCGTCAGGCGCGTCGGTCTTCGCCACCAAGTCCACCAAACTGGGTGGTTGACGCAATTGTTCTATGGCCAGGGGTTCGTTAGAGCAGCGCCAAAGGAACTCATTATCAAGTTGGTGTTCTTGCAGCATCTATGGAATGCCCGACCCAAGTTCTTCCGAGCATAGTCTTTTAACACCTGAAAGGTTAACTTGGCATCTTCAAAGTAATCCCTTTTCAGCTCCTGGATATGTTCCTTGCAAACTGAAATAATAGTTCAGATATAAAACTGGTGTGGATAATAATCGCCTGAGGGTAGGCTGGTAATTTCAGTTGATGTTTTATGGTGGTATGTGGGTGTTTAAGTGTTTAGAGTAGAGAGTAGAGAGATAATTAAGCAGCTTGGTACCAGTTAATTCTCATTATTCATAGTTAATGCAGGTGGTTGGGTATTTATACCTTGATGTTTGGGCCCTTATGGGCTTTCGGGTCATGTTTAATGGACCCGGGTCATGTTCAAAGACCCATGAGCTCTAAGTAGGAGAGCAAGTAGCTTAGTCAAGAAGTGTTTAGGTTTTTTAGTACTTTTGTCATAGTTCGAACAATCCTATGGTCATGGTGTTCAAAGTGATCTGTCCGGTTCATGTGATCTGTCCGGTCTGTCCGGTTTGGAGGCCTTGGACTGATCTGTCCCTGTCCGGGGAGCATGCTGAATTCAGAATCATCAGGAGCCCCTTTTTTAGGTGTTTGAGCAAGTATTCTTGATAGAGACCTGAAAAAACAGTCTGACATTAGAAGTAGCTTTCAATCCGGACAGGTCTATGGGTTTACCCGGACAGATAAAACTTCACGAATTCAAAACGGTTTTTGCCAGAGTTCGTAGGACACGTGTCACACTCTGACTGGTTGCTTTAGCCGTTTTTTCACCTTGAATTTCAAACCCACCTTATTCGAAAAGCAACCTCTTTAATTACATATGGTGACATCAGCGCCGTCTTTTAATCATTGCCAAACTTTTCGAATTCTCCTAGGAATCAACTACTTTTTCAGATTCACTATAAATTCAAACTCACTTTCTACTGTTTTACTATCTCTTTCATATTTACTCTGCATATTTACTTAGAGCTTTCTCTCTCTAAAGCAAAGATTTTCTTGGTAGTTTATGTTTACAGCAAGGACTGCATTGATCAAAGGTGGATGGCTCAACCTTTCTGAGTTGGAGAAGGCACAAAAAGTCGAGAAGGAAAGACGAATCGCAGCAGGGTTACCTACCTCGCCTGTCGACAGACCAATCTCCTCTGCTACAGAGTCAGATCGAGGCTCGTCCTCTTCTAAAGGTACTAAGCCCGAAAAACTATTTCAATCCACTCTCTCCCCCATAGTCTTTGGTTCCTCAGTTCAGGAGTCAGTGCCTACTGGCTAGCCAGGAGTTACAGTCACAAGTTTTAGGAAACCTTCTCCTTTTCTCGCAATTGGATCAGACACAGAGCACTCTCCGGAGAAACTGGTTGTTAAGAGGACAAGCCGGCTAGTTAAGGGGCAAGCCTCCAAGAACACTCCCTCAAAATCGGGGGCAAAAAATAGCAGCTCTAGGTCTGGAGTGCCTATCAGAGCTCCCCGGGAAAGACTACCCGGTCCGGAGGCCAGCAGCCCAGCACTTCAAAGAGAGAGTTCTGCCGCAGAACCCCAGCCTGAGACTAGAAGTCAAGAAAACACAGAAAACCAACAGTCCGGAAGCCAGGCTGAGCCAAGTTTGAATTCCCCCCGGGCCACTGCCACTGATATTCCTCCTACGATCATGGAGGAAAGAATGGAGGACTCTGTTGAAGAAGTCCATTTTGAGTCTGAGCCATCCGGTCAGACTAGCAACACTGCTGCTGCCAAAAAAGATAAGGGCAAAGAAAAACTATGCATGAGCCATCTGAAGCTGCCGGAGTGTCTCGAAGGGAAGGTAGGGCCTTGTTTTCACAGGGTCGAACTTAAATATCTCTTGGCCCTACAGAAGACCAAGTATTCTTTCACCCATACGGTTGAACTAGGTCGAATGCGCACAAAATGGGGGATCCTAGAAAATGTGAAGATAAGGATTCCCATAGATCCTGAAACTCCTATGGATTGCAAGCTGAATGAACTAGTCGTCTTCACAGAGCTACTCAATTGGGGACTCAGATTCCCATTGGACCCAGAGATTATCAGATATTTTCATCTGATCAAACTCTGTCCGAGCCAACTGAGCCCCAACGCTTGGTATACTCTGATGTCATGTATCATGGCATCAAGGCTGTCCGGGATCCCTCTTCATATGGAAGAGTTTGATGCAGTGGCCAATCTTTGCAAACAGCACCAATTCCCCTTCTACCATTTCAATATGGGGGACAGTTTCAAAGCTGTTAATGATCTATTGGAGTCTGAGGGTAAATGGAGGAGCCAGTTTTTGTTCCTCAGTGGCGCTTGGGAAAACGGAAAGAAGATCAAGTCCGGAGAGAACCCAAGCCTCCTCAGAAGCAGGTGGAGGAGTGACCGTAAGTCTTCTACTTTAAATCTTTGTCTACTTATTTCTTCTTAAAGTTGGTTTTAAATTAATTGATCTTTCTTTTGTCTTAACAGAACTGCCTAAGGAGTTCGGTGATTACTTGAAGGCCGGACATGTTACTTGTGGCAAAATCAATGCCTGGGCCGCAGAGAACTGGGGGAACCGATTCTACAATGCCTTCACTAGTGGAAATCTGGCAAGGTCTCACCCGTGGAACACCACAGGTCGGAGAGACTTAACTTGGGAGGAGTTCACCACCCAACCTTCTCCGGACACAGTGCTTAAGAGGTCCCATGAAGCAGATGGGACACTTTTCCTGCCAGGCCGTGCCAAAGCCCCAAGCAAAGTGAAGGGCAAGAAGGTGGTGAGCGATGCTAATCCTGCTGATGCTGAGAAGGATGCTCCAACAGAACCGGAGAGGCCGGCTCAGAGCCAAATCGATGCTGCCCTTTTGCAGGTAGTGGAGCAAAAGACCGAAAGGCAGGAAGCAGACCTTCCAAAACCTCCAAGGGCTTCCAAGAGGAATCGCAAGCAGGGGAGTGAAGGGGCAGACCGGGCAGCCAAGAAGAAAAAGACTGCAAAGGGAGATGAGCTTGCTCTCCGGGATCCGGAGCCTTCTTTCCAGGCTGACCCTTCGGACCCAACACATGCTGAAGAGATCCCAAGGGACTTTCATACCGATGAGGTCGAGGGAGGAGATCTCAACATTGATGAAGTCGACATCACCGGTCTTGGTGAGCTTGGTGAATACTTCCTCAACCTCCCCAGACACGACTTCGCAAGGCCTTACATTCCTCCGAGCAGCTCCAATACGGTCAACTTCAATGGTAAGACTTTCATTATCTCTAGTGAAAAGGACACCATTGCCCACTCCTTGCTAAGCAACGTGCAGCCGGTACTTACACTGGAGAGACAAGTTCGGGGTTAAACAGACATCATCAAAGACCTTAAGTATGAGAAGGAAAAGCTGTCTGATGACCTTCGCACTGCTACTGCCAATGCTGACATGCTAAAGGAAGCAAACGAGGAGTTGAAGAGGAATCAGGAGGAAAGCGCCACAAAAGTTGCCACCCTAGAGGAAACCATAAAAGACCTCCGGGAGAAGCTGTCCGGTGTGGAGAAAGATCTTACTGCCTCGAAAGAAGAGACCAAGGCAAAGGACAAGATTATCACCAACTTGACCACTGACAAGATTGCTCTTGAGAATGCAGTGTCCGAGGCTGCCGAGGAGAAAACCGCTTTGTTAAGGGATCAGGAGGCTACGATCAATGCCAAGATCAGTGCATATGCCAACCAGATGATTAAAAGCGAAGAGCTATTGCTTGAGAAGGTGAGGTCTGACATGGTTCTACTTTTCCATGAAACATTTCCGGACAGGAACCTATGGGACTTATGGCTTTATGTTGAGCCCGACGAGCTCCCATACCACACGATGGCTGAAGGTGACAGGTATGGCTACTCTAGTGGCTCCTCGGTTGATGAAGAACACACTAGGGAGAGCCCAGACGAAGAGAAGGACGATCCCAAAGGCAAGAAGATAGACGAAGGGAAAAGCGACTTTAAGGGCAAGAAGGCAGATGAAGGTGAGCCATCTTCAAAGGCTCAACCTTAACTTACGATCTCCTTTGTTTATTTTTTATTCAGACTAAAGTCCTTGGAAGGCCAAGGCACTCTTTTTGTAATGGTGTCCGGTACTCGACCGGATAGGTTTTTTGTGTTGTATCTTGACTATTTAAAAGTCCTTGGAAGGCCAAGGCAAGTTTAAGTTATTTCATTCAATGAATATCTCTGTTTTGTGCAACCATCATCTTCTTTCATTGTTCATTTTAATTTTGACAGCCAGGGTTTAAGTAGCCTCTAGTTGTTGCATTGTGAGAGTGTTTAAATTATCCGGCTAGAGTTTAAATAGCCCTTAAATATTTCAGTCCGGATAGTATGACAAGGGACAAAACTTTAAACAACACTTAGAAAATTTTTAAGAAGGCATTGAATTTTATTTAACAGCCCGGACACCTCATTAAAACCTCTCCGTGCCACTGGGGAGGAAAAAGTATGCCCCCAAATATTTACATGGATGTTTAAACAAGTAAATATTTATACAAGTGTTATTCCAAGTACATCCGGAGATGCTCAATATTCCAAGGATGAGTTAGAACTCTGCCATCTTTGTCTTCCAACCAATAAGTTCCAGGCTTGATTCTTTCAACAACTATATATGGGCCCTCCCAAGTTGGGGCCAGCTTTCCGAAGAGCTTTTCTTTAGTGTGTAAGAAGACCTTCCTTAATACTTTGTCCCCTGGTTGGAAATCTCTTCTTTTAACTTTGGAAGCAAACCTGCTCCTCATCAAGCCCTGATAGTGTCCAATTCTAAGGTGAGCTTTAACCCGTTTTTCTTCTATCAAATCAAGTTGACTTCTGATTGCCATTTCATTAGCATGTTCGGAGAAGTTGTGAACATGAAAGGAAGGGAGGGTCTTCTCTATGGGGGCTACTGCATCCATCCCATAGACCAAGGCGAAGGGTGATTCTTGTGCTGCAGCCCCAGGTGTTGTTCGGTAGACCCATAAGACTTATTGTAGATAACTAGGCCACTTCCCAGCAGCCCCTTCCAAATTCTTCTTTAAACCGGAGAGTATAGTTCTATTAGCCACTTCAACTTGCCCATTTTCTTGTGGGTGGAAAGGTGAAGAAAAACAATGTTGTATACCCCTTGAGGCACAGAAGCTCTCCATTTCTCTATTGTCGAACTGTGGCCCATTGTCTGTTGTTATCTTCTGTGGGACACCAAATCTGCAACATATGTTGGACAGAATAAATTTTATGACAGCTTTTGAGGTTGTCCCTGCCAGAGGGGCTGCTTCTATCCACTTCGAGAAGTAGTCAATGGCCAAAATTATAGTTTTGCGCCCTCCGGACGCCACAGGGAGAGGGCCTACTAAATCCAATCCCCATCGAGCAAAAGGAATGGGCTCAGAAATTGACTCTAAAGTTATGGCTGGTACATGAATTTCATTGTTGTATCTCTGGCATGGGTCACACCTTCTTACCAATTCCTTAGCATCTTTCATGATTGATGGCCAATAGTAACCGGAGAGTAAAACTCTTCTTGTCAAAGCTCTAAACCCACAATGGGCTAACCCCTCACCATCGTGTAATTCGGAGAGGACTTCTTGTGATTCCTCACCCCCCAAACAACGCACGAGAGGTTTACTATATGACTTTTTGTACAACACTTCTCTCAATATAATGAAACCACGAGCCTTGTGTTTCAACGTTCTGGCCTGTGACTTATCTGAAGGCACGACACCATCGGAGAGATATCATAGGAGAGGAAACCTCCAGTCTTGAGGCTGTTTCACTTGTATTTCAAAAATTTCCTCTTCTTTACCCTTACTAAGTTGAATAGAGGGGCTTTCGAGCACATGGATCCATGGATATGAATCCGTATATGCTATGGTTGCCAATGAGTCTGCTAGCTCATTTTCTGTCCGGGGAATGTGCTCATAGATAACATCTTTAAACTTAAGTGCTTCATTTTTTAGGAGGAGTAAATACTTCACAAGTTTCTCTTTCTTAGCCTCAGATTGGCATTGGGCATGGTGGATAAGTAGTTGGGAGTCACTTAACAGCTTGACCCTCTTAGCCCCACAAATGTAGGCTAACTTTAACCCAGCTATAGCTGCTTCGTATTCGGACTCGTTATTAGACGCCCTGAAAGCAAAACAAATAGCCTGGTACATCTTATCTCCATACGGGGAAGTTAAACATACTCCTGCACCACATCCCATTGTGCTAGATCCACCATCTGTTCGGACGACCCATAATTTTTTATCTTTTATATCAGTAGCTTGCTCCGAATCCCTGTCGAAGTGGAATTCGACCAGAAAATCAGCCACAGCTTGGGCTTTGACTGCTGTTCGGGGAGCAAAGTCTATGTCAAAGTCCCCCAACTCTACTGACCACTTGGTCATTCTACTCGAAATGTCTGCTTTTTGAAGGACATTCTTTAGGGGAAAAGAGGTCCGGACGATGATAGGATGAGCCTGGAAATAAGGCCTCATCTTCCTTGCAGCTATCACCAAGGCTAATGCCAATTTTTCAAGTTTTAAGTAACGCTTCTCTGCATCTATCAAGATTTTGCTGATGTAGTACACTGGATGGGGATAACTATCGACCTCTCTTACCAGCACAGCACTGGTGGCACTACTTGAAACTGTCAAATATACAAAGAGAGTCTCCCCATCGACTGGCTTGAACAAAGTTTTGGGGGAGGACATGTGTTTCTTGATCTCATTGAAAGCCTCATCACACTGCGGGGTCCAATCAAAGCCCCTTGCACCCTTCAAAGTTTGAAAGAAAGGAGCACACCTGTCCGAAGACCTTGAGATAAACATGTTTAAGGCAGCTAACCTCCCCGTTAACCGTTGTACTTCTTTAATGTTTCGAGGAGGTTCCATTTGGAACAGAGCATTGAGCTTGTCCGGATCGGGTTGGATTCCATGCTCACTTATGATATAGCCTAGAAACTTCCCGGACTGCACTCCGAACACACACTTTTTAGGGTTTAATTTCAAATTCACTTTCACCAAGTTGGCAAACGTTTCTTGGAGATCGGACAACTGCAACTGCTCATGTACGCTCTTCACCATCATGTCATCAATGTACACTTCCATATTTCTTCCAATTTGATCAGCAAATGCCTTGTTGACTAACCTCTGATAAGTAGCCCCATCATTTTTCAAACCAAATTGCATAACTTTGTAGCAATGAAGACCCCTGTCTGTGACAAATGTGGTATGCTCTTGATCCCTTGGATTTACTTGAATCTGATTGTATCCGGAGAAAGCATCCATAAAGGAAAGCAGCTTGTTCCCAGAGGTAGAGTCTACTAACTGATCAATCCGGGGGACCGGATACAAGTCTTTTGGGCAAGCTCTATTGAGGTCTGTGAAGTCAATGCACATGCGCCACTTGCCATTCTTCTTTCTCACCAAGACAGGATTGGCAGTCCACAAAGGATATTGAGACTCCTTGATATGCCCCATCTTTGTGAGCCTGTCAACCTCTTGCACAATGACATGAGCTTTTTCTTTGGAAAAAGCTCTTCTTTTTTGAACTACTGGTGCTACGTCTCTCCGGACTAATAGCTGATGTGATATCACTTCTGATGAGACTCCAGTAACATCAGCATTGCACCAAGCAAAAACGTGCTGATGGTTCTTTAAAAACTTCAACATTTTATTCTTCAACATAGGCGGCATTTTAGACCCTATCTTGACGTTTTACCCATCTTCCAAACAGTGTGTTTCCACCTCTCCAACTGGTATCAACACTCCGGGGGTCTCCCTGGGGTCATCAATTTCACCCTCACCCCCAGAAAGGCCCTCAAACTGCTATTGTTCATTGATACGGACTGCCCCCAGCGTTCGAGGAGCCAAGGCAGTGGCATAACATTCTCTTGCAATCTTTTGGCTGCTCTGGACAACTCCAACCTGCCCCTGAACAACATACTTCAAGCATTGGTGGACTGTTGAAGCCACCGCGTGCATCCTAGAGAGCCAAGACCTCCCCAGAATGGCATTGTAGCAAGTGGGACAATCCAACACAATAAAGAGTATTCTAACCATTTGCTTGAAAGGGCCCTTGACCAATAACACCTCTTCTTCGAACTCTCCGATCACATCTGCTGAGCTGCCTATGAAGCCCACGATTGGCATGTCCGAATTCTGAATTACAGCTGGATTTTTCATTTTCTTGTAAGTGGTTAGAAAAAGAATATTGGCTGAGCTCCCAGTATCCCCCAAGATTCGTCTTATGTCATTGCCCCCTATAGATGCTCCTATGACAACAGCATCCTCATGAGGGCCAGCAATGTTTCTTAAATCATCTTCATCAAACACAATGAAAGGAAATGAGTTTGGTGACTGATAGGATGTCATGCCTCTTTCTAGCTGGGAGGCTAAAGTATGAACGTGCCTCTTCCTCGAAGAAGCATTATGAGCTGTCATTGTGTCCCCTCCGAAAATTGTAAGCGACTCAAAAAACTTAATGAGCCCGGAGACCGATCTAGAACATTCCTCTATAGCACCCACTCTGTTTCGAGTTGGATCAGGATCCAAATATTCAGATTCCACGTCAAACCTTTCAACTATAACCATGGCCCCCTCCGGAGCAACATTACTTGGACCAACCCGGTGAGTGTTGTCAGGCCTGTTGCCTCCTCTTCTTTAAACGTAAGCTCCCAGCTTCCCCCTTTCAATCAGGTTTTGAACTTCTTGCTTTAATGCTATGCAATCATCGGTGGTATGGCCAATATCATTGTGATATTGGCAAAAAGAGTTGTTGCGATGCTCTCTGGGAGACTGCAGCGTTGCCGGTCTCCGGTAATGCACCTCATCCTTTGTTTTATCAAAAATGGTGGCCACACTTTCTTTTAGCTCTGCGAACCACTCCGGCTGGACCCATGGCCCTCTTTTGTTTCTGGATTGCTGACTTTGAGCAGGAGCAGCTGGCTGACACTGAGCTTTTGCCCTACCATGCCCCTGTCCGGTTTCTCTTGCTTTGTTCCCGGACTGATTTTGATTGGGACTGGGTGCCACCGGGGTAGACCTCACCTGCCTGTGCACCCTGGTTTTCTTTGTTTCATCAACATTTATCTGTTTGCCAACCTAATTCAGCAACCCTCCCCAGGTCATGGCCTTCTTTCTGGTTACTGAATCAGCTAGATTGCCTGGATTCAAACCTTGCCTTAGGGATGCTATTGCCACCTGTTCGAAGCAATCAGCCAACCCATTCTTGGTGTTCACAAAACGACTTATATATTCTTTCAAGGATTCATTTGGTTCCTGGGCACAATGGATTATTGTGTCTCCATTGCCCTTCAGCTCTTTACTCCCTACGAACTGCCTTCGAAAGGCCACCCAAAACGTATCGAAATCTTTAATACAACCTTGAGGCAGGCTGTTGTACCACTTCAGAGCACTCCCCGTAAAGGATTGGGAGAATTCTCTACAAAGTAGTTTATCATCATCATCAAAGTTCATCATGAAGTTTTTAAATTGTTCCAGATGGTTGTCCGGATCAGTACTACCATTGTACTTCTCTATTTTGGTGCTGTCAAACCTCTTGGGGAGGTTTCCGGACAGAATTTTAGAAGACAATGGAGATTGCCTCCAATTTCTTCCACGACTGAACACAGTATCCTCATTGGGAGTTGCAAAGATACCTGGTTCATCGTGGAAGGCAAAGGGATCCATCAGCATCTTGTCCACATGCCTCCGGCTGTGTGATGACCCTTTTCCAATATTCTTCTTCATTTTTCCATGTCTATCCGTTTTTCTTGAATACTTTTTGATCTGCCTTTGTTTCTTTCTAGTTCGACCCTCATCGCTGCTAGAGGACAAGTATTTTTCAACTCTCTCACTGTCCGAAGAGCTATCAGAAGATTCTGAGCTCGAGTCAGAACTCTCCACAGGCTTGGACCGGTGAGATTTTTTAGAACAGGCATGAGTCTTTTTGGTGCTCACATGAGTTTTTGAAGACCCATGCTCTCTGGGGTTATCGGTGTGATGAGCAACCGATGCTTTGGATTTTTCTTTCACGCCCATCTTGGCTTTTTCTGCCCTCAGACCTTCTATTTCACACTTTAGCCTATCACGCTCTTCGATAGTGTATTCATCGTTCTCTTCCACCACTTCGAGCAAAGCCGGTGGTTGCTCTGTATTGTCCGGATTCATTCGAACAGATTTTCTTAGCTGGTTTTGAATGCTTGATTCAGGCACCTTCTCCTCCCACTGTGGTCGCCAATTTGGTGTGGATAATAATCGCCTGAGGGTAGGCTCGTAATTTCAGTTGATGTTTTATGGTGGTATGTGGGTGTTTAAGTGTTTAGAGTAGAGAGTAGAGAGATAATTAAGCAGCTTGGTAGCAGTTAATTCTCATTATTCATAGTTAATGCAAGTGGTTGGGTATTTATACCCTGATGTTTGGGCCCTTATGGGCTTTCAGGTCATGTTTAATGGACCCGAGTCATGTTTAAAGACCCATGAGCTCTAAGTAGGAGAGCAAGTAGCTTAGTCAAGAAGTGTTTAGGTTTTTTAGTACTTTTGTCATAGTTCGAACAGTCCTATGGTCATGGTGTTCAAAGTGATGTGTTCGGTTCATGTGATCTGTCCGGTCTGTCCGGTTTGGAGGCCTTGGACTGATCTGTCCCTGTCCGGGGAGCATGCTGAATTCGGACTCATCAAAAACAAAGATATATTACCGTCATGAATCCACGTGCGCAGCAGCCGCCTCACGTTCTCAGGAGTATAGGGTCCTCCGGTTTTCCAACAACCGCTAACTAAACGAACCGATGCTTCCATGAGTTATCACCTTCTAAGAAATTATTTACGATCTTCCAATTTGTTTCCAAATAAGAGTAAAAGAAAGGTAACTTTGGCGATCTAGAAAGCCCGGACATGGCGACATACTCTTCTGTCGGTATAACACGGTCAAACAACCAAGAGGCAATGATGCAGGACATAAGCGTGTACCAAGTGTTGGGAGTCAGCTGGGACGGGCAAAGACCAATGACCTCAAAATATCTCACAATCTTTGGGTCCAGAGGGAGTCTGAGACCCCAGTTGAAGAGCTCCGTAAAAATAAGCATCTTTCGGGACTTAACATGTAATGGTGTTTCCTCAGGAATGGTAAAACACACTTTTACACTCTCTGGTATGCCCCACCAGATCAGTAACTTGGGTTGCTTCTTAAGAGTGTAATACATGTATTTATCTTCGTACAAAGTGATGAATTTATCCCTGCATAAAGACCGATGATATGTGGTCGTCATCACTTCCTCTATCTCAGGAGGAAGAGGCTCTTCGGAAGGAACAGCAGCAACAACCCATTCACCCACGGCGGCAATCTCTTCTTCTGCTTGGCGTCCCTTTGCGGGACCAGCTTCGGGGTCGGCCAAGGTGGCCACCTCTGGGTTTTTGTCAGCAGCAATCTTTATCCATTCGGCATCGATGGGGTCAGCTTCCTACGAAATGTTGGAACGAGCAACTATTTTGGCTTTGATCGAGATGGGGTTCACAAAGCTTGAGCTACTAACAATGTACTTATGCTTGGGGTCTCTCTCTTGCAGCTTTTTCAAAGCTTCTATTTGTTACCTCTGATTATCAACGTCTCTTTGAGCAACACGCCGAGGAGTAGCAGCGGTGTTAACGTCTGTCCGAACACCGACAATAGTATCGGTCAACTGCACCATTTCGGGTGTGGATGATGCACTAGAATCGCCCATTGTAAGGAACTTGGGCCGGTATCATTTTTCAAATGTTGGTCGAGAGAAGAAGGAAGGGCCAAACTACCAGTGGGAGTTACTGGATTAGAGTTCGAGTGAGCAGAAAAACCGGCAAGGGGGCTCGAGGTTGGATCACTGGAAGAAATAAGAACTGTTTCGGGGCTCGGGACGGCAGGCGAGTCTGGAGAAAACAATGTTTCCACGTGCATGGGTGATGACCAAACAAGATTGTGGGGAGGAGGAACCGATGCAAATGGACTTTTAGTGGAATCCCAAATTAATCTTGCGGCACGGTACTCTTTAGCCCTATGAGTAATGCTGGTTTAATCGATAAACTCGGACACAGGCTTCGACTTCTCTTTAGGATTTCGATTGTTCTTCGAGACGTTCTTTCTCAGAAACACGATAGCTTATCTCTCTAGAACTGGTAAGGAAGACTCTCTCTCTCTAGAATTTTTTGAGGAAGCAAATAATGGTTGATTTGAAGGCATATTTATAGGCAGATTTGTGCCTTAACCGCCTTCTGTATGGGAAAGTTCAAAGGAAAAAGGCCACGGGAAGTTGAAGAGTCTCCTTTAGGAGGTGCGCGATCAGACACACTTCAAATAAGGGAGTGACACGTGAAAGTCATCATCAGCTACTAGAGAGATAGGTAATCATCGAGTTAGCCTGATAGACGTGCAACGGTGTCTGAACTCGTGTGTTCCTCAAGCGAGTCCCACGTGTACATGAACACCAAGGAGCGTGAGAGACCGCTTCGTAGATTGGCCGGATAATATTTTCGACCCAAGTTAGGCCCATCAACTAGAGCCCATAATATGATGGCCCAAGATTGAACCAGCAGTTATCGAACTGATTTTCTCTCTTAAGTACCGCAAGAAATGAGAACGGGTCGGGCATAGCGTTTCATGAGAAAGCGGACCGTTAGCCACGAGAACGAGGAGCGATAGATGCGCATCAGCTAATTGAAAATTTTGATGCAGTCACATTTTCACATCTCCACTAATGAAGGAACCGTCCCCGATGCAGTGAAGCGCTGGAGGCTATTCTCGCCGAATTACAATAAGTCTTCACTCCCAAGCTCTTGAAGACTGGGGGACTGCTCATAAGAAGATAAATCACCGAGCTCAAGTTTAGAAATATTAATTGTTAAGTAAAATAAATGTATTTATCCTATTGTTGTATTTATTATTAGTTAGAGGAGAACATTCCTAAGGTATGAAAAGTGGGGGACAAAGTTGTAAAAGTGGAGGGACCACAAAGGAAATAAGTGGGGGCCACCTCACCCACTATATAAGGGAGCCCACGTTTTTCTGGGTTGGTGGGCATTATTTAATACATTCTCTTTCTACTTTCTCTCTTTACACTTTCCTCTCTAGTCACATCATACACTAGATCCAATATTATTACTTTAGTCACCTTTTGAATTTATCAACTAGCAGTTTCCTAGATACCGTTAGAGGTATCTTACTCGATCAGTTGAGTTACAACTTCAGGGCTCATGGTGTAAATCCACCCAACAAGAAGTTGGTCATTTGCGACCCAATCCTCATATTATGGAATTTTTTAGCTAATAATGTTTCACTTAATGAGACGTCTAGGAGGGCAGAGGTTTTGTCCCCTGTTAGGAAACCTCATAGTCTATTACCTTTGACCATGGGTTAGACCATGGTCTTCCATATGAGATAGTTGTTTCTATCTAACCTTGTATTGTTGATATGTTGATTGTGTTCAAGTGCAGCTTTTTTGTAGTGATGGATGAGCTGTTTGGGAACACAGAACCCGTGGAATTTGTCTTAAGGATGGTGAATCAGTGTTTCCCATTGAAGGCTTGGTGGCTCTGATACCAAGTTAGAATTGTGTTTGAGAAGAACTAACAATTATTTTGTTTTGTATATTTGATATCTGAAATCCTTTATATCATTTACACTATATTTATAGGCTTAGTGTAACAACCTTTGTACAAATATTTATTTTGTAAATGGTCTGTTGTATATTGTAATACATTATGTTACATAAATCATATCTTATCTATTAGTAGTGTTTAGACACAAGCATAACAGATTAGACACTGAATTAGGTAGATTGGGTTTTAGTCAATCAACACATTTTGGCTTATCTTACAGTTGGGTCTGACGCTTTGCTACCTCAAACATCAGTCTCATAGGTCGTTTAGAGATAGGTGGAAGTGAAGTTGTAGTTTGAACCCTTGAAACTACACTTCCACGACTTCTCATAGTGAAGTCCATCTTGATGGTATCCAAAGCAATCTTGCCACAATTCTTGAGAGGCAAGTTGACTCATTTCTTCACATAAATATTAAAAACGATATACACAAAATCTCCATCTTAAATCCACACTACTAGTAGTGTACAAATCAGTTTTGTTTTATAGATAAGTTTTTTCAACACAAAAATGCACATAGTTTAGCCACTACAAAAAATTTATTTATTTGTCATTCAATTAACACTTATTTTCACAAAAACAAATTATATTTTGTTCCCTCACACGTGTATCTAATTACGCAACACATTCGAACCTAACTACACAACTAGAACAAAGTTATTTTCACACTCTAATTAGACGTAATTTTATGCCCTCATCACAATTGTTTTCTTAAAAAACAACATTTTCCAACACAAAATTGCACATGTTTTAGCAACTAGAAAAAAAATGTTTCTCATTCAATTTTCATATAATAAAGTTGTATTTTGTATTTTCACATAATCAGACTTATTTTACAACAACTAATATTATTGACGAAACCATTGTCTTATTATTTTCCCAACAAATTTGCACCTAAATAGGCAAGTAGAACAAAATTGTTTTTTTGCACCATGAATACAGATAATTCCGCACCCCTAATAAAATAACTAAAAAGAAATATATGTTTTTAAAAAAGAAGTTTTTTTTCAACAAAAATGAACATAGCAACTACAAGAAAGTTAGTTGTTTGACACAAAATTAAGACTTATTTTGTTTTTCACACAATCACACTCATTTCGCAGCAAAAAATTCTATTTACGCAACTATTGTCTTCTTATTTCCGCAACATATTTTCTCCCAATTACGCAACAAGAAAAAAAAAATCGAAACAAAACTACACGTAGTTTCGCACCCGGAACATTCAATTTATCTTTCTAAAAACAAGTTTTTAAACAAAAAATACACATAAATTTACAATTACAAAAAGAATAGTTGTTTCACACCTAATAAAACACTTATTTTCACAAAACAAATTGTACTTTTATTTTTCAAAAAAATTATACATAATCCGCAAAATAAAAAAAAAATCTCAAAAAATGATCTAGTTTTGTTCGTCATAAAAAAACAAAACAAATGATATTTTTTTATTTTTTTGGAGCTATTTGAAAGATATAACATTTAAAAAACCGTTAAAACCCCAAATTCCAAAACTCATGTAAATTTCAATAACTTTTTAACCTCTGAATTATTATTTATAGTTATTTTTTTAATGAATGATTAATGATAAATTAGTATATATATCAACAATAATATTTTTGATTTTTTAAAGCTACATTTTAAAAAATATGACACCTAGAAAAAGAAAAAAGAAAACAATAAATAACATGGTTAAAGTTTCTTGGAACACAGTAACTTTGCCCACTATGGAGGGCGGCCTTGGGATTCTAGACCTCAAAATCTGGAATCAAGCGGCTGTCCTCAAACACATTTGGTCAATAGTAAGTAACAACTCTCAGTCCATTTGGAGTTGCTGGATAAAAACAGAAAAAATAAAAAATAATATTTTTTGGAACCTCCCGATGGGATCTTGTCCTTCTTGGATTTGGCGGAAAATTCTTCGCCTTCGTCCCTTGGCTTGTAATTTATGCAGGATAGCAATTGGAAATGGCGAGGGAACCTCATTCTGGTACGATGCTTGGCTCATCCCTTCGTCCCTTGCCTCCCATTATGGCGAAAGTATCATCAAGGATTCCAGACTTGGGAGAAATCTCAAGGTTGCGGATATAATTACCAATGGAAGCTGGAGCTGGCCGTCCAATATCAGAACTGCGAACTCTCGAAGTCGGGCGAGTCTACAAGAGATCCAAAACCTCATTTGCTCTCTCCCTCCCCCCAACATATCATCTGTTGATATCCCCTTCTGGAATGCTAAAGAAGGATGTCCTAAATTCTCCATCAATAACACGTATCATGCTATCCGAGTGTCCCATCCTAAAGTAGGGTGGGCAGGGTTAGTTTGGAACAAATTCAATATTCCACGACATTCTTTCATTCTGTGGCTCGCTATTTCGGGCAAGCTTGTCACCAAAGACAAGCTGCTCAGTTAGGATTATCATATCCCAGCCCATTGTATGCTTTGCAGCTCTGATAATGAAACTACCCCTCATCTACTCTATGATTGCACTTTCACTCAGAGCTTTTGGGCAAACGTAAGTTCTAGATTAGGTTTCCCCATTCTCGCTTCTTGTTGGCAGTGTTGGGTTTGTGAAGCGTTAAATTGGTCTCCATCTCGAAACCTCTCAATTTGGCAATCATGCTTCGCCGCGGTAATCTACCACGTTTGGAAGGAGAGGAATCAGAGAACCTTTGGTTCCCCTCCGGTCCCCGCCTCTTTGGTCTCCCACCGAATTTTCTCAGATCTTCAGTTTCGATTCCAAGGAACGAAGACTGGTTGGACTTACTAATATTATTATTAATAGTCCTCCTTTGTTTGCAGGGATCCTATGTAGCATACAGCTCGTGGCCTGACACTCGTTTGACGGACGGTTCTTTTGCGGATGTTGATGCGGATGTCTAGCTGCCTGAGCTACTCACTGGTCTACTTGTCACGGACGAGCCCTCCCTTTTTATCACGTCTCGATTGTTTAGTTTATGTTATTTCCTATTATATCAAAAGACTACTTTAAGTCGTTTGTAGAAGTAATTGGAGGGGAATGCCCCAGATCCTTGTATGAACCTTTATTTTTCAATTTTAATGCTTTTTAACACAAAAAAATGGTTAAAAACTAAAAATCTTATAATTCATGTGATTGTCAATAATTTTTTTCAAACTATCGATTGTTATAATCCGATGGTTATTGATAGATTATTATATATAAATAAATAAAAAGATCAACATTACTTAACTAACTAACTCTAATATTTAATTAAAAAACAAATTGGTAAAACGGCTATAATTTGTTTATTTCTTGCTCCAGAAATCGAAGAGTACTTCTCCTCTAGAGTTAGTGCGGTCACTGCTACTAGTACCGGAGAAAAGAGTACAAAACCTATCGGAGAATGTCTGTGAGACCCAAATGGTGGAGAACTATCTGGTGGAGATCAGAAAAAGCAAGCGTGATGGTAATCTTCTTAAGAAGAGAAGAGTAGGTTTATTGACGGTCTCAACAGCAGTCAACGGATGTTACACAAAATGCTGCCGCAATCGACGGAAAGCATACCTTTAATGGTACAAGGAGTGACTTATGGGGATCCTCTGCTGGAGCTAGAAGCCACTACTCAGTTTAGAATGTTACTAATTGAGAGTAGTCCACCGATCAGTGAAGTAATCAAAGCAGATTTTGCACCAAAATTTGTCGAATTTCTTGCCAGGCAAGATCTTCCTCAATTGCAACTTGAAGCTTCTTGGGCATTGACAAACGTTGCATCCGGGACATCAGAGAATACACGGGTGGTCATTGAACATAGTGCAGTATCTATGCTTGTGAAGCTTCTTGGCTCTGCCAGTGATGACGTTAAAGAATCGATGCTATGGGCTTTAAGTAATGTAGCTGCTGATTCTCCGAGTTGTAGAGATCTTTCTCTTAGTAATGGTGGTCTCATGCCATTATTAGCTCAGCTGATTGCCGTTCAAGATTATCCATGATGAGAAATGCTATACAGACTCTATCGAATATTTGCGACGGTCCTTTTGAACAGGTGAAGCCTGCATTGCCTGTTCTTCGACAACTAATTCACTTGAATGATGAAGTCAGCCTCACATATGCTTGCGCAGCTCTTTCAGTTCTTTCACATGGACCTACGGATAAAATTCTGGTTGTAATTGACGCAAGTGTCTGTTCATGACTTGTGGAACTTCTAGGTCATCCATCTGCTAATGTTTTGATACCTACCCTTCTAACTGTCGGAAACATTGTCTCCGGTGATGATACTCAGACTCAGTTTAAACTGCTATTGATTAAGTTAATAAATCTTTTTGAAAAACCAAATCATCTCAAGACTTTGATAAGAAAAGGATGACTAATCTTATCAAAAGCCTTGCACACGTCTAATTGAATGATAATATTACCGTCCTTGACTTTCCTATTTAAATCATAGAGGAGTTCTTTGGCGATTAAAACATTTGACCGAATGTTATTACCAGGCACAAAACCTCCTTGAGAGCTAGAGATTATCTTAGGCAAAAGAACAACAAGTCTATCATTTAGGATCTTAGCCATAATACGGTTAAGCAAAGAACATAAGCTTATAGGCCGATAATCATTCCAACTAGTAGGGTTGATAGACTTAGGTATAAGGCAAATGCCTGTAGCTATAATACCTTTGGGAATGGTATTACCTCTAATAAAATGATGCAGGGCTAGAATAAGATCAATTTTAATAATGTTCCAACACTTTTTATAGAAGAATAAGTTGAACCCATCCATACCTGCCACACTTGAGGCCTTCAAGTTGTTGATGGTTTTAAGAACTTCATCTTCTAAAGGAAGCTTGAGTAAACTCTTGTTGTCTTCTTGAGTGATGATATTGGGAATGGTGTTGAACATTGAATGATTCATCATATCTATCTCCTCTTGCTTGTCTTTATATGGGTTGCTAGCAAGTGCATTAGTGAAAAAGGATACATCAGATTCACGTCTTAGATCCTTGTCAAGAACCCAATTATTGTTTTTTTTAATACCATTTATGGAGTTCTTCTTCCTTTTCTTGGAGACATAATTATGAAAGAGCTTGGAATTGTTGTCACCATCCTTAATCCAACTAACATTGCACTTTTGAAGCCAGTATTCTTCCTCCATTTTATAGGCATATAACAGCAAAGCATTAGTCCTATTAAGCATATCTTTAGATTGAGTAGAGTTTTGATGTTGATGGACAGATTCCATCCTAAGCACTTCATCTTCCAAATCCTTAACCTTGCTGAAAATATTACCAAAATGATGCTTGTTCCAAGCAATGAGACCCACCTTTAATCTTTTTAACTTGAACCAAAATTTATTCAATGGATCTCCATCAATATCCTGATCCCAGTTTCTAGAAACAAACGGAATGAAGTCTTCATCAAGAGACCACATGTTCTGAAATCTAAAGTTCTTTTTAGAGTTATAGGACATCATAGAAACATTGATTAGAATAGCCATATGGTCAGACCGAGTTCTAGCTTTGTGGATAACACTCGTATTATTAAAAAAGTCATTCCAAGGATTTTTTTTAAAAACCCAGTCAAGACGTCTCCATTTCGATTTGTTGGACCAAGTGAATCTAGACCCAGCATACCCAGCATCCAGAAACCTGCAATCACTTATCATCTTGTTAAAATCATCAGCACTATTTTGGCAGAAAGTTGAGCAACCTATTTGATCATCTACAGAACTAATAGCATTAAAATCTCCACATACAAGCCAGGCTTTATCAGTGCATGATATGCTTAGGCATGTTAACATTAACTTCTTGGAGATGTTCTTCAACATTAACTTCTTGGAGATGATCTTCATCAGATTTTGCATTATCCATGTCCTGAATGTTTTCCATATCTTCAGTGATTTTCATCTCTTTATCTTTGTTTTTCTTACATTGATAAGAGCCATGCCCAATGTGATAACAAGAATCACAATATCGAGGAAGATTTAAGTAAACAATTCGAACCCAGCAAGCATGGTTACTTCCAGAGCCTATCCAAACGTCATGGAGAAGATTTCTAGTGATGTCCATTTCCACCCAAGCCAGGCAATGATTGTAAAACGCTATGTTTCTTAAAGGGACCTTTATATGCATAGCCCTGCCAAGAGCTGAAGCAATGTCAGTGATGACCTTTTCATTGTAGAGATGCTCTGGCAAATTTTCAATCTTGATCCATATTGGTGTTAATGGACATTCATATTTGACATTGAAGTTTTCTGTCCACTTCAATAATCTCATAACAGTTGAACCAATAGTCCAAACATTTTTTTCCACAGCTTACATAGATCAGTGTTTGAATCAAACTCAATAAAGATATGCATGATGCTTTAACAGTATATCTGTAGTCTTGAACGAATTTGAACTTATCGAAAAATTCAAGAAGCAGAGACCTTTTAGGAAAACCAGATTAACATTTGCCAACAAGAGTATATTTCGACTTAGATTTAAGATGAGCCAAGAAGTTCTCCCCATATTGCAGAGATATGTGGTCGTTCTTTAAACATATTTTTTCTGGGTTGAAAGAATCAACACCATTTTGAGAGTTGGGGTTTAATGCTTCAGCGAAGGATTTGTTACCCAACTTTATGTTACTTCTGTCGATATCCTGAGACTCTTTGATTTGAGACTCTTTGATTGATGAAGAGCTATAGACTTCTTGAATTGAAGTAAATATATAATAATTTAAACTCCAACAAATTTATTTGTAGTATTTTTTTAACCGGTTTGTTATATATAGAATCAGTCAAATATATAACAATTTGAACTCCAACAAATTTATTTGTAATATTTTCTTAACCGGTTTGTTATATATATATATATATATATATATATATATATATATAGAATCAGTCAAATATATAACAATTTAAACTCCAACAAATTTATTTGTAGTATTTTCTTAACCGGTTTATTTTATATATATATATAATCAGTCAAATATATAATAATTTAAACTCCAATAAATTTATGGGTATGGCTATATATACCCAATTCAGGTTTAAGGTTTAAGTATACCCAAAATCAACATTTGATTTTCATTTGACCTTTTTTGACATTTTTACCCTCCATCAGAAAATTAATATCTAAACTGTCATTAAGTAAAAAAAACTACTAAGTGTATCCTGAGTATACCCAATTCACCAAAAGTCCTATTTCACTATCTATACCCAAACAAATACTCTTCTTTGCAGAATTTAGTATCCAAATAGTACAGTTTTGTTTTATATATACATATATATATATAGTCAAATATATAATAATTTAAACTCCAATAAATTTATTTGTAGTATTTTCTTAACGGGTTTGTTATATATATAGAATCAGTCAAATATCAAATATATAATAATTTAAACTCCAATAAATTTATTTGTAGTATTTCCTTAACCGGTTCCAATAAATTTATTTGTAGTATTCCCTTAACCGGTTTGTTATATATATATATATATAGATAGAGAATCACAAATATATAACAATTTAAAATCCAATAAATTTATTTGTATTATTTCCTTAACTGGTTTGTTATATATATATAGAATCAGTCAAATATATAACAATTTAAACTCCAATAAATTTAGAGGAAAAAACTTCTCTCCCAAGAAACTCCAAGAACCTAAAGATTTCTTAAGCTCTAAGAAATTTTCTATTAAGATACTTTGCTGATATAGAGACTATTGAAAGAAGTGGTGGCATAGGCTGTGCTTGGGCATCGTCGCGCTTGGGCTTGCAGGCACTGCCTGTTGAAGCAAAGTGGTGTGGCTCTTCGGAAAAATGAATGACGCTGACTTCCCACCATTAACAAGCAACTCGATTGGGAGTATAAAGTCGAAAGATGAGGCTACTACTGCCAAGTCCTATTCCGATGTAGTAAGGAAGAAGTTTCAGACTTCAAATTTAAAGCCAGTAGGTGTAATAAGTCAGGAGGATAATATCAAGATTACGTTTGATAGCAAGGTTAAGACTGACCTCTGCTTTAAATCAAGGACTACGTTGATAGCCAAATTTAATGATGGAATACCTAAGAGACAGGCATTCCAACTGTTTCTTGAATCTTTAAAGTTTAAAGGTGAGTATTCCTATGTTACAATCGATTCTAGGCAAATCTTGGTTGAGTTTGCAATGCTGGAGGACGCTGGGCGTTTGTGGGTTAGCAGATTCTGGAAAGTAGACGGCAAAATGATGTGAGTGATCAAGTGGTGCCCAGAAAGCAGTAGGAATTTTGAATGCCCAGAGGCTCTCATCTGGGTAAGGTTCGAAATGTTACCTGAGTTCATGTATGATACTTCAGTAGTTCAAGAAATAGCATCAACCATCGGTAAGGTGCATCACGTGGTTATTCCAGAAAGAAATAGGGCAAAATGGAATGCGTGCTTTGCTTTACTTGAAGTCGATGTTTCTAAATCGCTAAAAAGAATGTTGAGTGTGGAATTTGGGGATGGACATGTGTATTCTATAAGGGTAAGCTACAAAAATATTCCTGGTTACTGTATGGGCTGCTGTCATATTGGACACAATCTTAATGAATGCAAAAAGCGCCAGGGTATGGAAGTCAAGAAACATAAAGAAGCTGATCTTGTTATTGCTCAAAAGAATGATATACAGAGTTTACAAGTTACAAACAAGTCAGACAATCAACAACAAGCTGATACTTTGCCTACAAAGGTTAAACCTTTTACTCACGTCTATAGGAGGAAACTTAAGTCAATAATTACTAAGAAAGACAGACAATCTACGTCTTGTCCACCAACTAGTGCTGGGAGTCCTACAAAAGAGAGAACAGATTCGAGTACTGACCCTGCCATCATAAGTGCACTCCAAAATCTCGAGGAGGAGGAGAACTTCATGGACAGAAATATGGTGCTTTCTCCTAGAAGAGGTTGTGCTGGCAGTTTAAATCCATCCCCAAAAGAAAGCTCTAATGATCCTGAAAGAGAATTTGAAACCATTATTGCAAGGAAGATAAAGTCTGCAAACAGAAGTTCTAGAAGGCTGTCTATTAACTCTCTTAGGAAGAGAGAATTGGATACTAAAAAATATGCATCTGATAATGATTAAGTTCGTTAGTTGGAATGCAAGGGGAGTTCACAATAACCCTACACTGGCTAGGCTAAAGTTCATAATTAACAGTGAGAAGGTCAAACTGGTTACTATACAAGAACCAATGGCTAGGTTGGATAAGATTGAAGTGGTGGCAAAGAGAATTGGCTTTGAGCATTGGGTGTCTAATGCAACTAACAAAATATGGCTCTTTTGGTCAAATGATGTTGGTGTTTCAATCATAGATGATCAAGATCAGTTTCTGCATGCTGAGATTAGTTTCATTACATATAAATGCTGTTTTACATCTGTTTATGCAAAGAACACCAGATCTCTGAGAACAATTTTGTGGAGACAGCTTAGTAATATTACATGTGACATACCTTGGATATTAGCAGGGGATTTCAATTCAACAAGATGCCCTGATGACCAGCTAAACTGTGCATCTTATGATGAATCAAGTGCTGAGGATTTTGATAGCTTTATAAGAAGTTGCAACCTGGATGTACCTGCACACATTGGAACCCGTTACACTTGGAGTAATAGTAAAGTCTGGAAAAGGCTGGATTGGGTGCTCACAAATCAACAGATGCTTAATAGTTTAAGCATACAGGTTTGTCACATGGTCAGAACTTGTTCTGACCATGTTCCTCTTTTAATTTCTATTAACAATCAAAATGTACCTAATACTAAGAAATGATCTTTTAAGTTTCAAAATGCATGGGTTAATCACCCTGATTTTTTAAATTGTGTAAGCCAGAACTGGTCTAAACAATGCATTGGAGAGGATAACATGGTTTTTTGGTATAAACTCAAAAGGTTGAAAAAACATTTAAAACAGTGGAATATTACAGTTTTTGGAAACATATTTAATAAAGTAAAAGAAGCTATTTTAGAAGTTGAAAACTGTGAGTTGTTACATCAACAGGCTAATGATAATGTGTCTAAATCTAAACTGTCAAAAGCCAATAGCATTCTCATTCTTGCATTAAAGAATGAGGAATGCTACTGGAAACAAAAATGTTTCAACTTATGGCTTAGTGAAAGTGATGGAAACACAAAATTGTATCACAGTTTTGTTGCTAAGAAAAGAAAGAAAAGTATTATCTCTGGAATTAAGGACAAAGAAGTCTGGCTTACTGATCAAAGTGAGATAGCAGTCTCTGCTGTTGAATACTTCAAAAAGATCCTTTCAATTGAACCTGATGTTTTGAACATTGAAAATAATAGTGAGTCTATACTGAAAAACATTCCAAAGCTTATTCTAGACAGTGACAATGCAGAAATTGCTAAGCCCAAATGTATTGGAAGTGAAAACAGTCTTATGGAGTATGAAGAAAGATAGTGCCCCTGGCACTGATGGGTTTAATGTTTTCTTTCTTAAACATTGCTGGGATATTATTAGTACTGACTTATGTAGAGCTTTAAATGCCTTTCTAGTTGGTAAAGATATTCCAAAAGGTATGTTTGCCACTGGGATTGTTCTAATCCCTAAAATGGCAAACCCAATAACTTGGAATAACTATAGGCCACTGAGTATGTGTACTATATTAAATAGGTTGTTTTCTGGCCTTATCAATAGCAGAATATCCCTTATTTTACCTAGAATTATATCTAAAGGGCAAACTGCTTTTGTTAAAGATAGAATAATACATGATAATATCTTGACATTAAAAGAAATGCTGCATAACATAAAAAGGAAGCCATCTAAAGGCAACATTATCCTACAACTAGACATGTCTAAGGCCTTTGATAGGCTATCTCATACGTTTGTTATTAAAATACTAAAAGGTTTTGGGTTTTCTGAGGGTATTGTCTCACTTATATATAGGCTCATTTCAAATGTGATGATATCTGTACTCCTAAATGGGACTTCTAATGGATACTTTCCCCAGAAAACTGGCCTTAGACAAGGAGATCCTTTATCTCCTTGTCTGTTTATTCTAGCTGAAGAGGCCCTTTTAAGGGGCCTTGAGAATTTATATTTGCAAAATAACAAATTACAATACTATGTTAAGTCTGGAAGTGTCTTACCATGCCTGGCTTTTGCAGATGATGTGATTATCTTTACTAACAGTGATCCTTCAACTATCAAGAGCATTAGCAACCTGTTAAAACAGTACCAAACAGAGTCAGGGCAGCTGATAAATAGTGAGAAGACAAAGGTTATAACATCTTCAAGATGTTCAAACATAAACACAGCCAGAATCAATGCAACTTGGGGATTCAGGACTGAGAATGCTCCTTTCACGTATTTGGGCATTACAATAACTTCAAACAACACAGGGAAGTATTACATTTCTCTTTTAAGTAAAATCTATAATAAGATTGCTGAATGGGATTTAAAGAACTTGTCTTTTAGTGGAAGACTTTCACTAATTAGACATGTTCTTTATCCCATTGTATTCTACTGGATGCAAAGTTGTATTATACCCAAGACAATTCTAACCAAAATAGAGCTTTGCTTTAACAAGTTCCTTTGGAGGCCCAAAGTTAACGAAAAAGCTATACATTGGACTGTGTGGGGAAACCTATGCAGGCCATTCATGGAAGGAGGGTTGAATATCAAACTTCTGTCTGATATTCAACTCACATTTGCTTACAAACTTTGGTACTTGTTTAGAAAAGGAGGCTCACTATGGTCTGACTTAATAACTAACACTTACTGCAAAGATAAATATCCCCTAAATGCTAAGTGTGGTACAAATGACTCCATTGTTTGGAAAGCCCTTTGTTCAATTAGAGAAAAGGCTGACAAGTTAATTCAATGGAAAATTGGCAGTGGTAATGCTGATTTTTGGAGAGACTCATGGATGCAGTCTGGTCCTATTGTCACTGATCCAAATTCTTGGTACCTTCCAGCTAAGATTAAAACTTTTTGGAAACAAAACAGTTGGGATCCATCTCTTGAATCATTTCTGCCCCATGAAAGATACCAACAAATATGTGGTATTACACTTAATCATGAGCAGGATGACTGTATTGAGTGGAGTATATCAAAAAATAAAAAGTTTTGCACAAAAACTACTTGGGAAAACATTAGAGTAAAAAACAATTGTTCTTCTATTTTTAAAAAAATCTGGCATAGTTTTATACCAGCTAAGTTCTCTTTCTTAACTTGGAAGATACTAAAGAACTTTGTACCTACTGACAGTGAGCTCAAAAAGAAACACTTAGCCATTGTATCCAAGTGCCAGTTCTGCTGCAACTGTGAAGAGACACTGCATCTCTTCATCAGTTGCAGCTATGCCTGGCAAATATGGAATTACTATGGGAACTTGTTTAAAGTACCAGTAAGACGTTTTATGACAATTAGGCACATGCTTCTAACATGGTTTAATTCAACTTACAGTAAATTCCATGTAAATCATATTATTCCACAATTGATTTTATGGACAATATGGTTCAACAAGAATCACTGTAAGTTTGGTAAACCTACTGATAATTTCTATAGTGCAATATGCAGAATTAACAGATTGATTCTGGCTGTGGACATGAAGTTGAAAACTAAGCATTGGCGAAATGTTATTGATGCAGGAGTAACCATTGGTGCTATGCCTATAAGTATCAGGAAAATGGCTTACCGGATGTGGAGGGCTCCAACTGTGGGTAGATTAAAGATAAACGTCGATGCGGCTTGCTGTTACTCTGGGGAATCTGCTGGAGGACTAATTGTGCGTGACGAACGAGGAGATTGTGTTGAAGGAGCCGGATTTCTCTTTGGTAAGCTCAGTCCTCTTCAAGCTGAAAGGAGAGCTCTGGTTGAGGCACTGCTCCTTTGCAACAGAAGAGGCTGGTGTTGTGTTGACATTGAGTCTGACTGTTGGACTCTGGTCAGCAGACTCAAGGCCAACACGAACGGAACAAATGCAGAAGAGGAGAAGCTTTGTCGATCCCTAATTCGCCCAGATATGAAGATCGACCACATTTCCAGGATGGAAAATTCTGTGGCCGATTTCATATCTAAATGGACTCTAGACAAAAAAGTGAGTCACTCATTCACAATTCAGGACATACCTAACCAGCTTCGAGCAATTGTTGTGCTTGAAAGCATGGGTGTGGGTTATATAGACCCAGGATGATTTGTGGTTTATGCTTTGTGTTGGTGAGTAAAGGAAGAAGAAGTTGCTGTTGAAATAATGAAATGCAAATGGAGGCTTTGAAGGTCTGATAAGCTAGGGTTGCTGTGATAAAATGGCGATATTTGATGAAGGAGAGAAGTGGAGGCTGTGAAGATTGAGCTAGGGTTCTAATGGGATTTCTGATTTGGGACTAGGGTTTGGTTCCGAATTGGGTGTTCCAATTGGGCCAAGTCTGTTACTTGAGTCTAAGCCTTTCTGGGTCTTGTTCTTTTATTTTAGCCTACCTTGATTGGGCCTTAATTGTAGAACCGGGTTTTTTTCGTTTTATTAATATAATTTGCCAATTAAAAAAAAAAAAAAAAAAAAAAAAAAAAACTCCAATAAATTTATTTGTATTATTTCTTTAACCGGTTTGTTATATATATATATATATAGAATCAGTCAAATATATAATAATATTATAAAGACCAAGATTAGTTCATTAAACAACTCTAACTAATTCCAAACGGATTTGATTAAATAACAAATTCTAACTACATATTTACTCCAGAAATTAAAGAGTATTACTCCTCTAAAGTTAGATCTCTGCTACCGGTACTGGAGACACGACTACAAAACCTAGCAGAGAATATCTCTGAGTCCCAGCACCAAAACGGAGGTGAGGAAGATGGCATACATGACCTATGTCAGTGTCGATGAGGCACGTCGATTAATAAGAAATCGAGATGATTATCTTCTTAAGAAGAGAAGAGAAGGTTTCTTGACTCGGTCTCATGAGCAGCCCATGGATGATTCACAGAATGCTGTTGGAATCGAAAAGAAGTTGGAAAGCATACCTTTGATGGTACAAGCACTGACTTCGGGCGATCCTGAGCTGCAGATTGAAGCCAGTATTCAGTTTAGAAAGTTAGTAACTGAGCGTAGTCTTTCTATCGATGATGTAATCAAAGCAGGCGTTATACCAAAATTTGTCGAATTTCTTGCAAGGCAAGATCTTCCTCAATTGCAAGTAGAAGCTGTTTGGGCATTGGGCAACGTTGCATCCGGGACATTAGACCAGACACAGGTGGTCATTGAACATGGTGCAGTACCAATGCTTGTGCAGCTTCTTGGATCTGCCAGTGATGACGTTAGGGAACCGGCGATATTGGCTTTAGGTAATGTTGCTGCTGGTTCTCCAGGTTGTAGAGATCTTGTTCTTCGTAATGGTGCGCTGTGGCCATTATTAGCTCTGCTAAAAAATGGTACATGGAGTCTATCCATGTTGAGAAATGCTACATGGACTTTATCGAATATTTGCGGTGGACCTCTTGAGCAAGTGAAGCCTGCATTGCCGGTTCTGCGGCAACTAATTCACTTGAATGATGATGAAGTCCTTGCATATGCTTGCTCGGCTCTTTCACATCTTTCAGATGGCCCTAATGAAAAACTTCAGGCTGTAATTGAAGCAGGTGTCTGTCAACGACTTGTGGAACTTCTAGGCCATTCATCTGCTAATGTTCTAGAACCTGTCCTTCTAACGCTCGGAAGCATTGTCGCTGGTGATGATACTCAGGCTCAGTATGTAATTGAAAACGGGGTGCTCCCATATCTCTATAACCTGCTCACAGAAAACCCCAACAAAAGAGTTCAGATGGTAGCTTGTTGGACTATTTCAAATATGACTGCGGGCAACAGACCTCAAATACAGTCTGTTATTGAGGCCAATATAATCCTCCCTCTTGTGCAACTTTTCCAACATGCCGAGTTCGAAATTAAGGAGGAAGTTGCATGGGCTTTCGCTAATGCCGTTTATGGAGGATCTCCTGAACAGATTCAATTTCTGGTGAGCCAAAACTGCATCAAACCGCTCTGTGATCAACTAAACTGTCCAGACCCAATCATTGTAATAGCATGCCTTAATGGACTTGAAAACATTCTGAAAGTAGGAGAGGAAGACAAAGAGATGGGTACCAGCGGCCGAGTCAATGTTTATACTCAAACTATCCAAGACTGCGGAGGACTAGAAAAGATAGAAAATTTGCGGACCCATAATAACAACCAGATATATGAGAAGGCTGTGGAAATTTTAGAGAAGTACTGGGCTGAAGAATATGAAGAAGGTACCCCGCACGCAGCTGTAACTCAAAATCATTGATCTTTTAGTTTTGGACGTAACCAAACTAACATGCCACCCGGTGGTTTTAAGTTTTGCTGAGCAGATAAATAAAAGTATTCCATTCTCAATTTGATCGTTGTAACTCAAAGTTTTAACATTATGTTTTCCTTGCATGAAGGGTCAGGTTTTATGTTGTGGCTCCGCCTTTTTCTTCGCTAATATTTTTTTTTTGTTACCGGTACTCCCTTAGAGGCTTCCATTTTTGGTTAAAAAAAAAAATCAGGATTCACTAATTGAGGTTGAAACTCCTAAATGAACAAAAGGACAATAAGAATATTTCCTTTTAAACACGAATCTGCAGTCAGTAAATAATCTTTATACTTGATACAAATTTATTTTACGTATAGTTCTTTCCAGTTATGTACAGTTCTTTCTGTTGCCTTATGGATCGTATGGTGTCTAGGAACTACCAAATAGACCAGAGTATTATAATATACGGGACATGTGAGAAGAAATATTTATAAGAAGTGAGTTAAATTAAAATCTAATGGTTTTTGTTATACATACATGCTACTAGGGGAATAAGTGTTATTAAAATAATAAATAATTGCATCAATGATATTTGTTAGGGTGGTGACAAAAGTCTCACATCCCATATCGGTTAGACATGGGAAGGATTAGTGGTTTACAAGTAAGAACATATTTCAACTAGTATGAGGTTTTTTGGAAGTGGACCAAAACCAAAGCCGTACGGGCCTTCGGGCTCCAAAGCAGACAATATCATACTAGTGTTGAGATCGTGTTGTTCTTACTTATATACGGAGGCGGAATATGCGGACCGAGCCCCCATATTCCTAACATGTGGTATCAGAGCCCCGGACCTAGACGGAACGCGCTGGTTGTGAAATTCTCGGAGGTCGAACATGAAGAAGTTAGGCGACATGCTCAATGTGATCTGCTCTATAGATCCTAGTTTGGAGTGCCCGTGGCTCATCAATTAGTGGTATTTGATTGGATGGGGGAGTGGCGCTAAGGAACAGGACATAGTGGTCTAATAGGAGGTGAGCAGTAGCATCCGTAGTGCCTCTAGACGCCAGGTAGACTGCCAACCTGATTTGAGTGGGCGGATAGAAGTCAATTGAGAAGGCTAAGGTGGTACTTTGTTCGAGAGGAGGATTTGTTAGGGTGGCGACCAAAGTCCCACATCCCACACCGGTTAGACATGAGAATGATCAGTGGTATATAAGTAAGAACATATCTCAACTAGTATGAGGTCTTTTGGAAGTGGATCAAAACCAAGGTCGTGCGGCCCTTCGGGCGCCAAAGCGGACAATATCATACTAGTGTGGAGATCGATTGTTTCCTTTAAAAGTTGTTCTCATTACTAGTAATTAGCATAGGAATATATTTAATCTATATATTATATATTAGGGAGATAAGTGTCATTAAAATAATCAATAATTGCATAACTTAAATCTTTATTAATGATATTTGTTAGGGTGGAGACCAAAGTTTCACATCCCACGTCGGTTAGACATGGGAAGGATCAATGATTTACAAGTAAGAACATATCTCAACTAGTATGAGGTTTTTTGGAAGTGGACCAAAATCAAAGCCGTACGAGTCTTTGGGCTCCAAAGCGGACAATATCATACTAGTGTTGAGATCGTGTTGTTCTTACTTATATACGGAGGCCGAATATGCGGACCGAGCCCCCATATTCCTAACACGTAGTATCAGAGCACCAAGCCCATACGGAACGCGCTGGTGGTGAAATTCTCGGAGGTCGAACATAAAGAAGTTAGACACCATGCTCAATGTGATCTGCTCTAGAGATCCTAGTTCGGAGTGCCCGTGGCTCATCAAGCAGTTGTATTGGATTGGATGGGGGAGTGTCGCTAAGGAACAAGACAAAGTGGTCTTATAGGAGGTGAGCAGTAATATCCGTAGTGCCTCTAGACGTCAGGTAGACTGCCAACCTGATTAGAGTGGACGAATGGAAGTCAATTGAGAGAAGGCTAAGGTGGTATTTTGTTCGAAAGTAGGATTTTTTAGGCTGGCGACCAAATTCTCATATCCCACATCGGTTAGACATGAGAAGGATCAGTGGTATATAAGCAAGAACATATCTCAACTAGTATGAGGCCTTTTAGAAGTTGACCAAAACCAAAGTCGTGCGGACTTTTGGGCGCCGGTGGATATCGATTCGTAATAAGAAGTTGTTCTCCTTGCTAGTAATTAGCATATGAATATATTTATTTAATCTATCAAAAACAAGATAATTGTCCTCGTTTGTGAGAATGTTCCTGTAGTCCTTAACATCAGAAATATCGAGAGTGGATTGGTCTTCAATCCATGATGGACCATTCTATATTATGTATAGTATGTTCTTAATTCTCCTTCTTTTTAGAAAGTTATGAAACAAGAGGTAATTCTATTATTATTTTAAAGCAAAAAAGAGACACTTTTTTGTTCCCAAAATGCCTCTTATTCGGCTAAAATATTTAATTGTCAGGTTTTAGCTTTAAACACACTAATTTTATTCTCAATGGGTTTGAATCATAGGAATATATTTATTTAATCTATATAGGAATATATTTATATAATCTATCTAAAACAAGATAATTGTCCTCGTTTGTGAGAATGTTCCTGTAGTGCTTAACATCAGAAATATCGAGAGTGGATTGGTCTTCAATCCATGATTGACCATTCTATATTATGTGTAGTATGTTCTTAATTCTCCTTTTTTAGAAAGTTATGAAAACAATAGGTAATTCTATCATTATTTTTAAGAAGAAAAAAAAAACACTTTTTTGTTCCCAAAATGCCTCTTATTTGGCTAAAAGAATTGAGTGTGTGGTTTTAGTTTTAGACAGACTAATTTTGTTCTCAATGGGTTTGAATTTTGAAATTTAATTTTCATTTGATTGACCTCATCATCTTCTTCTTTTATACT
Source organism: Limnanthes douglasii subsp. nivea (assembly GCA_036936605.1). Taxonomy (NCBI): domain Eukaryota; kingdom Viridiplantae; phylum Streptophyta; class Magnoliopsida; order Brassicales; family Limnanthaceae; genus Limnanthes; species Limnanthes douglasii. Next base: position 70,489,471 of record JAUPFV010000004.1, read on the forward strand.
ATCAAATATGTTGCGAAATATAGTCCAATTCCAATCTCTCAACTTATACTTTAATCCTTTAAGTTTGGCCCAAAATACCTTGATTGGAGATCCAGGGTGAAGTAGCCACGTATTTAAGAATTTAAAATCTGATTTAGATTTGATTGAATTTGAGTTAATGGATATATATAATTGTGAGTGATTTGAGCCAGTTTTGGCCAATTTGAGTTAATGGATATATATAATTGTGAGTGATCTGTTATCAAAGTTGTTTCTCCAAGCAGCATTATATAATGTTTTATCTAATATTTTCCAAACTTTGTTATTTTTCCAAGTAAAGTTTGATCCAATGAATCCAGCATCCTTCAGCTGGCAATCAAAGATGGTTTCGTTGAAATCATTCATGCTTCTGGTTCATAGATGAGAATATGTGAGTTTCTCATCAACAAATGATATAATGTTGAAATCTCCAATGACTAACCATTCCAGGCTAGGATCAGAGATATCCTCTAAGTTTTTCTAAATATTTTCTCTCAAAGATCGTGTACACTTTACATAAATTATAGTAACCATAAACTCCTTATTGAATGAATGATGTTTTACAGTAACATGGAGAAATTGCTCATTATCTTTAAGAATGTTAATCTGGAAGTCATCCTTTGAGCTTAGCCAAATTTTATTATCAATGTTATAGTAACTGAAATTTCACCCCTATGTATCTTGTGATATTTTCTAAACTTGCAGAATTGATCATAGGATCTTATAGAGATATGAAATCAATTTTATCATATTTAACCATTAACTTGATTCTATTAAGAGTGGCTTTATTTCAAACACCCGTAGCATTCCAATTTAGGATCTTACAGTTTACTGGTCATTGAACAGAGAATTAACTTTCTACATCATATTATAATTGTAGAAATGTACCATGGAGTTATACGAGCGGTTAAAGTATTAAATAGAATACTAAAATATATTTCAATATCCACATTAGATAGACACAATTCTTTACACATGATTAAACCATCCAGTAATTCTTTAGCCTTAGCAATCAACAAAGACTAATTACCGCATAATAGACGAGAAGAAGAAATCAAAGCACATTCAGAATTCCTAATCAAGAAGCCTCCACTAGACTCACTGTTAAATAAACAAAAACCATTAGAGTTTAATTTAACGTCGTCCTATTATGAGGGTTCAATTAAACTAAGTATTTCGATTTTTTTGTTAGACACGTCAAAATTTTGTAATTTAACAAATGTATAAAATTATTGGAATTAAAAAACATGTTTAATCGTCTCATTATTTTCAAAAAAATAACCAGATTTGATTCACTAATTAATATATTTTCCTAAAATAAAATAAAATAAAATATCAAAAACTAGTAAAATAAGTTTTTCAGACTCTTAACAGTAATATACTATCACGCTTTTGATAATTCTTGGGCTCATCGAGGCATTCAATTTGATTGCCAATTTTGCCAATTTCTGACACCCGAGTGACAAGTAAGGCCCATTTGTGTCTCTTTCAAACAACAACATAGTTGTGGGCCATCTGGCTCACATCATCTTCTCCCAGTTGGGAATATTCGCCCTCGAATTCCCAATGTGGTCGTCATGAGTCCGCTCTTCAATTTCTTGTGGTAGATGTAGCCAGGCAGAGTAACAACTTATTCTTTTACAATAATCGTCAGTGAATGAATGTCAAACTACCAAAATGATATGGGTGGTGGTGGTTTGGAGGCTTCAAACTAGGAATGACAAGAAGCCTTAATCTACTCATTTCCAATTAAAAATCACACATCTTTGGCATCATCTCCTCTTGAGAATAAATTTGTGCCAATATTTTCAAAACACTACAATATTCCACTTTTAACTCTTTTTTTTTCTCGTTTTCTTTTTCCAACCATCACTCAAAACTTATCGAGTGTATATTACAAAACCTAATATGTTATCCATTAAAACACTACTTTTTTCTTCTATCAATCTCTTTATAATCTCAAGCACAATCTATAATTTTGCATTTTCCCAACACGACAACATGCTCCACTGGGAACTAAAAATACGTGGAAGACACACATACATGATAAAAGCTACTACTCTACAGTTATTCTTCAACGGAACCTCTGAAGCGATGCAATCATTCTTCAACATAACCTATATTTTCTGCAAATTACCTCAATTTACATCAATTTTATCTTCCTTCATGTCAATTTTTTTGTCCTTACTAGTTTTTTTTATTCTATCAAGAGTTGATGATAAACTTGGTTTCAAAATATCTAACTTTTCTGGCATTACCAATTCTCTTACATCAATGCTCTTCTCCTCGACCTCATCATCATACTCATCGTAGATTAGTTTGTCATATACCAGCCTATATACATCTTCAAATATATCTTTATCATAGACTAGCTTGTCAAATATGGGCTCTGAAACAACTTTAACGTCAGAAATAAGATCGGTAACTAGTTTGGATACACCACTTTATATGGCACCAATGTAATCTTGCGACCATCCAACACAAAATTGTATTGATTTGTTCTACCATAATAAGTATAATTCATTTTACACATCCATGGATATGATAATATTATATGACAAACATCCAAAGTAAATACGTCGCATCATGTTGTATCGTTGTAATTACCAACATAAAATGTAATAAGACAACACCTACAAATTGTTACCTCAATGTACCCTATAAGTCCCGATAGTATGTAAGGGTTTGGAAGAGCTTCAGTCTTCAACGCCAGTTCTAAACAACCTCTTCAGAAATCAGATTCTCATAACTATTCAAATCGATTACAAACTTTCAAATTATACCTCCAATTGTGCAGGTAGACTGGAAAATATTGTTCTCTATCCAAGTTCTCAAATTAGAAAAATCAGGTTCTGGAAACATGATTCATGTATCTGTGTAGTACAAAACATGATTCCTATATTTGCGTAACACGAAAAATAATTCATGTATATGTGTAGTAGCAATTGTTGGAGCTCTGATACCAAACCCATGCAGCAGAATTAGAAAAAGAACAAACGGATAATCGAAACCCTACAATTTCTAGAACACACTCATTCTTTTAGACTCAGTGTCTAAAATTTTTGGGCACGGCTAAAACGAGACCCCGTTTTCTTATAGTGAGACCCCAATTGTGATTTTTTTCAATGAAATTGAAATTACAAAAATCCCCCTATATATAAAAACCTTAACTTTTTCAACCACTTTACTTTCTACCATCTCTTCTCTCCTCTCTTTCCCTACCATTTTTCTCTCCAAAATTCAAGAAAAACCCCAAAACCCATAAACCCAAACTCCCAAAAAACATAAAATCAACTCTAATTCGTAGAATTAAAAACGTAAAAACTCATACTATGGATTTGAGTGACTATAACGACGATTTCAGCTGCAATATTGATGATTTCCATTCGGACGAGGAGGATCTGCTTACTAATCATCTGGAGAGTGTCCTTGAGGTAAAACTTCAATTTTTTTAACAAAACACAACCTCGCACTAAATCGTGCCTTGAATTGTACATTTCACACAAGAACACGTTTGGAAAATCCAAAATCACGCAAATTCGTGCAAAGATTTATCAAATTTTTGCACGAATTTATGCGAGGATTGGACAAATCTTGGCACAAAATTGCGTGATTTTGTCAAATCTTGGTAGAACTATTCACGATTTCAATATGTGTTTGTTTTATATTCCCGTTTATTGCCAAATTTTGCGTTTGTGTTCGCATTTGAAAGTGTAAATACATGTATGAAATGGTTTACAATTGAATGAGTTATTTTTGTTGGTGATTTGAATGAATTGTGATATTGTGCCCATTTAAATGATATTGCTTTGTGTAGGAACCGGGAGAAGCACCATGTAACATGGTCAATTATAGCCAAATTTTTACTACAGATAACGTCTACACCAAAGCGGAATTGCTCGCATGGTTTGATAAGGAAAGCAAGAGTATAAGATTCATTGTTTTGGTCGATAAAGATGATCATGGTAGTAAAAACGGTAAACATTTGAGGTTATATTTTAAGTGCGAAAGGCACGGTGTGTACAAGCCGAGGCCGAAACCGGGGATTGTGAAGAAGCGACGAGAGTGTTCATCCAAAAAATGTGTTTGCCCGTTCATGCTAAGGGGCGATTTGGTGTTTGAATTACCCGGTTAAATTGGTAGTTAGATATTGAAAACACAACCACCAACCCTTCTTGCACTTAGATGGTCATTCACGGGCCGCGAGGCTAAAAACAGAGGAGTATGATTATGTTTGTAAACTCATAATAATCAGTTCTCGACCAAGAGATATATACCGTGGTTTGACCTTAAAAGATTCGGAAAATGGATCTAGTAGGCGTACCATCTACAAATTGCGGCAAAAACACCATTTGGTAGATAAAGCCGGCAAATCCCAAATGCAATAATTGTTCTGATAGTTGAAAAAGCACAAGTACTGTGTTTGGGAGCGAACAAACAGAGAAACGGACGAGATCCTTGAATTGTTTTTCGCCCATCCCACAAGAATCGATTTGTTGCACACTTTTCCTCAAGTTCTTATAATGGATAACACGTACAAGACTACAAGGTATATAATACCTTTGCTAGAAATAGTTTACCAAACTTCGACAAAAAAGACCTTTTGTATAGCTTTTGTTTTCATGAGCTCCGAGAAAAAAGAGAACTACATGTTGGCATTGAGTCTTCTAAAGAGAGTGATGGTGAATAACATGTGCGCATTACCAACTATTATCGTCACCGATATGGAATTGGCTTTAATGAAAACTATCGATGATGTATTTCGGGATGCAAGTCATATGTTATGCACTTGGCATATAAATAGGAACATTAGCTCCTACCCTAAGAAAGTTTTGTTGAAAACGGACATGGGTGAAGAGTTATTAGAATTGTATGCCGCGATTGCCCAACATAAACCTTTCCTAGCTACAAAAAGCCTACACCTATCATCCCAAGGTTGTCGATTACTTGATGAAACAATTGATAGACCTTTACGGACATAAATTCCATAATATCTACACGAACAAAATTAAACATTTGGGAAACCACACTAGCAACCGGTGAGTTATATTATCATATCTATACATTACTTTATTTTATTAATCGTTAGACTTCTAAATAATTTAAGTTTATGTTATAGGGCGGAGAGTGCTCACTCGAGCCTAAAACGGGCAATCGGCACAAGTCTATGTACGATTGAGAAAATTTGGGATAAAGTTCGCTCGTTGCTTTGCATTCAACACTCTACCATCTTTGAAACGTTCGAACGAAGTTTTTTTTTATCCTAGACTCGCATATGGGGGAGTTATCTTTAGCGACATCAAAGGTAAACTTTCATGTACGGCCATAGAAATATTAGAGAAAACTATTAAAAAGGTCGGGGATTTATGGTTCACTCCCGCAATATGTGGTTGTGTTATTCAGACAATGCACAATTTACCATGCGCATGTGAGTGTGCTATGATCGCGAGAGAAGGTAGGATGATTCAAAAGAGTGAATGTGATGTTTATTGGAGCACTTTAGAATTCGAGTCTAGAGATAACGTTGGTACCAAAAATGAGCTTACAAGAAAACTATCCTTAGTACATAGTAATATCTGCGGTTACGGTCCACAAGTGCAAGATCACATAATAAATAGGATGATGAAAATTCTAGATCCTTAAGGAGCCGGCTGTCACTAAAGGTCAGAAAAAAGCTGGTCCCGACAAGTCAGCTAAACGGAACCCATCTTGGTGGGAATATGGTGATAGTTTAGGCGCTAGTACTCCCGGTACGATAGGTAGCACAGCCGCCTCGACGGTTAAGGAATTTTTAGTACCCAAAGCCAAGTCCAAATATAAAGCCCGAAAAAAAAATAAGAAAGTGACTCGATCTAGAAAATCGAATAAGGGGAAATGATTTAGCGCGTACGAGAGTTGTTTTCCGGAGTACTTGCACAACTACATAACTAGCATCGAAGACGCTGCTCGCAACGGTAATTTTGGATTTAGGGTCGTAGCTTTAACGATTAAAGATAATGTTAATTCAAGGGATCAAGTAAGACGTGATTTGATTTATGAACTCCTGAGTCAACGTGATCTATAGGAGAGGGGTTTTGATGGTGCATAACGTGTTGATACCCTATTACAAATATTGGATTGTTTCAAAATGTACAAGAGCGATTGTAGGCAGTGGATGACATTACCTGACTTCGGCTTGGTGATAGCCACTCGGTATCAATGTATAGTATACTATGTATCTCTCCAACTATCGTACACGTATATTCCTTTACGTGGTGTACCTCCTAGATTGTGGCCTATAGTAGAAGTTAGCATCGTTTCATGCACATCATTTTCTGCAAGTAAGTAAACAAATGAATTCTATTGATGCTTCTTTGTTATTTTGTCATTAATTTGGTTTCTTATTTAATTCTTCCATTTTTGGAATTTTTTATATTGTCTTAGATGGACCGTTGTCGGATATATACCCTTGCTGGTTTGCGTTCCGCACTAGCGATGACGTTACGAATTGGGCCATCCTACTAGGCGAACGTCTCAACAAATATCGTCAAATCACACCAGCACAACCACCAACATTATACGATGGGGATGACCGGTTTATGATTTGTCCGAGGATGCATAATTTGCTATAGTATTTTTATTATTTCGTGTGTTTGCTTTTTGTTTAATCCATTCCACTTCCATTCCGCTACCTCTGACTTTATTGTTTTGGTTTTTATTAATTAAGAATTTTTATTATGCTCACACAATTTATGCTTAGAACTATTATTCTTAAAAAAGTCCAAATCGGTACAAAACCATTTTTAAAAAAATTTACAGAGCACTATCTCGCACTCCCCTGCGTGCATATGTACATATCCAACACACATTTTGTGTCGATGGTACATCAACATGAACGTCCTGGGCAAAACAAAAAATAATCATAGAGGAGAAAAAAATGTCCAACGCCTTCTTGAAAGTGTGGAATCAAATGATGTTGGCAGAAATAGAAGTAGACTTCAACGACTATCGATCAGAATTGTAACATGACTTCAAAGAGTATCCAAAAGCAATTGAGTATACTGAAAGTTGGTTAGGGTCTTACGGTAATAAGTATATCACGTGGAGAACTAACAAGTGGATGCATTTTGGGAACCAAACCACAAACCGCGTGAAGAGCACTCATTCAAGCCTCAAGCGTTTCATCGGTACGAGAAGAGCTAACTTCGAGTCTTGTTGATTGAAGTTTCATATTTTGATAGAATTGCACATGCAGACATCAAATGATCATTTGAAAAAAAGCTACTTGTTGGTCGTACATAAATTTACAAACATTGTGTACGGTAAACTAAAAGAAACGTCTCCCACGATTTATTGTATTAACTACATCAATCGTGGAGCGCTCGCTAAGAATACAAGGCATGATATTATACCAATCGTATTTCTTCACGTACATTTCATACTAAAGGGATAATGTCGTGATTACCTATTGATCACGTACAAATTTTCCTCGCAATTCGTCAAGTTCCTACCCACTAGCGCGTAACGAAGATTATCTCCTCTTGAGAGACCAGTTCTAGGAGCAAGGGGAGCCATCGGCTTCTCTTGGACCCAACCGAAATGCCGAATCACTCGGTCCGAGTGGTAAGCCTCGCTTACAAACTTTAGGTAAATAGGGTGTGATACAAATTGATTGCCTATTCCAGGAATACTGCACTCCTCGTAAGGTCAACAAATCACCTACAAATAAACAAAAACACATATAAACATGTTAAAACACGCATATTAATCGATGATGTAAAGAAGCAAACGTACATCCCTCTCTTCTTGCACCGCGAGGATGTCACGGTAGTACGACTTCCCATAAATAAATGCTCCGGTAAGTTTTCTCAGCGACCACGCCAGCATCTTCAGATCGATCGGGTTGTAACCAACATTCAGGACCCGAAAAACAGGGAAGTGGTCATACACCCAACACTCCAACAACGCCGAAAATCCAACCAAGCTTTTCAAGAAGTGCTTCGAAATGTCTCTTAAACTCTTGTACAACCATACCAATGCGCAAGTACCCCATGCATACTCATTAAGTTTGTCCAAGTGCTCAAGATGATGGAGACAATAGCATTGGATGTTCTTCGAGCTTGTGTTCGTGAATATCGTACATCCGATGAAGAACATGATGTATGCTCGAGCAGCTTGTTTCTTCATCTCTGTGGTGAGCGCAGAGTTGGAATCTAAATATTCCTCTCCAAAAAACGTCGCCCTTATCCATCGCACGCCAAAACCACTCCGGCCACGCGCCTCCATATCCTCCTGCATGACTTCCGTCAAAACTCCCAACAACGAGGCATATCGTGTAAATGTCTAATTTCTCAACTCTATCCTAAAGGAGTCGATAATTCTCCCATCGACCGGGAGGCCGGTAATCACATGCACGTCGTCTACCGTGATGGTCATCTCGTCGAACGAGAACTGGAAGGTATTGTGTCTACAGGTGCCACCTCTCAATGAACACCTCGTCCAACTGTGGGTGCGAGTTGAAATTTGGTAGATGACGCATAAGTGGCCAGAAATGAGTCTCTTCCAATATAACTTTGACCCCTAGCGTTTGCTAAGGTCTCATTGATCGAGTAGCCCGTACTTTGATTGGACCATGACCCCAGATCAAGACTGAAACAAAGAAACAAACATAGATATACCGTACAAAAATAGAGTTCAAGTAATAACATAAATAATTAAATCCGAAATTCAAAAACTTACGTCGTACATGAATGTGAAGTAGGCCTTGTGTTGCGTATAGTCCAGGAATAAGATGACAGTGTTCTGCTCTAAGAAAAGGTCCATTCACCCCTCTGGATCCGTTGGACGACCTTTTGTTCAGACCCATCGTGGAGGTAATGGCTCGGGGACCTCCTTCTTCTCTTCCTCCTCGTGCGAACACACTTTTTCTCATTCACGTCTTGCCACTTTCTTTTCTCTCTCCTTCTCTGGTATAGGTAATCTGTGCCTGCAAAAAGAAAAGAAATTTAAAAAATCAACTTAAACCTTAATATTGACTATGTTCCTGTTAAGATTAACTAGGTTCCCGCCGGGTGAGGCTGGGTTTACCCTGCGGGGACCATAATTATCCTGCAAATAAAAAACATCTTACCAGTCGGGGCTACCCAGCCTCAATCGGCGGGGTTCATAATCCACCTAAAAAAAAATAGGCTTCCCCGCTGGGTGGAAATGTTCTCACCCGGCGGAGTTCAAGAACATAGTCGCGAAAAGCCCCTAAAATAACTCCAAACAAACTCCAATCTAACCCAAAAACATCTATTCAACCACAAATCAAGCATTCTAACATCAATATAGAACTTCAAACGCCTAAATAAACATGCATTTTCCTATTCTAACACTCTAAATAGCATAAACCTACAAAAATATCAAAAACTAAATATAACCAAAACAAGTAATTAAAAGAGAATCTTACTCTTTCTCCTTGGCCATTGTTGTTGTTTGTTGGATTGGAGTCTTCTGGAGTTGTTAAAGAACAATTTTTAGTTAGCCAAAAATTGTGAATTTGGGTTTTAGAAATTTAAAAAGAAAAAGGAGAAGGGGAAGTTAGAGTTTTGGAACCGTTGTTTTGGAATAGTGAAAGCTCAGAATTAGCTCTTAATAAATCAGACTGGATTGTTTTGAGTAGGATTTTAAAGATAATTAAAATATGTAAAAAGCTACTTAAAAATGAGGCTATTTGTAGTATAGGACGAGATTTAACCAGAGTTTCATGAAAGCATAATCTAGGGCAATGAAGACAAAATTAGATTATATAATATAGTTTCAATGATTTCGAACCGTATCTCTTTTGTAATGGATAATTCCTGAAGTTTTAAAAGATGGAGTCTCTAGAGTGTCCCATTTGAATAAATTAGTCTTCCGTTCTACTCATTAATGCAAACTGCAATGTCGCACAAACTCAATACAAGCTAGATACCGTGCAATTATTATCTTAGTTCTCATCATTATAATTGTAATTCTGATGGTCCTATTTAACACATTTTATCCTAGATGGACTTTTAAAATTTAGTTTTTAAATACAAAATAAGCTTATTGTTTAATACTTATTGAATTTAATATTTTCGCTAATCTAATTAAATTTTTAATTGTGAAATCCCTAAATAATGAAATATAATCCTCAAATTTATGGAAGAATCCATCTTAAAACTCAACCTATCAAAGTCACATTCCGTTTCGTGGTACTGGAGTTGTACGAATGTACGGCGTGCTTCGAATCGTTCGACGGCAAATTGAGTACACAAGTTCTCCTAAGGAATTGCTAAAAAAAAGTCAAAATTATTCTGTGAAGTTGTTTTTTTTTTCTGATTTTGAATATTTACAAAATTGCCCCTACACAAAAAAACCCAAAAAATCTTTAAAAGTCAAATGAATTACAATTCATACCATTGACGACTCCAAACTACTCCATGAAGTTGCAAACACAATTTTAAACACGAACCTTAATTCTTCTTCTCCAAAGTACTAAAAATAGAAACTCAACAACCAACAAAACCCATTTTCTCAAAAACTTCAAAACCTTTATAACATGGTCGGAAAAGAGTCAGAACCACTTCCCATGCAGAGCAGCATGGATGCCGAGAAGGTATATTGCATTTCCCTCACTCATTTTCGCGGAAAATATAGATTTTTTAAAAACCAGTTTTTGCTGTTCTTCGCCACCCGTTGGCATGGTCGACATTGCGTACACCAATGTAAAGGCACAAAACAACATCACCACGCTAACCAAAGGCATGGTGTCTGCGCCTTTACATTGGTATAAGGGCATAGTTATTCTTGGCGGAAGTTATTATGTTGGCGATAAGTTTTTTGTTAATGAGAATCGCTTTTGGAGGGAGTTTTTTAGTTAATGAGAGTTGGCGGGAGTTATTATGTCGGTTGGAGTTATTATTGGGTCCCAGTTGAATTTAAACATTTATGCAACTACACCGAGTAATATAGGCATCCGTCCTTATCTTTATCTTTCGTCCTCCTTCCTTTACATGTGTAACGTTTTCATTGGTATAACTAGATTACGTTATCCGGAAATGAAATTGTCTATAGATAGAAGTTGGCGGGAATTTTTTTGTTAAAGAGAATCGATTTTTGTGGGAGCTTTTTAGTTAATGAGAGTTATTATGTTAGCGGGAGTTATTATGTCGGTTGGAGTTATTATTGGGTCCCGATTGAATTTAATCATTTATGAAACTACACCGAGTAATTTACGCATCCGTCCTTATCCTTATCTTTCGTCCTCCTTACTTTACATGTATCATGTTTTCATTGGTCTAACTGGATTACGTTATCCGCAAACGAAATTTTCTATAAATAAATGTTGTATCCATATTAAAGGGTAAACTAGTTGATAAATTTAGCAAAAATTTGCCCATTGACTGAGTTGGAAGATCACTATCTGATGAAAGCATCAATCGAAGTTGGTAACACGAACCAGGAAGAGGGGCGTAAACTATACTGGGAGGCATTGCTATGCCAGATGTATTTCTTATACGGCAGGGATGGTGTCCAGCCGCCTAGAATTTCTAGGCGTGTGGATGAGGTGAAAGCTAGGTGGTCAGTCATAGTCAGATTTCGTCTACATCCAGTTTCTGGCCTCACCGAATTGGAACGTCGTGTTGCGTGTAACCGGTTCAACTGCCAAGTAACGGATTCTCTAACAGAGAAGCAGCTGGATCATGTCTGTTATGATATTATTGACATCAAGGTAGAGGAAATGCGTGACTACCAGATTGAGAAAGAAGAAAGAAAGTTGATGAACTGGAACTGGCCTAATAGATAAAATACGTTTGAGTTTGTATTTCAGTTTGTTTGAGTTCATGTTTCAGTTTGTTTGAGTTCATGTTTCAGTTTAAGTTTGAGTTAATGTTTGAGTTTTTGTGTTAGTTAATGTTTGAGTACATGGTTCAGTTTATTTTTGAATTCGAGATTATGCTTCAGTTTGTGTTTACGTATATAACTCAGTTTATACATCAGTTTAATGTACTCATGTTCTTAGAACTATAACAAGAAACAAAAAAAGATATTAAAACAAAAGCATAAAGTATCGTACAACAACCTCGAACCATAAAAGTTACTAACATCACAACAAAATAACGAACACTAGACCCGCAAAATATCCTAAATGGTATCATAAAATCCAAAACATAAAAATGTAGCGTCTAAGCTAGTCTCCTAGCAGTAGATAAAACATCCTTGTATGCCCCAGCCAAACAATCAAAATCATGGTCAAACTCACCAACTGCGGTAAACAAGGAGATCCTACGCATACCGGCACACAAATGTAGAATGATAGCTCATTCACGATCCTCGTAAACATAGTCATCCAGCGAGTAGATATCATTATTGATGAGGTCGAACCAACTAATCCTCTTATGGAGCATAAGGTAATCTGGTGTACTATAGAATCCATCTTGTCTCTTACCAAGTCTCCCCTAAATACGTCATCTAAAAGGTAAAACTGCCAAATTGCCTAATTTTGCTCATCAAAAGCATACGCCATCGACTTCGGTTTTCTTCTCGACTTCGACTGCATCTGCAGCAAAGGATATGAGATAAGCCTCTCGACACAACCAAACTTACTCAACACCCGCTCGAGATAATATTCCTGCGAGTGCTCTACACCGCATATGACATCTCTAAACCATGTTATATATTGGAACGGAAAATGATCACGTATCGCACGATAACGATCGAAACGTACGTACAATACAAACCAATAAGAACAAAAAAACATATTAATGGCACTACAGCAGACCATCATTGCTGTAAAGAGGTTCTAACTTATTCAAGTATCAAACTAAATGAGAAGACTTACATCTGTCTCTTGCAGGTTGTTGACGGTGATCTGGAGGTTCTACTTCGTTGAGGAGTCAGATACTGCGGCAGTTGTATCCCATCCAACAATAGTGGGCTAGCGCTCGGTGTAAGTGAAACAAGTAACAAGGTGTAACATGACAAAATGATCCTGTATCCAGGTGTCCAGGAAACCGATATATCCGGCCATAGTCCTAGTGTTGTGGAGCGATGCCTCACCCAGATGGTGATACAAGTAAGCTAGTAGATCACTTCCCCATGAGTAGCTACCAACACCCGCGAGAGTCAAATCGCGCAACAGAACCAAATATTTAAAATTGGCGTACATGTTGCTATTGTCCGGGAATATGACGGTGCCAAACAAATGTAATAGGTAGGCACGCGCAGCCGCATCTACCATAGGATCAGTGAGATCAGGGTTGTCGTCGCAGAATTGTGACACACTAAACCTATAGCGGAGCCATTTACATCCCAAACTGACGCCCTTGTATTTCTCAACCTCCATCATGAAGTCTACCTCATCCACCATAAGAAACTCAGGGCGCTCATGCATGGCCATGGACTTGTCCGATGTACTAGGATAAACAGCAAGTGAACCAAAAATCGGGAGTCCCAATATGGTGTGCACATCGTCGAGCGTGATCATCATCTCGCCAAAGGAAAAATGGAAACTATTTGTTTCTGATGAGAGAATAAATGACAAGAGAAGAATATTGGATCTTGGACCTCATGTGACTAAAGCTCAAATTGTAGAGAGAGAAAGTAGAAAGAGAATATAATAATGAATTGTCCCACCTACCAAGAACAATGGGCTCCCTTTTATAGTGGGAAATGGTGGACCCGTTTATGTCCTTGGTGGTCTTGTTTTATTTCACCTTTAGTAATTTACAAAATATTTTGTTTACAAATTGCCTTCTAATAAACAATAAATACAATAATAGGCATATTTATCTTCTTTTATTTACAATCGACTCCTTTTAAATTAAGATCGGCGAATTACTCCCTCATCAGTAGCCCCCCAGTCTTCAAGAGCATCGGGAATGAAGACTTGTAAAAGAGTCAGTGCGAAACGCCTCTTTCCTTTAGACCTCGGTACCGATTGACCGGATTCCCCCGGTTGAATGTTTTCTCTTGAATGATGACCGACCCTCCATACTTCTTGTTATCGGGACGTCGTGAATCGTCATGATGCTGCGACAACTTACCATGGGTCTGCTTCCGACCATTTTTGGCAGATCCCTCATGGGCCCAAACCAGTGATGAGGCTTTGGAAAATAAGCCGGGGAGATGAGGCCCATCTAACGTATCTACCTGAGCTAGCTGGTGCATACCTACAACACTAGTTTGATTAAGAGCTACACGTGTCATCCGATTACTCGAAGCGTGCTCGTCTGCGTAATTTTCCAATAGGCCTTTCTACTTCCCGCTTCTTTCTGTCGTTTGGACTCCCCTGTACGTGAAACGGTTAAGTGAGGGTGCCTATAAATACCTCATAAGAAAGAATCACTCTCAGAGGAATTCTAGAGAGAGAAAGTGTTGTCCGGACCATTCTAGAAAGAGAGCAAGTTTTATGAGAAATAGGAACCCGAAGCCAAGACGAAAAACTAAGAAGAAGAAAGAGCCTGTGTTCGGATTTGAAGATTGGGCTAGTATTGGTTATCGCGCTGAAGATTATCGAGCCGCGGGACTGATTTGGAGTTCTGACACCAAGCCTTTTACGCCCGTACCGCTTCCCCACGACCCTGTCCTTCCTGATCCAATCCCTCCCGAATCCTTTACTTTACCCGAACCGTCTGGCGCTCGAACCCCCGAAGCCATTGTTATTTCCTCAGGAAGAAGCTCTCCGCACTCCCCGACTACTCAACTCAACCGCCCGACGCCTTCGTCGGTGAATTCCTATACTGCTCCAACCCTTTTTCCACCTCGACGTCGAGGCGAAGCTAAATTTTTTTCCATGGGAGAATCAGACACTTCAACTTCGCCCGCGGGAGATAACTCTCCCGAGAAAATCTAGTTTACACCCGATATCCAAGGCTACCGGACCGGTATTAATACCACGCGTACCCATTTGGGTCTCAACCAACGGGATCAGAACCGTAAAGAACTGGAGCCCGAGCGTGCTCGTCAACAGCGAAAAGAATCGCAACTTGCCCAAACCGGAAGCAGTTCCGGTCTTGCAGATCCTCCTGCCCAACCGTCCGATCCTTCCGTGGCCAGCCCCCCTAAGTTTGATGTGGTCCCGGTAGTAAATACCGAGGAGCCAGGGGAGGTCGTTTTGCCTGTAGAGGAAGGTATTACCGCTGTTAACAACACTGCTGCCCGTCCCGAAGAGCCTCTTCCTGCGGAGATTGAGGCGGTCATGACCACGTCCTACCACTGCCAGTTGCCCAGGGACAACGTCATTTCCCTATTTGAGGGCAAGTACCTTTACTTCCCTGCTGTGGAGCAGGAGGAGCTTCTGATCCGGTGGGGTATTCCGGAGTGCGTCAGCGTCCGATTCCCCGTTGCTGGGGAGACACCCGTGCATGTTCGGTCACAGGAGATCGTTATCTTCATAGAGCTCTTCAACTGGGGCCTCAGGTTTCCTCTGGATCTTGAGATTGCTTTGTATTTCCAGACCCTTTACATCTGCCCCTCTCAGTTAACGCCCACCGCGTGGTATACGCTGATGTCCTGCATAATGGCCTCACGCCTATCGGGTCGGGTCATGCCAATGGCCGAGTACATAGCCATGTCCGGGCTCTCGAAGTCTCCCAAGTCCTTCTTCTTCTATTCTTCCCTGGCCAATGCCTGGAAGATTGCGAATGACTTTCTCGAAGGCAATAAAGGTTGGAAACACCGATTCGTCTTCCTTAGTGGCTGTTGGGAAAATGGTCGTCCTTATAGCAAGGAGAACCCGAGGCGATTGATGCGGACCTGGGTTCCTGGTGGTATATATATATATATATATATATATATATATATATATATATATATATATATATATATATATATATATATATTTACGTAATTGACCGATCCTTTGTGCAGTGTCGAAGGAGTTTATCCAGGGGTTGAAGAACGATCACTTAAAACCTGGCAAAGTCACCTTTCAAATTTTGAAGGACTATGTCAGGCAGCATTACGGTCGGGCGTTTCATCGCGCCTTCAAAAATACGAACCTAATCACGAGTAACCTCTAGCGTTGCTCATCTGAACTGCTCACTATCGAGCAACTGCGCCAACCACCCAGCCTGGTGGACTTGGTCGCGAAGACGGATGCGCCCGACACCCACTTGTTTCTCCTGAAGCGCAACAAGGTTCCCAGCAAGCGCTCCAAATCGGATGAAGAGGCCGAGCAGGCATATGTCGAGGCTGAAGGAGCCGACGCGGAGGGACAACAAGATGAAGTTGCTGCTGAGGGCGCTGAGACCCATCGGTCCGAGGAGATGGCCAAGAAACGAAAGGGGAAGGTTGAAGTAGATGGTGCTTAGGCCAAAAAGCCAAAACACTCGAAGATGGTGCTGCGGCGTCTACTTGTGCTGATAATGCAACTGTCCCGGTGCTCTTTGAGCAATATGGGGGGGGGGGTTAAGACTGTTACTGTAGCCGATCCCGTAGTGGTGATCCCCGACGATGCTAGTCCCTCAAAGGCCTCAAAAAATGTTGTGGCGTCGTCGAGCGGTACTAAGCTGCCAGTGCTATCTGTGCCCGGGAGTCCGCATACTTTTACTTTGAGGATAACAGACGGGCTATCCCTGTCCTTGTATAATATGATCGTGCCCTTGGTGATGAAAGAACGGAGGGCAGGGGAGATGAGTTAGCAGCTGACTAACGCGGAGGGGAAAGTTGTCGCGCTTGAGGAGGAGGTGAAGAAAGGGAAAGCGGCTCAGAGGCTTTTGGAAGAGCAGCTGAAGACGGTCAAACAAACCTTGGCGCAAGTCAGAAAAGACGGGGATGACCGTGTTGGGCAGTTGGTGCAGGAAATTTCCGACCTGAGGAGTGCTAATGCCATTTTTACTGACAAGTGCCAGAAGTGGATGGATAAGGAGACGACCGAGGCTAAAGCCGCTTATGTGCTGACCTTTCATCACCGTTTCCCCAACCTTCCCCTTGGGTCAATGTGGCTGGATGCTCCTGAAGCCGATCACCCCGCTGGTGTGGTCTGTGAGGACGAAGAGTGGGATGACGCCGCAACCGAATCGGAGGAAGAGGATGCTTGACCTCTTATGTCTTTGTGTTTAAATTTTGTAACTACTGGGTCTGTAAAACCCCTTTAAACCGTTTTTGTAACCGATGTTTCTGAATAGTCAATATCCATAATTGTGATGTTATTTGCACTATGCTTTTATAAATTCATAGTTGCTCGGGAACAAAAATGTGGATTGGTAGAATATCAGAAGAAAGCCATGTAAGGTTCGGTCGATCCATGTAAAACTGAAAATCTTCCCATAGGGTCGGGAATTAAATGTGGATCAATTCGTATACTGAAAGACCAATAAAGGTTATGTTGATCAATTTCAAAATTGAAAGTATTCCGTAGGGTCGGGAATTAAATTGTAGATCAGTTTAAACACTGAAAACCCTATTTAGGTTCTGTTGATCAATGTAAAATTGAAAATCTTCCCATAGGGTTGGGAATTAAATTGTAGATCAGTTTAAACACTGAAAAACCTATTTAGGTTTTGTTGATCAATGTAAAATTAAAAATCTTCTCATAGGGTCGGGAATTAAATTGTAGATCAGTTTAAACACTAAAAAACCTATGAAGGTCATGTTGAGCAATTAAGATTACTAAGAGAAATTGTCAATCAGCTCGTCAGCCGACAGACTCCTTTTTAATACTTTTGAGATTGAAAGGATTTGGGATTAAAAAAGGTCGGTTGCTATGGGTGCGTCATTAAAACATTCTCGCGCCACCGAGGTAGGAAAGAATGCATCCCCGACCAAAGATTTTTACACAAACACTGCTTACAAATATACAAAAATCAACAAAATTATTCCGAATATAATTTCAAATGTTCAATGTTCCACGGGAGCCTTAAAGAACGTCCAAGCTTGTCCTGCAACTGATATGTCCCGCTCTTAACTCTTTCTACCACTTTGTACGGTCCTTCCCAGTTCGGAGCGAGCTTACCGAGGCTTTTGTCCATGGTATGCAGAAAAACTCTTCTCAAAACCCTATCTCCAACTTTGAACTCTCGCCGACGTACTTTTGATGTATACCGACTCCTCATTAGAGTCTGATAATGTAACAAATTTAGTTGAGCTCGGTATCGTTTTTCTTCTATCAGGTATAGAGCTAGTCGCATGTCACCCTCATTTTTATTTTCATCATAGCTACCGATCCTAAAAGATGGGAAGATTGACTCTGCTGGGGTGACCGCATCCATTCCATATACTAAGGCATAAGGCGATTCTTTAGTCGTTGTTCGAGTTGTAGTTCGGTAAGCCCATAACACTTCCTGCAAGTACTCCGACCATTTGTCGGCTTTTCCTTCTAGGTTCTTTTTGAGTCCGTCCAAAATGGTTCGGTTTGTAACTTCGACTTGTCCGTTCGCCTGGGGATGGAAAGGGGCAGAGTAGCATTGCCTGATACTGTGGGTTGTACAAAAAGATATCATCTCACTGCTGTCAAACTGAGGTCCATTATCCATGGTGAGCTTCTGAGGTACCCCGAACCTACATCAGATATTTGACCAAATAAGTCTGATGATATCCTTAGTCTTTGTAGCCGATAATGTCTCGGCTTCTACCCATTTGGAAAAGTAATCTACAGCCACCACGGTCGTTTGTCTTCCCCCGGATGCCATTGGTAATGACCCTACAAGATCGATTCCCCATCGGTCAAAAGGTAGGCCTTCAGATGTGGATTCTAAAGGAGTCGCGGGCATGTTTATTGCGTTTGCAAACCTTTGACAAGTGTCGCAGGTTTTGACTATCTGATGAGCATCAGCCGTTACCGTCGGCCAATAAAAACCGGCGAGAAAAATTATTCTTATCAGTGCTTTGTAACCACAATGAGCTGCACCCTCTCCGTCGTGTAATTCGGATACAATGATTTGTGACTCATTTACCCCCAAGTATCTCACCAAAGGCATGCTAAACGACTTTTTGTATAATTTGTCTCCCAATAAAACGTAGCCCCGGACTTTGTTTCGTATCTTCCGTGCCGAGATACTATCGTCTGGTAGTAATCCTTCGACGAGGAAAGCAATAATATCCCTTCGCCAATCTGAAATAGTTACCGAAGACACCTGACAAGAAATTTCTGGTCGATTATCCAGCTCCCTCCTCTTTATGATCGACGGGTTTTCTTGTTCGGTGACCCAGGGGTAACTGCTTGAGCAAGAGGCCGATGCTAGGGAGTCATCTACCATATTTTGGGTTCTTGGGACATGCTCATACGTTACCTTGACGAATGACGCGGCTAACACTTGTAATGCTGCTAAGTACTGGACTAGATATTCTTTCCTAGCTTCCGACGCTCCCGAGGCTTGATTGATTACCAGCTGAGAGTCACTAACAAGACGCACATGCGTAGCTCCGCATACCTGTGCTAGTCGCAAACCGGCCAGGACAGCTTCATATTCTGCTTCGTTGTTCGAGGTGGGAAAACCAAATCAGATTCCCTGATGCATACTTATGCCCGCTGGGGTGACGATTTGTACGCCCGCACCGCATCTATTGACGTTCGAACTGCCATCAGTTCGGATAACCCACTCATCTGGTTCGTCCTCTTCAGGCGGCGCATCTTGGTACGGGCGGTCGGAATGGAATTCAACTATAAAATCAGCCGGAGCCTGGCCTCTGATAGCTGTACGTGGCTCAAAGTTGATATCGAAATCGCCTAACTCGACCGACCATTTAGAAATTCTTCCTGACATGTTTGGTCGTTGAAGCACGTACTTGAGCGAAAACGAGATTCGGACGACAATGGGTAGGCCTGAAAATACGGCCACATTTTTTGCACCGCGATCACCAAAGCTAGGGCCATTTTCTCCAATTTCAAGTACCATGTCTCCGCATCCAGTAAGCTTTTGCTCCCAAAGTATACTGCTTTGGGGACCGTTCCCGATTCACTGATCAGAGCCGCACTTACTACAAAATCCGAAACCGCTATGTAAAGAAAAACAGTCTCGCCTGTCAGGGGCTTTGTTAGAAGGTTCGGGGATGATAAATAAGTTTTGATCCCCAAAAAGGCTGTGTTTCTCAAAACCTGAAAAAACGGAGCGCACTTGTCAGATGAACGAGAGATGAATCGATTCAAGGCCGCGATGCGCCTAGTTAATATCTAGACCTCCTTGATATTCTTAGGTGGTGTCATGTCGGTAAGAGCTTGTAATTGGATCGGGTCTGCCTCGATTCCTTTTTCGCTAACAAAGAACCCCAGGAACTTTCCTGAACTTACCCCAAAGGAGGTCCCAGTAATTGCTAGTCTCGCGCTTGCTGGGATCATCGACGGGTAGTGACCCCAAGGGAAGTCCCAGTAATTGCTAGTCTCGCGCTTGTTGCATCTCTTGATCTCTTTTGGTGCTAAAGCCGCTCGGTAGCATTTTCTTGCCGCTTTCTGGCTGATTCGCACTACCCCCACATTGTTCCCGACCACGTACTTCAAACATTGATGAACCGTGGACGACACCGCGTGCATTTGCGACAACCACGATCTGCCAAAGATCGAATTATGAGAGGCTGGTGCGTCTACCACGACGAATAAAACGGTGACCTCCTTCTTGAATGGTATGCGACCCAGCTGAACGATGCCTCCAAACTCGCCAACCACGTCTGCTGCCGAACCTGTAAACCCTACAATAGTTCGATCCGAACGTGTAATGACCGGGGGTGCCCTGAACTTCGCGAAAGTTGATGCAAAGATTATGTTGGCTGAGCTACCGGTGTTTACTAAGATGCGTCGGACCTCCTCCCCTGCAATGGCCGCTCCAATAACGATGGTGTCTTCTTGAGGGCCTGCTATATCTCTCATGTCGTCGTCGAAATATAGAATCGGCGAAGGGATGCCTTTTGAATGGGGATATGACCGAGCTTCCAATTGAGTAGCCAGGTTCACAATATGTCGCTTTCTCGAGGAGTGCGTGATCCCTGCCGTAGAATCACCCCCAAAAATAGTCAATGATTCAAAGAATTGACAAAGGTTCCTTACGTTCCCGTTTCTTTCCGCAGCTTCATCTTTGATGACCCCAATGAGGTTGCGATTTACATCCGGATCGAGATACTCGATGGAGACATCAAAAGGGTCGGTCACTTCGGAAATCTTCATGGTTGTCTTGGACTTCGGTATCGCCATAATTTCTTTCGAAGTGGCGCCCTGCTGCGCTTTCTTTTTCACGTACTCGAGTAGGTTTCCGTGCTCTATAAGCATCTGTATCTCCTTTTTTAGGGCAATGCAATCCTTAGTGGTGAGGATAATAATCGCCTGAGGGTAGGCTGGTAATTTCAGTCGGTGTTTTTATGGTAGTGTGTGGGTGTTATGAGTTTAGAGTAGAGAGTAGAGAGATAATTAAGCAGCCTGGTAGTAGTTAATTCTTATTTTTTACACTTAATGCAGGTGGTTGGGTATTTATACCCTGATGTTTGGGCCCTTATGGGCTTTCAGGTCATGTTTAATGGACCCGGGTCATGTTTAAAGACCCATGAGCTCTAAGTAGGAGAGCAAGTAGCTTAGTCAAGAAGTGTTTAGGTTTTTTAGTACTTTTGTCATAGTTCGAACAGTCCTATGGTCATAGTGTGCAAAAATGATCTGTTCGGTTCGTGTGATCTTTCCGGTCCGGAGGCCTTGGACCGATCTGTCCTTGTCCGGGGAGCATACAGAATTCGGACTCATCACTTAGTATCGTGTCCCACGTCTTCATGGTAGCGACAATACTGGTTGTTCCTGTGCTCCCTAGGCGTTGGTATGGGGAAAGGCCTTCGATACATCCCGCTTTTCTTAGTCTTTTCATAGATTGAAGACACGCATTCTGTCAAGTCAGTGAAGTAAGCAGGTCAGATCCACTTATTAGACATGGGTCGCGAAACCACTTGGTTTGTCTGCTTTGCTTTTTGGCTCTGGGAATCCAGAGCCTTGATTGGCAAGGACTGGGTCGTTGGTATCGTGTTGACTGACTGGACTTGCTGAGCATAGTTAGATTGGGGCCCCTGTTTCATAACAACCGACGCTTGCGCACTCTGTTGAATTTGCGCAGCCAATTCAGACTCCTCGATTTCTTCTATCAGTATCTGATTTTCCACCTGGGCTAGAAGGGAGGAAAAAGTAAAAGTTTACTTTTTAGTGACCGCTTGCTTCATCGGTCCTGAAAGCAACCCTAAGCGATACGTCGTTAGTGCCACGTTCTCTTCGCAATGATCCAGGTCGGTCTTAGCATCAATAAAACGGCTTGTGTAATCCTTGAGGCTCTCTCATAGCCTCTGCTTACAGTTCATGATTGTATCTGCGTTGGCTCGGAAACTTTTGCTTCCCACAAAGTACTGACGGAACATCATCCAGAACATCCCGAAGTTTTTAATACAACCCTGTGGTAGCCGGTTGTACCACTTAGACGCCTGATCCCTGAAGGTCATCGAAAACCCCCGGCGTAATAGTTTATCGTCGTTATCGAAACTCAACATAAAGTTCTTGAAGGCTTCCAAATGATTATCTAGATCCCTCTTACCGTCATACTTCTCCAATTTGGAAATGTCAAACCTCTTCGGGAGATGTCCCGATAATATTTTCGTTGGACAACGGCGAAGCTCTCAAATTCATTCTGAACCCGAATGCTCCACCTCCAAGCCCCTCGGTCTGAATCCCACACAGACTTTCATCTGCTGGGTTGATGAACTGGCTACTGACACGCTACCCCTTGTTCTGGCTATTTGATGGTTGCCACTGGACCTGAGGTAGAACTACCCGCTCCTCTCTCCTGCCTGTTTGCATCTCTTCTTTTTCGAACGACACTGGCGTTCTTTTCTCAGCGCTACCCTTCTTGAATTTGGAAGAGTCAGAACGGGGTGCCCTATTCCGTCGCGAATTGCTTTTCCGCGCTCGCTTGTTTTGCCTTTCCTTACGCCGGTACTCTCTTCCCGATGAGTCATCCGAAGTATAATCAGCAGAGATCCCCCGGTTATCCTTCGGGTATTGCTCTGCTCTTCCATCCTGCCTGTCCTCCGGACGAGGCTCCCGATAATATCGAACAGGTCGGGCATCGATACGATGGTCACTAGTCGGGTAGCCTTCGCTGCGGTTGTCTATGATTGGTTCTTTCCCTTTGCCTTCTCGAGCTCTTTTGTCATCTAGCGCCTGCTCCTTTTCAGTGTTTAGCTTTACGATGTCTTCCACTAGCTGTTTGCTGGTCATGATAAGGGTCGACCGCTTGTCCCGACCCTGCGCATAGTACTCCCGACCCGGAGCTTCCTCGCCTTCAGACAGCGAAACGACTCGGGCTACTTCTCTCCAGACCCTCTCTCCGACCGCTTCGTCATTCATTCTTTAAGATCAGATCGCGATTTTCAAAGAAAAATATTCCTTTTTGGTATCACCGGTTCCCACAAACGGCGCCAATGATGAGAGAATAAATGACAAGAAAGAAGAATATTAGATCTTGGACCTGATGTGAGTAAAGCTCAAATTGTAGAGAGAGAATGTAGAAAGAGAATATAATAATCAATTGTCTCACCTACCAAGAATAATGGGCTCCCTCTTATAGTGGGGAAGGGTGAACCCGTTTATGTCCTTGGTGGTCTTGTTTTATTTCACCTTTAGTCATTTACAAAATACTTTGTTTACAAATTGCCTTCTAATAAACAATAAATACAATAATAGGCATGTTTGTCTTCTTTTATTTACAATTGACTCATTTTCTATTAAGATCGGCGAATTACTCCCTCGTCAGTTTCCATATGCCACCGTTCCAAAAAAACCTCCGTCATGTTGGAGTGCGTGTGCATGTGATAGAACGGTTCTATGAGTCGACCGAAATGAGTGGCGTCAACTACGGCACGTACCATAGTCTGTGCAGCCAAACTCCACGCTCTATGGATCGGATAATGGACATATGATCGCATCTCTCGCTCCTAAAAACATTAGTTCAAATTAGTATACATTAAAATTAAACAGTCTTAAAAATCGAAATTTAAATATTATGTCTCACATCTAAAGGTGGTATGCAATGTGGGAGAGGAACGCCTCGCCGAATAGCAGTGGAAATATGGATGGAGGAGGAGCTCTAGACTGCCCTATAGGTGGAGAGGATGGCATCGTCCGCGGGATGCTGAAGCAGAACTCGATCTGGAAGCATGCGGTCCGGAAACTATAGGCAGTTCCTCTATCGGAATTGCTGAATCGGCAGCTAAAACAGACTGAACAGCTTCTCGTACCCTACTACGCTTCTTTATTCTCTTCGTCCGCGAGCCATTCGCAAACCGTGGGGCGTCACCATGATCCATTACAAAAAATAAAAAATGTACGAAATGTCAAGGTTGGTTGGAAACACAAATAATAGAAAAAACGCGATAAACACACATCAAACAACAAGATTAAACCGATCCCGATTGATCCGGTAACCGGAGCGGCCAACGCCATCAATGTAGCGTGGATATGACAACCTACGTCACTCATGTGGCGTGAATTGCTTGATAATACGCTCCGCAGAAGCGAATATCACCATTAACGACACCTACACCGAAATTGCCGGAACTGCTCGCCCCACTCTTCCTCGAATTGCTGCTCGTTTTGGTGACAGTTGCTGCTGGTCGAGGCTTTCGTTCGTTAGAGGTGTTCATGAGAAATGCTGGGTGAGGAGGATTTGGATTTCATGACCTTCAGATGTTCGTGCGTGGGTTTGGTAAGCAAAAGGTAAGCGTGGGTTTGGTAAGCAAAAGGTAAGTACTCTACTTTTTAATTTAATTTTAGTTTAATTTATAAGTAAAATAAAAACTTTGATTTCTTTTGGTTTTTTTTTTCAATTAAAACTAGCAAGAGTCACCATCTTCGCTCTTAAAGTAAACAGAAAGTAGTTCACTTAATAAACACTTTAACATCTGTACTTAGTTAGAGTAATAGTTTGTCTGTGTTTACTTAACAAACACTATAACAAATACGGAAACAAAGCTGTGTTAGACATGAACAAAACGGATCTTTATCCATGGGCATGAACAAAACATCTCCCTCTCCATGTAAAACTAAAGCTTCGGAAAATGAAGACACGCATTTCTAAATCGATTGAGTGAGAACATCTCCCTCTCCATGTAAAATTAAAGCTTCGAAAAATGAAAACCCGCATTTCTAAATCGATTGAGTGAGAAATTGCCGGATTTGAATCTATTTAATTCGTTCCACTCTGCTTTTCTTCCTTCACTTTTTATCCTTGGTGTTTGGTTTTTAAAAAAATTTACGTTAAATTTGTTAGGATATATTTATTTAATTTATTTATGAATCATAATAATTTGAATTCGACATGCTAAACAAATATATTAGGTTATTAAAAAATTTTAAATCAAAAGTAATCGAGTTAATTATTTAATTAACTGAAATGGATTTATGAGTTAAAATGGTTATGAGTCCAAGTGAGCTAAACGGGCTGAATTTGTGAACTATGACGAAGAGAATCCAAATCTCAACACTATAACCTGAACTAATTCATGGTAGAAATTGAATTATCAATTTATCGGGTTATGGTCCCTCGAAGGAAGTATTATATAATGAACTTTATAATGTTGGGTTTCAAATTATAAACACTACAGATAAGGAGCTATATATATGAATTTCATTGTTCTAAATCCTAAACACAAAATCTATCGCTTCCTTCAGTGTCTGAAAAAAATCTTTCATTTCTTTACTAACTCGTTCTGCAGGTTTCTCAAGTTCGTCTAGAGAATCGCTTAACGAAAAGGAACAAGAATACTAGATGGATAGTTGTAGGCAAACACGTTTGTTTCTGTTTATTCTTAGGTGAATCAAATGTAAAAAGGTTTATATTTTATTTTAAGCGTTTTGTTATATTAGTTTGATGCGATTTTAAATCAAATATAACAATTGGTATGACAGCCAGTGAAAACTCTTTTAGGATTCGATATAATAATTGAGCTATATATTTATGTATTGATGCATGTTTATTTCACTCTAAAGAATTCAATAACATTGGGATTATGTGTTGATTGAGCTAGTTATGGCATAGATTTGGGAACTGTGTGAAAAAGTATGAGTTTTGATTTATTCGATTAAAAAGCATGATATGTGATTATATGTTTTATATGGATTTAAATAAATCAATGTTTGATAGTTTGAGATTTTTCTATTAAATTAGGGTTCTTTGATGTCTCGAAATTATTCTCCCAAAATCAACATTAGATAAACCCTAATCGAACGAATAAAGTCAAACTATTGGGGAAGCGACTCATCGATGGTTTAACCCCTGATTTTAACGCTGATCGAATTCTGTCTAAAACATTTCATCATTGACAGCTAATGGGGGACGTTGTGGTGGACGTCTTGACGTGCGAGGATTCGCAAACCCACTATTATCGCGATGATAACAATGGAAAGTGGTTGGATGAGCATAAACTCAGTGAGAACAGCGCTGCTGCATGCTGGGCACACGCCCAGGAGCTGTAACAGGTTGAAACCGGTTTTTTGAACTCACCACCCGAGTCACTTTGGACGACTTTAATGGTCATTTCAAATTGTGTTTCGACTATTTTTTGAAGGATTTAAAGATTGTTGACGACCCTGGTAAACCTAGAGTAATCATCTTGGAAAAATACAAAAAACTTGAAACCATTAGTAGATGGAACAGGTGAAGGACCCCAAATATCAATATGTATAAGGTCCAACATATAATCAGCACATAAAGTAGAAGTAGGATATGGTAGATTGTGAGACTTGCCTAATTGGCAAGCCACACAAAATACGATTTCATTTCTTATAGAGAGTTCAGGTTACATAGCTTTAAGAAAATAGTTAAGGTATTATGTGATGGACGACCAAATTTGTTATGTCATCCATCGTTTAGAGATTAGAAATAACACTAGAGAGGACAGTTTGAGATTCTAGGGTAGCACTAGATAGATTAATATGAGGAATGAGTGGTAGTGTCTTGAGGATCTATTACTTATGATAGTTGTCCATCTTGTAGAGGTCATTCTCAGATGCCCCTCCGAGAAGTGTAGTCCTGGTTGCCTTGTCTTTCATAAAACACGAACCTTTGTGAAACTTAACATAAACATTACTATGATTAGTAACCTGAAAAAAAGAAAGTATTTTCTTATTAATTCTAGGAACATGCAATATAGGTTTAAGGCAGATAAGTTGTTTAGTTAATGAGACTAACTCAGTTTTTGAGTTATTACACTAGGGTTGCTTGTGACATGGTGACTAAAACCACTGTCAGCAAACCATACAATTTTATATGAGTATCTTGAGCACCAAGGTAAGAACTTTGTTCACCTCAATTCCTAGATTTTCCAGTTGATGTGGAACCCATAACAGAGAGATCATCCCTGTAAAAACATATTGGAGCAGCATGACCATACACGCTGCCGATTTGGCAGCGAGGTTTGTTGTGAGAAAATCTGCCTCATCTGCCTCTATGGAAGCTACTTATGCCTGTAGGATTGTAGGTAGACATGCTTTTGCAGTTTCTGTTTTATCCTCGAAAATGACCATATGATCCCCTCTCACTAGTGTTACTGTTTTGTTTAGGATCAGATTTTTTTTTCTGTGAAATTAGGATTGGCTAGGTTTAGATTCTTTATAGAGTTTTGTAGACTCATTAATTGCTCTAGTCTGCTTTCAAAGGTGAGTAAGTTGGTCTGTAAATCCAGCCAATTTAAAGATATTCTTTATCAACTAAGTTCACCACAATAGGGGTGTATTTGGAGTCAAGACACGCAAGAACTTGAGTGATTAGATCAACCATAGAGATGAAACATCCAGCCAACACTAGGTTATCAGTGTTGGCTTTCATTTTGTTCAAATAGTCTGTTATTGTTGAGGTTCTTTTTCGAGTTTTTGGTACTTTGACTTGTAGCAGGTAACCCTGGATTTTGTTTGTGAACCATATAACTTATGAGAAGCTTCTTATTGATCTTTGAAGCTCTCTTCCTCCATCAATTGAACTTTATGGCTCATGGTGAGTAAAGTCACCCAAGAATAAGTTGGTCATTTGCAAGCTAGTTCACCTATTACGTTTTGAGTTAATGAGAAGTCTAGGAGGGCATGGATTTTCCTCTATTCGGAAACCTCATAGTCTGTTACCTCTGACCATAGGTAAGACCAAGGTCTTCTATAGAAGATAGTTGTTTCTATCTAACCTTATATTGTTAATATTGTTTATTGTGTTTAAATGCATGTGTTTTTATAGTGATGGATGAGTTGTTTGGGAACACAGCCCCGTAGAATTTTTTCTCAAAGATGGTAAATCAATGTTTTCCATTGAAAGCTTGGTGGCTCTGATACCAAGTTAAAATTATGATTGAGAGAGGCTAGAAAGAAATGATAGTTATGTTGTTTTGTATATTTGATATCTTAAAACCTTTACATCATGTACACTATATTTATAGGCTTAGTGTAACAACCTTTGTACAAATATTTGTTTTGTAAATAGCCAAGTGTATATTATAGTAAATTATATTACATAAATCTTATCTTCTCTATCAGTAGTGTTTAAACACAAGTATAACACATTATACACTGAATTAGGTAGATTGGGTTTTATTCAATCAACAACCTTCAGGCTTGTCTTAGAGTTGGGTTCGAGGCTTTGCTTCCTCAAATGTCTGACTCAGACGTCGTTTTGAGATAGGTGAAAGTGAAGTTGTAGTTTGAACACGAGCAACACTTCCACGACTCCCCATAGTGCAGTCCATCTTCATGGTATCCAAAGCAATCTTCCCATCATTCTTGAGAGGCGGTTTGCTCATTTCTTCACATATATATTAAAAACAATATACACAAAATCTTCATCTTAAATCCACATCACTAGTAGAATACAAATTTATTTTTTTTATAAATAAAAATTTTCAACACAAAAATGCACATATTTTAGCCACCACAAAAACATTTATTTGTTTGGCATTCAATTTACACTTATTTTCACAAAAACAAATTATATTTTGTTCTTTCACACTTGAAGCTAATTACAATATACATTTGCACACAAAAATGCAAGTAGAACAAAGTTATCTTTTCGCACTTTAATTAGACGTAATTTTATACCCTCAACACAATCCATTTTTTAGAACAAAATTTTCCAACAAAAAATTGCACATATTTTAGCAACCATAAAAAATATTGTTTATCTTTCAATTTTGATATAAAAAAACTTATAATTTATTTTTTCACATGATCAAACTTAATTGACAACAAATAATATTATTGACGGAACCATTTTCTTATTATTTCCAAACAAATTTGCACCTAAATAGGCAATTAGAACAAAATTGTTTTTTTTCCATCATGAATACACATAATTTCGCACCCCTAACAAAATAACAAATTTTATTTTTAGAAAAACAGTTTTTTTAACAATAATGCACATACCAACTACAAAACGTTAGTTGTTTGACACCAAATTAACACTTTTTTGACAAAAACAAATTGCATTTTTTTTCTCACACAACTACACTTATTTCACAACCAAAAATTCTATTTACACCATTGTTTTCTTATTTTCTCAACATATTTTCTCCCAATTACGGAACAAGAAAATTGTTTTGCTACAAAACTACATGTAATTTCCCACCCGGAAAACATTCGAATATCTTTCTAAAAACACGTTTTTAACAGAATAAACACATAAATTCGTAATTACAAAAAATAATTATTTCACACAAATTAACATTTATTTTCACAAATAAAATTGTATTTTTATTTTTCACAAAAAAGAATTATTCACAATTTTACACATAATCCGTAAGAAAAAGAAAATTAAAAAAAACTTGAAAATATCTTTTACTGATCAAGTTTTGTTCGTCATAAAAAAAATATTTTTAATTTTTTTGAGCTACCGATTTGAAAGATATTACACTTAAAAAATCAAAAAACAATATACAAAAATACAAAAAACTGTTAAGAACCAAAATTCTAAAATTCATGTGGTTATTAATAATTTTTCAAATGGTTAATGTTAGTATTTTTTTACTCTGATGGTTATTGATACATTAATATATATCGTGTATATATATGATAATCGGAAGGATCTTATTTTCTCCATTCCTTTTCTCCAATAACATAGTAATGGTTTCTTAAATTTACTATAAACAATGGCAATTCCTCTTCTTTAGTGTTTGTTTCTCCATGGAATAAGGTGAATTCCTCTCGCCAACCTCAACAAAATCCTCACAAAATTTGGATATCACAACAATCCTCACCAAAACCTTCACCTAGATTTCCACCTCTGTTTTCCAGAAAAACAGAATTAGCGTTACAAGCAAAACAATCAAGAAATAGACAAGATCAATAATATTTGATCTTAAACAATCTAACGAAAGTGAGAAATAATCGTACATTAGAAGAATCAAGAAAGCATTACCAAAACGAAACATTAACATGTAATCAAAATCAACACCAAAAACGTTTTACCGATTTATTCAAATCGAAACAAGATTGAATCTGTCATGAAAACTAAAAAATAATGAGGAATGGAGATCATATTAGTATAAGTTTTAACTACAAGGATAAAAATATACTGCAAAGGAATGCAAAACAAACACTGATTGGGAAATTTAAAAGCCATCAACTGAAACAATTAGACAGTTTCTTGATACATTCAAATTTCCAGGTGGCTATAATCTCTCTGACTTGGATTATTGACACATATTTATAGATTTCAATTGTAAAGAAGATATCAATAAAAGATGGAAGCAATGTATGGAATGTGGGTGCTAAAACCATGAGCCTGATAAAATGGACACCCTACTTTAATCCTAAAATTGAGTGTCATATAACTCTAGTCTGACCAAGTCTGCCTAATTTTCCTGAGTATAGGTCATGAAGAGACTATGAAGGTTATAGGAAATGAAATTGGTTCTCCCTTATATATCTGGGTGCCTGACAATAATCGAGCTCGACAAAACTGCTGCAAACTATGACTTGAAATGAATGTTTCTAAAGAACCTATTAAGAGAATCTGGATTAATTTTGGAGAAAGTGAAGGATACCGGTAAGAAATTAGATACATGTCTCTACTTTCATATTGCAAGAAATGCTCATACTTGGGGCATGGGACACAAAACTGTAAAAGACTTCCAGAAAACCATGAAATGAATCCTAGTGTGAGAACTAATGCAAATAACTCAACAAATCAAAATGTGAACCAAAATAAAGTCAACATACCTCCTAAACTTAAATCCCTGGTGAACAAAACCCCATGGAAATGATAAATTAATTTACAACCATATTTCAACTTCAAGGAAAGAGCAAAGAATATCTGTTGATAACACAAAAACTTAGATAAGTAAAGAATTATTTTTACAAGGCTGTGACAATAAACCTGAAGAATCTAACAGCAATAACGACTTATATTTAAAATAAAATGTTTCAAGAATAAATTTAATCTCAATGGTAAAAGATTCAGAGAGTTTTATTTGGATCCATCAGGGAAACAAACTATTCTCAAAACACTAGCACCTCTCCCATGAAATGTAAGATTGGAAGCATGCCTAACTCTCCAAGATTAAAGATGATTGAGCAAAGAAATATCATAAAAAAATGGAAAATAAGAAGCCAAAAAGAACTAAAAGTTGGAAGGTCAAAGGTACTTTTTCTTCAAAAATCATGCAATTGAAAGGAAAAGAATAAGATTAACAAAACTTGGGATGATGTTACCTAGAATGAAGATCGGAAACTGATTGGTGATTTTGCTGAAGCATATTTCAAGAGTATCATGGTTGAAAATATCAATTTAGGAAGATGTAATTTTACTAAAGAAGACAACATAATGTTAATGCAAGCCCTAGTGATGATGAAATTTTAAGTTTTATTAACTCCCTTAATTCTAATGGTGTTGCAGGTCCTGATGGTTTCAATGAGATGTTCTTCAAAATATGTTGGAAGATTATAGGAGGGGATCTATGTGAAGCTCTAAGAGATATCTTCAAAGGAACACATATTCCTACTAGTATCTATGCTACATATATCTTTCGAATCCCAAAGATTGAATCTCGAAGGATCTGGAAGGATTTCAGGCCTATCAGCCCAACTACAATGTTCAGCAGGGTGGTTTCAAAAGTTATAAATCAAAGGCTGAATTATATCCTACCTAACAGAATATCTAAAGAACAAAGTGCATTTGTAAAGCATAAGAATATTCACGAGAATATCTTAATCACTATATAGCTCTACTATGATTTGAATAACAAGAAAAGTTGAGGTAATATCATAGTAAATGTATATATATCTAAAGCCTTTGATAAGCTTTCACACAAGTTTATTCAAAGGATACTAGATGCATATGGCTTTGAAGAACCTTTTCTTGACTTAATCAACAGAAACATCAGCAATACCTACTTATCAATCATTGTAAATAGAAAGCTAAAGAGATATGTTAAATCCACCAAAGGTTTGAGGAAATGAGACCCACTGTCTCCAAGCCTCTTTATATTCTCAGAACAATACCTAATCTGAGGAATTAAGCATCTTATTACTTAGCATGTTCCACCCAGGTACAAGAAAAGAGGAGGTTAAAACTTACCTTGTCTTGCCTTTGCAGATGATTTCATTGTTTTCTGCAATGGTTCGTTCTCTTCAGTAAGTAAAATTATCAATTTCTTGAACCATTACAAAGACAAATTAGTCCAAGAAATCAATAGAGATAACTAGAACAAATATTAGATGCTTCGAAGAAATACTGGGTTTGAAGCTAGTAGTCTACCAATGGAATATCTGGGTGTTACCATCAGTACCAACAACAAGCTAACAAACTTTGAAGAATTGGTTAGCAATGTCAGGTCTAAGATCATTGAATGGGATAATATCTTTATCTCATTTGGAGGAAGACTAGTTCTAGTACAGAACATCCTAAACATAATTTATATATATACAATGCAGTCCTCTCTAATTCCTAAGACCATTATTAAGAGAATATAATTAATATGCAACAAGTTGTGATGGGGACCTAAGGAAAGAAACAAGGTTATAAAATAGGAATCTTGGTCAAAGCTGTGCAAACCAGATGATGAAAGAGGGTTGAATTTCAAGAAATTGGAGGATATTCTAGTGTCTATCTCCTACGAGTTATGGCTAAACTTTAGTAAACAAACTTATCTTTTTTCAAGACTTATGAAATCTATTTATAGCTACAAATATCACCCTCTTACAACCCCAATTCCAAACAAAAGATCAAATGTGTGGGATAGGCTTGTGAAAGTCAGAGACAAGGCTTACAGGCCGATGTACTAGAATGTGGGTGAAGGGAGGACGAAATTTTGGCTTGAAATGTGGTGCTCTCCAAGTTGTTTTTATCATATTAGACTCCAAAAGTGATAGAACTTGGTATCATCTTGAAAAGGTTAAATCTTACTGGGTAAATGGGGGTTGGAACATGGATAGTCTTAGATACTACTTTTCTTCAACAACCATAGAAAAGATAAACAAGACCACACTGACAAATACCATAGATTCTATCAAGTAGGCACCTTCAAAATTGGGATTCTACAACACAAGAGATACATGGGAGATTATAAGAACAAAAACCAACAAATCAAACCTATTTAAGAAGATATGGAATTTAATCACGCCCAAAAAATTCTCTTTGTTGACGTGGAGGATATTACACAACTGGCTTCCTATAGATCCTATTTTTCAAAAGAAGGGAACATTGTAAAGATTCTGAATTTCACAAATCATATTTTTATTCAATGTTTTGTGGCTTGGAAAATTTGGGTGTTTTTCCTTCTACTTTCAGTATTCACATTAACAGAAGCATGTCTTTCACCCATGTGTTGAGATCATGGTTTTGGTCAATAAGAAACGAAGTCCACATCAGGAGAATCATCCCTCTAATAGTCTCGTGTGTTATATGGTCTACAAGAAACAAAAGAAATCATAATGACATATCTATTAATTTAAAAGATATGATTAACTAGTCATTAGGATATTATCAGCTCTAGATCAAGCGAAAGTTTTACAAACGAAGCACTAGGGTAAGGATAGTATATATGCTCTTCAGCTGTGATGTGTTTATCATTTAGAAAAGCCTTGAAATTTTTTATCACTGAAGTGGAATCTCCCTAAGAACAGAAGATATAAACTTAACACTGACATGGCTTGTAACTATAAAGGTTAAGCCATTGGAGGTGGTCTTATCAGAGATAAAACGGTGACATAATTACGGTGGTTTTAACTCTCCTATTATAGCAGAATCTCGAGCCCTCCTCGATGGACTGATATTGTGTAAAGAGAAAGTGATTAGAAAAGTGCTGCAGAGGCTTAATTACATCCAACATTAAGCATATTTACACCTTTCGCGAACAAAACGTCGTTGCTGACTGGATTTTGAAAAACACTTTGGAATACGGTAAAAATGTTGACTACAATTCTGGTCAAATTCCTAATAAGCTTAGGGTGTTTATCCTAAGTCTTGGTACATGATATATAAGGTTCGAGAGTAACGAATAACTAGCTTAAAGCTTGAACTGGAAAAGTTACCTGTGAATGTTCCAAAAGCTCTTTCTGCTATGACTTTTTATTGTTGTCTCGCTAGTAAACATTAATCAAAGATAGTTGGTTCCAAGCCTTTGAAACTCTTTGGTTCCAAGCCTGTGTTTAATATTGGGTGTTTTGGACCCATTTGGTATACTCTTTCAATGTTTAATAAAAGGCCCAAATCAAATTGATGAATATATATATATATATATATATATATATATATAAACCAAGATTAGTTGACTAACTAACTCTAACTAATTCCAAACTAATTTAATTAAAACAAACTAGTAAAACGGTTATAATTTGTTTATTTTTTGCTCCAGAAATCGAAGAGCATTTCTCCTGTAAAGTTAGTGCGATCTCTTATATCGGTACCGGATAAAAGAGTACAAAACCAATCAGAGAATGTCTCATAGACTCAGCACCAATACGGATGTGAGGAAGAAGGCCTACAAGCCCGGTACCTACGCCAATGAGGCACGTCGAAGAAGGGAGAACAATCTGGTGGAGATCAGAAAAAGCAAGCGAGATGATAATCTTCTTAAGAAGAGGAGAGACGGTTTATTTGATGTGTCTCAACAGCAATCAAAGGATGCTACACAAAATACTGCCGCAATCCAAAATAAGTTGGAAAGAATACCTTTAATGGTACAAGGAGTGACTTCGGGGGATCCTCTGCTGGAGCTAGAAGCCACTACTCAGTTTAGAAAGTTACTATCTGAGCCTAGTCCTCCGATCGATGAAGTAATCAAAGCAGGCGTTGTACCAAAATTTGTCGAATTTCTTGCCAGGCAAGATTTTCCTCAATTGCAACTTGAAGCTGCTTGGGCATTGACAAACGTTGCATTCGGGACATCAGAGCATACACAGGTGGTCATTGAACATGGTGCAGTACCTATCTTTGTGAAGCTTCTTGGCTCTGCCAGTGATGACGTTAAAGAAGCGACGCTATGGGCTTTAAGTAATGTCGCTGCTGATTCTCCGAGTTGTAGAGATCTTGTTCTTGGTAATGGTGCTCTCATGCCATTATTAGCTCAGCTAAATGACCATTCAAGAGTATCCATGATTAGAAATGCTACACGGACTCTGTCGAATTTATGCGATGGACCTTTTGAACAGGTGAAGCCTGCGTTGCCTGTTCTCCGGAAACTAATTCACTTGAATGATGAAGTCGTCCTCACATATGCTTGCTCGGCTCTTTCAGATCTTTCACATGGCCCTACAGACAAAATTCAGGCTGTAATTGACACAGGTGTCTGTCCACGACTTGTGCAACTTCTAGGTCATCCATCTGCTAATGTTTTGATACCTGCCCTTCTAACTGTCGGAAACATTGTCACCGGTGATGATAGTCAGACTCAGTTTGTAATTGAAAACGGGGTGCTGCCATATCTCTATAAACTGCTCATGGAAAACCCCAACAAAAGAGTTAAGGAGAAGGCTTTATGGACTATTTCAAATATAACTGCCGGGACCATACCTCAAATACAGTCTGTTATTGAGGCCAATATAATCGTCCCTCTTGTGGATCTTCTCCAACACGCCGAGTTCGACATTAAGAAATTAGCTGCACGGGCCATCTCTAACGCCACTTTTGGAGGATCTCATGAACAGATTCAGTTTCTGGTAAGCAAACAATGCATCAAACCGCTCTGTGATCTTCTAATATATCCAGACCCAACCATTGTGACAGAATGCCTTGAAGGACTTGAGAACATTCTGAAGGTAGGAGACGCAGAGAGAGACATGGGTACCAACGGCGGAGTCAATCTTAATGCTCAAATAGTCGAAGAGTGTGAAGGACTAGAAAAGATAAAAAATTTGCAGTCCCACGCTAACAACCAAATATACCATATGGCTGTAAAGTTTCTAGAGACGTATTGGGCTGATGATTATGAAGAAGAAACTCCGCCATCCAGCTGTAACTGAAAATCATTAACCTTTTAGTTTTGGAGGTAACCAGCGTAACATGCCACCAGGTGGTTTTAAGTTTTCCTTAGCACATAAATACAAGTATTGAAGTATTCCATTCTGAATTTGATCATTGTTACTCAAAGTTTAAACAGTGTAATTTCCTTGCATTAAGGGTCAGGGTTTTTGTTGCCACACAGACTTTTTCTTCAGTTTGTCCTTAAAAGGAAAAAGGATTAAATAAGCAAAGTATGATAGGTATAAATTTATTTTCAACAACAATTTTTTAGGCAATAAATTATCCTTTTAATAAATACAAAATTACTTTATATGTTAACGGTTTAACTAAAAAGCCAAATTAATTTTTATTTTACGATATCTAATATATTAGAGGTTTGTATATTTTTTAAATTTTTTATTATTGGATAATAGTCTTGGTGGTCTTTTTTCAGATTATTATATGATTTGGATGACTTTTCGATAATACAAATACATAAAAATGAAACTTTTTATTAAGTTTGATGTTGTATTCATAATTTGGTTATATTTTCCCGTCAATAAATCAGCCACCAATTATATATATAAAAGTTTTATGTTTCACGTGACTTTCCGTATAAGTCTTAGTAATTTATTTTTATAATATTGTTCAGTTTTATTTTTATGAGTTATTTATTCACAATTTTTTTTAAATTAGATAAAAACATTGGTAAGACTGAAATCTGTGAAAACACTCAAATTCAAGTCAAGAGAAAAAAGCGGTCTTTATTAGTAGAAGACAGGAACAAATATCGTTGTTCCCATTTTTCGGTTCTGGCTATAGGCTCCTCCGAATTCGTTTGGCTTAAACTTGATACTCTCCGTATTCCATGAATTTTGGAATATTCAAATTCGCGAAATAGAGTATCGGTTGGAATTGATTTAATTGCTTTAATTATCTTATTTTCTCTACATATTACTCTTTGATATTCTAACGAGTGAGGTATGTGTGTTTGAGTGAGGTATGTGTGTTTGAGTGAGGTATGTGTGAGGTATGTGTTTGAATAAAACAATTTGAGTGAGAGGTATGCGTGTTTGAGTAAAACAATTTGAGTGAGAGGTATGTGTCTGAGTAAAACAATTTGAGTGAGAGGTATGTGTGTTTGAGTAAAAGAATTCTAGTGAGAGGTATGTGTGTCTGAGTAAAACAATTTAAGTGAGAGGTATGTGTGTCTGAGTAAAAAATTTGAGTGAGAGTGCGGTATGTGTTTCTTAGTGAAACACAAAAAGAGTGAGGTCTGTGTGTCCGAGTGAAATACAAAAAGAGTGAGGTATGTGTGTCTGAGTGAAATACGAAAAGAGTGAGGTATGTGTGTCTGAGTGAAATACAAAAAATACAAAAAGAGTGACGTATGTGTGTCGGAGTGAAACATAAAAAGAGTGAGGTATGTTTGTGTGAGTGAAACACAAAAAGAGTGAGGTATGTTTGTGTGAGTGAAACACAAAAAGATTGAGGTATGTTTGTCTGAGTGACACATAAAAAGAGTTAGGTATGTGTGTCTGAGTGAAACAAGAGTGTTTGTGAAACAAGAGTGAAGAAAGTGTGAAACAAGAGTGAAGAATGTGTGAAACAAGAGTGAAGAAAGTGTGAAACAAGAGTGAAGAAATTGTGATAAAATGGCATCTGATTCGAACAATTTCAGTGCCTCATGTGTGCCCAAATTTGATGGAGATTACGATCATGATAGTTTACGCATGGAGAATCTCTTACGTTCAAAAGAGTACTGGTGTGTGATTCAACCAGGTCACCAAGAACTTGGAGAAGGTGAAGTGTTGACGGCAGTACAACAAAAGATGTTAGATGAATCAAGGCTTAAAGATTTGAAGGCAAAGAATTATTTGTTTCAGTCCATAGACTATTTTGAAGACCATTACTCAAAAGCAGACATCCAAACAACTTTGTGAAGCAATGAAGACCAAGTATCATGGCATTGAAAGAGTGAAGCGTGCTCAACTCTAGAGGTTTCGAAGATTGTTTGAAACAGAGGAGATGAAGAAGGGTGAGACAGTGACAAATTATTTTGGAAGAGTCATGGTCATAGCAAATGACATGAGAAACTGCGGAGAAGACCTGAAATATGTAAAGATTGTTGAGAAAATCATGCGCATGATGACAGATGATTTCAATTATATTGTATGTTCAATTGAGGAGTTAAAACATATTGATCAAATGACAGTCGATGAATTGCAAAGCTCATTACTCGTTCATGAACAGAAGCTACGACACAAGGTCTCTGAAGAACAAGTACTGAAAGTCGAGGGTGATCGCAGCTATGGACAATGCAGTGGAATAAGTAATTCTGGCAGATGGGGAAGTAATTTCTCGAGAGACGGGGGAAGATGTGGAAGATGATGGAGTATTAACAGAGCTCATGTTGAATTCTTCAAGTGTCACAAGCTAGGCCACTATCAATACAAGTACACGTGCCCAAATGGAGAAAAGAAAGCAAACTACGCTGAGTTCGATGAAAGAGAAGAATTACTTTTAATGGCTCATATGAATATCAAAGAGGTTGAAGATAAAGAGATGTGGTTTATCGATTCTGGTTGTTCAAATCATATGACAGGTAACAAAGATTGGTTTATTGAGCTCAATGAAAACTTGAGACATGGAGTAAAAGTAGGGAATAGCTCACAAATGGAGGTGATGGGTAAACGAAATGTGAAGTTTGAAGTTGAAGGGCTAACCCTAATAGTAACAGATGTGTTTTTTGTTCCAGAATTGACTAATAATCTACTAAGTGTTGGGAAACTTCAAGAAAAAGGTTTAACTATTTTGATTGACCAATGAGTATGCAAAATCTACCATCCTCGTAAAGGTTTGATTATAAATTATACAATAACAATAAACCGCATGTTCACTATATCTGCAATTAGAAAATCTGGTTTAAATTGATGTCTGAAAGTCGAAGAGGAAGAGAAGTGGGATTGGAATGTTGATGTGAAAAATTCAGATGATAGTCTTGAATGGAGAGAAGAAGACACTACTAGAGAGGAGAATGATA
Organism: Limnanthes douglasii subsp. nivea; assembly: GCA_036936605.1. Classification (NCBI taxonomy): domain Eukaryota; kingdom Viridiplantae; phylum Streptophyta; class Magnoliopsida; order Brassicales; family Limnanthaceae; genus Limnanthes; species Limnanthes douglasii. The sequence goes on from JAUPFV010000004.1 coordinate 70,528,885, forward strand.
AAGAAATCAAAGTGGTTGAGGAAGATGACATTCGTGAAAATAATGTCATGTCACCTCAACTTGAAACACATCAGAAAAGAAGTCATACATCACCAATATGGATGCAAGATTATGAAAGTGGAGAAAGGATTTTAGATGAAGAGGCTGAAGTACAAATGGCATTGACACTATTTATCTGTATTGCTGATCCGATGCGTTTTAAAGAAGCTTTCAAAGAAACAAATTGGATTGAAGCAATTAAATATGAAATAGAAGCCATTAAGAAAAACAACGAAGATGGAGTAGTGTATAAATACAAAGCAAACTTGGTGGTGAAAGGATATGCACAAGAAAAAGACATTAATTATGATGAAGTCTTTGCACTGGTTGCAAGTTGGGATACAATCAAAATTTTATTGGTTGTTGCTGCACACAAAAGTTGGAAAGTATATCAATTAGATGTAAAAAATAATTTCTTATATGAAGAATTGAAAGAAGTGGTGCATGTGGATCAACCAGAGGTTTTTGTCAAAAAATGTGAAGAAGATAAAGTATATCGACTCAAGAAATCTTTGTATGGTTTGAAGCAAGCTTCCTAGGCTTGTTTTTGTTGGGTAGAGAGGTATTTCAAGCAAGAAGGATTCGACAGAAGTAGTCATGATCACACATTATTCATTAAGAGGGAAGGAGTGAAGTATATTATGGTAAGTCTCTATGTAGATAAGGTACTTACTTTGTCTACAACCGAAGCAGAGTACATTGCTGCAACATCTTGTGCTTGTCATTGTGTATGGCTCAAAGAAATTATAGAACAAATCACATCTAGTGTCTGGAAATCTATTGTGACAACTTTTTTTCAATTAAACTCTCGAAGAATCCGGTAATGCATAGGAGCACAAAGCATATCGATGTAAGGTAGCATTACCTACGGATCCTACAAATAAAGAAGTTGTGAAGCTGGTTTATTGTGGAACAGAAGAACAAGTTGCAGATATAATGACCAAGCCAGTGAAGTTGGAGAGGTTTGTTAACTCTCGAAGTTCACTTGGAGTGCAAGCACTAGAAGATTAAACTGTATGCTTTTCAAGCATATCCAGTTTAAGGGAAGGATTTGTTGGAATTGATTTAATTGCGTTAATTATCTTATTTAACAATTAAACGTTATATCAATTAATATTTTAGACGTTACATTAATTAGTATTTTAGACGTTATTATTCTCGTCAATAAAATGTATCATTTATTGACTTAAATATATAGCGCTTCTTGTAGGCTATTTAAAGTCATTTTGTGCTATAGTTTAATACATTGAGTCTTATTTTATCTATATATTACTCTTTGATATTTTAACAGTATCAAAACTCGAAATATCCACTATATGCATAAACAGGACAATGAGCCTCAAATAATTGCCCCCAAGGGGGTAGCCGAGTTGGTTGAGTATGGCATTCTTATAACCAAAAGGTCATGAGTTCGAGTCCCTCTACATACGCTTTCTCGGCTGAGCCTGTCACCTTGTGTGGTTTACCTTCCGGCGTTGGTTTGCACGCTATCGCGTCAGACTGAGGGTTTACCCTGTGCGCACTCATTGCACTCTGAGTAGCGGCTGCAGGTTCCCTCCGAAAAAAAAAAAAGACAATGAGCCTCTCTACATACACTTTCTCGGCTGAGCCTGTCACCTTGTGTGGTGTACCTCCTGGCGTTGGTTTGCAGGCTATCGCGTCAGACTGAAGGTTTACCCTGTGCACACTTATTGCACTCTGAATAGCGGCTGCGGGTTCCCTCCGAAAAGAAAGAACAAAGAGCCTCTATTTTGAAAGTTCGATTCACCATGAACCGAACGAATTAATCAATGTTTTATTGATCGGTTCGGTTTATACAATTATATTGGTTGGGTTGGATGCTCACCCCTAACTGCATATCTCTAAAAGATAGATAGTAACAAGACTCCAACCAGAAAGTTCTTTAACAAAAACTTATCTATCTAAAAAGTACAGTTCAAAATCATCTACTAATATTTACTGCACAACAAATACTAAAAATTGACATTAAAACATTAAATTCAGACAAGACCACCCATTAACAGTGGTACATATTACTTACACGTCGTATCCGTATGGCTCAAAGATCAGATTATTACATGATCCGATTAGGCATGACATTACATTACAAGTCTGTTCATATCTCTCATCGACAGGAATCACGGTTCAGAATTCTTCCACATCTACGCATAAAAATACCCAAACTTAAACTCAGTCTCGAAGTGAAGGAAGTTGTCCAATACATCACTACTCTTAGATTTTTATACATGGCACCAATTAGTAATGAAATAACATCTTATTTGAAAAGAAACAGTACAGTGGCCAGAAGATAGACCTGTAAATCTCTTTAGAGGAATGGTTCTTCTAGGTAAGAAGTCGTCGTGCATAACAGAGCCAACATTCCTTTTGTAAACTGGCTTAATCAAATGTGAATCGTCGAATAGTGGTGGCCAACATTCCTTTTGTAAACTGGCTTAATCAAATGTGAATCGTCGAACAGTGGTCCAAGAACCACAACATAAAGCGGACGCGGTAGCTAACTGCCTTGCTATTTATCCAAGTTCTGATAGAACTAACAAGGATGAGGAATATTTTTTTGAAAAATGGTCGTAACATGGATGACATTGTCTATAATGTGTAGTAGTTCAACTATATCAACTATCTATTTTTTTTGGTTTTTTTATTTGTATTTCGAATTATGTAATGATCTAAATTATGTGTGGTTAATCTTATCGTTTCCAAATTATGGTTATCGTAATCTTCGAAGCATAAAGTTTTTTTAGCCTCAGAAATTGTACGTAAATTACAATGACAAAGTTTAAGTTTTAAACGAAAGCGGCTAAATCAGTTACTTTGAAACTACGATTTTTAATTTTTCCGTATCACTTGCAATGAAAATCAATCGGTAATGTCCAAACTTCGGCATCTATTGAACGCAATTGTAGGCAACAAGGATGTATCCTTGCACATGGGCATCAGTCGCAATAAAAAGATACCAAACGAAAAGGAAAAAAAATTACAATGACATAATGCGTGAGATGTCTAAAAATTTAACGAATGTTTGAGGAAATGAAATACTTATGTTGATAAAATGTTTGGTATTGACCCAACCCAATCCGATTTCCAACCGGTTAGATATTTAAGGGGGCGTACCTCTAAACGGTAGAAAAGTGAAACTAATATTAACGGTATTCGACTGTCCTATAAAGTGGAATATGGAGTTAAACATATATGCGATCGCGACTCCCATATTGGATATTGTCATCAAATTCTCCATTGTAGCCGCATCACTATAGCACTTCACACGTTGCGTAATATCTATTACATTTTCCATGCTAGTAAATATCTTCACGTACCCAGATGCGAAATTCATAACTTTGATGTAAATGGCATCTCTAATCAACCTCCATCCATATTGTTATCCGTTTAAGAAAAATGCAATCGAACTGTATCCACAGTGGCCATCGACTTTAACGTCGTTGATCGATGTTATGAAATATTTAAAGAAGATGGGGATTTAGTTTAATTAACTGTTGGGATCAAGCAAACTTGCTTTTGCTGGCATCATATTAATTTCCTACAACCGATCGTTCTACTATAATGCACCATCCCACTTACTTGTGTAGGATAACCGCTTCCTTATTTTTTAAATCCACTACTTCTAAAAAATCTAAGACCTGACATTCCACTACCGCTACGCGAAATGACCGATGGACTTTTGAAATATTTTTCCTAGCGATGACGTACTTGCTTTCTCAGAAACTATCACATCCTCGTGATATAATTTGTCGCGTTTAGTGGATGATCCAGGTGTAGTTATAGATAACTTACATTTGGAACGTACTCTAACACGCACTTTTAGTTTGTCTAAAAGCTCTAAAAATCAAGTTTTTATAGATGGACTATAGCAAACCATTTCTTATAAACATGATCTATGCGTGCTTAGTTCTTGGTTTCCATGACATCAAGTACGAGTTTATCCATTTTTTCTTTCAATTGCTCGATCTTCATAAGATCATCAGGGACAACAATATGTAACTTCTTCAAATGATCGTGAAATAAATGTAAATGTACCTCTAATCTTTACATACATATTTGTAGATGTTGTGCGAACAAGGTATACCGTGTGTAGTTTGTGTGCATTCATTTTTTATGCACATTCTACTTTGTTGGAAAAAAGTTCCAAAGAATAGTGGGAGGCATTATTTTTTAGCTTCCCGTACACATTGTTATCAAATTTATGTAGGGCTAAAAATCGACCATTTTCAAATGAGGTTTTAATATCTTCGTGTTTAAGTTTGACTAAAGTATGACCCTTCAACTAAAAAGACTTGAAGTTACCTTTACTCGTACCAAGGAAACACTTGATATTGGAATGAGCGCTATACACACGGTTAATGGTTTTGTTAACAAAATTCAATGACTTGTTAGTTTTCCACGTGATAAACTTATCACCATAACACTCTAATAAGGTTTTTGTATATTCGATTGCTTTTGGATATTCTTTGAAGTCACGAAGCATTTCGTACCAATAGTTATTGAACGAGAGCTTTGTTTCTGACAACATCATTTGACTCTACACTTTTAAAAAACATCAGACATTTTTTTATCATTGATTATTTTTTCCCTAGGAAACGTTCATGTTAATGTGTCATCGACAGAACATGTGTGTTGCATTGGGAATATTTAACGCCTTCACCAAAGCTAAGTATCTATCCGTCAAAACAATGGAGGATGGTTCGATGAAGTGAGTTACCATCAACGATTATAAAAATTCTGACATCCATTTCTAGCTCAAATATTTATCCCTAACATAAACACAAATCTTATGTCTAAAGTCTTCCCGGTACAAGTGGTTCCAACAACCTCAAACAACAGCATCCTGTATCTTATTACCTTTTATATGTGATCCATTATTAGTATATTCCTAAAAAAAATCCGTAACAAATCCAAAATATCCGGGTGTGTGAAGAAATTTCACTTATGATACCCCTTTCATCTTCGTACGATAGATTCCATTTTTAATAATTAAACCTTTTTCAGTTCACCTAACAAGTATTGGAACTGTGAGCGACCATCTTCTTTTATTTTTTCGTTGTTTTAGTTGAGAATTGTACACGGTGCGCAAAAACGATGAATTGTTAGGTTTTAACTTTTTCACTCCGTCAAGAATATCACGAGAGAGGGATCCTATTTTGGTAGAACTAAATACAAATTCCAACTCTTCTTTTAATAATAGTTCCAAAAACGAATAGCCTTCATTAAATTTTGTAGTCTTGTGATTGTGAACCCCGCATACGACCTTTATGGACAACCAACCATCATTTACCCTATTTACTCTAACTACGAAATGACATCCGTATTTCTTGGTTTCAGTAGACTTCCTCTTAAGATCCTTTGGTTCTACCAACTTTCTTTACGTTCATGATCTCTCGCATATAAATATCAGTGTAAGATTTTTATTTTTTCTGCTTTTGGCATCGTCATGACGTCAGAATATAACTGCAAACCCGAAATCCTTTGCGGTAACCTTAACCAAATCGACCAATTGTTGTTCTGTATAGTTGAATTTTGTTGTGAACAAATGACTATAATCGACGGAGCAAAACTCAAAATCATCTTTTATAAATCCGGAATCATTAAGCTCATAAAATTCATTTTAAAATGGATAATATTACACCACTGGCGGGGGTCCAACAAACTATCGGATTAAAAATTCTATGTCGACTGTTATGTTTTCCACCGTTGGTACAAAATTCCACTCCAACAGTGTGGGAAATAAATCACAAAAACAATTCTTAATTTTTTTTAACATGCCTAGAGGCGGGGCGGGGCACCAGCGGTGTCAAAATACGACCACCAACGGTGCCGTCAACAATAAAATGCCAGTGTTTATTTTTTCAAAAATGAATCTCTACACCAGCGGGGATGGTAGTTCTCACTGGCGGGGATTAATTTCATGTAAAATTTGTACCTAAAAATTAGGCACCCTTGGTAAAGTGTGTCCTAACCAGTGGACACCCGTGGCAAAATCTATTCGTATAACATTAAGAAAAATTTAGGCACCACCGATGGCAATGCTTCACGCCGGCGGTGCGAGAATGTAAAGAAACTTTCCTAAACGTGATTAGATCTACAAAAATTGAACTTTACATCTAATTGATTGGAAAGACTGCCTCGTTGGAGTTTGAAGCTTATCAACAATGTTCTTGTTCTTGTTTTCCATTTCTAAATTATTTTTTTGAGTTTGAGGATTTGGAGAAAGAAGTTTTGAGGTTTTTGTAATTTATAATTTTTTTGAGTTTTTTGTTTTTTTAGATTTAATGAGGAACTTTGGATTTTTTTTAGTGTTTTAGTCATATCCAAACTTAGTCTAGCTAAGTGTACCAATTTTTTTTAAAATTCAAAATAATATTTTTCTGTCAAAATAGTAAAATAGTAAAATAGTAAAAGACTTAAAATAAAAAAGATTTTTTTAACCACTTATAACATTTGGGGAATTGTTTAGCCAAAGTCTTTTATTCCTAAATTTATGGATGTGTAACATGTGAATCTTATGACACTTGCCGGCCATCTATTATAAAAAGTTACTATTTTTCCATTTAACCGTAGTAGATATTTTAGTAATACATTACACATGTCCTAATTCTTGTACTATTATTATTTATATGTTCTTTACTTTTGGCTTCGAGTGTTTACCATCATTTATCTGATGCTTTAATCTTTTGTACTACTTCATTCTTTTGCCAATGCATTTCACTTAGTTTTTTTTTCTAACATTCCATTTCCATCTACTATTATGAACTTTCGTCTAGATGACACTTTAATGATATTTAGTCGACGTCTTTCACTTAGTTATTTTGCGGACACTCCTTTTCCACCTGTTACTCTAAACCTCCGTCTAACTCAAACTTTAATGACATATGTATGCTTTTATCTTAATAATATGAATATTTTCCTTTCCCAAATAAAGAAATGACGTCCTAACGCCTTACGATTACTCCCCTTAGCCTTGAAGTATATTCATATGTTTAAGAACTATCAATAACATAATAAAGGTAATATTTATATCTTTTTTAAGGCCAAAGTTATTTTCTCCATGTTATTTTTTATTTCCTCCATCGTTTGAAAAATCCTCCATGATGTTATTTCCTCCATAAAGGAAGTTACAAAATTGCCCTTTTACCCATTTTTTCTTCACAAAACTATTACCGTAACATACCCATCCAATTTAGTACAACAAAACCCATTCTTCACCCTAGAGAACTACTTTACAAAGAAGAAAACCCATTTTTCACTTATCACTACCTTACAACAGCTGATTCGAAGATAGAGAAAGCTTGGAGAAAGAAATTCTAGGTTCTTCCCCATTATCAAATTTAGGGTTTGTAGTTAGATTTTATTGTTCGATTTCGATTAGGGTTTGAAGTTAGATTTCTATGTTAGATTCGATTAGGGTTTCATTTGGGGTTTGATTTCATTGTTAGAATCGATTAGGGTTTGATCTTCGGTTCGCCTTGGGATATCCTACTGTTCTGAATTTTTTTTGCCCACTGAGCATGTGATTCCGAGTGCCCTACTCGGAATCACATGCTCAGTGGGCAAAAAAAAATTCAGAACAGTGTGTGTGATTGATATTGTAGATGGATGGTAGAAAAAAGAAGAACCTTTTAGGTGGTTATAAAACAGGGATTAGAAGTCTGTACTACGTCTCCGTAAGTGCACCTTTGGTTGAACTATTGAATACAGTAAATGCTAAAAGATCGTTAACACTTGGTAGCAAACAGGTTTAGGTGTAGACATGTATACAAATAAATTATGTTGCCTACTTTTTTCGTATCTTATTTATCACAGAATTGAAGACGGCAATAGGTTGATTATATTTAATAGCGAGCACCATGCTTTTCTTACACTGGTGTTTTACACTTGATTCCGAGAGGGCCACTCGGAATCAAGTGTAATGTCCCAGTGAACAAATTATCATATAATATAACGAGACAGAGGGTTTGCAACTAATTCTGAGTGGCCCTCTCGGAATCAGTTGCACATTTTTTTTTAAAATTGCAACCGATTCCGAGTGGCCCTCTCGGAATCAGATGCACATTTTTTTTTAAAAATTACACCTGATTCCTAATTCTCGGCTCGGAAATAGTTGTTTTTTTTCAGAACTGTAAAAACGGGTTTAGCTGAAAAAAATAAGTTTCAAAATAGGTATTTTCAAGCTACGAAGTTGTAAACCGTAAAAACAAGTTTAAATTACATTGTTTGTCGATTGAGTGCTGTTATCCGGCTTTGTTTGGGTTTCTTCATTTTCCATGATTAGTCTTCAATAAAATTGAAGTTCTTTGTTTTAGGGTTAATCTTAGAGGTAGAATCATATATCTTGGATTAAAGTTAGGTTAATGCTGTGTTTTTTCATATAAGACTTTTAATTAGATAAATGGCATCTAGTGATAAATTTGAAATAAAAATAAGGGTAATTTGGTAAAAGCAAGTCACTAGTGTTTTTGAAAGTTTGAAAGATGGAGGAAATAAAAAATAACATGGAGGAAATAGCTTTAATTAATGGAAATGTATACATATTTAATTAATTGAAAGTTTGCAAGTCACTAGTGTTTTTGAAAGTTTTGAAAGTTTGAAAGTTTTTAATTTACCGTCGTTTACCTCCATCGTCAAATACTTATACATATTTAATTAAGTTAAAAATAATAATTAATGGCATCACAACACTTATTTTTCACCAATCAACTTCTCCTGTTTTGTTTCCAACACCTCTAGCACTTCATTATGACCGCTTATCTTACTTTAAATGACCAAAGAAGTGACCAATTTAAAAATGATGTTAGACCATCACATACCACCGAATTAAAATCTTCATCATCAGCTTCATCGTTTGTTAGTAAAGATGATGTTAAGCTGCTATAAATTTATTAAACCCTCTTACGAATATCAAACCTGGAAATAAGGAAAATGTCATGGATAAAATGTCATCTTCCTATAGAAAACGCTAAATATTTAATTTCTGATAAAAATAAAGAATGTTAAGATTTTGATAAAAATATTACTCATTAGATTATATCATAACTAACCAACCTAAAAATGAAATTGATTAGATCTGTTTTTTATACCGATATGTTTTCCGAAAAAAATTATTTATGCTAAAATTAACATTGAAGAAGAAAAACTCATTCGATTCAAATAAGATATTTCTAAAGAAGTTAAAATTCTAATCTTAATGGAAAATACAAGGCTTGTTGAATCTTACACCGCTGAATATCGTACTGTTTTACTATATCTCTTCCTAAATTTTAGACATTTTTACCATTTTCAGAAAAACAATGTATAAAACGAGATTTATAAATCTCTCACTCTTTTTCCCCATTTTTCTCTAAACCTCTCAAGCAACCGACAATCAAAACACTTGGTTTTTCGAATCTGACCTCACAAGAGTGGAAATGTATGCTATACAACCTTAGTAGTATTTTTTGTTTTATTTTGTTTAATATCTTCAAAGATATTTAGGTTAGAATTTCTTATTTTAAAAAATTGATTTTAACATGGTTTGAGTTGTTGTTTTGTTGAATTGATAGCCTAGTATTCTAATTGAGTTGGGATCTGTGTTTTGCATTTGATTTTGAGCAGAATGGTACATGAACTTGTGTTTTAGGGTTTCAGACTTTTGTGTTGCTTTGATACATGTTTATCGCACGATAGAGCAACCCAGATTTTCATTTTAATTGTATTTGTTTTTTAAATATGATTGGATAATAAATATGAAAGACAAAAAACTAAGAAAAATAATTTTATTTAATTATCTTAAAAGAAAATTAAATGAGTTTAAATTCTAAAAAATGTCAAAAGTATATATTGGATAATAAACACCCAATAATTCTTCTGGACTCTAATAAATACTCAATAATTTTGAAACCCAATAATTCTTCCTATTTTTTTTTTATAACTGATTAACGATTAAAACTAATTAAAATTTGAAAATTAAAATTTATATTATATTGGTGGTTTAGCTTTTCAAGTATAATATTACATATTTTAATAATTTATAATATTATGATGAAATTAATTAAAATTTCAAAGTTAAATAATAGATTAACATCAAAATATGGTAATAAATTTTATATTATATTATCCATCATTTACAATAATTTTTTAGTATGGTTTTTATATTTCTAAGATTTTTATTAGTAATATCATATGATACCAATTATTATAATATATATATATATATATATATATATATATATATATTTGTATAAGCTTTTTAATATACAATTTTTAAAGTTTATTAGAATTTCAAATTTTAATTCATATTAAATTGGCCGTTTACTTCTTCTACGTGAGATTAAAATTTTTAGTATTTTTAATATTATAATAAATTAATTATAAATTCAAAGTTAAATGCCGAATTATATTTTAGTTTAAAATAGGGTAATTAAATTCTTGAAATTAAATATTGCATTATAAGTTCGACTCATTTATAAAACCGAAAGTCAACATTAATTAAACTATCCCATGAACCTTGCTATGAATACCATAAATTTCCTATGAAACACGCAATGAAAACATAAACAAAAATACAAGGAGTTATTTTCACCGGATACAAATGCTCCTCGTCAGTGAAGTCTCCCAAAAAAACAACTCAATTCCTCGCCTTCTATATTATTTTGATGTTTGCTAGATTTGTTGTAAAACAGTTGGGGTTTAAGGTAAGATTTATTATGTTTTTATTATTGTGATAAAAGTGTTTGTGGTAAAATGTTAATTTTTTTGTTAGGGTTTTAGATTAAGGTTAGTTTTTTGTGATAATTACAATTGCTTAAATTCTTGATAATGAAACCTTAGTTTTTGGTTTTTAAATTTTAGTTTAAAAAAAGGGTGTCGAATGAGAGATCCCATAAAATGTGTTTAATTTCTAGCATAGCCCATATACTTATCAATAATTATTTTAATTTTTTAGAAACGAAAGTTATTTTACAGTAATTCCCGACAAAAGAAAAACATTTCACTATTTATTTTGGTTGTTGGAAAATAATGAACATATCATCTCCAATTTCACCAGTCAAGTTGAATATCCTTATTGTCATCAAATTGTTCTATTTTTCTTTTATTCATCACATACCGCCAAATATTCTTTCATTTTTCGATGTATTGATTTATCTATTTTTCCAATATTTGCTTTCCATCTGCCATTCTCAACTTCAGAAAACAAAACACCAACTCCAATACAAGATACAAGCTATCATCTCTCACACCCATCATCAAATCCTTTTACAAAAAATACAGCAAAAGAACAATATTCTTTATATCATTTTAGCTTTTAGGGTCATCTTCATTAATGAAGCACTAGTTCTAAAAAAAAACTTTAGATGATCTTTAAACATCACTCCATTTACACATTACAAACCATCGTAAAATTTATTTTTATTATGTTTTAATCTCTTTAACCGTCATAAAATATACGCAATATACTCTTTGGCTGTTGTTTTTTGTATCGATTTGTTTTAACCATCATAAAAAATAATCTTGGTAGTGTATTATTAAAAATCCCATAAAAATATTTTTTTACTATCACCATGTGTCATATATTATATATTATGATTCTCAATCACTCTTCAAAACTAGAAAACCTTCTTACTCTTTTCAAATGGATTCGGTGTATGACCATAGTCTCTTAAATTGAGGTGCATAGCCGTTTATGCTTTAATAGATGGACTTGAATTGTATCCATGATCACATATTAAAAAATTTACGACGTGGTCTTTACGGCCCCTAATGTAGCCTCTTACGTTTTTTATGTAGATTTAGCTTATAACTATATATATATATATATATATATATATATATATATATATATATATATATATATATATATTTTAATTACAAGTTTAACCGACTTGGTCTTTACGGCCTTGATGTTGCTTTTTTATGTTTTTTTAGCGATCTAGCTTATCACCATATATATTGCAATTACATGTTTATTTTTTTTCGGGTTTCCTACTATATTTTAATTATCTCCTACTAAAATCATACTTTAATTGGTTTCCTACTATGTCCCCTATTTATTTTTAAGAAATGGCCCCGAGAGTACCTACTCAACTACTATACTTTCATCTAATATCCAAATTATAATTTATGCTTGAAGATTTTAAGATCTGTATATTTTCTTAATGTATATATTCACTGCTTGTAACTACTGGTTTTCAGGTTATCGAAGAAGAAACCGAATTTGAGGTTTATCTGAGTTTTTCAATTTCTGGTTCTTTTATCTTAGCATAAAATGAGTTTGTGAAGATTATAGACTAGTTTCATCTGTTTATTTCTAGATTTCTCTCTTGCTCCATGTATTTTGTTAGTTTTGTGAGCATCATGTACTACCATTGTGACTTATGTTATTTGTTTTCCTTTTCCCAGAACGAATGTTCTTTAGTATGATTTCATGAGTTTTCGTTGTTTAATAAGTTATATATTGTTCTTTATTGTATTATATCTGTTTATGGGCTTGAAATAGTATATGGACTCGATATTAGAGTTTTCCACGTATGTGTAATAGACGAGCGAGAATCTTTAAGAAAGATGTGAATTTTTTGAATTTAATATGTATATGAAGAAGCGAGTTTAACGAGGAAGATACAAATTATTTGATTTATCAAATATATATGAACATGCGAGTTATGGTGATGAATATGCAAGTTATGTGTTGTTTTTCATGAATGTCATATGTATAAGAACATGCGAGTTTAGTATAATTTAATAATGCAAGTTGTATGCATTATTTCATGAAATAAAATCTATATAAGAGCTTGCGAGTACTTTGTATAATATGCCCAATCAGAGTTGTGTGCATTAGTGTATTAATAAACATGTGTATTCTTTTGTTTAATATAACGAGCGAATTCTTTGTATAATATTCATAATGAGAGTTGTGTACAGTACATTGAGAACTTGAGAGTTTTGTTATATATTAAACATGAGAGTTTTTAGATTGTCTTATAACGCGAGTTTTTTGTTTATTTATTGATTATGCAAGTTGTGTTCAATATTAAAACATCTATTCGTATTTATATGCCCATGACTACTTCTTAGTTGTTTAATGCACGGTAAAGTATTTCTAAACCATAGGTTTTTTATTTTCAAACATGGTCACCAAACTGTAATTGTTCATTTAAGCGAGTTTGAAAACTTTCAAAGTATTTAAGAGTACGTTAAAAGAAAAAGGGACGAGCTGGTCAAAGGTGGTATGGATAAAAGTTGCCTAAGGGTAGGCTGGTAATTTTATGTGGAGTTTTAAGGTGGTGTAAAGGTGTTTCACGGTGGTGTGGTGGTGTTTTAGAGGTGTTTTAAGATATTTCAAGGTGTTTTAAGGGTGGAGAGAGAATTAAGCAGCCTGGCAGCAGTTAATTTTTCTTACCCCTAGTTAATGCTGGTGGTTGGGCATTTATAGTGTGGAATTTGGGCCCTTATGGGTTTTCGGGTCAAATTTAATGGACCTGGGCCATGTTTAAAGACCCATGAGTTTTAAGCAGGTGTACAAGTAGCTTAGTCAGATAGTGATTAGGTTTTTTAGTACTTTAGTCATAGTTCGAACTGCCTTATGTTTGCAGTGTTCAAAGTCATCTGTCCGGTTCAACCGGTGCTGTTCGAACTGAAGTCATGGGGTCTGTCCGAATTTATGGGGTGACTTTACCTTGGACTACCCTTCCGGGGAGCTCTTCGAATTCGGACTCATCAAAAGGTAACTATATTATTAGCTACTCCTACGGTGATCACATGAATTGTTTCTAAACTAATAAGAAGGAATTTATTGGTTTAGGTTTATATCTTAATTTGGAGCGTTTAAAACGCGTTAGTTTTGTTATAGTAAAACTACTCGATGATAAGGGTTCTTGTCAAAAGTGTAATCAATCTACCATAAGTTTTGGAGAACCCTCTCATAATCAACTAATTTGTGGGGAGAGTAGTAATGGTTTAGTTAATTCTGATCACAAAGAACAACAACTTGCTACTACTGGTAGGGCTGGTGTTAACACATGTGTTGGTTAAGCTTTTGATAAAGGTGTTGCAACTCTAAGGTTATCTTTATGCCGATATGCCTTAGAGTATGGTTTCTATTTCAAGTATATGCCCAATACAGAAAGTAAGATCATTGCTTGTTTTGAAAATAAAGTCTCAAGTTGATATAAATTGAGACTTTATGCATCAGTTGATTCCAACATTGGCTTCATGATGATTAAGCGGTATGTTGCGCACCATACTTGCAGCCCCGTTTTCTCCTAAAAACATAAAAGGAATTTGACATCGGTTTTGATTACGGAGGAAATTCATGATTCCATTAGGATATTTTATTCGGTGATAGTCAAAGCTATACAATCGTATGTTAAACAAGACTACCGTTAGACATCTCTTATCGTTTGTCATGGAATGCTTTAGAGAAGGAAATGAGGGGAGTTTTCATAGATAGTTCTAGTTCTTTTAGTGTACTAAAGGGATACTTCAAATGATTGACGAGTTCTCATACTATTACCGACTACCAGTTGAAATTATCAGCTGAAAACGTCTTCAAGTATTATTTTGTAGCATTTGGTTCATGTACTCAAGGTTTCCATTCATGTCGTCTGATATTTTTCTTTATGGAACATTTTTAACCGGAAATTATAGGGGTGTATTGTGGTATGTCATAGGAAAGGACGCTAACAACGGTTAGTTTCATGTTTTTATTAGAATTTGATGAACTATAATTTTAGCTAAAATTATAAATTATAATACATGTTATTTGTAATCCCAATGCAAGAGTTGTTTAGTACAAGATAAACGTGCGAGTTCTTTGTTATACAAAGAGGACATGTGAAGTCATTAATTAACGTGCTAGTTGTTTGTTATATAATGTTATGAAATCTTCGTGTGTATATTCATGTGAGTTCTTTATGTTCATCTTTACATGATTAAGCATGTGAGTTGGATACATGATTACTCAACAAGTTATGTACATGTAGATAACAACGCGAGTTGTATGTATATTTGACCATGTTTAACATATAAAACAAGTTTATTTGTCTTTATTTTCAGGTATATTCCCTGTTGTATTTGATATCATAGGTATTGAGGATTTTGAAAATTGGTAGTGGTTTTTGGAGTGTTTGAAACCTCATTTGTTGGAGCGTCAAATCACATTTATTTTGGAGCGTCATTTAGGTATGATTAATGATTTTTTTGTCTTATATTCGAGTTGCTATCATGCGTATTACTTTTCCATCTTGTTTGAATTTTGAAGAGTGCACTGGATCATACTAATAAAGAGTTTAAAGCTGTGATGGTATGTATGTTGAGTCGATGTGCTTATGCTCCTACTGCAAATATTTTTAATGATGTACTTTCATTTATGTGTGAAGGTGGAAATAAAATTATTATTTTTTGACAATTTACCTCCGAAGAAGTATGCTGAGAGATTTGTTAAAGGGAAACAATATGGAGCTATGACATCTATTTTATTCGGATCGTTTAAAGAAAATGTTAGAAAACTATACAACCTACCCACTGTTGACTTGGTTGACAAGATTAGAGTCTTGCTTATGACTCAAATTTCACGACGATATTCGGAGGAACTAAGTTGGAGTACTAATTTATGCTCCGAGTATGAAAAGAAGCTAAAGTAGAATGTTGAAAAAGGTCGTACCTAGCTAGATCATGTAATAGTTATAAATATGTTGGATTTCAAATGTTCTTGCGGTGGATGACAACAAAATTGTTTTCCATGTTCTCATGCTTTAGCGGTAATACAATCGAGTCAACAAGATCTTATGATGTTGATAGAGTCGTTATTCATAGTCAACAATTAAAGGTTAACTTAATCTTTTAACATATCGAGTATAGCCAATTTCGAAAAAAGATCAAGCTCTAATGATTTGTTAGAGCTGAAAATTTTACCTCCCTACATGAAAAGACACGTTGGAATACCTAAGAAAACGCAAATTCCGCTTAGAGGAGAAACAACAACCAAACAGTTTTGGTTTGATCGTTGCTCAAAAGCAGGCCATAACCGGATGACATGTGATGTTCCACTTTAAAGTGTGATTTGTTTGTTACATTAGTTTGAGAACATGAGAGCTTTATTCAGTTTCAAACATGAGAGTTCCTTATATTGTTATCCATGTACATGTGCGTTCTGCTTTGTAATCCTACAGCGCGAGTTCTTTGTAATAATAAGAACCATGAGAGTTCTGTATATTACATTCAAACTTTAGAAATGTGTACAATATTGCAATAATAAACATGCGTGCTCTTTAGTTTGTTTGTGACGAGCGAGTTATTTGTATACTATTGACAATGCGAGTTTTGTACATTACATTGAAAACTTGAGAGTTATCTTTATTATTAAACATGAGAGTTCTATATATTGTTATCCATGCTATTTATTTGAATACAAACATGCATGTTTTTCTTTGTAACCTACATCGCGAGTTATTTGTAATATTATGAACTATGAGAGTTTTGTGCATTAAATTAGAACTTGAGAGTTATGTACAATAATACATTATTAATCATGCGAGTTATTTGTATAATATTCACACTCAGAGTTGTGTAAATTATATTGAGATCGTGCGAGTTCTTTGTATATTTTACCTATGAGTGTTCTTTATAATATTACTGCGCGCGTGTTTTGGAAATAAAACATGCATGTTATTTGTAATCCTATCGTGCGAGTTGTTTGGATATTAAACCATTCCTAGTACTTCATTAAACATGCATGTTCTTTTTAATCCATAAAACTAAGCGAGTTCTTTCCAAAATAGCTGGTAAAGTATGAGTATATATATATATATATATATATCATACCTCATCATCTTGTAGCAGGTTTAGCTTTTGAATCATCTCAACGGTCGATGGTTTGCACTAAATCCCCACCATTTGAAGCACATTGGGATCATGTTCGGTTTTGCGAGATCTTGCCCATTTATTATATGCTTCATGATGAATGGCTGCATCATAAAAATTATTTTCATCACAAGATCTTTGTTTAACTTATATTTATTTAAAAGAAACCATTCTTAGAATAGAAGTGCAAGGTAACCGATAGCTCTATCGGGTTTTGCGAGTTGTGTTAACATTTAGTAACGCGAGTTGTTTGTTAATATAACAAAGCGAGTTGTTTGACACATTAACATAGTGAGTTGTTTGAAACGTTGACTTAACGAGTTATTTGAAAAATTTAAAGATCGAGTGGTTTGAAAAATTAACAGAGTGAGTTGTTCGAAAATACTAAACAAGAGAGTTTAGAATAAAACTGAATGCACAACTAACACTCTATAACATATTTCCATGGTCTAACACAAACGAGCGAGTTCTTCTATTCAACAACTTAAGATGATGCGAGTTGTTCGATTGTCCATACGCTTAATATACGACTTATTCGAATGTCAATATGATGAAGATGCAAGTTGTTCGAATTTATATAAGATGAAGATGAAAACTCTTCGTAAATTTCGTATACACGTTGACAGAAACTGGGAAATAAGAACATAACCACTAAACGCAGAAACAACTAGATAAACTAGAGCCAAGAGATAACACAGCATATCAAAAATAAAACATAGTACATGCACATGCAAAACCTAATGTCGACAACAAAATACTAGAAACTATTATCTGATACACAGTTGTAATACTTAATTTCAGTATAACTAAGCAACACTCATTGTAATGAACCACCTACATGCACTTTAAACTCTATAAAAACATATAAATGCTTGAGCTTTAGGAGAAATTTAGTATGTGTATGTCACTTCCGTTGGTCTCTTCACTGGTGTATACACACTGGGTTTCTGTAAATAGTGGTTATTCATTGTTGTATAACCACTTGGTTAATTTTCTGAACATATCGAAAACGGTCGCTGAGAAAGATTTAGCTTCCACGGAGTAAGTAAATCGATGGCAATAACCGGAGTCTGTGGGTTCGTGGGTATATCGAAGGTCGTCGAAGACTTTAGGTGTAAAGATGGTTTGTTATTTGAGATTACCAATTAAATGGGTTTAATGAGTCTCAGTATATATATATATATAGTAATGAGGGTATTTTTATCCACTTATTGGGTCCATATATTTTTTGGTACTATGCAATTTTGGAGTACTAAGTGGTAATGATATAGTTAAATGAGTATTTACTGGTAATTTTCTCTTTTTTTTCTAAATTACTTTTTATTTTGTATAATCTCTCTCCGATAGAGGACTTAAAGAGTCAATCAAGATATTCAAATGACAAAAAATATAATGGGTCAAGCTATACATACCCAAAACTAATTTAAGTTTACTTACTACTGGTATAAGTTGACCCAATCTTAGACAAAAATAACCTTTAGGGAAATAAAAGCTTTTTTTACTACATCTCCTCCACCTTATTTTTTCATGAACTCTCCCTCACTTCCCTTAGTTCTCTCACTTCTCTCTAACTCTTCTTCTTTCTAAAATCTCCAACCTCTCTCTAACGTTTCCAGATAACTAAAATCCGGCAACTCCTTCTCCTCCACCTCCTCCTTCGTCATGGTGAAAAAGAAAGGTCCACCACAACCAAAGTAAGTGCTCTAAATTTTATTTTTAGGTTTTTATAGGATAGAAATTTTTGATTCTGGTTAGGATTTTTAGTTGCTATCATAGATTTAAGTTGGGGTTTAGAATCAAAATTAGTTTTAGGGTTGAGTTAGGGTTGAATTATGTAGAAAGTTGAGGTGTTTGGGGGTGTGACAGGCACCCCTACGGTACGTATGCCCAAAACGAGCGTAATGGGTATATGCACTGATGAGGTTCCTGGCGTACACCACCGGTGGGTACGTAACTTGCGTACCAACGGTACAAGTGACCTGTACATGTAACTTTTTAAAAAAAAATTAAAAACATTTTGCTTTTTAAAATTGAGTCTTTATATTTTTTTTGTTTAAAAATGTATAAAGTTTTTCCATATATTGTATGTTTAATTTTTAATATTTTTTATATGTTTTATGCGACTAACCTTATTTTTTATTTGTGTATTTCAGTACCGATTTTGTCGCTCCACGACCGTTATCGATCAGGGGTCATTCACATGGGGAAAAATTTAAAGATCTTTATCGATGGGAAGATGATATGATCCGCAAAAAAAATGCGGACGATCCTCGACGACGGAGTATACGGAGAATGAGCATTTGAAGAAAAACGAGGCAGAGAGGATTCGTAGCGATTGCTCATTGCAACGCATCAACAAAGGCATGAGAAAAGAAAATAACTGTTGACAAAACAGTTGACGATAGAGCTGGGGGGGCTCTTAAAGGCGTAATGCACCACCAGTGCGGTCACCTACAATCTACTAATCACCTGTTGTATTACCGTCATCGTCCGTTGCTCGTTCCCCGCCCCCAGCGCATATACCGGTACGACTAAAACTAATTAGCGATAATGTGGATGCTAGTGGTGATCCCGAGCATGAGGTTTTGGACACAGATGAGGTTGATGCCATCCGCACTGAGGAGTAGAGACAAATGTTTACATTTTTGAAATGCAACAATATACGCCTCTTTCAGACCTCTTATTTCTCACTTGCCTCATCACTTCATGCATTCTATACTGAATGAGGCATTCATCGAGCGTTGACATCAGGAGACCAGCACATTCCACTTCAACTTGGGGGAGATGACCATCACTCTTGATGATGTTAGCTACATTCTATGTATTCCTGTAGTGGGTAGGAATTTGAACGTGGTTATGGATCCATGGGACGAGGATTATGTTATTACGCGACTATGTTGGGGTTGAGCAATGCAGAGGTCCGTATGAAGCTGGAGGCCACGCGATGTGTTTGGTTCAAGATTAAGTAGCTACGGGATACATTTACAAAAGGCCGCTACCTTAAGAAGACTGACGCTCTCACTACACGCAAGGTATCACAAGCATATCTATGTTCTTATTTGGTTGCACTATATTTGCGGATAGTCATCGGAAAAGTGTCAAGGCTGATTAGCTTTATGGGTTGGAGAACGTGGACTCGGGTTTACTTAAAGCTGCAAAACATGTGAAGTTTACTAGGTCGAATGATAATACCTAGGTTTTTTGATGAGGTGTTATGTATGATGTATTTCATGTATGACGACATGTCTTGGACAAGAAAAATACCTCCCCTCATAGTCGTGAAAATATAGCAACTAGGTACAGGTATATCGCAAGTGGACCAATATTTTTTTTGTTTAACCAGCCATCAGATATTAAGAATAAGGCATTTAGTCTCCTTTGGTTTAATAGTCACGGACTATTTGTCGAACGAAAAGATACAATATGTTGAGGATCAAATCTCTTAAAGGATGAAACATTGCATAGTCTTACCAACAATGAAGGATATGATTTCGATATATTTTTTATTTTATCTTAAGTTATGTAGCGTTGCTTTGTCTTCTATTACGTATTCTAATCACAAGTCGTCGTTGTTCCTTTAATGAAATTTTATGAAATTTTGAAATTATAAGTTTTCCTTTGTTATTTTACCAATTAATTCATTTATCATCAATATAAAAACAAAACACAGGATATTAACTACGACCCAAACATATTAATTAAGAACACAAAACAACTAAATAAAGTACTAAACAACATAAACTAACTAAACTGAAATTTGAAAAGTTTGAAGTAATACGTAAATAAAGTAATAAACAACATAAACCAACAAAACAAATTCATCGAGATAAGTTACTTCTGGGTAGGAACTAATTGGCTTTCGACCATCGAGCTCCTCATATGTCTTGTAGCGAATAAGTATTGGTAGCACACAAGTTGAAGCGTCTTCATTGTGTAATGCATTCCACGTAGGATGTATACGTGTGCAATGACATAGAGGCCTGAAAAGTAGCTGTAAAATTAATTTAGAATTAGACAATTATTCATTTTAAGAAAGTTGTATTAAATAATATAAGTGTGAGAAAATGACTTACATTGAGAAAATGATTAGTATCAACAAAACCAAACCCAATTTCACGTCCTTTGGATATCATAGGGGGTGCACCTTGTAGAGGTACACAAGTTTGGCTGCAATTGTAAGATCCTACAAGTGACATAAAATGAATAACGCATTGGAACTTGGTTACAATCGCTATACCCATCTCCGGCATTGACATCCAATATTTGGTGGATGCTGGTGTTTCGTAATAGTTTATACTTTTAGCCACCTTTAGGTATTCTTCTTTACCGTTATATATGTTTCTATAAGTCACATAATTTTCCATTAGTTTGTCGTAAGTTTCCTTCCTAAGAGATTGCCAACCTTCTTCATGACCATACAACCCAAATGAAACTGCTCGATACCCACAATGGTCATCTGCTCTAACTTCATTTATACAAGATATAAACAGAATGAAGTGAGTCGGAAACCAATGCAAAAAACCTTTCGGATCATCTATCAGTTAGTTCTCACAAACTACAGATGATAGTACGTTATTGCTATCAAACGAGGGAATGAACGAAGTACGAAATACTCTATGCACATCTGCACGAATCTGTATTCGTACTTAGAACTGCTTTACTGGCTGTCACTTTTGGTTTTTTAAAAGGGTTTGGCACCAAAGCTTCGCTAGCATGATCAACATCATCCACATGTTCCCAGTGACATTTATCTCGGTTAATGGATGATGCATTAACAACAAGTTTTCATTTTACATGTGGACGACTGTGGTGTTTCTGCTTCTCCAATGGCTCTCGTAAGGAGGATGTCTCCAGATGAACAGTTTCAAACCATTTCTTGTAAATATGTTTTATACGACTTTCGTATTTTGTCTCAATAACATCGATTACAATGTTTTCCAAATCATCTTTAAGAATCTCCATCTTTGTTAAGTTCGTAAGAGGTTGTATTTCTAACCTCCTCCAATGGTCGTGAAACGCATCTAAAGATGCAACTTTTCCATTGTTCCCCAACTTGTGAATCCGGTGGTAGCACGCTATACCATGTGTAGATCTTATCGCGCATATATAAATGTCATCACTTGTATCGTGTTTAATATCCACTTTATCTTCGATAGCAATTTTCTTGAAATCTTCCACTATTTCTAATTCAGTATAAAAGAGTTCTAACGCCGTGTAATAGTTGCCTCGAATTTCGTCGAATAGTTTAGTCAATAAATTTATGTTGTGCTATGTAACTACTATTTTTCAAATGAAGCTTTAATTGAAGAATATTATATTTCGAAAAGTGAATGCACCCTCGCCCAAAATAACTCAAAGTTTAATTTGGTCGTACGTAGATAACACTTCAAGTTAGAATGAGCGATCTCGACCTGATTAGTGGTGCAGTGTCCTAAATGTATGAAGTTGTTCGTTTTCAAAACACTAAAATTATTAGTGTATATATCAAGCTAGGAATTTTCAATGTATTTGATTGCTAGATGGTATTCTTTGTATTCCAATTGCATCTCAAGTCTAGCGTGATTGAATTCAATTTCCGATGCCGCGTACGCTATCTTCTTCCAAGGAGAAACAAACTTCACATGATCGATTTTCTCAGGGAAATAATTCTTTGTATGTACCTGAATATTTTGGTTTATGTGCCAGTGGCATAGCATATGTGTTGTCTTTGGGAAGACTACTTCTATGGCATTCATCAACGCTAGATCTCTGTCAATCAAAATCGCAGACGGTTCTTTAATCCCGTGATGAATAATCAACGACTTCAAACACTTGAACACCCATTTGAAGTTGTTTAACTTCTCAGCAGACATGAAAGCAAAAGTCGCACAGTACGTCAAACCAGTAGACATCACGCCTACTATTTCAAACAATGACATACCATATCTTAAGATCTTGTACGTGCTATCCATGAACGACACTATTGTAAATGTCCGCAACATATCAAAATTAACTCGATGCGTAAACATATATTAGTAATGAGTTGCCCATCGTCTTCACCAGATTTATGTCGTTCGTAATAACTATGCGTCTTAAGCTCTCTCAACAAGAACCGTAGTTGTGACCTGCCCACCTTCTTCAAAACCGGATTTTGCTGCTTGATGTTGTAGCTAGTGCGCATAGAAGATTATCTTTATTTATCTTCTTAATACTGTTCAATATTTATTTAGGGCATGCTCCAATATTGGTTGCCCTTTCAACAACCTTCATCTCCTCTTCGTTCAAACGGCCTACGTAAGAATGACAGTCAAGTTGTATCGAACTTTGATGGGTAAACTATCTTAATTAATTTTTCGAATTTATAATTGATCATATGTTTGGTTGCTTAGAGAATTAGTGTCAGTTGGTTAATATGAACTCAGAATTGCAAGGCTGTTTGGTTAGCGACGAGGCTTACTTCAGACCGGTGGATGATAAGTAGAGAAATTCTTCCGACTGAGATTTTTGGGTGTCTATACAAAGCTAAAAACATTTAACACGACTAGCAATATGAAAGTTAAAGTTTTCTAATTTATGTTAGGATCACATATTGATAACTATAAATGATTCATCCAAAATTTTATGCTTACTGTTCTAATATCTACTTGGCGGTTTCAACTACTTTTTCTGCACCTCTATTGTTATATGCTCCTATTTTGATATCATCATTAGCTAGTTGTTTCGGCAACTTGAGAATTGATTAAGTACAAACTTTTCTTGCAGATAGTACATGGGGTCGCTTCTCCCATAATGTAGAACTTGAAAAAACAGTTATATCTAGGTGCCTGGTTGCCAATGCGTGGTAAGACGCATATTGTTGTTGTGGTATCTTAGACATTCAGAGTACAGATACATACAAAGTAGATTTATAAGCTTGGTTTTTGTATTTATGGATAATCCATTTTAGACTTCACTTATATTTTACTACTCTTTACATAGTCTACTTGTTAGTTCCTAGATACATTCATATCTAAAATGCAAAAGGAAGAATTGTACAGAACTAAAAAAACACTGAACAACTATAACTGGAGTGATAATTGTTCTTTCATTACAAATTATTTAGTCTTATCTCTGTTGAAGATTTTAATATTCCTATACAGTTCTTCAAAATTCATGTCCGCGATTCATCTTTGAGTAACAATGATCAAATTCAGAATGGAATCCTTGCATTTATCTGCTCAGCCGAACTTAAAACCACCTGGTGGCATGTTCGGCTGGTTACCTCCAAAACTAGAAGGTCGATGATCGTTAGTTACAGCGGCGTGCGGAGTTTCTTCTTCGGCTTCTTTATCTTCTTTAGCCCAATACGTCTCTAAAATTTCCACAGCCTTCTCGTATATCTCGCTGTTATCATGGGTCCGCAAATTCTCTATCTTTTCTAATCCATCGCACTCTGCGATCATTTGAGCATAAAGATTGACTCCGCAGTTGGTACCCATCTCTTTCTCTTCCTCTCCTACCTGCAGAATGTTTTCAAGTCCTTCAAGGCATACTGATACAATGCTTGGGTCTGGAGATTTTAGAAGATCACAAAGCGGTTTAATGCAGTTTTGGCTCACTAGAAACTGAATCTGTTCATGAGATCCTCCATGAGTGGCATTATAGATGGCCCATGCAGCTTCCTTCTTAATGTCGAAGGTGGCATGTTGGAGAAGTTGCACAAGAGGGGGGATTATATTGGCCTCAATTACAGACTGTATTTGAGCTTCGTCCCCTGCAGTTATATTTGAAATAGTCCAACAAGCCTCCTCCTTAATGCCACTCTTGAAGTTTCCTATGAGCAGTTTATAGAGATGTGGCAGCACCCCGCTTTCAATTACAAACTGAGTCTGAGTATCATCACCAGTGGTAATGTATCTCACGGTTAGAAGGGCAAGTATCAGAAGAGTATCAGATGGATGACCTAGAAGCTCCACAAGTCGTGGACAGACACCTGCTTCAATTACAGCTTGAATTTGATAGTCAGGGCCACATGAAAGATGTGAAAGAGCACAGCAAGCATATTTGAGGACTTTTTTATCGTTCAAGTGAATTAGTTCCCGGAGAACGGGCAAGGCAGGCTTCACCTGTTCAAATGGTCCCCTGCAAAAAATCGATAGAGTCCGTGTAGCATTTCTCAACATGGGTAGTCTTGAATGGTCGTTTAGCTGAGCTAATATTGGCAGGAGAGCACCATTACTAAGAACAAGATCTCTACTACTTGGAGAATCAGTAGCAACATTACCTAAAGCCCATACCGCTTGTTCCCTAACGTCATCTTTGGCAGAGCCAAGAAGCTGCACAAACAGAGGTACTGCACCATGTTCAATGACCACCCGTGTATGCTCTGATGTTCCGGATGCAATGTCGCTTAATGCCCAAGCAGCCTCCATTTGCAATTGAGGAAGATCTTGCCTTGCAAGAAATTCGACAAATTTTGGTACAACACCTGCTTTGATTACTTCATCAATCAGAGGATTACTCTCGCATAATAACGTTTTAAACTGAATAGTGGCTTCTAGCTGTAGCCCAGGATCGCCGGAAGTCAGTGCTTCTACCATCGAAGGTATGCTTTCCAACTTCTTTTCGATTGCGGCATCATTATGTGAAACATCAATGGGCTGCTGTTGAGACTGAGTCAATAAACCTTCTCTTCTCTTCTTAAGAAGATTATATTCTCGCTTGCTTTTTCTGATCTCCACCAGATTGTTCTCCCTCCTTCGACGTACCTCATTGCCGTCAACACCGGTCTTGTACTCCTTTCTCCTCACCTCCGTTTTGGTGCTGGGTCTCAGAGACATTCTCCGGTAGGTTTGTTGACGGTTTATTGTACTCTTTTCTCAAGTACCGGTAGCAGATATCGATCTAACTTTAGAGGAGGAATAGTAAATACTAATCAATGTTCGTATTATCTACATAGTCTTCAATTTCTGGTGCAAAAACTAATCAAATTATAGCAGTTTTACTACTAACGATATGGTTAGGAATTTGTTTCTTAATAAAATCAGTTGAGAATTAGTTAAGAGTTTTTTAATAAAGTAATTATGGTCTTTATATATATAATAAGTAAAATCAATCTTGAACCATACGTTCTTATTTTCTCAAAAAACTTTCGTGTCTTTCCTCACCTTAAACACATTATTCAAAAAAAGAAATCAGTTTCTCAATATCAGATTCCTTATTAAAAACCATTTTCCATATTACTGGGTGGAATTTGTGTAAATTCCTTATAACCACCTGATAATTTAGAATTATGGATAATCAATTTGTATTTTGAAGTTTAAAAAAAAAAATTACCATAAATTAGTCAAACAATATTTTTAAACACCTTCCACCTTCAACTATTCATTATTCTTAACTCCCTGATTTTTTTTATCTTTCATATATAAATTTAAAAATATTTCAAAATCACATATATTTATATTTCTAGAGACTAATAAAAAGGAATGAACAGTATGTCTGGAGATTTTTTAAAGACGAAATTTACCAACAAAGTGTTCCTAATTTCGCAATTAGATAATATTTGTTTATTTCACAACAAATTGTACGTATTTCTTCTTGTTTTTTTAAAGATTTTTTTTACCACAAAACTGTATATATTTTTGTAATTACAAAACTGTTATTTGTATAAACCCAATTAACACTTATTTTGATAAAAATAAGTTTTTTATTTTTTATACTATGAGATTTATTTAGCCATTGAACTCTTAAATCATAAATTGGCAACTATTTTTATCTTATTTTCGTAACATATTTGGATATATTTTCGCAATTAAATAACAATTGTTTTTTCGCAATAAAATCACATGTAATTCCGCAACTAATCAACCATTATTTTTCCGAGCAAATTACACATAATTCCGCAACTAAACAACAATTGCTTTTACGTAATTTTACAATTAAACAATTTTTTTCCGCAACCAATTTACATATAATTTTGATAACTAAAAAAATATATGTTTTCTAGATCTAGTCTTAATCATCTAAAAACAAAATCATAAAAATATGGTTTGAAATATATGACAATTAAAAAAATATAAAAATTACTCTTAAGAATATTTGTGACTCGTGATACTAATTTAAAACAAGATGTTTATCCTTAATTTATTAAAATTTTATGACTATTGGTCAATAAGTTTTACGTTAAATGAGGGCTTAAATCGATAAATAGTTCTTCGACTATCGGTTTTTTTTATTTAGTCTTTAGATTTCAAAATCACCAATGATGGTTTTTGGATTTGAAGAAATCTATAAATTTAATCCATAACTTGTAAAATTTATAAATTTAGTCCATCCACTTGAAAAAATGTATAAATTTCGTTACTCGTGAGTGATTTTTTCTTAATCACAGAGACTAAACTTACAATTTTTGCCAAACAGATTGACTAAATTTATAAAATTTGCAAGTTATATCGTCTCAGGCAGTCGCGAAGTGCCTCGGTCGTTATGGCGAGTGTTAGGGTGACACTACGGGCATGTGGCGAGACGCATATATAATGGTCGCTTTTTCGTTGTTCTTTTAATTTGAATAAAGATTAATCATACGTAAGCCCGCAGTAGCTATATTTGTGAGTGAGTCACTCTTTTTAATGGCGTGTGGCGCCTCGTGGCGATAAGCGGTCTGAGTATCGCGGCGCCGCGGCGAGGGTTGCGGCGCTCGCCTTTCCGTTCATGAAAAATAATACTTATGTATAAATTTTTGAGTATATAAAGGTATAGACTAGCTAAGATAAGATTATAGGCAAGTGAAGATAGAGGTAATAATATATTAGGTAAGTATGTAAAAAATAACAAAAAGAAATTTGAAAATATAATTACATGCACTCAATAGTTACGGTTAGTTTTTTGAAAATTTATTAGTAGGTAAGATAAAATTCAAGAATTCAAATTTAAGGTTAATAGAATATGGTGTGACATTTGATGAATTGTATTTTGCTTTTGGGACGTGCTCTATTTAAATTAATTAGAGATTCAACTCTTATAATTTTGAAAAGTTTAAATAATAATAGGAAATGGTTTGGCAGTCATTATTTTTTAAATTTAAGTTTATAATAAAAAAACTAGGGAGTTGAAAAGATGAGTTACATCCTTTTAAAATATTTTCAAAAGAGGAAGGTATTTGAGAAATTTGTTATCTTGTTTGAGTCTGATCGATAAGGCGCTGCCTTAAAGGGGCCTTATGGTGCCTCGCCACAGTGCTGAGGCGCCGCCGCGGCGAGCGCCTTATCTATCAGGGGGCCTCGCCTTGACATGAGGCGCTGCAGCCTCCTATTTCAGCGCCTCAGGCTGCGGCGGGGCCGCGGCGTCGCCTTTTAAAACTATGTGAGTGACTATTGGTAATGTTATTAAATCACTATGCAATTATCACGAAATGGCTCAAGCACAGAACATATGCGAGGGACATACTGAATTGAACACAAGATTTAATGTAGTTCGACAATTGTCTACGTCCACGGGCGCCGCCAGAGAAAAGAGTTTCACTATGATAGAAAAGGTTACAGATTTCAGATTGTGTTTTGTGTAGCCATAGTTTTCTATTTACAGGAAATAAATAGACTTACTAGACAGTGGGCCTAATGGGCTCATATATACTAATAAGAAAACCATCTATTGTATTACAGCTCTACTATGATTTGAATAACAAGAAAAGTTGAGGTAATATCATAGTAAATGTATATATATCTAAAGCCTTTGATAAGCTTTCACACAAGTTTATTCAAAGGATACTAGATGCATATGGCTTTGAAGAACCTTTTCTTGACTTAATCAACAGAAACATCAGCAATACCTACTTATCAATCATTGTAAATAGAAAGCTAAAGAGATATGTTAAATCCACCAAAGGTTTGAGGAAATGAGACCCACTGTCTCCAAGCCTCTTTATATTCTCAGAACAATACCTAATCTGAGGAATTAAGCATCTTATTACTTAGCATGTTCCACCCAGGTACAAGAAAAGAGGAGGTTAAAACTTACCTTGTCTTGCCTTTGCAGATGATTTCATTGTTTTCTGCAATGGTTCGTTCTCTTCAGTAAGTAAAATTATCAATTTCTTGAACCATTACAAAGACAAATTAGTCCAAGAAATCAATAGAGATAACTAGAACAAATATTAGATGCTTCGAAGAAATACTGGGTTTGAAGCTAGTAGTCTACCAATGGAATATCTGGGTGTTACCATCAGTACCAACAACAAGCTAACAAACTTTGAAGAATTGGTTAGCAATGTCAGGTCTAAGATCATTGAATGGGATAATATCTTTATCTCATTTGGAGGAAGACTAGTTCTAGTACAGAACATCCTAAACATAATTTATATATATACAATGCAGTCCTCTCTAATTCCTAAGACCATTATTAAGAGAATATAATTAATATGCAACAAGTTGTGATGGGGACCTAAGGAAAGAAACAAGGTTATAAAATAGGAATCTTGGTCAAAGCTGTGCAAACCAGATGATGAAAGAGGGTTGAATTTCAAGAAATTGGAGGATATTCTAGTGTCTATCTCCTACGAGTTATGGCTAAACTTTAGTAAACAAACTTATCTTTTTTCAAGACTTATGAAATCTATTTATAGCTACAAATATCACCCTCTTACAACCCCAATTCCAAACAAAAGATCAAATGTGTGGGATAGGCTTGTGAAAGTCAGAGACAAGGCTTACAGGCCGATATACTAGAATGTGGGTGAAGGGAGGACGAAATTTTGGCTTGAAATGTGGTGCTCTCCAAGTTGTTTTTATCATATTAGACTCCAAAAGTGATAGAACTTGGTATCATCTTGAAAAGGTTAAATCTTACTGGGTAAATGGGGGTTGGAACATGGATAGTCTTAGATACTACTTTTCTTCAACAACCATAGAAAAGATAAACAAGACCACACTGACAAATACCATAGATTCTATCAAGTAGGCACCTTCAAAATTGGGATTCTACAACACAAGAGATACATGGGAGATTATAAGAACAAAAACCAACAAATCAAACCTATTTAAGAAGATATGGAATTTAATCACGCCCAAAAAATTCTCTTTGTTGACGTGGAGGATATTACACAACTGGCTTCCTATAGATCCTATTTTTCAAAAGAAGGGAACATTGTAAAGATTCTGAATTTCACAAATCATATTTTTATTCAATGTTTTGTGGCTTGGAAAATTTGGGTGTTTTTCCTTCTACTTTCAGTATTCACATTAACAGAAGCATGTCTTTCACCCATGTGTTGAGATCATGGTTTTGGTCAATAAGAAACGAAGTCCACATCAGGAGAATCATCCCTCTAATAGTCTCGTGTGTTATATGGTCTACAAGAAACAAAAGAAATCATAATGACATATCTATTAATTTAAAAGATATGATTAACTAGTCATTAGGATATTATCAGCTCTAGATCAAGCGAAAGTTTTACAAACGAAGCACTAGGGTAAGGATAGTATATATGCTCTTCAGCTGTGATGTGTTTATCATTTAGAAAAGCCTTGAAATTTTTTATCACTGAAGTGGAATCTCCCTAAGAACAGAAGATATAAACTTAACACTGACATGGCTTGTAACTATAAAGGTTAAGCCATTGGAGGTGGTCTTATCAGAGATAAAACGGTGACATAATTACGGTGGTTTTAACTCTCCTATTATAGCAGAATCTCGAGCCCTCCTCGATGGACTGATATTGTGTAAAGAGAAAGTGATTAGAAAAGTGCTGCAGAGGCTTAATTACATCCAACATTAAGCATATTTACACCTTTCGCGAACAAAACGTCGTTGCTGACTGGATTTTGAAAAACACTTTGGAATACGGTAAAAATGTTGACTACAATTCTGGTCAAATTCCTAATAAGCTTAGGGTGTTTATCCTAAGTCTTGGTACATGATATATAAGGTTCGAGAGTAACGAATAACTAGCTTAAAGCTTGAACTGGAAAAGTTACCTGTGAATGTTCCAAAAGCTCTTTCTGCTATGACTTTTTATTGTTGTCTCGCTAGTAAACATTAATCAAAGATAGTTGGTTCCAAGCCTTTGAAACTCTTTGGTTCCAAGCCTGTGTTTAATATTGGGTGTTTTGGACCCATTTGGTATACTCTTTCAATGTTTAATAAAAGGCCCAAATCAAATTGATGAATATATATATATATATATATATATATAAACCAAGATTAGTTGACTAACTAACTCTAACTAATTCCAAACTAATTTAATTAAAACAAACTAGTAAAACGGTTATAATTTGTTTATTTTTTGCTCCAGAAATCGAAGAGCATTTCTCCTGTAAAGTTAGTGCGATCTCTTATATCGGTACCGGATAAAAGAGTACAAAACCAATCAGAGAATGTCTCATAGACTCAGCACCAATACGGATGTGAGGAAGAAGGCCTACAAGCCCGGTACCTACGCCAATGAGGCACGTCGAAGAAGGGAGAACAATCTGGTGGAGATCAGAAAAAGCAAGCGAGATGATAATCTTCTTAAGAAGAGGAGAGACGGTTTATTTGATGTGTCTCAACAGCAATCAAAGGATGCTACACAAAATACTGCCGCAATCCAAAATAAGTTGGAAAGAATACCTTTAATGGTACAAGGAGTGACTTCGGGGGATCCTCTGCTGGAGCTAGAAGCCACTACTCAGTTTAGAAAGTTACTATCTGAGCCTAGTCCTCCGATCGATGAAGTAATCAAAGCAGGCGTTGTACCAAAATTTGTCGAATTTCTTGCCAGGCAAGATTTTCCTCAATTGCAACTTGAAGCTGCTTGGGCATTGACAAACGTTGCATTCGGGACATCAGAGCATACACAGGTGGTCATTGAACATGGTGCAGTACCTATCTTTGTGAAGCTTCTTGGCTCTGCCAGTGATGACGTTAAAGAAGCGACGCTATGGGCTTTAAGTAATGTCGCTGCTGATTCTCCGAGTTGTAGAGATCTTGTTCTTGGTAATGGTGCTCTCATGCCATTATTAGCTCAGCTAAATGACCATTCAAGAGTATCCATGATTAGAAATGCTACACGGACTCTGTCGAATTTATGCGATGGACCTTTTGAACAGGTGAAGCCTGCGTTGCCTGTTCTCCGGAAACTAATTCACTTGAATGATGAAGTCGTCCTCACATATGCTTGCTCGGCTCTTTCAGATCTTTCACATGGCCCTACAGACAAAATTCAGGCTGTAATTGACACAGGTGTCTGTCCACGACTTGTGCAACTTCTAGGTCATCCATCTGCTAATGTTTTGATACCTGCCCTTCTAACTGTCGGAAACATTGTCACCGGTGATGATAGTCAGACTCAGTTTGTAATTGAAAACGGGGTGCTGCCATATCTCTATAAACTGCTCATGGAAAACCCCAACAAAAGAGTTAAGGAGAAGGCTTTATGGACTATTTCAAATATAACTGCCGGGACCATACCTCAAATACAGTCTGTTATTGAGGCCAATATAATCGTCCCTCTTGTGGATCTTCTCCAACACGCCGAGTTCGACATTAAGAAATTAGCTGCACGGGCCATCTCTAACGCCACTTTTGGAGGATCTCATGAACAGATTCAGTTTCTGGTAAGCAAACAATGCATCAAACCGCTCTGTGATCTTCTAATATATCCAGACCCAACCATTGTGACAGAATGCCTTGAAGGACTTGAGAACATTCTGAAGGTAGGAGACGCAGAGAGAGACATGGGTACCAACGGCGGAGTCAATCTTAATGCTCAAATAGTCGAAGAGTGTGAAGGACTAGAAAAGATAAAAAATTTGCAGTCCCACGCTAACAACCAAATATACCATATGGCTGTAAAGTTTCTAGAGACGTATTGGGCTGATGATTATGAAGAAGAAACTCCGCCATCCAGCTGTAACTGAAAATCATTAACCTTTTAGTTTTGGAGGTAACCAGCGTAACATGCCACCAGGTGGTTTTAAGTTTTCCTTAGCACATAAATACAAGTATTGAAGTATTCCATTCTGAATTTGATCATTGTTACTCAAAGTTTAAACAGTGTAATTTCCTTGCATTAAGGGTCAGGGTTTTTGTTGCCACACAGACTTTTTCTTCAGTTTGTCCTTAAAAGGAAAAAGGATTAAATAAGCAAAGTATGATAGGTATAAATTTATTTTCAACAACAATTTTTTAGGCAATAAATTATCCTTTTAATAAATACAAAATTACTTTATATGTTAACGGTTTAACTAAAAAGCCAAATTAATTTTTATTTTACGATATCTAATATATTAGAGGTTTGTATATTTTTTAAATTTTTTATTATTGGATAATAGTCTTGGTGGTCTTTTTTCAGATTATTATATGATTTGGATGACTTTTCGATAATACAAATACATAAAAATGAAACTTTTTATTAAGTTTGATGTTGTATTCATAATTTGGTTATATTTTCCCGTCAATAAATCAGCCACCAATTATATATATAAAAGTTTTATGTTTCACGTGACTTTCCGTATAAGTCTTAGTAATTTATTTTTATAATATTGTTCAGTTTTATTTTTATGAGTTATTTATTCACAATTTTTTTTAAATTAGATAAAAACATTGGTAAGACTGAAATCTGTGAAAACACTCAAATTCAAGTCAAGAGAAAAAAGCGGTCTTTATTAGTAGAAGACAGGAACAAATATCGTTGTTCCCATTCTTCGGTTCTGGCTATAGGCTCCTCCGAATTCGTTTGGCTTAAACTTGATACTCTCCGTATTTCATGAATTTTGGAATATTCAAATTCGCGAAATAGAGTATCGGTTGGAATTGATTTAATTGCTTTAATTATCTTATTTTCTCTACATATTACTCTTTGATATTCTAACGAGTGAGGTATGTGTGTTTGAGTGAGGTATGTGTGTTTGAGTGAGGTATGTGTGAGGTATGTGTTTGAATAAAACAATTTGAGTGAGAGGTATGCGTGTTTGAGTAAAACAATTTGAGTGAGAGGTATGTGTCTGAGTAAAACAATTTGAGTGAGAGGTATGTGTGTTTGAGTAAAAGAATTCTAGTGAGAGGTATGTGTGTCTGAGTAAAACAATTTAAGTGAGAGGTATGTGTGTCTGAGTAAAAAATTTGAGTGAGAGTGCGGTATGTGTTTCTTAGTGAAACACAAAAAGAGTGAGGTCTGTGTGTCCGAGTGAAATACAAAAAGAGTGAGGTATGTGTGTCTGAGTGAAATACGAAAAGAGTGAGGTATGTGTGTCTGAGTGAAATACAAAAAATACAAAAAGAGTGACGTATGTGTGTCGGAGTGAAACATAAAAAGAGTGAGGTATGTTTGTGTGAGTGAAACACAAAAAGAGTGAGGTATGTTTGTGTGAGTGAAACACAAAAAGATTGAGGTATGTTTGTCTGAGTGACACATAAAAAGAGTTAGGTATGTGTGTCTGAGTGAAACAAGAGTGTTTGTGAAACAAGAGTGAAGAAAGTGTGAAACAAGAGTGAAGAATGTGTGAAACAAGAGTGAAGAAAGTGTGAAACAAGAGTGAAGAAATTGTGATAAAATGGCATCTGATTCGAACAATTTCAGTGCCTCATGTGTGCCCAAATTTGATGGAGATTACGATCATGATAGTTTACGCATGGAGAATCTCTTACGTTCAAAAGAGTACTGGTGTGTGATTCAACCAGGTCACCAAGAACTTGGAGAAGGTGAAGTGTTGACGGCAGTACAACAAAAGATGTTAGATGAATCAAGGCTTAAAGATTTGAAGGCAAAGAATTATTTGTTTCAGTCCATAGACTATTTTGAAGACCATTACTCAAAAGCAGACATCCAAACAACTTTGTGAAGCAATGAAGACCAAGTATCATGGCATTGAAAGAGTGAAGCGTGCTCAACTCTAGAGGTTTCGAAGATTGTTTGAAACAGAGGAGATGAAGAAGGGTGAGACAGTGACAAATTATTTTGGAAGAGTCATGGTCATAGCAAATGACATGAGAAACTGCGGAGAAGACCTGAAATATGTAAAGATTGTTGAGAAAATCATGCGCATGATGACAGATGATTTCAATTATATTGTATGTTCAATTGAGGAGTTAAAACATATTGATCAAATGACAGTCGATGAATTGCAAAGCTCATTACTCGTTCATGAACAGAAGCTACGACACAAGGTCTCTGAAGAACAAGTACTGAAAGTCGAGGGTGATCGCAGCTATGGACAATGCAGTGGAATAAGTAATTCTGGCAGATGGGGAAGTAATTTCTCGAGAGACGGGGGAAGATGTGGAAGATGATGGAGTATTAACAGAGCTCATGTTGAATTCTTCAAGTGTCACAAGCTAGGCCACTATCAATACAAGTACACGTGCCCAAATGGAGAAAAGAAAGCAAACTACGCTGAGTTCGATGAAAGAGAAGAATTACTTTTAATGGCTCATATGAATATCAAAGAGGTTGAAGATAAAGAGATGTGGTTTATCGATTCTGGTTGTTCAAATCATATGACAGGTAACAAAGATTGGTTTATTGAGCTCAATGAAAACTTGAGACATGGAGTAAAAGTAGGGAATAGCTCACAAATGGAGGTGATGGGTAAACGAAATGTGAAGTTTGAAGTTGAAGGGCTAACCCTAATAGTAACAGATGTGTTTTTTGTTCCAGAATTGACTAATAATCTACTAAGTGTTGGGAAACTTCAAGAAAAAGGTTTAACTATTTTGATTGACCAATGAGTATGCAAAATCTACCATCCTCGTAAAGGTTTGATTATAAATTATACAATAACAATAAACCGCATGTTCACTATATCTGCAATTAGAAAATCTGGTTTAAATTGATGTCTGAAAGTCGAAGAGGAAGAGAAGTGGGATTGGAATGTTGATGTGAAAAATTCAGATGATAGTCTTGAATGGAGAGAAGAAGACACTACTAGAGAGGAGAATGATAAAGAAATCAAAGTGGTTGAGGAAGATGACATTCGTGAAAATAATGTCATGTCACCTCAACTTGAAACACATCAGAAAAGAAGTCATACATCACCAATATGGATGCAAGATTATGAAAGTGGAGAAAGGATTTTAGATGAAGAGGCTGAAGTACAAATGGCATTGACACTATTTATCTGTATTGCTGATCCGATGCGTTTTAAAGAAGCTTTCAAAGAAACAAATTGGATTGAAGCAATTAAATATGAAATAGAAGCCATTAAGAAAAACAACGAAGATGGAGTAGTGTATAAATACAAAGCAAACTTGGTGGTGAAAGGATATGCACAAGAAAAAGACATTAATTATGATGAAGTCTTTGCACTGGTTGCAAGTTGGGATACAATCAAAATTTTATTGGTTGTTGCTGCACACAAAAGTTGGAAAGTATATCAATTAGATGTAAAAAATAATTTCTTATATGAAGAATTGAAAGAAGTGGTGCATGTGGATCAACCAGAGGTTTTTGTCAAAAAATGTGAAGAAGATAAAGTATATCGACTCAAGAAATCTTTGTATGGTTTGAAGCAAGCTTCCTAGGCTTGTTTTTGTTGGGTAGAGAGGTATTTCAAGCAAGAAGGATTCGACAGAAGTAGTCATGATCACACATTATTCATTAAGAGGGAAGGAGTGAAGTATATTATGGTAAGTCTCTATGTAGATAAGGTACTTACTTTGTCTACAACCGAAGCAGAGTACATTGCTGCAACATCTTGTGCTTGTCATTGTGTATGGCTCAAAGAAATTATAGAACAAATCACATCTAGTGTCTGGAAATCTATTGTGACAACTTTTTTTCAATTAAACTCTCGAAGAATCCGGTAATGCATAGGAGCACAAAGCATATCGATGTAAGGTAGCATTACCTACGGATCCTACAAATAAAGAAGTTGTGAAGCTGGTTTATTGTGGAACAGAAGAACAAGTTGCAGATATAATGACCAAGCCAGTGAAGTTGGAGAGGTTTGTTAACTCTCGAAGTTCACTTGGAGTGCAAGCACTAGAAGATTAAACTGTATGCTTTTCAAGCATATCCAGTTTAAGGGAAGGATTTGTTGGAATTGATTTAATTGCG
Organism: Limnanthes douglasii subsp. nivea; assembly: GCA_036936605.1. Taxonomy (NCBI): domain Eukaryota; kingdom Viridiplantae; phylum Streptophyta; class Magnoliopsida; order Brassicales; family Limnanthaceae; genus Limnanthes; species Limnanthes douglasii. The sequence goes on from JAUPFV010000004.1 coordinate 70,565,774, forward strand.
TTAATTATCTTATTTAACAATTAAACGTTATATCAATTAATATTTTAGACGTTACATTAATTAGTATTTTAGACGTTATTATTCTCGTCAATAAAATGTATCATTTATTGACTTAAATATATAGCGCTTCTTGTAGGCTATTTAAAGTCATTTTGTGCTATAGTTTAATACATTGAGTCTTATTTTATCTATATATTACTCTTTGATATTTTAACAGTATCAAAACTCGAAATATCCACTATATGCATAAACAGGACAATGAGCCTCAAATAATTGCCCCCAAGGGGGTAGCCGAGTTGGTTGAGTATGGCATTCTTATAACCAAAAGGTCATGAGTTCGAGTCCCTCTACATACGCTTTCTCGGCTGAGCCTGTCACCTTGTGTGGTTTACCTTCCGGCGTTGGTTTGCACGCTATCGCGTCAGACTGAGGGTTTACCCTGTGCGCACTCATTGCACTCTGAGTAGCGGCTGCAGGTTCCCTCCGAAAAAAAAAAAAAGACAATGAGCCTCTCTACATACACTTTCTCGGCTGAGCCTGTCACCTTGTGTGGTGTACCTCCTGGCGTTGGTTTGCAGGCTATCGCGTCAGACTGAAGGTTTACCCTGTGCACACTTATTGCACTCTGAATAGCGGCTGCGGGTTCCCTCCGAAAAGAAAGAACAAAGAGCCTCTATTTTGAAAGTTCGATTCACCATGAACCGAACGAATTAATCAATGTTTTATTGATCGGTTCGGTTTATACAATTATATTGGTTGGGTTGGATGCTCACCCCTAACTGCATATCTCTAAAAGATAGATAGTAACAAGACTCCAACCAGAAAGTTCTTTAACAAAAACTTATCTATCTAAAAAGTACAGTTCAAAATCATCTACTAATATTTACTGCACAACAAATACTAAAAATTGACATTAAAACATTAAATTCAGACAAGACCACCCATTAACAGTGGTACATATTACTTACACGTCGTATCCGTATGGCTCAAAGATCAGATTATTACATGATCCGATTAGGCATGACATTACATTACAAGTCTGTTCATATCTCTCATCGACAGGAATCACGGTTCAGAATTCTTCCACATCTACGCATAAAAATACCCAAACTTAAACTCAGTCTCGAAGTGAAGGAAGTTGTCCAATACATCACTACTCTTAGATTTTTATACATGGCACCAATTAGTAATGAAATAACATCTTATTTGAAAAGAAACAGTACAGTGGCCAGAAGATAGACCTGTAAATCTCTTTAGAGGAATGGTTCTTCTAGGTAAGAAGTCGTCGTGCATAACAGAGCCAACATTCCTTTTGTAAACTGGCTTAATCAAATGTGAATCGTCGAATAGTGGTGGCCAACATTCCTTTTGTAAACTGGCTTAATCAAATGTGAATCGTCGAACAGTGGTCCAAGAACCACAACATAAAGCGGACGCGGTAGCTAACTGCCTTGCTATTTATCCAAGTTCTGATAGAACTAACAAGGATGAGGAATATTTTTTTGAAAAATGGTCGTAACATGGATGACATTGTCTATAATGTGTAGTAGTTCAACTATATCAACTATCTATTTTTTTTGGTTTTTTTATTTGTATTTCGAATTATGTAATGATCTAAATTATGTGTGGTTAATCTTATCGTTTCCAAATTATGGTTATCGTAATCTTCGAAGCATAAAGTTTTTTTAGCCTCAGAAATTGTACGTAAATTACAATGACAAAGTTTAAGTTTTAAACGAAAGCGGCTAAATCAGTTACTTTGAAACTACGATTTTTAATTTTTCCGTATCACTTGCAATGAAAATCAATCGGTAATGTCCAAACTTCGGCATCTATTGAACGCAATTGTAGGCAACAAGGATGTATCCTTGCACATGGGCATCAGTCGCAATAAAAAGATACCAAACGAAAAGGAAAAAAAATTACAATGACATAATGCGTGAGATGTCTAAAAATTTAACGAATGTTTGAGGAAATGAAATACTTATGTTGATAAAATGTTTGGTATTGACCCAACCCAATCCGATTTCCAACCGGTTAGATATTTAAGGGGGCGTACCTCTAAACGGTAGAAAAGTGAAACTAATATTAACGGTATTCGACTGTCCTATAAAGTGGAATATGGAGTTAAACATATATGCGATCGCGACTCCCATATTGGATATTGTCATCAAATTCTCCATTGTAGCCGCATCACTATAGCACTTCACACGTTGCGTAATATCTATTACATTTTCCATGCTAGTAAATATCTTCACGTACCCAGATGCGAAATTCATAACTTTGATGTAAATGGCATCTCTAATCAACCTCCATCCATATTGTTATCCGTTTAAGAAAAATGCAATCGAACTGTATCCACAGTGGCCATCGACTTTAACGTCGTTGATCGATGTTATGAAATATTTAAAGAAGATGGGGATTTAGTTTAATTAACTGTTGGGATCAAGCAAACTTGCTTTTGCTGGCATCATATTAATTTCCTACAACCGATCGTTCTACTATAATGCACCATCCCACTTACTTGTGTAGGATAACCGCTTCCTTATTTTTTAAATCCACTACTTCTAAAAAATCTAAGACCTGACATTCCACTACCGCTACGCGAAATGACCGATGGACTTTTGAAATATTTTTCCTAGCGATGACGTACTTGCTTTCTCAGAAACTATCACATCCTCGTGATATAATTTGTCGCGTTTAGTGGATGATCCAGGTGTAGTTATAGATAACTTACATTTGGAACGTACTCTAACACGCACTTTTAGTTTGTCTAAAAGCTCTAAAAATCAAGTTTTTATAGATGGACTATAGCAAACCATTTCTTATAAACATGATCTATGCGTGCTTAGTTCTTGGTTTCCATGACATCAAGTACGAGTTTATCCATTTTTTCTTTCAATTGCTCGATCTTCATAAGATCATCAGGGACAACAATATGTAACTTCTTCAAATGATCGTGAAATAAATGTAAATGTACCTCTAATCTTTACATACATATTTGTAGATGTTGTGCGAACAAGGTATACCGTGTGTAGTTTGTGTGCATTCATTTTTTATGCACATTCTACTTTGTTGGAAAAAAGTTCCAAAGAATAGTGGGAGGCATTATTTTTTAGCTTCCCGTACACATTGTTATCAAATTTATGTAGGGCTAAAAATCGACCATTTTCAAATGAGGTTTTAATATCTTCGTGTTTAAGTTTGACTAAAGTATGACCCTTCAACTAAAAAGACTTGAAGTTACCTTTACTCGTACCAAGGAAACACTTGATATTGGAATGAGCGCTATACACACGGTTAATGGTTTTGTTAACAAAATTCAATGACTTGTTAGTTTTCCACGTGATAAACTTATCACCATAACACTCTAATAAGGTTTTTGTATATTCGATTGCTTTTGGATATTCTTTGAAGTCACGAAGCATTTCGTACCAATAGTTATTGAACGAGAGCTTTGTTTCTGACAACATCATTTGACTCTACACTTTTAAAAAACATCAGACATTTTTTTATCATTGATTATTTTTTCCCTAGGAAACGTTCATGTTAATGTGTCATCGACAGAACATGTGTGTTGCATTGGGAATATTTAACGCCTTCACCAAAGCTAAGTATCTATCCGTCAAAACAATGGAGGATGGTTCGATGAAGTGAGTTACCATCAACGATTATAAAAATTCTGACATCCATTTCTAGCTCAAATATTTATCCCTAACATAAACACAAATCTTATGTCTAAAGTCTTCCCGGTACAAGTGGTTCCAACAACCTCAAACAACAGCATCCTGTATCTTATTACCTTTTATATGTGATCCATTATTAGTATATTCCTAAAAAAAATCCGTAACAAATCCAAAATATCCGGGTGTGTGAAGAAATTTCACTTATGATACCCCTTTCATCTTCGTACGATAGATTCCATTTTTAATAATTAAACCTTTTTCAGTTCACCTAACAAGTATTGGAACTGTGAGCGACCATCTTCTTTTATTTTTTCGTTGTTTTAGTTGAGAATTGTACACGGTGCGCAAAAACGATGAATTGTTAGGTTTTAACTTTTTCACTCCGTCAAGAATATCACGAGAGAGGGATCCTATTTTGGTAGAACTAAATACAAATTCCAACTCTTCTTTTAATAATAGTTCCAAAAACGAATAGCCTTCATTAAATTTTGTAGTCTTGTGATTGTGAACCCCGCATACGACCTTTATGGACAACCAACCATCATTTACCCTATTTACTCTAACTACGAAATGACATCCGTATTTCTTGGTTTCAGTAGACTTCCTCTTAAGATCCTTTGGTTCTACCAACTTTCTTTACGTTCATGATCTCTCGCATATAAATATCAGTGTAAGATTTTTATTTTTTCTGCTTTTGGCATCGTCATGACGTCAGAATATAACTGCAAACCCGAAATCCTTTGCGGTAACCTTAACCAAATCGACCAATTGTTGTTCTGTATAGTTGAATTTTGTTGTGAACAAATGACTATAATCGACGGAGCAAAACTCAAAATCATCTTTTATAAATCCGGAATCATTAAGCTCATAAAATTCATTTTAAAATGGATAATATTACACCACTGGCGGGGGTCCAACAAACTATCGGATTAAAAATTCTACGTCGACTGTTATGTTTTCCACCGTTGGTACAAAATTCCACTCCAACAGTGTGGGAAATAAATCACAAAAACAATTCTTAATTTTTTTTAACATGCCTAGAGGCGGGGCGGGGCACCAGCGGTGTCAAAATACGACCACCAACGGTGCCGTCAACAATAAAATGCCAGTGTTTATTTTTTCAAAAATGAATCTCTACACCAGCGGGGATGGTAGTTCTCACTGGCGGGGATTAATTTCATGTAAAATTTGTACCTAAAAATTAGGCACCCTTGGTAAAGTGTGTCCTAACCAGTGGACACCCGTGGCAAAATCTATTCGTATAACATTAAGAAAAATTTAGGCACCACCGATGGCAATGCTTCACGCCGGCGGTGCGAGAATGTAAAGAAACTTTCCTAAACGTGATTAGATCTACAAAAATTGAACTTTACATCTAATTGATTGGAAAGACTGCCTCGTTGGAGTTTGAAGCTTATCAACAATGTTCTTGTTCTTGTTTTCCATTTCTAAATTATTTTTTTGAGTTTGAGGATTTGGAGAAAGAAGTTTTGAGGTTTTTGTAATTTATAATTTTTTTGAGTTTTTTGTTTTTTTAGATTTAATGAGGAACTTTGGATTTTTTTTAGTGTTTTAGTCATATCCAAACTTAGTCTAGCTAAGTGTACCAATTTTTTTTAAAATTCAAAATAATATTTTTCTGTCAAAATAGTAAAATAGTAAAATAGTAAAAGACTTAAAATAAAAAAGATTTTTTTAACCACTTATAACATTTGGGGAATTGTTTAGCCAAAGTCTTTTATTCCTAAATTTATGGATGTGTAACATGTGAATCTTATGACACTTGCCGGCCATCTATTATAAAAAGTTACTATTTTTCCATTTAACCGTAGTAGATATTTTAGTAATACATTACACATGTCCTAATTCTTGTACTATTATTATTTATATGTTCTTTACTTTTGGCTTCGAGTGTTTACCATCATTTATCTGATGCTTTAATCTTTTGTACTACTTCATTCTTTTGCCAATGCATTTCACTTAGTTTTTTTTTCTAACATTCCATTTCCATCTACTATTATGAACTTTCGTCTAGATGACACTTTAATGATATTTAGTCGACGTCTTTCACTTAGTTATTTTGCGGACACTCCTTTTCCACCTGTTACTCTAAACCTCCGTCTAACTCAAACTTTAATGACATATGTATGCTTTTATCTTAATAATATGAATATTTTCCTTTCCCAAATAAAGAAATGACGTCCTAACGCCTTACGATTACTCCCCTTAGCCTTGAAGTATATTCATATGTTTAAGAACTATCAATAACATAATAAAGGTAATATTTATATCTTTTTTAAGGCCAAAGTTATTTTCTCCATGTTATTTTTTATTTCCTCCATCGTTTGAAAAATCCTCCATGATGTTATTTCCTCCATAAAGGAAGTTACAAAATTGCCCTTTTACCCATTTTTTCTTCACAAAACTATTACCGTAACATACCCATCCAATTTAGTACAACAAAACCCATTCTTCACCCTAGAGAACTACTTTACAAAGAAGAAAACCCATTTTTCACTTATCACTACCTTACAACAGCTGATTCGAAGATAGAGAAAGCTTGGAGAAAGAAATTCTAGGTTCTTCCCCATTATCAAATTTAGGGTTTGTAGTTAGATTTTATTGTTCGATTTCGATTAGGGTTTGAAGTTAGATTTCTATGTTAGATTCGATTAGGGTTTCATTTGGGGTTTGATTTCATTGTTAGAATCGATTAGGGTTTGATCTTCGGTTCGCCTTGGGATATCCTACTGTTCTGAATTTTTTTTGCCCACTGAGCATGTGATTCCGAGTGCCCTACTCGGAATCACATGCTCAGTGGGCAAAAAAAAATTCAGAACAGTGTGTGTGATTGATATTGTAGATGGATGGTAGAAAAAAGAAGAACCTTTTAGGTGGTTATAAAACAGGGATTAGAAGTCTGTACTACGTCTCCGTAAGTGCACCTTTGGTTGAACTATTGAATACAGTAAATGCTAAAAGATCGTTAACACTTGGTAGCAAACAGGTTTAGGTGTAGACATGTATACAAATAAATTATGTTGCCTACTTTTTTCGTATCTTATTTATCACAGAATTGAAGACGGCAATAGGTTGATTATATTTAATAGCGAGCACCATGCTTTTCTTACACTGGTGTTTTACACTTGATTCCGAGAGGGCCACTCGGAATCAAGTGTAATGTCCCAGTGAACAAATTATCATATAATATAACGAGACAGAGGGTTTGCAACTAATTCTGAGTGGCCCTCTCGGAATCAGTTGCACATTTTTTTTTAAAATTGCAACCGATTCCGAGTGGCCCTCTCGGAATCAGATGCACATTTTTTTTTAAAAATTACACCTGATTCCTAATTCTCGGCTCGGAAATAGTTGTTTTTTTTCAGAACTGTAAAAACGGGTTTAGCTGAAAAAAATAAGTTTCAAAATAGGTATTTTCAAGCTACGAAGTTGTAAACCGTAAAAACAAGTTTAAATTACATTGTTTGTCGATTGAGTGCTGTTATCCGGCTTTGTTTGGGTTTCTTCATTTTCCATGATTAGTCTTCAATAAAATTGAAGTTCTTTGTTTTAGGGTTAATCTTAGAGGTAGAATCATATATCTTGGATTAAAGTTAGGTTAATGCTGTGTTTTTTCATATAAGACTTTTAATTAGATAAATGGCATCTAGTGATAAATTTGAAATAAAAATAAGGGTAATTTGGTAAAAGCAAGTCACTAGTGTTTTTGAAAGTTTGAAAGATGGAGGAAATAAAAAATAACATGGAGGAAATAGCTTTAATTAATGGAAATGTATACATATTTAATTAATTGAAAGTTTGCAAGTCACTAGTGTTTTTGAAAGTTTTGAAAGTTTGAAAGTTTTTAATTTACCGTCGTTTACCTCCATCGTCAAATACTTATACATATTTAATTAAGTTAAAAATAATAATTAATGGCATCACAACACTTATTTTTCACCAATCAACTTCTCCTGTTTTGTTTCCAACACCTCTAGCACTTCATTATGACCGCTTATCTTACTTTAAATGACCAAAGAAGTGACCAATTTAAAAATGATGTTAGACCATCACATACCACCGAATTAAAATCTTCATCATCAGCTTCATCGTTTGTTAGTAAAGATGATGTTAAGCTGCTATAAATTTATTAAACCCTCTTACGAATATCAAACCTGGAAATAAGGAAAATGTCATGGATAAAATGTCATCTTCCTATAGAAAACGCTAAATATTTAATTTCTGATAAAAATAAAGAATGTTAAGATTTTGATAAAAATATTACTCATTAGATTATATCATAACTAACCAACCTAAAAATGAAATTGATTAGATCTGTTTTTTATACCGATATGTTTTCCGAAAAAAATTATTTATGCTAAAATTAACATTGAAGAAGAAAAACTCATTCGATTCAAATAAGATATTTCTAAAGAAGTTAAAATTCTAATCTTAATGGAAAATACAAGGCTTGTTGAATCTTACACCGCTGAATATCGTACTGTTTTACTATATCTCTTCCTAAATTTTAGACATTTTTACCATTTTCAGAAAAACAATGTATAAAACGAGATTTATAAATCTCTCACTCTTTTTCCCCATTTTTCTCTAAACCTCTCAAGCAACCGACAATCAAAACACTTGGTTTTTCGAATCTGACCTCACAAGAGTGGAAATGTATGCTATACAACCTTAGTAGTATTTTTTGTTTTATTTTGTTTAATATCTTCAAAGATATTTAGGTTAGAATTTCTTATTTTAAAAAATTGATTTTAACATGGTTTGAGTTGTTGTTTTGTTGAATTGATAGCCTAGTATTCTAATTGAGTTGGGATCTGTGTTTTGCATTTGATTTTGAGCAGAATGGTACATGAACTTGTGTTTTAGGGTTTCAGACTTTTGTGTTGCTTTGATACATGTTTATCGCACGATAGAGCAACCCAGATTTTCATTTTAATTGTATTTGTTTTTTAAATATGATTGGATAATAAATATGAAAGACAAAAAACTAAGAAAAATAATTTTATTTAATTATCTTAAAAGAAAATTAAATGAGTTTAAATTCTAAAAAATGTCAAAAGTATATATTGGATAATAAACACCCAATAATTCTTCTGGACTCTAATAAATACTCAATAATTTTGAAACCCAATAATTCTTCCTATATTTTTTTTTATAACTGATTAACGATTAAAACTAATTAAAATTTGAAAATTAAAATTTATATTATATTGGTGGTTTAGCTTTTCAAGTATAATATTACATATTTTAATAATTTATAATATTATGATGAAATTAATTAAAATTTCAAAGTTAAATAATAGATTAACATCAAAATATGGTAATAAATTTTATATTATATTATCCATCATTTACAATAATTTTTTAGTATGGTTTTTATATTTCTAAGATTTTTATTAGTAATATCATATGATACCAATTATTATAATATATATATATATATATATATATATATATATATATATATATTTGTATAAGCTTTTTAATATACAATTTTTAAAGTTTATTAGAATTTCAAATTTTAATTCATATTAAATTGGCCGTTTACTTCTTCTACGTGAGATTAAAATTTTTAGTATTTTTAATATTATAATAAATTAATTATAAATTCAAAGTTAAATGCCGAATTATATTTTAGTTTAAAATAGGGTAATTAAATTCTTGAAATTAAATATTGCATTATAAGTTCGACTCATTTATAAAACCGAAAGTCAACATTAATTAAACTATCCCATGAACCTTGCTATGAATACCATAAATTTCCTATGAAACACGCAATGAAAACATAAACAAAAATACAAGGAGTTATTTTCACCGGATACAAATGCTCCTCGTCAGTGAAGTCTCCCAAAAAAACAACTCAATTCCTCGCCTTCTATATTATTTTGATGTTTGCTAGATTTGTTGTAAAACAGTTGGGGTTTAAGGTAAGATTTATTATGTTTTTATTATTGTGATAAAAGTGTTTGTGGTAAAATGTTAATTTTTTTGTTAGGGTTTTAGATTAAGGTTAGTTTTTTGTGATAATTACAATTGCTTAAATTCTTGATAATGAAACCTTAGTTTTTGGTTTTTAAATTTTAGTTTAAAAAAAGGGTGTCGAATGAGAGATCCCATAAAATGTGTTTAATTTCTAGCATAGCCCATATACTTATCAATAATTATTTTAATTTTTTAGAAACGAAAGTTATTTTACAGTAATTCCCGACAAAAGAAAAACATTTCACTATTTATTTTGGTTGTTGGAAAATAATGAACATATCATCTCCAATTTCACCAGTCAAGTTGAATATCCTTATTGTCATCAAATTGTTCTATTTTTCTTTTATTCATCACATACCGCCAAATATTCTTTCATTTTTCGATGTATTGATTTATCTATTTTTCCAATATTTGCTTTCCATCTGCCATTCTCAACTTCAGAAAACAAAACACCAACTCCAATACAAGATACAAGCTATCATCTCTCACACCCATCATCAAATCCTTTTACAAAAAATACAGCAAAAGAACAATATTCTTTATATCATTTTAGCTTTTAGGGTCATCTTCATTAATGAAGCACTAGTTCTAAAAAAAAACTTTAGATGATCTTTAAACATCACTCCATTTACACATTACAAACCATCGTAAAATTTATTTTTATTATGTTTTAATCTCTTTAACCGTCATAAAATATACGCAATATACTCTTTGGCTGTTGTTTTTTGTATCGATTTGTTTTAACCATCATAAAAAATAATCTTGGTAGTGTATTATTAAAAATCCCATAAAAATATTTTTTTACTATCACCATGTGTCATATATTATATATTATGATTCTCAATCACTCTTCAAAACTAGAAAACCTTCTTACTCTTTTCAAATGGATTCGGTGTATGACCATAGTCTCTTAAATTGAGGTGCATAGCCGTTTATGCTTTAATAGATGGACTTGAATTGTATCCATGATCACATATTAAAAAATTTACGACGTGGTCTTTACGGCCCCTAATGTAGCCTCTTACGTTTTTTATGTAGATTTAGCTTATAACTATATATATATATATATATATATATATATATATATATATATATATATATATATTTTAATTACAAGTTTAACCGACTTGGTCTTTACGGCCTTGATGTTGCTTTTTTATGTTTTTTTAGCGATCTAGCTTATCACCATATATATTGCAATTACATGTTTATTTTTTTTCGGGTTTCCTACTATATTTTAATTATCTCCTACTAAAATCATACTTTAATTGGTTTCCTACTATGTCCCCTATTTATTTTTAAGAAATGGCCCCGAGAGTACCTACTCAACTACTATACTTTCATCTAATATCCAAATTATAATTTATGCTTGAAGATTTTAAGATCTGTATATTTTCTTAATGTATATATTCACTGCTTGTAACTACTGGTTTTCAGGTTATCGAAGAAGAAACCGAATTTGAGGTTTATCTGAGTTTTTCAATTTCTGGTTCTTTTATCTTAGCATAAAATGAGTTTGTGAAGATTATAGACTAGTTTCATCTGTTTATTTCTAGATTTCTCTCTTGCTCCATGTATTTTGTTAGTTTTGTGAGCATCATGTACTACCATTGTGACTTATGTTATTTGTTTTCCTTTTCCCAGAACGAATGTTCTTTAGTATGATTTCATGAGTTTTCGTTGTTTAATAAGTTATATATTGTTCTTTATTGTATTATATCTGTTTATGGGCTTGAAATAGTATATGGACTCGATATTAGAGTTTTCCACGTATGTGTAATAGACGAGCGAGAATCTTTAAGAAAGATGTGAATTTTTTGAATTTAATATGTATATGAAGAAGCGAGTTTAACGAGGAAGATACAAATTATTTGATTTATCAAATATATATGAACATGCGAGTTATGGTGATGAATATGCAAGTTATGTGTTGTTTTTCATGAATGTCATATGTATAAGAACATGCGAGTTTAGTATAATTTAATAATGCAAGTTGTATGCATTATTTCATGAAATAAAATCTATATAAGAGCTTGCGAGTACTTTGTATAATATGCCCAATCAGAGTTGTGTGCATTAGTGTATTAATAAACATGTGTATTCTTTTGTTTAATATAACGAGCGAATTCTTTGTATAATATTCATAATGAGAGTTGTGTACAGTACATTGAGAACTTGAGAGTTTTGTTATATATTAAACATGAGAGTTTTTAGATTGTCTTATAACGCGAGTTTTTTGTTTATTTATTGATTATGCAAGTTGTGTTCAATATTAAAACATCTATTCGTATTTATATGCCCATGACTACTTCTTAGTTGTTTAATGCACGGTAAAGTATTTCTAAACCATAGGTTTTTTATTTTCAAACATGGTCACCAAACTGTAATTGTTCATTTAAGCGAGTTTGAAAACTTTCAAAGTATTTAAGAGTACGTTAAAAGAAAAAGGGACGAGCTGGTCAAAGGTGGTATGGATAAAAGTTGCCTAAGGGTAGGCTGGTAATTTTATGTGGAGTTTTAAGGTGGTGTAAAGGTGTTTCACGGTGGTGTGGTGGTGTTTTAGAGGTGTTTTAAGATATTTCAAGGTGTTTTAAGGGTGGAGAGAGAATTAAGCAGCCTGGCAGCAGTTAATTTTTCTTACCCCTAGTTAATGCTGGTGGTTGGGCATTTATAGTGTGGAATTTGGGCCCTTATGGGTTTTCGGGTCAAATTTAATGGACCTGGGCCATGTTTAAAGACCCATGAGTTTTAAGCAGGTGTACAAGTAGCTTAGTCAGATAGTGATTAGGTTTTTTAGTACTTTAGTCATAGTTCGAACTGCCTTATGTTTGCAGTGTTCAAAGTCATCTGTCCGGTTCAACCGGTGCTGTTCGAACTGAAGTCATGGGGTCTGTCCGAATTTATGGGGTGACTTTACCTTGGACTACCCTTCCGGGGAGCTCTTCGAATTCGGACTCATCAAAAGGTAACTATATTATTAGCTACTCCTACGGTGATCACATGAATTGTTTCTAAACTAATAAGAAGGAATTTATTGGTTTAGGTTTATATCTTAATTTGGAGCGTTTAAAACGCGTTAGTTTTGTTATAGTAAAACTACTCGATGATAAGGGTTCTTGTCAAAAGTGTAATCAATCTACCATAAGTTTTGGAGAACCCTCTCATAATCAACTAATTTGTGGGGAGAGTAGTAATGGTTTAGTTAATTCTGATCACAAAGAACAACAACTTGCTACTACTGGTAGGGCTGGTGTTAACACATGTGTTGGTTAAGCTTTTGATAAAGGTGTTGCAACTCTAAGGTTATCTTTATGCCGATATGCCTTAGAGTATGGTTTCTATTTCAAGTATATGCCCAATACAGAAAGTAAGATCATTGCTTGTTTTGAAAATAAAGTCTCAAGTTGATATAAATTGAGACTTTATGCATCAGTTGATTCCAACATTGGCTTCATGATGATTAAGCGGTATGTTGCGCACCATACTTGCAGCCCCGTTTTCTCCTAAAAACATAAAAGGAATTTGACATCGGTTTTGATTACGGAGGAAATTCATGATTCCATTAGGATATTTTATTCGGTGATAGTCAAAGCTATACAATCGTATGTTAAACAAGACTACCGTTAGACATCTCTTATCGTTTGTCATGGAATGCTTTAGAGAAGGAAATGAGGGGAGTTTTCATAGATAGTTCTAGTTCTTTTAGTGTACTAAAGGGATACTTCAAATGATTGACGAGTTCTCATGCTATTACCGACTACCAGTTGAAATTATCAGCTGAAAACGTCTTCAAGTATTATTTTGTAGCATTTGGTTCATGTACTCAAGGTTTCCATTCATGTCGTCTGATATTTTTCTTTATGGAACATTTTTAACCGGAAATTATAGGGGTGTATTGTGGTATGTCATAGGAAAGGACGCTAACAACGGTTAGTTTCATGTTTTTATTAGAATTTGATGAACTATAATTTTAGCTAAAATTATAAATTATAATACATGTTATTTGTAATCCCAATGCAAGAGTTGTTTAGTACAAGATAAACGTGCGAGTTCTTTGTTATACAAAGAGGACATGTGAAGTCATTAATTAACGTGCTAGTTGTTTGTTATATAATGTTATGAAATCTTCGTGTGTATATTCATGTGAGTTCTTTATGTTCATCTTTACATGATTAAGCATGTGAGTTGGATACATGATTACTCAACAAGTTATGTACATGTAGATAACAACGCGAGTTGTATGTATATTTGACCATGTTTAACATATAAAACAAGTTTATTTGTCTTTATTTTCAGGTATATTCCCTGTTGTATTTGATATCATAGGTATTGAGGATTTTGAAAATTGGTAGTGGTTTTTGGAGTGTTTGAAACCTCATTTGTTGGAGCGTCAAATCACATTTATTTTGGAGCGTCATTTAGGTATGATTAATGATTTTTTTGTCTTATATTCGAGTTGCTATCATGCGTATTACTTTTCCATCTTGTTTGAATTTTGAAGAGTGCACTGGATCATACTAATAAAGAGTTTAAAGCTGTGATGGTATGTATGTTGAGTCGATGTGCTTATGCTCCTACTGCAAATATTTTTAATGATGTACTTTCATTTATGTGTGAAGGTGGAAATAAAATTATTATTTTTTGACAATTTACCTCCGAAGAAGTATGCTGAGAGATTTGTTAAAGGGAAACAATATGGAGCTATGACATCTATTTTATTCGGATCGTTTAAAGAAAATGTTAGAAAACTATACAACCTACCCACTGTTGACTTGGTTGACAAGATTAGAGTCTTGCTTATGACTCAAATTTCACGACGATATTCGGAGGAACTAAGTTGGAGTACTAATTTATGCTCCGAGTATGAAAAGAAGCTAAAGTAGAATGTTGAAAAAGGTCGTACCTAGCTAGATCATGTAATAGTTATAAATATGTTGGATTTCAAATGTTCTTGCGGTGGATGACAACAAAATTGTTTTCCATGTTCTCATGCTTTAGCGGTAATACAATCGAGTCAACAAGATCTTATGATGTTGATAGAGTCGTTATTCATAGTCAACAATTAAAGGTTAACTTAATCTTTTAACATATCGAGTATAGCCAATTTCGAAAAAAGATCAAGCTCTAATGATTTGTTAGAGCTGAAAATTTTACCTCCCTACATGAAAAGACACGTTGGAATACCTAAGAAAACGCAAATTCCGCTTAGAGGAGAAACAACAACCAAACAGTTTTGGTTTGATCGTTGCTCAAAAGCAGGCCATAACCGGATGACATGTGATGTTCCACTTTAAAGTGTGATTTGTTTGTTACATTAGTTTGAGAACATGAGAGCTTTATTCAGTTTCAAACATGAGAGTTCCTTATATTGTTATCCATGTACATGTGCGTTCTGCTTTGTAATCCTACAGCGCGAGTTCTTTGTAATAATAAGAACCATGAGAGTTCTGTATATTACATTCAAACTTTAGAAATGTGTACAATATTGCAATAATAAACATGCGTGCTCTTTAGTTTGTTTGTGACGAGCGAGTTATTTGTATACTATTGACAATGCGAGTTTTGTACATTACATTGAAAACTTGAGAGTTATCTTTATTATTAAACATGAGAGTTCTATATATTGTTATCCATGCTATTTATTTGAATACAAACATGCATGTTTTTCTTTGTAACCTACATCGCGAGTTATTTGTAATATTATGAACTATGAGAGTTTTGTGCATTAAATTAGAACTTGAGAGTTATGTACAATAATACATTATTAATCATGCGAGTTATTTGTATAATATTCACACTCAGAGTTGTGTAAATTATATTGAGATCGTGCGAGT
The DNA here is from genome assembly GCA_036936605.1 of Limnanthes douglasii subsp. nivea. Classification (NCBI taxonomy): domain Eukaryota; kingdom Viridiplantae; phylum Streptophyta; class Magnoliopsida; order Brassicales; family Limnanthaceae; genus Limnanthes; species Limnanthes douglasii. The sequence continues at coordinate 70,581,297 of JAUPFV010000004.1, forward strand.
TCTTTGTATATTTTACCTATGAGTGTTCTTTATAATATTACTGCGCGCGTGTTTTGGAAATAAAACATGCATGTTATTTGTAATCCTATCGTGCGAGTTGTTTGGATATTAAACCATTCCTAGTACTTCATTAAACATGCATGTTCTTTTTAATCCATAAAACTAAGCGAGTTCTTTCCAAAATAGCTGGTAAAGTATGAGTATATATATATATATATATATCATACCTCATCATCTTGTAGCAGGTTTAGCTTTTGAATCATCTCAACGGTCGATGGTTTGCACTAAATCCCCACCATTTGAAGCACATTGGGATCATGTTCGGTTTTGCGAGATCTTGCCCATTTATTATATGCTTCATGATGAATGGCTGCATCATAAAAATTATTTTCATCACAAGATCTTTGTTTAACTTATATTTATTTAAAAGAAACCATTCTTAGAATAGAAGTGCAAGGTAACCGATAGCTCTATCGGGTTTTGCGAGTTGTGTTAACATTTAGTAACGCGAGTTGTTTGTTAATATAACAAAGCGAGTTGTTTGACACATTAACATAGTGAGTTGTTTGAAACGTTGACTTAACGAGTTATTTGAAAAATTTAAAGATCGAGTGGTTTGAAAAATTAACAGAGTGAGTTGTTCGAAAATACTAAACAAGAGAGTTTAGAATAAAACTGAATGCACAACTAACACTCTATAACATATTTCCATGGTCTAACACAAACGAGCGAGTTCTTCTATTCAACAACTTAAGATGATGCGAGTTGTTCGATTGTCCATACGCTTAATATACGACTTATTCGAATGTCAATATGATGAAGATGCAAGTTGTTCGAATTTATATAAGATGAAGATGAAAACTCTTCGTAAATTTCGTATACACGTTGACAGAAACTGGGAAATAAGAACATAACCACTAAACGCAGAAACAACTAGATAAACTAGAGCCAAGAGATAACACAGCATATCAAAAATAAAACATAGTACATGCACATGCAAAACCTAATGTCGACAACAAAATACTAGAAACTATTATCTGATACACAGTTGTAATACTTAATTTCAGTATAACTAAGCAACACTCATTGTAATGAACCACCTACATGCACTTTAAACTCTATAAAAACATATAAATGCTTGAGCTTTAGGAGAAATTTAGTATGTGTATGTCACTTCCGTTGGTCTCTTCACTGGTGTATACACACTGGGTTTCTGTAAATAGTGGTTATTCATTGTTGTATAACCACTTGGTTAATTTTCTGAACATATCGAAAACGGTCGCTGAGAAAGATTTAGCTTCCACGGAGTAAGTAAATCGATGGCAATAACCGGAGTCTGTGGGTTCGTGGGTATATCGAAGGTCGTCGAAGACTTTAGGTGTAAAGATGGTTTGTTATTTGAGATTACCAATTAAATGGGTTTAATGAGTCTCAGTATATATATATATATATAGTAATGAGGGTATTTTTATCCACTTATTGGGTCCATATATTTTTTGGTACTATGCAATTTTGGAGTACTAAGTGGTAATGATATAGTTAAATGAGTATTTACTGGTAATTTTCTCTTTTTTTTCTAAATTACTTTTTATTTTGTATAATCTCTCTCCGATAGAGGACTTAAAGAGTCAATCAAGATATTCAAATGACAAAAAATATAATGGGTCAAGCTATACATACCCAAAACTAATTTAAGTTTACTTACTACTGGTATAAGTTGACCCAATCTTAGACAAAAATAACCTTTAGGGAAATAAAAGCTTTTTTTACTACATCTCCTCCACCTTATTTTTTCATGAACTCTCCCTCACTTCCCTTAGTTCTCTCACTTCTCTCTAACTCTTCTTCTTTCTAAAATATCCAACCTCTCTCTAACGTTTCCAGATAACTAAAATCCGGCAACTCCTTCTCCTCCACCTCCTCCTTCGTCATGGTGAAAAAGAAAGGTCCACCACAACCAAAGTAAGTGCTCTAAATTTTATTTTTAGGTTTTTATAGGATAGAAATTTTTGATTCTGGTTAGGATTTTTAGTTGCTATCATAGATTTAAGTTGGGGTTTAGAATCAAAATTAGTTTTAGGGTTGAGTTAGGGTTGAATTATGTAGAAAGTTGAGGTGTTTGGGGGTGTGACAGGCACCCCTACGGTACGTATGCCCAAAACGAGCGTAATGGGTATATGCACTGATGAGGTTCCTGGCGTACACCACCGGTGGGTACGTAACTTGCGTACCAACGGTACAAGTGACCTGTACATGTAACTTTTTAAAAAAAAATTAAAAACATTTTGCTTTTTAAAATTGAGTCTTTATATTTTTTTTGTTTAAAAATGTATAAAGTTTTTCCATATATTGTATGTTTAATTTTTAATATTTTTTATATGTTTTATGCGACTAACCTTATTTTTTATTTGTGTATTTCAGTACCGATTTTGTCGCTCCACGACCGTTATCGATCAGGGGTCATTCACATGGGGAAAAATTTAAAGATCTTTATCGATGGGAAGATGATATGATCCGCAAAAAAAATGCGGACGATCCTCGACGACGGAGTATACGGAGAATGAGCATTTGAAGAAAAACGAGGCAGAGAGGATTCGTAGCGATTGCTCATTGCAACGCATCAACAAAGGCATGAGAAAAGAAAATAACTGTTGACAAAACAGTTGACGATAGAGCTGGGGGGGCTCTTAAAGGCGTAATGCACCACCAGTGCGGTCACCTACAATCTACTAATCACCTGTTGTATTACCGTCATCGTCCGTTGCTCGTTCCCCGCCCCCAGCGCATATACCGGTACGACTAAAACTAATTAGCGATAATGTGGATGCTAGTGGTGATCCCGAGCATGAGGTTTTGGACACAGATGAGGTTGATGCCATCCGCACTGAGGAGTAGAGACAAATGTTTACATTTTTGAAATGCAACAATATACGCCTCTTTCAGACCTCTTATTTCTCACTTGCCTCATCACTTCATGCATTCTATACTGAATGAGGCATTCATCGAGCGTTGACATCAGGAGACCAGCACATTCCACTTCAACTTGGGGGAGATGACCATCACTCTTGATGATGTTAGCTACATTCTATGTATTCCTGTAGTGGGTAGGAATTTGAACGTGGTTATGGATCCATGGGACGAGGATTATGTTATTACGCGACTATGTTGGGGTTGAGCAATGCAGAGGTCCGTATGAAGCTGGAGGCCACGCGATGTGTTTGGTTCAAGATTAAGTAGCTACGGGATACATTTACAAAAGGCCGCTACCTTAAGAAGACTGACGCTCTCACTACACGCAAGGTATCACAAGCATATCTATGTTCTTATTTGGTTGCACTATATTTGCGGATAGTCATCGGAAAAGTGTCAAGGCTGATTAGCTTTATGGGTTGGAGAACGTGGACTCGGGTTTACTTAAAGCTGCAAAACATGTGAAGTTTACTAGGTCGAATGATAATACCTAGGTTTTTTGATGAGGTGTTATGTATGATGTATTTCATGTATGACGACATGTCTTGGACAAGAAAAATACCTCCCCTCATAGTCGTGAAAATATAGCAACTAGGTACAGGTATATCGCAAGTGGACCAATATTTTTTTTGTTTAACCAGCCATCAGATATTAAGAATAAGGCATTTAGTCTCCTTTGGTTTAATAGTCACGGACTATTTGTCGAACGAAAAGATACAATATGTTGAGGATCAAATCTCTTAAAGGATGAAACATTGCATAGTCTTACCAACAATGAAGGATATGATTTCGATATATTTTTTATTTTATCTTAAGTTATGTAGCGTTGCTTTGTCTTCTATTACGTATTCTAATCACAAGTCGTCGTTGTTCCTTTAATGAAATTTTATGAAATTTTGAAATTATAAGTTTTCCTTTGTTATTTTACCAATTAATTCATTTATCATCAATATAAAAACAAAACACAGGATATTAACTACGACCCAAACATATTAATTAAGAACACAAAACAACTAAATAAAGTACTAAACAACATAAACTAACTAAACTGAAATTTGAAAAGTTTGAAGTAATACGTAAATAAAGTAATAAACAACATAAACCAACAAAACAAATTCATCGAGATAAGTTACTTCTGGGTAGGAACTAATTGGCTTTCGACCATCGAGCTCCTCATATGTCTTGTAGCGAATAAGTATTGGTAGCACACAAGTTGAAGCGTCTTCATTGTGTAATGCATTCCACGTAGGATGTATACGTGTGCAATGACATAGAGGCCTGAAAAGTAGCTGTAAAATTAATTTAGAATTAGACAATTATTCATTTTAAGAAAGTTGTATTAAATAATATAAGTGTGAGAAAATGACTTACATTGAGAAAATGATTAGTATCAACAAAACCAAACCCAATTTCACGTCCTTTGGATATCATAGGGGGTGCACCTTGTAGAGGTACACAAGTTTGGCTGCAATTGTAAGATCCTACAAGTGACATAAAATGAATAACGCATTGGAACTTGGTTACAATCGCTATACCCATCTCCGGCATTGACATCCAATATTTGGTGGATGCTGGTGTTTCGTAATAGTTTATACTTTTAGCCACCTTTAGGTATTCTTCTTTACCGTTATATATGTTTCTATAAGTCACATAATTTTCCATTAGTTTGTCGTAAGTTTCCTTCCTAAGAGATTGCCAACCTTCTTCATGACCATACAACCCAAATGAAACTGCTCGATACCCACAATGGTCATCTGCTCTAACTTCATTTATACAAGATATAAACAGAATGAAGTGAGTCGGAAACCAATGCAAAAAACCTTTCGGATCATCTATCAGTTAGTTCTCACAAACTACAGATGATAGTACGTTATTGCTATCAAACGAGGGAATGAACGAAGTACGAAATACTCTATGCACATCTGCACGAATCTGTATTCGTACTTAGAACTGCTTTACTGGCTGTCACTTTTGGTTTTTTAAAAGGGTTTGGCACCAAAGCTTCGCTAGCACGATCAACATCATCCACATGTTCCCAGTGACATTTATCTCGGTTAATGGATGATGCATTAACAACAAGTTTTCATTTTACATGTGGACGACTATGGTGTTTCTGCTTCTCCAATGGCTCTCGTAAGGAGGATGTCTCCAGATGAACAGTTTCAAACCATTTCTTGTAAATATGTTTTATACGACTTTCGTATTTTGTCTCAATAACATCGATTACAATGTTTTCCAAATCATCTTTAAGAATCTCCATCTTTGTTAAGTTCGTAAGAGGTTGTATTTCTAACCTCCTCCAATGGTCGTGAAACGCATCTAAAGATGCAACTTTTCCATTGTTCCCCAACTTGTGAATCCGGTGGTAGCACGCTATACCATGTGTAGATCTTATCGCGCATATATAAATGTCATCACTTGTATCGTGTTTAATATCCACTTTATCTTCGATAGCAATTTTCTTGAAATCTTCCACTATTTCTAATTCAGTATAAAAGAGTTCTAACGCCGTGTAATAGTTGCCTCGAATTTCGTCGAATAGTTTAGTCAATAAATTTATGTTGTGCTATGTAACTACTATTTTTCAAATGAAGCTTTAATTGAAGAATATTATATTTCGAAAAGTGAATGCACCCTCGCCCAAAATAACTCAAAGTTTAATTTGGTCGTACGTAGATAACACTTCAAGTTAGAATGAGCGATCTCGACCTGATTAGTGGTGCAGTGTCCTAAATGTATGAAGTTGTTCGTTTTCAAAACACTAAAATTATTAGTGTATATATCAAGCTAGGAATTTTCAATGTATTTGATTGCTAGATGGTATTCTTTGTATTCCAATTGCATCTCAAGTCTAGCGTGATTGAATTCAATTTCCGATGCCGCGTACGCTATCTTCTTCCAAGGAGAAACAAACTTCACATGATCGATTTTCTCAGGGAAATAATTCTTTGTATGTACCTGAATATTTTGGTTTATGTGCCAGTGGCATAGCATATGTGTTGTCTTTGGGAAGACTACTTCTATGGCATTCATCAACGCTAGATCTCTGTCAATCAAAATCGCAGACGGTTCTTTAATCCCGTGATGAATAATCAACGACTTCAAACACTTGAACACCCATTTGAAGTTGTTTAACTTCTCAGCAGACATGAAAGCAAAAGTCGCACAGTACGTCAAACCAGTAGACATCACGCCTACTATTTCAAACAATGACATACCATATCTTAAGATCTTGTACGTGCTATCCATGAACGACACTATTGTAAATGTCCGCAACATATCAAAATTAACTCGATGCGTAAACATATATTAGTAATGAGTTGCCCATCGTCTTCACCAGATTTATGTCGTTCGTAATAACTATGCGTCTTAAGCTCTCTCAACAAGAACCGTAGTTGTGACCTGCCCACCTTCTTCAAAACCGGATTTTGCTGCTTGATGTTGTAGCTAGTGCGCATAGAAGATTATCTTTATTTATCTTCTTAATACTGTTCAATATTTATTTAGGGCATGCTCCAATATTGGTTGCCCTTTCAACAACCTTCATCTCCTCTTCGTTCAAACGGCCTACGTAAGAATGACAGTCAAGTTGTATCGAACTTTGATGGGTAAACTATCTTAATTAATTTTTCGAATTTATAATTGATCATATGTTTGGTTGCTTAGAGAATTAGTGTCAGTTGGTTAATATGAACTCAGAATTGCAAGGCTGTTTGGTTAGCGACGAGGCTTACTTCAGACCGGTGGATGATAAGTAGAGAAATTCTTCCGACTGAGATTTTTGGGTGTCTATACAAAGCTAAAAACATTTAACACGACTAGCAATATGAAAGTTAAAGTTTTCTAATTTATGTTAGGATCACATATTGATAACTATAAATGATTCATCCAAAATTTTATGCTTACTGTTCTAATATCTACTTGGCGGTTTCAACTACTTTTTCTGCACCTCTATTGTTATATGCTCCTATTTTGATATCATCATTAGCTAGTTGTTTCGGCAACTTGAGAATTGATTAAGTACAAACTTTTCTTGCAGATAGTACATGGGGTCGCTTCTCCCATAATGTAGAACTTGAAAAAACAGTTATATCTAGGTGCCTGGTTGCCAATGCGTGGTAAGACGCATATTGTTGTTGTGGTATCTTAGACATTCAGAGTACAGATACATACAAAGTAGATTTATAAGCTTGGTTTTTGTATTTATGGATAATCCATTTTAGACTTCACTTATATTTTACTACTCTTTACATAGTCTACTTGTTAGTTCCTAGATACATTCATATCTAAAATGCAAAAGGAAGAATTGTACAGAACTAAAAAAACACTGAACAACTATAACTGGAGTGATAATTGTTCTTTCATTACAAATTATTTAGTCTTATCTCTGTTGAAGATTTTAATATTCCTATACAGTTCTTCAAAATTCATGTCCGCGATTCATCTTTGAGTAACAATGATCAAATTCAGAATGGAATCCTTGCATTTATCTGCTCAGCCGAACTTAAAACCACCTGGTGGCATGTTCGGCTGGTTACCTCCAAAACTAGAAGGTCGATGATCGTTAGTTACAGCGGCGTGCGGAGTTTCTTCTTCGGCTTCTTTATCTTCTTTAGCCCAATACGTCTCTAAAATTTCCACAGCCTTCTCGTATATCTCGCTGTTATCATGGGTCCGCAAATTCTCTATCTTTTCTAATCCATCGCACTCTGCGATCATTTGAGCATAAAGATTGACTCCGCAGTTGGTACCCATCTCTTTCTCTTCCTCTCCTACCTGCAGAATGTTTTCAAGTCCTTCAAGGCATACTGATACAATGCTTGGGTCTGGAGATTTTAGAAGATCACAAAGCGGTTTAATGCAGTTTTGGCTCACTAGAAACTGAATCTGTTCATGAGATCCTCCATGAGTGGCATTATAGATGGCCCATGCAGCTTCCTTCTTAATGTCGAAGGTGGCATGTTGGAGAAGTTGCACAAGAGGGGGGATTATATTGGCCTCAATTACAGACTGTATTTGAGCTTCGTCCCCTGCAGTTATATTTGAAATAGTCCAACAAGCCTCCTCCTTAATGCCACTCTTGAAGTTTCCTATGAGCAGTTTATAGAGATGTGGCAGCACCCCGCTTTCAATTACAAACTGAGTCTGAGTATCATCACCAGTGGTAATGTATCTCACGGTTAGAAGGGCAAGTATCAGAAGAGTATCAGATGGATGACCTAGAAGCTCCACAAGTCGTGGACAGACACCTGCTTCAATTACAGCTTGAATTTGATAGTCAGGGCCACATGAAAGATGTGAAAGAGCACAGCAAGCATATTTGAGGACTTTTTTATCGTTCAAGTGAATTAGTTCCCGGAGAACGGGCAAGGCAGGCTTCACCTGTTCAAATGGTCCCCTGCAAAAAATCGATAGAGTCCGTGTAGCATTTCTCAACATGGGTAGTCTTGAATGGTCGTTTAGCTGAGCTAATATTGGCAGGAGAGCACCATTACTAAGAACAAGATCTCTACTACTTGGAGAATCAGTAGCAACATTACCTAAAGCCCATACCGCTTGTTCCCTAACGTCATCTTTGGCAGAGCCAAGAAGCTGCACAAACAGAGGTACTGCACCATGTTCAATGACCACCCGTGTATGCTCTGATGTTCCGGATGCAATGTCGCTTAATGCCCAAGCAGCCTCCATTTGCAATTGAGGAAGATCTTGCCTTGCAAGAAATTCGACAAATTTTGGTACAACACCTGCTTTGATTACTTCATCAATCAGAGGATTACTCTCGCATAATAACGTTTTAAACTGAATAGTGGCTTCTAGCTGTAGCCCAGGATCGCCGGAAGTCAGTGCTTCTACCATCGAAGGTATGCTTTCCAACTTCTTTTCGATTGCGGCATCATTATGTGAAACATCAATGGGCTGCTGTTGAGACTGAGTCAATAAACCTTCTCTTCTCTTCTTAAGAAGATTATATTCTCGCTTGCTTTTTCTGATCTCCACCAGATTGTTCTCCCTCCTTCGACGTACCTCATTGCCGTCAACACCGGTCTTGTACTCCTTTCTCCTCACCTCCGTTTTGGTGCTGGGTCTCAGAGACATTCTCCGGTAGGTTTGTTGACGGTTTATTGTACTCTTTTCTCAAGTACCGGTAGCAGATATCGATCTAACTTTAGAGGAGGAATAGTAAATACTAATCAATGTTCGTATTATCTACATAGTCTTCAATTTCTGGTGCAAAAACTAATCAAATTATAGCAGTTTTACTACTAACGATATGGTTAGGAATTTGTTTCTTAATAAAATCAGTTGAGAATTAGTTAAGAGTTTTTTAATAAAGTAATTATGGTCTTTATATATATAATAAGTAAAATCAATCTTGAACCATACGTTCTTATTTTCTCAAAAAACTTTCGTGTCTTTCCTCACCTTAAACACATTATTCAAAAAAAGAAATCAGTTTCTCAATATCAGATTCCTTATTAAAAACCATTTTCCATATTACTGGGTGGAATTTGTGTAAATTCCTTATAACCACCTGATAATTTAGAATTATGGATAATCAATTTGTATTTTGAAGTTTAAAAAAAAAAATTACCATAAATTAGTCAAACAATATTTTTAAACACCTTCCACCTTCAACTATTCATTATTCTTAACTCCCTGATTTTTTTTATCTTTCATATATAAATTTAAAAATATTTCAAAATCACATATATTTATATTTCTAGAGACTAATAAAAAGGAATGAACAGTATGTCTGGAGATTTTTTAAAGACGAAATTTACCAACAAAGTGTTCCTAATTTCGCAATTAGATAATATTTGTTTATTTCACAACAAATTGTACGTATTTCTTCTTGTTTTTTTAAAGATTTTTTTTACCACAAAACTGTATATATTTTTGTAATTACAAAACTGTTATTTGTATAAACCCAATTAACACTTATTTTGATAAAAATAAGTTTTTTATTTTTTATACTATGAGATTTATTTAGCCATTGAACTCTTAAATCATAAATTGGCAACTATTTTTATCTTATTTTCGTAACATATTTGGATATATTTTCGCAATTAAATAACAATTGTTTTTTCGCAATAAAATCACATGTAATTCCGCAACTAATCAACCATTATTTTTCCGAGCAAATTACACATAATTCCGCAACTAAACAACAATTGCTTTTACGTAATTTTACAATTAAACAATTTTTTTCCGCAACCAATTTACATATAATTTTGATAACTAAAAAAATATATGTTTTCTAGATCTAGTCTTAATCATCTAAAAACAAAATCATAAAAATATGGTTTGAAATATATGACAATTAAAAAAATATAAAAATTACTCTTAAGAATATTTGTGACTCGTGATACTAATTTAAAACAAGATGTTTATCCTTAATTTATTAAAATTTTATGACTATTGGTCAATAAGTTTTACGTTAAATGAGGGCTTAAATCGATAAATAGTTCTTCGACTATCGGTTTTTTTTATTTAGTCTTTAGATTTCAAAATCACCAATGATGGTTTTTGGATTTGAAGAAATCTATAAATTTAATCCATAACTTGTAAAATTTATAAATTTAGTCCATCCACTTGAAAAAATGTATAAATTTCGTTACTCGTGAGTGATTTTTTCTTAATCACAGAGACTAAACTTACAATTTTTGCCAAACAGATTGACTAAATTTATAAAATTTGCAAGTTATATCGTCTCAGGCAGTCGCGAAGTGCCTCGGTCGTTATGGCGAGTGTTAGGGTGACACTACGGGCATGTGGCGAGACGCATATATAATGGTCGCTTTTTCGTTGTTCTTTTAATTTGAATAAAGATTAATCATACGTAAGCCCGCAGTAGCTATATTTGTGAGTGAGTCACTCTTTTTAATGGCGTGTGGCGCCTCGTGGCGATAAGCGGTCTGAGTATCGCGGCGCCGCGGCGAGGGTTGCGGCGCTCGCCTTTCCGTTCATGAAAAATAATACTTATGTATAAATTTTTGAGTATATAAAGGTATAGACTAGCTAAGATAAGATTATAGGCAAGTGAAGATAGAGGTAATAATATATTAGGTAAGTATGTAAAAAATAACAAAAAGAAATTTGAAAATATAATTACATGCACTCAATAGTTACGGTTAGTTTTTTGAAAATTTATTAGTAGGTAAGATAAAATTCAAGAATTCAAATTTAAGGTTAATAGAATATGGTGTGACATTTGATGAATTGTATTTTGCTTTTGGGACGTGCTCTATTTAAATTAATTAGAGATTCAACTCTTATAATTTTGAAAAGTTTAAATAATAATAGGAAATGGTTTGGCAGTCATTATTTTTTAAATTTAAGTTTATAATAAAAAAACTAGGGAGTTGAAAAGATGAGTTACATCCTTTTAAAATATTTTCAAAAGAGGAAGGTATTTGAGAAATTTGTTATCTTGTTTGAGTCTGATCGATAAGGCGCTGCCTTAAAGGGGCCTTATGGTGCCTCGCCACAGTGCTGAGGCGCCGCCGCGGCGAGCGCCTTATCTATCAGGGGGCCTCGCCTTGACATGAGGCGCTGCAGCCTCCTATTTCAGCGCCTCAGGCTGCGGCGGGGCCGCGGCGTCGCCTTTTAAAACTATGTGAGTGACTATTGGTAATGTTATTAAATCACTATGCAATTATCACGAAATGGCTCAAGCACAGAACATATGCGAGGGACATACTGAATTGAACACAAGATTTAATGTAGTTCGACAATTGTCTACGTCCACGGGCGCCGCCAGAGAAAAGAGTTTCACTATGATAGAAAAGGTTACAGATTTCAGATTGTGTTTTGTGTAGCCATAGTTTTCTATTTACAGGAAATAAATAGACTTACTAGACAGTGGGCCTAATGGGCTCATATATACTAATAAGAAAACCATCTATTGTATTACAGCTTACTGTCAATGACACAAAATTGTATTGCAGAACACAATACACTGTCAAGGTACTATTCGACTCATTCACAATAAATCTTCCCCTCGAGGAGAATATCCTTTCTTCACTATCAACAAAGAAGCTTATTTTCTTCTGACTCACCAAATGCCCATATGGCATTCACTATATACTGCGAACACTAATCAAGTTTAGGAACTCCTTAAACTTTCAAACTGATACTGCCTTGGTCATTATATCTGCTCGATTATCGTCTGTAGATAGTTTCTTCACATTAACAATTCCCTTTGATTTTATATCACGAATAAAATGATACCTGACATGTATGTACTTTGTATGCTCATGGTACATCTGGTTCCCTGTAAGGTGTATGGCGCTTTGACTGTCACAAAACACTTTTGTAGTAATCCTATCCAAGCCCAAATCTCCCACCAAACCTTGCAACCATATTGCCTCTTTAACTGCTTCTGTTATCGCCATGTACTCTACTTCTATTGTAGACAAAGCTACAGTAGCTTGCAACTGTGCTTTCCAACTGATCGCACTCATAGTTATAGTAAATACATATCCGTCAGAGATCTCCTTTTATCCATATTACCTGCAAATTTAGAATCAACAAAACCAACCAATGATCTTGCAACATCATTAAATGTTTCACCAATATTGGTCTTTTTAAAAGTTATGCCAATGTTCACAGTTTTCTTAAGACACCGAAGTATCCATTTCACTGCCTGCTAGTGTTCTTTCCGAGGACATCCCATGTACCTGCTAACTACACTAACCGCATGTGAAATATCAGGACGTGTGCATACCATAACATACATGATACTACCAACTGCACTTGCATATGGAACCTTCGATATTTGTTCCAACTCAGCATCATCCTTGGCCGCTCCTACTGCAGACAACTTGAAATGAGTAGCAAACGGAATATTAACTGCTATAGCATCAAACATGTTGAATCGTTGTAACACTTTCTCAATATAGCTTCGTTGAGACAAGTGTAATGATCCTACACTTCTGTTCCTGATAATCTTCATACCAAGAATTTTCTTTGCTCTACCCAGATCCTTCATCTCAAACTCGGAACTAAGCTGCTTCTTTATATGCACAATGTGTGACATACTACAAGTAGCAATAAGCATATCATCCACATACAACAAAAAGTAAACATAAGAATTATCTGACATCTTTTGATGATACACACAACTATCATATGGACTCCTTGTGAACCCATTTTACACCATAAATGTATCAAAACGTTTGTACCATTGCTTAGGTGACTGTTTCAAACCATACAGTAAATTGTTCAGGAGACAAACTTTGTCCATTATATTAGGTTTGATAAATCCCTCTCGTTGTCGCATGTAGATTTTCTCCTCCAATTCACCATGTAGAAACGCAGTCTTCACATCCAACTACTCAAGCTCTAAATCTTGCAACTCGAATCGAACTATGCTTCACCACTGGAGAAAACACTTCACTGAAGTTGATTCCTTCTCTTTGAGTAAAACCCTTAGCGACCAGTCTTGCCTTGAATCGAGATGCCTCAAACCCTGGATTACCTTCGGTTTTCTTGAATAATCATATATTGCCTACTATCTTCTGTCATTTAGGCAAGTCAACAAGCTTCCATGTTTGACTCTTATGAAGAGATTCAATCTCTTCCCCCATAACACCAATCCATCGATCTACATGTAGGTTCCTACATCTCAAATTCTTATACAACTAAAAGAGTATATGCAACTAGATTCGCATACCTTTTTGAAAGTCTAATATCTCTTCTTTCTTTGCCCAATGCTATGCTATAAGGTTGTTGTCCTGGTTCGGGCGCATCATTGTCACTATCATCCAATGCTGATCATTCACCTCTTGATTCTGGATCCACCTCAGAACCATTTGAATTATTGGACCTGCTAGGAACTGATTCCACTTTAAGCTCCACATGTTTACTCACAATCGATCCTGATTCAACCATTTCTCCTACTTCCTTCTGACTATCTATCGAAGCAAAATTATTTAAAGTAACGTCCCTACTGATGAGAAAACCTGGAGACTTTGGAGAGGTACACCATAACCTATATCCCTTCACTCCAGTAACATACCTTAGAAATATGCACCTCTTTACCCTCGGCTCAAGCTTACCATCTCTTACATGATCATACGCAGGACAACTGAACACCTTCAAATGTTCATAATCAGCCGACGATCCAAACCAAATCTCAAAAGGAGTTTTACAATCAATAGCTGTTGATGGAGACCGATTCACCCGGTAACACGCTGTATTGATAGCTTCAGCCCAAAAATCCTTTCCCACACCGGAATGCGAGAGCATAATTTGTGCCTTGTCACAAAACATTCTGTTCATTCTTTCTGCGACTCCATTCTATTGTGGTGTTCTAGAACAAGTGCGATGCCGCACTATTTCCTCAAATTTGCATAACTCGTTGAACTCACGATTGCAATATTCTAACCCATTAATTGTCCTAAGATGTTATTCTGTTTGCTTCTCAATCATCGTATTCTATTTGAAAAAGGTTGAATATGCCTCATCTTTTGTTTTCAGAAAGTAACCCCACATAATTCTTAAATAATCATCAATCAAAATCATGTAGTATCTGGATCCGCTCTTGGATGGAATTCTGTTTGGACCCCAAAGATATGAGTGAATGTAGTTCACTGTCCCTTTAGTCTTTCTTACAACCGATTTGCTGAATTTGACTCTAGTTTGTTTACCAAACATACAGTGATCACAAAATCCTAATGAAACTGCTTTATACCCAACAAATCTCTCTTTTCCAAGTCAATGCCACAAATTATTTTAATCATGCCTACTTTGGTTATTACTCTCTAATGATGCTACTACAGCATCGCCCATACAACACTTTCCCGGAGAATGTAAAGACCCTTCTGCAAACTTCCCTTCATTCATACTATTAAGCCTTTTGTCACTTTGATTACACCATCTTATGCACGATAATTATAACCCCGAGAGTCTAGATTCCTAATATAAATCAGGTTTCTCTTTATTCCAGAAATATGCCAGCACGTCAAGATTTTAACAACCCCGTCAAACATCTTGATTCTGACGTTACCGATACCACCAACAATCAACGAATGATTGTTCCATAAATAGGAAGCTCCCTGCATTGGCTTGTAAGTATCGAACCACTATTTGAACTGATACATGTGATATGTAGCGCCAATATCAAGTACCCAAGAGTTTTGCCTAAAGTCTGAACTCACAAACAATACATCTCCTCTACCACTGTTTTCACTATCGTCGGAATCGTTCACACGTTCAACAATGTTTTCTACCTTTTCCTTTTGATTTCCATTCTTAACATTCAGTTTCAGATAATCTCTCCTATAATGACCCTGCTCCCCGTATTCATAACAGTTTGAGTGCTTTACCTTTGAATTGGACTGGTAGCGCCAAGCTACGAGATGGAACAAATGGGTGAAAAGTCAGAGAAAGAAAACGAACAATAGAAGATGGATAGCTCTAACATAGGTCAAAGTAAGAGAGACTTTAAAGAAAATCAAATTCTATTCAAAAAAGTCTGAGGCAAAAGTAGGGTTTGAGAGCCTTTTATAGAAGTGCTCGAAACCCTAGCCCAAAATTACAACTTTTTGTCTTATGCATTTGCTTGTAAGTATCGAACCACTATTTGAACTAATACATGTGATATGTAGCGCCAATATCAAGTGACCCAAGAGTTTTGCCTAAAGTCTGAACTCACAACCAATACATCTCCTCTACTACTGTTTTCACTATCGTCGGAATCGTTCACACCTTCAACAATGTTTGCTGCATTTTCCTTTTGATTTACATTCTTAACATTCAGTTTCAGATAATCTCTCCTATAATGACCATGCTCACCGCATTCATAACAATTTGAGTGATTTACCTTTGAATTAGACTGGTAGCGCCAAGCTACGAGATGGAACAGATGGCTGAAAAGTCAGAGAAAGAAAACGAACAATAGAAGATGGATAGCTCTAACCTACATCAGAGTAAGAGAGACTTTAAAGAAAATCAAATTCTATTAAAAAAAGTCTGAGGCAAAACTAGGGTTTGAGAGCCTTTTATAGAAGTGCTCGAAACCCTAGCCCAAAATTATAGCTTTTTTTCTTATGCATTGGCTTGTAAGTATCGAACCACTATTTGAACTGATACATGTGATATGTAGCGCCAATATCGAGTACCCAAGAGTTTTGCCTAAAGTCTGAACTCACAAACAATACATCTCCTCTACCACTGTTTTCACTATCGTCGGAATCGTTCACATCTTCAACAATATTTGCTGCATTTTCCTTTTGATTTCCATTCTTAACATTTAGTTTCAGATAATCTCTCCTATAATGACCCTGCTCACCGCATTCATAACAGTTTGAGTGCTTTACCTTTGAATTGGACTGGTAGCGCCAAGCTACGAGATGGAACAGATGGCTGAAAAGTTAGAGAAATAAAACGAACAATAGAAGATGGATAGCTCTAACCTAGGTCAGAGTAAAAGAGACTTTAAAGAAAATCAAATTCTATTCAAAAACGTCTGAGGCAAAACTAGGGTTTGAGAGCCTTTTATAGAAGTGCTCGAAACCCTAACCCAAAAGTACAGCTTTTTTCTTATGCAATAAAATAAAGCCCAGCCCAATTTCAAAGCGATTGAAGCTGGTTAAGTATTTTAATAAAATCCAACAAAAATAGGAAAATACAGAAAATTTACTAAAACATCAAAACGAAGGTTTAAACGACTAAATTTAGGGCATGGACTACATCAAGATGTGATGCTTTCGAAAATCGTTGGGCTTCTCGACGCGTTCGATTTGAGTGGTCGTATCGCCTAATTCTGATATCTGGGCCCCAAATAAAGCCTATTTTCGTTTGTCCAAAAGGGACATATAGTCATGGGCTTGTGCAACTACATCATTCTCCCCTTCTTTGGAAGAATTCGCCCACGAATTCTCAGCTTCATCATCCTCAGAAGCAGCGGTAAATGGCACCAGGTGCTTCACGTTGAAAACGTTATGGGTCTTCATGTGGTTGGGTAGTTTCAACATGTATGCATTGGGATTAATCTTTTCAATAATTTCAAACCGACCCACCTTCCTTGCAGCCAACTTGTTGTACTCGTGTGCAGGATAGCGGTCCCTGGTCAAAACAGCCCATACAAAGTCTCCCACTGCAAACTCCACCAGGCGGCCCTTCTTATCTGTAAAAATCTTGTACTTCTGTGTTATTTCCTCTAGGTGTTTGCGGGTGTTCTCATGAATCTCCCATAGATCAGCAATGGCATTCTCGACCTTAGCTGGAACCTTATCAAGCGTTGGGAAAGCTAAGTCCATAGGACCCCGTGGGTTATAACCATAGACTACCATGAATGGACTATACCGAGTACTGCGCTTGTGGTGCCTGTTGTAGGCGAACTCAACATGATAAAGGCGGGAATCCCATGCTTTCAAGTTCCCAAAGACCTCTGTGCGTAACATGTTTCATAACGTTCGATTAGTTACCTCGGTTTGGCCATCTGTCTGCGGGTGATATGCGTTGCTAAAACTCAGCTTCGTGTTTGTGAGGCACCACAAAATCCTCCAAAAATTCCCCACAAACCGCGCATCGCAATCAGAAACGATATTCAAGGGTAAACCATGTAAGCGGTAGACCTCACGAAAGTATAAATTAGCAACATTCACAGCATCTGTGGTTTTCTTGCAGGCAATGAAGTGGGCCATTTTAGAAAACCTGTCAACCACTAAAAAAATAGAATCGTTACCTCTTTGTGTTCTTGGTAGCCCCGAGATGAAATCCATGCTGACGCTTCGCCACGGTCCTTCCGGTATTGGGAGTGGTAGGTATAGACCTGTGTTGGAGGATATGCATTTTGCCACCTGGGAAACCCGACAACCAGCTACAAAACGGATAACATCTCGCCTCAAATGCGGCCATAAAAACTGACTGGATACAGAGTAAAGGGTTTGATCTCTACCCCCATGCCCCTCGTTGTGTCTCTCCTGTACAATCAGTAACCTCAAACTGCCCTCAGGAACACAAAGTAAATTACCTTTGAAGAGGTAACCATTTCTCACTGCAAAATCTTTTCTCAAACCTGCGCTGACATCCTCTAGAATAAGACCAAAATATGGATCGGTAGCCAATAGATCCTTCATCATCTCAAATCTTACAACTTCTCCTTCCATACGAATCATCATACTGCGTCGGCTCTGATAAGGAAAGATATTCCTCAAAGGCTTAAGTGCAAATTAGTAGGGACTAAAGTGATAAGTTCTGTAAATATAGGGTTAAATTGGCTTTAGGAGAAATGTAAGGGTTAAACTGCAATTATACCATTATGTAACCGTTTCTCTAACTAACTCACTCAGTCTATTTAAAGAGGCTGAAGAAGTCAGTTATGCCTATAAAATAATCAGAAGCACTTTTCACTTCCAAAAATTCTCTAAGTAGATTCGTGTTCTTGATTTTGTCAATACAGCTTTAATTCTTACCAGGTTCAGTGCGTCAGCTACGCGGTTAACTGTCCCCGAAGTATGCTTAATGGAAAAGGTAAATTATTGACTAAATGCTGCCCAACGTGCAGGGCGGGAAAAGAGTTTCTCCTGACTCTGCAGATGCTTTAAGGCATCATGATTGGTGTACAAGACAAAGTCATTGTAGGCCAAGTAGGAACTCCAGTGCTTCAAAGCTCGTACAATTGCATAGAACTCCTTGTCATATGTGTTGTAGTTAAGTTTAGCTCCACTTAACTTTTCGCTGAAGTATGCTACAAGACGGCCTCGTTGGCTGAGTACAGCGCCAATGCTCAATCCAGATGCATCACAATGCAATTCAAATCCTGTAGAAAAGTCAGGTAAAACCAGAATCGGTGCAGTGGTCAGTCTTACCTTGATTTCATCAAACGCCTTAACTGTTTCAGGGGTCCAGCAGAATGTCTTGCCCTTCATACACTCTGTAATAGGAGCCATAATAGTGCTGAAGTTATGTATGAACCGTATGTAAAAGGAAATCAATCCGTGAAAAGAGCGGACTTCAGTAATGGAAGTAGGAATAGGCCAGTCTCGCACGGTTGCCACTTTCGACTGATTCACTGAAAGCCCATCTTTTGACACGACATACCCTAGGAAGACGACCGAATCTGTCATAAAACAACACTTATCGAGTCCTCCATAAAACTCCTTTCGCCTCAAAATAACCAACACCTCGCGTAAGTGCTGGAGATGCAGCTCTTCCGTGGTACTATAGATAAGAATGTCATCAAAGTACACAACAAGAAATTTTCCGATGAACGGGCGAAATACCTGGTTCATAACCCATATGAACGTGCTAGGAGCGTTATAAAGACCGAATGGCATTACCATCCATTCAAACAGACCTTCTCGGGTCTTGAAGGCTGTTTTCCACTCATCCCCCATACGAATACAAATCTGGTGGTATCCGCTCTTCAAATCCAGCTTTGTAAACATAGTAGCACCATTCAATTGATCCAGTAAATCATCAAGGCGAGGAAGAGGAAACCGATACCTGACTGTAATTTTGTTGATAGCCCGGCTATCCACACACATTATCATTGAGCCATCCTTCTTTGGTGTTAACAATGCAGGAACCGCACAAGGACTAAGACTCTCCCGGATGTGGCCTTTCGTCAATAGTTCTTCCACCTGTTTGCGGAGCTCTTCATGCTCTTTTGGGCTCATCTGATAATGTGGTCGGTTTGATAGGCTAGCACCCAGTACAAGGTCAATCTGGTGCTGGATATCTTTCAATGCAGGAAGACCTGTAGGTAATGTATTGGGAAAGACAACAGAAAATTCTTCTAATAACGGTCGAACGCGCTCAGGTATGCCAACAAATGGATCAGTACTAAATTCTTTAACCACTAAAATATAGACATTCCCTGTTTCATGAGCATGTTCTATAAAAGCCTTTCGAGCTAGCAAGTTCTTACACGAGTCCTTTGATACTGCAAGGGCAGGTTTCGGGGAAACCTCTCTAGTTGGTGTTAATAAGAACCTCACATTATTCCATATAAAACTTTAGCGGTTCCTCCTACCATCATATGTGACACTTCTATCATATTACCAGGGTTGACCTAGCAACAAGTGACACGCATCCATCCCAATGACATCGCACCATGTTTTATCCCTATAGTTACTAACAGAGAAAGATACCAGACATCTTCTAGAGATATTTACCTCACTATCTTTCTTTAACCAGGCAGGCTTGTATGGGTTTGGGTGGTCTTCTGTTTTCAGGGCCAGTTTCTGGACAGCTTCTTCAGAGATAACATTTTCGCAACTCCCTGAATCAATAACGAATTTGCATACCTTTCCCCCAATAGTACAAGTCGATTGGAAAATATTGTTCCGTAGCCAATCATCCCCATCACTTTTGGCTTTCGGCGTCAGGCAGATACACCTTAAAACCAATGCCTGATCAATATCTCCTCATGTAACCTGGTCCTCTGGAGCCTCATCAAAAACATCCTCTGGTTCTTCATCAAACCGTGGGTCACCCTCCAGGGAAAAATCAGCAGTGTCAACAAATAGACCCCTCGATTGTTGTGGTTGTTGTCCTAATTTTGGACAGTGTAAAGCAGCGTGCCCTAGTTCATGACAATGGTAGCACCGGACCTGTGAGGAAGTAACTGTGCGACTAGGGACCTGCAAATTAGCACCTGTGCGCATAGGAGAAGCAGTTGGTATTCCTGGGTTAGGGCTTGGAACCGTCCTTTTTGGGAATACCGATGGATTTGTTCTGGTAGTGTCTCCTCCATAAGGCCTTCGTGAAAGGGATTTCTCCAGATGCAGTGCGCGCTGATGTGCTTCAGACACATTCACAGGGTCGAACATGTTCAGCTGATCCTGAAACTGCTGTCGCATCCCCCCTATATAGCTAGATACTAGTTGATCTGCTGAATCGTTAGTGTACTCGTCAACAATCTTTGACCCTTGTTTAAGGTTTTGGAACCGCTGATACATTATGCGGGTATAGTTGTAAGGCAAAAATTTAGCCCTCAAGTGCTTCACAAACTTAGCCTAAGTTGTTATTTTTGGCTTACCGTGCCTTGATCTGGTCTGCTTGAGCTGTTTCCACCAGGATGCAGCTCGGCCTCGGAACTTAATTGCAGCCAACTACCCGCTTTGCATACGGAACCTCCTTAAAATCAAAGACTTCTTCAACTGAGGCGATCCAATCTAAAAACTCCTTTGGTGCAAGACCCTCTTGGAACTCTCAGATCTCCAATGTGAATCCAGATTCCCACCGGTTGTTGGCGTACAGATCAGAATCTCTCGGTGGCGGCTGCTCAAAGACTTGGTCACGGCACTCTTGTGGTGAGTATTGACCCCTAACTTGTTCTCGCCGAGGATCAAACGGATTCCGCTCGCAGCCGAAATCCCTCTCAAATCCCGACGGCTGGTTGCTCGAACCTGGAGCTCGAAATCCGTTGGTTTGGTTGTTCAACAGCCTGTGTAGTGCTTCTTGTACGTCTCTCAACTGATTTCCCAACGAGTGCATCTGTTCACCAACCTGGGATTGGAATTGACCAAATTCAACACGGTCGACCGATTCGGTGATTGAAACAGTGGACTTCCCTTGAAAAGATCGCTTTAGCGGCATACCGTCATTACCCACGCCGTAGGAACTCTGAATAAGATACCTATATGGTAGCGCCAAGCTACGAGATGGAACAGATGGCTGAAAAGTCAGAGAAAAAATACAAACAATAGAAGATGGATAGCTCTAATCTAGGTCAGAGTAAGAGAGACTTTAAAGAAAATCAAATTCTATTAAAAAAAGTCTGAAGCAAAACTAGGGTTTGAGAGGCTTTTATAGAAGTGCTCGAAACCCTAGCCCAAAATTACAGATTTTTTTCTTATCCAATAAAATAAAGCGCAGCCCAATTTCAAAGCGATTGAAGCTGGTTAAGTATTTTAATAAAATCCAACACAAATAGGAAAATGCAAAAAACTTACTAAAACAGCAAAACGAGGGTTTAAACGACTAAATTTAGGGTTTGGACTTCGTCCCATTTATATGCTTTTAAAAATCGTTGGGCTTCTCGACGCGTTCGATTTGAGTGGTCGCATCGCCCAATTCTGATATCTGGGCCCCAAATAAAGCCTATTTATGTTTGTCCAAAAGGGCCATATAGTCATGGGCCTGTTTCTGTTCCCAAAAGCATGTTTGCTGTATTTTCCTTTTGATTTTCATTCTTAACATTCAGTTTCGGATAATCTCTCCTATAATGACCATGCTCACCGCATTCATAACAGTTTGAGTGCTTTACCTTTGAATTGGACCTCCAGTTCTTCCTTCTTAAAGAACTCGCTTTGCTTCCATATCTTACCCTACTGATAAGACCTTCCCCTTCAGCCTGATTGTCTGGCTGCAACTGTCCCATCTTCTTTGATTTCATTGCCTCTTCGAAATCTGCTAGCGATAACTTATCCTTACCATACTTAATGGTATCTACGAAGTTTTTATAGGGAGCTGGTAACAATCTCAATACAAACAAAGCTTGATCTGCATCCTTAATATTGATATATATGTTCTCCGAGTCCATTATAATTGATTTAAAATTATCTAAGTGCTCATTTATGGACATACCTTCTTTCAATCTGAAATCATACAAACGATTCTTCAAGTATAATTGGTTTACTAGTGATTTCTCTGAGTAAAGATATCCTAGCTTTTTCCATGCGCATGCAGCAGTCTTCTCACCACTAATCTCGCAAAGCACATTGTCATTCACACTCATTAAAATCCAGCACAAAACCCTTTCTTGAAGATCTTTCTTCTCCTCTTCTTTCATCTCTTCTGGTAACTTATTCTCCACAACCTTCCACAACCCTTGCGGTACCAATGAAGATTTCAGTTTAATCTTCCACAACGCAAAGCTGGATCCCCCATCAAAATTTTCAATCATGTATTTTGTTGTTGTAGATGCCATTGTGAAACCCTACTTGCAAAAGCCCTAATTTCACCACATGGATCTGATACCAATTTTGTTATTAAATCACTATGCAATTATCACAAAATGGCTCAAACATAAAACATATGCGAAGGACAGACTAAAATGAACACAAGATTTAACGTGGTTCGACAATTGTCTACATCCACGGGCGTCGCAAGAGAAAAGAGTTTCACTATAATAAAAAAGGTTACATATTTCAGATTGTGTTTTGTGTAGCCATAATAGTCTATTTATAGGGAATAAATAGACTTACTATACTATGAGCCTAATGGGCTCATATACACTAATAAGAAAATCATCCATTGTATTACAACTTATTGTCAATGACACAAAACTGTACCGCTGAACACGGTACAATGTCAATGAACTATTCGACTCATTCACAACAGGTAATGTAACAGTTGAGTCTACTAACTATAATAATTTAAAAACTAATACTTCTTTACGCATGCATCTTACTCTATAGTTTAATAATTTATTTTATATCAATTTATATAATTAAAATAATGTTTCTTATTCACGCTATGATATGCAAGACAATAGAGTGATAATATTATTTAAATAATATATTTTAAATAAAGACTATATCAATTTAAATAATTTAAATTGTTTTCTCACTTACACGATTGTAATCTATTCAGTACCAAACAACAAAACCATTAAAAACTAGTCACACTATTTCGATATTATCGTGCATCGTTATAATTTAAAATATTAAATAGATAATATGGCTAATATTTTTTTTAAATTAAAAACTAATTTTATTAAAAACTAATAATATTTGCCCATGTAATGTTGCATTCAACAAATAAGTGTTTCGGGGGTTAAATTTCTTTACAGAATTGGTATTTGAAGGTCAAATGGTAGTGTGTTTGTTTGCAAGATATAGTCAAAATGTATCCATCCTTTTAGTACTCTCCATGGTAAAAAATAGCATTTCTAGGGGGGTAATGTTATGCCATAAACTTTGGAATAATTTAGAGTGTTCTTTTTTATCCCTAATTTCAATTTAAGTTTTTTGGGTGTTGAAATCCCCATTATTAGAGAGAGTCCATCTAATTTCCTCAACCCCATCTATTTGGCGTCTAACTTTAGATATTTTTTCAACATCTGAAGAGAGGAAAATATATCTAAGTGTACCTAGGTATGAGTTACCATCTTTCCAAAAGTTATCTATAGGCTCTTTGAAGTTTGGTCAAGATGAGATGAAAGATTGACTATCACATGATATTCCCATCTAAAAATCAATCTTTCCTCTACCAAGTTTCCAGAATGTATAGTATTGTTCAAGTAAGGTAAATTGTTTGTCATTTAATCTTCCAAAACCCAAAATAATTTCTCATTTTTTGTCTCTCAAGATGCTACCCCCACTTGATTCACCCATTGATGTGTTACAGCCGTCAATATTTAGTTTTATTCTATTACCACAAGGAGGTGACCATTTAATTAAATATATTAGTACTTGTTTTCTTGTTGTTCAAATTACAACAGAGGTTGTCTCCAATCCAATCAGAATATTTGATCAGATTTGGATGATCTAGCTTGAAGGTTAGATATATATAATTTGATTTATTGTTGATCGAACAGTTATAACTATTTCTTGATGTTTTTCTTTATATCTAGCTTTCCATATTGACCATCAATTAATAGTGGGAAATATAGTTCTTATATGGGCTTTTTTCTTTGTTAACAAAGACCATGATGTTATAGTGTGAGTTATTGTCATATGTTTAGAGATGTTATAGTGTGAGTTATTGTCATATGTTGATAGGCTAGCACCCAGTACAAGGTCAATCTGGTGCTGGATATCTTTCAATGCAGGAAGACCTGTAGGTAATGTATTGGGAAAGACAACAGAAAATTCTTCTAATAACGGTCGAACGCGCTCAGGTATGCCAACAAATGGATCAGTACTAAATTCTTTAACCACTAAAATATAGACATTCCCTGTTTCATGAGCATGTTCTATAAAAGCCTTTCGAGCTAGCAAGTTCTTACACGAGTCCTTTGATACTGCAAGGGCAGGTTTCGGGGAAACCTCTCTAGTTGGTGTTAATAAGAACCTCACATTATTCCATATAAAACTTTAGCGGTTCCTCCTACCATCATATGTGACACTTCTATCATATTACCAGGGTTGACCTAGCAACAAGTGACACGCATCCATCCCAATGACATCGCACCATGTTTTATCCCTATAGTTACTAACAGAGAAAGATACCAGACATCTTCTAGAGATATTTACCTCACTATCTTTCTTTAACCAGGCAGGCTTGTATGGGTTTGGGTGGTCTTCTGTTTTCAGGGCCAGTTTCTGGACAGCTTCTTCAGAGATAACATTTTCGCAACTCCCTGAATCAATAACGAATTTGCATACCTTTCCCCCAATAGTACAAGTCGATTCGAAAATATTGTTCCGTAGCCAATCATCCCCATCACTTTTGGCTTTCGGCGTCAGGCAGATACACCTTAAAACCAATGCCTGATCAATATCTCCTCATGTAACCTGGTCCTCTGGAGCCTCATCAACAACATCCTCTGGTTCTTCATCAAACCGTGGGTCACCCTCCAGGGAAAAATCAGCAGTGTCAACAAATAGACCCCTCGATTGTTGTGGTTGTTGTCCTAATTTTGGACAGTGTAAAGCAGCGTGCCCTAGTTCATGACAATGGTAGCACCGGACCTGTGAGGAAGTAACTGTGCGACTAGGGACCTGCAAATTAGCACCTGTGCGCATAGGAGAAGCAGTTGGTATTCCTGGGTTAGGGCTTGGAACCGTCCTTTTTGGGAATACCGATGGATTTGTTCTGGTAGTGTCTCCTCCATAAGGCCTTCGTGAAAGGGATTTCTCCAGATGCAGTGCGCGCTGATGTGCTTCAGACACATTCACAGGGTCGAACATGTTCAGCTGATCCTGAAACTGCTGTCGCATCCCCCCTATATAGCTAGATACTAGTTGATCTGCTGAATCGTTAGTGTACTCGTCAACAATCTTTGACCCTTGTTTAAGGTTTTGGAACCGCTGATACATTATGCGGGTATAGTTGTAAGGCAAAAATTTAGCCCTCAAGTGCTTCACAAACTTAGCCTAAGTTGTTATTTTTGGCTTACCGTGCCTTGATCTGGTCTGCTTGAGCTGTTTCCACCAGGATGCAGCTCGGCCTCGGAACTTAATTGCAGCCAACTACCCGCTTTGCATACGGAACCTCCTTAAAATCAAAGACTTCTTCAACTGAGGCGATCCAATCTAAAAACTCCTTTGGTGCAAGACCCTCTTGGAACTCTCAGATCTCCAATGTGAATCCAGATTCCCACCGGTTGTTGGCGTTCAGATCAGAATCTCTCGGTGGCGGCTGCTCAAAGACTTGGTCACGGCACTCTTGTGGTGAGTATTGACCCCTAACTTGTTCTCGCCGAGGATCAAACGGATTCCGCTCGCAGCCGAAATCTCTCTCAAATCCCGACGGCTGGTTGCTCGAACCTGGAGCTCGAAATCCGTTGGTTTGGTTGTTCAACAGCCTGTGTAGTGCTTCTTGTACGTCTCTCAACTGATTTCCCAACGAGTGCATCTGTTCACCAACCTGGGATTGGAATTGACCAAATTCAACACGGTCGACCGATTCGGTGATTGAAACAGTGGACTTCCCTTGAAAAGATCGCTTTAGCGGCATACCGTCATTACCCACGCCGTAGGAACTCTGAATAAGATACCAATATGGTAGCGCCAAGCTACGAGATGGAACAGATGGCTGAAAAGTCAGAGAAAAAATACAAACAATAGAAGATGGATAGCTCTAATCTAGGTCAGAGTAAGAGAGACTTTAAAGAAAATCAAATTCTATTAAAAAAAGTCTGAGGCAAAACTAGGGTTTGAGAGGCTTTTATAGAAGTGCTCGAAACCCTAGCCCAAAATTACAGATTTTTTTCTTATCCAATAAAATAAAGCGCAGCCCAATTTCAAAGCGATTGAAGCTGGTTAAGTATTTTAATAAAATCCAACACAAATAGGAAAATGCAAAAAACTTACTAAAACAGCAAAACGAGGGTTTAAACGACTAAATTTAGGGTTTGGACTTCGTCCCATTTATATGCTTTTAAAAATCGTTGGGCTTCTCGACGCGTTCGATTTGAGTGGTCGCATCGCCCAATTCTGATATCTGGGCCCCAAATAAAGCCTATTTATGTTTGTCCAAAAGGGCCATATAGTCATGGGCCTGTTTCTGTTCCCAAAAGCATGTTTGCTGTATTTTCCTTTTGATTTTCATTCTTAACATTCAGTTTCGGATAATCTCTCCTATAATGACCATGCTCACCGCATTCATAACAGTTTGAGTGCTTTACCTTTGAATTGGACCTCCAGTTCTTCCTTCTTAAAGAACTCGCTTTGCTTCCATATCTTACCCTACTGATAAGACCTTCCCCTTCAGCCTGATTGTCTGGCTGCAACTGTCCCATCTTCTTTGATTTCATTGCCTCTTCGAAATCTGCTAGCGATAACTTATCCTTACCATACTTAATGGTATCTACGAAGTTTTTATAGGGAGCTGGTAACAATCTCAATACAAACAAAGCTTGATCTGCATCCTTAATATTGATATATATGTTCTCCGAGTCCATTATAATTGATTTAAAATTATCTAAGTGCTCATTTATGGACATACCTTCTTTCAATCTGAAATCATACAAACGATTCTTCAAGTATAATTGGTTTACTAGTGATTTCTCTGAGTAAAGATATCCTAGCTTTTTCCATGCGCATGCAGCAGTCTTCTCACCACTAATCTCGCAAAGCACATTGTCATTCACACTCATTAAAATCCAGCACAAAACCCTTTCTTGAAGATCTTTCTTCTCCTCTTCTTTCATCTCTTCTGGTAACTTATTCTCCACAACCTCCCACAACCCTTGCGGTACCAATGAAGATTTCAGTTTAATCTTCCACAACGCAAAGCTGGATCCCCCATCAAAATTTTCAATCATGTATTTTGTTGTTGTAGATGCCATTGTGAAACCCTACTTGCAAAAGCCCTAATTTCACCACATGGATCTGATACCAATTTTGTTATTAAATCACTATGCAATTATCACAAAATGGCTCAAACATAAAACATATGCGAAGGACAGACTAAAATGAACACAAGATTTAACGTGGTTCGACAATTGTCTACATCCACGGGCGCCGCAAGAGAAAAGAGTTTCACTATAATAAAAAAGGTTACATATTTTAGATTGTGTTTTGTGTAGCCATAATAGTCTATTTATAGGGAATAAATAGACTTACTATACTATGAGCCTAATGGGCTCATATACACTAATAAGAAAATCATCCATTGTATTACAACTTATTGTCAATGACACAAAACTGTACCGCTGAACACGGTACACTGTCAATGAACTATTCGACTCATTCACAACAGGTAATGTAACAGTTGAGTCTACTAACTATAATAATTTAAAAACTAATACTTCTTTACGCATGCATCTTACTCTATAGTTTAATAATTTATTTTATATCAATTTATATAATTAAAATAATGTTTCTTATTCACGCTATGATATGCAAGACAATAGAGTGATAATATTATTTAAATAATATATTTTAAATAAAGACTATATCAATTTAAATAATTTAAATTGTTTTCTCACTTACACGATTGTAATCTATTCAGTACCAAACAACAAAACCATTAAAAACTAGTCACACTATTTCGATATTATCGTGCATCGTTATAATTTAAAATATTAAATAGATAATATGGCTAATATATTTTTTAAATTAAAAACTAATTTTATTAAAAACTAATAATATTTGCCCATGTAATGTTGCATTCAACAAATAAGTGTTTCGGGGGTTAAATTTCTTTACAGAATTGGTATTTGAAGGTCAAATGGTAGTGTGTTTGTTTGCAAGATATAGTCAAAATGTATCCATCCTTTTAGTACTCTCCATGGTAAAAAATAGCATTTCTAGGGGGGTAATGTTATGCCATAAACTTTGGAATAATTTAGAGTGTTCTTTTTTATCCCTAATTTCAATTTAAGTTTTTTGGGTGTTGAAATCCCCATTATTAGAGAGAGTCCATCTAATTTCCTCAACCCCATCTATTTGGCGTCTAAGTTTAGATATTTTTTCAACATCTGAAGAGAGGAAAATATATCTAAGTGTACCTAGGTATGAGTTACCATCTTTCCAAAAGTTATCTATAGGCTCTTTGAAGTTTGGTCAAGATGAGATGAAAGATTGACTATCACATGATATTCCCATCTAAAAATCAATCTTTCCTCTACCAAGTTTCCAGAATGTATAGTATTGTTCAAGTAAGGTAAATTGTTTGTCATTTAATCTTCCAAAACCCAAAATAATTTCTCATTTTTTGTCTCTCAAGATGCTACCCCCACTTGATTCACCCATTGATGTGTTACAGCCGTCAATATTTAGTTTTATTCTATTACCACAAGGAGGTGACCATTTAATTAAATATATTAGTACTTGTTTTCTTGTTGTTCAAATTACAACAGAGGTTGTCTCCAATCCAATCAGAATATTTGATCAGATTTGGATGATCTAGCTTGAAGGTTAGATATATATAATTTGATTTATTGTTGATCGAACAGTTATAACTATTTCTTGATGTTTTTCTTTATATCTAGCTTTCCATATTGAGCATCAATT
This sequence comes from Limnanthes douglasii subsp. nivea, assembly GCA_036936605.1. Classification (NCBI taxonomy): domain Eukaryota; kingdom Viridiplantae; phylum Streptophyta; class Magnoliopsida; order Brassicales; family Limnanthaceae; genus Limnanthes; species Limnanthes douglasii. The sequence goes on from JAUPFV010000004.1 coordinate 70,610,849, forward strand.
AATAGTGGGAAATATAGTTCTTATATGGGCTTTTTTCTTTGTTAACAAAGACCATGATGTTATAGTGTGAGTTATTGTCATATGTTTAGAGATGTATATACCATATAGTGCAGAATAATGTTTAAAAAATTGCCCAAGTAATGTTACATTTAACAAATAAGTGTTTTGGGAATTTAATTTCTTTACACAATTGACATTTGAAGGCCAAGTGGTAGTGTATTCTTTGCAGGATATAGTCAATAGGTACCCATCCTTTTAGTACTCTCCATAACAGAAAATAGCATTTTTTAGGGTTAATGATATTTCATAAACTTTAAAATAATTTGGATTATTCTTTTTTTATCCCTTATATCAAAATAAGTTTTCTTAGTGTTGAAATCCCCGTTATTAGAGAGAGTCCATCTAATTTCATCAAACACATCTATTTGAAGTCTAACTTTAAATATCTTTTCAATCTCTGAAGAGAGGACAATATATCTAAGTTTACCTAGGCCACAGTTGCCATCTTTCCAAAAGTTGTTTAAAAATCTCTAAAGAGAGGATAATATATGTTTAGAGATGTATATACCAAATAGTGCAGAAAATTGTTTTAAAATTTCTCATGTAATGTTACAATCAACAAATAAGTGTTTTAGGGATATAGCTTCTTTGCAGAATTGGCACTTGAAGGTCAAATGATAGTGTATTCTTTGCGGGATATAGTCAGTAGGTACCTATCCTTTCAGTACTCTTCATAGTAGAGAATAACATCTCTTGGGGGTAATGTTATTCCATAAACTATGGAATAATTTGGGTTGTTCTTTTTTAGCCCTTATTTCAATTCAAGTTTTCTTGGTGTTGAAATCCCCATTACCAGAGAGAGTCCATCTAATTTCATCAACCACATCTATTTGGAGTCTAACTTTAGATATCTTTTCAATATATGAAGAGAGGATAATATATCTCAGCTTACCTAGGTCCTAGTTACCATCTTTCTGAACGTTATCAATACATTATTCGACGTTTGGTAAAGATGAGGAGAATTGGATGAAATATTGCTTAACACACCATATTTCCATCTAAAAATCAATCTTTCTTCTACCAACTTTCGAGAATGTATAGTTTTCCCTAGTTTCTCTGATGTTTATTATTCTTCTTCATATTTTACAACTTTTTGTAGATTATAAAGCTAATAAAGGATGGAAATTGATACAATAAGGAGAGAGCATAAATTTGGCAAAAAAAGAAGTATTTATCTGAATTTGAACTAGTTTTACATGAGAAGATTGTCTCTAATCTATATTTCTGATGTTAAGTCTACATTTTTTATAAGGTTTACACAAATAGCTCCATGAAGCCTAATGATTGACAATCTTATGTTTCTTAGAACCTCGGAGGAACCTGTTAAAAATATTTTCAAGTCTGGTAATAATAATCTTTGGTAGGACACAACTTAGAAAGTAGTAGATAAAGATAACCATTAACACTAATTGAATTAATATGAGTCTTCTTCCAAATAATAATATCTTACTATCTCAATCTTATATTTTAGATCTAACCTATCTACTAACCGATCATAGATATGAACTTTGTTATTATAGTGTATATAGATCACAAGATATTTAATTAGGAGTTTTCTATGTTTGAAACTAGTAAGTATTGAAAGGATATTAGCTCTTGTTAGTGTATTTTGGTAGAAGTTATTATGAATGTTTTCTCATTGTTTATTCTTTGATCTGAGTATGATTTTTAATGCTTAAGGAAGTTTTAGATTTTGCTAAGATTCTTTGACGATCCATTGGTGAAGATGTGGAATTCATCAGTATAGGCAAGACACAAAATAATAATATTAATGCATGTTTTATAATGCAAGTCATTTTTTTCAGAAAGAATTTTGAAACCTTTTATGAGATATATTTCCACTAAAATAAAGAGACTATGAGATAATGTGTCTTACTGTCTCACTCTATTTGTGGACTTGAAGTGACCATTATGATTTCCATTTACAATGATTGAGAACCTTACAGAGCTGATTCCATTCTTAATCCAGCTTATCCATTTTTTTATCAAAACCAAATGCCTCCAAATTTTGAAAGATGATAACAAAGAAGATTATGTCAAATGCCTTAGCCACTTCTATCTTAATTGTGACACTACCTCCTAAAACGTTTTTTATGTTGTTTGCTAGTTCTTGAGTTAATAATATGTTGTCTTAGATGTTTCTACCTTTTAAAAACCCACTTTGTTTTTCTGATATGTGTTTAGAAAGAAGTGTTTCTAATCCGTCATTGAGAATTTTAGATAAAATTATGTTGAGGACAATGTATAAACTTATGAGTGTGTATTTTCCCTATGTTTTAAGGGAATCTACTTTTGAGATTAAGTAGATGGTTGTAGCATAGACTCCTTAAGGGACTTGGAAGTTTTGAAAGAAGGAGTTCATTGCAGCACAAAGGTCTTTAAAGATGATTGTCCATCAAAATTGGTAGAATTTTAATCCATCCACACCAACTACACTATTGGAGTTCAGGCTTTTTATAGAGGTGATAATTTATTCTTATCTAGGTAGATTAACATAATTATAATATCCCATTCAGTCACTAGTTTATGGATTGTGCCTTGAAGATTATCTAACTCCAATAGTTGAGGTTTGGAATATAAAAATTGTTTAAAAAATGATTCCAAACTGAGTTTCCAATTGATGATTGATCAGTAATCCAAATGCGTTAATCCAAACCAAGGATTTTGTTTTTTTTTTCTTATTTTTTGACATGGTTATGAATTTGTTTTTAATTTTTGTCTCCATTTTTCATCAATGTCACTCAACTATTTTGTTCCCCAAAAAATTATTCTCTAGCCAGTAATTACAAATTTATAACTTTAGCTTGTGAGTATTTTATTTTGTCGTATGTGGTTTGATTTGTTTCAAGCTAGTGTTCAAGGTATTGAACTTATTTTTTTTGATTTAGATATTGTATCAGATATGTTCCCAAAGGTGTTCCAGTTCCTGTTTTTTAGCATAAGTTTAAGTCTCTTAAGTTTATTCCAAAAGACATATATCGGAGAACCAAACATTGTTTCTTTCCAACTTTTCTCTATAACATATAAAAAATCAAGGAGCTGAGTCCACATGTTTTGAAACTTAAAGGATGAATTTGTGTGAAGTTTTTCTACTGCGATATTGATTCTTAGAGGGGAGTAATCTGATCTAGTCCAAGCTAAGTGGTTAACTTTAGTGGTTTTCAAATAATCAAGCCAAACAAAGTTATATAGAACTCGGTCCGGTCTTTTCCATTTGTGATTATTTTACCATGTGTATCTTGTTCATATAAAACCAACATATACTAGAGAACAATCTTGAATTGTATTATTAAAGTCATCTATGCTTCTATGGCATAAATTTATGCAAGATAATTGTTCCCGTGGATTAGTGATATGTTATTTCTCTTAGGCCATTCCACAGATCTGCTCTTAATTATTTGGTGTGTTTTTATAAACAATTGTCACTAGGATAGCCTGTTCATATGTTGAATGACATACATTTAAGTGTAGAAATTGTTTATAGTCTGAGAAAATTTCTACCTTGAACTCATCCAAATCTTGTTAGAAGAGTTGGCAAAGCTATGTTGAAAACCGATATTTATGGTTAGGTTTACTAATTTATATGTCCGAATCTCTAGTTCTTTAATTGAAATGAAGCCAACTTTAGTAGCCATTTTTAATGATAGGAATATTTTAATAGTTTATTTCTTTTCCAGTCTCCTCACAATCTAATTAAGTATTATGAGTGTTATTTAAAGTTGAGGTTGAAGGGGTTGTGTTGGCCCTTTAGTGTTAAGTGCTCTCTGGTGTATTTGTTCATATTGGAGGATAAAGTTGTTTTTTATTGCTTTTTATGATAACCTTGATAACTATTGTGTTTCAGCAAGGAGGCTGCTAGTTATATGCTTTTGATGAGATGACTGTTTTGTTTCAGTACTATCTAATCCATCTAAAAGTGAAAATTGTGTTGGTGACTCAATAGATTTTAGAGCATATATAATTTCTGCTCCTCGGTCTTCTTCATATATAATTACTGTTTCTAAACCATATTTGTACATTAGGTGATAAGGACTAAAAGTGTAATTAACCCTTTAGGCATTGGTGGAAATTTAGGCACTAAAATGTAAATAATAAAACATTATGTAACAAATGGTAAAGTTAGATGAGGAATTCCGAATTTTTATTTTTGTCAAGGACTAAAAGTGTAATAAGCCCTTTTTAGGTAATTGTTTCAGGTATAAGCTAATTCTTTGCGCCTCTATATATAAGGCAAAGCTGAAGTAATAAAGGGGTTGGATTTTTTCGATTTTCTCTCTCTATAATCTATTTCTCTATCTAAAACTTTACTTCTCTTGTTTACTAAAGTGATTCCAAATAATCAGAATCACCAAATTGGAAACTTCACTGGGGACGATCACATTGAACAATTCAAAAATTATATGATGAATTTCGAGGACGACGACAAGCTGGTATGTTGGGCTTTCTCGCAGACCTTTAAAGGGACAACTTTGAAATGGTACAACCAAATCCCAAGGGGATCTAATTCGAATTTTAGAGATTTTTATATTGCTTTTCGAAGGAAGTTTGTTGGTAGTAAAGAGATGAGAGAAAGCAATGACAGAATTATCCAATGCAAGCAGGCAGGTGGAGAATAATTAAAGGATTACACGAAGCGATTTGTTTTGACAAAGGAAAGTTTGGATAAGTTTGAAGAGTCAGTGGTGATGGCAGCTTTTTGCCAAGGGTTATTGCCAGGGGATCTGGCTAATGAGACAACGAAAAAAGAGGCTTTAACTTTTGGAGAATTAGTGGCTCAGGTTGAAGATCAAATCAAAGTTGAAGAATCAACTAAGGTCTAAGGACAAACAGTTAACGTTTCAAATAATTCAGCACAGGTGTCCCATAACCAAGGTAAATCTTCAAATGCTAATCAACAAGCGCGTTAGAGGAATAACAATTTACCACCTCGAACCGGGGCATATTCGAATCAAGCTCTATCTTATTAATTCAATAGTTCGAGGCCAAATCAGTGGATCAGGCCTGAAAATTATGCGTATCTGACTGAAAACATGGCAGTAATTTTTAATAAAACTAAGAGCTACGTGAATTTCAGGAAGCCTGCTCCAATCAGCAGGCTAATGGAGGAGCGAACAACAAATTCTGTAGGTACCATAATGACATTGGTCATGGTACCAATGATTGAAATGCTTTGAAATAGAAAATCAAATTTTTTATTGAGAATGGAAAGCTACTAACTTATGTGAAGTCATAGGGCAGTGCATTGAAACATCCAACATCGAATTCACAACCAGCTAACCCAAATGCGCAAGCTGAAAATTTGATGATTATAAATTCAAAGGTTGATGAGTTTGATGCTGCCTCAGATTACTTTGATATGGATCCAAATAGATTAATTTTGATTGCGGTGGAAGAGCCAATAAAGAAAGAGCATCTTCGAAGTTTGTGTGAGTATTTCGAGTCACTGGCCATTTTTGGGGGTGATTCGATGACTGGTAATACCAATAGTTCGAGGAAGAGACATATTGTCAATTTGGAAACTCATATAGATGGAAAAATGTTTACTCATTTGTATGGAAAGAGAGACATTCCTTTTATTATGTTTGATGAGGATGCTTTACCAGGAACTACGGGGCCGCATGAGGACGAAGTGGTTATTGGGGCAGTAGTTGCCAGTATAGATACCGGGAGTTCCGCGAATGTCCTTTTTAAAGCAACATATGACAGGATGCGCAATCCTCCTCGAAATTTCATAGTCAGAGCGCACAATCATTGGTTTCACTGGAGTGATAATGCGGGTAATAAAATAATTTGAAGGGGTGGTATGTTTGGGAAAGGGACCCTTCAAGAAGAAGGTTCAAGTTCTTTTCATGGTGGTGGACTGTCCCACAAGTTATAATGTCATTTTTTAAAGTTCTTGGTTGTCAATGATGTATGACGTCGTGTCAATAGTCCACCAATGTTTTAAATATGTAGTTGAAGATCGTGTGGGGTTCGTTCGAAGCGACCAAAAAGCTGCAAGGGAAGGTTATGCCACTACACTTCAGATTCGAGGATCCAACACTGGAGATATGATGCATGAATAGTAGTCAAAGGGGTTTGATGAGCTTAGAGAATCTTTAGTGAGACTCAGGAGCGAAGATGTTCGTATGAGGGGGTCAGACTAGAGAATATTCGTGTGATGTGACAGTGAACAGTGAATTACTAGAAAAGGAAGAGACAAAAGGAATAAATGTTGCAATTATTGATCAATCATTGGCCCTTTTCCCAAAAGGGACTGTCCTTTATATAGTAAATGAGGTGGATGGTAAAATTACATATCTACCACCGTAAGAGTGGATTTCTTACACCACTATTTGACTATTCACAAACAACTTCTTGGAGTCTATCATTTAAGCCCATTATTTCTTATGTGTACTTTACTTTAGTCCTTAGTCATATAATACATGGATCTTGATCTTATTTATGAGCTAAATTACATGTTAACCACGTCTATTTTCCTTTCCTTATCAGTAGCCCCCCCAGTCCATGTACAGTTCTCTAGATGTGGACTTAAATTGTTGTCTTATAGCGCTCAGATTGGAATCTACGTTACCTGATTTGGATTGGATATTGTTGTTATCGTAGTCGGATTTCCTTCTTTTAGGTGTAGTTCTGATAAGGTCGGATCGGAGTCTTTGTATCCTACTCAGATCGGATATCTCGCTCTGCTGACCTCACCTCTTAGTCATGCTGATGTCACCTAAATAATCATTTATGTCAGACGTGTATGCTTTATTTTGCTATTATCGAGTCAAGTAATTTTTAGGCGGTGCAACTACCGTGGACATGTGTCATTGTAATGTTACCTTTGCATGTTTGCCTTCTACTTTCTTTACCTATAAATACTCAACCCTTTTCCTGAATAAAGGTTTCTAATTTTCGTTGTAAAAAGTTTGTTCTAGAGAGAGAGAGAGATTGTGCCTAAACAAACTTCTTGCTTTGCATTTTCATGTCTGACGAATCCATCAATCTTGAAAGGTACAAGCTTTAGAGGTGGTTCAAAATTTCTAATCGGATTGGTACTCACAGATCTGCCGGTGTGAGAGAGCATCATTCCCCTACAGAGATTTGGGAATCTACTTTTCGAGACAATTGGGGTCTGATCCGCGAACGCTCCATCAGCCTTGCTGCATCCTCCCCAGGTCAAGCACATCCTTCAAGTGGTAGGGTTGACCTTTCTGGTTCTCCAACTCCCTCGACTTTTCCTTCTCGACCTTCTCCCTTCATCGTAATGGATGATGAGAGAGAAAGACCGCCCATTAAAGAAAACAGAGACAGAGTTAAACGGAAAAGATCACCCGATCCAACCACCAAATCGGTCCGGATAAAGATCCCTTCCTCGGTTTCAACTCCTTCAATAATCCCCCAAGGCTCTCCTCAAACAACGTCAGACGTTAGTCTCAAGAAAACTTTGCCAAGGGGGACTCGGCCCGAAACATCTCTCACTCCTATCTAATAGGTGCAAGAGATGAATCTATCTGACGACCCTGATAATGATAAGGAGAACCCTGACGTCGTGGTGGTTGAGGCAGAGCCTCTTCGAGTTGTTCGTGCTGATGCTCCATCCCCTGATGATGCTCCTCCTTCAGAGCCTGTGACTAATCTTCCCACTCACCAACGTGAAACTCCTGTGGAAAAGAGTAAGAAGAAGAAAAACCGTTCCACAAGTTTGCCCTCGAATGTAGAAGATATCCTGGGCGATAATCTCCGTGGTATCGAAGCTAAACATCTTTTGGCTCTGTACAAGGTGAAGTATAAATATTTTCATCCGACCAAAGAGGCCAAGCTAAGAGATCATTGGGGTATTCCTATTAACATCACCATCCGATTTTCTACTGTTGGTGAGACGCCTCTATTAGTTCGGAACAATGAGTTAGTGCTTTATACAGAGTTGATGAATTGGGGTCTCTGACTGCCCCTCGACCCTCTCCTGACCGATTACTTTCACCTAGTTGGACTTTGTCCTTCTCAGGCCGGTGCAAACATGTGGTATACCTTTATGGCCCGCATTATGGCTTCAAGGCTTTCTGAAAACACTTTCTCCATGAAACAACTCATCGTCGTCTCGGGTGTAACCAAAACATTCTCACTATCCTTTCTATTCACTTGGCTTTGCCCGAAAATTTAAAGAGATAAAGGATTTTTTGGAGGTCGAAAATAAGTGGAACCAACATTTTCTGTTCATTCCGGGTTATGGGAGACCAGATTTGAGAACTCCGAAGACCTCCCTCATCGGTTGACGCTGAAGTGGACCGGACAAGGTAAGTACTCTCACCTAAATGTTTTTTGAGTCGCCAGGTTCGATAAATCCTTACTTTGTGTCTTTTTCAGCTATGAAAGGAATTGCTAAGTCCTTTAAGCACCATGTTAAATCCGGCAAAGCTGTCTTTGAGAAGCTAAGTGTTTGGGCAGGGGAGCACTGTGTTTATAATCTTCACCAAAGCTTTCTTCCTATGCACTTTGCTAGGTGTAATCTGTGGAGGTTCGATCTTAGTGAGAAAAGACCTCCTCGGAACTTATGGTGCCTCCTCTGAGTGATGATGTCCTTAAGCATTTAGAGCGCTTAGATAATGCAGTTTACCTCCCTACTCGGGCCCGAGATCTGAGTCATCAAATACCGAAAAACCCGAGGAGGGTCAAGAATAAGAGACTGAGGAAGATGTTGAGTCCGAAGATGATGTTACCGAGGAGAGGAGGGTCAATGCTCAAGAGGGTTCTCAACCCGATGCTCAGGGCGGTGCCCAAGACAGGATGCAAGGCAGTCCTTTAACAAGGGCTACGGGTGGTCATGATGACCCCCAAGTAGGTTTACCCCAAGAAGCGAGGTCATCGGAACCTCAGCAGGAAGCCCACCTCGGTCCTCAAGCCTTCTCCTCAACCTCTTATTCTGCAAACTAGTCGAGTGAAGCTGACCACATGGTTGAAATTATGCCTCAAGGTCGGGCTGGTGCCACAAGGCCGCAGAGGTTTACTGCTGAAGAGAAGAAGAAAAAAATTATTGAGAGTGGAGGATAAAATAACAACACTAAGGGAAGCCTGCCTTTGTCCAAAACGTTTGTGATTGTTGATTCGGACTCTGGTGGAGAATTTGTCTCCACACGAAGGAAAGCTCAAGAAGGTGACTCTATCGAGGAAATGTACCCCTCCCCGACCTCTACTTACTTCGACGTATATGCCAATGACTATGTGGAGAACGAGTTGAACAAATTGCTACATGTTTATGCCCTGTTCGAACACAGAGCAAATCAGAAGGATCTCTATTAAGAAGAGGTTATTGAGAGGAGGGCGGAGGGAAAAGCTCTAACTTCTGAGATCTCCGAATTAAAAGAAAAAGTGAGGGGTTGGACCGATCAGGTGGCCGAACAGACTGAGATCTCCTCCAAAGTTGAAAGCCTAGTCTCCGAGTCTGATAACTTGAACAATTAAGTGAATGAGCTAAAAGATGAGTTAGCTAAGACATCGGAAGTGACTGCCAAGGTACAAACTTTGTCTTCCGAATCCGATGAGCTAAAGAAGAGAGTTAAGAAACTGACTGATGAATTGGCTAAGGAGAAAAATACCTCCGAGGACCGCTTAACTACTATCACTTCCCTTGAGGCTGAACTATCAAAGGAAAAGAATAAATTTGATGATGAAAGGGAGAAGTTTATTGCCAAGGATGTTGAGCGTGACACAACGGTAGATGGTCTTGTTGAAGGCTATTGCAAAATAAAGATTTATTTTGAGAATGTTGTTCAAGACATCGAGAAGCTATCGATGGAGAATGAACACTTGAAGAAAAACTTTGAGGCTAATAAGAAAGAATGTCTTGATGAGTATGCTGCTAAGATCCTTGTTCGTCTTGAAAAGAGGGATGCTAAGTTGAGGTATGCAATGGTAATGGAGATGCTTGAACGGTTCCCAGACTTGCACCTTGGTAGCCTTTGGACTCGGGTTATTGAGCAGCATCGCCCACCCGGAGTATCCTTGGAGGACCTTGGATCTAGTGAGGCTTCTGAAAGCTGTTCATCGGACTCTGACTCCCCTGCTAGTAGTAAAGAAAATTCTGCATCCGATTAGCATGTGCTGAGTAGTTCCTTCCTAATTTTTTTTAACTCGTCCGTTCCTTGAATCCTGCCACAATAAACTTTTTTTTGTAATATTCTCCTTGTTATTGGAGAATTTAGTGACGTACACTTAGTATGATATTTTTCTTAATAGTTTCCTCCTTATGTTGTTCTTCTTATGATTCAATACTGAATTATTTTATTCAAGCGTTCTTTGGTTCATATTTTGAGTTCATAGAGCTGAAATTTATTGTCCAAAATTCTTTGGAGGATTTTTTGAGTTAAAAAAGATAGTCTAGTTTTTAAAGAAGGCAATAAGATTTGATATATATAAGCCGACTATTTAGGCACCTCATTAAAACCTTCTTGCGCCACCAGGGTAGGAAAAAGTATGCCACCCGAACTTACACAAATTGACAAAGAAAATATTTACATATCACACAATCAAACTAAATAATCTTTTAGGTGCTCAATGTTCCAGGGATGGGGAAGATCTCTTCCTTTTTTGTCTTTCAATCGGTACTTCCCCGGTTTCAGCTTCTTTGTGACTATGTACGGACCTTCCCAGTTTGGGGCGAGTTTTCCAAGTCTCCTTTATTTCGTGTGCATGAAGACTTTTCTTAGGACCCTATCTCCAACCTCAAATTCTCTTCTTCTGATCTTTGACGAGTAACGGATTCTCATTAAAGTTTGATAATGCAAGGAATTCATCTGTGCTTTTTTTCTCTTTTTTTCTATCAAATCAAGCTTTGTGCATTTTCGTTTGTCATTCCCTTCCTCAGAATACTCACTCAGTCGAAAAGATGGGAACATTTTTTCCAATGACACTACTGCATCAATTTTGTACACCAATACAAAAGGTGACTCATGTATTGCAGTCCGAGGGGTAGTCCTGTAAGCCCATAGCACTTCTTGTAGGTAATCTGGCCACTTCCCCGCTTTGCCCTCTAGATAATTTCTTAGTCCGTCCAAGATTGTTTGATTGGTTACTTCGACTTGACCGTTCGATTGGGGATGGAACAGGGTCAAAAAACATCGTTGTATCCCCTTGGAAGCGCAGAAAGTTCTCATTTCATTGTTGTCAAATTGTGGGTCATTATCCATCGTGATCTTCCTATGTACACCAAAGCGGCAGCAGATGTTGGAGATGATGAATTTGATCACATTTTTCGCCCTTGTTCCTGCTAGTGGTTCGGCCTCTACCCACTTGGAAAAATAGTCCACAGGAACGATGATTGTTTGGCGTCCTCCTGAAGCCATAGGAAGTGGTCCGACTAGATCTATTCCCCATCGATCGAAGGGCAGAGACTCTGATATTGACTAGAAAGGCACTCCGGGCAAGTGAATCGAATTAGCGAATCGCTGACCAATGTCACATTTCTGTACCAACTCCTTGGCGTCTGCTGAGATGATTGGCCAATAATACCCTGCCAGAAGAACATTTCGTATCAACGGTTTGTATCCACAGTGCGTTGAACCCTCCCCGTCATGCAACTCTGATAGTATTAGCTGTTACTCATCCTTCCCCAAACAACGAAGTAAGGGACGACTAAAAGATCGTTTATACTGCACATCTCTGAGGAATACGTATCTGTAGGCCTTGAAGCGTATTATCTTTGTCAACGGGCAGTGTCTCGTGGACTAAAAAATCTTGCATTTCGCTTCTCCAGTCTTTGTTATGGCTGTGGATATTTGGAAAGCTTCGATACTACCTTCCCTTGATTCGGATCCCTTGATTATCGATGGATTTTCTTGAGTCACTATCCACAGGTATTCTTCTGAATAAGGTGTTTTGGCCAAGGAATCAACTACTGAATTTCCTGTCTTGTGAACGTGTTCGAATCGGACAGTTTCGAATTCCAAGGTAAGAGCTTTAAAATTCCTAGATACTTCACCAGATGATCTTTTCTTGCTTTTGAGCGCCCAAGAGCATGGTTCACCAGAAGTTGAGAATCATTGATAAACTTGACCCGTTTAGCCACACATATCTTTGCAAGTAGTAATCCGGCCAGGACTGCCTCGTACTTTGCCTCGTTGTTCGATGCCTGAAATCTGAGTCGGATTGTCTGGTACATTGTAATGCCATCCGGGAAAGTTAGTTGCACTCTTGCTCCGCATCCAGATGAACTGGATCCCCCATCAGTTCGGACTTGCCACTCAGAGTCGGATTTTTCTTCCTCTATGTCTACAACGTCCTCTCAGAATGAAACTCCACTAAAAAATCAGGTAGCACCTGTGCTTTGATCTCATTTCGCGGTTCAAACTCGATATCAAAATCTTCGAGTTCTACCGACCACTTAGTTATCCTTATGGACAAATCGGGTCTTTGTAACATGCTTTTCAAAGGAAAAGATATTCAAACCACCACCGTATGAACTTGGAAGTAGGGCCTCATCTTTCGAGCTGATGTTACTAGAGCAAGTGCTAGCTTTTCTAACTTAAGGTATGTATTTTTCCCATCTAAAGACTTTTGCTTACGTAATAGAATGGTCTTGGAACGCTCAATTCTTCTCGGACTAAAACCGAGCTGACTACGAAGTTGGATACCGTTAAGAAGAGGAACAACTTCTCCCCCGGACACGGATTTGTCAGTATTTCTGGGGATGATAGATGTTGTTTGATGTGGTTAAAATCATCGGAGCATTCTTGAGTCCAATCGAAATGGTTCGCTTTCCTTAGCACCTAGAAGAAAGGGGCACATTTATCCGACGATATGGAAATGAATCTGTTTAAAGCAGCCAACCTTCCGGTTAAATTTGCACCTCCTTGATCGTTCTAGGAAGATCCATAGTACAAAAGGAATTTAACTGCACCGGATCAGCTTCGATGCCCTGCTCACTGACTATGTAACCTAAGAATTTTCCAGATCTTACCCAAACATGCACTTTTCTGGGTTCAACTTTAGATTTCTTTTGGGCAGATTGGCGAAAGTTTCTTCTAGGTCAGCTAAATGATCCTTCTCTCTGAGGCTTTTAACTAACATTTCATTAATATAGACTTCTATATTTCTTCCAATTTGACTCTCGAACACCTTGTTCACTAAACGTTGGTATGTTGCCCCCGCATTCTTTAGTCCGAATGGTATAACTCTATAGCAGTGTAGACCCCTTCCGGTGATGAAAGTCGTGCTCTCATGATCCCTCGGGTCCATCCGAATTTGATTGTAACCAGCGTATGCGTCCATAAAAGACAATAAACAATTTTCGGATGTAGAGTCCACCAATTGATTTATTCTTGGGACCGGAAAATGATCTTTAGGGCAAGCCCTATTCAGATCAGCGAAGTCTACACACATCTGCCACTTGCCATTTGGCTTCTTCACTAAGACTGGATTGAACGTCCATAATGGATATTGTGACCCGCAGATGTGGCCCACTTTTGTTAAACGGTCTACCTCTGCCATTATTGCTTCAATTTTCTCTTAGGAAAAATATCTACGCTTTTGAATGATCGGTCGAACACTATTTCGTATAGCCAACCTGTGACATATGACCTCTTTTGGTACCCCTGTAACGTCTTCTATACACCTAGCAAACATATGTAATTTGGTTGACAAAAATATGAGTAAGCTTTCTTTTACCTCAGGTGATAGTCTTCTTCCTATCTTGAGACTTTTTCCAGGGCTGAACTCATGGTCCTCGAAGCCTTCATCAGGGACCATGAACCCAGGGGACTCCTTCGGATCATCAATAGTATCATAATTCGAAGGAGGCCCCTAGCCATTTTTCTGACTTGATCTTACGGTTCCAATATTGCTTCCCACTACGTACTTCAAACATTGGTGGATTGTAGACGACACAACATGCATTTTAGACAACCATGATCTTCCGAAGATGGCATTGTACGATGTGGGTGCATCTACCATGATGAACAGTACCGTCACTATTTTCTTAAACGGCCCCCTGCCCAGGTCTACCATTCCCTCGAATTCTCCAACGACGTCCGCAGTCGCACTAGTAAATCCCATTATCGTCCTGTCGGACCGTAGGATGGTTGGAGGATTGGTTATCTTGTTGTAGGTTGTCATGAACATAATGTTGGCGGAACTCCCCTTATCAATCAAAATTTTTCTTATCTCGTTTCCAACAATCTCTGCTCCGATTACCACTGCGTCCTCATGTGGACCACCACTTCCCTCATGTCGTCATCTTTGAAGCAAAGGATTTGTGATGGATTCCGGTAAAGGTGCAATGAGGCTCACGCCTCCAACTGTGTTGCCAAACTAACGATATGCCTCTTCCTCGAGTAGTTTGATACACCTACTATTGTATCCCCCCCGAAAATGGTTAGTGACTCAAAAAATGAACATAACTCACTGACCTTTCCTCTGGGGATTAACTCCTCTATGCCCAGCTTCGGATCAAGATAATTTGTTGCAACATCAAACGCATCCACACATTATTCTTCGATCACATTGGAAATCATCATGGTATCATCTCGCTTTGGAGCGACTTCTTGTTTTGGTACCACCGCGGTATTCTTCTTGACAAAGTCAACCAACTTTCCATTCTCTATTAAGTTTTGGACTTCTTTCTTTAGAGCCACACAGTCCTTAGTCTGATGCCCGATGTCATCATGGAACTGATAATATTTGTTCTTCCTATCCGTCCTCGGAGTCTGAAGAGGAAAAGGCTTCCGGAAGTACACATTTGCACGTGCCTTTTCGAAAATAGTGGAGACACACTCAGTCAACTCGACGTAATGAGCTGGTCGGACCCACCTGTTCGAAGTCGGTCTGACATACTATTGAACTGATTGACCTGTCTGTTGATACTGTTAGTTTTGAGTCGCCCGTTGAGGGGTCATATTCGTTGCTTGAACTATTTGAGCTCGTCGGATAGTTGTGACCGATTGGGTAGCTTGTGGTCGGAAATTTACCGTCGTCATACTAGTTCTGGCTAAGTTTGGATCCTGATAGAATTGAGACATGGATTCTATCTCTGAGGCCTTGGTTTCCTTGACTAAGATTATTTTTTCTATCTGATCTAATAAAGCTCCAAACGCCATCGCTTGTGTTTCAGCGGCATTATCTTTCATTACCCCCGGAAGAAGACCCATTCGGAAGGCAGCCAATGCTACCTTGTCCTCGCAATACTCCATGTTCTACTTGACTTGGATGAATTACTTGGTATATTCTTGCAAACTTTCTCCGACCATCTGTCGACAATAAATGATGGTATCTCCGTTGGCACAAAATTTCTTACTTCCGACGAAGTGCTATCGGACCATACTCCAGAACATGTCAAAATTCTTTATGCACCCTTGAGGCAGTCGATTGTATCACTTAGAAATAGCGTTCTTGAACGTCTGAGAGAATGCTCTACGTAACAACTTGTCGTCATCATCTTAGTTAATCATGAAGTTCTTGAACTGCTCAATATGGTTGTCAGGATTCTGGGTCCCATCATAACCCAACCCATGACCCTAAAAATTAACTATAAATACCTCAAGAGATTTCATTAATGAGGAGGGGGGAGGACAGAGAATTAACTATGCTAATAAATAAGGCACTTTAATATCTCACTACATTCCACAAAATATTAAACACTTCTCGACCAACTACTAAGAATACCCTCCGTCGTATTTTATCTTATCAGATTGGCGACCATAGTGGGACCAACTCCAAGATGCCTTTGGAAAAAAGATTCAGAAAGATAAGAAAGTAGATTATATGTGGAGAGGAACAGAGGTCGGTTAATCATTGCATAGATCGGTTATTGAGCGTCTGTTTGTCGTCCGATGTTAAACATGTATATTTGTTGATTCTGGTAAAATCCATCGATTTAGCCAAGGGCATAATTGGAGGTAATCCCTTTTATAAGCAAAGAGTTTATCCTAAGTTGTTTTGGAAGTTGTGAGTTCTTTATAAGAAATAAAAATGGTTCATGTTTTATTATTTGTGTCTGTTTCTCGTGGATGTAAGATTTCTTCACACTACAAACCACGTTAAATTTGTTTTGTGTGTGTTTAGGTTTACTATTATTTTTTCATTATTGCTTTGTTGATTTGGACGCATATCTAATCTTTGAGTGCGAGCCGTAGTTGTTTGGCTTACCTGTTATTGTTATAAAGTTAATACTACCATCAAGTAGATATCGGCTAAAACAGTTGAGTTTCGACCATCACTATCCGATCATCGGTTGTTTTGCTAAAATTTGATTGTTCTTCGTCATTAAAAAAAATACTAGGAAGAGTGTACTTAACAATACATTTATCAATAAATTTCCAACTCCATAGATTATTAAAGATCTAAATATAATAATGATACAAGTTATAGTGTAAATATTGGTTCATAGATTAATCATTCATAGAAGATCAATGAAGAAATAAAATCTATATATCCATTAAATTTTATTTTTTTCAACTTTTTATTAAAAACACACATAGCTGAACATATATAAAGTAGCTTAATTAATAAAAATATGATATATATTTTTTGAATTGTAACAATTATTTTTAAAATTAACTAATTCAAAACTTTTCTTTTTTTATATTTAATGAGTCATAGAAGGAATTTAACTTCGAATAAGAAAAGTGGGGAGATCTCTCACTTCTCTAAATGTTGAGAAAATACACAATTTTCCTATAACTGGGTCAATAGAATAATCATAAAAAAGAGTGAAATAAAAACACACAAATATTAAACAAAGTTTAACAAATTATGCTTATGTGTCCAGACCTGTTGTAAATTTAATCTATTAGAAAAGACTCTGTAATTTTGTCTTTTCGACACGCTCACAAAACCTAATTATTGCTTTATATAAAGTTTAACATAGAAAGGAAGAAGAAACAATTGATATGGTAATTAACACTGCTTAATGAGCTATTAATGACTCACTAAATTATTCCACTAGTCTCTCAGAATTTAGAAGTCCTTCAGGCTCCTCGTCTAACAATACTAGTGATGAATGGATCACAACAATTTGCAGCAGATCTTTCTGTTCATGTTACTCTTGTAGACAAACTCAAGTTGAACACATCTTTTGTTTTTCAATGGTTTGTGTCTCTCTCAACATATTAACTGGTTTTTGCTTCTTTGGATCTAGTATAATATTAACACCTTATCTTCCAATAAAGATTTGATTAAATTATAACGAAGACCGATATTCTTGGTTTTCGAATAAAAATTTAAATTATTCGTCAAATAAATTGTACTCTGACTATCACGATTCAGAACATTTTTCTTCTGTTTGAATCCCAACTCGGTTAAGAGACCTTGAACCTATATCATATATTTACTGGCTTCGGTCACTGCTACATACTCAACCTTTGTAGTTGAGAAAGTGATAATTTTCTGTAACGTTGACATCCAAATAAGAGTTGTGGTTCTAATAGTGAATATACAATTTGCGGTACTTTTTCAGTTATTTACTTCAGATCTAAAATCTGCATAGACTTAGCCTTGTATCTTTAACTCACCCTTACCAAAGTACAAAGACTTTCTCGTGGTACTTAGTAGGTAACTCAAAATCCATTATACAACTTCCCAATGAATTTTCCATGGGTTTGACATAAATCTGCTCACCATTTCACTGCATGATCAATGTCTGGTCTCATACACACCATTGCATACATCAAATGTCTAATAGTTGGGGCGTAAGGAGTCTTATCCCTGGAGTCTTCCTCATTTTCCATCTGAGGCGATTTCACCTTGGATAAACGAAAGTGACCTCCTAATGGTGTATTAACTGGCTTGGCATCACCCATGTGAAATCTCTGTAACAAACGATTAATGTACTCTAGCTGAGATAACTAGAAAGCTCTTCTACGCTTATTTGTGATTTTCATTCCAATAATCTTCTTCACTGGACCAAACTCCTTCATGTCAAATTCTTTTGACGATTTTTGCTTCAATTTTCCAATATCATCTATGTATCAACCTACTAATAACACATCATCAACATAGAGTAGCAAAATGATATAACTGCCTTATATATTTTGAAATAACAACAATGGTCAACATTTCACTTCTGCAAACTCTCTTTGTGCAAATAACCGTCAAATGTTTTGTACCATTGTCTTGGGGCTTGTATTAGACCATACAAACTTTTCTTTAGTCTGCATACCATATTTTGTTTCCCTTCTTTTAAAAAACCTTCTGGTTGATACATGTATATATGCTCATCCAAATCACTGTGAAGAAATATAGTCTTCAAGTGTAACTGTTCAAGATAAAGGTCTTCAATGCAACACTACTCAACATAGGTATAACAATATGGAGTTTCACAACTGGAGCAAAACTATCAATGTAATCAATTCCATCATTTTGATGCAATCCTTTGACTACTAGTCCGGCTTTGTATCTCTTAGAGCCATCATGCTCGTCTTTCACCCGGTACACCCATTTGTTATGAAGTACCTTCTTACCCATGGGTGACTCAGCTAGTTCCTATACATGATTTGAGATTAAGACTTCAATTCATTCTTTTATTGCAAGATCTCACTTGCTAGCATCGGTGGTCTGACAAGATTCATCATAGCATTCAGGCTTCTCTTCATCGGTCAGCAAAGAGAGTTGAAGTATATTTTGTTGGGCACATGGAATCGAGAAGATCTCCTCAAGACAGAAGATGCTACAGACGGTTGTAGTGTGTCGGACTACTGTGTATTACTTTGTCCAACTGATTCTCTTTATTAAGAACTTGATTTGATTGGCTCCGTTTCTTGATTATATAGAACATCTTCAGCATTTACATGCACTGGCCCACTCGGTCCTGAGTCTTTTACGTCTATTTTATTCATATTCTTGTACATTACTTATTCATTGAAGATCACATCTTTCTTCAAATCACCATCTTATTTTTCTCATCCTAAATACGGTAGCCAAACTCGTCTTCTCCATAGCCGATGAGGGTGCATTCTTTTAATTTGGGATCAAACTTGTTCATACTTTGATCATTGATATTCACGTATGTCATACAGCCAAAAACTTTTATATGTGATAATGTTATATTATTACCACTCTATACCTCATTGGGTATTCAATGTTATAAGGACTTGGACATTGGTTGATCAAGTAAGCTAATGTGTTTACTTCTTTTGTCCATAACTAATTTGGTATGTGTGACTGCCTATGTAAGCTTGTGCCTCTTTCCTTAAATGTTCAGTTCATATGATCGACAATACAATTGTTGAGGTATACCATGCACGGTTCTCTCCATCCTCATCCCTTACTTATAGTAAAGCTTCGTGAAATTAATGTCCTCATATTCACCATCATTTTTAGTTATGAAGTGTTTAATCTTTGGACCTGTCTCATTCTCAACCATAGATTTCCATCTCCTAAAAACATCAAACACTTCAAATTTATTATTTAGAAAATAAACCCACACCTTTCACGAATGATAATCTATAAAATTTACGAAGTAGTGTTTCCCTCTTATAGATGAAACTGTTGTTAGCCCTCAAACGTTTGAGTCAACAAGCTCTAATTTTTTATTGGGGTTCTGCAACGTGTCTGAAAATTGACCCTTTTCTAGTTTTCAAAGTATGCAATCTTCACATATGTCTATATCAATTGAATGTAGACCAAAACTTTTACCCGTCGAGTGCATAGTTTTCATTCCTTTCTCCCTCATGTGGCCAAGTCTCTTTTGCCACATATTTGGATTTTCATTTCCTTCTGCTATTGCAATTGGGCGGCGCGTCTGTGCTATCTTGTAAATAGTACCACTCTTCTTACCACAAGAAATAATCATTGCTCCCTTTAAAATCTCACAACTATCATCATTGAAGATATTAGTGTAGCATTCGCTAGCCCACTATCGTACATAGATTAAGTTCTTTTTTAGATCGGGGATATGCCTGACATGTTTCAGCTCCTAGACAGTCCAATTCAAATTAATTTTCACATTATTGTTATCAATTATATCACAAGGTTGATCATCACCAAGATATACATTTCTGAGGTTACTAATGACATACCTCTCAAAGAATTCTTTATTTTAAGTAGCATGTAACGGTGCTCCACAGTCTAACACCCAAGATTCTTCACTGCTCTCCAAGGAGCATAGCAGTTCATCATCTCCTTATGGAGTGACATTTTCCTATGTTTTTTTTCTCCCAATCATTTGGTGCTCTCTTGCACTTATTTATATAATGTCTGCTCTTCCCACAGTTCCAACATTCGATGCTTCTCGTCCTCTTAGCAATTTTAGGATTTTAAGGCTTGGACCTCTAATCTATTGATCTACATCGGTCGTTCGATTTACCGCGTCCATTCTCCCTAGTTAAATTGCTTCATCTCGGCTTTGTATGTAAGACTAAGGATATTGAGGACTCACACGATTATCTCATTCAAATCTCTGCACTGATATTTAGGTCATGAATATCATCCAATATTATTTTATTACGTCGTGACGAGTTACTCATATTTGTGGCAGTAACATTCCACCTATCTTGTAGGGAATACAAGAGTATCAATGCTCGCACTTCTTCATCAAAATAAATTTCAATTGAACTCAACTAAATATTGATTTTATTGAGTTTATTAAAGTGTTGAGCTACCAATGGGCCTTTCAGCATTCGCAAATTGAATAAGCGCCTCATGAAGAGAACTTTGTTGGAGACTGATAGCTTCTCATACATATCATAAGACCTACCGTGGTTGTTTCCTTTATGATTTTGAAAGAAACATTACATTATAGTATCAATCGGATGAATCGAAGGGCTTGTCAAACAAGAAGAGACCATTCTTCATTTCCCATACTCTATGGTTTCTTTTTTTAGAAGGGTTTATAAAGTTTTCTGTTGGTATAGATAATATTCAATATGCTTCTTCCAAAACGCCAAACCTGCACCATCAAACTTTTCGAGTCTCGCGTTTTCTTCATCTGAAGTCATTGCTCCCACTCAAATCTGACTTCTTTTGGATCGGTACCAATATGGATCTATAATACTAGTTTTTTCGAAAATAGCCAATTCCCTATAATAAGATCAATGAGAAAACACACAATTTGTTAACGAAGTTCATCAAATTATGACTACGTCTCCGGACCTGCTACAAATCAATTTTATTAAAAAGAACTTTGTGACTATATCTTTTCGATACAATCGCAAAGCTTAGTTATTGGTTTTATATGGAGTTTAACACACAAAGGAAGAAGAAACTATTACACGAGTATTTCACTCTCCTTAATGAATCATGAGTGTCTCACTAAATTATTTCACAAAATCTCTTAGAATTCAACACTCCTTCATCCATCTCGTATAACAATAATAGTGTTGAATGGATCACACCAATCTGCAATACCTATCAAAATTCGCAATACATTGGCGTACAATATACAATAGATAATATCTAAATTATAGTACGACACAAATACTGCTTATAAGACCCCTCGCCTAACCCTAACAACTCTTTGAACGCAAAAATGAAATATAGGACGTCATCATCATTATGATTTGTATTTACAATTGAAGTATATTTTAGTACGACACATATATCTGCTTCTAAGACCCCTCCTCTAACACTCCCAGCTGTTCAAAACGAAAATAAAATCTATGATGCCATCATCATTTCGATTTATATTTATAATTAAAGTATATTTTAGTACTTCAATTTTATTTATTTGAAAAATGTTATATGTCTAAATCTAGAGAAGGAACGAGGCTTCTGGCAGATACCTATCAATAGCAAGGTAAAAGGTAAACATGTGTTGTTTTAAGCCGAACTAGGTGCAAAGGGTACAAAACTAATCATCTAACAGCATCAGTTACACAAAAACTAAGTATTGTACGTGGCTATAAGCCTATAGCTATAAAACTAGAAAAATCACTCTTGGGGCCCTCCATTCAGATCAAGCAGTCTGGATATAGTTGATCTTTCAGTTGAACGGTGAATTTCCAGTTTCTGTCTTAGTTCCTCGTAAAGCGCAGGATTAAGTTGTCGAGTGGCGTCTAATGCGTTCTTAATCACATTATACCCGTATCCATTTTTCACCATCTGTAAAAGCTGATCACTACCAATTATATCCATAACTACGATATCCATCCCAACACTACGAATACACTTGTCAACAACAAAACTACTATTTCTATGTAACGCCAACTTGACATAATTTCCTTCAAGCCTGTGGCAAATTTCGGTGCAAATCATCGGATCCTCAATCGATAATATCTCTTGGACAACAGGAGTACCGTACAGATTTTGAGCGAGAATAACCATGTTATCGGCGATTAAATTGATGAGTTGGTATCGACAGGGTCCGCTAGTATAGTGAATGATGTTACATGCTTCCGAAAAACAGTCTTCTATTACATCAGCACCTCTACGGATCATCACTAGACGGGAGAATAGAATGATAACCACGTTGATGATGGGTACAACTTGGACCGAGGAGTGTAAGGAGTTGATTACTTGACGGACCGCATATGAACCATATTCATGAGTCGACACGGTAAAAAACAACTCAATATCCGATGATAGCTTTTTTGCAATAAGACCGAGCTCGTAGCCGTCGCAACAATTGTTGATTTTCTTGAATACTTTGGAATTAGTCATTATATGTTGCAAATTCGAATGTGATCCACAGAAACTTTAGACCCAACATCTAAGTTCATCTCGTACTAACAAAACAAGAAATGGTGAAATTATAAATTAAATCAATTAAAGCGATTGTAAATATTAGAATATATATATATATATATATATATATATATAAACCTTCTAGGTCTTTTTTCTGGTTCATAATACTAATAAATAGAGAATCTTTATCTTAATTTTACACTTACACAGTATATTTACAAACAAACAAAAATCTCTATTTTATCAAATAATATTAAATATGCTCAAATTATCTACAAATTATTAAAAAATAAAATAATAAATGGAATTTATATAAGTTCAAACCTTGTGGATTGCGGGATTTTGGGGCAGGAACATTGTCAAAGGTGACACTTACTGGTTCTCCTGAAGGATTTGGACACCATAGATTATAATCCAAAAGTTCAAAAGTTTTTCCTCCTCCTCCTCTGTCAGACCCAAGGACACACGGGTCAATATAGAAACAACGAACTGACATTGAGAACTCAGTTTCTTTTATGAATAATGTGTTTGGAAGGTGAGAAAACACACGAGCAATTCCTGAGAAAATAGAAGAAGGCAGGTACGATTCAAGATTCATTTTGTGTATTTACATATATATATATATATAGAAGAAGGCAAGATTACTTCATTAACTAACTCTAACTAATTCTCAACTGATTTTATCAAATACAAAATTCTAATTATACGGTTAGCAGTAAAACTGCTATAATTTGATTATTTCTCGTTCTAGAAATCGAAGAGTTTTACCTCAAACAAAGATGAATAAGGATTCACTAATTGAGGTTAAAGTTGGTAAATGCCCAAACTATGCTAAGTATAATAATTTGTTAAAGAAGAATTTATAGTCAATATATTATCTCTACTAAATACAAAATTATTTTATTTCTTTATTGTTTAACTAAAATAAAAAATATCAATTCATCATATATATATATAATTTCCTTACCGAGTGTTCTACACCCTACTTAAGTAAAAAAATTATTTTTTAATTGATTCATCATAGTTTTTATACCTAAATTTATTTAGATAGTTATATTTAATAGAAATTTTTTTATACCACATGTTACATCATTTATTTAATATATTATTCATCTCGTCTAATATATCATTCATCTTTCATTATTCAGTTACCAAATAATCATGCCATTGGTTAGAAAATCAAAATTATGACAACAATCCATAAGGTAATCAACCTGACCTCGGTGACACTAGTACCTCATATAACTTTATCGTGCAGTAGTAGCTCAGAAAACAGATTTTCTATCTTAAATGTTAGTCCAGAGAATATTGATCCGCTAGAAATCGATCCAACATCATTATCTCCTATCAATTCTAATATCTAAAGAAATATTTTGAATTTTTTTTATTACTCCCAACAAACCTTATAAATACTTTAATTTTAATATCAAAGAAGATGGTCAACATTTAGACAAAACTAAACAAACCTCGAATAACTTCTTCTAACAAAGATGAAGAGACGGAATTTGGCTTCTTTAACCTATTATTTTTTCGACAGACTTTTTATCTAAGTTGAAGATAAAAGAGAAGAAAACAAATTTGATTTAAATATGATGTTCTTCACAACATCAAAGTGCGCATCCATCATGTCATCGCTGATGAAGTCTGTTTTGGTATTCATCATGTCATCGCTGATGAAGTATGTTTTCTATAGAAAAAATAGATGGGTTTATTAAGTTCCCCTTTTATCCTAAAATTTTAGAATTTCACCGACAACGTAGAATATCTACTAGCCAATTTACTCCAAACCACTAACGTACAATTTTCAATATTATTATAGCCTATGTATAGGTAAAAAACAATTTGATTTTTTTAACATAATACACGAAAGTACGTTCGACAAAGTTTTTTTTGTCTCTTTTGTATTACTTTACTGCCTAAAAAATAGAAGTATATTTCTATCATCAAATCATGGTTGGAAGCAAACTATGTTACCAGCACTATGAAGCCTATAATTAATTGAACTTACAAGCGAAGCGGAAAGGTATTGGATTTCAAAAAATGTGTTTGATTTTTAACATATTATTAACTTTTATTCTTTTATTTTTTTCATATACTCATCATAACGGTTTTTAAACATTTCATAAACCAAATAAACGTTTTTAGAGATCGAAAAAAGTAACTTCCAACAAAACTACTTTCACGAACTCTCAATCGTCGCTTAATCTATTTGTGAGGAAACATTCATAATATTTTTACTAATTAAAATCTGTTTCACTCGTTGTTTTGACCACTGAAAGACTTCTTTATCTCTGACTATTATAATATAATGGATGTTAATATTAAAGCTCCTGCAAAAAAATAAAATTAATCGACGCTATAATTGACCCTTTTGGGATGAAAGTGATGGGAAATTGATCTCAGCATTTTTAAACAAAAAAGCCCTTAAAAATAAAAAAAACTAAAGAAAACAAATTGCATCGATCTGTAAAAAAAAGGTCGCGGTACTTCAACAGCTAGTTTATTCAAAACTCAAAAAGTCATGGACAATTATAATTTCACCCTTTGAAAAAACCAGTTATAATTTATCATGCTAAATTTATCGATAAAATTGCTCCTTCCGCTCCCGTCGAAACCCGTAACTATTACTTTATTGAGTATACCATATATATTGAGTTTGTGGCATGCTAAAACTAACATTAAAACTATTATGTTATCAAATATTGTTATAGGTGGCTCGTCGTTACAAGGTTGAGAAACCTCTACTTGTCAATTTGTACTTAATATCCGAAAAACTACTCATCAAACATTTCCAATGTTATTCTTCATCTTCGTCCAATTGAACTTCAAATGAATGTAGAATATTTTCTAACTTATTTATATTAAGTTATAAACTATTTTCGCATAGTTCGTTCATACTTTCCGACATACAATTCTCTATAATAAAATGATATTTTTAAATAATGCAATGTTACTTTTAATTCAGTTTAGTAACTAATGGATATAAATATAACAACATAGGAATACCATTATTAACGATTAGAAAATGGAAAAAGGGCAACCTTCATGAGAAAAAAGTCATAAATTATTTGAAATCACAATATAGAAAAATGTCCAAACTTCAAATCTCAGAAACTCAATAGAAAGAAGAAGTCAAAACAATGAAAAGTTGATTTTGAGGCTGCCATAAAGGCTAAAGAAGTTAATGTTGAGGAAATAAATAAAATCATGATTAATGGAAGTTTGAAACAAGCTACATAGGTGATAAAATAATGTGGCCAGTTGATCTTAAAGAAACTTCTTAAGAACAACATATGTGGAAAAGTCTTTTTGGAGTTATACTTGGATGAAGATCTTAAAGACTATCAATTTTTATGTTGTAAAGAACACGAAAGTACTATTGGAACTCAACACATCACCAATACTTATGTCAAGGCTAACATTTTTGTGTCCAAATTTTTCTATAAAAACAAAAACGACATAAATGATGATGTACAAAAAAGACTAGGGCTGTCAAAAAAATCCAAAAAATCCGATATCCGACCGAAATATTCGATATCGAATCCGAATAAAGCGGATAATATCCGTATTCAGAAAAAAAAAAACGGATAATATTCGTATCTGAAAATAGCGGATATGGATATAGTCATATCCGTATTCGAAATATTCGATATCCGAATTTTATAAATAAATAAATATAATTTTTTTATATTTAAGCATATTTTTTAGCTATCCCACATTGTAAAAAACAAAACAAATTACTAAAAAAGTTGGATATAAATATAGAGGGTTGATTATTTATAAAATTTATCTTATCCCACATCTAAAGTTTGAAAAAAGAGTTGCTACCAAGCTGTTTTAAAACACATGGTTGCTTTTCATAACAAGTATATCTTTTTTAGTCTTGTAACTCTTATCCCACATTTAACATATGGAAAAGAAATGCTACCAACTTTTCTATAAAAGACATGGTAGCTTTTCAAAATAAGTATATTTTTCTTAGTTTCATCCCACATCTAAAATGGGTTAAAAAATTTAGTGGAAATTCGGATTCGGATATTATCCTATCCGGATAATCTCCGTCGGATACGGATTCGAATGTTGTTTTTTATAATACTTCGGATTCGAATAGTGATTTCAGATTTCGGATTCAGATTCGGATATAAGCATATTCGTATCCGAAATATCCGTTTGACAGCCCTAAAAAAGACCCTTACAGATAAAGACCTAAAACTTTTATGAGACTTTATACCTTAAATACCCTTCTATATAAAATACAGTAACCAATTTCTCTTTCTATGTTTTATTTAATTTTAATTTTTAAAGGTCCGTATCTTTTAAGCCGTAACTCGGAAAAAGAGTTCGAAAATACTATTGGTTTTCCTTTTAAGACGAACAAAACTAGTAACATTCATGATATGTTTTGAACTTCTTTTTAAACAAAATTACACACGTTTTTCAGTTATATGGTTTCGCATCTAGTGATTGGTTTCGCATCTATCAAAATAAAGAAGGTTTCGCATCTATCAAAACAAAGAGGTTTCTCATCTAGCAAAATAAAGTAGGTTTCGAATCTATCGAAATAAAAAAGGTTTCGCACCTATCAAAATAAAGAAGGTTTCGCATCTATCAAAATAAAGAAGGTTTAGCATCTATCAAAATAAAGGAGGTTTTGCATCTAGCAAAATAAAGCACGTTTTGCATCTAGCAAAATAAAGAAGGTTCCGCATCTAGCACAACAAAACAGGTTTCACATCTATCATAACGAAGAAGGTGTTGCATCTTCTTCGCTAAACCTCTATACATTTTAAAACTTTAAAAGTACGTATCTTTTAAACCGTTACTTTAAAAAAATATTTTCTTTAGAACAAATAACGTTTCACATCTATCAAAAACATGTTTTTTACATCTACCATTCCAGAAGAATAACATGTTTCGCAACTATCAGTAGGTACGGATACAAACGTTTCGTATCTTCTTCCCCGAATCGTTTTACTCGACACAAAAATCTCAGAAACTCAACACAAACTAAATTCGACGAAAAACTAATTGAAACACAACAAATAAACTACATTAGCAACATAAAAATTAGATAAATACCAAGAATCAGAAACAAAAACATATCTCATAGTACTTCTAGTATTCCGAAATCAAAATTCGACTTACCACACACAAATCGACTTATCTAAACAAATATCCAAAATCAAACTTCGAAATCAACTAAAAATACAACAAAAACATACGAAAACCAAAGAAAAACAAAAAAATTGAGTTTAAAAAAATGAAGAATCACCTAAGATTAGAGATATTCTATTCACGTAGAGAGAGAGAAAAACAATTGGGAAAAAAATTGAAGTATGGGTCTAAAAGCCTTTTATATAAATGAACAAGGATATTTAAGGAGTTAATGGGTCTTCAATGATAAATATTTTACGAAAACGAATCTTTTTTGGAGATATATAAAAATATGGGTCTTAAGTGCATAATATTTTGGGTATTAGGTCTTAAATGGTACTTTATCCTTATTTTAATGGTAATCTACTTATTTTCATTTTCCAATTAACTTTTTCTTTTAAACCTAATAAAACGATAACAAAAGTGAATGTGTGAATTTTGGTTATACAAAATATAATCTGATGGTTTTATAATTTTTACAAATGCGCTATCAACCGTTAGTAAGCTGTTGAAGGATATGAACTGAAACCTTATTATAAACGACGAAAATTTAGGATTATGACTGAAGGGTATAAACCAAAACATGTGTACAAAATATGAAATTTTTTAGGATTATGATTTAAAAAAACAGAGATAGATGTATCAAAGATGACACGTCTAATTGTACAAAATATAATATATTTTATTCTTGACTATCCATATTAATATAGTCCATTAGTTGAGAATAGATTGACCTTAATAGCGATATATATGTATTAAATTTGTTAATTATATGTATATTATTTATTATTACCCATATGATACAATAACACTATAATATTAAACTTTGTTTCAATTTGAAACCATAATTATATTGGAGACTTATGGCCCAATATTTATAGTGTCAGATTTATAAACATTTCTTCAAGCCTACATCAATCCAGCTAGTATATACAATATATGTTTTATGTGACACTTTTGATTACTTGTTGGTCTAATATATTTATAGATTGTTATATTTAACTCCTTTAACTTCTAATTAAAACAATTTGGATACTTTAAATTCTCCACGGATGAGAAATTTTGATTCATGATATTTTTAGAATCTCCCACTTGGATCATTACATAATATAAAGTGTGTCCACAAAATTATGCAATATAATACTGTTTTCTTACATGTAACCCAACATACCATATCAATTTAGATGATCGCTAACAAAGATCTAACGAGGTACGCCCACCACTTATCGACACGTGACCATTCCCTATATAATCATATTATCAACCATCCTTTAAATTAAATTTGACTTTTCGTTGAGTGAATAATAGAATTGACACGAACTCGTAATCATTTTGTATCAATTTATAAATTGTCCTACTGTACCGAATTTGTGATTCCTAATTTAATAAACTTTAAATTCAAAAAATATGAAGAAGATAAATCAGGATTTAGTTAACCAATAACATGCATACAAATCTAAAACGATTATACAATATGAAACATATATGATTCATTAAAACTGTAATTAATAAAAAATTTAGACTCAAACTAAATACTCTCTCAGCAATGAAACCGATGTAAATAATATGTTCATAAAAGAGTCAGGAGAGTAATTCCTTAATGTAAGGATCTCCTATGTGCTCAACCAAAATTTCATAATTTTGGATTCTCTTTTTAATGCACATAAATTTGATGTCTATGGGTGTAGATTTATTTGTTCTACTATTGTTATTTGAGAAAAATAAATTCGGTCTACTAGTTATAGTACAATAAGAGTGATCTTCTGTTTCCTTTTATATTTTGCAATCGTATGACAAACGTTATTAGTCGTATGCATGTTTTGACGCTTCAAAACATGCGGACCACTACTTGAAAAATCAACTTCCACAATGAGGTAGAAGATGGGAAAATCTTCGTAAATATGTTGCTAAAGTGTGTTTTGCTAGATGATTTACAAATGGTACTCTAACAATATTTATACCAATGGTTTTTATTAGTTTAAAAAAATCAAAATAACAATTATTTACCAATAATATTTATATAGGAGATTCCCATGTAAGTCTCAATATTAGTTCAAAATCAATATTTGATGTCAAATAAGATGATTATCGAAATTTAATACCAAGCATCTACCAAAATACTGTAATACCCTTCTTGTTAATATTATCCACTAACTTGTAACAATTTTTGTTTTCCTTTTTCTGTAAAGTTTGTATCTTTTTATTTATAATTCCAAAAATAAAACCAAAACCACCGTTGTGTTTATATTTATGAGATGAATCAAACAAGTGGTTTATATGATATATTTCGGAAATAAAAAATTAAAAATGCTAAAAAAATTAGGTTAATAATGTTAAAAATTTAAAACTGATAATTAGTAGTAAAATAGCTAATTAGCAGTTTTAGTTAAAAACAAAATGCTAGTTCTTTATGCTAAATTAAAATTGCTAATTGGCCGTTTTAGTTCTTTTAAAGCTGCTAATTAGCAGTTTTAGTTCTTTTGAAACTGCTAATTAGATTTATTAATTTTTGTAATACCGCTAATTAGTAGTACTAAAAAATCCAAAATATCAATATTGTTGTGTGCACCAAAAAATCTAAAACGGTGTTTTACTATGATAACGAGTATTTAGTTAAAATTATACCATAACTAATCAGAATTAACCCTTGTTTAAAAGGTTATGAAAAGATAACTTTATTCAGCTCATCTAAAAAAGAATTTGACTGGATATCTAAATATACCCCTTTTTATGAGTTTGTCATAATACATGTTTCAAGTACAACCTGGATTTTAAAATCCAGTGGGGGCCATATGAAAGATGTGAAAGAGCAGAGCAAGAATATTTGAGGATCGTTTTATCTTTCAAGTGAATTAGTTGTCAGAAAACGGGCGGGCAATGCAGGCTTCACTTAAAGCTCATACCACTTGTTCCTTAATGTCTATCTCTGGCAGAACCAAGAAAAAGTACAACAGCATATTCAATGACCACCTGTGTATGGTGCCTGCATTTGCAATTAAGGAAGATCTTGCCTTGCAAGAAACTTGACAAATTTTGGTACAACATCTACTTTGATTACTTCCTCGATTGGAGGAATATGCTCGCTTAGTAATTTTTGAAACTGAATAGTGGCTTCTAGCTGTAAACCATGATCGCCGGAAGTCACTCCTTGTACCATCAAAGGTATGCTTTCCAACTTTTTTTATGATGGCACCATTGTCAGAAGCATCCACATGCTGCTGTTGATACTGAGCCGGTGTACCTCATCATTGTCGACCTTTCTTGTAGGCCTTCATCCTCACCTATGTTTTGGTGCGGGGTTTCAGAGACCCATAACCGAGAATCAATTCCAGCTGCAGGGACCGAAACTAAAATAAACAATATTGTTTGGGGACTTTTATCAAACGTATTATTGACTCCCTTAGTTGTTGCAGTTCCAAGCTTCACAGTAGGACCTTCAAACTACAATATCAACGTATAGTAGGCTGAGACAACAAATAGGAATCGATAGAAAACAGATGACAAAACCATTAACTAGTGTTTTGAAGTTAAGTTCACTACCAACAAGATGGCGGGAGAATCAGCAACTACCACATCCCATCTACTAACACCGGAACAAATCCAAGAGGACTTAACATTTTAAACTCTCCAATTCCAATACACTTTTTCATAAATACTACAATTATTTGGTGAACATAGTATATATATATTCAATCGCTATACCACGAATGAACTTCTTCTTTTTTTGTACAACTATGTACTCGTAAGAAAGCCCTAAATCAAAACATAATTAATCACATATCAAAATTAATCTAAAAATTAAAATAAAAAACGTGATTAGAACCTTTAAGTTGCAGACCAAAGTAAGCATGATCGATGGACGGCGGTGGTATCGGTGGGCATGATCGATCAGTGAGAACTGAGAATGACAAATTTGATAAAAAAAAACATTATAGTAGAAAACTGGACTCGACCCATCGGGCTATTTTAAAAAGAAGGGTGTTTTGAGGTTTTTTAATTAATTTAGTGTTATTAATTATTAATGGTTTGTTGTTTGGTTCTTTTTAGAATTAGCTTAATTCGTATCTAAAAATGGGTTAATGCTCATTTAATACATATCTCAATAAAACAATTCCCTTTCAAGACCTAATTTTTGTTAATACCATAACTACCCTTAACCTGGTATATAAGCTTTATTTTGAGAATTAATGAGTATTTTTAGCCATGAACAATTTTGAATTTTGAATTTTGAACCAGCCTCCACACTCTCTCTCTTAACCCTCCCAAAACACCAGAACCACCTTCGACCTCCCCAAACCACCGGAACGACTTCGCCGACGCAACCGACATCAGCAGCACCTGTTACGGCGTCGGAGTATATGACTCTGAATCGGAGATCCGTCTGGATTATCGTATGCATCATGATACGGTACCAGAACTCGAAGATCTGGAGCGGGAGGATTGCGCCGGGAAAGAGAACGAGAGGTAGAGGAAACAAAAGAAGCTCGACTATATCGTCTGATTTGGAAGGATTAGTGTTGTGATGCTCCTCGGAAAAGGAAGAGGCCGAGCGCTGGAGCAAGTCCAACTTACGCCGGCGGCGGCGGTGGAATACCGGAGGTGGTGATACGAATACCTTGAGAATAACAACCTCGCTCGAACTCTTATTGGTAATTACAAAATGTTTTTCTACTTGCTCTTGCTCTTGTCTTATGGACCATGCTTAAACCATGTGTCCTGTATTTTTGTTTATGATATAGTAAGTCTATATTTAGTTGTTTGCAATGTATTTTTCGCTTAGATATCTTGTTCTTGAATGAAGTGGAGTTGAATTATCTAAGACCTTTTGACTCGCAGGAGGAGGCCACTGTAGTTTGCATTTTGATTGGGACACACGGTGTAGGATTTATGTTGGGATTGCACGTTGACTCGCCTACCTTCACGAGGAAGTACGGCCACACATTGTCCATAGAGATATTAAAGCAAGCAATATTCTTCTTGATAAAGACCTGACTCCCAAAATTTCATATTTTGGTCTTGCAAAGCTTATACCGCCCAACATGACTCACGTTAGCACTCGAGTTGCAGGAACGATGTAAGTTTCAAGCTTTTCTGGTACTATACGAATCACTAATCATTACTCATAGAACACTATTGTTCTGAAGCTTTTGTAAGATTACCTACCTGAATTTTGGTAGAAGGGTACGACTATAACTTATTTCAATGGACTTTCTAGTGTTTACAAAAGAATTAAGTTACATTTTTAACTTCTACTTGAGAATAATCAAGTTTATAATAGACATAGTTAATTCTTTCATTTCTGTTCTTAATGGATTATCTATATGTTAATATGCATTTGTTTTGGCAGAGGCTATCTAGCACCAAAGTATGCAATAGCGGGGCATCTGACACGTAAGGCGGACATATACAGTTTCGGCAGAGGCTATCTAGCACCAGAGTATGCAACCAACGATCCTATACTGCTGTATCTAGCAATGTCTTTATATCGTGTCTAGCAATGTTACACTATTGTATAACATTTCTCAAATTCGTGTATTTAAGTTGATTTATAAATTCAAATTTGGTTTAAGCGTGTCTACAGATGTATTTATTGTAAATGTCTACAGAGGTTGCTAGATACTCTACTAATTTGTTGAATGTCATTGCGATTTTCGATTGTATATATTGCTAGCTAAGACATCTTGCTTCATTGGTTTGCTGATATTGATAGATACAGCCGCATATCATTGCTAGATACCTTATAACGATATTGCTAGATACAACATCTGAACATTGCTAGATACAGTATAACGACTTTGATAGATGCAGCATCATTTGTAGTTGCATTGAAATTAAGTTTTTGATGCCACATTGCTAGATACAGTGTAATACCTCTGCGATTGTAAGCTTACAATGATATTACTAGATACGTATATATGAAGTTGCTAGATACAGCATTTTCCAGACATGAACATTCCATTAACATGAAGTACATGGACGTCATAATCAGCATCAAAACAATGGTAGATGGGTTATAACGAGGTTGATAGATACAACCGCATATCATTGCTAGATACCTTATAACGATATTGCTAGATACAACATCTGAACATTGCTAGATACCACCTAACTGATCTATGATTTCAAGAACTCTACCTCAAGACTACCCATGGTGCTCACTTCTCTTGCTTCTCTAGCTTCTCTTGCTTCTCTTGCTTCCGGTACAAAACCACAACTATATATCATTTCTAGATGCAACACTTTTTAGTTGCTAGATACGACATATGGACATTGATAGATACTTGAGTATAAGTCTAATATATATAAAATATAGACATTGCTAGATACCGAACTTTTTAGTTGCTAGATACGACTTATGGACATTGATAGATACTTGACTATAAGTCTGATAGATATGAAACATAGACATTGCTAGATGCAGCATGTTTTAGTTGCTAGATACGACATATGGACATTGATAGATACTTGACTATAAGTCTGATAGATATGAAGTATAGACATTGCTAGATGCAGCACTATATATTTGCGATTGCGGTTGATTTATTTCAGTCGTTAGGGTTCACTTTGTTTTCATATATTAGTTATCTTTAAATTGCGATTGTGAATCCTAACTACCATTACGATGCTATGTCATTGCTATTTACTACTACTGTCATTGCTAGATACAGTACACCACATTTGTAGGTGGGCAAACCAAGAACTTAGGAGCAACTCTAATAACACATTGCTAGATACGTTACTATGGGATTGCTAGATATGGCCACAAACACTTTCAATATATTATTAGCATTCAATTCTATACCAAGTTCAACTAACTCGAAAACAACATCGAACTCACTTCAATGCTGCATTGCTATTTGATACTATTTTTTTACAATAGCAGCCGATATACTCAAATTATCAGAAGAGACAGTATCTAATGAGTTTTTACACAAAATAGCCAAACAATATATATACAAATTATGGATATGAATGATCATAATAGATTACTAAAACGTTGATGGTTTCTGGCTTCTACATAAACAACGGGTGAAGGACCTTTGAAGAACAGTACACTGAAGAAACCATTGCCTGCTTTGTTAATTCCAAAAAACTCTATAGCGTTTCCGACGAACTTCCCAAGATCTACTCAATTACATCCTAAAGTATCGAGATTATATCCAGAGGTAAAGTATCGAGATTAAATACAAATGTTTTCCAACTTTGAAAAAAGCTAGCTTCTTTGTATAATAGTAATTCAAAAGAGTACGAGGCAAAACTTTGTATATAAGAAACTCAAAGAACATGGAAAGAGTTGTTTACAGCCTTCAAAGAATAAAATATTTAACAAACATAACATATGAAACATTAGCCTTGTTTCTTCTACCTCAGTTTCCGAATGGGAAGTTGTCGATCAAATTTTTTTTCAATCTCAGTGGCTTCCATTTTAAGTCCATCCAACAACGTCATCTCTTCATCGCTTAATCCTTTCAAGAAACCCTCTTCGTCTTCTTTAAGCACTTGAAATCCTTAAGCCAAGTTCTGAAAGAAGTTCCTTTCCCTCTTTCCAACTTCTTTCTCGACCTCTTCTTCTATCTCTTCGACCTCTCTTATGATGGTTGTCCCCTCTTCCTCTACCGTCTTCTCGAGTCTTTTCACGAGCGGATTTTAATGGAAAATGGTATATAACAAGTGGATTAAATCTAACTTGAGGATGCTTTTGACTGTCAGTTACATGATTTTCATGTTGAATCGGGTAAGCTTGTGGCGAATTTAAATTGGAGAATATGAATTCCAGATGGTGGGTTTTTCACGCGAGCAACTGTTCAGAGATTTGTTCAGGACCCGAACCAGCCCGCAATTCTTTATAATCATGACAATCAGTATCTCCATTATCAAGATGACTAGTACATATTTTCCCTACTCTAATGCTCATTGGGTAGTTACGGTGACAAACACAGAGAGTAGGGAAGACGGCAAAAAAAAAATTACCTGTTCGACGGAGACGGATGCGGACGCGGACGATGGTGCTGTCGATGCAGTTACGGTGGCCGGAACGTTCAATATCGTCGACGGGTTTTGGTGGCCGGAACGGTTACGGAAGACGGTACGGTGACGGAAGACGGTTCAGTTCAAAATCGTCTACTGGGTTCGTTCTCGTTTTTCGTGTTTCTCTCATTCGAATTTAGAAATGTGAAAGTGGAGAGAATTGGAACCCAAAAGTTAGATTAGAAGGTGAAAAAAGTGGGTATCAACCAAAAATCTGAGGGTATTTTTATCCAAAATGTGGCTTTAGATATTTTATGGAACTAGTCTAAAAGTGGGTACCATTTTGGTATTTGATAATTGACTTAGTATTTATGGGTAGTTTCCTCATATATATTGGTAATAATTATAAATTTTGAAAATTATTTATTTATTTTCTAACTAATAATTATATTAAAAAAAATTGAAGTGATTAATAATATAAAATTATTTATATAAATTTAACAAAGAATACAAAAATACTAAATATATAAACCACACAATCACTTAACATAATACCATATTATTCTTATGACCAAAAGGTCATGAGTTCGAATCCCTCTACATACGCTTTTTCGGCTGAGCCTGTCACCTTGTATGGTTTACCTTCTGGCGTTGGTTTGCAGGCTATCCCGTCAGAGTAAGGGTTTACCCTGTACACACTCATTGTACTCTGAATAGCGGCTGCGGATTCCTTCAAAAAAAAAACATATATTTATAATGGAGTGAAAATTCAAATAACTGGATGAGCTGATGTAGCCTGCCACAACAAGAGAATATGTTCACATATCCCATTTACATGAATCGTATAAAAAACTCAAACCAAATCTCAAAGTGAAAGAAGTTGCGAAACGCATCAAGGGACTGGTTGCGAATTTTTATACATCACACCAATCAGTAATGAAATAACCTTTCCTATTTGGAAATAAACAGTACACTGACAAAAAGATAGACTTGAAATCATTGAAATATTGACTTGAAATCTTTAAAGGAATGGTAATGTTAGGTAAAAAAATCGTCATGCATAACAACCAACAAACTCGGTCCTTTGTAAACTGCAATCTAGCGTAATTCAATGTGAATCATGGGAATAAAATTTTTATAAGCATGGTGCAAGAATAGTCAAATGTTTAATAGAGAGAAGTCCAAATAGTTATTAACAAAAGAAAATTATCACTCCAACAATAGTTGTTCAATATTTTTGGTTTAATATAAGGTTTTTTTTTTTCACTCTATTTTATTTTGGGCACAGCCATACTATTCTCCTAAAAGTTAGGAGTGACCCTATAGAATAAATGATTTTTTGTTTCTAGCTTTCTATTTTTAAAAAATTAAAAAGATTTGATATATTTTTTTAAAATTTATTAAATGAAATGGGTTTTATGAAACAAACATATAATTTTGATTCAAATCACCCAAAACAAGAGTATTTAACCAATCGTTTTTTCAAAATCTTAACTTTTTATAATAAAAAAATATTTCTACACAAAAATAACTACAATTCAAACCTAAAAAAGCTTAAAATGGAAAAAACAACCTTATTTTTAAAAATAATACTCCAAAAAAATAGCTATGAAAATGAAAGTTATTAAAAACATTTTTTTTATAAATTTTTCACGTTTTATAAAATAAAAAAATCAAACACGACCGACAATATAAAACCCTGGCGCCGGCACTATAATACCGTAGCACCAACAATGTCACTTACGGTGCAGAGCTATGTCACTGGCAACGCAGACTAAAAGTATTGAGGAACAAACTATTAAACATAATTTACCATAATCGAATTAATATAATTATTGAAATAGTTATAAAATGCCAT
This sequence comes from Limnanthes douglasii subsp. nivea, assembly GCA_036936605.1. Lineage (NCBI taxonomy): Eukaryota > Viridiplantae > Streptophyta > Magnoliopsida > Brassicales > Limnanthaceae > Limnanthes > Limnanthes douglasii. The sequence continues at coordinate 70,648,482 of JAUPFV010000004.1, forward strand.
AGTATTCATAAAAATTACAATCAAAATAATTTTAATATAATTTCTTTTATAATTTTTTAAATTGTAATATTATCCTTTGATTTATTAATCTATTTATATACTAAGTCAAATAATATCATTCAGGTAATATAAATATCATTTATTATGACACAATTTAAATATAAATTCAAAATTTAATTTGATTTATTTGTATAAATAAAATATTTTAAAATTTACTTATTTTACGTCTCTCACTTGTAATATAATAATAAATTTACTAGTAACGTAATAATAAATTTTCTTATTTTACTAGTTATAATCTTACATTTAACTAATTTTAACTAACTATCATTCTACATATTTCTATTATAATCATCAATTCGTTCAAAAGTAAAAATGAAATAAATCAAGAATGTAAAATGGATGAGTAGTTTTCTGGGTTTCTAGATGTAGAAAATTAATTATTTGTTTTTAAAACTGGATAAACTGCTTATACAACGGAGTTGCAATGAACGTACTTGCAACAATTCAATTGACCACAAAATTATAGTACAATTTTGTTACCTAATTTGTAGCCCGTCCAATTTTTTACCAAAATTTATCAATTGGATTTACTAGAAATGTAACCCGCTTATAATATTTACCCAAACTTCTTTCGAAACTGTTACTCTCATCTCTTTCCCAAATCAACTATAACCTATTTCATTCCAAATCACTTTCTCGTTGTTCCAAAACCTTAATCCCTTCTACGTGAGACCTGATTTTATGTAGCTCTCATTCGTAAGGTCACCCATGGTTCTCCTAACAAGATTTTTAAGCTTGTTTAGTTTTATATGTATAAGGTTTAGTTTGTTTGATGATTTTAATTCTCCTCCCGATTTTGTGTAGATATATTTCTAGCTCAATCTCTTTATTTTTCTCTTTCTGTATTTTCTCCTTTGTGAACCGGTGTATTATCTTTAGTTCTTATGTTTTTAGTGTATTTGGTTTTGTTTGTATATCTTTTTGCCTCTATAAACCAGTTGATTCGATATTTTAAAACGTTTAGGTTGATGTTTGTGTGTTAATTGATACATATTTGTTATTGTCATTCATGATTTAATATTTGATGTTTATGTACTCGGTGTCATATTTTTAGTACATTTTGTTCAATATATTTTTGATTGACATGTCTGATTAGAAAGAGTGTGTAAAACAACGTCGTGTGTATTTGCTTGCTTACGTCCTTGCATATATGCTAGTGTTCGTTTATACTGTAAATATATTATGAAGAGCTTAAAGTTTTCTTTCTTTTTTGAGCTGTCTATTATTTGTTAATAGATTGGTGTTGTTGTATGTTAACATCAAACTTGTATTTTTTTGTTGCAAGATTATGGTAAGAAATTTAATCATACAGTTATTGACTGTCTCTTCACAAAAACATAACTTCGCTTTAAAGAAAGTATACAAGAGTAAAACATACAACAACGAAGTATAATGTAACATATGAGTTGTAATATTTAACATCATTTATGTGGTAATCGTGAATGTATTATGTTAAAGTTACTCCATTTGAGTCTAAATTTAGTGTTGTAAAATTAGATAAATTGTATTGTGATAATGTTGTGATTCAGTGATTTAGTGAGTATTGTGTTAATATTATGCGATCAAAGTTTAGATTGTACTCATGTGTTAAAGTTCTTGTTTTATATGTTTTACTCCTTTGTACATTGTAATGTATGTTGAATATTATGTTGTAGGTCATATATATGGGTTGAAGTCCTTGTTATGCTTGTTTTTAGGTTAATGTATGTGTGGTAGCCGGTTCATACTTAGCTTGATGTATGTGTGTTAATTGATGCATACATTATTTATGTTATGTTTTTATAATATGATTTGTTGAATTTATTGTTGGTTTACATGTCTAATTAGCTGCTGCAATTTCACTATAAGAGCTCAAGTATAACATAGTAATCTTTTTTATGAGAATGAGTTCATATAATTAAAAGATCTTTATGCTTGTTGTCTTTAGTGTGTATTAAATTTTTATATTATGTTTAATTAATGTTTTCTGACTTCGGCCGGATGATATCCTTCTCTAGTTTACCCCTGAAATATTTCTTCGGGTTACCGTCTTCTTAGAGACTTTTGAGAAGACTCCCCTCTAGTTCTAGCACTGAAATTTGGAAGGCATTCATGATAGTAAACGTAGTATTTATTTTCCATATATTTATTTTTACAATTACATAATTGATTCTTTTTGTTTCGTTTGAAGCAATGCTACATTGTACCAGACATCTTTCATGATGTTGTACACATTATATGCTTGGAACAACTAAATAATTTTTATAACAATTTTGTGGCTAGGATGAAGGCAAGTGCCTTGCGGATAGCTAACCTACCCCGTCCATTACCAGAGATGATCGATGTTTGGTCAGCTTTCTTAAACAATATGCCAAGATTATGGAAGGTATGGGTTGATATATGGTGCAGTTCTAAGCAGTTGAAGATGTCATATGCAAGCTAAAAAATAGAAAATTTTATTATGGTAGGATGGGGATCTATGTTGGTGGGTCAATTAGCCATCCATGGTTAGTTAGTGTGAGTGTTTATAATATGATTTAATTTAAATTGACTTTATCTCTGAAATTTAATTAATTTTTACCCTCTTGTGAAGTATGAGGGAACTCGAGAAATTTTGAGGGTATCTAAATGCTTAAGGTTTACATACGCAATAAGGATAGCATGTGAAACACTACATCTAAATTTATGAACCTCTCGTCTTCAAAACAATAATTTGATTGTTAAATATATTTCTTATAGGATTATGTATATATGTAATATCTTGTATATTTGGTTTATTTTTCCATAATAGGATCAACTACATGTGATTTGGTCATTGTTAGGATAAACAATTATCCTTGGAACAAAATATATAATAATAATATCATTGTCTATATATGTTGCATAGTAGGATGAGTTATTTGTTTCTATTTCCTTAGCACATCAAACGATATTGTCTATATGTTGCATAATAGGTTCAATTTTTCTTTTCAAATGTTTATTTGGTTTTTATATATATATGTTTGTTGGTTATTGCATTGTTTGTATTAGGTGACTGTTTTGGTTGTCTTAAAAAATATTGTCTAGAATTTGTGTATTGTATAAGAGAATGCATAAATTACAAATTAATTATGAAAGGTTATAAGTTCCCAGTTATTTTCATCTTATAAATGTACTTCACAATCATATGTTTTATTGTTTTCCTATATATAACTAATAAATATGTTGATTTTGTTCGTTAATTACTCAGAAGAGTGGAGAGAGATGGTCAATTTAAAGCACGGTGAAGATGCTGACCCATAATATATCGATGAGCCAGATTTATTCATATATATTCAAACGGTGAAGTCAAGATATATGAAGCTATGTTAATTAAAACTGAACTAACCAAACATTCATATAATATTATAGAGGGGTTCATCGCAAGGATCAAGCTCCCATGTTTTAGGTTGTGAGGAAGAAAAGTATTTGCTAGAGAAAAATGAGAAGATGCGCGAGATGATGGTGATGCTTGAGAAGACTATCAAAATTCTTGTTATACATTCTAAGTGTGATGTTACGGAGGAGATTATATCTGGTGAAGTAAATTGGTTTGGCCATGGTCATTAAAATGATAAAAGCGATGGTACTGGTGATTGTACTAGTGATAAGGATGGTGATGATATCAGAGGTTTTTCCCCGAGTTAGTTTATTGTTTTTCTTGTATATTAGTATGTAATACTCGAACATTTTGTTGTTTTTTGTGTATGATATACTAGTTTCAGAGTATTTGGTACACCATTTTTGGATATTTTGTATTGCAAAACTAAACTTTATTCTTTTTGTACGATCATGTTGGCTATTGTACATATGACTTTAGTTAGCACGTCTAGCACACTCAAAATGTTTATTGTTTAGTAGTTGATAGTATGGAATTCAAGGATCACATCAATGAGGGTTAGCCTCCAAATATGATTGTGGCTGCACACTATAAGTTGCTGCATGATGTTGATGAGCCTGTTTATTAATGTTGTACCATCACTGGCTAAGTTAGCATTGGTGTCTTGACTTATCAACTTGAAATCTGATTCAAGGATTTCCAAGCGGAAGCAAGAGCAATATATATATATTATCAAACATACTACACCAGAAAAAGATAACAAAATTCTTTTTACATACTTGCAAGCCAAAAAGTTGTTAATGCCTCTCTATCTCCCTCACCAAACGATATCTGCATGTATTGAGAATTGTATGCTATTTTATAAGAATGTGACCAACCTAGAATGTTGTTTATTGTGCAGTAAATGATGTTACAAAGTAAAATGTAATATACGGATAGGTGTGGCTTAAAAATTTCTAAATTAATTTCCCATACGAGATTGATTGCAAAGGTTGTATATGTCGGGAAAGATGGCTAAGCATATGACATGACACAATGCTGGCACGTAGAAGAATTTATATATTTATCATCTAGATTTTACAAGGAATTACTCTTGTAATATAATATTTGGATTATGTACCAATGGATTCAATCCATTTGATAAATTTACAATGAATTACTCTTGTTACTCGATGATGGTGTGCATTTACAATTTTCCACATGGTTTATGCATGAAGGACCCATACATATTTATTGCACGTATAATATCTTTTTATCGGAGTCCAGGATAAGATTTTAACGTGTTCATAAAACCTTTATTAGACGAGCTTAATTACTTGTGGGGTGATGGTATTGTGACATACGATGCTGAAAATTAAATCAATTTTACGATGCGAGTAGCGCTAATGTGGACGGTCCGTGACTTCCATGCTTATGGCATGTTATCTAGTTGAATTACACAAGGTATATTCGCATACCTGTATTGTACGAGTGAAACAAATACACATCATTTTCCGAGAGATAAGAAGGTATATTTTTTTCATTGTTATCGAAAGTTTTTCACGTACGAACCACCCACACAGGAAAAATAAAGTTAGATCTTTTAAGGGAAAAATGGTTACACATGTTCTTGAAAATGAGTGACTTATTGGGTTCAAATACTATATTTTATTTTACAAGCCACTCTTGAAAATGATTTGATGCATCAAATCGCAAGTGTCAGTCACCCATATATGGTAAAGAACATCATATGACAATGAAAATCATTTTTGGGGAGATAACTTATTGTAGAAAAAATTTGATTTGGCATAATGGAGACTTGATGCATACCGAGAAAAACTGTTTAGAGAACCTGATGTTCACTATAATGAGTGTTAAATAAAAAACTAAGGATAACGCAAAAGATAAGGAATATATGGAGTTTTTATATTCAATGAACTATTTTAATTAGTTCGATTCATGGTTATAAAAGGTTGTACCAAAGGATAATTATGTACCTAACAAAGACAAACAATAGAGAGTTCATACTTGGCATGAAAATTTGAAGCTATCAGACAGTTGTACAAGAAATCTTCACGTTGCACAAATTTAGAGGGTTTTTTTTGGCTTGAAAAGCCATGATTATCATATCCTTATGGAGAAATTGTTCCTTGTTACATTCTATTTTTTTACCTTATCCATTATAAGAGACAATGGTTGATTTTTGTCATCGTTTCTAAGACTTCAGTTCATAAACCCTTCATGTGGAACATTTACATGTAAGTTTGAGAAGATATTTCCTCCATCGTTCATCGATTTAATAGAGCATATTTTAATTCATTTTCTATATAAAGCACTTAATGGTGGACCTTATCAATATCGTTGGATATATATTTTTGAATTGTAAGTTATTGCTAATTGATTTTAATAAGCTTTTACGTTTTTTGGTAAGCTGAAACACACAAAACATTCTGTTTAAACTTGGTTAGGTCTCTTGCCAAGTTCAAACTCACGGTGACTCAAAATGAATATGTTGAAAGATCCATAAGACAAGCATACCTTCTCGAAAATCTTTCATCGTTTTGTGCAATGAATTTAGATGAAATTATGCAAACTAGTCAGCGACAAATATAATGGTGGACAAATTTTTGGATCGAATTGGGCTTTAGATATAAAATTGCAAACTTGAACTTTATGGGCTCTATAGAAGTTTAACAAGCTTTAATTATATGACAATTATTTTATAGAAATACTAAATATTGTGCTCCATTCTTTAATCTTCCGTAGAAATTACATTTCCCAAAGCAGGCAAAATGTTTGTAAAACACAATTTTTGATTTTGAAGATAAAGATTATTTCATGGTTTAGAAACTTATATTAAACGATTAGTAAAATATATTTTATTTAACATAAAATATATTCTCATTCTTATCTAACATCAAGAGACATAAATTGGAGTATGTAGATTGTTTTCAGTGAATATGGAGCGATCCATAGTTTTTATTTAAGAGAGGGGGTCGAAGAGTCGCGATATAACATAGAAACAAAAAATATATGTTTTGTTTTTATTTTCTAGGTATACGACATAATAATTTTTGATAAAAAATTATATTAGTAATTCTCATAACTTTTTCATAACATGTAAGATTTGATACTTTATTTAAATAAATATGATAATTTATATTTGAAAAATTTAAAAATTTTAAATACAATTATAAAACAAAAACATTATCTACATACATTATCAAAATGTAACATCTAAAAAACTAAAAAAACTACAATCAAACCTAATAAATTTTAATTCTTATATATTAATTTAGATTTTGTTAGAATAAAAAGATAAACTCATTTCCAGCATAAAATGCAGGATTTGAACAGTGAGTCGTCCCTCGACTATCGCGTTTGGTGGCAGATAGTCCATGGACTTTCAAATGTCCGTTGGCAGTCCCTAGACTATCGCGTTTGGATAAAGTTAGTCCAGAGGATCCTCTGATCCACCAGATGCTGCCACCTGTCCTCATACTCCTCAGTTTTTTGTGTCACCAGTAGTCCCTTGACTTTAGGTCAAACTCCAAACTTAGTCCACGACATAAAATGACCCAACTACCCCTTCAATTTCCACCTTGGCATTGATAATTAAATCAGTTTATCCATGTGGCATTATTAGCCTACGTGTAATATTTTGCCCCAAAATCATTTATAACTTTATCAATCAGTGCGTTATATTTTATGTTTTAATTAATTTAATTTAATTTATTATAATAATTAAACCGAATCTAACCCTAGATTTTCTGCAACCCTGAACAGACTTAACTCTTTTTGAATTCCAATCCCTCGACTTTCTCATCTCCCCTCTCCCTTGTTCTACAGCAAATCCCCAAATCAAACCCTAATCTAAACCCTAAATCTATACCCAAATCGAAACACAAACCCTAAATCTTCTTTCTTAATCTCAGTCTCCACACCCTAAATCTATACCCAAATCGAAACACAAACCCTAAATTTTCAAAACCAAACAAAGAACAATATTAATAAAATTAGTTCTAATAAAATTACTTCTTCATAACCGGTTCTTACATTGCAAATCAAACCAAACATTACATTGTTTATCAAACCAAAAATTACAGCGCTGTCTCTTAGTTCTTAACAAGACTAATAAAAAAACAGACAACAAATGCAGCAAAACAACATCAACAAACTATTTTTGGTCTTCAGACTACCATTCTCACCTTCAATCTTGAGTATCTTTTTTTTCAACGACATAATTAATTCTTTGGAATGATGAGGAACTGGTGAATCCACCCACTCAAAAAACCCACATTTTCCTTCACTGCTCTGTAACATTATATCGATTTAGGGTTTTAAAAAACTAGGGTTTTAAACATAAATTAGGGTTTTAGAAAATTTAGCTTAGATTAAACTTACCTGATATTTTCTGCATCCATAAAATCTCCTCCCTAGATTCGATTATGTTCATGAGTTACAAATTACCAAAGGTTTCCCACAAAAGCAGATCGACACCGAATCTCTATTTTTTTATAAAAGAAAGAGGTAGAGCTGGTAGACATTTATGGAGGATGTAGATGAAATATGTTTACTGGTTTTAGGAAACGAATAGAAGGAGAATGAAGACAGAATAAGAAGAAAGCAAATATGAGAGAGGAGAAGCTATTCGAGTCGAGGAAGATGAAATTAGGAATATATGTAAGGGTGTTTAATTATTAATTTAACCTAATTAAATTAGGTGATTAAATGACACATAGGATTAATTTAATAGGTGCCAAGTAGGAAAAATTTTCCATCTCACCAACACCTATGCCAACAAGGATTTTGGTCAAAGGGTAAAATCGTACCTAAAGTCAAGGGACTACTGGTGACACAAAAAACTGAGGAGTATGGGGACAGGTGGAAGCATCTGGTGGATCAGAGGATCCTCTTGACTAACTTTATCCAAACGCGATAGTCCAGGGACTGCCAACGGACATTTGAAAGTCCAGGGACTATCTGCCACCAAACGCGATTGTCGAGGGACTACTCACTGTTCAAAGCCATAAAATGCATGTGGCTAATATACCTTAAGAATGTCATGGACTTTAATGAAAGAAGTTAATGCATTCATTTGATCAATTTTAATAATTTGGCAACATGTGACATAAAAACATCTATTGAAGTCATCCATACCATCAGCTTATGAAGGATTAAGCTGCTTAATGATGTTCAACACCTCAAGATCAGTAAGGGGGCCTAATAACATACTATTCTCTTATTAGTAACTATATTAGAGATTACATAAAATATACTACTCTCCATGCAATTTAATTAATGATTTAAGTTGTTAAAAGAATAAGAGGAGAGGTTATTTGTGAAGTATGATACAACAGGAGTTGTTATCCTCCTCTTTTTCTGTTCACCACGTGCTGTTGATTTTGACTCCACCAATTCTATTTTTTCTTATTTTCTTCATATCATAATTGTGATAGATTCTTGTGTTTATATCCCCATCCTTTATCCATTCAGTGTGACATTTCTATTTCCCAAAATCCTCTTCCATAGTTAAAGCTAACAAGTTAGCAACAATAGCTTTAGAAAGCAAGTCTTTATCCTGGTCACTTCCTGAGCTTCTAAAGCGTTCTTCACTGATACTTATCTCCTCTTGAGCTTGTTTAATCCTATCAAATAAAATTCCAAAGTCATTTTCATTCCATCCTTTAAGATCTTTCTTCAGCCTTTTTAGTTTATTCCAAAAGATAAACATTGGGTATCCTTCCGTTTCTACACTCTAACTCTGCTTTACAAAATCAAAGAAGTCTTTGTCCATTGTCCATATGTTGAGAAGTCTGAAGGACTTCTTCTGTTTCACTCTGCTTTGTGTAATGGTTAAGAGTAGAGGTGTATGGTCTGAACACGTTCTTGGCAGATGTTAGACCTTTGTTTCAAAGAATCTAGCAGCCCAGTCCTGGTTCCATAATACTATATCCAACCTCCCTAATCTTGTTTTGTTTGTCCAAGTAAATTTAGTACCTACAAAACCAACATCCTCCAAGTGCACTCGTTTATCATGTTAGAGAATTCAGTGGAGCTTTGATAAAATATTTTGAACAACCAGCTTGCTCTGATATAGATATTATAGAATTAAAGTCACAAAGTAATAACCATTCTTTTACAGTGTTGGAGATAATCTTTGGTTCATCCCAAAGTTCAATTCTTCCAGCTCTTTGGCATCTTGCATAAATACAAGTAATGCTTATATATGTTTCAAACATCACATGTTTAATAAAAAAGTAAATAAACTGGTAGTTATCAGTAATAACATTGAATTCCAGTTCAAAATCCCAAAATATCCAGATTTTATTGGATGAGTTAGCATAAAACCTATGAAGCTTAATTTTTTCAGCAACACAATCAATGAGGTCTCTGTTTATCATTGGTTCTTTTATAAAAACAGCCTTAATAGTTTATTTTTTGATCATTGATTTTAGCCTCCTTACAGAGGTATTGTTGTCATTCCATCTTATGTTCCAACTTAATACCTTAATCATTAAGGCTAATCTTGTTGTCATTGTTGATCTCATCAAATTGGAGAGATTTAATAACTAGAGATTTTGTTCTTCTGTTGTTCTTTGCTTGTTTTAATTTTTGATCTAAAATCTTCTGAAAACTTAGGTCAACCATTTTTTTAGTGTAGGAGTTGGAGGTAGACTGCCAGAATTGCTCTTGTTTGGAGATCCAGATGCAGTATTGTCAGTGTCCAATGTTTGAAACATGTTATGGTTGTCTTCAAGAGATTTGATTGCTTCAATTATTTATGCTTCATTGGTATTATCTTGTTAGTTTTCATTGATGTTCTCCCTTTCATTAAACTCTACTTCCTATTCTTGTGTTGATAGCCTCTTAGGGCTATTTTTTATTTTTCTTCCTTTTGGGATCTCATCAATCTGAGTTGCTTCATTCATGATGCTATTCGATGTTTTTTTCCCTGATTTACCACATTGAAGCCCGATTGTTTAATAATGGTAGTTCCCTATTGAGCATTTTGTGAGTTTCGCTGATTTGCATTTGTTTGAACATAATCATCTTCATGCAATTGATTAGGGACTACATTATCTTGAGTGATTTTCATGGATTCAATCTTGTCATGACCAACATGAAAAAAATGCATACAATATTTTCGGACTTTTTTGTAACTTACTTGAATCCAGTAGCTTTTGTTTTCACCAAAGCCAAGCCACATATGGTGTTATAACTTCTGGAAATATCAATTTCGACCCAAGCATAGCTTGTGTTGTGCATAGCTTTGTTCTTCAGTGGAATCCAAATTTTTAAATGGCAGCCTATAGAAGCAGTTATTGAGTTAACAATATCAGGGTTATACAAATACTCAGGTAACCTCTCTATTCTAATCCAAATTGGTAAGACATGGAATTTTTTTAACGTTGAAAGAGGGTAGCCATTTGATGATGCGCATTAAGTAATCATCAATATGCCAAACAAATCTTGACCAAATCTTGCTGATATCCTCTTTCAGTGAGAATTCCATAAACAAATATCTGGAATCCTAGTTTGAATATGAAAACTCCCCTTCAAACTTTATTGTTTCAAAGAATCTGTCGAGTGCTTGTTTCTTTGGCAAACTTTTGTTGAATTTACCAACTAGAGTATATGAAGTTGATTGCCTTAAAGAGTCTTATGTTTCATCTTCAATTTGCGTTGATATGTGATCCGATTTGTGATATACTTAGGAAGGTATATGGTTGCATTTTTTGTAACAATTTTGGGCTATGTGTGAGTAAGATATATGATTGTTGGTGTTCGTAGGTTGTGGAAGGGAGGCAGGCTGAGTTTGCTGAGTAGTAGAAGGTGGTGACTGAGGCTTTTCGGATTGAAGTGCTGGAAAATGGTCTATGTGTTGAGGAGGACATATAGTTCTATTTCGTAGCTTCATCGTGCAAGGGACACGCAACAACTAGGAGGTAACAGAGGGTTGAATGAGCTAGCGATGACGAGAAGCCATGGATTACCTTATCTGAGACTGTTTCTTGAATTTCAAGATAAAGTTTCTTGAGAGAGAACAAATACCTTTCCAAAAGTAACTCTCATAATAATTTAATGGGTTACCTAGCAGAATAGTTATTGGCATCATTTAATGCGGAGTAAACATATTACACCGCCACACTTTTGTGTGCGACTAGTTCTTCAAAACAAGTCCACTATAAAAGATAAATTTTTTATACGGGACACGATATAACGATATTTGCATCACTTCCTATGATAAAAACGATAATGTGAACAATTTTATAGTATAACGTATTTTATCGAAAATTATATGGAGTTGTTTGAATATTGGGAGATTTACATAATAGGTCTCGTATGTATTTATACTTACTGATCCATCTTACAAATAGATTTATCCCATTAGAAAAAAGACTCAATTCTCCTAAAATAAAACAAGTGCAACACTAAATATAAAAAAGAGTAAAGTATCTGATCTAATTTTGAATTCATTTCGTCAAATTTATTGGGGGTAAAGTTGTATTTAAAATTTAAATTTAAACTAGTATGCAAATAAAATCATATTTTGGTAGATATAGGTAAAACTTATTTAACACTGGCCTTATTGATAAATTGTAAATGTTTTATACCCCAATTGGTATAAATCCCTTGAATTATTTGACACGTCTTTTTCTATTAGGTCTCATAAGTATGTTTTCATGGTTTGGTTGAGCAACCCAAGTTTTTTTCGACAAATTTGATTTAATACGATTGTTTATATTGTAGGGGGAGAGGAACTTGCAAAACTTGGAACGTCTTATTTACTTTGTTTTGTCTATTTTATGTGGAATTAATTTAAACATCCATTAGACACATAGGAATACAAAAGTATAGTGTACGATGCTGGTTTTTTTTTACAGTTTTATAAAGGGAGACTTACGTAATGGGTCGAAAATTTGTCTCTATTTACCCAAGCATACCCCAACATATCCATTTAACAAATAGATCCCGCCTCTTTAAGAAAATACTCAATTATCTATAAAAAAAATAAATCAATTACATATCAAATCAAAATATTTAATCCCAATTTCAAAATCAATTCTTTCTCCTCAAACTTTCTTTACATATTACCAAATTCATTAAGTGTAAAATTGTATTTAAAATTTAAATTGGGACTAATAGGTAAATAAAATCATTGGTAGATATTAGTAAAATCTATTTGAGGTTGGACTTATTAGTAATTTGGATATGTTTTTGTACCCAATTGGTATAAACCCCTTTTATAAATTATTATGTTCTGTTTTTATTTATAGGTTTAGTGGAGGGAATATACATCAATCCAGTGAAAACAACATATTTTTAGTGTTTTTTTTTTATATTATTTTGACATATTTTACTTAGTATATGTAGTAAGTGTGATTGTATTAAGATCGATGTGTAGTTTATAATTTTGTAAGCTTTCAATAACTTTTAGTTGTTTGTAGAATTAATCTGTAATTTTTTGGTTTTAAATAGAGACATTTTTGTGTAGCAACCATACCATCAGTGGCGAGTTTGCGTATATTCATTCAAGTCTTTGAAGTCCGACACGAGAATATACTATAAATTTTGCAAAGTGTATCATGTCCTTGATTGATGACTATTCTAGAAAATTATAATTTATACTTTTGAAACCAAAGATTAAGCGATTTTGTTTTAAGTTTGACAATTCTATATATAAATTGTAGAGAGTAGATGCGAAACATAGACACGAGAATGAAACATAAACACGAGAATGAAACATGGATTATGAATGTAAGCATCTTTGATGATTTTATATAAAAGTATATTTTTGATAAAAATATAATAGGTGCTACTATTATTAATTTATAATTTTGTTTGGGTAGTAGACTTAATTGAATATTTTTTATGAATGTTTGATGGTAACCGCCCTTTCTCTATTAAAAGATACATGTACAACCTTATAGGTCCCTTTTACCTAGTTTATAGTACAATACTAGTACATGAAGAATATTTATCTTAATTCGAAGCTCTTAGATACATTTAACTTGCGAAGAAGCAGTTAAATATCATTAATTAGTTTTGCAAGTTCCTCTCCACCTACAAATATAAAGACCAAGAAGAAGGCGGGTACGGTTTAAGATTGATTTTATTTATTTATATATACAAAGACCAAGATTACTTCATTAACCAACTCTAACTAATTCTCAACTGATTTTATTAAAAAAACAAATTTCTAACTATATTATTAGTATTAAAACTGCTATAACTTGATTAATTTTGCTCGATCTCTCCTACCGTCGCTACCAGTACTTGGGCATTAAAGAATACAATAAGCCGTCAACAAAACCTAGCAGAAAATGTCTCTGAGACCCAGCACCAAAACGGAGGTGAGGAGGAAGGACTACAAGATCGGTATCGACGCCGATGAGGCACGTCGAAGGAGGGAGGACAGTCTGGTGGAGATCCGAAAAAGTAAACGAGATGATAATCTTAATAAGAAGAGAAGAGAAGGTTTATTGACTCAGTCTCAAGAGCAGTCCATGGATGATTCACAGAATGCTGTTGGAATCGAAAAGAAGTTGGAAAGCATACCTTTGATGGTACAAGCACTGAATTCGGGCGATCCTGCACTGCAGATTGAAGCCACTCATAAATTTAGAAAGTTACTAGTGGATCGTAATCCTCCAATCGATGAAGTAATCAATGCAGGGGTTGTACCAAAATTTGTCGAATTTCTTGCCAGGCAAGATCTTCCTCAATTGCAAATAGAAGCTGCTTGGGCATTGACCAACGTTGCATCCGGAACAACGCAGCAAACACTGGTGGTCATTGAACATGGTGCAGTACCTATCTTTGTTCACCTTCTTGGCTCTGCCAGTGATGACGTTAAAGAACCGACGCTGTGGGCTTTAAGTAATATCGCTGCTGATTCTCCGAGTTGTAGAGATCTTGTTCTTAGTAATGGTGCTCTCATGCCATTATTAGCTCAGCTAAATGACCATTCAAGAGTATCCAGGATGAGAAGTGCTACACGGACTCTGTCGAATTTATGCAGTGGACCTTTTGAACAGGTGAAGCCTGCATTGCCCGTTCTCTGGCAACTAATTCACTTGCGTGATGAAGAAGTCCTCACACATGCTTGCGCGGCTCTTTCACATCTTTCATTTGGCCCTACGGACAAAATTCAGGCTGTAATTGAAGCAGGTGTCTGTCCACGCCTTGTGAAGCTTCTAGGTCATCCATCACCTAATGTTCTGGTACCTGCCCTTCGAGCTGTGGGAAACATTGTCACTGGTGATGATAATCAGACTGACCATGTAATTGAACACATGGTGCTGCCATATCTCCATAGACTGCTCACAAAAAACGTCACGAGAAGCGTTAGGAAAAAGATTTGTTGGACTATTTCAAATATAACTGCCGGGAACAAATATCAAATACAGTCTGTTATCGACGCTGATATAATCCCCCCTCTTGTGCATTTTCTCCAAGATGCCGAGTTCAACATTAAGAAGGAAGCTGCATGGGCCATATCTAATGTCACTTCTGGAGGCTCGCATGAACAGATTCAGTTTCTGGTGAGCCAGAACTGCATTAAACCGCTCTGTGATCTGCTAATATGTCCAGACCCAACCACTGTGGCAGTATGCCTTGAAGGACTTGACAATATTCTGGAGGTAGGGGAGGCAGAGAAAGAGATGGGTACCAACTGCGGAGTCAATCTTTATGCTCAAATGATCCAAGAGTGCGAAGGATTAGAAAAAATAGAAAATTTGCAGACACATGATAACAGCGCGATATACGACAAGGTTATACAAATTTTAGTACAATATTGGCCAGCAGAATATGTAGAAGAAACTCCGGACGCAGCTGTAACCGAAGATTATCAACCTTTTAGTTTTGACTGAGCAGATATATACACCGATTCCATTCTGAATTTGATCATTTGTTACGCAATGTTTAAATAGTGTGTTGTCCTTGCATTATTAAGGGTCACTGTATTTTTTTTGGCTCAGACTTTTTCTTTGGTAATAATTCTTTTTACTGAATGTGTTAAAAAAAATATGTTTGTTTTTATTCACATATATCGAAAATCACCTAACAAAACAATGTCATTTTTTTAAAAACTACACTGTATAACAAATTCGTTGACTAACGTATCCTTAAATTGTATTTCTATCTTCTTTGCGTGAGTCAATTGTATCTCTATGTTCTTCGTGTGAATCATTGATAAAAAAAATTGAAAGGCGTGATTCCACATGCTTTTACATTTAAGCTTATTTTTAAATAAATATACAAAAATAGTCCTTTAGGATTTTACAAATTGAAGTTGAAACTCTTATATAATTATTATAATTTGTGTTTACGAATCAGAACTCAATAATTATTTTTCTACTAAACACAAAATTACTTTATTTGTTAACGGTTTAACTAAAAAACGAAATGGTAATGCTTGATAGTCGATAATTTTTTTCTTAGGTTTTTTTAGAGAAAACTTGCAGTCGCTATTTAATAAGTGCGCACAGGTACACCTTAATCTGACGCAATAGTGTGCAAACCAACACTAGAAAGTACGCCACAGAAAATGACAAACTCAATCAAAAAAATCTTCATAGAACGATTCAAACTCATGACTTTTGATCACAAACATACCTTACTCTACCGAATCGGCTATTCCTTTTGGAATAGTATTTAGACTTACTTGTCCTGTAGTTGGAGTTTGCGAAAAGACATAATCCGTAGAGTACAATGAGAGGTCTAGGTCTATTAAAATAATTGGTCTTGTGACAAACTTTCTAAACACTAGTGTGGGTTGATATTTCAAAACATGTACTGAATAAATAGATTTTTACAACATAATAAAAAAAGTGTCAATTGTCACGCATTTGTTGATAAACAACCATGTTTGCAACTAATTCCACATATGTTTATCCCTATGGTTTTGGATCAAGCCTCTATCCCTAATTTGACTCGAAATGGTTCATACCGTAATAACCCTTTGTATATATATTAAAAATATCTCGTTAATGGTTTTAATTTTTTTTTAAACAAAGCTATAATTTTTTAGCAGTAAAATTTGTTTATTTTTTATTAATAAGAGTGTAATTAGTCCAGCCTAAACCAATCGGTTCATTAGCTTATCCAAATATGTATATATCTATTTAGACTCGGTCAAAGATACAGTTAGCTGGATATCTTTATGGTTAGAGAAATATCATCCATTATCCGCATATATTTTAGGTATATTTATTGTAACATTACCTATATATAAAGGTCCAATTTTTATCAATAAAACTAACACTCCTAATTATCCCTTTTATTTTTTTACTCTCTTAATTATATGTTCCTAAACATCTATCAGATTCGCTCTTAGATCAATCTCTGCTTCTGTTGAGGCTAACGATCACAAAATATCCGTATCAATTGGTTTCGTCTTCGCGAAACAAACAATTTTTGTTTACATTGATAATAAAGTAATTCAAAAACCAAAACGAGATATACCAAACTTGGTCGAGAACATTGATATGTCATTCAACGAGGAGATTGAGATAAAAATTCTCTCAACGGATAATTGAATGGCAATGTGGCTGAAGTCATAGTAGACGAAGAGGACATGGAAATACCACCAACCGAGATCAAGCGTCTGGCTCAGCAGTTAAAAAATAAACCAGCGAGAGATTTTTTCATTCGCAGGAGAAATTCCTATCGCAAGCTCACATACTCAAGTTTGTAATTTATACAGTTGACAAAGGGGTGACGATAAATGAGATGATGTTACCCTAAGCATGTTGCAGGACATGTATGAACAAGAAGTCGATGAAATCAAAAAATATCATATGGGAGCACAAAAATAAGAAAAGGACAATTGAGGATCCAATGATCGACATCGAAGGTGAAACAAATGGATTTAAAAAAAGGATGAGCAAGAATCCAACGTCCAATTATGATAGAAGAGGAATGAGAATATCAAAACCAATGCTGGAGAATGAAAAAGAAGAGCTATTATCTAGAAAATCAGGGATGCGGGAGCAGTACTAAATATGGGAATGATGTCAGGATACACAATGCCACCACCAGGCTTTATGCTTCCACGAGTTTATCCGCCATACCAAAGTTATTTGCCAGTTAATCATTCAAGCTAAGTTACTCAATCGAGCATGACCCAATTTACAAAAGGAGTCTTACTAAGATACCGACTCAATCTTGTCCAAGAGCAAAGAAATATGGTATACTTTTTTGGGCGTATGGATTACATAATATCAACCACAATATGGGAACGGAAATTCGTACATACAGATACCAGACTGAAAAAAAAAACCAAATCAAGGGGTACGACTTGGAAATGACTAAGATTTCAATAAACTTACATGTTCATGAAAGGTCCAAACGAATGTTATGAGGATACAGAGCCTCAAGCACACGACTAGTCTCCACTAGCACAATAAATACGGTTCCAGCCATGTTGGAACGTTAAGCGAGTCATAAAGGGATAAGTATAATGGTAAGGGAGATCTGAAGCACCACATCCAGGAATTCAATAATGAGATGTCGTAGTACGAAAGAGAATATAACATCAAGTGTCTGCTTTTTTTGTGACCCTAGGGGGAAAATAATGTAATGGTTTCATAGTCTCTTATGAGGTTGTATAAAAAAATAAAAAATGCTCTGAAGCGCGTTTTAAAAATTAGTTTGTGGGCTCAAAATAAATAAAAGGATATAAAGAATACAACTTCCATTGTAAACAAATAAATAACGATAGTATGAGGGACAATACAAAATGGTTCGTTGAAATAAAATAAAAACTAAAAGATTGCCATGATTTGGTGACAGTGGAAACTTTTAGACAAGTTGTTAAATAAGAAACCCTATCTAAATTAATAAAAAAAGACAACACCAAACTTCAGAGGTTTATGGCCCAAGTGGAAAGAATTATCAAGAGGGTTGAGGTAGCTAGACGAAAGAAAATGGGAAACACAGATAATTCCAGTGAATTTGTTTTGATAAACTAAACTGACATCATGGCCTAAATAAAATTCAAAAATTAAAAACTAAGGACTAACAGCACTTCGGAAACGATCAAACCAATGCATAATGAATATTAAAAATAAAATTGAAAAGGTAACTACAACTCTACAAGTACTAAACAAATATATCGACCGCAAATACGACAATTCACAGAATTGACATAATTAAAAGTTGTGATCTACGAGAAAATGAAACGATCTATCAAATACAATTGACTTGGATATCTGCTTAGACCGTAAGAGAATTGAGGAAATAAATATTGTAAGTTTCACGGTGACATAGGTCATAATACTAGATATGGTTGGGCTTTACATGATCAAATCTTATTATTGTTAGATGAAAGAAAGTTGAACGAGTTTCTTAACAAAATGAAGGAGGAACAAGGAAAGTGTTCAGATAATTCCGCAGTACAAGCTCAACATAAGCTCAATGAGGCTTCACTACAAAGTTCATAACTGAGGCCGAGCAAGAAGAGCAAGAGGAGCCCTGTCCAAATATAAAAAATAATATGAGCGATTTTCGGGGGTGACCCATATTTTGGAATAACAAAAGGATCAAGAAAAATGTACGTGCATAAAATTGAAAATGTGTGTCAATGAAAAACATATTTACAATTTGTATTGAATCTCGTAGGCATACATGTCCTTGATAGATGATGACTTAATAAGAATTACATGTCTCCATAATGATATGGTACTGATCATAATGGAATTGGTTGGAATAAAAATCAAAAGAGTGATGAATGATATCGACAGCTAGGTAAACAACATATATACAGAAGTATATGAATGAATGAGGAGATAACTAGTGTTGATTTAAAGTTACAGAGTCGTAACAAGGTTCACATGTGGAAACACAATAGCCCTATGAGAATTAACTTCGACTATGACCCTCATAAAAGAATAGTTATGTAAAAATGTAACATTTATTTTTGTGGTGGTAGATAAATCATCTCCATATTATATAATATTGGGCAAAACATGGGTTATGACAAATTCATGATGTAGTGTTTACACCATACAATGTATAAGATATCATATCAATGGTAGAGTGACTGTAATAAGAGGAAACCAAAAATAAACTGTAGAATGTTATATAGCATCCATAGCTCTCAAATCATAACAACCATAAAATGAAAGAGTCGCCTTGGAGAAGGTAGATGACGCGGAGAAGGCCGTCGGCTGGTGCAACCGTAATTCGTTTTGGTTCGTGTTCCTAACATCAAATAACGAAGCAGAATATGAGGATGCCACCGTAATTCGTGTAGGAAAAATATGCGTAGCATAAAAACTACTATTTTTACCTAGCCGCAACTAATAGTAGTCAAATAATAATGGTCAAACGGAAGCAAAAAATCATAAACTTATCGATTATCTAAAGAAGTTATAATGTTTTATCTCTCAATTTAAGCATGTAAAATAAAAACAAGTACCAAAGGTACCAAACATAAATATCGAAGCAATGACTTCTTCGGCATGCACACTTTTAGAGACAAGATTAATATGAGAAGAAAAAGTAGCCATCATGTTCCCTAAGTTTTATTTCTAACTATCACAAATGAAAGGCGTATTGATAACCAATTAGGAAAAATATAAAAAAGAGTAGTTAACCCCAATAAAAAACTACCTTATAGAAGTCATCTTACCCAAACACGGATTAAAGACTAAAACATAAAAATAATATCTTAAGGTACGTACGGAAAAAAAATATACTTTACAAATGAATATCTTAACTCTCACTAAGATGCTTTGGGACTAACAGAAAAAAAAATACTTTACAAAAGAATTACACGAGGGATAAGGAGTCGCCCACTACGGATAAATAGCTTAACACAAAATAATATTTCTCTAAGGCTATTATTGACCAACAATTTTAAAAAATGTGAAGTGAACATTAAAAACATGTGACAAATGCCATATATTGATGAATTCAATCTAAATTCCAGCAACACTACTAAAAACAATAACAGAGGAAATCTCATTCGGAAGATGGGATATGGACATTGTGGGACCATTTCCAATCGCTTATGGAGAAAGATAATTTAGTTTATAAACTATTTCCCCAACTGGGTAAGGAAAAAATAGTAAACATATCCCAACAATAAAGGCAATTTTGTTTATAAAATTGAGTATATGTTGCAGGTATGAGGTTTCAAGATTTATCATCACTGATAATAAAACATTATTCTAAAATAATAGTGTCACACAATACTGTAGGGAAAAGAGAATCAAACAAATATTATTTTTCATTATCTATCTTCAAGCAAATAGGCAAGTTGAAGTGACTAGCAGAACAATATTCAAGGGCATAAAAATATGTTAGAAGACTAATAGGAATTAGCCAGAGATCCTACAAGAAGTTCTATGGTCATACTGAAAAATACCATGAACCGCCACAGAAGAAACACCATTTCCCATGTTATATTGTGTGGAGGTAGTAGTGTCCCTAGAAATATGTATGCCAACCTACACGACCGTCCTGTACCATGAAGAAAATAATGATAAAAAAATAAGAATGTCGGTCGATCTAGTTGAACAATAAACGCAATGCTTCATTCAAAACATTAAACGTCACTCATGAAAAATATATATAATTGCATAGTTTCAGTCCAGATTTTTGAACTATAAGACATATTGTTAAGATGAGTATTTCAACACACGCAGGATAAAATACTTGGAAACGTAAACCCAATATGGGAATGACCGTTACTGTCAAAGCAACAAATAAATCTAGAAACCTTCACTTTGTTGGAGGAAAATGGAGACCAATTCTAGTAACCCTCGAATATAGAGAATTTGAACTGTTATTCTAGTCTTGAGGATAAACAAAACTTGGAAATTACTACTCTTCTAAATCGTATTTATCAAACTATAGGACTATACTATTTCCTCCCTCCGTGCCGCGAGAAGGTTTTGATGAGGCATACGACATTAATAAAACCTTTTTAGTGCCAAAAGTATGATTAGTTTATTATTTACGCACATCACAAATAACATATAGTATTGTAAAAATTCTAAAATAAAATTAACCTCCGAAGAGTACCGAACCGCACAATATTAGTCAAGAAAAAATGCATTGTCAAGATATTAATACTAAATAATATGTTGAAGATAAAATATACCTCTAAATAAATTAGACATGAAACAAAACAACATAAGCAATACATGTAAAATATAGAAAAATAGGCCATGGAGAAACAAGTTTCGCCAAGATTAAAATTGCTAAACAATAATCTATCGAAATGAGAAATATCTTTCTAAAAAAAATATAAACAAAGTTTAAAAATAAGAAACCAAAAAAAAACGAAATTCTCAAGTATGAATAAATATTCGTCAAAATATATGCTTTGAATGAGAAATAATCATAATTAAAAAATATACAACAAAAAATGACCAAATGTCTTTAACCTTAACAAAAGATAATAAAAAGACAACTAACCTATATTTAATTTGTAGTAAATATTTGCACTTGCTTAAAAAAATTCATAGCACGAAGTCATGCACCTTGAACATACTTAAAAAATTCTAAAAAAAAATCAGATTAAGAGCCAAGATGTTTAAAAAATAAATAGCGACCTACTGTATATGATTAGTAAGTAGAAAATATAAAGAGTACACGATTATAAGTGTTATAAGCACAAAGACTCGCCAAAATAAAAACAAATTTTTTACCATATATACTTTTAGAATAGCAGTTGCAACGAAAAAAACGTAATATGGTAAAAATATATAATCTATAAAAAAATCAAAGAGGACCAACAGGCTGAGAAGTAACGAGCATGGCTATACTACCACAATTTGATATTACCAGAAACATTTGTGGGTAAAACCCTTCGGGCAGACAAAGCATCAAATTGGGAAACTGCTTTAGGAATCTGATATATGGAGATTAAAAAACAGTAATTTATGAACCTGACAAATATAGAACATTTGAACATCAGCCACCGATCAAAATGACCTAAAACAATAGGTGGAACTGTTGAAGAAGCTATATCAGAAATCGCAACAGTGGTCACGATATTATTTTCAGATTAAACTAAAGTAAAAACGAATTATCAACTAAAAGAGTAAGGTCGGAAACAAAGTCAACTAGTTGTTCTCCTCTATGTTAAGTGCCCGTAAATAAGTTAATCTCGACAATAATATATTTTCCCACGAATTATGTTATACGATCCGGAATAATATCATCTATTGATTTCGGTGTTGGGAATATTGGGTCCACATATTCCGCTTTTGTATATAAGTAAGAATACTCCGATCTCCACACTAGTAACGAGCATGGCCATACTACCACAATTTGATATTACCGTCAACATTTGGGGGTAAAATCATCCGGGTAGACAAAGCATCATATTGAGAAACTTCTTTAGAAATCTGATATATGGAGATTAAAAAGCAGTAATTTATGAACCTGACAAATATAGAACATTTGAACATCAGCCACCGATCAAAAGGACCTAAAACAATAGGTGGAACTATTGAAGAAGCTTATATCGGAAATCGCAACATTGGTCAAGATATTAGTTTCAGATTAAACTAAAGTAACAACGAATTATCAACTAAAAGAGTAAGGTCGGAAACAAAGTCAACTAGTTGTTCTCCTCTATGTTAAGTGCCCCTAAATAAGTTAATCTCGACAATAATATATTTTCCCATGAATTATGTTATAGGATCCGGAATAATGTCATCTATTGATTTTGGTGTTGGGAATATTGGGTCCACATATTCCGCTTTTGTATATAAGTAAGAATACTCCGGTCTCCACACTAGTAACGAGCATGGCCATACTACCACAATTTGATATTACCGTCAACATTTGGGGGTAAAAGCATCCGGGAAGACAAAGCATCATATTGAGAAACTGCTTTAGAAATCTGATATATGGAGATTAAAAAGCAGTAATTTATGAACCTGACAAACATAGAACATTTGAACATCAGCCACCGATCAAAAGGACCTAAAACAATAAGTGGAACTGTTGAAGAAGCTATATCGGAAATCGCAACAGTGGTCACGAGATTAGTATCAGATTAAACTAAAGTAACAACCAATTATCAAATAAGTTAATCTCGACAATCACATATTTTCCCACGAATTATGTTATAGGATCCAAAATAAATATCATACGAATAAGTAAGAATACTCCGATATCCATTAGTGTAATATTGTCCGCTTTGGGCCCACTAGCCCGTACGGTTTTGCTTTTGGTCCACTTCAAAAAGTCCTCACACTAATGGATTTGTATTCTAAACTTATATACTGATCTTTCTTCCCATATTTAACCGATGTGGGATGTGGGACTTCGGTCGCACCTAACAATGTGGGACTTTGGTCGCACCTAACAATCCTCATCTGGAACAAAGTACCACTCTAGCCTCCTCTCAATTGACTTTCATCCGCATACTACTCTAGTCAGGTGAAGAGAACCCTGAACTCTAGACCTTTAGGGTGGATCTATCTGCTCACAAGCGCCGCTCCTTGTATATAAGGCACCTGCTTTGATGAGCCATCTGGCGCTCCATCTATCCAGCAGATCAATCACCTTGAGTATGGCTCCGGACAAGATGTTCGGCATCCTGAGTTCCAAAAGTCCTCACACTAATGGATACGTATTCTTAACTTATATACTCATCTTTCTTCCCATGTTTAACCGATGTGGGATGTGGGACTTTTTCGCACCTAAGAATCCTCATCTCGAACAAAGTACCACGCTAGCCTCCTTTTTATTGACTTTTCCATGTTTTTATCTGATGTGGTATGTGGGACTTTGGTCGCACCTTAAAATCCTCATCTCGAAAAAAGTACCACTCTAGCCTCCTCTCAATTGACTTTCATCAGCATACTTTAGTCAGGTGAAGAGAACCCTGAACTCTAGACCTTTAGGGTGGATCTATCTGCTCACAAGCACCGCTCCTTGTATATAACTTATATACTGATCTTTCTTCCCATGTTTAACCGATGTGGGACGTGGGACTTTGGTCGCACCAAACAATCCTCATCTCGAACAAAGTACCACTCTAGCGTCCTCTTAATTGACTTTCATCAGCATACTCTTGTCAGGTGAAGAAAACCCTAAACTCTAGACCTTCAGGGTGGATATGTATTCTTAACTTATATACTGATCTTTCTTCCCATGTTTAACCGATGTTGAATGTGGGACTTGGGTCGCACCTAACAATCCTCATCTCGAACAAAGTACCACTCTAGCCTCCTCTCAATTGACTTTCATCCGCATACTACTCTAGTCAGGTGAAGAGAACCCTGAACTCTAGACCTTTAGGGTGGATCTATCTGCTCACAAGCGCCGCTCCTTGTATATAAGCCACCTGCTTTGATGAGCCATCTGGCGCTCCATCTATCCAGCAGATCAATCACCTTGAGTATGGCTCCGGACAAGATGTTCGGCATCATGAGTTCCAAAAGTCCTCACACTAATGGATATGTATTCTTAACTTATATACTGATCTTTCTTCCCATGTTTAACCGATGTGGGATGTGGGACTTTGGTCGCACCTAACAATCATCATCTCGAACAAAGTACCACTCTAGCCTCCTCTCAATTGACTTTCATCAGCATACTTTAGTCAGGTGAAGAGAACCCTGAACTCTAGACCTTTAGGGTGGATCTATCTGCTCACAAGCGCCGCTCCTTGTGTATACCTTATATACTGATCTTTCTTTCCATGTTTAACCGATGTGGGATGTGGGACTTTGGTCGCACCTAAAAATCCTCATCTCGAACAAAGTACCACTCTAGCCTCCTCTCAATTGACTTTCATCTGGATACTTTAGTCAGGTGAAGAGAACCCTGAACTCTAGACCTTTAGGGTGAATCTATCTACTCACAAGCACCGCTCCTTGTATATAACTTATATACTGATCTTTCTTCCCATGTTTAACCGATGTGGGATGTGGGACTTTGGTCGCACCAAACAATCCTCATCTCGAACAAAGTACCACTCTAGCCTCCTCTCAATTGACTTTCATCAGCATACTCTTGTCAGGTGAAGAAAACCCTGAACTCTAGACTTTTAGGGTGGATACGTATTCTTAACTTATGTACTGATCTTTCTTCCCATGTTTAACCGATGTTGGATGTGGGACTTTGGTCGCACCTAACAATCCTCATCTCGAACAAAGTACCACTCTAGCCTCCTCTCAATTGACTTTCATCCGCATACTACTCTTGTCATGTGAAGAGAACCCTGACCTCTAGACCTTTAGGGTGGATCTATCTGCTCACAAGCGCCGCTCCTTGTATATAAGCAACCTGATTTGATGAGTCATCTGGCGCTCCATATATCCAGCAGATCAATCACCTTGAGTATGGCTCCGGACAAGATGTTCGGCATCCTGAGTTCCAAAAGTCCTCACACTAATGGATATGTATTCTTAACTTATATACCGATCTTTCTTCCCATGTTTAACCGATGTGGGATGTGGGACTTTGGTCGCACCTAACAATCATCATCTCGAACAAAGTACCACTCTAGCCTCCTCTCAATTGACTTTCATCAGCATACTTTAGTCAGGTGAAGAGAACCCTGAATTCTAGACCTTTAGGGTGGATCTATCTGCTCACAAGCGCCGCTCCTTGTGTATAACTTATATACTGATCTTTCTTTCCATGTTTAACCGATGTGGGATGTGGGACTTTGGTCGCACCTAAAAATCCTCATCTCGAACAAAGTACCACTCTAGCCTTCTCTCAATTGACTTTCATCAACATACTTTAGTCAGGTGAAGAGAACCCTGAACTCTAGACCTTTAGGGTGGATCTATCTGCTCACAAGCCCCGCTCCTTGTATATAACTTATATACTGATCTTTCTTCCCATGTTTAACCGATGTGGGATGTGGGACTTTGGTCGCACCTAACAATCCTCATCTCGAACAAAGTACCACTCTAACCTTCCTCTCAATTGACTTTCATCAGCATACTCTAGTCAGGTGAAGAGAACCCTGAACTCTAGACCTTTAGGGTGGATATGTATTCTTAACTTATATACGGATCTTTCTTCCCATGTTTAACTGATGTTGGATGTGGGACTTTGGTCGGACCTAATAATCCTCATCTCGAACAAAGTACCACTCTAGCCTCCTCTCAATTGACTTTCATCCGCATACTCTAGTCAGGTGAAGAGAACCCTGAACTCTAGACCTTTAGGGTGGATCTATCTGCTCACAAGCGCCGCTCCTTGTATATAACTTATATACTGATCTTTCTTCTCATGTTTAACCGATGTGGGACTTTGGTCGCACCTAACAATCCTCATCTCGAACAAAGTACCACTCTATAGCGTCCTCTCAATTGACTTTCATCAGCATAATATAGTCAGGTGAAGAGAACCCTGAATCTAGACCTTTAGGGTGGATCTATCTGCTCACAAGCGCCGCTCCTTGTATATAAGCCACCTGCTTTGATGAGCCATCTGGCGCTCCATCTATCCAGCAGATGAATCACCTTGAGTATGGCTCCGGACAAGATGTTCGGCATCCTAAGAATTTCACCCACATCATTACAACCCACCACATCACGTTCTGTCTAGGCCTGGTGCTCTGATACCATTTGTTGGGAATATTGGGTCTACATATTCCGCTTTTGTATATAAGCGGAGTATTATCCGATCTCCACACCAGTGTGATATTGTCCGCTTTGGACTCACTGGCCCGTACGGGTTTGCTTTTGGTCCACTTCCAAAAAGCCTTACACTAATGGAGATGTGTTGTTAACTTATATACTGATTTTTCTTCCCATGTTTAACCGATATGGGATGTGGAACTTTTGTCGCACCTAACACTCGGACCCTTAAACCTTGTGAGAATACCAATGACAATTTCATTAGAAACAAGTGATGCATCGGCCGTAGCTGAAGCAAGAATCCCAAAAAAATAGAATATTATCAAATTGATATTGGGCACCATATCGAATACCAAGTATATGAGATAAAAAACAAATACCGACTAAAAAAGGTAAACAACATTATAAATGTATGAAAAACAAAATTTGAAAGCATAAGAACTTACGCTTGACATTCTAAAACGGGTAGATAGGCTTTCTCTTACACTTAATCCCACTGGCTCAATCACCTCTAATAAAAAAACTATCTTTCCATCAAAGCCCGGAAAAATCAACGAAAGATAAAAAAATTCATGTAAAATGATATCAAATGCGAACACCACAGGAATGTTTCCATGTTTTGGGTGATCAAAGAATAAGATTCTGGACAATAACCCAATATTTTTTGTTATAAATAAACTTACCATCTCAAAATGATGAATAAGAGAGTATTATCAAATCATCTCTTTCGTCTTGGGACAGATCATGGAGAACATAGTCAATGTAAACAAACGTTTCAACTACTAGAAGAAGTCATATTCGAGGCTTAAGAATACAAACGGATAAAAAATATATTTTTATAAAAAATCTAAAAAGGAAAGCAAGCTTTCTGATTTTTATAGCAAAACAAAGAGGAAAAAATGAAGTGAATAGGAAAAAAACACAGCAAAAGCACATGAATTTCTTAGAAGATGCAGCTTTCTCATTTTCATATTCAAAATGACGAGAGTAATTCAATTTCGATGGATCTCTCTATTCTTAGAACTCCTAGCGAAAATAAATAACATATAGGATTTATCATAATTTTGGACTTATATTCATAATTGCATAAAGTTTAAATCAAGGAGAGAAGAAGAAGATTGAATCAAAGAAGAAATTGTAACCACTTTATTTTTCTTTCTCTGAATTATTATTCATACACTTGTTTATATTTATAGTCACAGCATTCTATTTTATGTATTACCAAATTTTGTTACGTTTGTTATACAATTTGTTATTTACATTGGAATTGGTCCTAATGACTATTACAGCCCAACACACACTAGTTATAACCTTAGACTTCAGCCCACATTTCTTGTGAAGCAACCCGGTCCAATTCACAACCCGAAATACAAAAACACTTGAAGCCTTGTAGCCTTGTCTTCAGTCTCATCTTCCCTTGTCTCTTCAAACCCTAGCCACCATTTGCTTCTTCGAAACCTAGCCACCATCAGCTTCGAAACCTAGCCACCATCACCATCTGCTTCTACATCAGATATTCTGACTTCCCCCTCAAACGTGGCGGAGGTATACCGAGACTCAGTTTGTCCCGCAAAAACAAGAATCGATTTTGAGACAAGGGCTTTGTGAGCAAGTCTGCAACTTGATCGTGAGAAGGTACGTACCGTATATCCAGTAAGCTTTGAGTTACCATATCTCGAATGAAATGTAAATCTAACTCGACATGCTTTGTTCGAGCATGAAATGCAGGGTTTGAAGCAAGAGAGCTTGCTCCAAGGTTATCACACCAGATAACCAGAGCTCTGTGAAGATCAAGTCGAATCTCATGAAGAATTGATTGTAACCAGATGAGTTCAAAGGCCAGATTTACAAGCGATCTGTATTCTGACTTTGTACTCGATCTGGAGACAATCCCCTGTTTCTTTGAAGACCACGAAATCAAGGAGTCACCCAGAAAAACGCAATAGCCACCAACCGATCGACGGTCATCCAACGAAGCAGCCCAATCGGCATCAGTAAAGCCTGTAAGTTGATGAGAGTCGCTCGGTTTGATGTGGAGCCCCATCGTCTGAGTACCAGATAAGTATCGTAGAACTCGTCTTACACATTGTAGATGAACTTTAGTAGGACTTTGTTGAAACTGACTGAGTTTGTTAACAGCAAACGCAATGTCAGGTCGAGTGTGCAGTAGGTACTGTAAAGATCCTAATAAGCTTCTGTACCTTGTAGGGTTCTGAAGTAATTCGCCATCAGTTTTGGAGAGGGGTAGAGTCACCTTCATTGGAGTTGCGCAGGAGTTAGCATTGGACAAACCCTCTTTTAACAGTAAGTCTTTGATATACTGTGTTTGAGTCAAGTAGAGACGAGAGTCATCTCTGTGAGCCTCAATACCCAGAAACAACCTTAGAGATCCCATATCTTTTAGAGCAAATTCAGAATTTAGCTTCTGAATAAACGTAGAAACATAGGAAGGACTGTTACCAGTAACAATTATGTCATCTACATAGACCAGTAGAATGACAAAGATGCCTTTAGACCGTAGAAAAACATAGATTAGTTAGCCCTTGAATTTTGAAAGCCCCATAAGATCAGTGTATCCTTGAGCTTGGAATACCAAGCTCGTGGTGCCTGTTTCAGTCCATACAGTGCCTTGTTCAGCTTGCATATGTGATTAGGATACTTAGGATCAATAAAACCTTGAGGTTGTACCATGTACACCTGTTCTTTGAGATGACCATTCAAGAAAGCATTATTTACATCAAGTTACCTGATGACCCAGTCTCTAGATACAACAATAGTGAGAACTAACCTTATCGTAGAGGCTTTAATCACTGGAGAGAAAATCTCATTGAAATCAACCCCAGGCTGTTGATGAAAGCCTTTAGCTACAATTCTAGCCTTGTAGCGTTGAACAGACCCTTATGGGTTATATTTAACCTTATACACCCATTTGCACCCCACCAGACTCATGTTACTGCTGTGGGGAACAAGAGACCATGTATGATTGTTCATCAAAGCATCATATTCACATTTCATGGCCTGAACCCATTGAGGACATTGAACAGCCTCTGAAAACTTAGTAGGTTCTTTAACAGTAATAGTAGATGTAATAGTAGTTCCTGAGTAAATGTGCTTAGGTTTGGAATACCATCTTTAGCTCTAGTGGTCATAGGATGTCTGTTAGGTAGAGTTTGAGAGGTAGTTTGATTGTTAATTCTGTCAAAAGGTAGTTCAATGAATAGCTCACCAGGTTTTGATGGTTGTGTTGCAGGTAATGGGTTGGGCAAAGAGTTTTGAGTAGCTGTGGGATCTTGGGAATCAGTTTGGGCTTGTGAAGAGGTGCTAAGGCTATTAGGTGAGTTAATACAAGGTGCATATTACTTTGTTGTGTTGGTCTGGTTTGACTGTAAAGAATGGTTAGTGTTTAGGTGTTGACAACTGTTGATATTTTGTGGTGTAGAACTCTCATTTGGCATATATAGATTAGGAAACTTAGGCAGCCAAGAGACTCTAGAAACAGACACAGAGGACTTAGTGTTTAGGAAACCAGACATACATGGGAATTCATTTTCATTAAAGATGACATTCCTTGACACATAAACTCTCCCACTAGGACTGAGACACTTATACCCTTTGTGAACTCCACTATACCCTAAAAAGACACACTTGACTGAGTGAAATTGGAACTTATTTGTTTGATAGGGCCTAAGACACGAAAAGCAAGTGCACCCAAAGATTTTTAGAAACATGTAGTCAGGTTTAGAGCCAAAGAGCTGTTCAAAAGGAGACTTATCTTTTAGAGTGAGTGTAGGTAACCTGTTAATCGGGAAAACAACAGTGTGAAAAGCTTCTGGCCAGAACTTGTGAGGAAAACCAGACTGAGCTAGGAGGGTCAGACCAGTCTCAGTGACATGTCTGTGCTTCCTTTCTGCTCTACCATTTTGAGAAGAAGTGTAAGGACAAGATGTCCTGAGCTGGATCCCTGATTCTTTAGCCAAGGATAGAAAAGACCTGAACTCACCACCCTAATCAGACTAAAAAACTTTAATCTTTTTATCAAACTGATTTTCAACTAGAGTCTTAAACTCTTTAAACACAGTTACAGCCTCACTTTTAAGTTTAAGTGGATATAGCCATGTGAACCTACTGTAATCATCTACAAACAATATGTAGAATTTATAACCAGAAGTAGACAGGACAGGGGTAGGTCCCCACAAGTCAGAGTGAATCAAATCTAGGACACTAGAAAAATGTGAGACTAAATTAGAAAATGGTAAGGAATGAGACTTGCCTAATTGACAATCATCACAGAAAAGCTTTTCATTGCTAGCAATAGTAGGAAGATTACAACTTTTCATCACAATAGACAAGACACGTTTAGAAGGATGGCCCAGTTTTTTATGCCACCCAACCTTTAGGGAATCAGAAGTATTAGTAAGAACAGACACATGAGAAACAAATGAATTTGACTTAGGAAAGGCTGCCTTAGTAGTCCTAGGAATAGAAGAGTCCTCAAACCTATAAAGCCCATTTTCAACTCTGCCTTTAAGTAGAATCATCCCGGTTGTCTTGTCCTTCACAAAACATTCAGAACTGTGAAACTCAATAAAAATATTATTATGAAGAGTTACTTGAGAAACAGATACTAGGTTTTTGTTGATATAGGGCACATGTAACACACTGTTTAGGAGGATCTGTTTGTTGGTTTTAGTAGATAGGCAAGTCTTACCTAAGTTATGAATGTTCAATTTACTACCATTACCTACTATCACTGTTTTATTACCTGTGTACTGTGTTTTCTGGTTCAACATCGTGGCTGAGTTAGTGACATGGTGGCTAGCACCACTGTCAACATACCAACTTTCATCACCATTCCCTGACTCTTGTGAGACTGTCATCACACTTTGATCCTGGTCAATTCTTTGTTGATCAGTTGGTATTTGTCCCATCACATTAGGGTCATCCCTAAAATAGCAATAAGCAGCCCCATGACCAAACTTGCCACATATTTGACAAGTAGGCTTGTTGTTAGAGTAGTTGAACCTACCACCTCTGCCTCTGTTAGGCCTCTACCCCTGTAATTGTTAGAGTAGTTTGAGAAAAACCTTCCTCTGGAACCTCTACCTTGACCTTTATTTCCATACCTTGAATTGGAACCATAGTTGCTGCTGCCAGAAGACTTAGTTTCTGGCTTGTTAACAGCAGTGAGATTCAAGTTAGCCATGGCAACTTGAATTTTTCCTAGTTATTCAAGTCTGCTTTCGTAAGTAAGGAGAGTAGCTTGTAAATCAAGCCAATTTTGAACCTCTTTGTCACCTAGATGGACTGCAATAGGAGTGTACTCACTGTCAAGACCTGCCAATACCTGTGAGACCAAATCATTTAGTGAAATAGGCGAACCAGCTAGAGCCAGACTATCAGCAATGTGTTTCATCTTAGCTAGGTACTCCTCCATTGAACTAGTTCCTTTCCTGGTTCTTTGAAATTCAGCTTTAAAGAAAGTTAATCTGGACTTCGTTTGAGAGCCAGATAGTCTTACCACAGCATCCCACAGACCTTTGGAGGACTCTTCCTCCATTACTTGAGATGCAACTTCAGCACTCATGGTGCTGTACAACAAGCCCAACAGCAACTGGTCCTTAACAATCCATTTGTCATACTCAGCATTATCAACTAGAGAACCATCTGGTCCAACTATAAGCTTGGGAGGAAAAGGTTTCTCACCACTTATGAAACCTCCCAGTTTGTTGCCTCTGATTATAGGCAACACCATAGTCTTCCATAAAAGAAAATTGTTTCTGTCCAACCTGAGACTAGTAAAGGCATTCATCTGATTCAAGCTGTTGTTTTTGTTTGTCAACAGGTGATCCATTGAAGACGTAACCTGCTCAGCAGATCCTGAGCTGAAGCATGGTGAGTCAGTCCCTGCCATTGAAGGATCCTTCTCTCATACCAAGTTGAAATCAAGGAGAGAAGAAGAAGATTGAATCAAAGAAGAAATTGTAACCACTTTATTTTTCTTTCTCTGAATTATTATTCATACACTTGTTTATATTTATAGTCACAGCATTCTGTTTTATGTATAACAGAATTTGTTACGTTTGTTATACAATTTGTTATTTACATTGGAATTGGGCCTAATGACTATTACAGCCCAACACACTCTAGTTATAGCCTTAGACTTCAGCCCACATTTCTTGTGAAGCAACCCGGTCCAATTCACAACCCGAAATACAAAAACACTTGAAGCCTTGTAGCCTTGTCTTCAGTCTCATCTTCCTTTGTCTCTTCAAACCCTAGCCACCATTTGCTTCTTCGAAACCTAGCCACTTTCACCATCTGCTTCTACATCAGATATTCTGACTCATAATATCTTAGATTCTTTTTCATCTTAAAAGGTATAATGTTGAATTAGTAATTATTATTTTTGTATGCGAAAACATTAACTCACGATCGGAGTTTTCAGTGGCGTGCGTCACTATAAAGCGACGAGTGTTTTGAATGATGCAGCAACGCGGCGAAGGTCAAGGTGTTCGCTAGTCTGTACCTAAAATTAATATTAAAATAATAATGAATATTAAAGAAAAGGAAATTAAACATTAAATAATTAATTAATAATTACGAAAACAAATATCATAGCTTTAGGAAATCAAATATTAAAGAAATTAAATAAGACTAGTCATGAAAAAGAAAAATATTTTGAAGACTCCACATAACCATAGTTCCCTCTCGGTGTCCCACCGTCACCTCATCCATCGGTCCACTTCCACGCCACCAACCTAATAAGTGGTAGAGGTACATTATCCACCTCTAAATATCATCCAATCTCCTACCATCTCTTCATCAAAGAAAAGAAACTTCTAGCAAATATCATTGCCTGATTGCAGATCACTTCCCTTATCTGCCTAAATCAAGCCATGATCCCCACTCCAATGTTGAACACTCCAATCTATTTGTATATATCTAAACACTAATTTGATGGAAACTCACCAAACACCACCCACACCCATGTCCTGCATCATAAACAACTAAACATTTATCTTGTTAAAATCATCGCATACGTCACCAACACAAAAACTATGAATCTTACGACACTATTTTTACTCTTTCACCAAAAATATGATAAACAATCAATAATATTCTCCACCACGAATAAAAAAATATTTATTGTCAATTCAAAATATACCCTCATATATGAAAGTTTTTCCATGGTGGTAGGTCGGTCAAGAAAACAACCGAGAAAAATTCCTCCTAAATTTTGGTTTTATAGAAGAGTTAAATCCCTCACCATGGATCACAAACACATATTGGTAGAATCGCCAAAATTAAATAATACTCAAAGATCTGGAAAAAATTAGTATGGTGTATTGATCAATTCTTTATGCGATTATTAAAGTCGAAACCTAACTTTAATTCAAGAACTAAATTATTTATTTTCTCAGTATGGATCACACTATCCAACTTACTTGAATTCGTGTACAATAAATCTGCATCACCTCAAGCATTTAGAATATTAGGAGAGCCATTAAAAGTTTGGTTTCCATCTAAGAGAAAAGCAAGATTTAATGCTTATAAAGTTTGTGTTGAGATGGACGTATTTAATACCTAAAACCGGGATAAGATTTTGAGCTTCATCGACCTCACTAAAATATGATGGATTTTGGTAAGATATTCATTATGGGGACATGTCATTCTACTATAAATAATGCCAAACCTTGGGACACAATATTGTCATGTAATAAAATCACCCAAAACAAAACACCCTAAATAAACAATACAGACTTTCCCCTCTCACTGGTCAAAACTTGGGTTCCCAATTAAAATCCATCATTATTAAATACTCAAACTCCAATGATCTTACTAAAGCCCACCTCACATTAGTAAAATCAATACAAAAAAAATACCTCAAGTCATTAACATGATCAGAAATATTGACTTTATAGGTTCTTTAACATCTATTGACTCATCAACACAATTTTCACTTTCAGATGGATTAAATATTACTGAAACAAAACAATCATCTCCTCAAAAGTTTACGACTTTAAGACTCTCTAGTTCTCTTATACTAGGGAATATAGAATTTCTAAAGAGTTTATAGAGGTTATCAGAAGAAAAAAAAATTATCCTACAATATGAACAAATACACCAAAAAGCGCTTAACACTAAAAGGTCAGCACAACGCTTTCAAGATCAACTTTAAATGACATTCTAATCTTTATATAGAATAGGTGGGGAGTGAGGAACAAAAAGCTATCTGAACACTCCTATCATTAAAAATGGCTACTAAAGTTGACTTCATTGTAATTCAAGAACCAAAGATTCAGGTAAATAAATTAGTAAACAAAACTAGATAACTTGGTTTTCAACAAATATTTTCCATATAAAACCTCCACATAAAATCATCTATTAAGTTTTAGAACATGTGGACTTAGCTCTCTGATTTTCCAAATGTTGTAGAGCAAAGGTAGAAAGAAGAAATGTTTGGTTTTCCCATATATGTCTTTTGGATAAACTTGAAAAACTTAAACATAAGTTAAAAGACTGAAAATGGAATACCTTTGTGAACATATCTGATACCATAGCTAAATCAGATAAATAAGTGCAATACCTTGAACACTTCCTTGAAACAAATAAAACCACAAAAGACAAAATAAAAAAACTCACATGCTAAAGCTATACATTTGCAATTATTAGATGGATAAGAAATATTGTGGGAACAAAAGGGGAGTGACATGGATAAAAATAAAGACATAGACTATAAATATTTTCATAACTACATCAAAAAAACAAAAAAAGAAACAAAATCCATGGTATTTTGGATGAAGGCATTTGGATCAATGATGAATCATCGATTGCAAAATCAGTTTATATCACTTAAAAAACTTAAATCCAAAACCTCAACTATATGATTTAGATAATTTTCAAGAAACAATCCATAAACTCGTGACTGAACATGATAGTATAATGTTGTTAAGTTCACATATAGAAGAATAAATTATGACCTCCATAAAAAGCTTGAACTCTAATAGTGTAGCAGGTGTGGACAGTTTTGTGCATTATCGTCAACATTGTTTTATCTAAAATTCTTAATGACAGATTAGCAATACTTCTCTCTAAACTTATATCAGAAGAATGAGGTGGGTTTGTCAAAGGTAGAAACATCTAACACAACATATTAGTAACTTAAGAGCTATCAAACAAGATAAACCCAAACATTAGAGGATGTAATGTCATGATTAAGCTAAACATGGCTAAGACAATTTACAAAATCTTCTTTGTCTTCATCTTTCAAATTTTAGAGGCATTTAGTTTGGAAAAAATAATGGATAAGCTAGATTAATAATTGAATCATCTTAGCATGGTTCTCAATCATTGTAAATGGAGCCTTAATGGTTATTTAAAGTCCACAAATAGAGTGAGACAATAAGATACATTCTCTCATAGTCTATTTATTATAGTTGAAATATAGGTGATCAGGGTTTTCAAAATGTTTTTTGAAAAAATAAATAATGATTTGCATTATAAAAAAATTAATATGATAATTCTCTATCTTGCACGTGCTGATTACTCTCTTATATTCACGAATGGATCTTGAAATAATCTTAGCAAAATATGTAATGGTTAATGGTTACGAAATATGTGGAGGAAGACTCATACTGATTCAATTAGCGTTAATGGTTATCCTTATCTACTACCTTCAAAGTTGTCTCCTACCAAAGATTATTATTAGAAGTCTTGAAAATATTTTTAACTTGTTCTTATGAGGTTCTAAAGAAGATAATATTGCATGTAATTAGGCTTCATGAAGCTCTTTGTGTAAACCTTATAATGAATGTGGACTTAACATCAGAAGCACGAAGGATTTATAGACAATATTTTCATATAAATTTGGTTAAAATTCAGATAGAACACTTCTCTTTAGGCCAAATGTATGCTCTATCTTTATTATATCAATATTAATCCTCTATTAGCGCTACAGTCTACCAATAGTTACAAAATATGAAGAAAAAAAACTAATAAACAACGCATACACTAATAAAACTATACATTCTGGAAAGTTGATAGAGGAAAGATTGATTTTTGGATAGAAAAATCAAATAATAAGAAATCGTTCATCTCATTCTCCTTATTTTTACCAAACTTCGAAGAACCTATAGATAACTTATGGAGAGATGGTAATTGGGACCTAGATAAGCTTAGATATATTGTCATCTCTTTAAATATTGAAAAGATATCTAGAGTTAGACTCCAAACAGATGCAATTGTTGAAATTAAATTAACTCTCTCTAATCATGCGGATTTCAACACCAAGAAAACTTGAATTGGAATAAGGGATAAAAAAGAATAATGCAAATCATTTCAAAGGTTATGGAATAACACCACCCTCAATAAATGCTCTTTTCTACTATGGAGACTACAAAAAGGATCGTATCTATTGACTATATCATGCAAAGAAGACACTACCAATTGGCCTTGAAATGTCAATTCTATACAGAAATTGAATTCCCAAAAAACATATTTGTTGGATGTAACATTGCACTAGTTATTTGGAGATACTTTTTTGGACTGTTTGGTATATACATTTCTAAACATATGAAAATAACTCACATGATAAGATCATGATTTTGGTTAACAAACAAAGAGACTTATACAGAGGGATTCACCCGAGTGAGTACGAGCACGAGCAGGAAAGGTAGACCGCGAGCTTGTGATAAGACAATAAAGAAACAACGAGACAAAGGACGAGCTCTACGACGCCGCCGATTAGGGACATGATGAGCAAACCAGGGCTGAGTGCGAGCCCGAAAATGATTGGTTGATCACGTGATCGGTGAGCTCGAGCTCTACACACCTTAACAGATCTGATCGCGCTCAAGGAATGGCCTAACTTGACTTAATGCACGACTCAGACCAGCCGTTTCTTTATTTATTGTATAAAACACGTTTTGACTCTTAAGTCAAACTGTTTTACGTAGTTGTTCCGAAATTATAAAAATACTGACGTTAGTGAGTTAGTGGAGCATTATGTGTAAACAAGTGTAACTGCCCACTAACTCACATCATTATAAATAGGAAAACCCAATGGATGAATAAGAGGATACTTCTTTTCCTTATTTGTTTCTTGGCTAAAAACTTAAAGACTTATTGTGGTAGAACTTGTTATTCATGTAACAAATTTGGCACCGTCTGTGGGAAAATTTTTAATTATCCACCATGGTAGTCAAAAGTTCAGGAATCGCGAGAGACAACCAGGAAACGACTGAAGCATTTATGCACAGGAGAGGAGCGATGAATCAACTGACTGGGCAAGGCGTCCTGTACCGTCCCTATAACTTCTCAAGGGGGTAATCCCATGAAGCCCTTAGGGACGGTCATGACTGAGGAGCCACCGATCCAGCCCACGACTGTTGCCCGGTAAAAAGTGCAACCGCATCAACCGGCAGATGTAACAGGGGCTTATGAAGCCGTGAAGGCCATCCTAGCAACATGCTCGACGGTCCTCCAACTAGAGAAAAGAATCCATAATATCTAGGAGGAGCAACTGAAGATAGCATTTGAGCGAGATGAAAGGGAACAATCCATGCATGCAACTATGGAAGGAATGAATGATACTATTCATGCCCTCACCGCTAAGATCAAGAGAACGAGCAAGGTGCATCAACCGTCCGGCCCGGAGGCTAGTAAAGTTAACTAAACAGATCGATCATCCAAGCGATATGATAAACATGAAGGTGAGGGCAAGAGTGGAGACAAGAACTGTAGCAAAGGTCATCGAGAAGAGGCAAAGTAGACGTCAACCAAGCGAGCTCAGGAAAATGAGGATCTTCGCTACAACCAGGTCCGCCGAGACTATCAGCTTACATACTAAAGAGTCACCATTCTTCGAGAAGATTCTCGAAGCCTAGCTCCTAATGAAGTTCGATCCTTTCAAAATGGAAGCTTATGATGGAACAAGAGACCCAGAAAGGCATTTGGAGCAATTCTAAAATATGGTGATGGCGTTCAACACCAACGATGCAATGGTGTGTCGAGCACTGTCTATGACCCTCAAAGGCAACGCAATAGACTGGTTCAGCAGCATACCGAAAGGATCCATCTATGACTTTACCGGGTTTTAGAATGCGTTCAAGGAGAGGTTTTTTGGTAATAAAGAGCTCAACCGCGAGTGGGATTCAATCATGGACCTTTGCCAGCAACGAGGTGTATCTCTTAAAAGTTATGTTAGGAGATTTGTTCATGCTATGAATATTTTACCAGATTTGGGGGAAAACATGGCGGCGACATCCCTGAAACGAGGGCTCACCAAAAGGGTGATCTATACGCATATCTCATCAAGTTCCTAACTGAGATACTGGGGGACCTGCTCGCCAGGGTAGATACTTTTATTAGAGTCGATGCTGCCAGAAGAGGGTGGGGGTCTCCTGAGCGACGTGGATCAGATTCCAAAGAAGGCGGAACAGAACATAGAAAGGTTGAAGAACAACCCAGACGGGATTATAGCAGGCGACCTTAGCAGCTCGAGCAACAAAACAGACGCTTCATCCCATTGACTGAAGTTATCTCAGTGATTTATTATCCAATGCGAGGGCGGACAAAGTACGAAGCACCGCGCATGATAAGTGCCCCAGGATTCAAACGATATAACAAGTATTTTTGCGCATATTATAACAATCATAAACATTCCAAGGATCAGTGCTGTTAACTAAGAGAGGAGATTCAACGCTTGATAGACAATGGGGAGTTGGTACAATATATCAAACGGTCTCACCCAAATCGTTGTGAGGAGATCCATTCTCCAAACAATGAGAAACCGGCTAATCGAGAAGAAACAAAAGCTAACAAACAACAGTGGCTTCTCACCATATCAGGAGGGAGCTCGGGCACATGACAAGGGGTAGCTCCGAGCAAACGAGATAAAAACGAGCTCGACGTGTACGAAATAGATGTAAATTCTTATCGCAATTACAAGGATCCAGTGGCCGATCTCACGTTTAATAATGATAATCTCAGAGGTGTCAGTCTGCCCCACGAGGACACTCTAACTATCTACCTAGATATTAGAGGAGTAATGGTGACTCGAGTGCTGGTCGATGGCGGGAGGTCGACAAATATTATTTTTAAAAGCAGTTTCGACCGCATGCAAAACGTACCCCCATATCGGCCTACTTAACGTACATTGGTCGGCTGTGAAGGAAAAACCTCACAAGGAGTTGGAGAGGTGGAGCTACTGGTAAAAGTTGGCCATGAAGACACGAAGAAGGAACTAAAGACACTTTTTATAATCTCGGATGTACCAAGCCCTTACCACGCTATAATCGAAAGACCATGGCTGCATAGGATGGAGGCGACGCCGTGCACATTCCGAAAATGCATAAAATATCCAGTGGGAAGCTCGGTGGGAACAATACGAGGCAACCAGATAATCGCGCAAACATGATATGTGATCGCGTCAGACCCGTCCAAACCTCTCTAATAACAATTAAATGGCCAGGGGGATCCCAAACCAGAAACACTGGATCCTACCTCGCCGGACCCAATGGATGACCCACGTGAAAATGAAGATTTAACTGAAATGGATACTACAATCGTAGACACGCTCATAGGTGACGGTCGAATGCTTCGACTAGGGAAGGAGTTATCTCAAGACTCAAAAGTACGTTTACTGGCTTTATTAGCAAAAAATTTAGATATTTTTCCTTGAGAGGCAGCTGATGTCTCAGGACTAAGCCCTTCAATTATAAGTCACGAATTATCTATCAACTCTTGCGCCAAGCCAGTGCGTCAAAAGGTTAGATCCTTTTCAGTAGAAAATTAGGCGGCTATATTAGCTGAAGTGACCAAATTAAGTCGTTTGAGATACATCCAAAAAACAAGTTATCCGGTCGGATAGCTAACCCTGTTTTGGTAAAAACGAAGAGCGGTCAATGGAGAATGTGCGCGGACTTCACCGATCTAAATCAGGCGTGCCCTAAGGATGCTTTCCCATTACCATGTATCGATCAGTTAGTCGATCCGACCTCGGGTTGTGAATACGTATCATTTATGGATGCATACTCCGGGTATAACCAGATTCGCCTCCATCCATCCTACCAGGAGAACATAGCCTTTCAAACCGAGAGAGGTCTTTACTGCTACACGGTTATGCCTTTTGGGTTGAAGAATGTTGGTTTGACGTATCAATGTCTGATAAATCACATCTTCCAAGATCATCTGGGGTGCCATTTAGAGGCATACATTGATGACATGATCGTTAAAACACACGAGGAGGGGAATTATTTGGAAACATTGTAGGTTGTTTTTTTATTTATTATGACAATTTAACCTCAAACTCAACCCAGACAAGTGCTATTTTGGTGTTGCCATGGACAAGTTTTTGGGTTATGTAGTAAGTCAACGAGGTATTGCAGCCGACACCATCCAATTAAATGAAATTCTGCAAATGGAACCTCTAAAGAATATCAAGGAAGTATAATGTCTTACGGGAAGGTTAGCAACTCTCTCAAGTTTTATCTCCCGCGCATCGGACAAGATTAATCACGTTTTTAAAGTGTTACGAGGTGCTAAAACATTCGCCTGGACAGAGGAGTGTGACAAAGCTTTTTTCGAGCTCAAACAATATCTCACCTCCCCAGATATTCTATCCACACCTGTCCCCGAGGAGCCCCTGTTTATCTACTTGGCGGTATCACCATTTGCTGTGAGCTCGACTCTCGTACGTGATCAGAATGGAGTACAACGCCCGATATATTACATGAGAAAAACACTAACAAATGCGGAAGAAATGTACTTGAACCTCGAAATACTTGCTCTGAGTTTGGTTATTGCAGCTCGGCGAATGAGGCCATATTTCAAAGGGCATGTAATTACAATGCGGACAATATTTCCTCTGCGAATAGTATTACAGAAGCCATATTGTTTAGGTAGGCTCACTAAATGAAGCATCGAGCTCGGCGAGTATGACATTCGTTTTGAGCCACGCTTAGCTATCAAGGGGCAAATAGTCTCCGACTTCCTTGCCGAATTCACCTCCTCCAGAGATCAACAGACTGACACAAATAATCAAGAAGCTATTAAGTCAGATCAATGGATTATGGAGGTTGATGGCACATCTTCTATGTCGGGCGGAGGAGCAGGAGTTGTCGTACGATCCCCAAGTGGTGAGGAGATCAAACAGGTCGTACGCTTTAATTTCCCGGTACCAAATAACGTAGCAGAGTACGAAGCTGCTCTCTATGGCATGAAAATGGCCTTGATATCAGTTGGTGGTTAATCAGGCACGGGGTACCTATGATGCAAGGAATGAAAGAATTAAAGAGCCGCAAAATTGAGGATTATTAAGAAGAGGCAAACCTAATAGCTAGATTAACCTGTTTGGATCTGTTAGATGAACGAAAAGACCAAGCAAGGGTACGAGTTGAACATTATAGAAGCTTGATATTGGGACGCTTTAATGCTCGGTTAAAGCCACACTCTTTTAAGGAGGGCGACTTAGTCTTAAAGAAGGTGTTTCAAGGCACCAGTGGTGGAACAAGTGGCAAACTGGGACCAAATTGGGAAGGACCATACACGATTATTTCTACAGGAAACCATGACGAGTATAGATTGGCAGATCAAAGTGGCCGAGTACTTAAACACCCTTAGAATATCAATCACCTAAAGTTGTATCACCAATTTTTTTAGAATGTACTGATTTGCTCCCTGATTGTGGGGGGAGGTTTTTTAATGAGGCATCTTAGAACAATGTTTTTCTTTTTCAATATAATTTATATTTTTGCCATTATGTGTTTGTTGCAACTTTCATTCTTACAATCAGCGAACGAATCAATGACCACGCCATTCTTGGCTACGAAACGGACCATACTAAGTCCAGACTAAGTGTCTATAAACATGAATGTGCTAATTTTCCACGCCTACGGGCTACGTAATGGCAATACTGTGCTTATACTTTGTACTGGGTATATTAGCGAACTGGTTAAAGACCAAGTCTAAAACAGACTACGCAATAGGGTCTACATGACCTCGCTGCGAACAAGCTATTATGGCAAATATTTTCTAAGCTAAGCAATGAGCCCTACTGTGCTCGGGATTGTAAGAATCTCCATGCAGTACAGCAAACACATACTTCACATTTTCTCCATAATTATTCATGACAGTAATCAATTGGCATAAGGTAAGTCACAAATAAGTTCAGTATGTTTTCAAATTACTACATGTAACACAAACTCTTTGTATACATAACATACAACAAAGGAACACAGAAAAAAAAACAAATATTATCGTTACTTAACGCTTGGGGAAGGGGTCAGCTTTGTCTGCTCTGAAGGAGTACCATCAGCTACTCTAGTGGTATCAACTTCGACGATCGGCACAAGTGGCAAGCTCAAATTTTGAGGTGGTGTAGAGCTTTGAACCAAAGATTCTAAAGATCCCAGGTATAACCCAAGATTCAAAGCTATCAGCTCAGCTATCGCGTTTCTATTTTCTTTAGCTGTCATCTTTGTAGCCACTGTGTACACCTGAGTCTCCCTTTCTACCACATCTGTTTGTATGTTCGTCTTGCACTATTGTCGCTCTCGCTCTAGATTTGCACGTTCCTCCTCCAGTTGGGAAGTCAACTTAGTTACATCAGCAGTTAGAGTTGTTATCCACTCTTCCTGCTCCTCCACCCTTTTCGCTTGACTCAAAGTCCTATCCATCAAGTTCGAGCTCTGAACATACATCTCGTCATTTCTCTTCAACAGGTTGTCATTTTGTTTTAGTACAATATTATGATGGACAGATGCGGTTTTCCACCTCTCGTCGCTGCATTTCAGAGCTTCTTGTAAGGTTCCAATTGTCTTCTCCAGTTCGGCCTTTGCATCAATGACTTCGTGTTTGGTTAAGGTCTCTAACATTTGTAGCATAATACCATCTCCCATATTGGAATAGTACACCCATTGTTTCATCTTTTTAGCAATCTCTAGGGGATAACCTTTTTCTTCTGAGGCTCGTCCTTATTCTCCGCATCATCCCCCACCAAGTCAATCAACTCCTCCACAACATTTGGATTCTGCTCCTCGCCTTGTTTCGGTGAAGGTTGGGCCGGGGGACAAGTTTTTTTTCACCAGAGGTAGCTCCTGTGATGTCACCATCATCGTCTCTAAGTTGTAACTTCCTCACATTGAGAGGAACA
This sequence comes from Limnanthes douglasii subsp. nivea, assembly GCA_036936605.1. Taxonomy (NCBI): domain Eukaryota; kingdom Viridiplantae; phylum Streptophyta; class Magnoliopsida; order Brassicales; family Limnanthaceae; genus Limnanthes; species Limnanthes douglasii. The sequence continues at coordinate 70,692,589 of JAUPFV010000004.1, forward strand.
ACATCTTCAATCATTTTTTCTTCTTATTCCAGGGCTTAATCACTGAGCCCGAGTTAGTGTTTTTCTCCTCTTATTCTCTTTCTGTTCGAACTTTGCTAGTTTGAGCAGCTTCTAGCACCTTAGATGCTTCCTTTTCAGCTTGCTTGATTTTTTCCCCTTGTTACTCACGAAATCGTTTCCTTATTCGCACGGTTGAGCAGAAGTGGAAGATGAATCTCCTGCTTCACCACCCTTTCAGGTAATATGTGGTACTACAAGCCAGATACCGGTGTTGTTATTCTCCAAGTATCTCTTCTCCATTAGCGCCTTAATACAATCCATGGTAGCTTCTGACCCATCTTCCATGGTAACTTCACTGTTTGATGTGATCTTCAACTCCGGAATCGACCATAAACCTGACTTCAAATAATTGTATCGCGTAAATAGCTGATTGGGATCCTGCTGCCCCGCCTCGCAGGCCAAATTCCCAACTCTAATTAGAGGGTTTACGTAATTTTTTGCTCTCTTCTCCTTCCACCAGCTTTGATTAGCTAATTCACCTGGACAAATAAAGATTTATCATCTATTTGTTAATAGGGCTTTGAGCAATTGTATCGCGTAAATAGCTGATTGGGATCCTGCTGCCCCACCTCCCAGGCCAAATTCCCAACTCTAATTAGAGGGTTTACGTAATTTTTTGCTATCTTCTCCTTCCACCATCTTTGATTAGCTAATTCACCTAGATAAATAAAGATTTATCAGCTATTTGTTAATAGTGCTTCAAGCAAATTCTGTGTTTCAGATAATCCTATTAACACTTACATTTTATTTTTCATTTCCTTTCTAATTGAAGGTTTAAAGTAGGGATTTGATGCTCCCAATTGCTAGACAAAAAATAAAGGAATTTTTCCAATTCTTATCAGAGATGGGAAGCTCGACAATTTCTTCGTCCCTTTGAAGTGGGTATAAAAGAAAGGGGCCTTGGACATTTTGGTAACATCAGTGGCTGATAGCAAGTCTTCCAAGGATATGTCATTCCTAAACAGGCGCGAGCTCAGGACTACGCTAAGTAATAAAAAGACATGTCTCTGTCTTTTCGGCTTGATAGGGGTGCACGCCTATAGTGGGTGCTCTAATGATCACATCCTTAGGAATCCCACATCTGTTCGTGAGGGTGGTAACTTCATTATCATCTGAATAGGTGTATTTGGGGGCTATTTGTGAGAAATAGCTCTCAAAAGCACTGGCTTCCTCATATATAGGCTCCACAGTTTTATTTGCTTTCGTCTTCGTCGCCCTTTTTGGTGCCATAACTTTTACTGAAACTGTAATGAGGTAAGGATACGAATCAACATGGTTATAGCAGGCAAGGGCGATCGATTTGACGCAGGGAAGATATGAGCATTTAGGTAATCACCTACTCATAGAAGTTGGATTCCAGAATATAGGGTTCTACGATGTGCGTAATTGAAAGGATTTATGTGTTAAGAAATCGTTTACCTGGTTGGTGCTGAAAAACGCGACAGAAAGTGTTTTGGCTGCAGCTGATAACTTCTTCTCCAGCAAGAACGAAGCGAGACGACTAAAGTGTTTCTATTTTCATTCAAGTAAGTAAACGCAATAGTAGTTTGAATGTGCAAAGACCTTTGCAAAACAACGTGTGACGTCACCAATCAGTTGAAAGTTGTGCCAAAAACTGAAGCGTCAGGCGTTGTCTCCCAGAAACGAAGGTGTGAGAACCATCGTAGTTACATCAATGACACATGTCAATAAATGAAGCCATAAACCGTTTGGAATAACCACAAGGCTACTTATGTGTTTGAATTTAATAATAATTTTTATTTTAAAGGGTTACTAATCTTTTTCTGAAAATTAATAAACCTATAAACTAAGGGGCCCTCATAAAGGAGGAGCCCTAATAAGGGGGATTCCCCCAAGTGATTATGAGCACGAGCAGAACAGGTAGATCGCGAGCTTGGGTTAAGACAATAAAGAAACAACGAGACAGAGGACGAGCTCTACGACGCCGCCGACCTCAAAGAGAAAGAGAGAACGAGTTCGACGATACTTGAATCAACGAGTTGATCGATCAACATACCAGGGCTGAGTGCGATGAACATACCAGGGCTGAGTGCGAGCTCGAAGAGGATTGGTTGATCACGTGACCGGTGAGGTTGAGCTCTGCACACCAGTACAGATCTGGCCGCGCTCTAGGAATGGCCCAGCTCGACTTAATGCGCGATTCAGACAAGGTGTTATCTTTATTTATTGTATAAAACACATTTTACCTCTTAAGTCAAACCATTTTAGGTAGTTGTTCCAAAATTATAGGAATAGTGACGTTAGTGAGTTAGTGGAGCATTAAGTGTAAACAAGTGTAATTGCCACTAACTTACAACATTATAAATAGGAAGAACCTATCGATGAATAAGAGGATCCTTTTTTGCCTTATCTCTTTTTTGGCTAAAAACTTAAAGACTTACTGTGATTGAACTTGTTATTCCCGTAACATAAACCCCTATAAGAACTATATTGCCCCATATTATTTGCTTGTCAATATGGAAAGCTAGAAATAAAAAAATATCAAGGCATAGTTACTAATCCTTAATCAACAATAAATCAAATTAGTCATCTAACCTTCAAGCTAGAGAATGCAAATCTGATCAAATCTTTCGACTGGATAGGAGACACCAACACCACCTCAGCCCTCTGTTGATATCTGAACAACAAAAAGACAAGTGCTAATACATAAGTTAAATGGTCATCTCGTTGTGGTAATAGAATAAAACTCAATTTGGACAGCTCTAACACATGAACAGGTGAATCAAGTGAGGGTGAGATCTTGAGAGATCACAAAGGATAAACTAACTTGGGTTTTGGAATATTATATGGAAAACAATCTACCTTACTACCAGAATGAAGAGCCATATTCTACGGATTGCTGATATGCAATCTGAAAAACGTTATTAATCTAGACATTGAAACCGTATGAGTGATTCGAATAGTAATAATTTTGCGACGAAAAACTCCTAGGTTCATGATCTCATCCACATAAAATTGTTAGGGATTAATCAAAACTATAATGTCATATATTCATGGAATAAAATCAAACACCGACTAGTTTGCTAAAAAATCTTTCGACCATAAAAAAAAACTAGCCATCACCAAATACACGATTCGAACTAAAATGAGTGTTATTACCTTCCTTAGAATATTAAAAATGGACTATCTAAAATTGGAAGAATGAAGTTAATCAGGTAATAGATTGGAATTATTACACAGTATTTGTCATGTAAAAGAGCCAAACAAAAGCTTACAGAAAAAAAAGGAAGACAATATTTAATCGAAAATTTTATAACCAGCAAGAAGAGACACTGGTGTAAAAAACAACTTTTCCATGAAAATATCAACTTAAAAGAAAAGTAATCATAAAGAGTTTTGTAGGAAAAGTACCTTTATCCTCAATCTGACAGATTCAAATAAGAAGAACAGTTACATTACCAAAAGTCACCCACAACCACAAGTACATTTATTGCAGGCACAGTTTTACACGTTTAGGCATGAACTTTTCAAAAAAAATTAATGGAATGGTATAAAGAGGTGCCTTGGATTATCCTCGAGGTATCTCGCCACAGGTCCGTAGCGCCGCCATAGCACTTGCCATAACGACGGACGCGCTATAGCCTTGTCTTGTAGCCCCTCACGCCGCAGTTGCGCCTTTAAAATCTCTGGACTCAGGATAATGGGCTAACTAATATATTATATGTCCAAATCAACAGAAATAATGAGGAATGGGGTATCAATCGTAAGGCAAAATCTAAAAGTGTGTAATTTTAAGCGCCTCAAAAACTAAGTAGTGGATATGGCGAAACTAATAAACTACATATATCACTTTTTAGATACTTGTTACAAATCAAGTAATTTCAACATAGTAACTACCACATGAATGTCGAATCGATGTTTAACCTCCGATCACAAATTCCTCGTAAACCCCAGGATTACGATGAACTTTCAGATTCGTCTCAAATTCCTCGTAAACCACAGGATTACGATGAACTTTCAAATTCGTCTCAAATTCCTCGTAAACCCCAAGATTACGTACTCGAGTATCCTCCAATGCATTTTTATGATATAATAATTGTATGTATTATGCGCGATCCATAAAATTATTCACCATATGTAAGATTTTATCATTGAAAAATAAGTTTTTAACTAAAATGTCATCCTAACAATACAAATATATTTGTCAACAACAAAACTATTCTTAGAGTGCGATAATGTGTCCGTTAAACGTATGAAGAATCAATAGTATATAAGTAAGAACATATCTCAGCTAGTAAGATACTTTTTTCAAAGGGGACGAAATGCAAAGTCGTGCGAGTTTTGATACACAAAGCGGACATTCTCATACTAGTCTCGAGATTGAGTTGTTCATACTTATATACGGAGGTGGAATATATGGTACCTATATTCCTAACAAATTAGTATCAGAAGTTTGGTTGTGAAATTAGGTTTTAAAATTAGGGTTTCACAATGGCGTCTACATCAACAAAATACAAGATTAAAAGATTTGATGGGTGATCCAGCTTTACATTGTGGAATATTAAGCTAAAATCTTCATTGGTACTACAAGGAATCTGGAAGGTTGTGAAGATTAAGTTAGTAGAAGAGATGAAATATAATGAGAAGCAAGATCTTCAATAAAGGCCTTTGTGTTGGATTTTAATGATTCTGATAGATTATGTTCTTCGCGAGATTAGTTTTGAGAAGACTGATGTCTGTGCATGGAAGAAGTTTGGAGAACTTTACCCAGAGAAATCATTCGTGAACTAGTTATACTTGAAGAAGCGCTTGTACGATTTCTAATTGAAAGAATGTATGTCCACAACTGAACACTTATATAATTTTAAATCAATTATAATGGACTTTGAGAATATTGATATCCATATTAAGGATGAGGATCACGCTTTGTTTGTCTATGTATCGTAAGGATAAGTTATCGCTAAATAATGTCAAAATAACGCTTAAATCAAAGGATTTGAGACAATTGGAGCCATACAACCAGGTGGAAGGGGAAGGTCTTATGACTAGGGGAAGATCTAGGAGCAAAATGAGTTCTTCAAAAAAGAAGAACTGGAGGTCCAAATCAAGAGTGAATAACTCAAACTGTTATAAATACGGTGAGCATGATCGTTATAGTAGAGATTGACTCGAAGCTGAAAGTTAAGAAGGGAAATCAAAAATAAAATACAACAAACCTTGTTGAAGATTAAGCTTCTAACATTGGCGCTACATATCACATTGGTCAGTTCGAGCAATGGTTGGATACTTACACGCCAATGCAAGGAAAAATCTATTTATGGAACAATCATTCGTTGTCTGTTGGTGCTATCGGTAACGTCAGAATCAAAATGTTTGATGGGGTTGTTAGAACCATGACATGTCGCTATGTTCCCGGGTTAAAAAGAAATGTAATATATCTTGGGAAACTAGACTCTTGTAGTTACAAGTACCATGTAGAAGATGTTGTAATCAAAGTGATAAAGGGCTCAATGGTGTGCGTGGAAGACAGTTTGCAGAAAGTGCTTTACGTTCTCCAGAGAGTGTTATTATGGGTGATGCTGCACTATCGTCATCATGGAGTAATAGCCAAATGAGGCATCATTAAAATAAGTTATGGTATTCGTGTCTCGGTCACAAGAGTGAAAACATATAAGCTGTTTTAGGATTGAATATTTTGTAAAAATAGGTATAGAGCAGAATCATTAGGATTTTGTGAATATTGTGTTTTTGGTAAACAGAGTAGAGTCAGATTCAGCAACTGGGTTGTACGAAAGACCAAAGAAACAGTGGACTACATTCACTCAAATATTTGGTTCCCAAAAATAATTCCATCAAAGAACAAAGCCATATAATACATGAGTTTGATCGATGATTAGTCAAGGATGGTGTGGCTTTACTTTCTGGAAATAAAATATGAGGCATATTCAACATTTATCAAATGGAAAGGATGATTGAGAAGTAGACGTGCATAAAACTCAAGCATCTTAGAACATATAATGGGTTAGAATTTTACACTTATGAGTTCAACGAGTTCTACGAAGCAGAGGGAATAGTGTGTCATCGCACTCATTCTAGAAAACCACAACAGAATGGGGTTGCATAAAGCATAGTCTTTTGTGACATGGGATGAAGGATTCTCTCACATTATGGCATTTGAAATGATTTTTTGGCTGAAGCTATCAATACAACGTGTTACTTGGTGAATCGTTCTCCATCAACCGATATTGATTGTAAACCTCTTTTTGATATTTGGTGTGGATCATCAGCTGATTATGAGCATTTGAGAGTGTTCTGTTGTCCTACGTATATTCATGTTCGAGATGGTAATGTTAAGTTGAGGTCAAAGAGGTACACATTTCCAGGATATGTAATTGGAGTGCATGGATATAGGTTATGATGTACGTCTTCAAAATCTTAAGGTTTTCTCATCACTAGTAATGTAACTTTTAACGAGTCTGTTTTGTTAGACAATTGGAATGAAGTATGAAAAAGGTTGAATCAGCATTGATTGTGAGTAAACAGGTGGAGCTTGAAGTAGAAACAGTTCCTAGCAGGTCCAATAGTTCAAGTGGTTCTAAAGTGGATCCAAAATTAGGAGGTGAATCGTCAGCGTTGGATGGTAGTGACGATGATGCTCCCGAACTAGAAAAACAACTTTATATCATAGCATTTACCAGAGAAAGAATAGAGATTAGACTACCAAAAATGTATGCGAATCTAGTTTCATATGATTTGTCGGTTGCAGAAGAAGTTAAGATGCAGGAACATAATAGCTATGAGGAAGCTATAGCGAGTTCAGAGGAGGATCATTGGGTTCGTGCTATGGGGAAACATATTGAATATCTTCACAAGAATCAAACATGGAAGACTTTCAAATTTCCTAAAGGATAAAAGGTAGTAGGCAAAATGAATGTTCAAGAAAAAAGGTTAATGCATCTCGATTCAAGGTAATACTGGTCGCTAAAGGTTTTACTCAAAGAAAAGGAATCAACTTCAATAAAGTGTTTTCCCAGTAGTGAAAAATAGTTTAATTAGAATTTTTTAGCCATGGTAGTTTTGCAACATTTAGAACTTGAGTACTTAGATGTTAAGACTATGTTTCTACATGGTAAATTAAAGGATAAATTTACATGGAAGACAAGGTTGTCTTCTGAAATGTCACTCTATGGTTTGAAATAGTTACGTAAGCAATGATACACACATTTTGATACATTCATGATGTCAAAAGGGTTCACGAGGAGTCCGTCTGATAGTTGTTTGTATCATAAAAATATGTCAGATGATTCTTATGTTTACTTGTTGTTGTATGTGGATGATATGTTTATTGGTACTTGTAGGTATGTCACACATTGTGCAGCTAAAACCAGTTAGAAATAACAGTTGTAAGCTATTGTTTCTTTGTCTATAACAGAGGCACAATACATAACGCTAAAATAAGAAGTTAAAGAGGCAATATGGTTCCAAGGTTTGATCACATATTTGGGCTTGGATAAAACTACTAAAAAAGTGTTTTGTGACAGTCAAAGAGCCATACACCTTACAGGGAACCAGATATACCACGAGTGTACAAAAGCACATATACGTCAGGTATAATTTTATTCGTGATATAATATCAAAATGAGTTGTTGATGTGAAGAAAGTGTCTACACAACATAATCTAGCAGATATAATGACCAAGGCAGTAACTAGTTCAAAATTTAAGGGAGTGCCTAAACTAGATTGGTGTTCGCGACATCAAGTAAAAGTAATATTAGAATTTGGTGCTTCAAAAGAAAAGAAGTTTCTTTGTTGATAGTGAATAAATGATATTCGCCTCAAGGGGAAGAGTTTTTGAGAATGAGTCGAATAATGCCTTGATAGTGTACCGTGTTTGCTGATACTGATGATGGGGTTTCTACCGGCTAGTAAGTAAGAGGGTGTCCGAGTAGATGGAAATAGTTGGAAAACACATTCAACCCGAGTAGAGGGTGTGCGAGGAGATAGATATAACAAGAAACCCTAAGTTCTACCCGAGGGAACAAGACATGTCAACAAGGTAATAAAAATACGGGTAAAGGTCGGAAAACCTGACAAGCTAAATTTGAAGTCATATTGACGTCATCTAGTTGATGAAAAAAATTGGTTTCAAAAACCTTTCGATAGCGTGAAGACAACATCCCCATGTCTAGTTCATGAAAAAAAATGGTTTTGAAAACCTCTTCATAACCTGAGACAGCATCTCGAAAAGCAATTTTTACCTTGATTCGACGATTGGTAGCCAATTTAAACTCCTTCAGTAACCGGTTAATACGATCGTCATTGAAACGGCTGGTATGTCCCCTCATACTCAAATGATCTTCCCGATCTTCATTACCATATGTGTTGTTCTCTTCTTTAAATCTTGAATCAGAATTATCAGGCTTTAGAAACATGCTTCCCCATAGTAGGAACTGAGGCTCTGATACCAAACTGATGACGCGGCAGAAATAGAAGAAAAAGTAACGATAGATGAAACACTAATTCAAGGGTAACATGATGAAACCCTAATCTAAGGGTATCGAAGACTGAAATTTTCAGATATAAAAAATATATTATTCCAAAAACTTTAAATAACTTAAGGTATATGAGGCTTTATATAATAGCTTCTCAAAACCCTAAATTAGAATACAAGGAAATAAAATAATTACATTAATATAAAATAAAATAAAATCTTAATATAATTAGATTTTATTTAAACAATATAAGATATTTGAATAAAATAAAAAAAGTTTGTGTTTGGACTTTCTGGGCTACATCATCAACTTCCACTTTCTTGTCAAACTGCTGGCATTTTTGTTCAAACAGCATCTTCATATCGCTCACCGCAACCATCAATTTTCTATTTTCCATCACAAGTCCAACAAAGCGGTATGCTTGCTCCTCCAGCTTCTCGTCCTTAGCCATCTTCTGAGCTAATAGTTTGGCGTTCTGCAACATCAGGTGATGGGTTCTCTTAATGAACCCACTGTTCTGTGCTATCAACGCCGCAATATCTATGGTCAATTCCTTAATCTTCCCTTCACAAGTATCCTGAGCACTTCTAAGCATAGCCACCTCTTGCTGAAGCCCTTCGTTCTTCTGAACAAACTTTTTTTATGAGCTTTGGCAGTCCCATATGCATTATCGAACCGAGAAATTTCAATAGTCAAGACCTTCACTGACCCAAATACAACCTTATAACTCATTTTCGTCTCATTCATAGTACAATGCTCATGAATACAAAATCATTATCTTAATTCTTCACTTTTAGTAAAATGAGTTAAATATCTATAGTTTGTTGTAATAATTTATACCAAAAATAAAAATAAAAAATAAATATATATATTCGAAATATTAAATGTAAATTTATTTAAAAACTAGTAAAAAAATTAGATAATAAATACAATGTTATAAAAGTTTAATTTGTTTTAAATCAAAAAATTTGTCTTCTCTCTAAGAAACTATTTATTCTCTTTAGGAATTTTTTTTTCGCCTTCACAAAATAAATCCTAAAACCTTTAAACCGGAGACCACAAGTTTGGTTCAGCCTCCATCAATGGACAATCATTAAATCCAACCTTTTCTCATGGCTATATTGTATTCAAATCAAATTACGCCCAAAAAGAAAGAAGATTTACACACTGATATTTCAAAATCAAGAAAGATAACATCAAATCAAAATCACTTGTCAAGAAAGCACGATAAAGCTAGACAAGATCAAGATTTCTCATTTTTATCTCACAATCCGAAGTCTTTTCCAGTCTGACGTTCTTCAAATACAAGAAATCATGAATAACCCCACCTACGATGACTTGTCTCCAGCTTAACACCAAAAGCAATTAGCATCCGTTAACAACAAAAAACCATCGTATGTTGAAATCACTAGAAACAAAGGGAAGGAACAAAGTGCATTCCAGAACAATTAAGATTTTAGAGCAATCATCTTCCACGAACAAGATAAGAAATTTCCTCTTTCGCCATCTAAATTCACATTAGTAGCTAAGCTCTCATTCGATAAACCTATATTAAATGAAGTTAAAAGTTTTTTAGAAACATTTAAATTCATAAGCATGTTGAGTTCTTCAGTGTAGGATTATAGGCATATACTAGTAGAACTAGATAATAAAAAAGGCGTAAAAAAGAATGGAAACCCACAGTCTCGACTATAGGTCAGTTCTCCCTTAGGTTACTTAAATGGTATCCAAGTTTTAATCCTAAAATAGAGTCTCCTCTAACTCAAGAATGTGCATCATTCTCTAACCTCTCTAAATATATATATATATATATATATATATATATATATATATATATATATAAAAGAAAGATTCCATAACTAATATTGTGAAGGCAATATGTATGCCTTTATCAACATGGGTACCATAAACAAAATAGAGCACGGTTTAACTAATATAAAGTTTGGCTCAAAATAATTGTATCTAAATCTCTCCCTCAAAACATCTGGATAGATTTTGGAAAGATATCATTCATGGTGACATGTCATCTTACTGCCTTTGATGTATGAATTTAGGACAAAATGCCATAAATTGTAATAAGATTCTATTAACAAGGATAAACTAACTTTAAATAATAAATAACAAACAACTAAATCAACATAAAACGTTAATATGAACCCATTTTCTAAAAAGTAAATATGGGTTATAAAAGTAAAATCTAAATTTTTTAAAAATATACAAATTCAAATAGATGACACCACCTCCTCTATAGTCCATGGTAACATGGGTTGTAATTGAAACCAATAGTCTGTCGAAACTGTAAAAATGAAAACAAACCTTAGAATACTCAGATTCCAACAATAACCATAGGCTAAACTTCATTGAAAACAATACAATTAAGGATTCTAATCATGAACATACCAAAAATAAAGATGTCATAAAGTTAAAAGAATTAGCACCATAACAAGATTCCATTGAAGTTACAAATAATAAGATAATAAAGACATTGCACACAATAGAATTAGAAAACACGTCCACCTCTTCAAATGATTAAAAATTTCTGAAAATGGAAAATAATCTCCCAAAATTCTCTACAACATGTAGTTTACCGTTATCTCTAGTACTTGTAAAGATAATTAAAAAAAAGCGACAAAAAAAATAATTAGCAAAAGATTAGAAAAAAATAAAGCTAAAAATTACAAAAGTCATGTTATTATAAATGATGTTCACTTTAAATGATCTACCAGATCCCTCAACTCTATATTTAAATGACTTTAATAGTTCTAAATTAGAATGCTCATGGAATAGGTAAGAAATGGACAATATGTAGATTCAAATCAATTATTAAAAATGAAAAAGTAGACTTCATTCCTCTACAAGAGCCAACGATTTCTCATGATATAATTGGAAAAATATCAAAAATTCTAGGCTTCAACTTTGGGGAGGCTAGCATAAGTGATCAAATTTGGATTCTTTCTAGAGCTGATAATATAATTTTGCAGCTTATTGTGTTGGGAAATGGACACTAAAATACAATACAAATTGTGAATTTTCACTAAACCAAACCCCATCTCTACTAAGAGCCATCCTTCTTCTTTAAAGTATTGTGGTTGGTTATGTAAGACTGTAAATATAACCAATTAGCATCTCTTTTTAGATTTTTATATCCAAAATTATATGCAACAATTGATCAAACATATCTAATCTCTACTGTGTTACTAACCTTTCTTGAAGCAGGTTAATTCATGACTTCATTTCTACTTTTAGCATTCTAAGTTTTTGCAGGTTCAAGGGTAACATCAAGACAATCTTAGTGGAGAGCTAAGAAGAAATAATCCATGAAAAATTATTCTCAAAGGATAATTCCGTAGAGATGCAGAAAATCAAAACAAAATGGGTACTCGCAATCAGTATGGAGAAAATCGACTTGATACTAGTCATGCTTTCCAACCATATATCTCTATTGTATTCAATTTCAATTATCTAAAAGAATGAACTTAAGGTGAGAGGTAACTTTAAATGATTATAAATTTCATGTAATCTTTTCTTTTCGGTCAAATGAGTTACCATTTATTATAACAACAATCCATTTTGACTCATTATCAATGTTTATATTTTATGTTTGTTTAAAAGAAAATATGATGTTATATGAACTCAAAACATAATCTAATAATAGTCAATGATGAACTAAATTAATGAATAGTCCCTCGCATATCCCATGTTATTTAGTCCATCGACTTCAAAATCATCGGGTTATTGGACTTGGAAAATTCTATAAATTTAGTCTTTGACTTACAAAATCTATAAATTTAGTCGTTGACTTACAAAATCTATAAATTTAGTCCATCGACTAAGAAAAAACTGTAAATTCAGTCTGTGAGGCTAAAAAAATGCGACACACCAAGAATTAAATTTATAGATTTTGTCAAGTGGATAAACTCAAATTATATATTTTGTAAGTTACAAACTAAATTTATAGATTTTTTTAAGTCCATAAAGTTTTACCCATGTGATTTTGAAATAGATGGACTTAATGAAAGAAAACGGGATATTCGATGAACTATTCACTGATTTAAGCCGTCATTTAAGGTAAAACTTATTTACAAATAATCATAAAGGTTTGATAAATTAGGAATAAGTATCTTGTTTTAAATTAGTACTTACATTTGATAAATTAGGAATAAGTATCTTGTTTTAAATTAGTACTTACAACGTGTTAGTCCAAAATATTCCTAACCATTTTTTTGTGGTTTTTTAATTGTCATATCTTCCAAACCGTAGTTCAATGGTTTTGTTTGTTTAGATGAACAAAACTAGATGTATAAAATATTTTTTATTTTTTATTTTTTTGGCTAGCAAAATTATGTACAAATTGGTTGCGAAAAAAAATTGTATAATTGCAAAATTACGTGTAATTTAGTTGCAAAAATAATAATTGTTGTTTAGTTACAAAATCATATGTAGATTGATAGTGAAAACAAATTGTTGATTAGTTACGAAATTACGTGCCATTTGGTTGCTAAAAATAATTGTTATTTAGTTTGGAGAAATATATTCAAATGTGTTGCAGAGATACGAAGAAAATAGTTGCAGGCTTAGGATATAAGATTTTGGTTGCTAAATAAGTTTATGGTATAAAAAAAACCTTCTTTTTTAAAAATAAGTGTTTATTGAGTTCCAAACAACTAACATTTTTATAATTGTGAAAAAATGTGTATTTTTTTAATGAACAATAATGCTTGAAAAAATATAAAAGCTACGAAATTAAGTATAATTTGTTGTAAATTAAATCTAAAAAATAATTATTTATCGGTAGCAAATTACCATGTAATTTGGTTGGGAAAAATAATTGTTGTCTCATTGCGAAATTCGAAACAATATGGTTGCGAATTTTGTTTTCGAAAAAAATCTCTGATATATGAGTCATAGATTTTGTTTTATTCTCCTTTGAAAAATATGAATACATATATTTTTGGAATATTTTTAAATTAATATTCGAAAGATATAAAGTTTTTAAAATAAAAAATAATAATAAAAGAGTAGAAAGATAGTTAATTTTTCTTAATGCATCATTAATCACTCACTAAATTATTTCACCGGCCTCTCTTAGAATTCAAAACTTCCTCAAACATTTCCTCTAATAATAATACTAGTGTTGAATGTATCCACGAAGGGTATGGCTATATATACTCAAATGTGGTTTAAGTATACCCAAAAAACGCAGTTGACTTTTGTTTGACTTTTTTAGGACGAAAAAATCGTTGAACTTTCATTTAATATCCAAATTGCCACTAAGTAAAAAAAACACTAAGTATATCCTAGATATACCCAATTCACAAAACAATCTATTTGGCTATTTATACCCCAAAAAACACAACTCTCTACTAAATCAAACCCCATATTACTACCATTTTGTTAAGTTTTTCAAATTGTTCTTCAACATTTAAAGTTGACTCAAGAACATTCAAACTCTTTTCAATTTTTTTCAAACTTTTTCTAATAAAAACACAAAATCAAACATGAATCGACCGAAATTAAGGTACCCCTTTGGTACGCTACGCCTGTACCCGCCGGTACGCCCCCGTGTACCATCGGTATAGAGGGGGTGTACCGGCTGGTACAGACCGCCTCTACCAGCTGGTACGCCCCATGTACCTATGGTGCGCTCAACCTTCGCTGCCGGCCATTTTCCTGCCGAATTCCGACTGGAAAATGTCCTCCAAACACCCTAAAATTATGATTTTTTTACCTAATTCAACCATAACCCTAATTTTGATACTAAAACTAAGTTTCATATTTTAGTTCGATGACACCACTATTTGTTTTCTTATGCACTCTTCTACGTTTTTTGTTAAAGAGGTAACCGTTAGTGTAATATCCCTTGAACTTGCGAATCTCGCAATAGGGACTATTGGCTAATGTTGATATACGATAGTCCAATGTATCCACGTTTGTACCAACCTATGACACTCACAAAAAACAAGAAACCAACACTAATTTATAACTTACTAATATTGATGCAACAACAGTGAAATAATATCTCGAAATGGAAGGAGCTAGCTACTGCAAATTACACAAAATCTCACTCTTATGCTTAATGAAACTACTCAACCAAAATCAAAATTACAACAAAAAGAAAGTGAGTTCATACCAGGAGAAACATCATTGCGTATACGTATGAATTTGATATTGAATGTACTTAAAAAATGAAAGAAAGCAAATGGTGATTAAAAGAAGTAACAATTAGAATGAATATTACAACCAAGGACCAAAGCTCTCGAAAAAGTATTGATCGCGCTCCGCTGCAGTAGAATCGAGATTGAGTTGACGAAGTTGTGCATTGTAAGAGCTGCAAAATAAACATTAGTATTGCAATTTTTATATGGAGGTTAATCAATAAAAACTCACTCAATAATAGTGGCAATTTCAGGGGTTTTCTTCAAGATATAAATGTGCAACATGTTTGAATATTTTTCAGACAAGTATTCGGACTTCTTCCTGCCTCTCTTTGGTCTGTCGAGGTGCCAAAATATTAACAAACGTTCGTCAGCCTCCACTTCGCCTCCATCATCATTCCTTGGTGGTTGTCGCTGATTTGTCTGCACATTTTCATCTAGATACATCCCACAAAACGATGACACATCTTTGAGACGTTATGCCTATGAGATGAATCCTTCAACATATGCTTTTTGAGTCACCATGAGTTTCAGCTTACCAAGATACCTAACCAGGTTTAAACGGAGGTTTGCATCGATTAATTCGTAATAAAAACGTAAATATTTACTAAAATCGATCAGAAAAAACTTACGATCCAAAAAGATACATCCAATGATATTGACAAGTTCCACCATTAAGCGCTTCATATGGAAAATGAACCGAAAGATGCTTCCAACCTACATATTATTTGTTCTATACTTTTCTCCAGCACTAGTAAATATTCAATGCGAAGGGTTGAAGAATAGAGGTCTCAGAAAAAAATGGCACAAATCAAATACTGCCTCCCATATTGGATTAAGTAACAAATGAAAAAAGGCAATGAGTAATAATTTCTCCATAAGGATATGATATTCGTGGCTTTCCAAGCCACCAAAACCCTCTAAATCTGTGCAGTGTGAGAGATTGCTTACAAAACTGTCCAGCAGCTTAAAATTTTCTAGGCATGTTTGAACAACCTGTTGTTGGTCTTTGTCAAATACATAATTAGCCTTTAGTTTAACTTTTCCCAATCTTGGGTCATCGATTAGATTCAAATAGCTCCTCGACCATAAATAATCCATATCTCCCCTAACTTTGCATTGTCCTTAGTCTTTGATTTAACAACCATTATAGTAAACATCATGTTCTTCAAACAATTTTTCTCGGTATACATTAGGTCTATATTGTGCCTAATCAGACTGTCCTTCCAGTAAAGTAGCTCATAGAAAATGCTTTTCTTTGTCCAATGACTTGCACTTGAGATTGGATTCACCGAATTTATTCGGAGGAGTGGCCTGTAGAATAAAATCCAGTGTCTCTACTCGGGTAAGTCGCTCGTTTTCAACTACATGTGTAGCCATTTTTCCTTTAAAAAATGAAACTTTATTCTTCCTGTCGGGGTGGTCCTTACGTAGAAACTTCTGATGACAATCAAACCAACATACCGTCTTACCTATCGCAAGGTAACGTGTATTTGTTTCAGTCATACAATGCAAGCATGCCAATTTACCCTGCGTACTCCAACCAGATAACATTCTATAAGCGGGGAAATTATTGATCGTCCACATTAGCACTACTCGCATCATAAAATTGGCCCGTTTTTCAGCATCGTACGACAGAACACCATCACTCGACGGGTGTTTACGCTCGTCGACAAAGGACTAGGTATTATAAGTGCTATAAAAATATAAGGATCCTTCATGCATAAACCAGGTGGCAGATTGTAAACGCACACCATCACCGGCCAACAAGAGTAATTTCTTACAAAGTTATCAAATGGACTGAGTCCATCAGTACACATGCCAACTCTCACATTACGTGGTTCTGAAGCAAAAATCCAGATGAAAATTATCGAAATTCTTCCACGCCCCACCATGGCTTGGGTGTGTCATGAATCCGTCAACAGATGGATTACGATAGTGCCATGTCATATTCTTAGAAGTCTTTCCTGACATATACAACCTTTGCAGTCTACGTCCTATGGGAACGTAATTTAGCACCTTTTGAGCTACACATTTCCTTATATTAGATTCTACTTTGTAACGTGACTTACCGCACTACAAACAACACTTGAGGCTGGTCGCATCTCCATAAAAAAAATTCAATTGTCAACACACACGTTTATTTTTTGGTGAGGCAAACGGAGAGGCATCAACAAATTCTTTGCTTTCCAATGTGTAAAGGGAATTCTGTTATCTTGTTCTGGTGTTAGGCGTCTCATAATAGACACAAAGCGCATGTGGTTCCGCTTGGAAATCCTTGACTCGGATTCCAAGTTGATATGTTCAGACACCAGCGCTAACTTAGACATTATAGTGAAACCTTTGTAAACTAGTTCATCAGTATCACGCCACAGCTTGAAGTACGCTGCAACAGTCCCATTTGAAGCCTCACTCTCATTGATGGGCTCCCTGATATACCCAACCGTAGTAGTCTTCCATAAATCCATGTATCACTATATGTTGGTGCACCATATCAATTGTATTTGGGTAAATATATCTTCGTTTCGAACATGGACACAATATCAAACTACTTTATCCTACTGAACTTGTGTGTATTTGAGCTCGTAAAATGAAGTCACCGACACCATCAAAGAATTTATCGGCACCTACAATCCTAGTAACATATAAACGACAATACATCCAGTCACGAGCAATTGGAATATCAGTAGGCATATGGCAAGGACTTGTGATTCGGAAAAAAAAAAGACACTAAGCTAGGATAGTCGTACTAGATTCGAGTGGAGACAAAATAAATAGATTAACCTACCACAATCTATTTAGGTAGCTGGATTTAATTTAGGAATCTTAGAATTACTTTAGAAATCTTAGAATTAGAGAAGAAATGCAAGCTCATAACCATTCTAGCAGGAACCAACAATCAAAATTGAAAAAACAAAGATTGGGAAGTACAGAGACTCACCTACTGATTGAAGTTGTTGATATGGTTACGTAAAACTGAGGTTAAGATGATGGACTATATTTTTGCTATGTGAAGAGGATGGATTGAATATTTACGATAGTTTCAACTCTAGATTCAACCGAGTTATGTACAAAGGAATGTAGGTTTGGCGCAGAGGCCTGTAGCTTTGGTTTTGGGCTTTCGGGTAGTTAATTCATACTAGTATTAGCCTTTACGTTAGAATTATTATTACCAATTATTTTTCTATTTACATTATCTATTTTTCTATTATTAACTAATAATTATAACTATGCAATTTGTACATAAAAATCCAATGATACCTAGATTCGATTTTGTAAACCGATTATTCAAGCCAAATTAATTAAAATTGTAGAATTACTAAATTATATTAACACCAAGTTTTATTTAGAGAAATTTAGTTATGGTAGATCATAAGCTATTATATTATTTTAAATAATTTAAATACAATCACGAAAACAAGAAGATTTTGATAAAACATTACGTATGTACATTAAGTTATGTTCAAACGTAAAACAGGTCTTCAAAGTGCACAACACAATAACCAAAATTGGTGTACAACACACACCCAAACCCATGTACATCACAGCAAAAAACGTATGATTACCACATACAAGATAAAACAACTAATCAAGCTGGAGAAGAACCTCTAGTACTATTACCACTACCATCTCTGTTGCCATCACCAACACTTTTATTATTTTCATTCCCATCACTGAACTAATTCACGTCACCCGATATAATCTTCTCCACAACATCACATTTAGAATGTACATCGAGAATCTTGATAGCCTTCTCAAGCATCACCATCCTCTCCGACATCTTCTCATTCTTCTCCGCCAATGTTTTTGGCTTCCTCACTACCCAAAACAAAAGATATTGATCCTTGTGAGCTACTCCATCCGAAAATGATATAAGAATGCTTGTCTAGCCCTGTTCCAATTAAACGCCATTTCCTCCTTTTCGATTTCACAGTTGGAAGAGACAAGAACAGATATGGATGATCAACAGATTCTGGGTCAGCGTCGTCACCATATTTTAACCTGACCAATTCTTTCCACTCTTATTATAATTGTCGGAACACAATTAAAGACCTTTATTAGTTATGCATGAAACAATTAAAACATATAACTATATGAAGTACATTGATAAGTTCAAAATAGCAGTTAAAGTAAGACAATCACATTGTACAAACAAGGCAATAACCACAGACAAATATATAAGGCCAACGCTCACAGCACGAGAGTTGAAACACTAACCAGACTGTAAAACATATATAGAAATTACTGTTCGACAATGGCAACGAAACAAAAAAACAATTAGTAATCCTACTATGCAACATATTTAGACAATGTCATTCAAAATGCCAAGCACACAAACAATCAGTAATCCTACTATGGGACTATATAGACAATGTCTTTTCGAACCCCAAAGAACTTGCATACAATTACTAATCCTACTATGCAATATGTATACACAATGATCAATTAAACCAAATATGTAAGATACTACGTGCATATACATATAATCTTTTAGGAAACCGATTTAACCAAAAAAAATACCTTGATTTTAAAAGATGAGGTGCTCACAAATTTTGACGTAGCGTTGCCCTGGCCATCCTTCTTGTCGTATATAAACCTCACATGTTTGGCCACCGACAACATTTATCCGGTTTCCTCAAACTGCACCAGAGGGTAAAGATTACTATATTAAAGCAGAAATTTAGCTTAAATTCAAAGTAATTAAAAACACTTACATGCTGACTAACTAATCGGGAATGGCTCCTCGACCCACCAACATGAGCGTCCTCCCCACCATGATGAGTTTTGCGGTTTCTCAAGTTTATTTTTGACAGCTTCATCTTCTTAGTACTACACTAGAAATCAACCCATGACTTTCATAATGTTGGCCTATTCGTTAAGAAAGGTGGCCGAACATTGATCAAGGCACTTCCTTTCATTCTAGCCACACAATTCTTGTAACAACTATTTAGTTTTTCCAAAAACAACCTGTCAACAACATCATGATTATTGTCTTGTACAGTGTAGCATTGCTACAAATAAAACAAAAAACAAATCAATTATTCAATTCCACAAATAATAAATGTAGTTCTAAGTTACTAACAAACTTACATGTTCTCGTAAATCATGACGTGTTTACGGTCCAGACTGAGCTTTAGTTTAGGTAGAGCATACCCACGACATTTGCAGTGCTTCGCTCCTCCCTCTTGATCAACACCAATGTCATGTCCGCTACCTTCCTTTTGAACATCACCAACATCATTTTGTTCCACTTCCTCTTGATTGGCGCCACCCTCCTCTTCCTTCATTTCTATTTTCTTGTCGGCCTCCTCATCAACATCTTCCCCCTCATTTTCCCCTTCATCATTATCTTCCACATCATCTTCCTCCTCATCAGCAACTTCCTGCTGGTCTTCTGAACTCTGTTCAGATTCGTAGGCCTCAACTATACTTTAAGAATGAAGTTGTTGAGATGTGCTTGGTTCAGATGGGTTGGGAATCAGTGGAGAGTCACCAGACTCTATATCTGGTGAAGTGCTAAAACAGTTCCCAGATGCAGAAACATCCGCAGTTGGACTTGCATTCAGAGTGAGAGTTAAAGTGGGAGTGGGAGTGGGAGTTAGAGTTGGAATATGGATGAGAATTTGTTTCAAATATGTATTCCATCTTGTTTGGAGACGAACAATAGCTACCCTCCCTGACAAAGGCTGTTTAGATGGGGTTTAGAGGATTTTTCATCACAGATTTTGAGGGAACGATTGCGAATTTGAGGCACCGGAACCAACGGTAACTTCTTCGGCTTATCTAACATGGTTTGTTTGCCTTTGAGGTTTTTCTTCTTTTCAACCATACCTTCTAAAAAGAATTGAAATCATTAAATAACCATATTTCAAACATTGAACACAATAACAACAACAAGCATAAAGGACTGCCCACCATATGAACTCATTTTCATAAAAATAGTATTTTTTATACTTAAAATATTGTAGTAAAATTATCAAACATGTAGAAACAGCCTACATAAGCCTAAACACAACTACAAACAGAACATCAAACCATATATATGATATACAACAAGATATTCATGCATACTAAATCAGAGACTCATAACATCAACACAATACATGAGTGTTAACACAAACTTACTGAATTAAAAACAGAATAAGAACAACATACTAACTAAATCACTGAAACAATACATACTCACTAAATCACTAACTCACAACATTAACACAAGACATGAGTACACAAACTTACTGAATCACAAATACAATAGTAACATATACTCTCTAAATCCCTAACACAGGACATACTCACTAAATCAATGAATCACAGCATAAACACAATACAATATCCATGTCAGATTTATAACTATAAATATGGACTCAAATAGAGTACTAACATAATAGAACATAAATGAAGCAAAATACTTAAACTAACAGGTTAAGATAATTAATACCTATTAATGATAGATCATCTACTTCCTTACAACCTTGCTGCAACCCACATTACTACAACAGACAAGCATAATGTTAACGAGCAACAACAACAATATATTAACAAACAATAAACAAGTGTGAACTGAAAGAAAACCTAATATACTCACCATTACCGTGAAGCTTAACACAAAAAGTCATAGAAAAAATATTACCTCTAATCAACAGAATGTACACTTTCTTTAGAGCAGACTTCTGCTTCTGCGAAGAGACAATGAACAAGAATTTATTCAACAAACTCTAGTAAATAAAATTAAAAAAACACACTGGAAAATACAGGTCTTATGTTAGACAGTCAATACCTATTGTCAATAATCTTTCTAATCAACACATTGATGCAACCCACCTTCTTGTAATAGACAAGTTAAGTGTTAATAACATACGACACTAATCTATTAACAAACAATAAACCATTGTAAACTGAAAGACAACATGCATATCGAATCGAACAGAATAAAAACTAATATACAACAAAATTAAAACTTATGCTAAGACTGTACACTGGTTTAAAGAGGAGATAATAGAAACAAACAAAGAGATTTGGAAGAAATCGAACATAATTAATAATAAAGAGCAAGAAATCAAACATTTGAGTGACTGTTACAACAACCATCGAGAGATGAGAGAGGCTAGAGAAGGGATTAGAGTTTTCGAAACAAGGAAAAAGGGATTCGTATGATTTATATAATGAGAGAGGGCAGAGTTAATTGTCATTCGCTGGAAAAGTGAGGATAAGAGAGAGAGGGGAGTGGAAAATCGAGAGAGATGAGAGAGAGAAAGGAAAGTCAAAGGGTCAAGTGGTTAAATTTAGGGCGGGGTTAAAAGAATTAGTTAAATTAGGTGGGTAAAAAATAAGCCGGGTACATTTTGGTAAATATTTGATACGATTATAATTTTTATTTACCGGGCTAAATATTGTAACGACCCATGTGACGAAAATCCAACCCAATTCGTTGATTAATTATTAAAAAAACATTAAAACAATTGTGTTGCAAGCGTGTCTCAACCGAGAAAGTTACTCAACGATATACTGGGTCTGTTACAATCCCGCTGTAACAACAGGTCCATTTTTCATTAAATGGATCAAAACAGATAGTTGTGCAAAAACGCTACTATTTACAAAAGATTGACAACCAGAAAAAGGAGTGTTCTAAAAAACCGTTATCCAGTAGTGATTAGACTTGGTATGTCCCTCGACGGATTTTCAGCAATTTGATTCATTCTTTCCAAACTTATCACAGTTGCAAAAGAATTTTTCTTGGCATCTGAACTGC
Source organism: Limnanthes douglasii subsp. nivea (assembly GCA_036936605.1). NCBI lineage: Eukaryota > Viridiplantae > Streptophyta > Magnoliopsida > Brassicales > Limnanthaceae > Limnanthes > Limnanthes douglasii. Next base: position 70,715,007 of record JAUPFV010000004.1, read on the forward strand.
ATAGCTTTGGCATGGTTACAAAGAGTTCATTGCTTTCAGGCATTGTAATTGGAAAATATGGCCCATGGTTAGCAGTTCTTCACTTTGTTGGATGTCTTAAAATGAGGATGACATCAAGAGTATTCTACATGTGGATAATCCAACTATAACAGAGTTGTGAGTTAATGTCATGACCTCAAACCACCTTAATCGGCAAATGAGCCATCAATAGTCCTCTTGGGTGATAGATTACTTTACTCAAGAGGCGAAGACATAATAAAGTTTGTTAGTTATGTTGTAAGAAAAATTTCAGTATTCCGTATGAATAAGGCGTTCATTGTTAGGAATTTAATGTTTTATTTGAGGGATCCAATAGTGCATCTAGTAGCAAAGGACACAGCAGAGATGCATCTACCAGCAGAGGTATCTAATAAGTGTTAGGACTTTAATGCTTTATTTGATCAAGATAGGAGTTACACTCCACTTCAAGTTTGTGTCATTTAATTGTGTTTCCGTTTTTTTATTGTCCTTTCAGTTTCTCTTCTTAGGTGTGAGTTTCATTTTGTGTACTGACTATTTAATAGTCATTTATATTACCTAATAAAATTATCGAAGCTTTTCATAGCTTTTGTCTGAGATTTATTCATCTGAAATCAACAAATTTGGTATCAGAGCCATTAAATTAAAAGAGAAAGAGAGCAAGCACATAGAAAAGATGGGAGAATCGAGTAATTTTGGGCAACCTTGTATACCAAAATTCGATGGAGATTATGACCATTTGAGTCTCCTTATGGAAAATCTTCTTCGGTCAAAGGAGTATTTTGATGTTGTGGAAGATGGAATTGATGAACCAATTAACAAAGAAGGATTGACTGAAGCAAAGAAGAAGACCCTTGCCGATGCAAGGTTAAAAGATTTGAAGGCAAAGAATTATTTGTTCAATGCGATTGACAAATCAATTCTTAAGACGATAACTTTGAAAGAGACGTCAAAGCAGTTGTGGGATTCTATGAAGACCAAATATCACGGAAATGCAAGAGTGAAGCGTGCGCAGTTACAAACTTTGAGGAGAACGTTTGAATTGCTGGAGATGAAAAATGGAGAATTCATCTCCAATTACTTCACAAGGGTGATGGTGGTAGCAAACGACATGAGAAACTGTGGGGATGATATGCAAGATGTCAAAATTGTGGAAAAGATCTTGCGAACTCTGACTGAAAACTTCAACTACATTGTGTGTTCAATTGAAGAATCAAAAGATATTGACAGTTTATCAGTCGATACCTTGCAAAGCTCATTACTTGTTCATGAGCAGAAAATGAGAAAGCCAAGAATAGTAGAAGAAGAACAGGTACTCAAAGTTTCATACAAGTATCGAAATGGAAGAGGCAGAGGAAGACAATTTGGCCGAGGAAGAGGAAGAGGTAGATTTAACAAGGAAACGGTGGAATATTATCGTTGTCACAAACTTGGACATTTTTCATACGAATGTCCTATGGAAGAGAAGACGAACTATGCAGAGATTGAAAAAGAGGAAGGTGATGTTTTGTTAATGGCGTACACACTAGTTCCAGAAGAAAGAAAATTTGTGTGGTATCTTGATTCAGGCTGTTCCAACCACATGACATGAGACAAAGCATGGTTTTCAAAGCTTGATGAAGAGTTTCAATCCTCCGTAAAACTCGGTAACAATTCTATTCTTTCGGTAATTGGAAAAGGTGATGTAACTTTACGTGTCAATGGAAGGACTCATGTAATTTCAGATGTATATTTAGTACCCGAATTAACGAGTAACTTGGTAAGCTTGGGACAACTTGTACAAAAAGGCTGCAAGATTTTGATACATCATGAAGTATGCAAGCTTTATCACCCGGAGTTAGGGCTGGTTATGCAAGCAAAAATGACGGAAAATAAATTGTTCAAGATTTTGGCCTCAAAGGGTAACTTGTTTACGGCTGAGAAATGTTTGAAAATAACAGCAATGGATGAGCTTAAACTTTGGCATCGAAGATATGGGCACTTAAGTTACAAAGGTTTAAGAACTCTCAAATATCAGAATATGGTCAAAGGGATACCACATCTGAGCATCAACGAAGCTGAGAAATGTGTTAGGTGTTTTGTTGGTAAACAACATCGTGAGAGTATCCCTAAACAAAGTTTATGGCGTTCGTCAAGGAGGTTGCAGCTGGTACATTCTGATATATGTGGGCCAATTTCTCCAGCATCGAACTCCGACAAGAGATATATTCTTACTTTCATCGATGACTTTAGCAGAAAGGTATGGATATATTTTTTGTCATTAAAGTCGGAAGCTTTTATATTCTTTACTCGATTCAAGATCCAGGTAGAGAAAGAGAGTGGAGAAACGCTAGCATGTCTACGAACGGACAGAGGCGGTGAATTCACTTCAAATGAGTTCACTGATTTTTGTGAGGAAGCCGGAATTAGCAGACAACTCACTACAGCTTTCACTCCGCAACAAAACAGAATTGCTGAGCGCAAGAACCGGACAATAATGAATATGGTGCGGTGTATTTTGAATGATAAAGGAGTTCCTAAACATTTTTGGGCGGAAGCATCAAAATGGGCTATACATGTCTTGAATCGAAGTCCAACTTCCGTGACACAAAGAAAAACACCTGAAGAAATGTGGAGTGGAATAAAGCCTAGAGTTGATTACTTTAGAATTTTTGGTTGTATCGCTCATGTCCATGTTCCAGATCAGAAAAAAAAAAAACTTGATGATAAAAGCAACATATGTGTGCTTATTGGAGTAAGCAGCGAATCCAAGGGTTATCGCCTATACAACCCAAAAACAAAAAAGGTCATTACAAGTAGGGATGTGATTTTTGAAGAAGAGAAAAGCTGGGATTGGGGACATAAAACAAAAGAATCAGAGGCTGAGAAATTAATCTAGGAGGATAGAGAAACCGAAACTGAGGAGAATGTTGAAGAAGTGACTCATGAGCCTGAAACAGAGCAAATAAATGAAGAAGAAGAAGTTTTGAATCCAGCAGAATCTCTTAGGCCTCAGAGAATCAGAAGAAGACCAACTTATTTGCAGGATTACGAGATCGGATGGGAGGAAGAAGAAGAAGTTTTGGGTCTTGTAATGTTTATGTCAAGCGATGATCCTGTAACATTCAATGAAGCTATTAAGGAAGAAAAATGGGTTAATGCTATGAAGACAGAGTTGGAGTCAATAGAAAAGAACGGAACTTGGTTTCTCACAAATCTTCCAAGTGGAGCAAAGAGAATTGGTGTTAAATGGCTTTATAAAACCAAGCTCAACGAGAAGGGAGAGGTTGAAAAATACAAAGCTCGATTGGTGGTCAAAGGTTATGCGCAAGAAGAAGGAGTAGATTACAGTGAAGTCTTTGCTCCTGTGACGCGTTGGGATACTATTCGTACGATGTTAGCTGTAGCAGCTCAAAAGAATTGGTGTGTTTATCAGTTAGACGTAAAGAGTGCGTTTCTTTACGGCGAACTAACAGAAGATGTGTTTGTAGATCAACTGCAAGGACACATAAATGAAGGAGAAGAACACAAGGTTTACAAGTTGGTGAAGGCTTTATATAATTTAAAACAGGCCTCAAGAGCTTGGTACAGTAAAATTGAGGCATACTTTGTTAGAGAAGGATTTCAAAGGTGTGAGCATGAGTACACACTATTCGTGAAAACTGATGGAGGTAACAATATTATTATTGTTAGTCTTTATGTAGATGATTTAATCTTCACAGGAAATGATGAAAATATGCTTGAGGAGTTTAAATTATCGATGAAAAATGATTTTGAGATGACTGATTTGGGGAAAATGAAGTATTTTTTGGGTGTTGAGGTGACACAGGATGGTGATGGAATCTTCATCCATCAAAAGAAATATGCTGGAGAGATTCTTGAAAGGTTTAATCTGCATAACGGAAATGATGTCAAGAATCCTATTGTGCCCGAAGTGAAGTTATCAAAAGATAGTGATGCTAAGAGAGTTGATTGCACAATATATAAACAACTCATTGGAAGTTTAATGTATATCACGACGACAAGTCCTGATCTGATGTTTGTGGTTTGTCTATTGAGCATATACATGTCCGATCCTAGAGAGGAACATATGCAAGCAGCAAAGCGTGTGCTAAGGTACATAAGAGGAACGACTGGATTCGGTGTGTTTTACAAAAAGGGAATGTTGGAGGAGTTGAGTGTCTATACTGATAGTGATTATGCTGGAGACATTGATAATAGATGAAGCACAAGTGGATATGCTTTCTTATTGAGTGGAGGAGCAGTTTCTTGGGCTTCAAAGAAACAACCGGTAGTCACTCTATCAACCACTAAAGCTGAGTTCATAGCTACATCATTTTGTGCTTGTCAATGTATTTGGATGAGAAGGATTTTAGAAGAAATTGGTATGATGCACTCAGGTTGCACTACGATTATGTGTGATAACAACTCAACAATTAAACTATCAAAGATCCCTGTTCTTCATGGTCGTAGCAAGCGATGTTAGGTTCCATTTTTTGAGGGATCTTGTCAAAGATGAAATTGTGAAATTGGTTCATTGTGGTACCAATGATCAGGTTGCAGACATATTGACTAAACCATTGAAGTTGGAAGCTTTTGTTCGATTAAGAGAGAAACTTGGAGTTTGCGAGAAGATAAACTGAAGCTATTGCTTTCAGTTTAGGGGAAGTAATGTTAGGAATTTAACGTTTTATTTGAGGGATCCAATAGTGCATCTAGTAGCAAAGGACACAGCGGAGATGCATCTACCAGCAGAGGTATCTAATAAGTGTTAGGACTTTAATGCTTTATTTGGTCAAGATAGGAGTTACACTCCACTTCAAGTTTGTGTTATTTAATTGTGTTTCCGTTTTTTTTATTGTCCTTTCAGTTTCTCTTCTTAAGTGTCAGTTTCATTTTGTGTACTGACTATTTAATAGTCATTTATATTACCTAATAAAATTATCGAAGCTTTTCATAGCTTTTGCCTGAGATTTATTCATCTGAAATCAACATTCATCATAAGTCAAACATATGTTGTGCAAAAGGTGCAAAAACTTAAGCTACCATGCAATCAAAGTTGATGGGTTTGTAATCATAAAGGAAAAAAAAGGTGAAATATCAAGAAACGGTGGCCGTAAAAAATCTTCGAAGGGGAAAATAGATAACGAAGAAATAACTTGTTCACTCATCATATAATGTGTGTGAGAAATGGGCAGAATCTGGTAGAGGTTGTGAGATAACTCGCTTCCTATTCAGCCATAGAGACCTATTTCCTCGCTTATTAGAAGGGGAACCTTTCTCATCACCAAAATGTAACATCGAATACGCAGGGTCATATTCATTCTCACTGTAAGAAAATATAGTAAATATAGTTTTTCTGAGAAATATTGTAGTCCGAATGATAATTTGTAATAATATAATTTGTATAGCGATAGATTTAGAAAAAAATCGCAATATATATGTCCAACTTGTTGCGACGGAAAAATCGTAAGGATAAATAAATATATTTATTGCGATAAAATTGCAATTCGTCTTAAGAATAGTGAGAAGTAATTTTTGTCACGAGATATTTCTAGTTTGTAATTTTTGTTACAAATTTTTGTCATTATAATAAAGTGATTTCTCTACAAAATAAATTAATAAAAAAAAATTGTTTTTAATATTTTTTTAAATTAATTTAAAGATTATTTATTTTTATTGTTTATTTTAAACTTCATAAATATTTTTTGGTGGTATGGATGATGATTATTAAACTTACACTTTTATTTTTATGTTGCAAATATTCAATTAAATCCTCCTCGCAAATATATTTATCAATTTTGATGGTACAAATTCTAAACTCTCTTTCTCCTTTATCTCAATTTTGATTTTTTGTATTTTCCTTCTAATAATGATAATATAATAATATAAAAATTATGCTCCATCAAACGAGCCAAAGCCGAAGATTCGCCGTGAACACCACCCATTAACATTACAAATTCAAAAGCTTAAAAAAGTTGCTACACTACTCATAAAACCAAACCTCAGAACTGGTCCTTCGATTCCACTAAACGACATGCGAGTTTCGATTCGTTTTTATTTAAAAAGGTATATATTCTTAAATTATTTACAACATGAAGAATTCCCTTTAGAATCAGCAAAATTCCTTGCCTATCCCTGTATTTAAGACTAATAAATTATATCAGTAAATTATGAGGCTGCATATCCCGGTGTTTGATTTTTTTTGGTTTTTAGTTGTGTAAGAATGCAATCTCACTAAACACTTCAAAAATTATCTGAAACTGAAGAAACGAAGGGAGAAATAGTTCTTTTTTCAGTGGATGAGGCAGCCATTCTCGGGATAGATTTCAAGTAGCAAAATTATGTGGGGATGGTATAACTAATTGGCTAAGAACTTCAACATGCGATGAAATAAGACCAGTGCGAATGTAAGATTTACACCTTCAATAATATCCTAGCTGAACCGAGTACGGAATATGTGTAAACTCTAACCTTAGTTTGTATGCTGACAAGCTCTTCACAAGAATTTTCATACAACTGCATTTTGCAACTCGATCCTTACAAGTACCATTTTATCATGTGCATCTAAGTATCACTCAAGGCTAACTTAACCTTAGATTATAGAGTAAGCAGAAGTCGCAATTAAAACATAAGGAGAAATATACCTAATGGACATCTGCTAGAGAACCAGAAGTCGCAATTAAACAGTAAAGATAAATTTACCTAATGGACAGCTATTAGAGACATTGATCACTTGAACAATTGGAAGGCAGTGCTCTTACTATTGTTTTCAGAGTTTTCCCTATTACCTTTGACGTGAGCATTAGTCTCTGTTGAAGAAGATTCAATTGCGTATGTATGAAACTGAAGAGGTACACTGTGAGAGTGAAGTCACTCCTAAAGGCTTTCTTTTTGTTAATTCCTCGTATGCATTAGACAGTTCTGACATAAAGCCCTTAAAGATACTCTATTGATCCTTCAACCAAACAATCACAAGCACGGTTGTTTTCTGCAACATTATAAAATAAAAATCAAGGGGAAGAATAATATGATGACTCTTTCTTAGATATATACATGATTATGTTATCTCGCCCAATTCAAAAAGACCAACGTACCAATACTATATTTTCATTTAGGTCTATCATAAAAAATCAATTTTTTAAAAATGTTGCATTAGGTTTATTTTAAGTCATTGTTATGGAGAAAAGATAAAAGTATTCAACTGGATTCCTAATCCTAAAGAAGATGAAGACCTATTCAAATGGATTCCCGAGTTGATAACAATGGAGGACAATATAATGCTAATGTCTATTCCTCAAAATGATGGAATTTATAATGCTATTAACTCTATTAACCCTAATGGTGTTGCAGATCCTGATCGTTTTAATGGGAATTTTTTCAAATCGTTTGGGGAATCATTAGAAACGACTTATATGAAGTTGTGAGGGATATATTCAAAGGAAATCATATTCCTATTGGTGTTCATGATACTGCAATTTACTTGATTCGAAAGCTAGAACCCCCAAAGATATGGGAGGACTTCAGGCCTATCAGTTTAACAACTATGTTAAACAGAATTATCTCCAAATTAATCAATAGGCTGACTTCTCTACTGCCTAAAATTATCTTTGAAAAACAAGGGGCTTTTGTTAAAAATAGGATTATTCATGAGAATATTTTGATTACTCTAGAGTTTTGTAATGATCTGAACTACAAGACTAGAGGGTGTAATGTTCTACTGAAATTGGATATGTCTAAGGCATTCAATAAGCTTTGTTATAAGTTTATCTTAAGAATTTTAGCTTCTTTTTGGTTTGAAAGTAAGTTCTTGAACCTTATTCTCAAGAATATCAATAGCATATACTCATTTATCATTTATAATGGAGAATTAAAAGGCTTATTTAAGTCCACTAAAGGGTTAAGCAAAGAGACCCTCTGTCTCCTAATGTGTTTATTATTCTTGAAGAATATATGGTCAGAGACATCAAATATATAGCTAACCAGGATCCATCAATAAGCTACAACAATAGAGGGAATTGGTATATACCTTGTATGGCTTTTGCAAACGAATTTATTATATTATGCAACTGGTTTCCCTCCTCCATCAATAAATTCAACAACTCCCTAATACATTATCAAGAAAGATCAGGCCAAGTAATCAACAATAAGAATAAAAAATTGTTGTGCCTACCAAAATGATTCCTACAAAAGCTCAAGAATAAAATCAATAATTTTGAATATTTGGTTAACAAAATCAGACAAAGGATAATTTAATGGGAAAGTGATCATCTTTCTTTTAGGGGGGGGGGGAGGTTTAACCTTGTTCAGGTTGTTCTTAATATAATACCTATCTTATGCAAAACTCTATCATTCCTAAATCTACAATCAAGATAATTAATCTCATATGCAACCGATTCTTGTGGGGCTCAAAGGAAAATAAGGAGACTATTTCTTTGTCCTCTTGGCCTAAGTTATGCAATCCTTATATAGAAGGTGGGCTCAACATAAGGGACTTAAGATATTTTCTCTTATAAGTTATGGTAGAAATTTAGAGAGCAAAACTTTCTTTGGGCTGAATTTATTGGCTTCCATATATTATAATCCTTACCACCTTATTACAGCTTCTAAACCTAACAGAAGTTCTAAGAATTGGAGTAGGCTAATAAAAATCAGAGACAAGGCAAATGCTTTTATATACTGGAAGATTGGAGAAGGGAAAATGGATTTCTGGATAGACTTTTGGTTTTTTCCTGCTCCTTTTATTCGTCGTGACTCTTCTGAAGTCAGAACATGGTACCGTCCTAAAGAAGTAAAAGAATTTTGGGCTGATTGTAAATGGATAATGTGTAAACTGAAATAGACCTTTTTTCACAACCATCATAGAGAAATCAAGAAACTTACATTGAATTCAACTAAAGATTCAATTAAATACTCTTCCTTTCTAACTGGTATGTATAACACAAAAGATACATGGAATGTCATTAGATTGAAACATAACAAATCAAACATTTTCAAGAAAATATGAAATCTTATTACCCCAAAGAAATTTTCATTTCTCGTTTGGAGAACAATATACAACTGGTTTCCTAATGATTCAATTATACAAAACAAAGCATTTCAAATGGCTTCAAAATGTCACAAATTTAAGAATTTTGAAACAATTAATCAAGTCATCATTCAATGTACAAAATCATGGGAAGTTTGGTTTTACTTTCCATTTATGTTGAAGATAATAATCAACAAAAATATGGCATTTACTCACATAATAAGGACCTGCTTCTTGTCTACAAACAAAAACACTCACATCAGGACTATATTACCGGTAATTATCTCGTGGTTATTTGGTCGGCTAGAAACAAAAAGAAACACAAAAAATATCTACTACTAATTCCAAATTCCAAATGATTTCAAAACTAAAAGTCTAGGTATTGGATATATAAGAATTGACAATAATGATTAAACTAATCTCCCTGTTCAAAGCCAACCTATGGGTTACCTCAATTGATTCAGGGAGGAAAAAACTATGGTTCCGGTTTCTTAATATTCAAGAGCTTTTTTTTAAAAAAAAGGTTTGGTTAATAAACAACCACATAGATAGATATTAGATTAGTAGATGAAAAACCTACAATCTTATAGTTCCCTTTTTGCGGTTCATAGTACCATACTAATAAATTAATTTTTTTTTTATCTTAATTAGACCCTATTAGATAGATACATTTAACGGGTGAAGAATGAGTTAAATGTCTATAATTTGATATACTAATTTATATTCCAACAAATTTTAAAAAATTACTCCAAATATTAATGTAAAACTATTTACAAACTAGTTAAAAAAATAAGCTAACAAATGGGATTTTATATAAATTCAAAAAATTTGATACTAAAGGAACTGAAATTGAGAAACTCGATTTCCTTATGAATAATGTGTCTGGAAGGTAGTAAGAAAAGACACAGAAAACTGCTGGGAAAATAGAAGGCGGGTAAGGTTCAAGATTGATTTTATATATTTATATATACAAAGACCAAGATTACTTCATTAACTAACTCTAACCAATTCTCAACTGATTTCACTAAAAAAAATTCTAACTATATTTATAGTAGTAAAACTGCTATAATTTGATTATTTTTGCTCCAACTCTGCTACCGCTACTGGAGAAAAAAGTACAATAAGCCGTCAACAAAACCTAGCAGAAAATGTCTCTGAGACCCAGCACCAAAACGGAGGTGAGGAGGAAGGACTACAAGATCGGTATCGACGCCGATGAGGCACGTCGAAGGAGGGAGGACAGTCTGGTGCAGATCAGAAAAAGTAAGCGAGATGATAATCTTCTTAAGAAGAGAAGAGAAGGTTTATTGACTCAGTCTCAAGAGCAGCCCATGATGGATGCTTCAGAGAATGCTGCTGCAATCGAAAAGAAGTTAGAAAGCATACCTTTAATGGTACAAGGAGTGACTTCCGGCAATTCTGCGCTGCAGCTAGAAGCCGCTTGTCAGTTTAGAAAGTTACTAATGGAGCATAATCCTCCGATTGATGAAGTAATCAATGCTGGCGTCGTACCAAAATTTATGGAATTTCTCGCAAGGCAAGATCTTCCTCAATTGCAAGTAGAAGCTGCTTGGGTATTGACTAACCTCTCATCCGGGACATCAGACCATACACGGGTGGTCATTGAACATGGTGCTGTACCTCTTCTTGTGCAGCTTCTTGGTTCTGCCAATGACAACATTAAAGAACCGACGCTATGGACTATAGGTAATGTTGCTGCTGATTCTCCAAGTTATAGAGATCTTGTTCTTAGTAATGGTGCTATCAAGCCATTATTAGCTCAGCTAAATGGGCGTTCAACACTATCCATGTTGAGAAATGCTACATGGACTCTATCGACGTTATGCAGTGGACCGTTAGAACAGGTGAAGCCTACATTGCCCTTTCTGTGGGAACTAATTCAGTCGGGTGATGAAGAAGTTCTCACATATGCTTGCTGGGCTCTAGCACGTTTTTCAGATGGCCCTGAGGACAAAATTCAGGCTGTAATTGAATCAGGTGTCTCTCCACGACTTGTGAAGCTTCTAGGTCATCCATCAGCTAATGTTCTGATACCTGCCCTTCGAACTGTGGGAAACATTGTCACTGGTAATGATAATCAGACTGATTTTCTAATTGAACACGGGGGGCTGCCATATCTCTATGAACTGCTCATAAAAAACGTCCAGAACAGCATTAAGAAGGCGGCTTGTTGGACTATTTCAAATATAACTGCCGGGGACGAACCTCAAATACAATCCGTTATTGAGGCCAATATAATCCTCCCTCTTGTGCAACTTCTCCAACATGCCGAGTTCAACATTAAGAAGGAAGCTGCGTGGGCCATCTCTAACGCCACTATTGGAGGATCGCATGAACAGATTCAGTTTCTGGTGAGCCAAAACTGCATTAAACCTCTCTGTGATCTTCTAATATGTCCAGACCCAACCATTGTGACAGTATGCCTTGAAGGACTTGAGAACATTCTGAAGGTGGGAGAGGCAGAGAAAGAGATGAGTACCAACTGCGGAGTCAATCTTTATGCTCAAATGATCGAAGAGTGCCAAGGATTAGAAAAAATAGAAAATTTGCAGACCCATGATAACAACGAGATATACGAGAAAGTTGTAATAATTTTACAGAAATATTGGGAAGAAGAAACTCCGCAGCTGTAACTGAAAAACATCAACCTTTTAATTTTGGCTGAGCAGATAAATGTGAGGATTCCATTCTGAATTTGATCATTGTTACTCAATGTTTAAACAGTGTGTTTTCCTTTTCCTTTGGTAATATTTTAGATTTATTTCTACCCACGTAAATTGGATGTTTATGTGTTTAGAATTACTTATGCTACTGTTAGAATTTAAAAAGTAAATCATCGGTGTATTGTCCTAGTAAAATAGTAGTGGTCTTTCATTTCTTTCTATTCTAGGCAATCTTGTGAGAAACTCTCAGAACCCTACTCATGGTGTGAGGCTTCAAAGCATGAAGAACAGGTACCCGTCACCCCTTTGTAGCAAACAATAATGATTTGTTTTGCGATTTGACGGTACAGGTATTCCAGTGGTTTTGCGTTCAAATCTCGGCTGCTAATTTGACTAGGTGAAGTAGTTCATATCATGGAAACCTCTTGTAAATCCATTAAAAATATTCGGCCAATATTATTTATTTAAAAAAAAGAACAAAATTATAATTGTTTAGCATAAAATTTATTTATTGAATCAGTTGCCCTACTGGATAAACTACTTTTTACGACACCTGTGTTTTTTTGGTAGCCAAATTTTTATAAATAGAAACATTTTTGCACGACAATCTTTTTTACCAATTTAATGAAAAGTGAGTCTGTTTTTCAGCGGGATTTCAAGAGGTCCATTATTTCATTGAATAACCTTCTCGATGGATATGGTCTTGCAATGGTATTGTTTTAATGTTTTTTATATAATTAATCAACGAATTGGGTTGGGTTTTCGTCGCCTGGACCGTTACAACATTTAGTCCGCTAAATGAATTTGTAAACCGCGCCCAATATTTACCAAAATTTACCCCGTCTATTTTTTACCCATCTGATTTAACCGAATTATATTAACTCACCCTAAATTTAACCACTGCCCCCTTGGATCTTTCACTTCCCTCTCTCTCATCTATCGATTTGTCTGTGCCTCTCTCTCTCTCCTATCTTCACTTTTCCAGCGAACCATAATTAACTTTGCCCTCTCTCATTTTCGAAATCTTACGAACCCCTTTCTCCTTCTTTCGAAAAATCTAATCCCATCTCTAACCTCTCTCATCTCTCGGTGGTGGTACTAACATTCGTTCAAAGGTATGATTTCTTTCTTTGTATTGTTAATTAAGCTCGATTTTTGCCCAATCCTTTTGTCTTTTTCTATTATCTCCTCTTTAAACCAGTGTACATGTCTTTTTATTGTTTGTTAATAGATTGGTATCGTATGTTAGCACTTAACTTGTCTATTGCAGGAAGGTGGGTTGCATTGAGCTGTTGATTAGAAAGTGTATTGACAACCGATAATGAATTCCTAACAGAAATAACGTATTTTTTAAGTGTGTTTTTTTAATTTTATTTACTACAGTTTGTTGATTAGAATGAGTTTACATATCTATGTCTTGTTCATTATCTCGCAACAATAGATGTCTACTCTAAAGGAAGTGTACAAGAAGAAGAAATACATTAAAGAGATAATATTTATCCTATGAGTTTTCCTTCAGTTTACACTTGTTTATTGTTTGGTAATATATTGGTGTTGTTGTCTGTTAACACTATGTTTATCTGTTGTAGGAACGTGGGTTGTAGCAAGATGGTAAGGAAGAAAATAACCTATCATCAACAAGTATTGACACTCTTAACATGTTAGTTAAAGTATTTTTCTTGATTTATGTTCTAAATGTGACTCTATTGTGTTAGTACTCTATTTAAGTCCAGATTTATGGTTATAAATCTGAGATGGATATTGTATTTTGTTTATGTTTTTATTCATTAATTTGGTGAGTATATATTGTGTTTGTGACTTAGAGAGTATGTGTTAATATTGTGTTTGGGATTCAGTAAGTTTGTGTTAACACTGATGTATTGTGTTAATGTTTTGAGTCAGTGATTTAGTGAGTATGTGTTAATATTGTGTCCGTTATTCAGTAATTGTGTGATTAATGTAATGTGTTGACGTTGATGTTGTGAGTCAGTGAGTATGAATATCATATTGTATATCATATATATGGTTTGATGTTCTGTTTTTAATTGTGTTTAGGCTGATGTAGGTCTGGTATTTTCAATATTATGTTTTTAATTACGGTTTGTGGATCTACTTGGGTTTACATGTCTAATAATTTAACTATAACAGTTTAAGTATAAAAAATAGTATTTTACGAGAATGAGTTCATATGGTGGGAAGTCATTTATATTTGTTGTTGTTATTGTGTTTAATATATCAAATATGTTTATTTAATGTTTTCAATTGTTTTTGGAAGGTATGGTTGGTAAGAAAAAAAACTTCAAAGGCAAACAAGCCATGTTTACTAAGGTGAATAGATTATCGTTTATTCTGGTGCCTCAAATTCGTAATCGTTTGGTCAGACTCCGTGATAAAAATCCTCTCAACCCCCAGCTAGAAATCCTATGTCAGAGAGGGTAGCTACTGTTCGTCTCCAAACAAGACGTAATACCTACCTTAAACAAATTCCCATCCCTACTCACATTCCAACTCCCACTCCCACTCTAACACCCACTCCCACTTCAACTCCCACTCCCATTTCAACTCCCACTGTGGCTGCCAGTCCAACTGGGGATGTTTCTGCATCTGGGACCTGTCTTAGCACTTCACCAGAGATAGAATCTGGTGAATCTCTGGTGAGTCCCAGCCCGTTTGAACCAAGCACATCTCACCAGCCTCCTCATCAAAGTATATTTGAAGACTAGGAATCTGAACATGGTTCAAAAGAGAAGAATGAAGATATTGATACGGAGGAAGATGAGGGGGAAGATGCTGATAAAGGGCGATATGCTGATGAGAAGGCCGACGAGCAAATAGAAGTGGAGCAAGAGGAAGGTGACGTCGATCAAGAGGAAGTGGAACAAGAGAAGATTGTTGACGTTTAAAAGGAAGTTAGCGGACAAGATGTTAGTGTTGATCAAGAGGCAGCAGTGAAACATTGCAAATGTCGTGGGTATGCTCTACCTAAACCAAAGCTCAGTCTGGACCGTAAACATGCCACGATCTACGAGGACATGTAAGTTTCTTAGTAATGTACAACTATATTTATATCCATTTAAATATTATTAAATTTTTGCTAAACTGGTTTTTTTTCATTTTCGACTTTGGCCAGATGATATTCCTCGCTAGTTTACCCCTGAAATAAGGATTCGACTTACAGGCTTCTGGGAGAATTTTATGAAGAAACCCACTGGTTTTAGGGCTGACATGTGGAAGGCATTCACGGTACCAACTGTATTATTATTTGTCCGTATATTAGAGTTTGATAACTGATATGTTTTTGTTTTCTTGTAGCAATGCTACACTGTACAAGACATCAATCACAATGTTGTTCACAAAATATTCACGGAACATCTAAATAGTTGTTACAAGAATTTTGTGGCTAGAATGAAAGAACGTTCCTTGAGGAGAGCCAGCCCGCCGCATGCATCAGCTAAGTTGATCAATGTCCGGCCACCCTTCTTAATGAATAGTTCAAGATTATGGAAGTCATGGGTGGATTTCTAGTGTAGTACTAAGCAAATGAAACGGTGAAAAACAAACTCAAGAAACCGCAAAGCTCATTATGGTGGTCGGAGACTCATGTTGGTGGATCGAGGAGTCATTCCTGATTAGTTAGTCATGATATAAGTGTTTTTTATTACTTTGAATTTAAACTAAGTTTTTGTTTTTAATATACTAATTTTTACCCCCTGGTGCAGTTTGAGGATACTGGAGAAATGTTGTTGGTGGCCAAACGAGTGAGGTTTATATACGGCAAGAAGGATGAACACTAACATAATTAAACATTTCAATAAATAAGTGCCACCGAGTCGCAACAAATCTTGCAATGCAGCATGTTAGCAATAAAATTTCTAAGAAATTACCTAAAACTTTCTAATATAAAAAGAGAGAAAAAGATAGATAGAAAACGAAGAAAAACGTGTAGTGGTATTAGTGTATATACTCTGATCCTTTTACATTTGATACTCAACTCCCTTTATAGGAGTTCTGCATGACATTTAGTCTCCATATTTATTTAAAATTTTTACATAAATGTTTACCTCTATTTATTTATTTATATTCGTTACAAAATATAAATATAAAATAATAAACGCCTAATTAAATTACAAATAAATTATATTTTTATCGGGATATTCTATATGGAATATTGTCGTATCACAACAGTTAGTTATCATGCAGCAGAAGTGCAACGAATGTCCTGACGACGAACACACTAACAGAGTTAACCGTTTCGATAAATTAGTGTCACGAAAACGCAACAACTCTTGCAACAACGTGACCCGGTTCCATCCGGGTCAAATTTTACAACAACACTCGTTGCAAAACTGTACCAAAAGAGTTCTGGGGGCAACTGATTTTGGTTAATGACCCCACTTAACACAACCGGCAGTTTCGTTCTCTAACCCGTTGTGAATGATTTATTGCAATGGGCTCGAAACGATATTCGTCGTTCTCAAGGTGTTATAAAAGCCAATTTATCCAGTAGTGTTGGTTATTAGCTTATCCAAATGTGTAAATATGTATTTAGACTCGGTCAAAGATAAAGTTAACCACATATCTTAGTGGTCAGACAAAAATCATCCACAATCCGCATAAATCTTGAAGATATTTATTGTAACATTACTGATATATAAATGTTCAAGTTCAATCAATAAACCTAACCTATCATAATTGTCCATTTTATTATTTTACTCTCTTAATAATATATTCTTAAACATCTATCAGATTCTCGCTTAGATCAATCTTCGCGTCAGTTGAGGCTATCGGTCACGAAACATCCATATCAATTGGTTTCGTCTGTGTGAAATGATTTTTTTTACATTGATTACAGAGTAATCCAAAAACCAAAACAAAATATGTCAGGCCTGGATGCGATCATTGATTTGTCATTCGACGAGGAGATTGAGATAAAAATCATCTAAACGAACAACTCAAAGTTAATGTGGTTGAAGTCATTCCAGATGAAGAGGACTTGGCAATGCCCCCAACTGAGATCGAGGGTATGACTCAGCAATCGACAAATGAACAAGCGAGAGATATTTTGTTTTTGCAGGAGCAACTCCTATCGCAGGCTCATAGAATCAAGTTTGTAATTTATACAGTTAACACTAGGAGAGGATGAAGGAGATGATGTTACCCTAAGAATTTGGGAGGACATGTATGAACAAGAAGTCTGTAAAAAAATAGAAATATTAAAGAGATATATAAAAAGGAGAAAAATAAAATTCTAATGGAGGATCCAATGATAGAGATCGAAGGCGAAACAAATAGCGTACGGAAAGAAGTATGAGCATAACTCCAACATCCAAATAGGATAGAGGAGGATGAGCATATCGGAACCAAGGGAGGAGAAGGAAAAGGAAGACCCAGTTATCCAGCAAATCAGGGATGCCATAGTAGTATCAAATATGGGAATGATGCGAGGCTACATCCCGCCACCCCCAAGCTTTGTGCCACTACCATATTATCTCACATACCCAAGATATTTACTAGTTAATTATTCAAACCAAGTTACTCAACCGAGCATGACCCAAAATACGAAAAGTGTCCCACTAGGATACCCACCAATAAGCTAAACTGGTATCATGGTGCAAATAAACAAAAAGATGAAGAACCAAAGACTAACAACATTTCGGAAACGACCAAACTAACATCGAATCCAAGTTTTGTTAGCTGAAGGAAATTTGAACGATTTCATCAACAAAAAAGAGAGGGAAAAAGGTTCAGATAATTATGTAGCACAAGCTCAACAAAATTCACTGAGTGCTCACCACAAATACCATAACCAATGTCAGGCAAGAAGGGAAAGAGGACTACATACGCCCTTATCCGAAATGAAAAATAATATGAGTGAGTTTTGGAGGCGACCCATACTCAATAATAGCAAACGAATCAAGGAAAATGTAATCCAATAAAATTAAGATAATGTGTCAATTGAAAACATGTCCACACTTGTATAGAATCGTATACCCATACTTGTATAGAATCGCATACACATCCCTGTCTGTCATAGATGATGATTTAAAAAGAGTAGCATCTCTCAATAATGATGTGGTACTAATCATAGTGGAAATTGCTGTTATAAAAATTGAAAGAGTGATGATCGATATTGATAGCTTTCCAAACATCTTATATTGAGGAGCATATGAAAGAATCAAGGGAGCACTAGCTTGAATCCAAAGTCAAAGAGTCCTAAGAAGGTTCACATGTTCAAACGCTACAGTCCTAGGAGAATTAACTTTAGATATGGCCCTCGAAAAATAATAATTCCATAAAAAAATATCATGCATTTTCATGGTTCTAGATACATCATCTCCATATAGTATAATATTGGGCATATCATAGCAAGAACAAATCCATGATATATTATTGTCATTAGTAAACCAATGTATAAGATATCTTACAAACGGTAGAGTAACCGTAATAAGAGAAAATAAAAAAAATATAGAATATTATGCAGCTTCCTCTTCGAGAAGGTAGATGACCTCAGATCGGCATAAATATTCCAAATTATCTCATGTACAAAATTTAAACTTTTTTAAAAATAATTTAGATAGATATTCGTGGAGTACATGAGATTTAATAAGAGTCACAGTCGAGTTCATATGTTACCGTTGTTAACAATAATTTTAGACCAATAAGACCAAAAAATGAGATCTTATTCTCAATAAAAAAACTGAGACAATCATCTCCGAGATAGACATACTGATGGATGTAGGACACATATGAGATTTCAATTACCCAATACGGATAACAAATCTTGCCTTGGTCAAAAATAAATATAGGAAGTAGAGAATGTGTGTGGACTTCACGGATTTAAATAAGGCATGTCTTAAGGACTCATTTCCACCTTTAAGAATCGATCATCTCGTATATGCAACATAACGCAAAAAAGTGCTATCCTTCATGGATTTTTTGCAATATATAACTTTGTGAGGTTTATTTTGAGTTGAGGGTAATTTTGGCAAGTGTTTTGGAAAGTTTTGAGAGTATTAAATGTTTTAGTGTGAAGTGGTGAGAGATTTGAGCTAACTGGTTGTATTAAATGTTCATTACCCTAATTAATGAAAGTAGTTGGGGTATTTATACCCTTAATTATGGACCCATTGGCTTTCGGTTCAAATTATGGAACCGGGTCAAGTTTAAGGCCCCATTTACTTATTAAGCTGATTAGCATATAGCTTAGTCAAAAAGTGTTTAGTCATTTTTTACTTTTGTTCTGTCCGGATAGTTCAGTGGCAAGTTTATGTCTGAATTGCCCTTGTCCGGAAATCTCAGTCGGCAGTGATTAAGTTATCCAGACTCATCATAACTAAATCCAAATGAAAAAATAAGATCAAGAACACATGAAGTTCATTACGAAAAGAAGGTTACGTTTTTACACAAAATAATTCCCTTCATGTTGCAAAATCTCAGAGCAACCTATCAAAGGTTAGTAAATGAAATATTCGCAACTCAGGTAGGCTGAAATATACAAGCCTAAACCGATGATATGTTGGTAACAAACCTACACAAAAAACACCATCGTAGACGTGTGAATTTTATATTAAATCCATAAAAACTGCACCTTTATTTTTCAATCTGAAAACTTTCTAAGATACATGGTGAGTGAAAATGAATCCAAGTAGATCTAACCTAGCTCGCGAACCTACCAACAATAGAGGCTCCAAAAACATACAAAGTATAAATTCTAACATGAAGGTTAACCGTACTCAACAAGTTTTTATCAAATCTTTGGATAAATGCAGACCTTTCTTCAAATGCTTAAAATAGCATGAATATTCAAATGAACCCCAAAATGTGAGAAAAAATTCAATAACTAAAAACGTTATTGGCTTCACCCAAATTATTAACGAACCCGAAGCAATAAAAAAATCGTGTATTTGTATTTGGAAGTATTGGATTATACAATCAGTATAAGTTTAATCAGGAAAGAAGGAAAAGAATCCAAAGCGGTATACTATGTAAGTAAATCTTAAATATCAAAACTATAAATTTGCAATTATAAAAATAGTTCTAGCATTGGTTGTAGTGGCTTGGAAAATAAGACCATACTTTTAAGCACACGATATTATTGTGAAAACCGCCTTCATGCTAAAAAATGTATGACAAAAGTAAAATGTTTCGGGAAGATTGGCCAAATGGTCTGTACAACTAGGGGATTATGATATCAATTTGGAATCAAGAATGACAATAAAGACCCAATAATTTGTTTACTATTTTAACATAATTTCAATCTGAAAGACCAGTCATCATAGTTGATTATTCAGAACACAAATAAAACGTAAATGAAGTAAGAGTCAAGTCTCATAAGCGGTGATACCATTTATCTCTCAGGCTAGCGATATTTTAAACCAATCCATTAAGTTCAGATTTCCAACATCAAATAACGAAGCAGATATGAGGTTGAGATCGTAAGAATTCGTATAGGAAAAATATATGGATCAAAAAAGATAATATTTTTGACCTACTTGCAACTAATAGTTAGTCAAATAACAGGTCAAGTTGAAGAAAAAACAGATAATATTGTTCAATATCTAAAGGGGTTACAACGCTTCGTTTCTCAATCTAAAGCTTTACATAAAATAATATTGCTCTAAGGTTGTTATTGGCTAATAATTATAAAGGATGTGAAGTGAACAGTGAAACATGTGACAAATGCCAAATATTCATGAATTTAATCCAAATTCCAACAGCGATATTGGAACAATAACAGAGGAAATCCCATTCGAAAGATGGGATATGGAAATCGTGGTGCCATTTCCAATGGTTTATGGAGGAAAAACTTACTTATTTATTGTTGTAAATTATCTTTACAACTGGGTAGAAGCCAAAATTTTAAAACATATCATGATAATAGACGCAGTTTATTTTATAAAAGTGAGTATATATTGCACGAATGGGGTTCCGAGAGTTATCACCACTGATAACGGAACATAATTCTAAAATGATAGTGCCACACAATACTGCACATACAAGGGAATTAAACAAATGTTATCTTCTATTTTCCATCCTCAAGAAAACGGGCAAGTCGAATTGACTAATAAAACAATAATTTCGGGCATACAAATATTTGGAAAAGTAACATGAAATTGATTAGAGACCCTACAAGAAGTTGTATGGTCATACTGAATAACACTAAGAACCTCAACATAAGAAACACCATTTTTCATGTTATATGGTATGGAGGTAGTAGTGTCGGTGGAAATACCTATGCCAACCTATAGGATTACCGCTTACAATGAAGAAAATAATGATAAAAACATAATAATGACGGTCAATCTAGTTGAAGAAATAAAAATCGATACACACCTTCGTTTAAAGCATTATAGGACAATAATAAAGAACAGATTTAATTCCAAATTTTGGTTCATGAGTTTTGAACTATAAGACAGATTGGTAAAAATATGATTTCAACACACGCGAGATAAAAGACTTGAAAAGTTAAACGTAACATGGGAACGATCGGTACGCTCAACGAAAACAAAAGCTAGAAACCTGCAGGTTGTTAGAGGAAAATGGAAACCAAGTCTGCGACCCCTAGAATATTAAGCATTTAGAACTATATCATAGTCAAACGGATAAAAAAACTTGTAACTTACTACTCATATAAATCGTATTTATTACACTATGGGAATATATCATTTTCTCCATCGGTAGCGTATGAAGGTTTCAATGAGTCATTCGAGATTAATAAAATGTTTTTAGTGCCAACAACATAATTCATTTATTATTTATGTACATCACAAACAACATATAGTGCTGTAAAATATAAATCTCGAAACAAAATTAACCTTTGAAGAGTACCGAAAAGCACAATGTCGGTCAAGCAAAAATGCATTGCAAAGGTATTAATGCTAAAACAATAATCTGAAGGGAAAATATACCTCTTAATAACTTAGAGATGCTACAAATAAACATAAATAGTATCTCTAAACATATAGAAAAATAAGCCAAGAAAAAACACGCTTTCCGAAGATAAAAAAATCTAAAATGAAAATATATCAAAAAGAGAAATATATATCCCAAAAAAGACAAAAAAAATTGTAAATAAAAAACCAAATGCAACAAAGTGCTCAAGTAGGAATAAAAAATTCCATAAAATAAATTTAAATATGCTTTGAATGAGAAGGAATCATAAGTAAAAAATGTATAACATATAACCAAGTGTCATGAATCCTAACAAAGGATAATAAAACGATGTCTAACCAAGATTTAATCCCTAGATATATATACATTTGCTATAAAAAAAATTAAAACTTGTACTATGGAGTCATATACCTTGAACATACTTGAAAAAATCTAGAAAATATGAAGTAAGGAACCACGATATTTTTAAAAACAATTCTCGACCTACTGTGTATGATTAGTTAGTTGAAAAAATACAGAATGCACGATGTCTCATATGCACAAAGAGTAATAATATAAAAGAGTACTCGCGAAAATAAAAACAAGAGTCTTATAACATAGATATTGCTAAAATAGAAATTACAAAAAGGATAGGAGACATAAGATGCTAAAAGTATATAGTCCATACAAAATCAATCAAAGAGGAACAAAAGTCTGAGAAGTAACAGTCGTGGACATACTACCACACTCGATATTACTTTCAACAATTAGGGTACAATTTTCTTCGACCACACTCGATATTACTTTCAACAATTAGGGTACAATTTTCTTCGAACACACCTTTATAAACACCACTTACCCACCATTTTCACCATAATCAGATATAAATTTTTCAATAATCATTTTTATTTAAGCATGTCCCAAATCTGCATGCATCTGTTAGTCTTTCCTAACAAAAAATCAATAAAATCATGAATTTTATCGGTCCAAATTAAATCATTCATGTACTTCAGGAATGTTATAAACAATAATGAATATTTATATCGGGATATTCCTCATATATATTTAATACCAATTTAGAACAAGCTTCCATAACATCTTCTTTGGCAAAAAAACGGATAACATATGTATACCTGTGAAAGTCAATACAATGAGTTTTACGCTCAACAACCAGTTGCTTCAACACGATGGCATAGATGGCAGAGATAGAATCCAACTACTTATGTATTTCTTCTAATCTTGAAGCAGCAATAGATTTGAAGAAGCAATATTCCCTTCGGATGTTACATCCACTAGCATATTTTGAAGATCTGTTAAAACAGGTATATGAGGCAGATACTTCTCTTCACTAGCTTTTAACAATATCTATAATTGCGAACCTTTGAGTAAGGCTTGAAAATCTAAGATATTATTTGAATAGTTCATTTGAGCATGATGAAACATCATAAAACTATTAAAAATCTAGAAACATATAACATAAAATTAGTTTAAAAGGAAAAAATGAGAAAAATACGTGAGGTAAAATAATTACCTCAAAGCCAAGAATAAAATAATGTTTGGTTAATTTTAACAGAGAAAGATGAGTTAGTAAAAGCCTCCTCGAAGCCAAAGTATCAAATAAATGTTCATCATGAATCTGATCAATAAGGATAAATAACAGAAGCACTAACCTAAAAACCCGACAAACACAAAACATTTGAAAATCAGCAACCAACAGAATCAACGCAACCAAAAGGAACTACAACAATAGGTGGAACTGTTGAATAAGAAATATCACATTCAAAGGAAATCTCAATAGTATTAATAATATCAGTTTCAGATTAAACTAAAGTATCAACCAAATTATCAACAGAGGGAGTAATGTTGGAAACACGTTAATCTACTTGTTTTCTTTTACACTGACTACCCCTAATCAAGACACGATGTGTTAGAAAATAAGTTAATCTTGACAACAACACATTTGCCCACATATTCTATAATAAGATTGGGAATAATATCATCCATTGCTCTCAACCCCTTAAGCTCAATGATAATATCCATGATCATTTCATCACAAACATGTGCAACATTGATCAAGCTGAAGCAAAAATCCTAACAAGATGAAATACTTTTCATACTAATTCCGGGCATCATAGCAAATATTAATTACAGAAGATAAGAAAAAGACTGACTAGAAGGAATCGGCAACAATATAAAAGTTTGAAATACAAAATTTGAAGAAATAAGAACTTTCACTTGACATTCTAAAATCGGTAGATAGGATTTCTGCTACAGTCACTCACAATGCCTTAATCATCTCTAACAAATAAGAAACTATCTTTCCAACATTCGAAGTAGCCTGAAATAGAAGTTTTCTCTTCCCTAGAAAATTCATCAGAAGAAATTTCATTCATGGAGAGCAATCTCAAATGAGGCATGGACAAGATAAACGGTAGAAAGCATTAAAAGCAAAAACATTGGGATCTTAATTTACTAGGGCAGAGTTTAGAAACTTGAAGAAACCTAACTAGGGCGATCATCATAAGGAATTTCCCACGTTTTGGTTATCGGAAAAGGAGATTCTGAAGAATAAACTAATATATATATTTCTGAACAACGTTACCCTCTTGAAATGATGAATACAAAAATATTATGAAGATATCGATTTGGTCTTGAGACAGATCACGAATCATCGATGTAAATCCATAATCACGACGAACATATTCGATGTGAACAATATTTTAACCACCAGAAGAAGCTATATTCGAGGATGGCGAATATAAAATGATACAAATTATTTTTTATAACAAATCTATAAAAAGAAAAGTAAGTTTGTTAATTTGTTGTAGCAAACAAACAGGAAAAAACACAAAAAATATACAGTAAAAATATATAGCACATGAATACTTTCCCTTTTCCTATTCAAAAGTCATCAATGGATTGAGAATGTGAGATAGATCTCTCTACTCTTACAAATCCCAGCGGAAAAGAACATATAAGATGTTATCATAATTCTGGACCTGTATTTATAATTTTCTAATATCTTCTATTCTTTTTCATCTTAAAAGATATAATATTGAATGTGTTTGTAATTAAGTTCTTTTTATTTAGAAATGTTAAGTCACTATTAGATTTTTTTAATGACGTGCTATATTTTGTGGTGATGAATGGTTTGAAGAATGCAGCTCACTTTTTTTGTTTATAAAAAATATTATTTAAATAATAATTATTTGATTTAAAAAAATTATTAAATTTCAAATTTCAAATATTTATATAAAACATTCAAATACAACTAAATTTATAAAAAAAATCACAAATCTTTTTCTAAGTTATTTTTTTTTTACGGGGAGTTGATCTCTTAGTCCTCAAACATCTTTGTTCATATAAGTCTCATATAGAAGTGATATTAATTGACATTTTTGCGTATCCTAATATTTTTTGAAAAAATATAAACATAAAAAAATGATTAGGAAACAAATATGATAGCCTCAGAAAATCAAATATTAAAGAAATTAAATAATAATAATAGTCATAAAACGGATGATATTTTGAAGCCTCTACATATCATTAGTTGTCTTTTGGTGTCCCACCGTCTCCTCCTACATTGGTCCATATGCACGACACCATAGTGATGACTGGTGAATGCACATCATCCACCTCTCAACATCACCCAATATCCTCTATGAAGGACAAACAACCTCAAGCAAATACCATAGTGATGACTGGTGAATGCACATCATCCACCTCTCAACATCACCCAATATCCTCTATGAAGGACAAACAACCTCAAGCAAATACCATAGTGATGACTGGTGAATGCACATCATCCATCTCTCAACATCACCCGATATCCTCTATCAATGACAAACAAATACAAGCAAATATCCTAGTCTCACGGTAGATCAATTCCCTCGTCTGTCTAGATCAATCCATGATCCTCACTCCAACATTAAGCACTCGAACCCATCTAACACTACATTCAGTGAAAACTAACCAAACACAGTTAGAATAGTTGAAGAAGAAGAAGTTTCAGAGAAGGAGAAGGTGGCTGATGGTTGTTGATGTGTGATCTAGGGTTTGACAGATTTGGGAAAGTTGGAGGCTGGTGTTTTTGATCTAGGGTTTGGAGAAACAGGAAGTGTGTGAAGCTGTGTCTTAAGCCTTTTATATGGTTGGGCTGTGTTCTGGACCGGGTCATGGGCTGACGACCTAACCTCTTGTATTGGACCTAAAGCTTAGCCTTGTTGGTTGTTTTGAATGGGCTGAGTTTGTTATTAAGAGTCCAATACATTAGCAAATTCTGTAACAGTTTCTAACTAATTTCTGTTACACATTGAACAGAATTGAAGTGACTATAAATACTACGTTTGTAAATACAGATGGTAGAGAAAGATTTAATAAAAATTCAGCTACATATTTTCTTCTTTCAATCTTCATCTCTCTCTATAGCTTCAACTAACACCAACTATAGCCTTGTCCCGCATTATAAACAACAAACACCTATCCTTTTAGATCTTTCGGAGAGGTCGCCAACACAAAAACTGTAGATCTCACAACAATATTTTCACTCCAACAAAAAGATGAAAACCTAGCAATTTTATTTTCTACCACGATAAACAAAAACTTCTTATCAATTCAAAGTATACCTTGATAATAAAGTTTTTCCTTGGTAGGCGAGTGCAGAAAACTATCAAGAAATTCCTTATATTGTCTTAGTATGGATCACATTATCCAACTTACCTAAATTTATGTATAATAAAGCTTACATCACCGCAAGCTTCTAAGATACTAAGAGTTCCATTAAAATTCTTGGTTTGACCTAACAACAGAGCAAGATTTAATTTTTATAATGTCTGGGTTGAGATGGACGTAGGGCTGTTATCGGTCTGGTTTGGTCCGAGTTTTTATCAAACCGGACCGAACCGATAATCTTTTCGGTTTGGACCGAACCGATAAGGTTTCGGTTTTGAAAACAAAATTCGAACCGGAACCGATAACAATCGGTCGGGTTAGGTTCGGTTTACCGGCCCGACAACCCTTTAAAAAAATTAATTCGAAATTTGTAACTATTAATCGCGTGGTCATGCATTCTCCAGGGGGAAAGAAGTCCGGACGATGATGGGATGAGCCTGGAAATAAGGCCTCATCTTCCTGGAAGCTATCACCAGGGCCAGTGCTAACTTTTCAAGTTTCGAGTAACGCCTTTCTGCATCTATCAAGATTTTGCTGATGTAGTACACTGGGTGGGGATGACCATCGACCTCCCTTACCAACACAGCACTAATGGCACAACTTGAAACTGCCAAATATACGAAGAGTGTCTCCCCATCAATCGGCTTAAACAAAGTTTTGGGGGAGGACATGTGCTTTTTGATCTTATTGAAAGCCTCATCACACTATGGAGTCCAATTGAATCCCTTTGCACCCTTCAAGGTTTGAAAGAAAGGGGCACACATGTCCGAAGACCTTGAGATAAATCTGTTTAAGGCAGCTAATCTCCCCGTTAACCGCTGTACTTCTTTAATGTTTCGAGGAGGCTCCATTTGAAATAGGGCGTTAAGCTGGTCCGGGTCGGGTTGTATTCCATGCTCACTTATAATATAGCCCAGAAACTTCTCGGACTGTACTCCGAACACACACTTTTCTGGGTTTAATTTCAAATTCACTTTTACCAAGTTGGCAAAAGTTTCTTGGAGATCGGACAAGTGCAACTGCTCATCCACACTCTTCACCATCATGTCATCAATGTACACTTCCATATTTCTTCCAATTTGATTAGCAAATGCCTTGTTGACTAATCTCTGATAAGTAGCCCCAACATTTTTCAAACCAAATGACATTACTTTGTAGCAATGAAGACCTCTGTCAGTGACAAATGTGGTATGCTCTTGATCCTTCGGATCTACTTGAATCTGATTGTATCCGGAGAAGGCATCCATAAAGGAAAGCAGCTTGTTCCCAGAGGTGGAGTCTACTAACTGATCAATCCGGGGGACTGGATACAAATCTTTTGGGCAAGCTCTATTGAGATCTGTGAAGTCAATACACATGCGCCACTTGCCATTTTTCTTTTTTACCAGGACCGGATTGGCAGTCCACAAAGGATATTAAGACTCCTTGATGTGACCCATCTTTGTGAGCCTGTCAACCTCTTGCACAATGACATCAGCCTTCTCCTTAGAAAAAGCTCTTCTCTTTTGAACCACTGGTGCTACATCTCTCCGGATGGATAGGTGATGTGACATCACTTCTGATGGAACCCCAGTAACATCAGCATTGCACCAAGAAAAAACGTGCTGATGGTTCTTCAAAAACTTTAACATTTCATTTTTCAAAATGGGTGGCATCTTAGACCCTATCTTGAAACTTTTTCCTTCTTCCAGACAGAGTGTTTCTACCTCTTCGACTGGTATCAATACTCCAGGGGTCTCTCTGGGGTCATCAATTTCACCCTCACCCCAGAAAGGCCCTCAAATTGCTATTGTTCGTTAATACGGACTGCCCCCAGCGTTCGAGGAGCCAGGGCGGTAGCATAACATTCTCTTGCAACCTTTTGGCTGCTCCGGACGACTCCAACCTGTCCCTGAACAGCATATTTTAAGCACTGGTGGACTGTTGAAGCCACTGCATGCATCCTAGAGAGCCAAGACCTCCCTAGAATAGCATTATATCAAGTGGGACAATCCACCACAATAAAGATTATTCGAACCATTTTCTTGAAAGGGCCATTGCCCAATAGAACTTCTTCTTCGAACTCACCGATCACATCTGCTGAGCTGCCTGTAAAGCCCACAATTGATATGTCTGAACTTTGAATTACAGCTGGATTTTTCATTCTCTTATATGTAGCTAGGAAAAGGATATTGGTTGAGCTTCCAGTATCCACCAAAATTCGTCTTATGTCGTTGCCCCCAATAGATGCTCCTATGACAACAGCATCCTCATGAGGGCCAGCAATGTCTCTTAAATCATCTTCATCGAAAAAAATGAAGGGGAATGAGTTTGGTGACTGATAGGAAGTCATGCCTCCTTCTAGCTGGGAGGCTAAAGTATGCACGTGCCTCTTCCTCAAAGAAGTAGTAGGAGCTGTCATAGTGTCCCCTCCGAAAATTGTAAGTGACTCAAAAAACTTAATGAGCCCGGAGACTGACCTAGAACATTCCTCAATTGTACCCACTCTGTTTCGAGTTGGATCTGGATCCAAGTACTCAGATTCCACGTCAAACCTTTCAATTATAACCATGGCTCCCTCCGGAGCAGCATTACTTGGACCAACCCGATGAGTGTTGTCAGGCCTGTTGCCTCCTCTTCTTTTCACGTAAGCCCCCAGCTTTCCCCTCTCAATCAAGTTCTTAACTTCTTGTTTCAATGCTATCGTTATGATACTGGCAAAAAGAGTTATTACGATGCTCTCTGGGAGACTGCAATGTGGCCGGTCTCCGATAATGCACCTCTTCCTTTGTTTTATCAAATATGGTGGCCACACTTTCTTTCAATTCTGCGAACCACTCCGGTTGGACCCATGGCCCTCTCTTGTTTCTATATTGCTGACTCTGAGCAGGAGCAGCTGGCTGAGACTGAGCTTTTTCCCTACCATGCCCCTGCCCGGTCTCTCTTGCTTTGTTCCCGGACTGACTTTGATTGGGATTTGGTGCCACCGGGGTAGACCCCACCTGCCTGTGCACCCTGGTTTTCTTTGTTTCATCAACGTTTATTTGTTTTCCAACCTGATTCAGCAACCCTCCCCATGTCATGGCCTTCTTCCTGGTCACTGAATCAGCTAGATTGCTTGGGTTCAAACCCTGCCTTAGGGATGCTATTGCCACCTGTTCGAAGCAATCAGCCAACCCATTCTTGGTATTCACAAAACGGCTTATATATTCTTTCAAGGACTCATTTGGCTCTTGGGCACAATGGATTATTGTGTCTCTATTGCCCTTTAGCTCTTTACTCCCTACAAACTGCCTTCGAAAGGCTACCCAAAAAGTATCGAAATATTTAATACAACCCTGAGGCAGGCTGTTGTACCATTTTAGAGCACTCCCCGTAAATGATTGGGAGAATGCCCTACAAAGTAGTTTATCATCGTTGCCAAAGTTTATCATGAAGTTTTTAAATTGCTCCAGATGGTTGTCCGGATCAGTACTGCCATCGTACTTCTCTATTTTGGTGCTGTCAAACCTCTTGGGGAGATTTCCGGACAGAATTTTAGAAGATAATGGAGATTGCCTCCAATTCCTTTCACGACTGAACACATTACCCTCATTGGGAGTTGCAAAGATACCTGATTCATCGTGAAAAGCAAAGAGATCCATCAGCATCCGGTCCACATGCTTCCGGCTATGAGATGATCCTTTACCAATATGCCTCTTCATCTTAGCCTTTCGAAGGTAATTATACAGAATTCTGACTCATCAAATGGTAGCTCCCACTGTGGTCGCCAATTTGGTGTGATGAGCAGCTGATGCTTTGGACTTTTCTTTCAGGCCCATCTTAGCATTTTCGGCCCTCAGAGCTTCTATTTCACCCTTTAGCCTATCACGCTCTTCGATAGTGTACTCGTCGTTCTCTCCACCACTTCGAGCAGAGCTGGTGGTACTTCTGGATTGTCCGGATTCATTCGGACAGATTTTCTTAGCTGGTTTTGAATGCTTGATTCAGGCACCTTTTTCTCCCACTGTGGTCGCCAATTTGGTGTGGATAATTATCGCCTGAGGGTAGGCTTGTAATTAGGTTGGTGTTTAACAGTAGTATGTGGGTGTTATGTATTTAGTGTAGAGAGTAGAGAGTTAATTAAGCTGGCTGGTAGCAGTTAATTCTCATTACCCACACTTAATACAGGTGGTTGGGTATTTATACCCTGATGTTTGGGCCTTTATGGGCTTTCGGGTCATGTTTAATGGACCCGAGTCATGTTCAAAGACCCATGAGCTCTTAAGTAAGAGAGCAGGTAGCTTAGTCAAGAAGTGTTTAGGTTTTTTAGTACTTTTGTCATAGTTCGAACAGTCCTATGGTCTGAATGTTCGAAGTGATTTGTCCGGTCCGGAGGCATTGGACCGAACTGTCCTTGTCCGGGGAGCATGCAGAATTCAGACTCATCAAATGTGAGCCTCAGGATCTTATGTTTAATCAATCTTTTATACATTTGAAATATCAAAATGCCTAGGAAGAGAGAATTCCTCAAATCTACTCCTAGCATACACTGGTCAGCTCCAGTTGTTCCCATTACCCTCATACCATGAGTTTTCCATCGTATTTTAAGGCTTACTCTCCCTTCTCGATCTATGCTCCTTGTAAGATTTTTTATTCCAAATTCCCTCTCCTTTCAAAGAATGCTAATGTCTCCCTTGTTTAAACAAATCACCCTTGTGATTTGAAATAAAATAATTCATTATCACTAGTTGAAATGTATCGATGTTTATCTTTATTTTGCTTTTGTGAAGAGGGGTGTTCTCTATCTGGACTGGAAATGAGCCTTTTTTAGTCATTTCAAACTTGTTGAGTCGTGTAAGATTCATGAGACAATTTTTCCCATTCATTTTTCTTGTCCACTTGTTGCACTTTGGATTTCATCCTTCCTTGTTGGATATGATATTCTCTTTGATTGAACTCATCGTTCATCACAATTATCTTTTCTAACAATTAATTCATCCGGTTCTCTATATCAGATTGTTCACGTTGTTCATTTCTCTGACTATCGTCTTAGTTTCTTTATCTACGCATGTATGATCCATGTACTTTATTTTTCATCAACACTGTATGATTGGCTTCAATTTATAGTTCCATTTTAATCTAAATTGGTAATTTCAATCGTGAATTTCATGGTTTTAGACTCTCACTTTGGTCCTTATGTTAAGTATTAAAGTTTCAATATAAAACTCAAAAAATATAAATAATTTCAGAAAGAGAAAATAACTTTTCTATTTTTTGGAGAGAGAAACAGTTTGTGATCGAGTTTAAGTGAATAAATGTCAATCCTCTTTATTTCATAATCCTCTCTCTTATTTATAAGAAACAAGGATAAATAACAAAATTAGTTACACATTTGGGTAAATACCTTGGCCCTTAATATCTATATTCAATATTACATTCATCTTCTTAACTTTACAATGCTTCAGTGATAACCCTTTTTTCTAATTGCATCTACTCCCTGATAATTTATATCATTTTCAAAGATGATTAAGAAGGTTTTGATTCATTGGTATTTGATGATCTAGCATCGTTTTTAAATTGGTCACTTCCTTGGTCATTCTAAAGTAAGATAAGCGACCCTAATGGTGTGTCAGATGTGTTAGAAACAAAGCGTCGGAAGTTGATTAGTTAAAAATAAGTGTTGTGATGTCATTAATTATTTTCCTTAAATCAATTAACTATGTATTAGTATTTGAAGATGAAGGTAAACAACAATAAATTAAAACTAAAAAGGATATGAATTTTATCTTTATTATATTATTAATAGTTCTTAATTATATGAATATATTTTAGGGGAAATGGGAGTCATAGTAAGGCGCTAAGACATCATTACATTTACAAATGGGAATATTCATTTTTTAAAGTCAAAGGCATATATCTATCATTAAAGTGTCAGGTAGACGAATGTTTAGAGTAGTAGATGAAAATGGAATGTTGGCAAAATAACTAAGTGTAAGATATCGGCTAAATATGTCATTAAAGTGTCATCTAGACGAAGGTTATAACATGTAGAAATTGAGCTTTAAAAAATAACTAAGTGAAATGCGTTGACAAAAAAATAAAGTAGCACAGTAAAAGTAAAGCATCGGCGAAATAAAAGATGGTAAGAAGTCGACGTCAAAAGTATAGAACAACTAAATATGGAAAGAATCGAAGCCAAAAGTAGAGACCAGATGGAGATGGAAATAATATAGAGATAGTATAAGAATTAGCACATGTGTAA
Source organism: Limnanthes douglasii subsp. nivea (assembly GCA_036936605.1). NCBI lineage: Eukaryota > Viridiplantae > Streptophyta > Magnoliopsida > Brassicales > Limnanthaceae > Limnanthes > Limnanthes douglasii. The sequence goes on from JAUPFV010000004.1 coordinate 70,747,480, forward strand.
TGTATTATTAGAATACCTCGGACGGTTAAAGGGAAAATAATAACTTTTGGTAATATATTGTTGACACGTGTCATAAGATACATGTTTCATACATCCATATCATTTAGGAATAAAAGACTTCGTTAAACTCTTCCCCAATATCTTATAAGTAATTCCAAAATAGGATTTTTTTTTAATTTTTAGTCTTTTACTATTTTACCTTTTTTACCGAATAGTATTCTTTTGACCTTTGTAAAAAAAAGGTACACTTAGCTGGACTAAGTTTGGGTTGTAATAAAACACTAAGTTTTGTTCCAAACTTCTTCATTATATACAAAATGCCAAAAAATAAAAAATAAACTTAAATTTTTTGTAGATTAAAATAAGCTAAAAAAAATTTCAACAAATCCTCAAACTCAAAAAAAAAATTATAAATGGAAAGCAATAACAAAAAATATTGTTAATGATCTTCAAAGTCCAAATGAAATAGTCTTTCTAATCAATTAGATGTAAATTTTTCATTTTTTAGATCTAATCTCTTATGGGAAAGTGTTTTTACATTATCGCATCGTCGGTGTGGAGCCTTGCCACAAGCGGTGCCTAAATTTGTTTAATATTGTAAGAATATATTTTTCTACAGTAGTTTAAGGTAGCTCAATCCTCCAGTGTTATGTGACCACACGGCTGGTTTGGGCACACGGTGCCTAATTTCTATGTTCAAATTTAACATGGAACTAGTCCCCACTAGTGTCAACTAGCCAGCCCTACTAATGTATAGATTATGCAGAATTTTGTAGAAATTAAACGGCGGTGGTTTATTCGTGTTGGCACCAATGATGTTCATATTTTGACACCGTCGGTTATAGTGTCTCGCCCCCCGTTGGATGTGTTAAAAAATATTTAGAATTTTTTTTGTGATTTGCTTCCCACACCGGCAGAGTGGAATTTTGGTACAGAAAGTGGGAAACATAACTTTTGACGTCGAATTTTTAGACCACCAGTTTGTTAAACCCCCACCGGCGGGATAATATTACTCATTTTATTATGATTTTTGTGATTACATTTTGGCTATATAAGAGGAGGATCTTATAATTCTTGGATTAATAAGAGGGTATTTTGAGCCTTATTGCGTCGATTATAGTTATATATTCACCACAAGATCCAATTATACGCAACAATAATTGGTCGATTAGGTTAAGGGTGCCACAAAGTAAATGAGTTTAAAATTATATTACGATGTCGTGATGATGCTAAAAGCAAAAACAAATCCTACACTAATATTTATATGCGAGAGATCAAGAAAGTACACAAAGTTGCAAAGTTGGTAGAACCAAAAGATCCTAAGAGGAAATCTACCAGAACCGAGAAATGTAATGCCCTTTCATGCTTAGACGAAATAGGGTAAATGATGATTTATGGTTGTTTCATAATCACAAGACTACAAAATTCAATAAGGATCATTTTTAATGGGGACGATTATCTAAAGAAGAGATGGAATTTGTAATTAGTTATAGTAAAATAGGATTTCGTCTTCGTGATATTATTGGCGGAGTGAAAAAGTTAAACCATAATATTTTGTCTTCCTTGCACACCGTGTACAATGCTCAACTAAAAAAAATGGAAAACCGAGAAAGGAGGTTTCTCACACTTCCAATACTTGTTAGGTGAATTAAAAATGTTAAATTATTATGAATGACATTTATCGTGCGAAGTGAAAGCGGTATCATAAGTGAAAATTTCTCTGCACATCTGATTACTTTAGATTTGTTACGGAAGTTTCTAATTATGCTAATAATTGATAACACATACAAGGTAATAACATACTAGATGTCGTTATATGGTATTGTTGGAGAAACTTGTACTGGGAAGACTTTCTACATCAGATTTGCGTTTATATTTGAGGATAAATTTTAGAATTACAAATGAGTGTTGTAATATGTACAATCGTTGATGGTAACTCAGTCCATCAAAACAACCTCTATTATTTTGACGGATAGATACTTAATGTTAGTGAAGATGGTCGAGGAAGTGTTCTCTAATGCAACACACATATTATGTCGATGACACACTAGCATGGACATCTTAGCGAAAACGAAAAGAAATCATCAATAATAATAAAAATATCCGAATAAATTTTGTAGAGTCAAATGATGTTGTCAGAAATGGAGTTTTCATGCAATAACCATCGGTCAAAAATGCGTTGTGACTTCAAAGAGTATGCGAAAGTAGTTGAATACACCAAAACTTGGTTACAGCCTTACGGTGATAAGTTTATCACGTGGAAAACTTAGAATTCATTACATTTTGGTAACCAAACCATTAACCATGTGGAGAGAGTTTATTTCACCCTTAATTGTTTCTTTGGTACGAGAAAATGTAACTTCGAGCCTTTTTTGTTGAAGGTGCATACTTTGATCGAACTGTAACACCGAGATGTTAAAGCCTCAATTCCAAAGAGTCAATTGTTAGCCCTACATAAATTTGCTAACAATGTCTCTACTATACTTTGGAACTTTTTTCCGACAAAGTAGAATGTTCATGAACAATGACAGTTGCGTACGATATTTCTTGATGTTGTGTAATACAAACTACACATGGTATACCTTGTTTGTACGATATCTACGAATTTGTACGCTAAGGCTTAAAGGTACGTTTACATTTATTTCACGATCACTGGAATAGGTTAGATATAGTTGTATGTACTGATCTTACAAAGACAAAGCACAGATAAAGTATGTTCATAAGAAATGATTTGGCATAGTCCATCGAAATATAAATTCCCTTTAGATCTTTTAGACAAACTAAAAGCGTGTGGTCGTCCACCTTTCGAACATAGGTCATCTATAACTGCATCTAAATCATCCATTAAACGCGACAAATTATATAACGAGCATGTGCTAGATTCCGAGAAAGCAAATGCGTCATTGCTAGGAATATATTTCAAAATTGCACCGGTGGACCATATTCAGATAGACCGACAACCAATTCTTGGAAGTCGGCCTTCCATCTACGGGTGGGAATTTTTAAACTTCCGGTGGGAAATCTCCACACTGGTGGTGGATAATATTTCACACGCCAGTAGGAAACTTCTCTGCTCGTGCGGAATTTCCTAACCAGCAGTGTGGGTGTTCCTCCCCGACGCGTGCAAGGCTTAAAGATAGCGTAATCTTATTTAATTGTAATGAACTCTCCTTATAGAGTTTGGCATTCCACAAATAACAAAAACATCAATTCATAACAATATCAATACAATGCAAAGTGCACCAGAAATAATAAAACTTATGTTATATAGCATACATGTCCATCAGAAAAACAAAATGTTAAATTATACAACTTCTTAAAATAAAATAACAAAAAACAACACAAACAACGCGTGTGACAATAGTTCTCGAAAAAACATATGTCACTAAACAAACATACATAATACCAAGATATCTAGTTTGACAATGAGTTATAAACTTGTGATTTGTGGCACTCTCTTTGTGAATTTGACTGTCTCTTCTGGGTTTTCTTAAATAGGTTCAATACGATTTATTATATGAATCGCCTCTATGGCTGAATGTTCATCAGGGATATGTGGAGTGATGTGAAACTATCTGTAATTTGTAACATAAACTGCGTACCTGAGGCATTACCATCCTACAATTTCACATCAAAATTCGTTTACACCGCAGTCTTGTGTGTCACAATTATACTACGTATTATCTATTTTCTTGATAAGAGGTCGAGTTACAATAAGATCCAGCTGCTTCTTTTAAATCCGATCAAATTGTTGCCAATCCGGAAGATATAGTTTAGTCGTCTTCATAATCCGAATAAGATTACGAAACAAGACAATCTCCTCATCGAGAAACATCTCACTCATGTCAACATAAGGCTGGAAAATCACCTACAAAAGAAACAAAAACATAACTTTTTAAGAAACTAATTGGTGAAGTTAAAATTAACGGTAGTTAGATAACACTACTTATATCACTCTCCTCCTGAGTGGTAAGGACGTCTCGGTAGTAAGTCTTTGGCTGAAAATTTATCCTAGTTAGGTTTTTGGGCAACCAACTTATAATTTTGAGATTTGATATATGCAATGTTAAAATGACGCTCGAAACATTGAAATTGTTCGTAAATCCAACCATGTAATAACCTGGAAAACTAATAAAACTCTTGAGAGACGTCTTCGAAACTCCTTCCCAACCCTTATAAATCCATGCCAACGTTATGCACCCATGCTATCTCACCAAGCATATACATATTTTACAAAGATAGGAGAAAATCTGTTTGTATGGATTTTTGGCTCGTGTTGGTGAATATGGTACAACCAAGCATGAACAAGATGTATGCATGTGCGTTATATAAAATTATAGCACCGGTACGCATGGCATTAGAATCTAAATAGTCATATCTTTTCAAATTCTCCATGAGCTATCTAAGACCAAAACCGACCCCATCATGGTGCTCCAGTTATTTTTGCATCTACCCAGGTGTAACTTCCAATAGTGTAGTATATCTATGATAAATCTGACCATAATGGGTGCTCGTATCTTCCTCGATTATTCTGCCTTCCATCGGGAGGTCATTAATGAAAAACACGTCGTCCAATGTGATAGGAATCCTGCCAAAGGAGAACTGGAAGGTGTTTGTCTCTTGATGGCATCGTTTGATAATGACCTCGTCCAACTGTTAGTTTGATTTGAGTTTAGGAAAGTGTAGAATAATTGGCAAGAATAAAGTGACTTCAAGGATAGTCTTCGTAGCTTGCTGGTTGGTTAGGTCTTATTGGTCGAGGAGTCCATACTTAGCTTGGACGGTAATACCGAGATGAGACTGAAATAATTAAAAATATATCAAGTTACAAAATTAATATGGATATAAACGAAACAAAAAAGAAAATAATGTAAGACATAAATGATATGACTTACATTACCACGGAAGGTGTAGTAAGCCTCATAGTGTAGGTAGTCGGAAATCGTATGAAAAAGAAATAAATTATGTAGGCTCTTTAAATCGGTAGCACATACTTTGGTACAAATTTGTGGCCTTTATTGATTGTTGCCTAAATCCACAATAGGCGGAAGAGTACGTTCACCGTGAACGAGACCCTGATCCCGTTCCCTAGCAGTCTCTAATTTTATACGTCGTATTGAGCGCTTTGTATGCTCAAAACTCTCATTTTCGGAACGTTCTGCCGCATTGGAGCCACTACCACTACTAGGTACACATCGTTTTTCAAACTAGGTTTCTCTCAATCACGCCGATCTTTAGAAGATTTTTGCGGCCTTCTGAAATCTGTTGTATGCAATAACAAGAAATTATTTTGGTTGGTTTTAAATGTACGAGAAAAACAGTGTATAACGTAATATTGAACTTCCTCTCGCCAGTTTGAAGCACCCATACCGCCAGATTTGGTGCTTCAAACTGGCGGTGAATGCCGAATTGAATAGCCCACCACTAGTGGGGACTAAATTTTACATGCATCACATTCAGTCACCGTCGGTGTGAATGACCAAATATGGTGGTACGGGTTCTTTAAACCGATAAGGAAGTAGAACACTTTCAAAACCCATCCATCGATTGTTCTTCGACAAAAAAGAAAATCTCGAATGATAAAACCCTAATTTAACATAAATCAAACCAAAACCATTGTAATAATTGATTAAAAACACAATTATAACATCTTAAATACTTTAAATATGCCAAAATCAACTCAAAACTTATAAAAAAATAAAAATCAATAAAAGAGAAATCTACTTACTCTTTTGAATTACCAATTATTTGTTTTAGTAGATTAAAAAGTAGAGTTATTATTTTAAGCCGAAATCGAAGATTTTTTGAATTTTGTTAGTTTTTGTTTTTTAAATTTCTGAATGGAGGAAGAGAAGCAAAGATGATAAGGTAACGAAGGAGAAGAACAAAATGCGTCGGAAGTTATTTTTAATTTTTCGGTTGGTTAGTGTATTTAGGATATAACACGATGTTTTTCCTAAGAGTAATTTGGTAGAAATTAGAACCACTTATAACATTTAATGAGGCTACTTATAATTGTGGCTTACTAGCAAAACGATCGACAGTTTAGCCGCGAGAATAAAATAGCAGGAGATCTAATCATTTTAACAAGTGTGGACTCATTTGCAAATAAAGATACTTTATATCTTACTCTCGATCAAGTTTTTAACTCTTTGACACATATATAAAAAGGAAGTTCCATCATCGCTCATTTTTAAATATTAATTAGAGATAAATTTAGGAAAATCAAAAAATCATTTAATTGAGAAGACGAATAAATTAGTTGAAAAGACCTAAAAATTTAATTAAAAATCATTATTAAAATATAGAAGATTTAACACATCATTGATGCCAATAATTATTATTATTACTTTCTTAAATTGTTAGTTTAGTTACTTTTATTATTGTACTAAAAATATGCGTATAAAAAACTTTAGTCGATGAACTTACAATTTTTTTTTAAAAAAATTAACTCTTTTTTTATTTCGAAAGAAAACACATCTAAAACTCATAATCTAAAACTAATATAATTGTTGAAACTAGGCTAAAAACATAGCAGGTCTCTTATATTTGTCAATTGTATCACATCAGTTTTATAAACGTAAAAAGTAGATCTTTTTTCTGAAAATGTAAAAGACCTATTTATTATAAATTGAAAGATTTATTTATTACAAGTGTAAAAACATGTTTATTATAGAAAAAGGTCAGTTACGTTTTTAAAATGTAAGGATATAATTTGTACAAAAGTAAAAAATTTGCCATGTTTGTAACCCTCGACACTAATATAAGTGTTTCGTTATTACCAAATAAAACAATAATTTGTAATGGCTTTTTGGTGGGTTTGGATATGCCACTGAACCTCTTATAAAAAACACCGTTATGTTTTCATCGTAACTAAACTAAACACCAGTAATAGCCAACCCAACTATCAGTAGATCTTTAATTAATTCATTCAATGTTATTGTCGTTGGATGCAGGATTCATTGGATATATAAAATTTTAGGTTGGTGTTCATCTTGATATCATCCACTCAGAATTTACCTACGTTACTGGCTTACTGCAAATTCAAACAAAAGTTGGGTTGAATTCTATGTTTCTTAATGGCTTAAATTAGAAAATAGTCCCTCGACTATCACGTTTTCTTTCATCTAGTCCTTCGACTAAAAATTCAACGGTGAGGGTCTCTCGACTATCCCCTTTTATTTCATTTAGTCCCTCGACTAAAAAATCACCAGTGAGGGTCCTTGGACTTTGCAAAAATCTATAAATTAGTCCCTGATTTGGGGTTTTTTCTTAGATTCATGGACTAAATTTATAGATTTTTCAAAGTCCAGAGACCTTCACCGGTGATTTTAAAGTCGAATAACTAAATGAAAGAAAATGGGATAGTCTAAAATGTGTATTTTAGGTAAGAAAATAAATAAAAAGAGACTTAATAAAATTTAATATTATTCTCTTGTTTGAATGATTCACAAAGTGCTACGGTAATAAGTTATATATACATGGACTACATGACTAATTATGACCATAATTAATATAGTCAGACCATTATCTTAAGTATTTTAGTTAAGAAAATAAATAAAAAGAGACTTAATATAATATTATATTATTCTCTTGTTTGAATGATTCACAAAGTGCTACGGTAAGAAGCTATATATACATGGACTACATCTATAACTGATTATGACTAATTATGACCATAATTAATATAGTCAGACCATTATCTTAATGAACCATAATTAATACAGTAAGACCAGTAACGCCTAAATATATGATTGTAACTAGTGTAACAATCAATCTTTCTTATTGTCTACGGTTACTTTATAATAAATACAAATATAATTTAATAAATATGTGTATTTTAGGTAAGAAAATAAATAAAAAGAGACTTAATATAATATTATATTATTCTCTTGTTTGAATGATTCACAAAGTGCTACGGTAAGAAGCTATATATACATGGACTACATGATTATGACTAATTATGACCATAATTAATATAGTAAGACCATTATCTTAATGGACCATAATTAATACAGTAAGACCACCTAAATATATGATTGTAACTAGTGTAACAATCAATCTATCTTTATGTCTACAGTTACTTTATAATAAATACAAATCTAATTTAATACTCCCCTCAAGTTGGAGAGTGTAAATCAAGGACTCCCAGCTTGCTACACATAAAATAAAATTGATCTTTCCCGAGTGCTTTTGTAAATATGCTTGCCAATTGCATCTTTGTAGAGATATAGTATGGCCGAATTATCTTAGCCTGAATTTTTTCTCGAATGATATGACAATCAATCTCAATATGCTTAGTACGCTCATGAAAAACTGGATTAGCAGCAATATGTAAAGCTGCTTGATTATCACAAAACAATGATGCTGGTTTATCCAAGCCGACCTTCAAATCTTTAAGTATGTATTTCAACCAGGTTAATTCCAAACAAGTATTTGCCATTGCTCTATACTCTGCTTCTGTAGATGATCGTGAAACATTAGTTTGTTTATTTGATTTCCATGATATGAGTGATGATCCAAGAAAAACACAATATCCAGAAATGGAACGTCTTGACATACGACATCCACCCCAATCTGAATCACAGAAGGCCGTGAGTGTAAGATTGTTTTCTGATGGAAATAAAAGACCCTGACCCGGTGATTTCTTGATGTAACGGAGGACTCTTAACGCTGCTTCCTAGTGTGGCTTCCTAGGTGCTCCCATAAATTAGCTTAATGTACGCACCAAATACACAATATCAGGCTTGGTTATTGTCAAATATATTAACCTGCCAACTAGTCTGCGATATCTAGTCGAATCATGAAGTAGCTCACCGTCTTCATCGGTTAATTTTAAGTTCTGCTCCATTGGAAATTTTTCGGGTTTTACTCAATGCATATTTTCTTTGAGACATAAAGATTCCTTTTTTAGATCGAGAAAATTCAATACCTAAAAAATACTTTAAATCGCCAAGATCTTTAATTTGAAAATGTTGGAGTAGATGATTCTTCAACAATTTGATTTCATGTAAATCATTCCCAGTCAATAGGATATCATCAACATAGATGAGAATAGCAATGAACTTGTTACCTTGAGATTTAGTAAAAAGTGAGTAATCTGCTTTTGATTGTATGTAACCTGCAGTTTTGACAGTAGCTGAGAAAGTGGATAACCAATTTCGGGATGCTTGTTTTAAACCATAAATAGACTTCCGAAGCCGAAATACCAAATTCTCCCCCTGTCGGCGGAGACCAGGAGGTGGAGACATATATACCTCTTCATCTAGATTTCCATGAAGAAAGTCATTGTGAACATCAAGTTGATGAGTATACCAATTTTTGGAGGCTGCAATAGTCAACAAACATCGAAGGGTCGTAAGTTTAGCAGTTGGAGAAAAAGTCTCCTGATAGTCAATACCTTCAACTTGGGTGTAACCTTTAGCTACCAAACGGGCTTTATATCGCTCAATAGTTTCATCAGATTTGTATTTGATCTTATAAACCCAACGACATCTGATAGGTTTGTGCCCTGGAGGAAGAGGAACCATCTGCCAAGTGTTGTTATGCTCTAGAGCCTGAAGTTCAGTGGACATGGCTTGGCGCCAGAGTGGATCACAATTAGCATGTTCAAAAGATGAAGGCTCTTTTTGTGATGTTAACAAAGCTAGGAAAGCACGATGGTTAGGGGAAAATCGTAAATTTGAAATGTGAGAGGAGAGAGGATACCTTGTAGATTGACGAGAACTCGATTGCGTTGAAGATTGATTGATCTCGGTAGACATGTCGTAGTCTTGGTGCCATGTAGGAGGTTGAATATGACGGGTGGAACGACGAACCGAGATATCATTAGGAACGATATTAGAATGAGGTATGGTTGAGGGAGGTGAGGTAGTTGAAGATGTTGGTGGAGTAGAAGGTGTTGGTGGAGCGGAAGGTGATGACAGAGTGATGAGTGAGGGTGTTGAATTCATAGCTGATTCTGTAGATGTAGGAGATTTAGAGGTTGAAGGTATGAGATTTTTGGGATTGGATGAAGATGAAAGATATAATGGCTGAGGCTCTGAGTCATAAGATGTAGGATTGGGAACTGTAACTGATGAGTTAGGTGTTTGATTGAAAGATGGCGATGATGATTGGTTTGGAAAAGGAAAGTTAGAAGCGGGATGGAAGGGAAATATATTTTCCTCAAAGTGGACATCACGACTTATAGAAACTTTATAAGTATGTAAATCAAGAACTTTGTAGCCTTTTTTTTTCCATGTGAATATCCCAAAAAACACAAATGGATGCACGAGAGTCAAATTTATGTTTGGGATGAATATTACTTACATAACATGCACAACCAAAAACACGTAAGTGCGTGAGTGAGGGAGACTGATTATATAAGACCTCGAATGGAGACTTATTTGATAGTAAAGGAGTAGGAATACGATTGATTAAATAAACAGCTGTTAAAATACATTCCCCCCAAAATTTAAGTGGTACATTTGATTGAAACATGAGAGAACGAGCAACATTTAAGATATGTCTATGTTTTTGTTCGACAACTCCGTTTTGTTGTGGGGTGTAAACGCAAGAATTTTGAAGTTCAATGCCTTTGTTTTGAAAAAAAATACGAAGAGGAAGAAATTCAGTACCATTATCCACTCATATTGTTTGAACATCTCTTTGAAATTGGGTTTTGACGAATTGCACAAAATAAGTTAATAAATATTGTGTTTCTGATTTATGGTGCATAAGAAATGTCCATGTGCATCGAGTAAAATCATCAATAATTGTAAGAAAATAACGTGAACCTGTATATGAAGGAACTTTGTGAGGACCCCAGACGTCACAATGTAATAAAGAGAAAGGAAATTTTGTATTTATTAAGCTTTCTGGAAAAGGTAAGCGTGTTTGTTTTGCTTGTGGGCATATTGTGCAATTATTTCCTAACTCCTTGTGAATACCTGGAATTAAATGTGAAAGTAAATTAAAACGAGACAAAGAAGGATGGCCTAGGCGTAAGTGCCATAGGTCAGATGACTGAGAAACCGTACATATAGTCGATTTATTTGTTAATGGATGCATATAGTATAGACCACCACGTTGTCTACTTGAGCCAATCATCTTCCCCGAAACCAAGTCCTGCAAAATACAATAGTCACGAAAGAAAATGATGCAACAATTATGTTCTTTGGTCAGTTTGCTAGCTGAAATTATATTTAAATTAAAGGAAGGTACACACAAGATATTTGTAAGGGTTAATTTCGAATTAAAATTAATTGTGCCAGTGTGAGTGATTTGCGGTGCTGCACCATTTGGTAAATTAACATTAGTAATAGTGGAAGGCTTGGGATCGATTAAGAGTGATATATGAGAGACAATATGATCTGTGGTGCCAGTATCCAAGATCCAAGGACTTGTACTACTAGAATTAACAGACACAATAGTAGATGAAATCAAACCTGTTGCAGACACATATGCATCAACATTACCAGAATTATTGTGATCCAGTGTACTGATTGCTTGTGCTAATTGTTGTATTTGTTCGGCAGTAAACCCTTGAACGATGCTATTAGTGTTGAAACTCTTTGAGGTATTGGTATGGATTTCCGATGGGAAAGTGTAAGAGTAGTCAGCCATGGTGATAAAAAAATGTGTTTTTTTTAAATTGTGGCTTTTTTATAAGAATGATAAAAATAAAGACAATTAGGAATTTTGCTCTGATACCATGATAAAAATAAAGATGTGTATTTTAGGTAAGAAAATAAATAAAAAGAGACTTAATAAAATTTAATATTATTCTCTTGTTTGAATGATTCACAAAGTGCTACGGTAAGAAGCTTCAACTAATTATTTGGAGAAGATGTAATAGTCCCATGGTCTGGCACTTAAGTTACCGTGCTTGAAAGATGATAGCATTTAAGTTACTATGTTTACCAGTCAATGGCGTTTGGTTTAGTAGTTATGTCCGTACGAAAGGAAAGTGTCATCTTTTTCGTGAGGACAATACCATTAAACACCATCTAGACATCGTTATCGGATAAAATTTAACGGTTTTTGAATTATAAAATATTGATAAAATAAAAAGATAAAAGAGTGTCTACTTTATTGATATTCACATTAACGAATTTTTTAATTTTGGTTACGATTTTTAAATTTTATAATGTTAAAAAAAAAATTGGTAAGTTTGAATTTTAATTTTATAGAATTTTAATTTTATAGAATTTTAATAAGTTTTAGGAAATAAATTGTTAGGTTTTGTTTACATTTTGTATAATACAATTTCAATAAATAAATAATAACATACAAAGTAAGTAAATAGAATTTAAAATTTTATAAATTTATTTTGCCGATTATAATATTATAAATATTAAAAAGAAATAAAAATACTAACTCGGTACAATTATTTTGACTGTCCAACAGGTTAAGAATGTTATTCGGCCTGAAAATATAGAAATACTGAGACAATAAAGTGTTTATTCATGTTTATATTAATTATAAAAGGATATTTGGCGTAAAATTTTCAATTATCCTACGATACTAAAAGCTCTTAAAGATGTTTATTTGGTCGATTTGATGAAATAAAATTTGTTTGTGATTAAAGATCATAAGTTTGAATTTTTTTAAAAACATTTTTTTAGCCGGAATCTGTCACCTCGTGTGATTTACTTTATGGCGTTGGTTTGTAAAGTATTGCATCAGATCGAAGGTTTACCCTATGCGCTACTCATATTTATCCTTTACGCACTCATTGAGGCAGAGTAGTTTCCTTCAGAAAAAAAATGCATTATAAATAATATTAAAATTGACCAGATGACAAATTATCACTAGAAATGGACTTCTGTTGTTGGTTTATTATTGTCACGTGTAACAAGGGTCGTATCTAGTTGCGTATGTCTTAAAATGGTACTTCGTGTTACATATGTTATAATTGACCATGTTTTGTGTGTTCTTTCAATTTTTGTTTGGCTCATGATCCGCATATTAACCATCGTTAAGTTACTTCTATTATGTAGTATAACTTATCATGTGAACAACCATTTCATTTTATTATATATTTCTAACTAACATTTGAAAGGAAATTTTTTGTTCGTGGATTGTTGAGCATCTTTTTATCTTCTAACGTTTTACACTACGTCAAGGTAACTATTGAAATGTTTTAATCGTTATCTTCACTTTGTTGTTCTATCTGTGTTTACTTAGTTATTTAGTTTTCGGTAGTTTTCCCGGCTCTCTGCCTAGAAATACTAAAATCTTGTATTATGGGTTTCCATACATCAACTTATTTGTGTGCCTCCAAAAAATATCTTACAAAACATCATCGAAAAGTCGAAACTACCGCAAACTCGGTTCCAAATACTCCATCATGGATATGGTGGAAGAAAAAAACTTTTTAGATAACTATTTCAACTACCTGACGCAACTCTATAAAAATCTAAGCCCCTAAAGGCTTCGTAGGTTTATATTAGTTTACGATTTTCCTGATTTTATAATTAGTACACTTCCACGGCCTAGCAAATATCCCCATCCTGCTAGAGTGGGAGAAACTTGTTTATAGACGACGGGTTTGATTGGGGGCTCTGACTGCCGTTCCAAATTAATAAATGATTTTTTTAGCTATATTCGAATTTGTCCTACAAAGCTAACGAACAATGGTTGACATTTTTTGCTTAGTGTTGTACTTAGCTCCAAATTGTTAGATAAGAAAATCAGTAAATGTGACTTGTTTTCTAGTATCGATGTATATAAACTGTTAAGGACCTCCTATTACTACATATCCACCTGTAGTAAAACCAATGTCTTTCTTGATTCAGACAAGCACTGGAAGCATTCTTTTAGTTTTGTTTCTGAGAATTGAAAGCATCTCATTTCTAAACATAACATTCAATTAGAACGCATATGGATAAGCACACGTAAGCCTCGACTTGGATTGTTTCATTAACTATTTGGTCGATGTTTACATTGCTATTTTTTTATCTTTTCATTTTTTATTTACTGAAGGTACAGATTTGGAGAAGTACCATGAGATTTGAAAGAAACTACACGGTGACCGCGAAGCAAGCCTGTTAGAGTGTATTTTTGTTGCTCTCTATACATAGTGAGATCTTAAATACCCCCACCTGTTTACTCATACTAATTTTATTTTAACTGGGTTGTGACTATTACCGGAGACATAAATGTCCAAATATGGAGATGTTACTCTTACGTCTACAGGGGATCTCGTCACTATAGAGGTCGTGGGATCCATGTTGCTTGAAAGGGTGTATGTTGATAAGCTTATGGCTGTTGTAATGGATCTTCTCCCCGTTAGACCTAAATATTCTGAGGACGGTGCTGATTTCACTGCATGAAAGAAAATCATTCGAGGATGGTGAGACCACTGAGGGAAAACTCAAGAAGAAGAAGAAGGAGAAAGTTGTTTGTGTTGTTGCTGCTACTTATGCTTCTTAATACCCATATTGTCAATGCGCCTGATCAACCGGACTCCAGCAATTGTGTTGTCATATCGTTGCTGAGAATATAAGGTGAGACCACAGTATAGAGTAGTTTGTCCACGAGAGGGTTCGTGAGAAAAAAGAGGGTGGTGAGGAAGAAAGAGATCCTTGTAACTAGTAACCAATAATGAGTCGGGGACCAGTCCTTCCCTAGATTGGATGAATTAGCTATGGTGGTTTGTGCGACCCCCTTCTATGTTCGTGAGCATGCAATTTCTGCTAAATTTAGAATTTTAGATGGTTCGATCGGTGCTACTAAATAGCAGACTCCTCCACTTGGTTTAACCAGTCATAGTTGAGTTGTATATGATACCCCCCTCCCCCACTAAAAGTTTGGATATAAGTAACCGTCGATATAGTGCGGGCGTTGCCACTTTTGACCTTCCAAACATAGCTACTTTTGTTGGTCCCGCTACTATAAAATCATCGTCTCAACCTGAATTATCATATCGATCCGTTGCGGTTAGCATTACTAAGTCTTCAACTCACATGTTCCAAAAACTCAAGAATTATCATGAGATGACCCTATATAACATCATGAGCATGTCGGATCTCATACAACATCAACCAGCATTATCAGTGAAGGTATATTTTCTATCTTTTTTATATAATGAGGTATTTTTCCCTTTTTATTGTTTTTAATTTTTCAATATTTTCTTTACGAAGAATTATCATAACTCAATGGAGCTAGTCTATCGAAGGATGAACCCTCCTGCTGTTAAAATCATGGATGACTTTCAGTCGGAGCCCTTGTCATTTGGTTCTATCAAAAGCCTCACTGTCGATCGTGCACGGTACAAAAAGGCATGTAATGCTTCCATAAGATACTATGAAAAGGTATTGAAGAATAAAGCATATCTAGGAAATTGAATGACTGTTGTTACCTCTGGCACAGATGAGCTATCCAAGACTGTGGCAGATCTGATAGGTAAAAAAGAAGTCCTCTTTAAGCGGGCAACAAAACTCATTTCTTATAATTTCGGGTTGCTAGTAAAGGTTGAAAAGTCATTTATTACCAGCAATCATATTCATTTTAAAAATAATATTATTATTTCGGAGGAGACTCAGTTGAGATTGGAGCTTGAACATGCTGAAAAATATCTGGCTGAGTTACTCACCAAGGCCTATGTTGATGGCAGAGGGACGCATTGAGAATAGTGAAGCCAAACCTAGAACGGGTTCGGAAGAAGACCATCATTGAGCTCTGGAAGATGAATGTTGACATCGATTTGGTTCAATTCAAAGGACTTGTACCAGATAAGGAGAAGTCGTGTGTTATTAACGATGATGATCAAGAAAAAGAAATAGTGGAGAAGACGACGAAGGTGGTCCCCTCCCTCCCACCGATGGAACCCTTTTAACAACTCAGGGGTTAACTATTACTCCGGATGTAGTGCCCTCTAATGAAAAATTAGCAGATAATTATTCTTGCAAAAAGGATGGTGCCAGTGTAGATCACGTGTAATCTATTTTGTAATTGAGCTTTTCTACGATCCATGTTGCTGCTATATTGGTCATAGCTTGGATTTATTTACCTTTTGTTTACCTTAATGTTATGCATATTTAATGTATTTATGAACTATTATTTTAAGTTGTGTTAATATTATTGAAGATGATTAGGGGAGTTGATATGGTAATTTTAATAAGCATAGTGTTGCTTGTTGTGTGGCTATAAGGATTACTTATATACTTACTCATTTTGTGGAATTTATTAGCCTAAACTCAGTATGGCCCACAACATGATCTTATAGACTTTTACTTTTTAGTCAATTCGCTTTATTGAGCTATATAGCTTGAGCTCAGTATGGCTCCTAACGTGACCTTCAAGGCTTGTGATATGTATTATTTTGCTTTATTGAATGTTCTTATTCAGGGCTCAATATTGTCTGTTGCGTAGCAAGTTAGGTGTGGCCCATATTAACCTTTTTCGGTTTTATGATAACTAGCAACACCCCCCCTGTTTTATAATTATAAATCTAGAGACTCGTATTTTAGATAATGAAAATGTAGTAATAATTTGACAAAATAGGCTTCATTAATAACTTTACCTTAAAATGTGCCTTATTAAAAACCCTTAAGTGTCACCAAAAGGGAAAATAATGCACATCCACTCCTAAGTGCATTGTCATTTTCAAATGATTTACGTTCCGAAAAAAGATATAGTCATCTTGACTATCTAACTATATGGGAAATTTCTACTCATCTCTTTCAGAATTTGGTTTATTTATTGTATTTGATGAGGATGTTTTAAGAGATTTTATTAGGCCATATGCGGATACTGTGGTAATGGGGGCTATAGTTATGGGAATGTAAATCCGAAATATTTTGATTGACATAGTCAGCTCAACGAATGTTTTGTTTTTATCAACTTGCAAGTTAATGAAAAACCCATTTGTCATTCTTTGATCAACTAGAAACATAGTGAGATTTACTGGAATCTCTGCCGATGTGGTTGGGGAGTTTGAAAGTGAAACTATCCTCGGAAAAGGACCATTTCAAAAGATAGTGAGAGTACTTCTTGTAGTGGTTGATGGTTCGACACCTTCCAATATTCTATTTGGTAAATGTTGGTTATCAATGACGTTTGTTGTTGCAACAACAGTTCATTAATTCTTAAAGTATGCAGCCAGAGGCCATGTGGGAGTTGTTTGAACTAGCCAAAGATTGGCTAGAGAATGTTATATCATTTTTCGCCCCAAAAGCTTTAGAAAATGTGGCAGCCAAAAAATAATAATAATTAGTACAGTCCTTTCCGCTTTCAAGAAAAATAAATGATCCAAGAGAGACTCCTAGTACGATTATTTTAGACGAAGATGTTGAGTTACACACTTTTCTGGATGGAAAATGTGTTAGGATTGGAGCCAAATTACCGTTAGAAATAAATGAAATTTTTTGTCATTCTTGTCCAAGAATTTTCAAGTATTTTCTTTGTGTACTGAGAATATAACGGGGGCACATGTAAGTATCATTTATAATAAGTTGGCTATACGACTTGATGTAAGCCTATCATACACTAACGAATGGCATTTTTTGTTGAAAAATCTGAAGCCATTATTGAAGAGGTAGATTAAGTGACAAATGTTTGGCATATTTGGGAATCTCAGTACCCACTATGGAATTTTAATCCAACATTTGTAAAAGAAGAAGAATGGAAAATAGCGTATGTGAATTGATTTTACAGACTTAAACATATCTTATTTGAATGATATGTTCCTTGTCCCTCAGATAGATTCTACTTCTAGCAACAAGCTACTAACATTAATTGATGTGTTCACTCGGTTCAATCAGATACAAATAGATGTGATGGATCAAAACCATACTACATTTATCACAGACATTGTACCACATTGTTAGAAAGTTATGCCCTTTGGTCTGAAGAATGTTAGGGTAACTTACCAATGTCTAGTGAATAAATCTTTTGTCAGTCAAGTTGGGAAGAATATATACGTTTACATTGACAATATCCTAGTAAAACGTTTAAGGGATTAGGATCACTTGTTTAACCTCAAAGAAACTTTTCTAACTTAGAAGCTATTAACTTGAAGTTTAATCCAAACAAATGCACATTAGGAGGCCTAGAAAGTTGGTTTATCTTATTAGTAAAAAGATAATTTAAACCAACCTAATACATCTACATGCAAAACTTACTATGGACCCTCCCATATCCACCAAGGAGGTCTAAATATTGACCGGAAGGCTGGATGCATTGAATAAATTTATATCAAGATCAGTTTACAATGTGTACAATATTTCCAAGTCTTAACGAATGCTAAATAATTTAATTGGTCTCCGAATTGTGTGGCGCATTCGTTAAAATCAAAGAAAATTTATCTTCACCAAAAAATTATCCAATCTGGTAATTGGAGAAAGACTCTATATTTACTTAACAGTATCTGACTATGCAGTAACTGTAGTTTTGGTTTGGGAAGTTGATAATTACCCTTGACTCGTTTACTATGTTAAAAATATTTTGTTAGATGCCAAAAAAAGTAATTGAAGTTAGAAACTTTAGATTTGGATCTTGTGATAGTAGCCATAAAAATAAGGCCATATTTCCAAGCACACTCTATCACTACTTGAACTTCTTTTCCATTCAATTTATTTTTCAAAAATCAGATGTATCAGATCAAATGACCAAATAGTTTGTGGAGCTACGAGATTATGATATTTATTTTTCTCCTCGAATTACAATCAACATGAAAGATTTAGCAAATATTTGGTTGAATTCCAGTCGGGAAGACCATACATATAATCCTTTATCGAAAAACATATGAACGAATGAGTATTTTGAATAGATGAAGGGTCTAGCATGTTGAGTTGTGGGGAGGGGGGGGGGATTTATTACTATCTCCATTCGAAAATTCAATATACCAAGCAATATATTTTAGTTTTAAGGTATTAAACAATGAAACTAAGTACGAGGAAACAATAGATGGGATAAGACTTTCCCAAATATGTAGTGTCAAAAGAGTTTGAATGATAAAATAATTCACAATTACTAATACATCATGCTAAAGGGAAATCTAAAGCGTTAAATTCGGAGTTGGTAAAGTGTTTACAAGTGTTGAGGGAAACATATGCCTTCTTTAAATATGTGGAGTATGAGCATATGTCACGAGCTGAAAATTTAATGGTCGATTTATTAGCTAATATTGCTTACTCATAAGCGTATCATTAGATCTTAATACAAGAATACCCTTCGATAATAGTAGACTTTGAATTTTGGAAAAGAACTGGAGGAGTTTCCAAGTATCAACTATAACAAACAAGGATTGGAGGTATGTGATCAAAGAGTTTATTACTAAAGGAAGTTTTCTTATTAATAAAGTATTGGTTAAGAAGTTGAAGTTTAAAGCACATGGCTTTTAGTCTTGAGATATGTTCTCTATAAGAAATCCTTTAGCATTACTTTGTTGTGATGCTTTAGGTATGATGAGTCTCTTGTGATTTTACCCGAATTAGATAATGGGGAAGGCTATACCCATTCTGGCTACAAAACGTTAACCAGAAGAGTTATGTTAGTGGGGTAATATTGGTCTCCCATCATGGTAGGTGCCAAATATTTAGTTAAACAATTTTCTTCATGCCAAAGGTTTGCAAATACGACAACAGTACCACTAGAATGAATATCTAATGTGATACATATTGACAAATAGGGCTTGATCTAGTAGGATTCCTACCAATAGTGTCCCGAGGTTATTGAACTATTATATTAGTAGTTGATTATTTTTATAAATGAGTGGAAGAAACACCTTTCTTTGGAATTACATCCAAAGTGGTGATAAATTTATCTTCTCCAGCCTATGTTGCAGTTTTGGAATCCTTAGAAGAATTACAATTAGATAATAGCCCCAGTCTGAAAATAGAGACATTAAAATTTTTTGTAATTCAAGAGGAATCTGACATTGTTTTTCGTCACCCCTTCACCCTCAAGCCAATGGAAATATAGAGGTTATTAACTGGATTATTCTCATCGGTCCAAAAAATAATTTAAAAGATGCATCAAACAAGTAGCCGAATTACTTACAATATGTGTTATGGGCTTATCGTACTATCCTTCCAGCTGCCACTTAAGAATCTCTTTTTGTTTTGGTTTATGGGATAGACACTATAAAACCGATTGAATCTACCATCCCATCTTTTTAAACTGAAATCTACTCCGAAGAAGAAATGAAACAACTATAAGAGTTGAATTATATTTGGTTGAAGAAAAAAGAATCAAAGCTCACTTGAGAACTGTTAATTATCAAGGTCTAATGAGAATCAGATATGCGTCTAAAATTTGAAGAAGTATTGAAAGATGTTTTCTTACATACCAAAGATAAAAACCCACGAAAGCTAGCACAAATTAGGAATAGCCAAATACGGTAAATGAAAGGGTCAAGTCGAGAACTTATCGAGTAATGGATCAATAAGGTAACTTTATAAGGCACCTATGAAATATTGAACACTTAGGATTTTATCTAGAATGATCGTATAGATTTTTTATTTTGTTTACCTTGTTTACACTTTTGTAAATGTTTGGGAGCATAATGTTCCTACCTTTGTGGCTCGGGATAGGTTTTAATGAGATGTCTAAATCACTTGCAATCTACCATATTTTCCTTAAAATTATTTTTGTGTTATTTTTTTGTACTTAAAATGTTTTTATATGTACTTTCGAATGGATATAATTTTAATTTATGTATTCCTTCAAACGAATTACATTCGAATGGTTAAAGTAATTGATTGGTATGCTTTTGAATTGATTACCTTTGAATGATTAACATATTGAAAAATGAAAGAAAACAAAACAAATTTGATTCACCGATGTGATAACAAATACAAAATGCCTTAGCTACGACAAAGGCATATAAATATTTTTTTGAATAAGTATTACAAAATTCCTTGGACAAACTAAGGACTTGTTGGAATCCGAACGAAATAACAAAATGCCTTACATGTGCTAAGGACTTGCAACACCAACATAAGAATTCATTGGCCTTCGGGCTCATCCTCATCGACATTTTCTTCCACTGAACTCCCACATTTGGAGAAATTTATTCTGAACTATCACTAGATGAGTCCATAAATGTTCCTAACTAATCAATTATGAGCATATCATTGGACCACAACCTTTATGGAATTAGCTCCCACAAAGATATGAGATTTAGCTTGGTGAATGCCTTATCAAAATCTAAGACCATATCATATTTGATTGAAGCGTCTCATTTGTCTAAAGAATTTAAGATCCCGACCGCATATTCATCCTCAACATATTCTTTGTCTTTTGTATCTTGAGATTTGATAGAGGTTAACTCCTGTTTGTATTTCTTAACGAGGGTGTCCTCGTCTTTTAGCTTTTTAACAAGCATTCCATTGTAGTATTATCCTTGGTTCATTGATCTTTCAGTCTTGTAATATCTCTGGAACTAGATAAGTGCAACCATATGTAAGAAACTTTTAGCTTTGAAAGCTCATCCTTAACCAATTTGACCTCATATGCTAAACGTTTAGCACACGTTTCCCCCCTTAGATGGACTCCTTCTGATTCTTATTTTCTTCTTCAAGATAGATGATGGTCTTTTTCTGCCTTAACCTCCCTCTCTAGTTCAGCAACAAGTTTTATAAGTGTAGCATGTTCATTTATCTGCTTAAATGGCACATCGTCATAAACCACGTTTCTGGCAGTGCCAATAGATTCGTGGAAGTTTTCTTCCAAAAACATCAAAGTCAATCCCACCTATAGGCTCCATCCGATTGTGTTCCTCATATGTTTCTTATTCTAATGTTAAGATAAATGGAGAAGGTAGATCAGGTGTTGGAAGTGTTTTGATAACATGAATAAGACTCTAAGAGGGACGATCTTTGAATGGGGTATGATCTTCGAACTCGTGGCTGATCTTTTATTTTTCTTCTTTCTTTTATCATTGATGTGTGCGCTTCTTTGTGTGTCTTTTTCTTCTTCAACACAGGAAGCTTGGGTGCGTCATCCTCTTTGACATTAGTAGTAACTGAAACTAGCAAAGATTCGTCAATTATGGCTGGCAAAGACTCATCGAGTTGTACCACGGTTTCAACCCCAATTGTGTCCTTCTTCGAGCCTTGATTGGTTTGTTTACCTTTCTTACTCTGATGAATGGGGGATCTGATCCTTGCTGGAAGGAATACGTTATCATATACAACCTTAATTCTCTTAAGGATAGCTGATGCTTGATAAGAAGTGACCATTTACTCCCACGTTATATCATGTTCGGAGCTAGTCCTCCAGAGGTGACTTTGAATCAAGTTGTTGGGAGTAAAGCACTAGTGGAGCCCATTATACCAATTCTCATCGGCCCATTAATGCAGTTTTTTAAGAGTAATATTAACATCTCCAGATAATGTAAATAAGATTTCGATATCATTGTAAGAGAAAAATTAAAGGTGAGTTGTGAATAATAAAAGACGAGCAACAGTATAAGTTCGAATGACTACCCGTGTTCTTTGAAAACTTGGTGAGCTGACTCAGATTACCCTGTGAGGTGATTTTCTTCTCGTTCTCTCACCAACTGCTGACGAAGAGAAATTGCATCTTACACAATTTTTTAGCTTCGAACAGATCATTCCAAACCTTGTACTCATCACCGATGTTGCATAAAAGAGGATCTAAAAGTTTTAAGAAAATCTAGCAAATTACATAATTGTTTACGTCTCTTGACATGAGAGAAATCCTCATCTCTTTCACCCTAAGCTACCTCAAAAATAGTATTTAACATGACTGATCCTCCAGAAACAAGACACGGTACATTAGGCGACGCACTCGTCAGCATGTGACCTTTAAAGTGGCAACAAAGATGCCTTTGAAGAAGAATTCTCTAACAAATGCATGTTATTTGTACCTATCTCGATAAAATAATTTTTAGTTGTAATACACTTTGCCAGACGAGAAAAAAAACCAATTTTATATGATCGTTGATCCATAAGTTAGACGGCTAAAAGAACCGTGGTACCAACATAGACACACACAAAAATAAAAACTTTTGGGCCTTTACCACCAAAATAGAATAATTATCAAACTGATCTCCGGCATCATTGCGAATATCAATTGCATGAACTAAAAAACCAAAGACATACTAAAAAAAGTCAATAATAATTTAAAATTTTGAAAAAAAAATTTGAAAAAATATAAACCTACATTTAAAATTCTGAAACGGTTGATAGGCTTTATCCTAGAGTAAGCTCCAATGGTTTAATCACCTATACTGTTTTTCCATCATTCGATGTAGCCTGAAAGAACTTTTAAAACCTTTGTAAATGATTTTATTTTTACGGTTAAAAATAGATTTTTCTCTTCCTTGGGAATAAAAGATAAAAAACATTTTTTAAAAATAATCTCAACCGAAGCATTGACAAGATTATGGTGAAAACAGTAAAAAATTACATTAAAGAGTTAATTGAATATGACTGAATTGGTAGACTTTAAAAAAACCTAACTATATCTTTATCCTATGAAGATCAAAATCTCGGATCAAAGTGAAAAGTGAATAAAAATTCACTAGAACGAGCGCTCACATGGATTTTCCTATGGTCCGGATGATTGTAGAAAGATATTAGGAAGCATGAGTCAATATTTATGTTTTTTATCAACTCAATCCTTAAGTCAGTCGCAAATTTTGGTGCAATTCATCCAATTGTGAAGTGATAATACTTTTTAGAAAGGCATTGCGAACAAGAATGATTGTGTTCTTTGCAATTAAATATATGAGTTTGTTTGGACAGGTCTACAGGTTGGGGTGTCAAACGGATATTTTGGATACGGATCTGCCTATATTCGAATATGATTCCAAAATCCAAAGTCATTATCCGAATCCGAATCCAATTTTTTTTAAAGAAAGTCTGAATTAGAATATGACGGATATTATCCGGATAATATCCGAATCCAAATATTCTAAATTTTCACTTAATTTTTTAACTAATTGCACTATTGGTTGTGCTACATTTATAGCCACTTTAGTAAAAAATCATATTCCCATTTTAGATGTGAGATAAGGCTAAAACAATATAGTTATTTTGAATATCCACCAAGTCTTTTATAAAACATTTGGTAGCAGTTTTTTTCCACATTTTAGATGTGGGATAAGAGCCATAAGACTAAAAAAGATACCATGTGTTTTATAAACAGTTTGGTAGCAACTTTTTTTTCAACTTTAAATGTGGAATAAAGTATAATTTTTATTGAAGAAACCTTCCATATTTATGTAAAATTTTGTTAGTAATTTGTTTTGTTTTTTACAATGTGGGATAGCTAAATAACATGTTTAAATAAAAAAATCATATATATTTATTTATAAAATTTTGGATATCGGATATTTCGAATACGGATATGACTATATCCATATCCACTATTTTCGTATATGAATTTGAATACTAATTTATCCGTTTTCTTTCATATACGGATATTATCCGTTTTTTTCGGATTCGATATCAAATATTTCGATCGGATATCAGATTTTTCGGATTATTTTTACAGCCCTATCTACCGATATATGTAACGAGATTATCCACTTCTGCAAAGTAATCGGTAATTATATTAAATCCGATCGAACATACCGGTAAATGGGAAAATAAAAAAAATCGGGTTGATAATGGTAAAACCTGTATCGAGAAATGCAAGAGTTTGATTAGTTCAGGAACCAAAATATTATTGATTTGAAATGTCAAAGAAGAACAACTCGATTTCCAATGATAAAATTTTGGAAAAAACTATTTTCTTCATTATTATTTTTATTTTATTTTATTTTTTTAGTATTTTTTTCAAAGAAAATTTAAATGTCTTTAGATAAAAAAAATTAAAAAACCGCATTTAATCATGAAAGCTTGTCTTGAAATTGGATGTTATTTTATCCTTTTGAAAACATCTAATTTCAAAATTAGTCTTCAAAATTAGATATTTTTTTATATGTTAAAATATATGTTAGATTGGATATGAAAAGATTACATATTTGTAGAAAGTAAAATTAAAAAGAATATAATGTTATAAAAACATAAATTTGAAATTAATTAAAAAAATAAAAATAAGTGTTAATGATTACATAAAAGTTAAATAATAGTTAAATAATGAATATTATAAAAATAAAAATAGTTTTTTTGTAAAATATTTGCAACGAAATTAAGATTTTCAAGAGTTTTGGTGAAATGAGAACGATATCGGAATCGAAAATTGGACCGAATTACATTTAAAATCTGAATCCAAAACTGATAAAGAACTTAACATAACCGATAAAATCAATAAATCGGTAGAACCGATTCGGAATCAAAGTGATAAAACCAAAAATTGGATAGACCCGAATCGAAACCAAACCTAATACTTTGAAATGGCAACAAATAGGAGAATACTAGCTAAGTTGTCATCCAGACTTGATCCACAAAAAGTTTCGAGCGGGTATCTAAGTTTACCTCGTAATAACAAAACAAGAAACGGTAAAAGTAGTAAGAAAATCAATTAACAGCTATTGCAAATATTAAAGTTTATATACAACTTTATAGGTCCTTTTCTTGTGGTTCATAGTACAATGCTCGTAGATACAAAATCTTTATCTTAATTCCAGACTTTTGGTAGAATCAGTTAAATATATAGTTTGATATAGTAATAATTTATACAGCAACCAAGATTATGTCATTAACCAACTCTAACTAATTCTCAACTGATTTTATTAAAAAAACAAAATTCTAACTATATCATAAGTAGTAAAGCTGCTATAATTTGATTAGTTTGTGCTCGAGAAATTGAAGAGTGTTTACCTAATACTAACATTAATTAGGATTTATAATTACTCCTCTAAAGTTAGAGCGATAAAAAGAGTACAGTAAACCGTCAACAAAACGTAGCAGAGAATGTCTCTGAGACCCAGCACCAAAACGGAGGTGAGGATGAAGACCTACAAGACCGGTGTCGACAGCGACGAGGTACGTCGAAGGAGGGTGGACAATCTGGTGGAGATCAGAAAAAGCAAGCGAGAAAATAATCTTTTTAAGAAGAGAAGAGAAGGTTTATTGACTCAGTCTCAACAGCAGCCTGTGGGTTCTTCAGACTATTCTGCCTTAATAAAAAAGAAGTTGGAAAGCATATCTTCGTTGGTACAAGGAGTGAATTCGGGCGATCCTGAGCTACAGCTAGAAGCCACTTTTCGGTTTAGAATGTTGCTAATGGAGCCTATTCCTCCAATCGATGAAGTAATCGAAGCAGGCGTTGTGCCAAAATTTGTCGAATTTCTTGCAAGGCAAGATTTTCCTGAATTGCAACTAGAAGCTGCTTCGGCATTGACCAACGTTGCATCCGGGACATCAGACCATACACGGGTGGTCATTGAACATGGTGCAGTACCTATGTTTGTGCAGCTTCTTGGTTCTGCAAGAGATGACATTAGGGAACAGGCGGTATGGGCTTTAGGTAATGTTGCTGCTGATTCTCCTAGTAGTAGAGATCTTGTACTTAGTAATGGTGCTCTCCTGCCATTATTAGCTCCGCTAAATGAGCATTCAAGATTACCAATGTTGAGAAATGCTACACGGACTCTATCGATTTTCTGCGGTGGACCGTTTGAACAGGTGAAGCCTGCATTGCCCGTTCTTGGGCAACTAATTCTCTTGAATGATGAAGAGGTCCTCAATTATGTTTGCTCTGCTCTTTCACATCTTTCATATGGCCCTGACTATCAAATTCAGGCTGTAATTGAAGCAGGTGTCTGTCCACGACTTGTGGAGCTTCTAGGTCATCCATGTGATACTGTTCTGATACATGCCCTTCGAACTCTGGGAAACATTGCCACTGGTGGTGAAACTCAGACTCAGTTTGTAATTGAAAACGGGGTGCTGCCATATCTCTATAAACTGCTCATAGGAAACTTCAAGAGTAGCATTAAGGAGGAGGCTTGTTGGACTATTTCAAATATAACTGCAGGGAACAAACCTCAAATACAGTCTGTAATTGAGGCCAATATAATCCCCCCTCTTGTGCAACTTCTCCAACATGCCACCTTTGACATTAAGAAGGAAGCTGCATGGGCCATCTATAATGCCACTGGAGGATCGCATGAACAGATTCAGTTTCTGGTGAGCCAAAACTGCATTAAACCGCTCTGTGATCATCTAAAATGTCCAGACCCAATCATGGTAACAGTATGCCTTGGAGGACTTGAAAGCATTCTGGAGGTAGGAGAGGTAGAGAAAGAGATGGGTACCAACTGCGGAGTCAATCTTTATGCTCAAATGATCGCAGAGTGCGAAGGATTAGAAAAGATAGAGAATTTGCAGACCCATGATAACAGGGAGATATACGAGAAGGCTGTAAAAATCTTAGAGAAGTATTGGGCCGAAGAAGATGAAGAAGAAACTCCGCACGCCGCTATAACCGACAATCATGAACCTTCTAGTTTTGGAGGTAACCAGTCGAATATGCCACCAGGTGGTTTTAAGTTCGGCTGAGCAGATAAATACAAGGATTCCATTCTGAATTTGATCATTGTTACTCAAATATGAATCGTGGACATGAATATTCAAGAACTGTATAGGAATATTCAAATCTTCAATAGAGAGAAAGATAATGAATTCCTGACGAAAAGATCAATTATCACTACCGTTATAGTTGTTCAATGTTTTTTAGTTTTGTACAGTTCTTCCTTTTGCATTCTAGATATGAATGTATCTAGGAACTAACAAATAGACATGCAGAGAGTATAAAAATATAAGTGAAGTCGGTATTAACTTGTTGACATAAATAGATGCACCATTGGAGACCAGAACAATCGTATCTTTCTTCAATCCAGTGTCACGTATCGATTTTCGAAGGACTCTAACACCGAAAAGAACTCATCTCTCTACAATAACGTCACTTAAAGTTTTTTTTGCAAATAACGTCTTAAATGAATTGATACCGATACAACTAGACTAATATATAAAAATTACCTTCTCCTTCGTCTTACATAATTTTTTGAAATCGAACAGCATTTTCTATTGCTCACTAGTCACTATCATTCTATTTCCAAATTTCATACTGCATATTTCGCTTCCACATATATAAGTAAGAAAGTATGATATTGTCCGCTTTAGATGCGAAAATCTCATGACTTTACTTTTGGTTCACTTCCAAAAAATTTCATACCAATAGGAAGATGGGTTATTCTTACTTATATACGAAGACGGAATATCCTATTTTGTAATTTCAAAAATCGATCTTTTTATTTAATCTAAAAAAATCCCGAAAACGGTAGAACGATAACACCAAACACAACAAATTTTGACTGAAAAAAAAAAAGTTCTCCATAAAAATCAGACATGAAATTCAATGACCTTTAAAAACCCCAGTTATAAACATGATCACGTGGATCATAACTTCTACAAACCCTGCAAAAACACTGTTTTTTAGCTAAAATAAATACATTTTAGAGTTTGATATATTATTAAATTATACAAAATATATTGTTAGGCTGGATTAAATTGTGGAAAACAAAAACGCAATTGAGTATTGTATTATATTGACCATATCATATACCAGAAGACTATGATCTTAAATGTTAGGTTTCATTATTTAAATATGAAGGATAATCGTAGAAAACTCATTTAAAGTTTTTAATCAAATTGATTTTCTGTATTCTAAAGAGGAAAATTGATTTTCGAGATTACAAACAAGAAGAAAGAAGGCTGTCATTTTAAATACGAGTATGTGTTTAGAATTTATTTTAAGATTTTTAACAAGATTGATTTTCCATACTACAAAGAAGAAAAACGATTTTTTACATTATAAAACGAAAAAGAAGGAGTATCGGAAATTTACGGTATCCTGTTTTTAAAAGAATAAAATAAAATAAAAAATAAAAAAGATGAAGATAAAAATGGTAAAAATAGAATTAAAGTCGAATGATTATTTGTGTAAAGTTTCAAATTAATTTTGGTGGCACGTGGTTGCATTTGAGAAGAGACCACGCGTCATGGACTAAATTTAAAGAGTTTATCAAGTTCAGGAGGGACCAAAACCGGTGATTTTTAAGTAGAGACTAAATGAAATAAAATGAGATAGTTGATTGGAGCAGTTATTAGGTCTCACAGCCCGTACATCCATTCGACTAGCTTAGGGAGCGGGCTGGGAGCTGAAATCCTGGACCGACTCTCTTACCGGTCTGGATCTGTCCGTCTGGTAACCAACTCGATAAGGGAGATATATAAAAAAAAATTCTAATGCGAGTATGATTTAAACTAAAATCTTAAGAAACTTATGATAAACTTACATATCGGCCCGTTATGATCGAGTCCATAATATTTGGCTCCATTCTCTTAGCGGTCCGGGTTGGATCCACCCGATAACTGACTGAGCCGGTCTCGCTCCAGTCAAAACCCGTAGCGCCCGACTTAATAATAGCTCTATAGGCGATAAACTATTTCCTGATTTAAGCCTCTTTAAACATATAACGATATCTCAGAATTAAGGGGAGTCCTGGTATAGATATATTCTGCTAGGACTTCATTACTTTTATTTGGGAAAGGAAACTATTCATATCATTAAGGTAAAGGCATAAATCTGTCATTAAAGTGTCAGTTATATGAAGGTTCATAGTACGAGAGGGAAATGGAGGGTGAGAAAAATAACTAAGTGAAATACGTTGACAAAAGAATGAAATAGTATGCTAAGATTAAAGCATCAACGAGATAAATGATGATGAGGAGCCGACACTAAAATTAAAGAACAGATAAAGATGTAAAGAGTCGATACCAAAAGTAATGACCATATGAAGATGAAAAGAACTTAGAGATAGTTGAAGAATTATGACATTCGTAATAGATGGTCCACGTGTCATAAGATAGACGGGTCACATATCTCTGAAATGTAAGAACACAATAACTATAAATATGAGATCCAATCATTGTAACAATTATAGATTCGTTTGCTAATAGAATTACTTTTACTCTTACTCTTGATCAAGTCATAAGTCTTCGGGAGGAAATTCATTCATCACTTATTTTTAAATATTAATTAGAGAAGACCAAAAGACCATTGAGTTGAGAAGATCAAAAGATTAGTTACTTAGGAAGACCAAAAGATTAGTTGCACATCTGTTAGGAAGACAAAGAGATTAATAAAGTAGGCAAAGAGATTGAAGATTATAATTATTAGAGATGAAGACTATGAGACTGAATATATCATAAACGTCCATAATTATTGTTTTCAATTAATGTATTACAAAAGATTAGCATTGTATACACTAATAATCAATAATAATATTCATCCTCGAGTATAAAACTTCCAACCAAAACTAAATAAAACCACCCAAATTAGCCAACTTTTAAATTAATAAGCACAAACCAAAAATATTTAGAGAAAATTTATTCATTACTCGATAATAACAACTAAAATGCTTCTCGCGAATTAATTTTACAAATAATAAATTTGTTCAAAAATGGAATGGAAATCATGATAGATAAAATAATTAGGAAAGAATATAAACCAGCTATTTATGATGAATTAGAAAGGTAAATTGATAAACTGAAGTAAATTATCAAATGAGGTAGTGTGTCGTGTCGAGTTTAATAAGATAAAACAGAGCAAGTTTGTAATAAAATGAAGACAAAACAAGGTAAAAAGATGTAAAAAAATTTGGAATGGCTAAAAAACAGCCAAAATTACTCTCTGGAGTGATACTAAAAAAGCGAAAATTATTCAATGAAGTTATTAATGTTATCATTTTTATTCTTGTACGAGAAAAACACTGATAAAACAATATAGTATGTGAATTTACCATTTTTTCCAAAAAAATATTTTTCATTTTATTCTCTTTAATTTATCTCTCCAAAAAAATATCATCTAAAAAATCATGACCTAAAACTAATATAATTTCTCAAACTAATAACTAAATGAAACAACTATTTGTAATTGTTATTTCGTGGTTGGTTTAGTTTGGATACGTCATTAAACCTTTTATAAAAGCACATCTATTTCTTCATCAAAACTAAAATAAACATGAGGAATAAGTTTCATAATCTTCATCAAAACTAAACTAAACACGAGGAATAAGTTTCATAATATGTTTCACATGCTTCACATGCTTAATACCACAATCCAGTTGTCAGGGGAAAGCTACAGTGGAATCTGTGGGTGCGAACCTCTAATTTTAAGTATATATTATTAATAAGCATAAAAAATAATAGGATATATCATTTCTCAATAGAAAAATTAAAGGTAGGAATCCAAAGGTTTAGGGTTCAAACCTCAACTCTTTTAATTTCATTTTTGGACGATAACCAGGACATCATAAGATTTTGACAGTTGTCATAGATTTTTAATTATTCAATGCTACTGTTATTAGACGAAAAATTGGTTGGACAAAGCAAACTCAAACAACAATGAAACTTAGGTTGAATTCTATGTTTTCGCTGGGATCCGCAATTTTGACCTGCATTTAAAGTAGGTTTTTAAATATACTTCAAAATTTACGAACAAATTATTTTAACAATTTTATTTATAAATTTATAGTTTAACCTAACAAATATAATTTAAAACATTGTCTTACATTTAAATTATGCGTTTTCGAAGAAACTTTATTTGGAGAAGATAATTATGGTCATGGCCTGACATTTAACTTGTTGTATCCGCTAGGTAATGACAATTAAGTTATTATGTTCTTTCTCAATCACACCGGGGTCATTATGACCATTATAGACATGACGGAAAGTGTTATTGTTTTTATTACAATGGTGGCCACGAACACCATATAGACAACGTCAATATCGGATGTAATCCAATGTTAAGCTCTTTTTTCCCAACTTAATCAAATTTAATAATCATGACAAAAATTGAAGAAGACCCCACCATCATGAATATGAAAGAAATATACAATCTTCACTTTTTTATTTTGTCAATTTGTTTAAAAACAATCCAATGTTTTTTGGATTGTTTTTAAACAAATTGACAAAATAAAAAAATGAAGATTGTATATTTCTTTCATATTCATGATGGTGGAGTCTTTTTAAATTTTGGTCATGCTTATTAAATTTGATTAAGTTGGGAAAAAAGAGCTGTTACATTCACTTCTCTGTCTTGCATCCTTTTATCCGTCGCGGTCCAATCCTTGACTGCCACAAGCACTCCAAGTGCTTTGCCCGTCAATCGTCTCTACAATCCCGGACTATTTTTGCGGAGCATCCGGACGAATTTTCCGGAGGCACGGAGTGAAAATTCAGGGCATCCGGAGAATTGTCCAGATGCCCCGGACAATAGTCTGGATGGTCCGCATGGATGACATCATCCAACGGTTATTTCCAAAAAGGCTATAAATACATCCCTACACCCTACAATTCTTCACACCACCATCAATCTCTCTCTAGTTACCTAAAATTCTCTCTCTAAATTTTCTTTATAATTTTCAAACACAATTTTTTTTTCTACAGGTTTAGCAGAATGTTTCGAGAAAATCAAAGCAAGCCCGGAAGAGTGGAGGAGATGATTCATCATCCTCGAGACGAAGAACGAATGTCGAAAGAGATTCGGGGTATGAAGAGGTGGAGGAATCGGATAGCGTGGCTTACGAACATCACGGCGAATGGGAGGATCGCATCCGTAATTCGTTAGCACCACTAGGTGTAACCAAAATTTGGGCGGGTATGTATTTGGATTACGATGAACTGATCCAAGTTGAAGGTATGTAATTTTTTTCAAACTTCTTGAACCTAATAATGGCCTAGGTTGGATGACTATCGCTAGATTCAATTGTGAATGGTATATCGAATTAGTACGCAAGTTTTATGACACCACACGGTTAATTGATAATGATCCAGATGGTAGAGGTGTAAGAATGAGTTGTTTAATTGATGGTGATGCCTATAATGTTTTTGAAACTAATTTTGAAGAACTGTTTTTCGTTCCAACCCATGATACATATACAGGTCAAAAATTACCTACCATCGCTTATCCTCGTTCGGGCTGGGCTGCTGATTGGCCTATGTCCTACGAAGAAGCAGTAGAGCTTCTCAGTTATGGTTTGGAGGCTCCAAAAATTAACGGTAAATTTCGAGCCATAAGAAGTAATTTGGATGCTAATAGGAAATTAGCTTTGAAATTGATAAATAGTTTATTTCTTTCCCCTAGTAACAATGATTCGCAGCTTTCATATATTCAAACATTTTAAAGTGCTTTTATCGTGCGAAATGAGGGAAAAATTAATTAACCTAGTTTGATGATTCAAAATATGGCTATGAGGTCTGGGACGGATAAACTACCTTATGTGATGATAGTGAGTCATTTGCTTGTTTCAAAAGAAGTTGATGTGAGTATGTACACTCCGATGAAGGTTAGGCCAACTAGTACTACAGGTAGAAACTCTTTGAAATTGCGGGAGATATACACTTGGGATAGAGAGTTGATACTAAAATGGCACACATGGCGGCACCATAGGCTCGCGTTGAATGATATGTGGGCTGCGAACAATCTTACAAAACCGCCAAATCCACCTTCTGAGCAACAAATTCAGCAACTTTTCGATCCAACTACTCATGATGGTTCTTCTGGACTACCGCGACAAGAAAGACGTTCCGACCGCGAATTTGCTGACCATTCGCATGAGCAGCAGATGAATTATATCCACTGGGCGCATACTTAACATACGGACTGACATTCTCAATATACGAAGTGGCAGGATCAATTTCAGCCGTAGCAGGGGGATGGGGAAATGACCAGCTTAGCTAGATACAACAGTGGCAAGGAGGAGTGAATGATCAGCTTGGTCACCTGCAGCAGTGGCATGATAGACAAGATCAATGGAATGAGCGATTTGCAAACTCTCAAGCCAAACAATCGGAGTATATGCGACAGATGATGGAGAACATGCATTTGCAAGGTCTACCACCTAACAACAAGAACAACGAAGCTCCTTAGTTTTTTACATTTGATTATATTAAGCATTTTCGTTGTAATGTTTTTCTTTTTTATTTGATTGAACAACTATGTTACTTGTTTGATTTTTATTAATTATGAATTGTTTGTTTTGCTTCTATTTTTTATTAAATGTTATTTAAATCTCTTTCAATTTCAAATTTTATTTTGTTATTTACAAGTAATTTATGTTTATGCATATACTTATACAATTCTAAAAACTTTAAATTTATACTTCAAATATTGAATAGTTCGAAAATACAATAAACTATTTAAATCATCTAAACATATCCACTTCAAGCTTGAAAGATCTAAAGAACTACCTAATCATTTAAAATCAAAATACAATTATATGTCTGATAGGTATATATTATTTAATATGTACCTAATATTAAATAAAATATCTTAAATATCTAGATATAATCAAACAATATCTAAATCATATTAAAATTATATTGTTTACGATATCTTGTTTAAGACAATTAAATTATTAATTTTATAATCGTAAAAATATTTTAAATAATATTAAAATTTATAATCAAAATACAATCAAATGTATATATTTTATTTAATATCTACCTAATATGAAATAAAATATTTTAAATATATAAATATAATCAAACATATCAAAATCATATTATAATTATATTTTAAAAGATATTATTGCATTGATTATAGAATTTCAATTAAAATGATATACTATTTCAAATAAAATATAATAAATAACATAATTAATTTATTTATATCTGAGTTAACATCTGAAAGTTGTTCATCCTACTTTGAATAAGGTTTTTTACGTTTCAATCATTTATGCAAAGTGCAGGACTGAGTTGAGATCTGTGCTTTGGGATGAGATTAGAGCTTTGAATGTTATTTCTCATGAATGGATTCTATTTGGTGATTTCAACATTATTTCTAATCTTCAAGAGCAGGCAGCTTGTTCAACAGTTAATCAGAAAGGTATGGATGATTTTAATAGTTGTATTATGGATTGTAACTTGATGGATGCTGGCTTTACAGGCTGCCCTTTTTCATGGTCTAATGGTTTTAAGTGGAGAAGATTGGATAGGGTGTTATATAACTCTGCTTGGTTAGATTGTTTTGATAGTACTTCTGTCTCACATTTGGCTAGAAGTTGCTCTGACCATTGTCCTATGCTCATTAAAGTTACTTCTAAGCTGGAAAGATCGAAATCATCCTTTAAATTTTTAAACATGTGGGTTACTCATCCTCAGTTCTTGAAGAAGGTTGAAGATGTTTGGGCTGATAATGGTAGATCTGTGGTTGGTAATCCTATTATGGATTTTTGGCTTAAGCAGTTTCATTTGAAGGCTGAATTGAAGAGGTGGAATAAGGAAACGTTTGGTAATATTTTTGATGCTATTAAGCTGTGTGAGGATAGTATTATTAGTAAGGAAACTTTGTGTATTAATGATGCTAATGAGACTAATAGACTGGAGTTGGAAAAAGCTAAACAGAGGCATCTGATTTTGCTTGAAAGGGAAGAATTATATTGGAAGCAGAAGGCTCATTGTTCTTGGCTAAAAGATTCTGATAAAAATACTGCTGCTTACCATAGTTTTGTTAAGAAGAGAGTTAAGAGAAATAGAATTGATCGAATTAAAGATGGAGATAGATGGTTGGATGGTAAAAAAGAAATTGGGGAGTCTGCTGTTGAATTCTTTAAGGATTTTCTTTCTCCAGTTACTAGTATTGTTACTGTAGATGATTTATTGAATGTTATTCCCAGTATTGTTACAAATGATGATAATAATGACTTGACTAGAATTCCTGATGATGTTGAAATTTATGGGGTGGTGAAGAGTTTAAAATCTGATTCTGCTTCAGGACCTGATGGGTTCAATGCTGTGTTTTATAAGACTTGTTGGAAGATTGTGGGTGCTGATCTTTGTAAGGCTGTTAAGGGTTTCTTTACTGGTTATAAGCTGCCTAAAGGGATGAAGTCTACTGTCCTTTGTTTGATTCCAAAGATAGAAAATCCTAATAAGTGGAAGGACTTTAGACCAATTAGTCTCACCACTGTGTTTTCTAGGATTTTAGGGAAGCTGATTAATAACAGGCTGGCTAAGTTGCTTCCTAAATTGATTTCAGAAGAGCAAGGAGGTTTTGTTAAGGGCAGGAATATTCATGAGTCAATTCTTCTTGTGCAGGAATTGTGTAATGACATTGATGGTAATAAGAGACATGGTAATATGATTGTAAAGACAGATATGACAAAGGCCTTCGATAAAGTTAATCATAGTTTTCTCTTGTGTGTGCTCAAGGGCTTTGATTTTAATAACTCTGTTGTTGGTCTGATTAAGAATTGCATTGAGGATGTCTTCTCTTCTATCATTGTTAATGGTGAGATTACAGGCTTCTTTCCTAACTCTCAAGGCCTGAGACAAGGGGATCCACTTTCCCCTAGTCTGTTTATATTGGCAGAAGAGTATCTTATCAGGTCTATAAAGTTTAAAGCTAATGATCAGTCTATGGTCAGGTACAAGACTAGGAGTGACTTGAACATTGATTGCTTAGCCTATGCTGACGATTTCATGGTGTTCACTACTGGAGATGCTGTTACTATGAATGCTATTAAAGACATATTGGGACACTATCAATTGGTCTCTGGACAGAAAATCAACAAAGAGAAGTCTAAGATTATTGTATCAAATAAAGTTGATAATCAGAAGCTTAGATTGATTAAAGAAACTTGGCAGATTACACAGTCATGTTTGCCTTTTAATTACTTAGGTACAACTATTTCAAACAAAACAAGAGTAGCTCACTTTGAATCTGTTGTATCTAAGGTCAGGAACAAGATCTTGGATTGGGATAGGTTCCATTTATCTTTTGCTGGTCGTCTTTTGCTTATCCAGTCTGTGCTGTTGGCTTTCCCCGTTTATCATCTTCAGCATACTGCATTACCAAGTGGTGTCATCAATAGATTGTAAATCCTTTTTAATAAGTTCCTGTGGGGCAATAGTGAAGACAAAGGAAGTGTTAATTGGACTCGATGGAGAAATCTGTGTAAACCTTTTAAAGAAGGTGGCCTTAATGTTAACAGTTTGAATGATGTGCAGCATGTATATGCAATGAAGAACTGGTTTATATTCAGGAGGCAAACATCTCTTTGGGCCAGGTTTATGCTTTCTATATACTGTAGGAATCATATACATCCTGTTCTTGCTATTTCCCCCTATAAAAGGTCTAAGACTTGGACAGCTATAATGAAGGTTAGGGATGAAACTGAGAGTTTCATTTTCTGGTTGCCTGGCCAAGGGCATATTAGCTTCTGGTATGATAAATGGTGCTCTGATAGACCATTTATAAAAGTTAATACTGATAATGAAAGAAGGAATTTATGGGAGTCTGGTAATAACAATGTTAGTCAGTTCTGGCAGAATGGTTCGTGGGATTTCCAAACTCTTCGAACAATGGTAACAACAACTAACATTGCAAAGATAAAAGAAGTTACTCTTTCTAATAACCAAGATATTATGCTTTGGTCTTTGTCTAAGAATGGTTCTTTTAGCACTAAAGATACATTGAACTACATTAGAACTAAAGGCAGTGTCTCTAAGCTTTATGATAAAACTTGGAATGCTGTTTCGCCTAGAAAGTGTTCTTTTCTGCTTTGGAGACTTTTTCATAATTGGGTCCCTACTGATGAAGTCATGCAGTCTAGAAAGGTTCAGTTGGTTTCAAAGTGTGTTCACTGTGAAAATAATGAAACTACTCACCATGCTTTTGTTCAGTGTCAGCAGGTTTGGATGGTTTGGAAGCACTTCAGTGATATTCTCAGAGTTCGAATTCAACCCTTTATGACTATTTCACACATTGTAATGAAGTGGTATTGGTCTGCTCAGAAAGTTTGCGACATTTTCACTATTCTACCTGCAATTATAACTTGGTGTATATGGTCTGCCAGGAATAAGAGGAAAATGCAGAATGTTATGACTAGTTCTACTACCATTATCAGTCATGTTATGTACATTTTATCAAGTCTGGATAGAAGTAAAGCTTTAAACAGCAAGCACTGGGGCAGATTCTATCGTGAAGCCTTAACTTTAGGTTGTGTTTCTCAAGCCAAAGCTGGGTTTAAAGCGCTTCACTTGAAATGGAAAAACCCCAAACAGGGGAGATATAAGATGAATGTCGATGGAGCTTGTACCTGGTTTGGGGAGTCTGCTGGTGGAGTTTTGATTAGAGATAGCAATGGTGAAATGGTGATTGGTTTTGGTTGCTTGTTTGGTAAAGGTTCCCCATTAATTGCAGAGTGTAGAGCATTGTTTGAGGGCCTGAAAATCTGTAGAAGATTACAGTTAAGAAGGGTTGATATCGAAATTGATTCTGTAATATTAGTTAACTTACTTCTATTTGGTAATTCTCCATGGTACCTTGATCCATTGTTACGTCGTTGTAGAAGTCTTCTCAACTCTGATATGGTGGTAAATCAGATCTTTAGAGAGCAAAATCTGGGTGCAAATTGGATCGCGAAGGAAGTTCTTGCTAAGAAAATGAATTTAGAATTTGATAAATTCAATTCTCCTGTGAAATTGAAAGCGATTGTGTATTTAGAAAGTATTAATCTTGGTTACTTAAGGTTGGAAAATTAGGGTTCGACGATTTGGGCTGCTGAAGGTTGAAGACGAAGTGGTTTCGCGCGTTTCATGTTTTGATTTTGTGTAAAATTGCCTTTTTGGCTTGTAATTTTCTTTAGTTCAATAAAAGCCCTTGATTAAAAAAAAAAAAAAAATATCTGAGTTAACATTTACAAATTAATTTTAAATAATATTATAAAATATATGAATCTTCTCCTTTGTTGGGTAACTTGCGAACCTGTTATACCTTCAACCCGGCAGAAATTTTCTTACCCATACGGTAAAACAGAGTTATTCTACTCGGCGAGCACTGGAGGACTGTCGGCCAAAATAAAACTAGGCGAAGAGAGTTGATTCGACTTTTAAATGAAACAAGCATCGCCAGTCTAGAACAGCCCCGCAAGAAGACCTCCTGCAGCTGTTCAGTCCAGACTTTCTTATACCTATGCGTAAGCACCTTATAGAGTAACGCCATCTTGTTTCTTCGCGAAGTGTGTGCTCCATCGTTTTCGTACAGAGCGAGACAGTCTTAGGATTTCGTTTCTTCTATTGGAATTTCTACGAACACTTGGTGTGCAGCTAAAGAGAAATGAGAGGACAAAAACTAGCCAACTTGGGATTGGCAGAGAAATGCAAGGTCTGTATATTCACGTATTTCATCACTGTCTTCCTCCATTTAGCTCTTAGTTTTAGTAGATTTCAATTTTCTACTCTTTGGTTCTTGGCAGAGCATACTCGCATCGAATTGGCAAGGATATTTTAATACCATCAAGGCTGATGCTAAAGGAAGGTACTTTAATACACATTTTATTTTTTCAAATGCTTAACTCGGATTTAAAGTTGTTCTGTGTTTGTATATGATCCTTAAGAATGTTAATTTTTGTGACTTGATAACTGTATGATTAAGATAAGAGCAATTCGTATGTTATGATTAAGGACTGATTCACATTCATGATTGTGTTGTTATAGTAAGAGTAAAGTTTATACCTCGAAGGTGAAATACATAACCAAGAGAGGAAAGCAGTATATATGGGTGCCAGAAAAGGAACCTCACAAAGTGGTATGTTTGTCTTCGAAAATGCTATGGCTTTTTGTTGTATATGACTTTGATCTACACATTGTATAGTTTAGTGTAACAAGTTTTCTTTTTGTTTTGTTTAGAATACTATGATCGACGAACGGAGTTCGTTTGCTGTTACGAGTCCTTTTCCAGGTCCTATTGGTGCTTTACTCAAATCAATTGATAAGGTCTGTTTGAATGAGTGCTTTGGTTACCTAGATATTGTTACTTTTTAATACAATATTATCCCACTCCATTTTATGGCTATAATTTGCAGTAGTTATGCTTTCGTAGATAGGTCAAATCTGTATAAGTTTTTCGACCAGTCAGATACTGATTCGCATGTTGATTTTAATGTGTCCTGCAGTTACCAGTTCGGATTGCTCTAACTGGAGATGTTGTCCCTATTGAGAACGAAGAGGTAACCGGATCGAAACATGATAGTTAAGCAATCGTAGTTTCTTGGTTGGCACCATTGACTTCATGCATGTCGTATTATATATACTAATCCAATATGCAAAGCAAAGTGGCACAAGACAATTTCTCCTATGATTGTGCACTTTGATTCCTTTGCGATGCCATATTAGCATTCACTATGTTTCTTCTAGAGTGGAGGATATTTTTAATCTTATGCTGCCTTTATTTGGAGCTTCAGAAATAGTAGTAAAGGATTGAAGGATAATTTTATCTTTGTTCCTCCGTAGAAGAAAGATTGACAAAAGCTATATATCTTAGATTTTCCTACTATACTTTAGTACAAGGACAACATCTTAACAATTTCTGTATTATTTAAATGACTACTTAGTACAATTTTTCTACTATCTCTTTCCTTGTTTATTTATATTTATTTCTACAACCTAATACGTAAGCTGTTTCCCTCAATCTTTCTGTCAGTGTTCGACTCCAAAGAACTGAATAATAAAATTCATATATCACAACTCTAAAGTAATCTTTTATTTTCTATCCCAATTTAAAATCACAAATGGTCCTCCTACGCTGCCTCTATCTTTGTCTTATTATATAAGATCCATGTTTCGTAATCAGGTAGGTTATGTGATAAATATTGTGGGAATTAATGTTGTTTAGTAGCTGGATATCATCCAGTGGTAGTTCACTTAGCCTCCTTAATTGGTTTATACTTTAAATAAGCTCTTTATTTTTACTGATCTAGGGAGCTGCAAAAGCCGTTGAAGAAATCATGGAAGCTGAAATGAGAATGCTTTCTGAGTTCACCTATACTGTTTCTGGTGTAATAAGTTCCGCTAATCACACTAAAACTTCACGAAGCGAAAGTCTAAAGGAGTTGCTTGATGGGCATGAGAAGTATGTGATCTACAAGTTTACTCCAAGGTAAACGCTTTGATGTTGGATATTTATTTGGAGTTCTGTCGAGTAGCTGTACATAATATGCCTATGATATTTACGTTAGAGATCTAAGCAAGAGTGGGGAACTACCACTCCTACTTAAGGAATCTTTGTTCTTGCCAGTGGGGGATTTTAACAAGTTATTTTCTGGGTCTCGTAAGAAACCTAAGGTCTTATTTAAAGTGTTGAAATATTCAATTTTGAGAACAGAACAGAAAATTTATGTACATGCACAACTTGTCCATTTTAAACCCAAATTCAGGTTTTGGTTAAGAAAACTAGACAATTGTTGGGGATTGTAGATTTAGAAAACCCAACAAAATCGTAAGTTTGATCGGCCTTTAGAGAAGAATCATCAAACTATGTGCATTACATCCAGTTTGTAACATACTAATATAACATTTAGCAAAAATAAAATCCTAGCGATTGGTCGGTGTCGGATTACCCAGATTGTCACGATTTCTTGATCTGAGAGATTTTTTTTCAAGGAGTTCACTCCGGTTTACACAACCTAAAAACTTTTTCTGTGCAAGGCTGTGGATCTCATTTTTCTGTTTGATTTACCGGCTTCGAGGACAACAAAAAGAATACCAAGAACCCCGTGACTATTGATTTATCAGTGTACATACCTATATATATATTTATAGATGTGATCCAATCCTGACTATTGATTCATCAGTATACATTACCTATGTATATATTTATAGATGTGATCCAGTGTCCAAAACCAAAAGAGCCTGCAACTGAAGACAATCAAATATCAAATAAGCACTTACTCTTACACTTGCCTAATCTTAATCTTGCTTTTGGCAATCTCATATATATATATATATATATATATATATACACACATATAAATATACAACATGTCATGTTGAATTTTTCTTGCTGCAGCTCATGTTCGTACGTTGACAACTTTGGTGGCACTCATGATATCGATATGCAACTTATCAAAACAACACCAGCAGATCCGTTAGGTTAGACAGTAGTTAGAGATTTTGAGCAGAAATTGGGTGCAGCGTTTGATTTTTATGCTCTTGCTTACAAAACCTTTGCCTTTTTTTTTCCCCATGTTTTAGCACCTCTTTCTGCAAAGATTGTTGACGGAGTCAATCAGAGTGAAGCAAGGCGCAGAGCTCTAATTCTCTTCTGTTTCGTATACTTAGATGAGCATGCAAGAGTAAGCTCGCTACATTAACTTTTCTTGGTCTATCTTGTTTTTTCGTTTTCTACTCTTGCAGGTTTGAACTACCAACGACACAACACTATTTTCACTTGATAACGATAATCTGAACTTTATTTTGATTATATTATTATATGTGAAGGATGCATTTATGCTCTCTGTTGATCGCAATGGATTTGAAGTGTTGGCAAAGGTTCCCAAACAAGCAACAAATGATGATGGTATCGAATTCGAATGGAAGCAATTCAGGTTTGGATTGGAAAAAGAAGCCGAGGA
Source organism: Limnanthes douglasii subsp. nivea (assembly GCA_036936605.1). Lineage (NCBI taxonomy): Eukaryota > Viridiplantae > Streptophyta > Magnoliopsida > Brassicales > Limnanthaceae > Limnanthes > Limnanthes douglasii. The sequence continues at coordinate 70,789,808 of JAUPFV010000004.1, forward strand.
TATCGAATCTTTTTGTCGTCAGCTAGTGGAGTTGGAAGAGGATGCTGTAAAAAAGGTTTCAAGCTATAGCGGTTTGTCATGAAAGAACTGTTGCTTCATATATATTCTGATTTATTCAATAATGAGTTACAAAAATTGGTTAGACTTGTCATATAAACTTTAATGTTGGATTAAAAAGAACAGTTATTAATAATGCTTTCAAACTTTATCTCATAATTTTGAGTTCCTCGGCGGTCTTTTATAAAAAGAATCGTGTATCTACTCGACGTTTTGGAAGTATCGTGGGAATTCGCTCCAAAGAAAGTAGAGGCTCTGAGTTTGCCCTATTCTTTCCCTTCTCCTTCGTTATCTGTTCTCTCTCCTCTGTTCTTTCTGGGAAACAGATCGACGTTGCAATTCTTCAACTGAAGAATTTCCCTCTGCTATAGATCAACTCGATCACCTCAAATGGAAGATTTTCCACCATTAAGGAAGACAACCTATAATAGCCCTAAAGTAAGAGTAGATGATAATAGCCAGCCAAAGACATAAGAAATCCTATGCAGAAACTCTTCAGAAAGAGACCAAAACAGAAAACTTTTACCCTATGGCTCATCAGTTCAAAGCAGATCCTACAATTTCCCATTAAAAATCTTTAATGATACAAAGGAAAATTACACTATAGGATAATTCAACCAAGGTGTACTAAAAACACAGTTGAGGATTTCATCTGCAGGATGAAACTTTAAAGCAATGTAATATTTGCACCTGGGATTGTTTTTAGAATTCAACTCTAAAGAAAACTTACGTAAAGTTTGGTCAAGAAACATATGTACCTTGAAAATCATGTTACAAGGTTATTGAAATGGACCCTAGAATAGCGCTGTATGGGTTAAATTTGAAAAACTGCCGGAATATATATGTTTGATGAAAAAATAGTACATTCGATGGCCAAAGTCTATGGAGAGCCTCTCAAAATCACAATACCATGTAAAAACAGAGCATACCATGATTCATGCATGACATTGGTTGAATTAGGTCTGTCTTAGAAGATGAACCATAATCAATGGGTTGGCTTCACAGACAACCAAGGACGTTGGATCCAGATTCTATACAAAGATCTTCCAAGATACTGTAACCATTGTTCTCACATAGGACATGATAGTGATTCATACAAAAAAAATATGGGGAAACAAAAGAATGTGATTGCAGGTAATGACAATATTAACAAGGAGGAATCTAAAGAAAAGTCAGAAGGAAAAGAACTGGCAATCAATCAGCAATTGAAACCGATCATTGTAAAACCATCTCAGGATAGAACTACAATTCAAATTATCTACTATACAACAAACCATGAACAAAATCCATCTTGATAATCAAGCAAATGGATTAAACACTCCCGGAAGGTAATGAAATTATTAAAGCCATTCAATCACTTGAAAAATGCTACATTTTGGAAGAGGATAATAAAAGTTTCAAAGGCCCTTCGACTGATGGAGAGAATATAGGAAGTTTGCAGACTACTCCAACATAACATAGATGACAACCTTGAATTCCAGGAAGTCCTAAATAGAAAACTAAAAGAAGGAAGAAGTCAGAAGAAAACGAAAAGTATGGCAATTAAATCCCTCAGATTCTCGGGGACTAGCAAACTCACTAATCCAACTCAAGATGATGAAGTTCCTAAACTGGAACCCGAAGAGTGTCAACAATAAGCCAATTACAGTAAGACTCAAGGACATTATTCGCAAGGAGCACATCAACTTATTTTCTATTCAAGAGCCTCTGACAAGTGTCAACAACATTCAGTCAATATCTAAAAAATTGGCTTATATAACTTTACTTTGATTTTTTCTAACAAAATCTGTGTTTTCTGGAAGAATGATTACAGTATCTTAAGATAAGCATTGAGAGCATTGCAAAGGTCTAGATTAATAATCTCCCAACAAGTTTTAAGAAAGAAAGAGTTGAACCCATCAGTGCCTGCAACACTATCATTCTTCATGGAGCTGATGATAGTCCACACCTCTTCCTTTGTTGTAGGCTTGAGGATAGCATAGTTATCACTGTCTGTAATGAGCTTAGGAATTTCGTCAAAGAGAGGATCCTGCATTTTCATATTGAAATTATCATTGCTAATGTAGGAATCAGTAGATAAAATCTTTTTAAAATAGGATTCAGCAGACTTAGCTATTTCATTTTGACTTTGGAGCCAAACACCATTCTCTTTGATCCCATTAATTAAGTTTTTCTTTCTCTTCTTAGAAACATAACTATGATACAACTTAGTGTTACCATCGCTATCATTTAGCCAAGTGTTAAAACACTTTTGTCTCTAGTAGCTCTCTTCATTCCTAAGAGCCTGGATAAGACAGCTGTTATCTTTAGAGAGGTTAGCCTTAGACATGCTGTTGTTTTTAATTTGGTGAATGATCCCCTTGCTGTTAACATCTTCAGTGGCAGCTTCACTTTGTTGAAGATATTATCAAACTGATTAATGTTCTAATCTTTAAGAAACTTTTTAAGTCTCTTAAGCTTGAACTAGAAAACATTATTGATGTTACCTTTACAGTAAAGATTCCAATTCTTCTTAACTAAACTCAGGAAGTTAGAGTCATTAGCCCAAGCGTTAATAAATTTGAAATTTCATTTGTTATATTTAGAAGTATTACTAGGATTATTAGAGAGGGATATAAGCAAAGGAGCATGGTAAGAAAAAGTTCTGACCATATGAAAAACCTGAATACAATGCATTGAAGAGATCATGTTGTTGTTGATTAAGGCTCTGTCTAATGTTTTCCAGCATTTGTTGTTGCTCCAGGTATATCTAGATCCCACATAACCAGTGTCCTCAAGGCAACAAAGTCTAATGGATTCATTGAAGTTATCAGAACTAATATCATCAAAGGTGGAGCAACCAAGCTGGTCTTCAGAGCTCGTGATAGCATTGAAGTCACCAGCAACCATCCAAGGCAGATCATCACTAGCAATATACATCATCTGGCTCCAGAGATCTTTACGAAGGGATCTTTGGTTCTTAGCATAAACAAAGGTAAAGTTGAAAGTAAAATTAATAAAATTGACCTTATATGAAGGAACTGGTCGTGATCAACATTAAATTTGATGTTAATGTCCTCAGACCAGAAAACCCACACTTTGTTGGAGCAGTTAGCCACAAAATTACACAAACCAATTCTCTTAGCAACATTTTAAATCTTGTCAAGCATAGCCATGAGATCCTGAATTGCAATCACCTTAAGCTTTTCAGTTTGAATCATAGATATAAGCCTTGACAAGGTTGGATTATTGTTGACACCGCGGGCATTCCAGCTAACAATCTTTATCATTATCAGATAAAGATTTGTTATGGTTCCTCTCTCTTTTAAGCAGAGAGTTGATAGACAGTCTTTTGACACTTTTGTTTTTGTGTGCAGATTTGATCTTGCGACTGATAATGGTATTTAAGTCATGGCGAGGGGAGGTGATACGCGGTGACATATTACAGCTGCAATATTATCACGTTGAGGAGATGAAAAAGAGTCAACAATCTAATTTTCAAAGTTATTTTGATAATCATGGTCCAATCTTTGAAGAGTTCCAATTATTTCAGGCTCATTTTTTGAGAGTTTTCTTCATCTTCAAGACTTGGCTCATCTTTTCCAGAAATTCTAGATTCAGATGCTTTATCTTTGGCTGTAATAATAGATTTAATCTTCCTTCTGTAGACTTTACTGAAAGTTTGTAACTGAGTTATTTTTGGTATATGTAAATCTGTGGAGCTTTTTGAATATGATCAGTTTGCATAATAACATAATGTTTTTTCATAATATCATTACTTCTTTCTTTATCTTTATCTTTCGAGTCTGTATTTCTACATTCAGCACAGTTATGGCCCAAATGATAGCAGCTGTAGCAGTAACTAGGGACGTTCCTATAACTAATACCAATCCAGCACCCGTCATTCTAACCGAAACCAACCCACATTCTTATTTTAAGCTTCTTTGAAACGTCGATTTCAACTTGGGCATATCACGCATTGCTATTGGCTCTGTATTGATCAGGGAAAATTGTTCAATACACTGTTCCTAGAGAGGAGGCAAGATCCTTAATCACAGAACTGTTGTACATATACTCAGGAATCGTTTCAAATCTGACCTATAGCAAGACTCTAGGATTTTCGAAACTTTTGTTAAACTCAGGGCACCACTTGAGTATTATCATGGTTTTGCCGTCAACGCTTCACACACTTTTGGACTAGAGGTTACTTACGTCTTCTTTTAAGAAGAACTCCATTAACACATGACGAGAGTCAATGATGATGAAGCTATATGATCCTTTGAATTTGAAAGATTCAAGGAAGTTGTGTAAAGACACTCTTTTCGGTATACCATTACAGGAGAAAGTCCTTTGTTTCTTTCGAATATTGAATCGAAATGTGGTCCCCCGTTTCTTTGATGAACCCAGGGACAGTTTTTTGAGGCAAAGACTTTGGTTTAAAGATATCAGTGAAGGATTTCTTGAATTGATTTTGGGTTTTGGTTTCGACGTTAGGAAAAAGAGCGGGGAACTCTTCGTTGTTGAAAGCACCAGGCGACATTATCGGAGTCTCAGTGAAAGTCCACCAGAAAGAAAACAGGGGAACGGAAACAGAGTAATAGAATATTTCCAAATGACAATCGAGAATGACGAGATACGCAGAGAAGCGCCTCCGAAGTTAATCAGAGATATGCCTTCTCTGAAAAATCCGGCGAAATTCATCGAAGAAGACTAATCTTGGAGTGTTAGGTCCAACATCTTGTTTCTCAGTCATCCATCTGGAAACCGAATATGAAGAGAGCTTTTCATATTGATGCAAAATTTAAATTTATAAGCAATTATATGATTTTTTAATATTCGTACGATACCGTATAAGTAGGACGTATAGAATATATAAGTTAGAATTCCAACAATTCTAATAGCGGGAGCATATGGTATTGTTTAATTGAATATTTATTTATTTTATTTGTAATTTTTCTACCGTCAAACAGACATTATAAATTCGCTTTTATAATTATTTTATAATATAATTTTATTTAGTTCTCTACTATTTATTTTATTAGAATTGATTCAATTATTAATTATTTTGATTATCTTATTTAATAATTAAACATTATATAAATTAGTATTTTAGACGTTATAAAAATTAATATTTTAGCTGTTACTATTCCAATCAATAAAAGCTATCATTTATTCGCTGGAATATGAAACGCTTCTTGTAGAATATTTAAAGCCATTTTGTACTTCAGTTTAATATATTGAGTTTTATTCTCTCTGCATTTTCTAACCGAGTACTTAGATGACATTATTGACTAACATGGTATCAGAGCAAAATAACTAACATGGTATCAGAGAAAGAGAAAAATAAATTTGTTTGAGTGAAACACAGAGAAAAATAACTAACATGGTATCAGAGAAATATAAATTTGTTTGAGTGAAACACATTAAAAGTGAAAGTGATAAAAAGTGAAAGTGAGGTATGTGTCTTTGAGTGAAACACAGAAAGAGTGAGGTATGTGCGTTTGAGTAAAACAATTTGAGCGAAATGAATGTGTGTTTGAGTAAAACATGATTGTTTGAGTGAAGAAAGAGAGAGAAAAGTGTGAAAAAGAGTGTTTAAGTGAAAAAAGTAAAGAAAGTGTGAAACAAGAGCGAATAAAGTGTGAAAAATGACGTAAAACAATTTCAGTGCCCAATGTGTGCCCAAATTTGATGGAGATTACGATCATTAGAGTTTACTCATGGAGAATCTCTTACAGGCGATGTCAGACGATTTCAATTGTACTGTATGTTCAATTGAGGAGTCAAAAGATATTGATCAAATGTCATTTGATGAGTTTCAAAGCTCATTACTTGTTCATGAACATAAGTTACGACGCAAGGTATCTGAAGAACAAGTACTGAAAGTCGAGGGTGATCGCAGCTATGGACAAGGCAGGGGAAGGAGTAATTTTGGCAGAGGGGGAATTAATTTCTCGAGAGGTCGGGGAAGAGGTGTAAGAGGATGGAATATTAATAGAGCGCCCAAATGGAGAAAACGAGCAAACCACATCGAGTTCGATGAAGGAGAGTTCGATGAAGGAGAAGAGTTACTTTTAATGGCTCATATGAATATCAAAGAGGTTAAAGATAAGGGGATTTGGTTTATCGATGCTGGTTGCTCAAATCACATGACAGGTAACTAATATTGGTTTGTTGAGCTCAATGAAAAATTTAGATATGGAGTAAAACTAGGGAACAACTCACGAATGGAGGTGATGGTAAAGTGAAATGTGAAGTTTGAAGTCGAAGGGCTGACCCAAATATTAATTGATGTGTTTTTTATTCCAAAATTGACTAATAATCTATGGAGTGTCGAGCAACTTCAAGAAATAGGTTTTATTATTTTGATCGATCAATGAGCATGCAAAATCTACCATCCTCATAAATGTTTGATAGTAAACTCTATAATGAAAATAAACTGGATGTTCACTATTTGCAACTAGAAAATCTGGTCTAAATAGATGTCTGAAAGTAATAACGGATTAGTCATTGGGTTTATGGCACAAGTGCTATGGGCAGTAACATCGGAAAATCGGAAAATCATATCAAAGAAAATTCAGTGAGCAACAGAGAAATTGAAGCTTGTTCATGCAGACTTATGTGGGCCGATATCTCCTACTTCTCAAATATACGTAAATAAACCATTAAATATATATATATATATATATATATATATATATATATATATATATATATATATATATATATATATATTTATAAAACAAGCAAACTAAAACATGGTGAAATAAAACATTAAAATAAACATAAATATTTTTGAAAGTTTTCTAATTTCCAATAGTATCATCAATCATCACCACATTTATCACAATGTTTTCATCTTCATATTCATGGTAAAAAGCACGAAAATTTTGAAATATTTTTATTAAAAATGACATTGTTTTTATAATGCTAGATTAAATAATAAAGACTATTGATAAATTTATATTAATTTTTTTTAATAACTATAAGAATTTAAAATTATTGATTAAGTTTAATGGAATAATCTAATTATTAAATATATTATTGAAAACAATATTCAGTGGAAGAATCTAATTAGTTTTTATTGAAATTATAAAATTTATATATTTTTGAAAACAAGTTTTTTAGTAATTAATAGTTTGTTTAGGATGACAATTTGGGTGTTGTGCGGTCTGACCCAGTCTGATCCGATCCGATTCGGTCCGGTCGAGTCTTGTTTGGCTCTAACACAAAACGGACCAAATCCAAATTAAGAAATTGTAACAAGCAACTAGGCAGGGCCGAGTTTGGATTTGTGAATTTGTTCCGGTCTATAAAAATACATAAAATTAATATTTTTATATATAATAACAATAATATATATATAAAAAATAAATTAATATATTTAAAATAAATTACAAAATATTAAAATCAATATTTTTGGGTCGGACCGAATTGAGCGACAGACGTGATCGAACGGATTCAATTTTCAAAATATAAATCTGGAAATAGAATGGATCGGATTCAGATTTAAATATCCAAATACCAGTTCAAACGGACCGGCCAGTGTACAACCCATTGCAATCCTAAATTTGTTTTATATATTATTATTATTTATTATTATTATTTATATATATTTTATATTTTATTTTATTATAAACTTTTGGATAGGAAAAAATCCCAACAGATCAAACCGATTTGGAATGGCTGAGACAAACAAACACATGAAATTATAAACATTAATATTTTCTCTCAGATCCGACGGTTGCAGAAGAAAATATAACGCGCACAAACCTATATAAGTTTATTTTGTTTAGAAAATATTTAGTTTCAAAAGTTTGTATATTATATTTTGTATTTTTAGGTTCAGATTGGGTTAAATTTAGTTAATATATATTTTGATTTCAGTAATTGCCAAAGTTATTTTTTCCATGAGAATTTTTATTTTCTCCATAATTTGAAAAAAAATCCTATGTTGTTATTTTCTCTATAAAGGAAATTACACATTTGTCTTTCTACCCATTTATTCTACCTCTTTCAATTTCAAGAACGCCATTATTCTACCCATTTATTCTATTATCCTACCCATTAACAAATTCAAATAAGAAAACCATACTTATCTATTTCTTCAGTTGTCTACCTTTTGTTTTTCTTCATTTTTCGGTACTGTCTTTTGGCTATGGCTGTTCTTGTTAGGTTAGGGTTCTTATTTGGTAGATTTAGGGTTCGATTAGGGTTCTTACTTGGTAGATTTAGGGTTCGATTAGGGTTCTTATTTGGTATATTTAAGGTTCGATTAAGGTTTATGCTGTTTGTTTGGATCTATTTTTGAGTTTGGTTCAGTTTTGCGTCTATATGGTTGTTCTATTGTATTCTGTTTTTTTTAACGATAGCATATGATTCCGAGAGGACAACTCGGAACCATATGCTTTTTTAACTGCAAAACACCTGATTCCGAGTGGCCATCTTGGAATCAGGTGCAATTGTTTTTTGAAAAATTACATCTGATTCCGAGTGGCCATCTCAGAATCAGAAGTAATTTGTGAAATTATTTTTGAACCTGATTCCGAGATGGCCACTCGGAATCAAGTGCAATGTCTCTGTCTCTTTATTAAGGTTGTAATTTGTTCAAAACAACTGATTCCGAGATACTGCCTCAGAATCAGTTGCGTTTTGCCCAGAAATGCAGAAATCGGGAATACAATATCAAAACCAACATTTTCGAAGTGATAATCTCAAATTACTGTATTGTAAAACGAAAAACGAGATTAAATTACCTTATTCGTTGCTTGAGTGTTGTTCTCCTCATTGGTATGAGTTTCTTGATTTTCCATGGTCAATCTTCAATCAATCTTCAATAAAACTTATGTTTTTTAGGTTTATGGTTAATTTTAGTTGCAAAAATCAGATATGTAGGATTAAAAATAGGTTAATAATATGTTTTTTCATAGTAGGCTATCTATTTCAATAATGGCACGTAATATTAAATTTGAAAACAAAATAAGGGTAAACTAGTAATATCATGTTTCACGTGTTTTAGATCTTTCAAATTATGGAGGAAATAAAAATTCTCATGGAGGAAATAGCTTTGGCCTTCAGTAATATATTAATATTTGTTATGCTATTCTATAATGTTTTTTTAGAAATTAATTTTTGATTGAATTCAAATCCAGATAACTAAAACTAGTTAAGAATTGGAATGCTAAATTATTATATCATACGACCATGAGAATGGTAAATTCGTTTAGATAATGGTTATCATTTTTTTTGTATAAAAAGTTGTAAATTATAGATATAAAAAAACATTACACATAGTTTCAAGGGGCGTTTGGCCCACGATCAAGAAGACTCTGATTACAAATAGGACTCACATTACAAGAGGACACCTAGACTATTGTTACATTAGGTGAAGGACAAAGCTACAAATGAATGGAAATCTTAGTTCCGTGGAAGCGGGAGCGGAGATCCCAAAGCAAACTATAAGCTACTGTTGGGTTTGAAGCTGACGTGTTGTTAAAAATCCGCGCATTTCGTTCTGTCCAGATGTGGTATATTGTTGAGCAGAATGCGGTTTGCCAAAGAGGAGTTGTTCCGTTGGGATGGAGGGACCAAGAGCTTGCGGTTTCTAACCAAGTTTCCCAAGAAGAGGGGAAGCATCGAATGAGGAGTTTATGACAGATGTTTTCCGAAATGGATGAGGAGTAGGGGCATAGAATGAGGAGGTGTTCCAAAGATTCGGGATGGGATGAGCAGAAGGCACAAATTGGATCAGTGGCAAGGCCCCAGGTGATAAGCTTATCGCAAGTTGTCAGTTTTCCTTGAATTTCCATCCATGCGATAAACAAGTGGCAAGGATGTAATGTTTCTTCCAAATGAGGGAGCCACATTGGATTTTTGACCGTGAGGGTCGAATAGCGACATACGTGCTGCAGATGGTAAATTGAGGTTTGGATTTATTTGGAATCCAAATAAAGGTGTCTTCAGTGTCCAAGATAGGGGGAAGGGCATTGAGAGCAACTTGGATTTCGGTCAAGTTGGTATACCTGTGTCGATTTTTAGCTCAAGCTTGGGAGGGCCACTGCCAGCGGTCGTTTTCAATGAGTTCGGAGACGCGGGAGATGTTACGGAGGCGGGCCAGGTCAACAATGCTGGGGCCATAGTGATTGACTAGGGAACTAGGGAAGAGCCATGGGTCGTACCAGATGGAGGTGTTGGTTCCATTACCCACGATTACCTTGTAGAGGTGCGATGCTTGGCGTCTGAGTTTTAAGATTTTTCTCGAGACCCAACTAGAGTTAGTTGGGGGAGGAAGAGTCCGGACGTTTTTTTATTTTATTCTCTCCGTCACGATCCATTGAGACCAAATAGAATTCTTGTTTTCGGTAATAATGAACCATAAGATTTTTAGGGCAGCCGCCTGATTGCAGGTTTTCAGATCTGGAATCCCAAGGTCACCCTCATCCGAGGGCAATGTCAGCTTCTCACAGGCCACTTTAGCCCCAGATATCTTCATTTCCGCAGACCAAAGGAAACGTCGCATAAGATACGAGAGTTCTTTTAGGACCATGGAGGGAAGGATGAAAATGGAGGACCAGTAAACCTGACTTGCGAAAAAACTAATTTGGTAAGCTGTAAGCGGCCGACATAAGAGAGGTGTTTCGTAATCCAGGAGTTTATTCGGTTAGTTGTGGCCAAAAAAATAAGGCGACAATTGTTGTAGGAAAGTCAAGGTGATGAGCGGGACTCCGAGATAGCGAATTGGGAGAGAGTCTTCCTGAAAACCAAGTAGGTGGAGGATTTTGGCTTTGGTTGCGATGGATGTGCCTCAGAAGAAAACATGGCTCTTTGTAGGGTTCAGGTGGAGGCCCAAGACATATTCAAATTCATCAAAGCCCTCACGGATGAGGTTGATCGACTAGGGGTTTGATCTGCAGAAATTTTATTAGGTTGTCGACAAAGCAGAGATTGATGATCCTAAGGGAGTGGCATTTCCAATGGAAACCGAAGGCGGGAGCTTTACTTTTTACCTAAAGAATGCTGTATAAAACCTGCAAGACAATGACGAAGAGGTAAGGGGATAAGGGGTCTCCTTGTCAGAGACCCTTTTTCCCCTCGAAGTAGCTCGAGGGGTTGCCATTTATACAGACGGTAAAAAGAAGGGTGGCAATGCAGTGGATTATCCGACCTATCATTGCGATTGGAAAGTCCATTGCATAGAGGGCATCGAGAGAAATTTCTCAACAGATATTGTTAAAGGCTTTCATGAGGTCAATTTTTAGGCACATCTGGGTCCCTTTCGGTTGTTTTGATAGCTATGCATCAGGTCTTGGGAGAGGATGATGTTATTAGTGATTGATCGGCTAGGGACAAAAGCAGATTGAGAGGAGTCAATGAAGTAGGTGAGCGAAGGTTTAAACTTGTTTGCGATGATTTTAGAAGTGATCTTGTAGATCACATTGCAGCAAGAGATGGGTCTGAAGTCTGAGGGAGTGGAGGGGGAGAAAGTTTTGGGGATGAGGGCAATAAGCGTTTTGTTCCAGTCAGGGTTTGTTTTACAATGATGGAAGAAATGCTTGATTCCCTCACATATGTCAGGTCCAACAATATGCCAGCAGGTTTTGAAGAAACCTGCGCTAAAACCATTCAGGCCTGGGGCCTTTTCGTTATTGATGTCAAAGAGGGCTGATTTGATTTCACTATCGGTGATGGGTTTCACCATACTAGCTTTGTCAGAGGGAGAAACATGGGTTTTGGGCAGGGACTGAATTCTTCTTTGGCCGTCATAGCCTTCTGAGCTAGCCGTGCCAAGCAAGCCGCAAAAATGGGAGATGAAGGTGGTTGAGATAATATTTGGGTTGGTGCGAGTCTGTCCATCCAGAGTGGCAATAGAGAGAATTTTGCTATGCGCTCTACGAGTTTTGATACTATTGTGGAAGAATTTTAAGTTTTTGTCCCCAAGCTTGAGCTAGGTTTCTCTGGATTTCTGCTTGTGGAACGATTCTTCCGCACGATTATAGAAGATATAAGTCTCGGCGGCTTCCCTCTCAAGCGTGGGAAGGGAGAGCTTAGAGGGATCAGAGGCAAGGTTAAGCTGGGCGTGGGCTAGGGCCTTTTGGGCCTCATCCACTCTATGGCTAATGTTACTAAATTCTCTCCTGTTAAGGGGTTCAAGGGACGGGGCTAAACGGGAAAGTTTAAATACTAAGGATTTGATGGGGTTTTTGAGGCCAGAGCGACCCCAGCTACTAGAGATCAATAAAATTGGGGTGCACGCGCCACATGTTAAAGTATTTAAAAGATTTGGGAGAGGGGATGGAAGGGGTGGTTAGGTAAAAGATTATAGGAGTATGGTCAGAACTACGAGGAGGTCGAAATGGGCGTACGAATTGGGAAACAAATCGTCCGAGAGGTTGTTTAAAAGGGGGGACCCAATGACGGACCAGGGGAGGGCATTAGTGGAATGAGAGAGGGAGCATAATTCCCTCCAATGAGGGAGACAGTCAGATGGTTCATTAAAGCCATAGATATCAGTGGTGTAGAAGGAGACATTTTTTGAAATCCATGTTAGCTTCATATACATGAGATGGGGGGCGGCCATTTCAAGATTGATATTAAAAACGCTAGGGTTCCATGCAACCCAAATGTGACCATAATGGTGGCAAGTGTGGTTAGTAAACCACTGCCACCAGAGAAGCATCCGGTTCATATTAAAGTCAACTTTATCAGAGCTCACTTTAGTTTCGAAGAGGCATATAACATTTATACTAATGGAGAAGACAAAATCCCGGACGTCTTTCTGACGCATATGATCATTTAAACCGCACAAATTCCAACAAGCATTTCACATGAAAATATAATAATAGAATTAAAGTTTGGGAAAGACTTGAAAACAAATAACAAGGGGGTTTACCCCGTACATACTCGAATGAACTTTTGTTGCTGTCTGGGGCGCTTTGAGGTGATGTCCGTTGGGGAGGCTACTCTATCAATGTGTCTGATTCTCACGGCTGCTGAAATGTTGCTGGCAATTACTTGGCTCTTTGTCCAACCCGGTCTGTTTGTCATGGGGTGCAGATTTTTGTAGCTCGGCAGGGGGCTGAGTCGCTCCCACTGGAATCCGATAACGCCATCCCGGGTGCATCTGCTTCCAGCAGGGGTTCTTTACCTTGTTTTCGATGTGGCGGCATATAGACTATCTTGGTGGAGGTGAAAACAGACAACAACAGTATGTCAAAAGAAATGCATCGAAAACAGACGGTTAGAAATCCTTAAAATTTAACTTGGATGAAGTGCTCTTTGTCGAAGCACTCTATGGTGATAGCTGATGGGAAGTAAGTTATCATTGTTGATATTGTATGATATATAAACACTAACGAATTTTGTTGGATATCTTTTAACAACATAAGATTGCTTTTAGTCTGTATATCAATACCGTAATGGGTTGGACAAATTATTTTTTTAGTAAGTACATAATTTTATGACAAATAATGACCCAAGTAGGAAAATATAAAAATTTCTTGTTTGGTATGGATCATTAAAATACCATAATTGTTTTAAGCAGTTATTATAAAATAATCATATTAAGTAAAGTTTGGACCACCCATTAAGAATTACATAGTACTATCGTTTTAAAGTGTAAATATCGTGTTGTTCTTTACCTTATGTAAAGGATTGAACCATACGTCCATAACCCAATGAACCATGATATCTGAACGCTGCAAATTTAAATTATAATGTAAAAATAATTAACCAAGTGGATACTATAATGCTATTAACCAAGTGGATACTATAATGCTATGTATAATAAAAATGATTAGTTCATCACTCATTATTTAAATATAACATTTAATCTCAAGATAACAATATAAAATATATTTTATATTCTTTATTATCTTTTCAGTTTCATATTAATTTTTTATACTATTAAAATATTAAAGATAACAGTTAATTTATTTTTTTGAAATATAATTATACCGTTATTGTATAAAAATTTAACAATTATTTAACTATTTATTGTTTCAAGTATAGCATCCGTTCTTAAGAAAAATAGACGTGTTTTTTTTTAACATCGTCTATTCAATTTCATACTTTTATTTTTGGGTTCAAACATTCAAATATCATGTTTTAATACTAAGAAAATTACATGAGTGCGTTTTCAAAAATTATAATCTATAATTATCGCAATATTATCACAATATAACATAGTAAGATGACAAAGATAGATATTCATATCACTAACTAGTTGACATAACCAGATAATTTCACAAAGGTTATGGAACAATAATCAACTTATACAAAATATATGAAAAACGACGTTTTATTTCTTAATCTTCCACGAAACAAACGAATCGTTAAGGAAAATATAAAATTAAGTGGTCGACTTCTGGCCTGCAGGATCACTATCCTAATCTGCATCAGAATAACCACATGAATATTATATACAATGTCAGGATGAGTAATGTTAAGATAATCCAAACTGCTTATAATGGTCCGATCAAACCTAAAATTTTCCCAATGAGTGTCATCCGATAGAAATGTATCGATCATTATTCTCAAGGATAATATAAACAGTCATGGTGTTAATGATTCGAGGACTTTCAAACAAAAAAATTATAGATTTTTATTGATATAAGAGATATATTTTAAGAGAGCGAGTTCCCAAAAAGTAACGAGCATACCCAAGTCTTTTCATAGGGAAGAAATGAGCCAACTCAAACTAAAAAGATCCAATACCATCATAGTTATCACTAATAAATATCATGTCATCAACATACAACGATAATACAATACAACTTGTTATTTTTATTTTTATGAATAATATCGAATCCTGATGACTAGGTAGGAAGCCAAACAAAATGATCATCATAGAAAACTTCTCAAATCAAGTAGATGGTTCTTATTTTATATCATAAAAATATTTTTAAGACTTGTAAACTACACGAGAATGATGAGAAACACCAAAAGGAGGTGCCATATAAACTTATTTATGAATACTCATATTCAAAAATATATTCTAGGCATCCATATGAGATATTATCCATCACTAAAAAGAACCAACTATAATTAGATTGTAAACAATCATTATTTTTTGCAACAGAGGAAAAATCCAACCCTATCATTATTGAACGAGTCCATCAAATTTAGGTTTAATATTATATGCCAACAATAATTAATAATATATTTTACAGAAGATAAGGAAACCATTGTATAGAGCAGTAAGTCCCCCAGCCATGGTAGCCTACTAAAAAGAATCACTACCTGACTGCAAGATGAAGTTTGAAAAATAAGATATATACATGCAATACAATAAAAAAAGATGGTATAACAATGAGAGTACTCAAAATCATAAAGTTCAATAAATTTACGAATATAAGTGAACTGCAGCGAAGAAGGATCATTTGTAATCTCATTTGACAACTGGGCGGTTAGAGGGGCACGTAAACTAAAGTATTTTTTTTTTTATAGAAATCATCGATATTATTATTAAAAGAATCAATACGAATAAGACCTACCCGTGTCATGTATGTGAACTAACAACAACGAAAAATGAAAAAATATCTATAAAAATATAATATAACGTCGAACACATAACTTTTTACTAACAGTATCAAATCAATAATATTACTTTTGACCAAAATGATAACTGAAAAAGATATATAAGAAATACAAAGTGAAAATATATTATTGCCAACATGTGGTAAGATAACAAAATAAGTACAAATACAGATGCACAAAAAAAAATCATATAAATGACCATACAACTTTTAAAAATGAAATAATCATGAATTATGAGATATTGATATTTTATTAATCGCATAAGCAATGGTATGTATTTCCCCCTTAAAATACACTAGGAACCTCAACTGACCAATAAACGAGTTGTTTCAATGAGAGGGTGATGTTTCTTTTTGGTAACATATTTCGTCGACGAGTGTCTGTACACGAGGTTTTATGGATAGTCCCATTAGAATCAAGTAATTACTAAAATTTTGTTAGAATAATATTCATCCTCAAAGTCACACTGATAACATTTGATGATAAATGACTCTTAGGTTTTACAAAAGCTGAAAAATTATTGAATATGGTAAATAATTTGTCACATATTTCATATAATAAACCAAAGTATAAGAGTCAACTCATCAATAAAGAAACATAAGATCTTGAATTTTTTTAGTGGATACATAAGATGGCTCCAACATATCAAAATGCATAAAATTAAATGACGTATTTAAAAAGTGAATAGTTTTATAAAAAATGTACTTTTGAAAATTTAGTCAGTTTATAACTATTACTATCAGAAATATAATTATTTTCTAGTTGACTTAAAAATTCTACAAACATATGTATAAATTCAACAAGACGCATAAAGAAGACCCAAATGAGAATACCATTGATAAAAATTAGACAACGAATAACTCATATGAAACAATAGGAAATCTACACAAGATGAAACAATATTTGATACTTTGAGCTTGTTCAAGTCTTCCTTCTGTATAATATATATATGATCACCTTTTTAGATTGTGGGTTCTATATATAATAGTTACTAAAAACAAAAATATTTGAGAGAGTATAATTACACAATTGGATAACATATGCTGGATTTATAGTTAGATTATAAATATGGTATGTATCTGAAATAGATAAACAAGATGTGCGAAGATACCCAATTCTCGCCAAAGATATCAAAGTAGCATCCACGATCATGACAGGATGAATATGTATTATAACTAAAAAAAGCAAAAAAGATCAATATCAAGAGATATTTGATGAGAAAAACTTGAATCATAGATCTATAGAGGAGTTAATTCTCAGAATTACTTGAAAAGACAAACCTTTATGAGAAGAAGGTGACATTATATGCATTTCAAAACAAGAAACTGTTTAAACAGCTCAAACATATATAGGTCTAAAGATGGTAAAATAACTATATAGTTGAGCGGAGATGAACCATACGTCCATTGACTGGTCGACGGGCTTGTAGTGGTCATTGCTGCTATTGTTGTTTGTCTTTAGTTAGAACTTTTAGACTATCAACATTCCAATGAACTTTATGTTTTCAATAAGAACATTTATCTCTAAAAATCCTATGATCTTTTGTATTTTGGTTGCTGTGAAGATAGTGTTGTTATGCAAAAAATAAATAGGGATTCATAGGCTTGTTCTACCCTTTATTACTCTTACAATTAAGTAAAATTCCTCTTCCTAAAAATTTATTAACAGATGAAACATAAGACAAGAGATGAGAGTCATGTATAGTTATCTCACATAATCCTTCAAAATAATTCTGAAAAGATATAAAAAACTATATCATACATAGTTTTCTCTATGAATGCCATTCAAAGTTTAGTAACTTTGCAAACTCACTGAGAGACAACTGGTCTAATATATTATACATGATAGAATAAATATCTTGGATACTTATATCGAATAAGAAAATATACCACTAGGGCGTCGTTACCCTTATTATATGAGGTAAAGATTCACCTTCATAGACACAAATTGATTTGAGGAAAACAAATCTCATTTTGGATAACGATACTATTTCTAAAGCAAAAACGTTGTCTTCGACAAGAATAAGATAAAAATCATATTGACTAAGGCAGAATAGTATCTTGGATGCTAATAAGGAAAACTGACATCTTCGAAGAGAATAAAGTAAACATTTATCTTGCTAAAAGATAAAGAATAATATTAGCTTAGGTGATAACAAGTTGAACAAGGTAAATAATTTCCTGTGATACAAACAAGACAAAATATCATCCTTAAAAAGAACAATATAAAACTTCATCTTCGTTAAATATAATCTATAATATCATCTTGTACGAGAATGAGATAAAACATTATCTTGGAAAAGAAAGATTAAGCAAATAAGTAAGGGTAAGGAAACAAAGACATATAAAAGTTAAAATTACGTGGATGAGGTAAAACAACATAAATAAACAGATTAATGACCGACATAAAAAAACTAGATAAGCAAGGTTAGAGAACATACCATAACCAGAAGGATAAACAAGCTTGAATACTTAGAGCTAGAAGAGATGACATAAACAAATAAACATGAAGGGAGAAGTCCACGTGGCTTAATGAATATTTAACAAGCTTTCAGGTGTTTATATTAGATTACTAATCTATCATAGGTGGTTAAAAGATAAACTTGTAATATATATATATATATATATATATATATATATATATATATATATATATATATATATATATATATATATATATAATGGAAATGCCACTTATATTGTAATACATCATTCCTATATTTTAGGATCCGTAAAACTATAAATAAGGATGTAACCTCTCAATAAAGTGACCGAATAATATTTCAGAGTGAGAATTAATAAGAGATTAAACTTTTTGTTTTCTCAATTTCGAGTTATTTATTCTTCACATATATTGATATTTTCTCTAACGAGGTAATCCCTCACTAAATTTGACACCATATATGGTAATTACTTTGTAAATTCCGTTTTTGAACCAATGATGATAACTCGCTCAAAAGTCTAAAGAGAAGTCTCTGAAGTTCAATCTATGTGTAGAACTCTAACAGTGGGACCATAAACATCCTAATTTTTTTTTCTCCAAATCATAAAAATGATGTCATAAGAGGTACTCATTCTGTTGTAATTCTTAATCTACTAGGAGTGTCATTATTGATTCAGGAAAAGTAGTTAATCCTATGATATTTCAACAACTTGAGCCAATTAATGAAGATATTTTTTGAATTTTATCTTTTATTTGTTAGAACCGTAAATGAACGAGTTATGATAAGAATAAACTAGATCTAACCTGTTGTAAAATAAAAAAGATAAAGAAGTACACAATTAGTTTGATAAAATGACGAAAATGTTACCACTAATAATCACAAAAGTAGCTTTAAAAATAACATGGATCAAGATGAACGTAGTACTAATAGTGTTATGATTCGAGCTAAAACAATGTTTTAAAGGGAATTCGATAAAATAATAATGATGAACGGTCAATTAATGAAGTAACATTGAAAGAAAAGGTTATTAAAGGAAAATATAAGCTGATACAGGTAGGTTAGAAGGTCTTAAAAAGATCTAAACTGGCACTTTGTACTTTGACCCAATATTAATTTTCTTTGAGGATCTTTGAAGGTGAGTTACCTAGAAAATTTTATCTGTATATGATGGGAAAATATGACGGGACTGGATATATTGAACATCATTTGGAACAATTTTGTTGTACTATACTTGGATTTAATCTAGATGACACTTTATTGTGTAAATATTTTTAATGAAATTTAGGAGAAATAATTTGGTATGGTCTGATAATCTCCCATTAGGGTTCGTTGATAGTTTTGAGGATTTATGGGGTTCATTCGGGAGTTAGTTTATGAAAAATAAAGCATTTAAGTGAGATATATACTGATAGAGTCAGATTTCTTTGATACTAACTTACTACATCATCCGAAGGGCAGTTCAGACATATTCAATACCATACCACACTGAACAGTACGATCAAGTGGATTGTGACTTAGCAGACGTCTGACCATTCCCTATCTTGGGCTTAGGGGTCCTTAAACTTGACCCAAATTCATATTCTGACCCGGAAGGCCCATGGGTCACAAATTTAGTATAAATACCCCAACAAACTTCAATTAAATATGAGTATTTTTTACTAGATATATTAAATACAAGCTCACACTACTCTTCTCTCACTACACTCTACTAAAACTTAATACAATCTACAAACTACCCAAAATACCATAAGGGCACAAATTATCCACACCAAATTGGCGACCACAGTGGGAGACCGCGGTGCCTGAATTCCAAATTCAAAACCAACGAAAGAATTAGTAATTCGGATGTCATCAAAGTAGATGGATCCCAATGTGCATGAAATTCCTCCTCCTCCGGATGTGGAAGAGGCAAGATAAATTAATGAGCACACTACCGTGTCTCATGTCGACCACAACATAGATGAAGGACAATTCATGCAAGAAGGACGTGACCAATAAAGGGTTCAAATTGAGGCCATGAGGGCTCAGAAATAGGCTGAGAAATGAATAAAGGAAAAGTCTGATGCGTCTGGACTCCGTCGTACGTATGGGCCTGCTGAAAATGAGCAGTCTACAAAGAATCGAGTTAGCTCTAAGAAAACACCTCGGTCTAAACATCATGTAAGTAGGACATCAGAGTCCTCAGATAGTTCTTTCGATGATCTGGACCTCGAATAATCACTCTCATCTAGCACTAATAAATACCGGGTGAAGAAGAAGTTTAGATTGACTAAAAAGAATTCGAGAAAAAGGGATAGAAGAGGCAGAATTAAGAAGTATCAAGGGAGAGTAAAGGGTTCGGCTGATCAACACATTAACCATATGTTTATTGACCCATTTTTTATATCAATTCGAACCAAGTATTTTTGCCAGACTTAATGAAGATTTAGTGTTTAGTCTTAGCCATAATTGGAGGCAATCGCCTTTGTCTTAAAAAATTCTGTCTGGACATCTTCCCCAAAGGTTTGATGGCTCTAAAATGGAAAAATACGATGGAAGTAAAGACTCAGACAACCATCTTGAGCAGTTTAATTTTTTATGATGAACTTTGATGATGATAAAAAGCTGCTTTGCCAGGATTTCTCATAAACCTTTAGAGGAAGTGCCCTCAAGTGGTACAATAGCATCCCCATGGATCTATAAAGAACTTTGATATGTTCTAGGTTGTTTTCCGAAGGAAATTCGTAGGAAGCAAAGACGTTAAATGGAATGAGGAGATAAGTAGGTTTGTTTATACAAAGAATGAGCTGGCTGACTGCTTTGAACAAGTGGCCATTGCATCTTTGAGACAAGGTCTGAATCCGGGCGACTTAGCCGATTTGGTGACTAGAAAAAAAAAACGATGATTTTAGGGGGCTATTAAACCAAGTTGGAAAACAAATCCTGATTGAAGAAACTAAAAAGACCAGAGTCCCTCATCTAGAAAGATCGGGTGCTTCCCTGCCAGCTCCACAACCAACAACCCAGTCCGGTTGTAAACCAAAGGAGTCCGTACAGGGATCTAACCGGCCCAATCAAAATCAGTCCAACCAAAACCAGCAAGGCAGAAATAAGAGGGGCCCATGGGTTCAACCTGAAAGGTTTGTTGAGCTAGGAGAATGTGTAGCAACAATTTATGATAAGACGAAAAATGAGGTTTATTTTAGGGCCCCAACCCCATTACAGTCTCCTGGAGAAAACCGAAGTACTCGCTATTAAAAATACCATAATGATGGGGGTAATGACACAAATGATTGTATAGCCCTAAAATAGGAAGTGCATAATCTCATCGAAAAGGGGAAATTGAGTGCCTTTGTTAAAAAGCAAGGGGGCAACAGACCAAGTACCAATGCGCCTCAAACACCTTCGTCAACTGCTCCAGGGACTCCCAGACAGGAAGATACTATGATGATTATTGAAATATTTGATATCGATAATGAATATCTTGATCTTGATCCAGATCGGAATCAAGTGGGGGTAATAGTGGATAAGTCTACTACTATTCCGATATAGTGTAGTTTTTTGAATCAACACATTCGAATTATTCAAGAAAAAGGGATGTCAACAGTTTGACTACCCAATTGGAAGAAAATATGTCTACACACCTTTACCAGAACCCCACTCCTTTCATAGTCTTTGATGAGGATGAATTGTGGGTAATGAAGATGCTGTGGTAATAGGAGCATCAATTGGGGGTAATGACGTCCGAAGGATCCTGATTGACACTGGTAGTTTGGCAAACGTATTGTTTTTAACTTTCTACAAACAAATGATGAATCCCTCGGCCATTCATCGATCAAACATAACTATTGTAGGATTTACTGATAGTTTGGTTGAGGTCATTGGTAAGTTTGAAGATGAAGTATTATTGGGCCTTTTAAAAAGTTGGTAAAAGTATTATTTGTGGTAGTTTATTGTCCCACATCGTATAACACCATATTTGGAAGGTCTTGGATCTCTAGGATGCATCTGTGGCATCAACAATCCATCAATGTCTAAAGTACGTTATAGGGGGATAAGTGGGTGTTGTCCGAAGCAGCCAGAAGGTGGCCATAGAAGGTTATGCTACTTCCCTTACTTCAAAGACATTGGAGGAAACCAAAGTTAACACAAAATAACAACTACTGGATCCTTCCACCCATCAGAATGAGATAGTAGATCCAATGGAGGCTCCTAGGGCTATAATAACTATTGAGGAAATTGAGATTCATTCCTTTGGTGAAGGCAAGAGTATCAGAATTTGAACTAAGTTACCATCGGATTTGAAAGAAAAACTATTATCTTTCTTATCTAACAATTTACATGTGTTTGCATGGAGCAATGATGATGTAAGTGGAGTTCCAGCCAAAGTGATATGCCACAAATTATTGGTCTGATCTGATGTTGGACCAGTAGTTCGGAGAAGAAGGACTTTTTCTAAAGAAAAGATGATGTGATAGTACAAGAAGTCGATCATTTAACGAAAATGGGTCATAAAAAAATCCCAATATTCTTTATGGACGACGAATCTCGTTTTGGTCAAGAAAAAAATGGAACATGACGTATGTGCATTGACGTCACCGATCTTAACAGAGTGTGTCCTAAAGATATTTTTTCCAGTACCCCGGATAGATCAGTTGGTGGATTCTACATCGGGAAACAAAATTTTTTCCTTTATGGATTCCTTTTCAGTATATAATCAGATACAAATGGATCTGAACGATCAGGATCATACGATATTCATCACTGATAGAGGGCTCCATTGCTACAAAGTGATGTCGTTTGGATTAAAAATGCTAGGGCCACCTATCAAAGGTTAGTCAATAAAGTATTTTCTAGTCAAATTGGCAGGAATGTGGAAGTATATATAGATGACATGATGGTGAAGAGCCTCGAGGAAGATGAACACATATTCGATCTTCAAGAAACATTTTCTAACTTAGAAGACATCAATTTGAAATTGAACACGGAAAAATGTATTTTTGGGGTCCGGTCCGCAAAGTTTTTGGGTTATGTTATAAGCGAAAAAGGGATTCAGTCTGATCCGGATCAGCTCAATGCTCTGTTGGATATGGATCCTCCTCAAAGCACTAAATAAGTTCAAAGACTAACTGGACGGTTGGCTGCGTTAAATAGGTTTATTTCAAGATCATCAGACAAGTGTGCTCAATTTTTTCAAGTGTTAAGGAATGCCAAAGACTTTAATTAGTCTCTGTAGTGTGATCAAGCTTTCCTTGAAATAAAAAAACATGTGTCTTCACGTAAGACGTTTTTTAAACTTGTTCACGGGGATAAACTTTATATGTACTTAGTTGTATCGGAGCATACAATAAGTGTTGTGTTAGTAAGAGAAGTGGATAATTATCCCTGTCCGGTGTATTACATAAGCAAGAGTCTATTGGAAGCATAAAAGAGGTATTTGAAGTTAGAAAAGTTAGCCTTAGCATTGGTATAGCAGCCATAAAAATGAGGCCTTACTTCCAAGTACATTCAATCGTTGTCCAAACGTCTTTTCCTTTGAAGAATGTTTAACAAAAAACTGATATATCAAGCAGAATGACCAAGTGGTCAGTTGAGCTGGGTGATTATGATATTGATTTTGCGTCTCGAACTGCAATCAAGGTATAAGCTATGGTTGATATCTTAGTAGAGTTTCATACTAAAAGGCCTTCTGAGCAAAGGCAAGAAAACTAGTCTAAGAAAGAATGGGTAATTTAAACAGACGACGGGTCTAGTACCATGGGATATGGGGCCGAAATTTGTTTAACTTCCCCTTATGGTGATACTATCTATCAAGCTATATGTTTTGGTTTCAGGGCCTCCAATAATGAGTCAGAATATGAAGCAGCCATAGCCGGTCTAAGGTTAGCTCTGATATGTGGGGCAAAGAGTATCCGATTGATGAGTGACTCTCAACAACTTACCAATCATGCTTGGGGACATTCTAAAGCTAAAAGAGAAAAATAGATAAAATATTTGCTGATACTAAGGGAAGTTGCTGCAAGCTTTAAAATTATCCAATACGAACATGTCCCTAGATCAGAGAATACTATAGTAGACTCATTAGCTACCATAGCCTATTCTGATGCCTACACATGGATTCTGATGCAAAAATGCCTCTGAATAGCCTCAAGCCAAGAAAATGAAGAAAATATGAGCAAATATATTGTTCAACCCAAAGATTGGAGGTCTGATATCTTTCAGTTAATCTCTGATGGAGTTTTACCTCCGGATAAAGCCCTAGTTAAAAAAGGTTAAGTATAAAGCTTATGGGTTCCTGGTATTAAGAGAAGTTATTTATAAGAAATCTTTCAACAGAACCCTCCTGCATTGCTTAGGATTTGAAGATTCCCAAAATATTTTATCCGAATGGCACGATGGAGAGGGCTTTACACATTGTGGATTTAAGGCATTAACAAGGAGGGTTTTGTTAGCAGGATACTATTGGCCTACAATAATGACAGATGCTAAAGATATGTTCAGAAGGTGTAATCCCTACCAAATGTATGGAAACGAAATCAATGTGCCAATAGTTCCTATGGAATAAATATCCAAACCAATACCTTTTTCCAGATGAGATTTGGACTTGGTTTGACCTCTTCCCATGGCATCCCGAGGATTCCGAACAATAATAGTGGCGATATATTACTTCTCTAAATGGATAGAATATACACCACTAAGTAGAACCACTTCAAAGGAAGTCATAAAATTTATCCTCTCCAATATTTGTTGTCGATTTGGAAATACCGAATGGTTTACTACGGACAATGGGCCACAGTTTGAAAATAAAGATATGAAGACATTTTACACTTCTAGAGGAAATCAACATTGTTTCTTTTATCCTTTCCATCCTCAGGCTAATGGGCAGGTTGAAGTTGCTAACCAAACCATTATAACAGGGTTGAAAGGAATCTAGAAGTAGCTGCAGGAAAATGGTCAACCTTTTTGCGACAAATATTGTGGGCCTACGTAACTACTCTGCGAACGGCAACCCAAGAGTTTACCTTTTCCTTTGTCTATGGGATGGATGCAATCACACCTATAGAAGCGAAACTATCATCCTTCAAAATACAAAATTATGCCAAACAAGCTAATGAAATGGCGGTAAGGAATCAATTGGATCTGATTGAAGAAAGAAGAATAAATGCACATTTAAGGGCTGCGCATTATCAAGGCTTAATGGGAAGCACATATGCGTCTAAAGTAAAAAAGAAGAGATTTTCAAATAGGAAATAAATTGTTAATAAAAAATTTCTTACACATTAAGGAAAAACAGTTCGGTGAGCTGGCTCCGAACTGGGAAGGGTTATACATCATAAGTGAGAGAATTAAGCAAGGGACGTATAGGCTTTTGGATAAAAAAGCAATCTGCTGAAGCACCCTTGAAGCATCAAACATCTCAGGTTGTACGTAGAATAAAATTATCTTGTAAATATTTACTTTGTCATATTTTAATGAAAATATTTGGGGGCATACTCCTTCCTATCCTAGTGGCGCGGGAAGGTTTTAATGAGGTGCCTGGTTTTAAATAAGTAAATGATTTATGCCTTGTTTCAAGGATTATATTGAGCACGAAGTTATCAGACTTATTCAACACCTTCCATCATTCAACTGAAATATCTTTAAAGTGATAGGATTTATTCAATACTCTTTATCCTTCAAATGAAATATCTTTGAAGTGATTGAATTTATTAAACACCGGGACTATTAAACACTTCATGGATTTATTAAACACCTTCTTTATTCAAATAAAAGGTCGTTGAAGTGATCAAATTTAATAAACACTTTTGTTTTGTCAAGAAATCTGATTAATTAAACCATGATTAAACACATTGGAAGAATTAAATAATGGTTAAATATTAAGCATAAAAAAGGGATATGTACAAAGGGAATGTTTTTTAAACACTGATCGAAAGAAGTCCAATCTACCATTAAACAAAATGCGTTGGCCATCCAAGGACTTTAGTTTTAAATCAATGCAGAAGGCCTTGGCCATCTAAGGATTTTAGTTTTAAATATGAAAAACAAACACAATAACCTTAGGGCTCATTCCCTTTAGTTTTAAATATGAAAAGCAAACACAATCTCCTCGTATGGTACATATTTCCATAGAGGCCCAAGGTTTTTCTTTGGAAAGGTTTCATGAAATATCAGAACCATATCCGATTTAATGCCTTCATCCCTTTTCTCCAAAGAATCCACCACACCGACGGCTTACTCTCTACTACTGTAGCTATCTCCTGGGTTTTTTTCCTTATTAAGGAAGCATTTTCATCTTCTTCCTATTTGAGAAGCTTCTTTAACCTAGCTTTCTCTTCGGATAAAGTACTAATAATGTTGGCATTGGTAAATTGTTGTTCCTTTAACAATTTGATCTCAAAGGAGGTGGCAGTTTCTTGTCCGGAGTACTTAGTCCTGATATGTTTATGGGTAGCCTTGGCTTGAGTTAGTTCAGAGCTCAGTTCGTCTTTCTCTTTAAGTAAAGTTTCCACTTTCTGCTTTTCAGAAGAAAGAGAACTCTTCAAGTTCTGATTGTTCGTGGTGAGAGAAATTATGTCATTTGTTTGATCCCTAACTTGCCTCTCTCGATCAACTACCGGTCTGATATAGCCCAAGATGGCATGACTCAAAGTATCATGCTCACTTGATACCTCGTATGAATAACCATATAAGTTACAACATTGGCTATGGTGGTTTAAGGAAAGATCTGTTCGAAGGCATCTTTATCAAGGTCACTAAAGTACATGTTACGAAATTCATCCAGGTTAATCTCTCTTTCGGTAGCTGACTTTTCGGTTGTTGGGAATATTAGATAAGGATGGTTAGGTGGAACCTCTTTTTATGGAGGAATGTTAGTGGGGATGGGAGGAGGAAATTCCGAAGGATGAAGTATTATCTAAGTCCTAAAGCTACTTTTATTTTTTCCTTCCAGCTCTTTGGTCATTGCCTTATTTGCGCCTCTTGTGACTTTTCTTCTTAATTTCGGCTGGATGATTCGACCCACCAGTTTCCCCTACTGTGGCTGCAACTGCCTCTAACAAGACGACATTGATTTCTTCTGGATTCTTCGAACCGATGCTTTTGGATATTTGTTGAGATGAGTCAACTTCATTTTTCTTCTTCTTCTTCTTGATTTTGTCCAGGTGACTAAGGGCTTTGTTCAGGGCTGGCAAGTGAATTTTTCCATCCTTAGCCTCAGTCTTATTTAAAATGACATCCAAAAGAGGAGGAGTGGTCAGTTGCTCCCAAAAAGGTGATATTCCATAAGCGAGCCCTCAACATTTTTCCAGAGGTAAAAAAATTGTGGAAAGCGAGTCTCCAGTTATTTTTTGCTATTCATTCAACCTAGTAAATGTAGCTTTTCCTGCCTCCAAGTGCTCTGAAAACAAATTTTGAAAATCTTACAAGAAGACACAACAATCAGTTTGGAATATCGACATAAAATGTGAAGGTTAATGAAAACCCGAACGAAGATTACCTAAACTTTTCCAGCGACTAGTCACGTGACATGGATTGTTCGTAGAGTTTATCTTTCTTCCATTCTCCCACGCTCCACCGATGAAGAGAAATTGAGTCATCCATGGCTTCTCAGACTCCAACAGGCCATTCACCACCTTGTAGTTATTTTCCATATTGTAATGATAGAAAGGGATGTGGTGGTTCTTCCATAGACCGGCCACAACAGTAAAATGCTCCATGAGCAGGGGAATTTTTGACAGCCTAGATACCATAATACTAGCCAGCAAAGTATACCAAGCGTTCGGACTCAACTGACTTGGGCACAATTTTAACAGGTGAATATACCTAACTATTTCTGGATCCAAAGGGAACCAAATGACCCAGTTGAGCACTTCGGTGTACACCACCGACTCATTGGTCTTTCAGTCCATGAGAGTTTTCAGAGTAATTAGGATTCCTACCTTAACGGACTCCGGAAAACCCCATTATTTTCTTATCCGACCCATATCGGCAGTGTGGGTATACACATAAGAAATTTTGTGAAGAGTTATTAGGTACTTCACACTAACCTTATGAAATTTGGGGCCCGTTTCCCATCCAGGCACTCCGGAAGCGACTCATTGTTGGACAACCATACTTTTCCTCTGTTTATCCGATCTGATGCAGTTTCTTCCATTTGTGTTGACGTCTTGAAAGGGGTATCTTCCCCACTATACTCCATAACTTCCTCCACTATGTTCGACTGTTGTTCGGAAAATTTAGGATCTAGGCTTCATTTTCTCCGAACTGGTATGTTTTAAGGGTGGAGGAGTGATTTTGGGCTTTGAAAGGTGTGTTACCCTTTGAGGGGTGACATTTTCAGCGTCCGATCCCATAGCAAGAAAATGTGAAGGTTTCACAACAATAGAAACTGCTTTATCCTTAGGTAATGGTTTTTGGAATTGTTGAACCGAAGAATTAAATTCTAAAGAAGATAAAATTGGGATAAAAGATGGGTTTCATATTACCGATGTTCTTGATGATGATGAACTCTTGTCTCTAGTTGGCCTTGTTTGGCTGATCTCTCCACCAGGAGATGCAGGGAGTCCGGTTGTGATTCTTGCATCTTTTTTTTTCCAAATCGGATACGTTTAACCAACCTCCTTTGACCAAAGCATTCCTAGCTGTGAACATATAAATTACCCATATTCAATTTCAAGTTATGAAATCAAACTTTCTCTCTCTAGAAATTTTCTTCTAGTTTTAGAGAGATAAAATAGTAGATATGGTTTATATAGAGGTGAGAGGCACGAGGGTTAAACATAGGGGAGATAAATCAATCAAAAGTAATGATTAAGGGCTATGAGGCATGGGGGTACACCCTAATTAATTTTTGAAAAGCAGGTACAAGTACCTCGAAAAAAACGGATGAAAGATCGACCAAAGTGTGACACATGTCATATTTCAAAAAATTTACTTTTGGAATTTCCAACTGCAAATGAAGCCTTTTCAGATCCGGTTAGGATTCACTTCGAATAAATCTGATCAGAATTCACTTCAGATACTAACCAAGTTTTTTCTATACGAGTTAGCTTTCCAAAGTATCTTTACAAGACGTAAAGCGGCTACCGATACAGTCTGATTTCTTTGATACTGACTTACTACATCATCTGAAGGGCAGTTCGAACATATTCGATACTATACCACACAAACAGTACGATCAAGTAGATTGTGACTCAACAGGCTGCTGACCATTCCCGATCTTGGGCTTAGGGGTCCTTAAACTTGACCTGAATCCATAGTCCGATCCAGAAGGCCCATAGGTAAAACAATTAGTATAAATAGCCCAACCAACTTCATTTAAGAATGATAACTTTTGGCTAAAGATATTAAATACAAGCTTACACAATTCTTCTCTCACTACTCTCTACTAAAACTTAATCCAATCTACAAACAACCCAAAACACCCTCAGGCCATAACTTATCCACACCATATACTACATCATGATTTTGTTTTAAAAGAAATGTGAATCATTTATAAATTATATGCGAACATTTGTTCAAGAGATCAAAAGGTTGTAAGGAGGGTGTAGATTTGGCAATATTCAAGACAGAACATCGTATTGAGAGAATATTGCTCGAAGATTTAAATAAATTACCAGTTTACATGATGGGAGACTTATTGATACGTTCATAGATGTTTATCAACGTTAAGGAAAAAAGGTATAACAATGCAATCATAGTTGTTATAGTAAATATACGTCATCTTTTTTACAAGAAACGAGGCGATGGATGAAGAATTTCAAACTTAATCAAAACACCAGTTAACCGACATAATGTTGTACCATTTATGGAGAGAATATATTAGCTAGGAAATCACAATCATAAAAAAATAAAATAAAAAGGATTTAAAAAATCATCTTATTGATGAGTTGTTATATTTACACAAAATCCCAAGATTAGTACTAATGATGATTTGAGAGACGTATCTACACCATATGAAGATGCTTTACTTGTTATTGTATAAATAGCCAGAGTTATTATCAAAAGGGTTATGATGATACAAAAAGGTCAACTAACAGGTTATATAAGAGACTTTATAATAAAATACTTAGTGTTTTTGCATATAAGAAAACTAGTCAAAATTTAGTAAGTTTCCATATATGGTCAACCAATTACATTAGAGAACTGTAGTTATTAGTAGTTGTTGGGCATAACGTAACAAATAAGTTCTTATACAATTTTGGGCTGTTCTTGGTTGCATAAAATAGAGAATGTGGAGTCATTGTATCATCAATGTGTTCAATTTTTGATAGGAGGTGAAATTAGAGTCAGAAGAAGTAGTCAAAGGACAATCATATAATTTATTCCATATCTATTTTTACTTACTAAAGTAATTTTATAGAAATCAGAGAATACATCAAGAGATACAAAAATGTTACAAAATGGTGGAACCTTGATAGAAGTAAAATGATATATAAATGATCCTTATGCATAACTAAGTTTCACTAACCCAATGCATAAAACTATGCTATTGGTTTTGGATAATGATAAAATGGTGAAAATTGGTAGTCATTTAGATCATGAATTTCAAAATAAAATCAATAGATGTTTGAAGTTTAATATTCATATTTTTGCGTGAAGTATATATTATGTTACTGTCGTTAACAAGTCAATTATTTATCACGAGTTAGTTATTAATAAAAGGTCAAGGTCGCTACATCTAGAAAAAAAGTGTTTAGTATAAAAAGTTGAAGCCATTGTTAACAATATAGAAATATTGCTTAAGGTGAGACAAATTTGAGAGTTTAAATATCGGATGCGGGTTGCAAATCCAGTACTAGTAAAAACAATAGACAATGGAAGATGTGTGTTGATTTTATTGATTTGAATCACGCTTGTCCAAAAATTTCTTTTTAATTACCTCGTATTTATCAATGTGTAGATGTTACAATAAGGCATGGATTTTTATAATTTATGGATAAGTAATTAGCATATAATTAGATCAAGATGCATCTAAGTGATTAAGTAAGTATAATTTTTCTAAGAAAACAAAGCTTATATTGTTACGAAGTAATACCGTTTGGGTTGAAAAGTTTTGGTGCTACTTACCAATGACTTGTGAAACATATTTTTACTAAGCATTTGGGAAACCTATATTGATTGTATGATAATAAACTGATAAAGCAAGTGATCATGTGTTATCTTAGACTTTTGATAACCATCAGAAATACAATTTAAAGTTGAACATTTTGAAGTGTTCCTTTATAGCACAATAGGAAAATATTTTGAGTTTTGTAATAAATAAGAAAGGAATTGAGACATTAGTCGGCTGAAAACTTTAGTGGAAATGTCTTCATCAAAGTCTATCAAACAAGTTAAAACATTAATGGGCCCTTTAAAAGTTTTGTCAAGATTTATTTCTCAAGCATCATATATAAATTATTTATTTTTTAATATTTTTTAAAAACCAAAAGAATTTAGTTAGGATGATATTTGTGAAAACAATTTGACGATTTAAAAAGTATCTTACTTCATCCAATTTTTTTCTACACAGACATGCCTTCATTTTTGTATTTGGAAGTTTCAAGTTTTATTATTATTTAATACGATGTTTTCTCCTATCCGAATAGTATTGGCCTACTATAGCCATTGATGCAAATTGTTAGATATTTTAGTGTAATCGGATCGATCAGTCGACCAATTTAATCATGATACATTATCAAACAAGTCGTAGAGTGCGGAGTGCATGCTTGTTAGATTATATCATGATTAACGAGGTCAATGGGCAGAATTTCGAAATTAGAAATTTGAACGTTTTATTCAAATTTCAAATTTTTAGCCGTTTGATTACAAATCCGTTTTAAAGACCTTAACTACCCTAACTGCCAAACTGATCCAAATTGGTTGAATTGATTAAAGATGGATTCTCTTGAAAGATGAGATTGTATCAATTCATAATCTCTGTTCAAATAGAATATAACTGATTTTATCCAATTGAAATTTTTGGAGAACCCCAAAAATATTTCAATAAGATATTGTTTACAAGATTTCAAAGATTATCCAGAATTAAAACACTGTTTTCTACAAATTATTGAAATATTCTGGTCTTGCTGATTAAGATAGAGATGATGAACTTAGGAGAAGGAGATGCCAAGAAAATTCCCTAAACTTGACAAGTTCGAAGGATATGATTTCAGACGCTAGTAGAAAAAGATGCATTTTTTTACTACCCTGAAGGTTGTGTATGTCCTGAGCACCCCCTGTCCCGAGATCAGGGAGAATGAAATGTTGAAACAAACAAGGAGGCGCAACAAGTGGGAGAATGATGACTACATTTGTCGCGACCACATATTAGATGGTATGTCTGATACTTTGTTTGATGTATACCAAAGTGTCGAATCTGCAAAAGAGTTATGGGATTCTATTGAATCAAAATATAGGGGAGAAGATGGTTCTAGTAGGAAGTTCATGGTTAGTAATTTCATAAATTACAAAATGGTTGACTCTAACTTGTAATGGAACAATATAATGGACTACTAAGAATTCTAGGTTAATTCATTCAACACAATATGAAAATGGACGAATGTATTTTGGTATCTTCTGTTATTGACAAATTGCCTCCTTCATGGAAGGATTTTAAACACACATTGAAACAAACCAAAGAAGAAATGACTTTAGTCGAACTTGGTAGTCATTTTAAGATTGAAGAGTCTCTAAGGGCTCAAGATGAAATAAGTAATCCTAAGGGTAAAAACCAAGTGGGAAACAAATATGTAAATATGGCTAAAAGAAGTAGATTCTTTAATAATGAAAATACAAATAAGGGGAATAAACGAAAGTTTAAAGGCAACAATAAAAACAAAAAAATATTCAGCAAAAAGCCTAAAATGAAATGCTGGAAATGTGGCAAACCTGGTCACTTTATGAGGGATTGTCAAGTTGCAAAATGCAAAAAAAAAATGCTGGTCCAAGTGGGAACAATGCTAGTTCAAGTGGATTTAAGGATCATGAAAAGGAACAATGTCAGAATTTAATTCAGAATTTTAATTTTGGTCAGAATTATATATCTCTAATATCTGAGGCATTTTATGTGCATGATGACGATGTTGTTTAGTGGATTTATTCAGGAGCAACAAGTCATGTGGTGGCGACTGGTTTTGAAACACAGTCGTCGGCTGTAGAAATCAAGAGGAAGAAGACAAAAAGAACCGTTGGATAGTTCTAACCCTAGGTTAGATTAAGGGAGACTTTAAAGAAAATCAAAATTGTATTCAAAAAAGTCTGAGGCAAAACTAGGGTTTGAGAGCCTTTTATAGAAGTGCTCGAAACCCTAGCCTAAAATTACAGCTTTTTTTCCTATGCAATAAAATAAAGCCGAGTCCAATTTCAAAGCGATTGGAGCTGGTTAAGTATTTTAATAAAATCTAAATAAAATAGGAAAATGCAGAAAAGTTACTAAAACAGCAAAACGAGGGTTTAAACGACTAAATTTAGGGTCTGGACTTCATCACTTTGTGATGCTTTCGACAATTGTTGGGCTTCTCGACGCGTTCGATTTGAGTGGTCGCATCGCCTAATTCTGATATTTGGGCCCCAAATAAAGCCTGTTTCCGTTTGTCCAAAAGGGCCATATAGTCATGGGCTTGTGCAACTACATCATCCTCCCCTTCTTCGGAAGAATTCGCCCACGAATTCTCAGCTTCATCATCCTCAGCAGCAGCGGTAAATGGCACCAGGTGCTTCACGTTGAAAACGTTATGGGTCTTCATGTGGCTTGGTAGTTTCAACCTGTATGCATTGGGATTAATCTTTTCAATGATTTCAAACGGACCCACCTTCCTTGCAGCCAACTTGTTGTACTCGTGTGCAGGATAGCGATCCCTGGTCAAAACAGCCCATACAAAGTCTCCCACTGCAAACTCCACCAGGCGGCGCTTCTTATCTGCGGCAATCTTGTACTTCTGTGTTGTTTCCTCCAAGTGTTTGCGGGTGTTCGCATGGATCTCCCATAGATCAGCAATGGCGTTCTCGACCTTAGCTGGGACCTTATCAAGCGTTGGGAAAGCTAAGTCCATAGGACCCCGTGGGTTATAACCATAGACTACCATGAAGGGACTATACCCAGTACTGCGCTTGTGGTGCCTGTTGTAGGCGAACTCAACATGATAAAGACGAGAATCCCATGTTTTCAAGTTCCCAGAGACCTCTGTGCGTAACATGTTGCCTAACGTTCGATTAGTTACCTCGGTTTGGCCATCTGTCTGCGGGTGATATGCGCTGCTAAAACTCAGCTTCGTGTTTGTGAGGCGCCACAAACTCCTCCAAAAATGCCCCACAAACCGTGCATCGCGATCAGAAACGATATTCAAGGGTAGACCATGTAAGCGGTAGACCTCACGAAAGTATAAATTAGCAACATTCACAGCATCTGTGGTTTTCTTGCAGGCAATGAAGTGGGCCATCTTAGAAAACCTGTCAACCACTACAAAAATAGAATCGTTACCTCTCTGTGTTCTTGGCAGCCCAGAGATGAAATCCATGCTGACGCTTCGCCATGGTCCTTCCGGTATCGGGAGTGGTAGGTATAGACCTGCGTTGGAGGATGTACCTTTTGCCATCTGGCAAACCCGACAACCAGCTACAAAACGGAGAACATCTCGCCTCAAATGCGGCCAGAAGAATTGACTGGATACAGAGTGAAGGGTTTGATCTCTACCCCCATGCCCCTCGTTATGTCTCTCCTGTACAATCAGTAATCTCAAACTGCCCTCAGGAACACAAAGTAAATTACCTTTGAAGAGGTAACCGTTGCTCACTGCAAAATCTTTTCTCAAACTTGCGCTGACGTCCTCTATAATATGACCAAAATATGGATCGATAGCTAGTAGATCCTTCATCATCTCGAATCCCAAAACTTCTCCTTCCATACGAATCATCATGCTGCGTCGGCTCAATGCGTCAGCTACGCGGTTAACTGTCCCCGAAGCATGCTTAATGGAAAAGGTAAATTGTTGCGTAAATGCTGCCCAACGTGCATGGCGGGAAGAGAGTTTCTCCTGACTCTGCAGATGTTTTAAGGCATCATGATCGGTTTACAGGACAAAGTCATTGTAGGCCAAGTAGGAACTCCAGTGCTTCAAAGCTCGTACAACTGCATAGAACTCCTTGTCATAGGTGCTGTAGTTAAGTTTAGCTCCACTTAACTTTTCGCTGAAGTATGCTACAGGACGACCTTGTTGGCTGAGTACAGCGCCAATGCCCAATCCGGACGCATCACAATGCAGTTCAAATCCTGTAGAAAAGTCAGGTAAAACCAGAATCGGTGCAGTGGTCAGTCTTACCTTGATTATCTCAAACGCTTTAGCTGCTTCAGGGGTCCAGCAGAATGTCTTGCCCTTCATACACTCTGTAATGGGAGCCATAACAGTGCTGAAGTTATGTATGAACCGTCTGTAAAAAGAGACCAATCCGTGAAAAGAGCGGACTTCAGTGATGGAAGTAGGAATATGCCAGTCTCGCACGACTTCTACTTTCGACTGATCCACTGAAAGCCCATCTTTTGACACAATATACCCTAGGGAGACGACCGAATCTGTCATAAAACAACACTTATCGAGTCCTCCATAAAACTTCTCTCGCCTCAAAACAACCAACACCTCGCGTAAGTGCTGGAGATGCAGCTCTTCCGTGGTACTATAAATAAGAATGTCATCAAAGTACACAACAAGAAATTTTCCGATGAATGGGCGAAATACCTGGTTCATAACCCGCATGAACGTGCTAGGAGCGTTAGAAAGACCGAATGGCATTACCATCCATTCAAACAGACCTTCTCGGGTCTTGAAGGCTGTTTTCCACTCATCCCCCATACGAATACGAATCTGGTGGTATCCGCTCTTCAAATCCAGCTTCGTAAACACAGTAGCACCATTCAATTGATCCAGTAAATCATCAAGGCGAGGAATAGGAAACCGATACCTGACTGTAATTTTGTTGATAGCCCGGCTATCCACACACATTCTCATTGAGCCATCCTTCTTTGGTGTTAATAGTGCAGGAACCGCACAAGGACTAAGACTCTCCCGGATGTGGCCTTTCGTTAACAGTTCCTCCACCTGTCTGCGGAGCTCTTCATGCTCTTTTGGGCTCATCCGATAATGCGGTCAGTTTGGTAGACTAGCACCCGGTACAAGGTCAATCTGGTGTTGGATATCTCTCAATGGAGGAAGACCTGTAGGTAAAGTATCGGGAAAGACAACAGAGAATTCTGCTAAAAGCGGCCAAACTCGCTCAAGTATACCAGCAAATGGATCAGTACTAAATTCTTTAACCATCAAAAGATAGACAATCCCTGTTTCATGAGCATTTTCTATAAACGCCTTTTGAGCTAGAAAGTTCTTACCCGACTCCTTTGATACTGCAAGGGCAGGTTTTGGAGAAACCTCTCTAGTTGGTGTTAATATGAACCTGACATTATTCCATATAAAACTGTAGCGGTTCCTCCTACCATCATATGTGACACTTCTGTCATATTGCCAGGGTCGGCCTAGCAACAAGTGACACGCATCCATCCCAATGACATCACACCAAGCTTTATCCCTATAGTTACCAACAGAGAAAGATACCAGACATCTTCAAGAGATACTTACCTCACTACCTTTCTTTAACCAAGCAAGCTTGTAGGGGTTGGGGTGGTCTTCTGTTTTCAGGGCCAGTTTCTGGACAACTTCTTCAGAGATAACATTTTCGCAGCTCCCTGAATCAATAACGAATTTGCATACCTTTCCCCCAATAGTGCAAGTCGATTGGAAAATATTGTTCTGTAGCCAATCATCCCCATCACTTTTGGCTTTCGGCGTCAAGCAGATACGCCTTAGAACCAAAGCCTGACCAATATCTCCTCCTGTAACCTGGTCCTCTAGAACCTCATCAACAACATCCTCTGGTTCTTCATCAAACCGCGGCTCGCCCTCCAGGGAAAAATCAGCAGTGTCAGCGAACAGACCCCTCGGGTGTTGTGGTTGTTGTCGTAATCTGGGACACTGTAAAGCAACGTGCCCTAGTTCATGACAATGGTAGCACCGGACCTGTGAGGAAGTAACTGTGCGACTAGGGTCCTGCAAATTAGCACCTGTGCGCATAGGAGAAGCAGTTGGCACTCCTGGGTTAGGGCTTGGAACCGTCCTTTTGGGGAATGGCAATGGATTTGGTCTGGCAGTGTCTCCTCCATAAGGCCTTCGTGAAAGGGCTTTCTCCAGATGCAGTGCGCGCTGATGTGCTTCAGACACATTCACAGGGTCGAACATATTCAGCTGGTCCTGAAACTGTTGTCGCATCCCCCCTATATAGCGAGAGACTAGCTGATCTGCTGAATCAGTAATATATACACGGTTTTGTAGCGTGAAAAAATCGTTAGTGTACTCGTCAACAGTCTTTGACCCTTGTTTAAGGTTTTGGAACTGCTGATACATTATGCGGTTATAGTTGTAAGGCAAAAACGCAGCCCTCATGTGCTTCACAAACTTAGCCCAAGTTGTTATTTTTGTCTTACCGTGCCTTGATC
Source organism: Limnanthes douglasii subsp. nivea (assembly GCA_036936605.1). Classification (NCBI taxonomy): domain Eukaryota; kingdom Viridiplantae; phylum Streptophyta; class Magnoliopsida; order Brassicales; family Limnanthaceae; genus Limnanthes; species Limnanthes douglasii. The sequence continues at coordinate 70,827,322 of JAUPFV010000004.1, forward strand.
TGGTCTGCTTGAGCTGTTGCCACCAGGATGCAGCTCGGCCTCGGAACTTAGTTGCAGCCAACTGTACCCGCTTTGCATCCGGAACCTCCTTGAAATCAAGAACTTCTTCAACTGAGGCGATCCAATCTAAAAACTCCTCCGGTGCAAGACCCCCTTGGAACTCTGGGATCTCCAATCTGAATCCAGATTCCCACCGGTTGTTGGCGTTCAGATCAGAATCTCTCGGTGGCGGCTGCTCAAAGACTTGGTCACGGCAGTCTTGTGGTGAGTATTGACCCCTAACTTGTTCTCGCCGAGGAGCAAACGGATTCTGCTCGCGGCCGATCTCTCTCTCAGATCCCGACGGCTGGTTGCTCGAACCTGGAGCTCGAAAGCCGTTGGTTTGGTTGTTCAACAGCCTGTGTAGTGCTTCTTGTACGTCTCTCAACTGATTTCCCAACGAGTGCATCTGTTCACCAACCTGGGATTGGAATTGACCGAATTCATCATGGTCGATCGATTCAGTGATCAGAATAGTGGACTTCCCCCGAAAAGATCGCTTTGGCGGCATACCGTCGTTACCCACGTCGTAGGAACTCTGAATCTGATACCAATATGGTGGCGACTGGTTTTGAAACACAGTCGTCGGCTGTAGAAATCAAGAGGAAGAAGACAAAAAGAACCTTTGGATAGTTCTAACCCTAGGTTAGATTAAGGGAGACTTTAAAGAAAATCAAAATTGTATTCAAAAAAGTCTGAGGCAAAACTAGGGTTTGAGAGCCTTTTATAGAAGTGCTCGAAACCCTAGCCTAAAATTACAGCTTTTTTTCCTATGCAATAAAATAAAGCCCAGTCCAATTTCAAAGCGATTGGAGCTGGTTAAGTATTTTAATAAAATCTAAATAAAATAGGAAAATGCAGAAAAGTTACTAAAACAGCAAAACGAGGGTTTAAACGACTAAATTTAGGGTCTTGACTTCATCACTTTGTGATGCTTTCGAAAATTGTTGGGCTTCTCGACGCGTTCGATTTGAGTGGTCGCATCGCCTAATTCTGATATTTGGGCCCCAAATAAAGCCTGTTTCCGTTTGTCCAAAAGGGCCATATAGTCATGGGCTTGTGCAACTACATCATCATGTATGTAAGGATCTTCGATGGTTCAGTAACTTTCAACGGATTGAAGATGGATCTTCACTTAAGATGGGAAATGTTGCAACCGAACCAATTAAAGGACTATGAAATGTTAAATTAGTATTTACTTCTAGGAAAATACATATTATTAAACAATGTATTGTATGTTCCTGGGATTCGAAAGAATCTTTTGTCTGGCGTTGTTTTAAATAATTATGGTTTCAGACAAGTTTACGAAAGTGGCAAATATGTATTGTCAAAAATGGTTTATTTATGGGATTCAGATATTTGTGTAATGGTATGTTTATGTTAAATATTATTGTTGTATTCCAAAATGATTCTGTCTGTATGACTTCTACTAGTATGTGTCGAAATTTGAATATAACAGAATTATGGTATGCTAGATTAGGACATGTTCATTATGAAAGAATAAAAAACATGTCGAAAATGAGCCTTATTCCTCTTGTTGATGTAAACAATAAAAAATATAAAACTTGCATGTTAACTAAGATAACTAGCAAACCTTTCAATAATGTTAACCAAGTTTCCAAAATATTGGAACTAGTACATAGTGAATTATGTGATTTTCATGCTACACCTTCGTTAGGTAATAAAAAAATGTTATTACTTTTATTGTTGATGCATCTAGATATTGCTACATTTATTTGTTTCACGCTAAAAATGAAGCTCTTGATAAGTTTAAAATATATAAGGAAGAAGTAGAACTACATAAGCATGATTTGATTAAAAAATTAAGTACATATGATACTATATATTTTCAGGCTACGAGTATAATTCATCAAACCACATTTCTTTATACACCACAACAAAATGGTACAACTGAGAGGAAGAATAGGACTTTGAAAGAAATAGTCAATTCCATGTTATCCTATTCGGGTTTGAGTGAAGAATTCTAAGGTAAGGCTATGTTAATAGCCTCCTATTTATTGAATAGTATTCCTACTAAAAGGAATAAGATGACCTCATATGAGCTTTGGTTTAAGAAGCCTCCAACACTGAATTATCTGAGAGTTTGGGGTTGTAGAGCAATTGTAAGACTCACTGAACCCAAAAGGAAAAATTTGGGTGAAAGAGGTATAAATTGTATCTTCATTGGGTATGCTGAGCATTCCATTGTATGTAGGTTCTATGTGTTAGGATCCAATGACTATGTGTCAGTGAACACAGTTATCGAGTCAAGAAATGCAATATTTGATGAAGAGAGATTTACTTCTATACATAGACCTAGAGATTTGATTCAAAACTCTTTGAATATGAACTCAAGTGAAATTGAAAATATATCAAGTGGTATCAATTGTGTACCTGAACCTTCTGAACAAAGGAGAAGTACTAGAGCCAAAAACGTTAAGTCGTTCGGATCTGATTTTCAACTTTATTTAGTTGAAGGGTCAAGAGATAATATTGACTATCAATATCAATATTATTTTGCTATTGAAGATGATCCAAAGACTTTTAGTGATGCTATGACATCAAGGGATGCTGCATTCTGGAAAGAATCTATCCAAGATGAGATAGAGTCTATCATGCATAATAATACATGACCATTGGATGATTTACCTCTTGGGTGCAAATCATTGGGAAATAGATGGATCTTTAAACGGAAAATGAAAGTAGATGGTACCATTGAAAGTTATAAAGCTAGATTGGTTATCCAGGGATTTAGACAAAGAGAATGAATTGACTTCTTTGATACTTATGCTCCGGTTGTTAGGATTTCCACCATTAGATTGTTGATTGCACTTGCATCTGTATACAATCTTGTAATTCATCAAATGGATGTTAAAACTGCATTCTTGAATGGTGATTTGGATGAGGAGATTTATATGAAACAACCGGAAGAGTTTGTCATGTCTGGTTGTGAAAACAAGGTATGGAAGTTGAAAAAATCTTTGTATGGTTTGAAACAAGCACCAAAAGATTGGCATAATTTTTTTGATAATGTGATATTGTGAAGGTTGAAGATTATCTTCTTAATAGTTTTTTTGGAAAATTGCATATGCAAGTGCAAGAGGAAAGAACTACCTATTTGAGCATGAAGTTTAGCCACTTCAAGAAGCTAGGACTTGGCTTTGATATACTTAAGAAGGATAAGGACACAAGGCTAGTAAAAATAGTGTCAATTAAGAACAAGTGAGTATGTAAGTTTATGACTATATTATTTTCATGTATTTATTGTGAATAGTAAATGTTCAATCCTTAATGATACCTTGATATTCGAATATTTAGAATGTGTAATATACTAATGTGCAATTCAGTCGTTACAATATTTTATTTAGGCATAAATTTGTTAATTGTTGTGATTGTGTTTAGTAGAAAATGAATTATACTAAAATGGGCGAAGATTGTTAGATATTTGAGTGTAATTGGATCGATTAGTCGACCAATTTAATCATGATACATTATCAAACAAGTCATAGAGTGCGGAGTGCACGCTTGTTAGATTATATTATGATTAACAGGGTCAAGGGGCAGAATTTCGAAATCGGAAATTTGAACGTTTTATTCAAATTTCAAATTTTCATCCGTTTGACTACAAATCCCGTGTAAAGATCTTAACTACCCTAACTACCAAACTGATCCAAATTGGTCGAATTGATTAAAGATGGGTTCTGTTGAAATATGACATTACATCAATTCATACTCTCTGTTCACATAGAATATCTCTGATTTTATCCAATTGAAATTTTTGGAGAACTCCAAAAATATTTCAATAAGAAATTGTTTACAAGACTTCAAAGATTATCTGGAATCAAAACACTGTTTTCCAACAAAATAGATTGTTTAAAACTGTAGTTTTTGTCAGTGTTTTGCTAACACAAGTCATCTGCCTAGTAAAGCTATGAGGAAATGATTTAATAGGTCCTTACCAATGATGACAAAAAAGAGAAAACCTTAATAGTTTCCATTAATTATTTTACCAAGTGGGTGGAAGTAAAACCGCTAACAAAGATTAGATCTCAAGAAGTTTGTGAGTTTCTACAATCTAACACTTTAAGTCGTTATAGGAAAATGATAATACTGATGTGTAATGATGTTTTTTAATTCCAAAATAACACAGTGTCAACTTTTTCTATGAAGTATGAAAGAAATCAACATTTTTCTATTTTATATTATCCAAATCTAATGGAGAAGTAGAAGTAACTAACAAAATCACTCTCAACGATATTAAAATGAAACTTGAGTTTGCTAAAAAGAAGTGGCCTGATTTATTGTAGACGTATATAACTACTCATGTGATGCATCCACATGTGGGACATTGTTAGGCGATGGCAAAATGTTAGACTTATTTACTTCAAGAGGTGCTCGAGTATTATCATCGTCTACAAGTTTCATTGATTAGTGAAATAAATGTCATGTCGCGTCTAATTTGATGTTTGGTACCAGTGTTATTAAGATAAACGTTTTCAGATTTTAAGCAAGATATACTAACAAGATGTTAGAAGAAGTTTGTTTTGAGCTTGTTTTTGAATTACCACTAGTTCAATCATAAAATTAGCCAACCTTTTCTTCCCACTGATCATCTGTTTTGTTATTTTGAAAATCTGGTAGGTCATATTGAGATTCGAATTCCTTGGCAACAGACATATTATATGATCCACGGATGTATTATATTGATTATCTACTTTTACCTTCCATAATAAATAATCAATTAAAATAATATGAAGATGTTAAGGTCTGTACTTGATGTGAATGATGAACAATGATAAAACGATTAAATTAAATATGTATAAATCTGGAGCAAAGAGCATCGTCTTCATAAGAAAGTCATAGAGAAAATCATAAAGGGAGAAGGTATGAAAAAGAAAGAAGAAAAAAGTGTTAAAGTTTAAGATTCATTTATTATATAATAAATTTCATTAAATCTAAACTGATATATTAAAATATGATCAAATACCCGAGTCTAAAGGCCTAGGTATGAAGTTGAAAAGTTTTCATATCACATCAGAATAATTGTTTTATTATAATAGTTGTTTTAGAACGATAACAAATGGTTATGATGAAAATAAAGAGATTGGTGAAAAGTAACGATAAAATAAAGAGATTGATGAAAAATGTGAATATGATCTTATTAAATAAATTTTATTTAATGATGTTAGCATATGAATAAATTCAAAGACTAGGAGAGTCGTGATACATACATATCTAACTAGGACAACATTAACTTTATTATAAGAGGTAAAGATTTGAACTAAGAGACATAAAATGATTTGACTAAAGTTAAAATTTATTTTGGATAATGATACATTGCTTAAGAAAATACGTTGTCTTCGACAAGAATAAGGTAAAACAACATCTTAAATAAGTAGTTTTAGGCATTGTACAAGAATAATAAGAATAAAAGAGTGGGAAGACTTAGAGCTCGATAAGATGACAAGATGACATAAACAAGCGAAAATGTAAGAAAAAGTAAAAGTGGCTTAAATAGTATATAAGAAGCTTCTAGGTGGTCATATTAAATTACTAATATGCTATAGAGGGCTAGTGGGTAAAATTTCAATATTTGTTACAAATGAGTGCCATATATCTTGCTATACGTGTATAATTTATTCTTATATTTTAGGATTCATAATCTTATAAATAAGATGTATTGGTAAAGGAGTTGAAAAATATTTAGCGCGAGAACTTATAAAAGATTAAGTTTTATATCAATTTTTTACTCGTTTAGTTTAATAATTATTGATATTTTCTTTGAGAAGGTAGTCACTCATCAATAAAAGTATTTTCTGATTTAAAAATCATTGATATTTTCGTAATCTCCAAATAACCAAATCAATAAAAGTAAAAATAATTTAAAAATAGATATTTTCTAATGATTTTTATTTCCCACATAATATAATCTCATAAAAAAACTTATTATTCCTAGTAGAATAAAATATAATTTATTTTTTACAGATTGTTCACACATTCAACACCACTCATTTGACTGCTAGTCAACCAAGTTTAGGCCTCATTCGCTCCCACGTTGCTCATCTGCCTTCCTTCTCACAATATTTATCGGGAAGAAATAGCTGGGGGAAGGCCATCTCTCGCACTCGAGGACAAACAACATACGTTACTCCTCACTACCTTGCCCAAACCTAGCTACATGGAAATCCAGGCTTTGCCACAACAACCAAGATTCCAGTATCACACCAGCCACATTGTATAATATTCTTTTATTCCTAGTCAATCTTCAACACCTCCACCTATAGTTCCTCACGTCTCAGCTAACCCCATACCAACTATCATACCCATCCCAATCACCCTTACCACCCAAACTTTGGTCAATATTATGGCGCAACTACATGATATAACACCTTTGATGAGCATTAAGAAGGGTGACACCCTTCAAGTTGAGCAAGGTGTGCTTGTATTCTCCTCCGACGCTATTTTTAGAGACTAATCCGAGTGGGAAAATTTCATATCAAGCTTTTTTCTTACCAAGAAGAGAGCCTCATACTACGTGTGTTTGGGGCATCCATGGACTATAGAAGTACAAGTCCACACCCACTTGTCACCCTGTCTTCAAATTTTCCATTACTAACAATGCTACGGAGGTACTTGAGATGGCTCCCTAGTTCTTTAACAACCATCATATATTTTTCAAAATATGGGATCCAATGGATAAATCAGCAAAGAAATACCTCAACTCTATACTACTCTAGGTTAAATTTCATGGTCTACCTCACGAGCTATGATATGAGCGGAGATTAACTATCTTATGAAGCTTCCTTGGGGCGCTTATTTATTTAACACTCGCACTAAAAATTGTGTGAGACTCAGATTCGCAAGGATTTGTATTGTCATAAATGTTATGGATGATTTCCCCACCTCCATAAATATCAGTTACTTGGGCAAGTCACATATTTTGCAGGTTGAGTACCAAGGGTTGCCTCTAACATGCATGAAGTGTAATACATTTGGTCACAATGCTGCAACTTGCACCATTCCCTAAGACATCTCTCATACCATTTTCCCTAGCAGGAGTCCTGAAAAAGATCCGCCAGTGGACAACTTTGAGTGCATTCATATGTTATCAAGAGTTAGCGAATTGTCTCCCCCTTGACTATGATGCTTTACATATGAGCATTGATGGAGATGGGGTGGTCACTCATCATGGGTGCTCCCCTTGCGAAGGTAGTACTGTTGTAGCTCAAGTCAACTTAAGTAACCAGGACAAGGACCTTAGCATAAGTGAAGTCACTTTCCATATCTTGCAAGCAGCTTCGTCGATATTGCCGACTGTTTCGAGTACGTATGGGAGCATCCCTCCTACCATGTGTTAGTTTTCTCATGTTGATTATATGTTTCATACCACTTTAAAAACATTAGGAGTATTTCATGTCAGAGTGTATGGTATCTTAATGACCCCATTAGACAAAAGGATATCCAAAATTATGTTTTTTCTAAAAGTATTACCGCCATATGGATTTGATCATAAGATTGATCATGAGATTTGATCCGTGTTTATGTTTTCTTGCAACTAAAGTTACTATTGAAAATATGGATTTGATCATGAGATTATGAATATTGAGCATGCTATCGGCAAACTAATAGATTGCATGCTTAACTACATTGCCGGAAACGAAATCTGAACCTTATGTCTGTTTATGGTTTCAATTTACCCTTGATCAATACCCCTTGTGGCATGACAATATCCGAATTTCCAGTGCAATAACTATTAACCCATGGATTGTTATTGGCGATTTTAACGCCATTCGCAACCCTCTCGGGCGTACTAGCAATACTGACAGTTGCAATAGTATATCACCGATTTTAATGATTGTTGCTACATGAGTGGGCTTTATGACCTTAGGTCAACTGGCATCCAGTTTTATTTGAATAACAAGAAGTTTGAAAACCTTATCTTTTTGGATGTTTTTAGAGAACTTTTTAATTGTTTGTGAGGTGATTTTTTCCTAAACTCTTCTGCCCACTTTGACTTCCCCCGCACGTCGGACCATACCTCCATTACCATGTACCTCACCATCCCTTCTTTTCTAATATAAACCCTTTATATATTTCAACATGTGCCAAAATCATCCTTATTTTTCAAGCATTAGTAATGACAGCTTGAATATCCCATACGTGGGTACTCCGATTATTATCATTTACAATAAGCTTGATAACCTCAGTGACGTCCTTATGAGTTTGAACAATGGTGAATTTAGTAATATGAGTGATAGAGTTTAAAAAGACCTAACTGCATTATCCAAAGCCCACTTAAATCTGTCTAACAATGCTACTAATAGGTGTCTTATCAAAACCGAGAATGAGGCATGTAAAACCTATATTTGTTTTATAATCGTGTTGAGGAGTCTCTCCAAAAATAAAAATCCCTAGAAAAATTGCTTAAACTTGGTAACCATAAGTCCAAATAATTTTACAATGGCATCAAATAAATAAGAGCAAAAAAAAATCATAGCCATCAATAATGCTGAAGGGACCATGTGCACCAACCCAAATGATATCTGGAATACCTTTGTGAGATATTTCTCGAGCCTTCTTGGCTGAGTAGTCCCCCTAACTACCAAGATTTTGATATGATTATGTCCCTTATAGCTACCAAAATTATCCTCCTTAACAAAACTTACATGATTAAATTTGTCTTTGAGGAAGATATAAAAAGGCCATTTTTATATTGATAACAGAAAGCCCATGACCCTGGTGGCTTTAGCACTTGTGTTTTCAAGACCCGTTTGTCCACTATCAGAATTTATTTTTGTAAGGTTGTCCAAACCCTGATTTCCCACTTTCGAAAAACTGATATATTTTTTCGCGCTTCTCCTCTGACTGCCTTAGCAGCAGGGGCAACTCAGTTAGCTCACACTGGATTTGTATCCGGATCTTTAACTACCATCTATGCCGTTGGTTGATTTGTCGCATCTAGTTGGGTTTGGGTCAAGGTATGCTGTTGGATCTAGTGTTGGTGCTAATTTATAAGGTGATTTCATAAATCCTCGCAACCATAATCGAAGTTGTCCTCCTCTTTGACTGATTCATCCCAATATGCTTTTATGCCTTACCGTAGCATTTCAGATAATATATTGCTTACCCATGATATCATGTATAGCTACCATACGAATAGAAATGGCCACAGACGTGTCTTAAAACTCGATATCATGAAGGTCTTTGATAAATTTTGTTAGAAGCTCCTCCTCGATGTACTCTACGTTATGGACTTCCCCACTAAAATAATTAGTTGGATCTTCCAATATTTCTTCTTATCATCGTATTCCATCAACTTTAATGATAATATTTCTGGCTCTTTCCAAGGTTGAAAGGACCCTGGACAAGGAAACCCGCTTTCTCCGTATCACTTTGTTATTGTTATAGAGGTTCTCTCTAACATCCTACGCGAGAAGAGCCAAGATCCTACCTTTGGCTTCGATTAAAAATTGTTATGGAGGTTCTCTCTAGCATCCTATGCAAGAAGAGCCAAGATCCTACCTTTGGCTTCCTTGAAAATTTACTGGCGCAAAAGTGGCTTGAGATAAAATTACCTTGCCCACCTTAAAATTGTTTTTGTTCATCTTGACGAACAATCGTTCATCAACTTGGGCAAGATAGATTATCTCAGGAAAAATAAAAGATAAGAACCTTTGGAGCCTCCCTATGAACTCTTCCTCGAGCTGGGGGTAGAGGAAAATACTCAAACTCGGAACCTTTGCCGCTAACCTTTATAAAGTTTCAGGTGGCAAGGGTACATCTACCTATATGTGGTATGATCTCTGACTTTTTACTACATCTATCACTGGCCGTTATGGACATATCATCATCTTCATGTATGCTCGTTTACATGACAAGATCATCGTATCATATATTATTAGTAATGGACCTTGGAACTTCCCTCCTTAGATACATTCCGTCATAAGGACTCACCAAAACCATTTAATTAAAATTAGTGATGCTAATAGCCATCTCCCACCCCCACATGCTCAGGATAATATCTTCTTTTAGATTCCAAACCATAGTTGTGTCGGTTTCTCTATAAGCAGTACGTATAACTTTATCAGACTTTCCAACCCAAAGGTTTAATGGACTTCCTTGATATGGAACATGTTTAACATTCTCATGCACTCTTACATTGATTGACTGACTAACTTTATCAGACTTTCCAACGCAAAGGTTAAATGGACTTCCTTGATATGGAACAGGTTTAACATTCTCATGCACTCTTACATTGATTGACTGGCTATTAAGGCAAACTCTCCACTCGAGACAAGATCATATCTTAAGGATTCTTTACATTTCTTTATTGTGTTTTGTGCAATAGCACCCCATAATCCAATAACTACAACTTGGTTGATTGTAGCTTCACGAGACTAGTTTAGGAGGCCATCTCAAGAAATATTGGCGTACCTTCCTCTATTGCAGATTGATACTCCTGGCTCACTACCGCCAACTCTTGGACACCCACCACCAACGTTCATGGCCACGCATGTACGCAACAGATTCTATGATACCAAAATACCATGTCATGGATAGATAATACTTCATGACCGTTTTATTTTAACAACCAAATATTTTACTTATAATTTGTTGTATAATGTAACAACTTCATCTATTGTTTAAGTTTGTCACCAGGGTATGCCCTAACGTATATGTAAACATTTTTTCTATTTATTATTATTTTTTACACAAAAAATATAATAATATAAAATTCTACCCATCAAAATTCATTTAAAATATATTAATAAAACAATACGTAAAAATAATTAATAATTAGAATTTAATATAGGACCATCAAATAAATGATAAAAAGATCTTGATTTTAATATGTATGAACGAAACACACAATTAAGTTATTTTTTAATTAACATATACTACTAAATAAATTTTATTTTAAAAATAATATACAAAAATGCCATTATATTTAATTTAAAAGCAAAAGCATTTTTATAAAAATATACTAATTATGGGATGGAGTCAAATAGTTATTGTTACTTTTTTAAACGCAACTAGTTCTAAAACAGTATGTCATATTTATTTTTCTATAAAATAAATATTGCAACTAAGTTATTAAATACCATTTCAATATTAATTAATATATTTATTTATTTATTTATTGAGCATAATATATTAATAACTATCCAAAACTAAAATTATTATCTTATAATAAGTATCCAAAATTAAAATTATTATCTTATAATAACCCATAGTTTTTTGAAAGTACATATTTTAGTTTTAATTACAAATAAGCGCATGAACTTTTTTATTACCTATCATACCCTCGTTTTGTTACTACGATCTTGGTATGTTTGTTTTTTTTATTCGATAAATCTCATATGCGATTTAGATATGTTTTTTGTTCTTCTTTCGATCAATCTCTTCTGCACTTGTCAATTTTTTGTTTTTTCTTAGCTCTTTTTTATTTATCCATCGTTTATTGATTATTCTACTTTTTTTTGTTTTTGGTATTTTTTTTATTGTTTCAACTTATTTTGTTTTTGTTTTTATGATTATATGATTGTTTTAGTTATATTGTTTCTTTTTGTTATGCACTCACGTAAATATTTTGAAAATTGTCAAAAAAGATTGATTTTATGTTAACATATTTGTGTGCAAAATTATGTGTTAGCATGTTGTGAAATTTCATTATAGGTAGTTGCGTAAAATGTAATTTCGTTATACGTGTTTGCGTAAAAGGTTACAAAATTACGTTATAGATGGTTGCGTAAAAGGGTTCTGAAATTACATCATAGGTCGTTGCGTAAGAAGATTGTGAAATTACGTTATATTTGGTTATGTAAAATACAAGTGTAATTGTGTTACGGAGTTATGGTTTAATTTGGTGTGTAATTACTTTACAAATGGTTGTAGATGTGAAATAAAAATATATAAAGTAATGATAAAATTAAATCAATATTTCAAACTAAAAAATAGTTGTTTAAAGACATGTAACTTTTACCAATAGAACATTATTATGAATTTAACATAAACATTTCAGCTATTTTTCATAGTTGCAAAATCTTGGTCAAATATTTTTGGTATTTTTCCAATTTCAGTGTAGCACCATGCATACTCCCACACTAAAGCTCCACAATCAACATAACCAGGTTTTGTTATGGAATGCCTGGTAGTCTTTTAATTTTTATTACTAATTTTCATATCATGATTTTCCAATTGATAAAATATTTGTACTATAAAATGAAATTGGCACAATCATTTTTATATTGTTTAAGAAAGTATAAATATAAATCAAACAATTTTAAAATTTGATAATACTTACCAACTATTTAGCTGAATTCATTATTGGGTCAGTTTTACCATGTACTATCGAGTTGTAATTTTATATAATTCCTTCTCTCTAAATTGAATACGCATAATATCCAATGATCTAATCCATTTTTACCTTAGTTTTAGAGCATATTGGGAAAATGTTATATATTGCTTATGTAACTTACATGTGCATGAGCTGATATCTAGATAAATTTCCCGTAATTTGGTAGATTTAAGCCATAAATTTGTGAGATATTTAAATTAATATTTAGCTATTCCAATTTGATCAATATGTATGCAGCAATGGCCTGCAGAACAACAAAAGTAGAAGGGTGCATAATTAGGTTTTAATTAGTTGTAAAAATACCAAATGTTAACTAGGTACGTAATTACATACAATCTCGTTGTGAAAATATAAAAAATAATACGTTGCAAAATTAAGAGTAATATGAGTGCATAAATATATACAAATTTGGTGCATAAATAGGATTTTAGGATCGTGTAAATAAAAATAAGTTACATTTTATGTTTGATTCTAGAGGATTTTGACCTCTTACGTTTTATGTTGTTATACTGTTGAATATTTTAAGTCGTTAATGTCATCCATTTAAAACATCGTGCAATAGTTTCTTTACATCTTATATAGAGTTTAACGGTTGTGTGTTCTATATAAATTATTTCACAATGATAAGTAATTAGTATATAAATTACTATTTTTATTATAATTATTAAATACATATGTTTGAATTAATACTTATAAGAAGTAGCGCTACACAACCAATTTTTGTTTCTCGTTTGCTTACATAATACTTTTTACTTATTAGCTTTTCTCTTATAGTTCTTGTCCTGATCATGTAGTATTGAAAAATATTTCTAAATATTTTACTGTTGAAGTAGCTAATCTTTCTCCATATGTTGTAAAATTTAATATTGCACAAACATATAATATTATGAGCAACCTACATCTTTTATATCATTTTGTCATTGTGAAGATGTAGCCATCTTGATTGCATCCGACAAAAATAAAGTTGGGTGCGAAATTACGTTCAAATTGGTTAAGCAAAAAAAAATTAGGTTTGAAATACCAAAAAGGAAGTTGATATGAAAAATTAAAGTAAGTTGTGTGCAAAATTACATTCAACTTGATTGTGTAAAATATGTTTTAGGTTTTAAGAACAAAAAATAAAAATTTTCTATAAATTAATTGCACTAGATCGCATAGATACATTGTAAATGGTTGCGAAAAAAGAAAAGAAAATTATTCTGAATATTAATTAGGCACTCAAGTTGTTCTTAGGTTACTAATTGTACCATTTAGTTTTGTAGAAGACATACATTCATCACAATAAAACACGAACGGTTCTTAGTGAATGAGCCCAACAATTGAAAAATTAAAGACGAACGAGAATAATATCGTCATGAAAACTTGATTTTGTAGTTGATTTGTGATGATTTGGTTCAGAACTCATTGAAATTATAGAAGAAAGCTGTAATTTGAGAGATTTTAGAGCATCAATTTAAGAAAGAGAAACTGAAAATACATTGGCTTTCTGTTTTTTATACGCGAAAGGTATTTTTAGTAGATTTTATGTAGTAGGTTGTTTTCTGTAAACTTGAAAATCTATATTGTTATTCGTAGTTTTAATCTTTTCCAGGTTGTTATAGGGAACTTGCCCATCTATATATAAGTGTATATAAAAATATTTTGTAATTATAGTATAATTTTTTGTAAATAAATAAAAATAATTATATTGTTGCAAAATATATTGATTTTAAAATTAAAAAATATGATGAATATTGATTATTAGTTGTTTGTTTGGTATCATCCATTTTTAAAACTAGTTACATCTAATTTGATTTTGGTTTATTTTATTGAAATATTGGAGGTTATTATATGACTTAGATAATATATAGGTCATTTATGAGAGGTTTGTTATTAAGTAAACTAATTTTATAAATTGAATTAAATTTCAAAGGTAAACATGTAATAATAAATAAAATAAAATAAAAATTTAATTTTAAAAATAGAAGAAATAACTATTTTTTTAAACATGTATTTTATTAAAAGGTTAAAATAGGCCTAAGATTACAAGAGATTAGCATTGTTACTATAATTTGGAAGTAAAGCTTGGCAAACAAGTTACATTTTGGACTAAAGAAGAATTATTTAGATCATTTAAAGAATTGATGAAGATATTGAGATACAAGTCTCTTGAATCTTGAGATTGCAAGGACAAGTCCTTGCATTGAGATGAATTCCTGAAAAGCATCAATGATAGCCTCACTTGGGCTCCCTTGTTTTCTAAGACTGGTTATGTGTTAACCTTGTTGTTTTCTTTTCATATATTTCTTTACTCAGCCTTGAGGTGCTTTTAGAATACAATCTGCAAATAAAAGCAACAATAATAGTAGGTCAGGTTAATCAGAACCTGCTTACTGTTGTTAGATCATTAATATTGATGATTTAGTCTCAAGTATCCAATATTTAAGCTTTCTAAGAATGTAATAGCTTGAAGTTAGGTTAAAGCATTAACTAGAGTCAAATTGTTATCTAATTTATCTTTGAGGTAAAATTTAGCAAGCCAATCAGCTGCTAAGTTTTTTTCTCCGATAAAAAAATAGAGGAGGATATAATCTTGCGGCAACAAAAAATAATAGGAAATAGGAACCATGGTGCAAGGCCATATGTTAGAGAATCAAATAGAATTTTTGAGTCTATATCAATATCAATATGTTTATGACCAATATTGTTGCATAAGATTAAGCCATCAACGAGAGGTTTGGTCTACAACCAGAGGCAATCATAATACCATTAGAATTTCTAATTAAAAAATCATCGCTAGATTCACTATTTATGTTACAAGCTACATCAGTATTCAGTTTGAGCTGATTACCTAGAGGGGGTGCTATTTAACATAAAGGGTAGTATTTTTAGTGATATAATGATTGAAACAATTTAAGTGTTTTTCTATTTTGAAATATTTACTCTAGACTTTCTTTGATTATAAGTTAGAGAAATTAAGTTTAAATAAGATATGCGTAATATTATTCTTAATATCATGGGCTTATATAGATGATTTATTATGTTTAAATTTATTCTTGGCATTCCGGATACATGAACTAATAATAGCAAGGATGATTGTTCTGATTTGGGTTTGCTTATTTTTTTATCAAAACCAGATATTAATAAGGTGAGAGAATGTAAAATTATTTTCAATAAGAGACCAATCAAACTTGAAAAATTGTTTCCAAACTTGAAAAGAAACTTGATAGTTTACAAAAATATGGTCAATTTTTTATATGTTGGAACAAAATTGATATTTTGAGGCAATTGTAAAGTTTGTATGTTGAAGTGTAGACTCAACAAGGATACGACCTTTAAGTTTTCTATAAAGAGTGAAGGAGAACTTATTTTGAGAAACAAATTCCATTTTGTGTGTGTGTGTTATGTTTGGAGGCTCTGTTGGTTTTTTTTATGAGTTTCTTTGAAATTAAGTTGACCAGTTTTAGAAACATTCCATTTGATAAAGTCATGTTCGTCAACATGAAGAGTGAACTTTGTTATGTGTCTATATCAGTTGAAGTAACATTTCCTATTAGGTTGTTTAAATTCCAAGAATTATTATCCCAAAATTTATTGATCTTAGTACCATGATACCAAAAAATGCCACATTCGGGAAGAATGATGGGAGGGATGCTGTGGCACCATCGTTCAAGCCAAAAGTTACAGTTCCTATTACTACTTTGTAAGAAAATAAAGGTTCACTTGTTTTCTTAATTTCAAGAAGTCTTGTCCAGGTTTTGGAGTTCTTTGCTATTTTTTTATTTGTAAGGGATGAAGGTTTGTAATTAGATAAAGTGCATTAGTTTAGGGCATAAATATTGAGGGCTTCTGTTTTTAAACCATAGTTTACATGAATAAGTCTTTTGAACATCGATAATGTTCATAAAATCTAAACTAGATTCTTCATAAGGTTTAAAAAGATTGGACCATCTTGTCCAAATCATCACATTTTTTGCTTCCTTATTTCCCACAAGAATTTGTTTAAAATTGTATTAATTATTTCAATAATAAATTTAGGAAGGAAGTATGTTTGTATGTAATAAGAGGGGATGGTTATCAAAACAGATTGAATAAGGACCATTCTGCCTCCAAATGAGAGGTTTTTGCAGTCCCATTCAAGGATTTTTTTTCCTAATTCTAGTGATAATCTCTTCAAAGTGTCAGGGTCTCTTACTAGGATGTATATGAATTCCTAAGTATATTTTGGGGAAATTAGAGTGATTAAACACGTGATATTGTTTATGGAATTAAGCTTTGCCTCATCTATGTTCTTCAAACCTTTTGACAGTGGCTTAGAAATTCTCAAATCTTCTTTATCTTATTTAAAAATTCATTCATGAATATTATTATGTCATCTTCATAGTCTAAACATGGAATTGGAATATTTGATCTAGTATAGTAATACATATATTGGTTTTGTGAGAAAATATTTTTAATACCTCTAATGATGAGTAGGCTGAGTGACAGTGGGTCATCCTGCCTAGCACGATTAAAAGAGCTGAAAAAGCCACAGAGAGGTCCATTGAATATAAATGAAAATTGAGTTTGGATTAGGCATTGATTGATAAGTTCAACGAATTTGTTATTGAGAGCAAAACTAGCCAAAATTTTAAGTAGAAAGTTAATTGAAAGCCTGTCAAAGGCTTTGTCCATGTCAAGTTTTAAAATAAGGTTACGACCTATGGGTTTTTTTCTAGGTCATGGATTAGTTCATGGGCTATTAGAATATGTTCATTTATGTTCCTATTGTTGACAAAACCTCTATGATCATCATAAATTATTTTAGAAAGAATTATAGAATATATGTTGTTGAGCAGTTTTGAAATAATTTTGTTTAAACTATTACATAGGTTTATTGGCCTAAAATCACTCAACGTTTTGGGTGATTCATTCTTGGGGATCAAGCAAAGAGAGGTTGCTTATACCCTTTTGGGAGCAGGGATGCCACTAATAGTTTTAGTATAACTTCACTAAGTTCTTATGTAATTATATCCAAGAAGTTATATAGAATTTAATGTTAAAGCCATCAACTCCAGCCACACTGTTGGGGCTGTGAGATTGAATGGATTTAAGAACTTCATATATTGTTGGAGTGACAGTAAGAAATGAGTTATCTTGATCAGTAATTAGGTTTGGAACGATTTTTTGAAAATCATAAATAGTTTCTTTGGTAGATGAAATGTTTAAAATATGTTTGAGATACTCAACAACAATATTGCTTAAAGTGTCTTGATTTTCAGTCCATGTACCATTATGCCAACTACCATTAACAAAATTTTAAAAAAATGAGGTGTTTCTGTCTCCATTTTTAGTCCAAGATATGGAATTTTTTTATTCCAAAAAATCTTCATATCTGGCTAGAAGATTCAGATGTTGAGGTTTTGCCTTAGAAATTATTATTTTATCTTCATTAGATTTTGATTTTTCAAATCATATTTCAAGGAATTTTACTTCCAAATGTATTCAAATTCTTTTGTTTTAGTCTATGTTTTAATATTTTGAGTTTTAACTAAAATGTTTTGTAAACACTTTCCAGCGATGTTTTCAGATGCAAAAACTCTGGATGGAGAATCCACATATTGAGGAATTTGAACCTAGATTTGGGTTTGGTTGAATTATTTGAAATGGTTAGGCACAACGGTAAGTGATCTGAGTCAGTTCTTGCCAGATGCTTCACCAGTATGATAGCAAAATAATATCTTCATTGAGCATTATATATGGCCATATTTAATCTTTCCCAAACTCTATTGTTGGTCCAAGTAAATTTTGAACCTGAAAAGCCAACATCTTCCGACTGACAGTCCAAGATGGTATCATTGAAGTCATCGATACTATTATGGCACGAATATAAGCAGGAAAGTTGGTAATCATTTTTGATGAAATGACATTGAAGTAACCTAACATTAACCATTCTTGATTAGTGTTAGATATCTCTCTTAATTCATTCCAAAGTTCATGTTTTAATGTTCTAAGGGGTTTAACATAAATTATTGAAACTAAGACCTATTTGTTGCTCATGGGGTGATTAAGAGAGAGATGTAAAAAAAATCATTCTCAATTGGTAATATGGAATTTTTTTTCCATATTATCCAAATTTTGTTGTTTTTGTTAGCACAATCAAAGGACAATTTTAAGGATTTAATTATTTGAGGAATTCTGAATTGATCATAGGATCTTGAAGCGCTATGAAGTAAATTAATTCAGACGTGGTTATATATTTTAACCTTCCAATAGTTCCTCTATTGCATACCCTTCTGGCATTCCATTTGAGAACTTTCAAAGTCATTTTCATGTTGAGGTTGAAAGTTTAGTTGAAAACTTTGTGGAAGGTGTCAACTTTGTTTTATATGCATTTGTGTTGTCCCTTTCTATTTTACTTTTGTCTTCTCATTAGGAATTAATTTAGGGACATGTTCAGCAAATAATCATGAAGAGTTCTTAAATATTAAGTTTAAATCTGGTTCATTTGATTTATTGACTCTAGGTAATCGAATTTTTTGATCTTTTAAGATAGGGTCCAAGGATTCTGAGTCAGAGTCAAGGTTTTCATATTCATTTAGTGAATTAAACATGTTGCCAATATCTAAGGTATGAAGGGCTTCTATAATTTATCTATTTGATGGACGGATCAGTGTTATCTTATTTTCCTTTTAAAACATTAAGATTTTCAAGAGAATTAGATTTTTTAGCATTGCTAACAAGTTCTGAATCCTGTTTAGCAGGGTTTCCATGTTAAAATCTTCATCTTGGTGTAAAAAATCATTAATTGAATTTTCAAGAGGATCGAATTTGTTAACATTTCGAACAAGATCTGGATTCTCTTTTTCAGGATTTTCAAGGTTAAGAATGTTAAAATGATTTGAATTTTCAGATGTATTAGGAGATCAGACAATTGTTGAATTCAAATTCAAATTTTGTTTTGGTAACCAACTAACATTTTTTATGGGTTTACATTATCAGTTTTAGCTTTAACTTAATTATTAGATTGATGAGAATCCGTATTTATATTTTTCAAATGTTGTTTGGAATCATTTAGTTGGTGACCTATGTTTGCATTTGGTACAATATGATGGTTTGCCACCATAATTAATATGTTACTAGAACCTATCTGCTATACCAAACTGAATTTAGATTTTATTTGGAAATGGTTTGGAGACCTCAAGCTCCAACCATACCTTACAATTATTGAATCTGATCCTGTATGTTCATGGATCCAAATAGTTAGGGGTCTGCCAATTTAAGAGGATATATGTACAACTGTGTCATAATTGTACATGTATTCAGGAAGGTTATGGTATACTAAACAAATTGGGGTTATGGAGGGGGGGGGGGGGTTCAATATTTGGATTGAATCTCGTATACCGTTTTGACAGACGCACAAAATGTTTTTTTTTCTAGATATTTAAGACATCATCAATTAGGTCAATTCAATGAAAAAATGTTTGTAATCCCATTGAGAGACACTGATAAGGTCGAAAATTTGAAGGAATCTATAAAATTTTGAAACTAACCTAAACTAGGTTTTTTGAAAAAGAGAATTTAGCAACAATTGTATATTTAAATGAGGATAAAAGATGAGACTTATTTGATTCAAAAATGAAAATCGTCTTAGAGTCTTCTTTGTCCTGTATCTAGGCTGCTGCGTGCTTGAAACCATTGTGATTGTTCTCTGAAGCGTCTTCAAAAAACATGTCTTTAGCTGAATGGCCTTTGCTCTAGAGATTTTCTTGAATCAGAGAAGAATCAGACTCGAATGCTGCATTATTGAGAACTCTATGGATCACAATGGGACTTGATTTTGGAGAATGAACCTCTCAGAAAAAATCGAGAAATCTAATCTGATTTCCTTGATTTCCTTTAAGATCCAAGGGCTTGAATTTTTTTCTTGCGATTCTAAAGAGTTTATTATGTTAGGAGGTGAAATATCGATAGATTTTATGACTGAAAAGGTATGTTGAGGGAATAAGGCACACAAAACCTTGAGATAAGACTCAGGAGAATAGATGAATAGGATTTGACCCGCTTCTTGGTTATTTTGAGAGAGCTTTATATTTTTTTTTAAAAATCATTTTTTAAAAAAACCATTTTTTTAAATAAAAGTATTAGACGGATTTATATATAAAAATATTGATGAAATTAAATACAAATTTTAAGGTAATGTACCTCCAGTTTTTTATATAAATTCTCCTTTTATACATTAGTGTTTTTTATTCTCAAATCCTATATTTGGATGGATCCAAAATTGAGCTTAAAAAATGTATTTGAAATTTTATACTTTCGGGGTACATGACATTATTGTTCATATGTATCGGTTCTTTCTGTTAGTATTGATCTTCATGTACAACAATCATACAAATCTATAAATGAATTGCTTTACAACTATTTAAGATCCAAAAATGGCGGATTTAGAAGAAGGGTTAAAGGGACATGCATGAAAACGAGTTAAAGGGACATGCATGTATGTATATTCTGT
Organism: Limnanthes douglasii subsp. nivea; assembly: GCA_036936605.1. Lineage (NCBI taxonomy): Eukaryota > Viridiplantae > Streptophyta > Magnoliopsida > Brassicales > Limnanthaceae > Limnanthes > Limnanthes douglasii. The sequence continues at coordinate 70,848,192 of JAUPFV010000004.1, forward strand.
TAAAGTTTTGATGCTGATTTGGGAATTAGATTCCTACACCACTATACTTTTCAAATAAAAAGGACAGGCTTTTCCAGTCACATGTAAACCTACATTGCAGTTCCAGTCAAATTTATAATAAACATTTTTTAATTAAATATATTACAAATAAAAAGAGTTTAAAATTACTCGTACACCACTAAATTTGAGGTTTAAAATCTCATAAATAGTTTTATATGGGAAAATATTTAAGTAATTCAGTTTGATGTATTATAATACCAATATTTTGTGTATATTATATTAATTTATTTATATAAAGGGTGATATATACATATAATCTATGGTAATTAATTTTTAGATATAAACAAAGTGGTATATATTTATAGTTTAGGACGATTGTTTGTTTGTGTTAAGAGGATATAACTCAAAAGCAGAGTATAGGTTTGGAAGTGAACCGACGAAGAGATTTTAACACGGTTCAGCATTAGTGATAAAATGAATGAAAAAGTATAATGTTTTAATTAATGTAAATTGAAAATTTACATTAATCAACATAACTTTTTTTAAAAAAATAAGTATATTTAGTGTAATAGAAGGAAAAAAAAATGAGGTGAGAATTTAACCAAAATATACCGTTTTATATTTGACGAGAAAAGTCGTTTTTTTTAGTGTAAATTTTTTAAATTAAATAAAAATGTTCATACAAGATACATGGGGCATACCTCCGAGGAGATACATACGACTTGAGAAGTCGAAAAAGGTACTAAAGCGTAACAAAAAAATCGTAAAAAGTACTAAAGAGCAAATAGACATAGTACAAGGTACTAAAATGTCGTCAAGAGGGGCTAGACGATAATATGACTGGATACTCAATGGCAACATGGTAGGAAAATCCACGCTCCTAACCATCAAACTCTGAAACCTGTAGAAATTAAGATAAAAGTAAGAAATTTATTTAAACTATTGCATAGCCAGCAAATCTTGGTTCCATGGATTCTATTCCGACGATCCGATACAATTCGGTTAGATACCATGGAGGCAATGGTCGGGGCGGAACCAAAAATTCTTGAATTACGCTCCTTCCAGACGTGATAAATTACCGCGCCAAAGCAGGTTCGCCAAATATGGTGGTCTTGAGAGTTGGACTAATTTGTTGCTTTTAATATCCAAGATTTCCAGCACGAGGCGTTAAAAGGAAATCCTAGTTTAACACTAATATGGGTCCAAATAATCTGAGTGAAACTACAATTATAGAGAATATAAGAGATAGATTCAGATTCAGAGTTACATAAGGCACAATCAGTTGGGGTGTTGGGACCCTAGTCGAGAAGCTTATCTCTGGTAGCAAGCTTGCCCAAGATAGCGAGCCATAATATAAAGGAGTGTTTGGGAATGTTGAATTTATTCCATACTAACACGGTCCACCCCACATCAGGGGCATGATTTCGAATGGCGTTATAAGTGTCTTTAATAGTGAATGTGGTGATGAGTCCGGAAATATTCATCACTAAGTATAGAAACCGGACAGGGGCAATCCGGACAATAATCACCCACTAAGGTATCCGGACAGGACAAAAGTATTAAATAACTAAACATTTTTTGACTAAGCTAATTGCTAATATTCTTAATAAACTAATGGGTTTTTCAACTCGACCCAATTCCATAAGTTTGACCCGAAAGCCCATATGGCCCATAATTAAGGTTATAAATACCCAACCACTTTCATTCATGATGGTAATGAACATTTAATACAACCAGGCAGCTTAAATCTCTCATTACAAAACACTTAAACATTTAATACCCTTGTAACACCACAAAACATCTGACAAAATTACCCTCAGTTGAAAATAATCCACACCATGTCGTGCATCCAACTTTCGCTTTCTAGAAATGAACATCATTTGAGTAGACGTTGGGCAAAGGAAGAGTGAGGATAAGATTATGGATCTCCGTGAGATTAGCTCGACTTCGAGCTCTCGCTGATCTGATGTTAACAGGCCAATTCCATTCACCGTCGAGGATGATATCCGAAACCTTGAGGTTTTGGCCAAGACGGGAATCAATGATGATATGGGATCCATGATACATTGCAAGAGAGGTAGAAAGGAGCCAAGGGTCATGCCATAAAGAAGTACTCTAACCATTTCCAATTGCCATCATGTACAAATTACAAGCCAAAGGGTGAAGACGAAGAATTTTCCTCCAAATCCAAGAGGGAGAGGAGCCTATAGAGATGGCCCAAAATTGTTATTTTTAATTTTTTTTCAGATTTAATCCAATCACACCAGATGGAAAGGTTTTTATTATTGACAATTGACCAAAGATGCTTGAGGACAGTCGCCTAATTCCATATTTTTAAGTCTAGAATCCCAAGGCCGCCCTCTTTATAGGGAGAAGTGACCGAAACCCAAGCCACTTTAGCCCCATGAATTTTCATGGCGGTTCCAGACCAGAGGAAACGACGAATATATTGGGTTAATTCTTCAATGATCCTAAAGGGGAGAATAAAGATAAAAGACCAATATACCTGACCAGCAAATAAGACTCACTTGATAAGTTGGAGCCTACCAGCATAGGATAGATACTTTGAGGTCCACGAATCAATTCGCAAGGTAATCTTTTGGAGAATGGGGAAACAGTCAGTATGAGTGAGCCGGGCAGTAAGAAGGAGGACTCCTAAGTATTTGACTTGGAGAGATCCTTCAGGGAAGCACAAAATGGGTAAAAGGTCTGAACGAAGTGAGTTATCCATACTAGAGAAAAAGATTTGACTTTTGGATAGGTTGACGTTGAGATCCGATAGAGAGAAAAAATCGTCAAGAGCTTCTTTGATGAGAAGAAGGGAATTAGAGTCACCATTACAGAAAATCATCACGTCATCTGCAAAGCACAGGTTGATGATCTTAAGGTTATGACACTTCCAATGAAGCGTAAGTTCTTATCTTGACTCTTTTCCTTAAGGATGCTTGAAAGAACTTGCATGACAATGGAAAAAAAGAAGGGGGAGAGAGGGTCTCCTTGTCTAAGACCCTTTTTTCCCTTGAAGTTACCATAAGGGTCACCATTAATATTAATGGAGTAAGAGGGAGTAGAAATGCAGTTGATGATCCAAGTAATCATTTTATCAGGAAAATGCATCGCGACAAGAATGTAAAGGATGAGATGCCAACATAAAATATCAAAAGCTTTCATGATATCAATTTTAGAGCAACTCGTTTTCCTCTACAGTTTTTATGATAACCTCTTAAAAGTTCATGGAACAACAAGATGTTATCAGAAATGTTCCTTCCCGCGACAAATGTCAATTGGGAGGAATCAATAAGGTAAGCAAATGAGTCTTTAATTCTATTTTCTAAGATCTTAGAGATGATTTTGTAGACCACATTACACATGGAAATTGGTCTAAAATCAGTAGGCACAGAAGGAGAGTCTTTTTTGGGGATGAGGGAAATAGTGGTTGAATTCCAAGACGTGTCCAAAGATCCCTCATGAAAAACCTCAAGGACTCCATTACAAATATCAGTACCAACAATGTTCCAAGAGGACTTAAAGAAACTAGAGTTAAATCCATCAGGATCCAAAGATTTATTACTATCGATACTGAATAGGGCAGACTTAATCTTATCACAAGAGATATCGTGAATCATTAAGTCCCTGTCAGTATTAGTAACTTTAGTAGAGAGGAAGGATGAGACTATCTCTAGACTAGGGTAGTTAGCAGGATGCTTAGTACCTAGGGAGTTTTTAAAATAACTCACAATGACCTTTGAAACACTATCAGGGGTAGACATAGTAATTCCAGAGTCATTATTAATGGAGATAATTTAATTTCAGAAAAGTCGGGGTTTTATACTATTATAGAAGAATTTAGTATTCTTATCCTAAAGCTTGATCAAGTTTTCTCTGGACTTTGCTTCAGAAAGGATTCTTCAGCTCGACTTAGAAAGATAAAGGATGAGGAAGTTTCAATTTCTTCAGCAACTAAAAGAGGATTGAGAGGGTCAGAAGCAAGATTATATTGTGCCTAAAATAAGATTTTCTGGGCACAAGAGAATCTAGAACTGATGTCACTATACTCATTGCGGTTGATCTTAGTAAGTTCAAACTACAGACGAATGAGTTTGTCAGTGACCAATATGATTTTAGAGGAAGAGACGGTGGAGTTCCAAATATTGGAAACAATGTCCTTAAAAACGGGTAGGATTTCCACATGTTGAAGAATTTGAAGGGTTTCTTTCATTTTTTACGAGGTAACCCAAGGTTAAGAGTAACCCTGGTATGGTCAGAAGAACGAACAAACCCAAAATGATTATAAGACATGGGAAAAATGATATCCCAATCATTGACAAGGACTCTATCAATTTTGGAAAGGATAGGATGAGAAGGTTGTTTATTAATCCAAGTGAAGGAAAATCCGGTAGATCGGAGATTTCTTAGTTCACTTTCGAAGCAACAATTATTAAAATCATCAATTGCTAAAGACTAGTTGTCATAAGAACCCTGATGCTCATTCGGATGGCGGACAACGTTAAATTCCCCAAGAGAGACCCAAAGAATGTGATTATCGAGTTTAGAGATAGAAATTAAGTCATTCCAACGATGTGTGCGATCATTAGCTTCATTAAAAGCATAAATATCAGGGAGCCTGAAAGAAGCATTATAATTGTGATATTTGGCCAAGTAATGAATGAAATGGGGGGATTGGGATATCTTAGTTTTGGTAATAATACTAGGGTTCCAAGCAATCCAGATTCTACCTAGAGAATGGGATTCATGGTTGGTAATAACATGTCAAAAGGGGACCATATTTCTAACAATAAAGTCTACATTATTAAATTAGATTTTAGTTTTCACTAGAATTATCAAAGAGATACTATTACTAAAAATGAAATCAGTAACATCATTTTCCCGACAGATCATTAAGACCCCAAGCATTCCAAGAAGTTATATTCATAAAGAGAGAAATTTACGATGTATCAGAGGATGGTTATGTCGGAGGACATAATCTTTTTACCCTATCCTTGGCTTCAGCCATGCCCAACTTTTTAAGAGGCGAGTCCACTTCTTCTCCATTTTCCACCTCAGTGGCCTCATCAATGGAATGGAGGCGATGACCACTGTCCACCTTTGGATCAATCTCATAAGGATCCTCCTCAGAGGACGAGATCGGGATATGCATGTGAGGAGTCTTGATGGGGCCTTTTTTGCAAAGGTGAGTAGGGTGACAAAAAGCGATATAGTTAGCACACTGAGGAGGGAGCCCCTGATACTCAAACGATATTGTGATTAATTTTCTCCTCATCTTAAAAATGATCTCAGAACGAATGAGAGATCCCGCAGCAATCATAATACAGATACGAGCAAAACAAAGTTTTATCCTTCCTCTCCGTTTGATGTTCCACATATAAGGGGGTCCCAATGACCGAATCAATGTTGCTAAAACCCTCTGCCGTCCAAAGTTACAAAGGCAAATTAAAAACTTTGACCCAAATAGAAATTTTCTTATGGGGATCTTTGATAAGAGATGAAAGAGGTTCCCAGTTTTTTAGAATCATTAAGTTTCCACCTAAGTGCCAATGGGCTTCCTCGAAAACCTTTTTGGCCATAATTTCGGAACAAAATTTGAAGAGATAGTACCCTTCCAGAAGAGGCTTAAATTCCAAAAGTTCAAAATTACTCAATAAAGATTCAACATTGGCCTTGAGTAAAGTAAGATATTTGGGGTGATAGAGAAAGTACCCCGGAAGGCACGCCTTCCAAGAATCCGGAGGGCCTAAAGCCGAATCATTCATAATGTAATTATTCCCAATTAAATCCATATGACTTAAATCCATATGATTTTTGAAGGAAATTGAGCTAATTTATTTAAAAATTTCCTATCTTTAGGACTTTTTCCAACATTACTAAAATTCTTTAAATTGGTGTTGGGATTGAAAGTTCAACCCCCCCCCCCCACCAAGTAAGCCTTTACCTTTGTTAATAGATGACCTATCAATAGAAATAACATGAATGGGCCCAATAAATTTTGATATCCTTCCCGGGTTGATAGGACCCGACTCCTGCTCTAAAAATTTTCCTGTCTCTTTTCCACGAACACTTCCAGACCCCTTTACTACCTTACTCGAAAGCTTGAGACCTAGAGAAGAATCAGTGAAGCCTAGGACTTCTTCCTCATTTCTACTTTTTCTAATTCGAATCCTTTATAGAATCATTAGTCATATAAGGTACTGATAAGTCCTTCTCAGAATGAATCCCCAACAAAGAGGGTATCGACGGTTCTTTCCATGACTTCAGCCCCTGGAATAGGTCGACGGAAAGATTCTCCAAATTGAGATTGGGATTCCCTGATGAGGGCCACATATGAACATATCGAGGTCTGATTCCTCCCATTTCAGACGAAGCAATCAGCTCAGAGGGGATCAATCTACTTGATTAAAGAACATGAGGAACCAGGCTAGCTGATAGAGGATAGAGAGGATTCTCAAATCAAGAATCAAGATTTCCCAAATTCAGGGATGAATCACCACTCAAGGCAAGGGGTTTAGGTTAGGTTTCTTCAATTGAAGTTACCAGGTTTTCATAGAAACAACGATTTGCAGATGAGCCATCTCTCAATTGAGAAATACAGCAGGTGTTGGGACATAGGAGGAAATCTAAGTCTCGAAGCTAAAGAGAAATCCACTCGAGGTTGACTAGAAGATTTGGAATCAGGACCTGGAAGATAACCCTTCAGGTCCGACGAAGAGGAGTTTTGGAAAATAATGTGGCCATGGTCAGACTCCATATGGTGTCTGGCCAACGCTAGGGCACTTTTGACATATGCTTTATGGTGTACGAGGATTTGATGATAAGCAACGAAGTCGAGAGAGAGGGTGGGGACATTTGAGGCTAAGTTGAGCACACGCAATGGTGATAGAATAACATCAATAGGGAGAGGAGGAGGAGGGAAAGATGGGAATGAAGTTGGAGAAGAGGAGAAGTCTTGAGTTCTTATTGAGGAGAAAGAGCCCAAGACCCAGAAGGTTGGGCCAGTCGCAGAGAGTTAGATGAATCCATGAAAGACCAGAGAAGGTAAACTTGTAAGGTTTTGGTAGAATTTTGAAGGATGGTGATGGAATGATGATAGATGTTTTGATTTTCAGGGTATGAATTGGTTAAATAATAAAGAAGTTACAATTCGCTAAGGTTAAAGGGAGGTAGCATAGACAGTAGAGACTAGACTGTAAAGGAAAGGGTGTTTGAAAAGTAACAGCTTGGGGGAGGGGAGGAAAGGGTGTTTGAAGTTCACCCAGAATAGAAGAGAGAGAGGGTTGGAGGTTGGGTTGGGATTTTGAGGAGGTTGAATGAGTTGGGGATGGCTTGGGACACGAAGCAGGCAGACGAGTTTGAAAAGGGTGGGAGGATTAAGAAAGTACAGAGGAAATATGAAAGGTTGACTGTTAGATACCCAAAATAGGAGAGAGGGAAGAGTGCTAGTGTTAGCGTTGGACTTTTGAGGGTTCTGACTAAGAATTTGTCTTGATACCAGGATATGACCGTTAAGAATGAGATTAAGGAACCTAACCGGTTCGAGTTCTCTAACCAGAAACAACTTAGTTAGGAAATGATTTTTCTTTTTACTGCAGTAGACTAAGTAAAGATTTAATTTTTGAAAAACAACAGATTTGAAGAAGGTTGGGGAGAAGTTGGAAATAGTAGAGGGGGGACAGTTGGTAAGGATCATGAATTTGGTGTAGGAGATGATGATGTTGTCCTCAGACTTGCTCATCGCTTTATGTGAAGAATTGTTTATAGAGATAGCGGAAGTCTTAAGTATCACTTGTGGATGATGGATTTTGGTGAAAGAGATGATTTCCAAGCTAGAATGAGGACTAGGGTGAGTGGGTTTATCGTTTGCAGGGGAGAAGAATGGAAGGGTTATACAAGAGCAGTGTGAGATTTTGAAGTTGCATAACTCGAGCAGCTCACACACTCTGATGAAGGTCTTGTTTGTGTACTTAGAGAAGATCATCAAGATAACAGTGCACAGATAATTAGACTCTAATAAAAAACTGGGGATTGACCATGAGGAAGAGACACAAAACTCATGGAGAAAAATCTAGGTGGTGAGCTTATAACTAAGCCAATAGACTGGTGATCGAGAATGGTTGAAATCAACTGAATAGTGCTTGGGAAGTCTAAATCTTCTTATCCTACAAGAAATCATCAGATAGACATAGATTGGAGGTTCCATCAAGCAAAGAAATCTCTGACCCTCAGGCCAGAGGAGTACCAAAAGGCCAGGGGAAAGAAGCTTTGAATATTACCGTTGAGATTTTCACAAGAGAGTGGAGGATAGAGGGTTTGACCCGTTACGGTTTCGTATTGATAAGTCGTCTTATTTTAGTGTGAACTCTCGCCTTTCACATTAATGATAATATCATAATTTGTTAACAAAATTATATTTTATTTTATTTTAATTATTTTTTTAATTTTTTTGCATAAAATGAAGATTCTTTTTAAGTCGGGGAAAATAATTAGAAGAAAAAATCACATAAACCCATATTAGATAAATGATAGAACGTCTAAAATAAGTATAAAAAATAAAATTTTGAATATTTTCAAAATTGACTAAAATGTTTTATAATATATGTAAATTGGATACATAATTAACAAAAGCGTACACTGTATCACTTAGCTCAGCTAAAAAGTTACAAAATTTGAAACATTTAATTATAATTATAAGAAGATATTGACAAACAAAATTATTTCGACAAATAAAAGACTAAAGCGATTCACGAAATCAGATACAAACTAATAAATATTTTATACATCTGTCACGGTTAAAAAAACTGTACAAAGTGAATACATGGAATTCATACCAATGATAAAAATTGGTTAGAAGATTACAAAGAATACATAATTAATTGTTGATCTAGTATGCTTATCGATTTTCAAGATCTGAGACTTCAAATAGTAGCACGTTTTTGGAAATAATTCATAAATTTATTTCTTCGTATGATAAAAATATGCTCATTAATATACTAGATAACACTAACATCATGGAAACGAGTTTTTACATGGATACAAATAGTACCACTGGGTTCTGGCTGTTAAATATTAGTTTATTTTCTTCCAAAAGTGATGTCATATAATAGAATCAGATAGTGATAAGACAATAAGAGGAGTGTTCCACGTGGATATAATTGTAGTAAGATTAAGTAGTCATGTTAGTCCCAAAATATACAAGTCCAAACGATTGTAAGGATTTTCGACCAGTTAACTTACATAACTTTTTATATAAGCTTAACATTTGTATTACCAATACTCGACTCTCTTAATTTTTTCCAAAATTAATCTTCAACGAACAATCCAAGGTTGTTAAAGATCGGACAATCCATGATAATGTTATCATTGGTCAAGAATTTATCAGAAACATAAACACAAAGAGGAGACAAGGAAATGCATTGGGTAAATTAAACATTATAAAAGGATATGGTATCATTGATTGAGTTCTTATGGTGTTGATTATGATAAATATTAGTTTTAGGGAATTATATATAGATATTATTTGGAGGTGTAGATACAGTTCAATATTCTCTATGTATGGTAATGATCAAATGACATGATTTGTTCTAATTACTAGAAGAGTTAAGCACGAATAGTTACTTTCTCTTTCATTGTTTGTTTTACTTACAGAGATGTTGTCTCGAAGGTTAAATTGTATGCTCGAGTATCGGCCTTCTATTAGGTATACAACTCTTATAAGAGAAAATGTGATATCTTATTTGGTTTATGATTATGATTTAGTAATACTTTGTAATAGAGATATTCAAAATCGTAAAAGAATTATATATTTTAAATTTTTTTATGAATTTGAATAAGCTCAAATAATTAACTTATACAACTTTGAAGTGTTTCTTCCTACACATACCTCAATTTAGTGAAGATGTACAGTGAGGAGGAATGTTCGATTTAATATTGGAATTTAGTCACTTCATTACCTTTGTTATAGTTTTACACCTTCTAGGATCACCTTATCACAATTCTATCATTTGCAATTAATTATACAAGATAAACTTGATTAATGTATCTCAAAATGGTTATTCCAAGGAGTGTGTCTTACTTTAACTAATTTAGTTCTTTAGATTTTTCCAAATTCCACATTCTTTATTCAAAACTACCAAAATATTATTCCAAGATCTCGATATGATATTTGCGAGATGTTTTTGAAGGACCCAAGACGGTCACAATTAGATCTGTTGGATATCATAGAAAATAATCTCTAAACCTTTTATAGAAGAAGTTTATGTATCTGAAAATAGGAGAACTGAAAAATATATTTATAATCCAATTCTTTTAGAAATTGTAAAGTGACGATACCGTATGTATTTCATAAATCAAGATTGTACGAAGTAGTAAGTCGTTTTCGAAACATAGTCTTGCATGAATATGGTTGAAGGCCGATAAAATTTGAGAGGTTCAAATTTATTCATAGTCTTGGAGAACCTCTCAAATCTTATTCTTAAACTTTTGGAGAGATAGATTGGTAAACCATATGATTCCAAAAGCTTTAGTTCTGATTCTCCGTGTAAAAAATACATTATATGTATCAGATGTCTTTTTACTTAATTCAACGAACCTAAAAATTCGATAAACTACTTACTCAATATATGATAATTCTAGATGATTAAACTCAATATGTTTTCTAAAAAATACAAGGATAGGTGATTTGAAAACAAAAAATAAATAAATTTATAAAAGCAAAGTAGATTGAATTTGATGGTCCGAATGTAGGAGTTCAAAAAATATTAAGAGAGTTGAAGTTCACTTGAATCTAATTTTTAGTGAATATTAGTAATTGATGCATGACTTCAACATGGTGTATGAAAACTTGGTTTGCGCGCATAAATTTATTGCTTATGCCAAACTTAATTTGGTATCGTCATGTCTACCGAGAGTGTAATACAAAGACTGATTTTATTGGGATGATTGGATTAAAATACCTTCTCAACTTAACCAAATTCTCAAACATAATTTAAAAGATCTAGATATTCACTCTAAACTTATTTGACTTATGCTCATATTTAAACATGACAATGAGTTAGGTAGAAACATATCTTAACAACCAGAGCATGTGAATGATAGATGAACAAAATAAAACTCATTAACTTGTTAAAAATATCGATATGAGAAATGTTTTTATAATACAAACTCAAGTTATAATTTTTATTATTAAACAAAATTTATTTTTCCGTATTTATATATGTGTTTATATAAGTAGTTAATTTAATAATTTTAAACAATGAAACAAAATAATAGATATATTCATTGTGCCATTAGCTCATGTAAAATATTTATTCACAATAAGATAAATTATAATACGATATAAATAAAATTATGTGTTTCGTAATAGAACATAAACTGAAAACAACATGAACTTTAATTTAAAAATTCCAAACTTTATATAAAAATATAGTTTTATATCTATTTATTTATATAAAATAAAAAAGCGTATACACGTATACACAAATGTGGGTTGATAAATATAGTGATAAAAAAGTTAAAATTTTATAAAATATAATATAAAAATATAATACTAAAAAATTAAAAAAAATGGACTTCAATTAGAAATATATGATACTAAAAAATTAACAAAAATGGACTTCAATTAGAAATATATTTCAGCCTAGTTGTTGATAAAATAATTGTTGTTAACCGGTAAATAGATTGGATTTGTAAACAAAAGATATAAATCTAAATTTTAGTGTTGTGACGTTTGATTTAAACATATCAGAACGTAAAAATCTATGCAAATAATTAATAAATTATACAATTTAAAACAAAGACAAATATTTGAATTATTTAAAAGAATCGTTGATATATATATATATATATATATATATATATATTATAGAATTTTATTTTCAGAAAGAGAATAATTTGGATATTATCAAGAGATAGATTAAATAATATTAACTATCTAATATTTACTACACAATTGTGTTGATGAGACGTATTTGTTTTTTTTCTTTACTTCTAAGTTACAGTCAAATAGGTATAATTTTCTAGCAGATTAGATAAATAGGTTGGACTGATCTCACCCTTATGAGTAGTCTTCCTAACCATTATGAGGGGAAAAACTTCATAATGTTGTGAAATGCTTCCTCGCATGTTAGAGTCCAATAAAATTTCCATGTTGCTCGCAAGACCAAGAAGAAATATTGGCATTTATCCGAAAGTATAATAATAAAACTTCCATGTTGCTCACAATTATCATTTTCGTATTTGTATTTCTTTTGTGTTGCATCTGGGTTGATGGCGACTATGCGGAAAATTCGATTAGAGCAGCTTCAATTTTATTCTCGTTAACCATGAACCTAAGAAATTTTCCTCACCGAGCGCCAAAAGTATAATTTTCGTTGTTGAGCTTAATATTAACTCACATGAGATTACAAAGGTTTCAAACAAGTCAAGTAGATGATATTCTTCTTGAATGTTGGTGACCAACATGTTGCCAATATAACTTGTAGGTCTCTACTAATATATATATATATATATATATATATATATAAAGAAAACTTTGTTGATAAGGTGTTTATACGTAGATCCGCCCTTTCTTCCTCCCAAAAGACATTATTTTACAATGCAATCTTCGTTTCGTTGTGAAAGTTCCGTAATCTTGATCATCTTCATGTATATGTGTCTAATTTTATATAGGGTAGGCGTCAATAAATGATAGAATCTTATTTCTAGATGTGAAATCTACAAGCTGATTGATTCACAACCGAGAAAAAAGATCCTTCAAACAAGATTTGTTAAAGTCCATGAAGTTGATGAACATCTGCAATTTTCAATGTTTATTTCCTACCAATACTATGTTGGTTGACCAAGCTGGATAATGTGAATCTCGAATGTAGTTTATAAAAATAAGTTTGTCCATTTTGTTGATGACGAAGTTCATCTTTTGGTAAGAGTAAGTCCATTTGTTGTTGATAGGTAATTATGACATTTAAACTTAACCATAACCACGATGACATCTTGGGATTTTTAGATGAAAATGTCTTAAATTTATATTATAAAACATCAACTAGTTTATACCTTCATTTTGTAGGTAAGTCACAACCAATCTGTAATATCTTGTTCTATTCCATACATATGCATTCGACTTCCTCTATTGGCTTTATAAGGTGATTGGATCTTTTGGATTATAAATATCATCAAGGACGACCGAGTCCTTCCTAATTGTTATTTTGTAAGGGCTAAGGAAGTTACATAGAATTCTATGGAAGTCTTATGATTCTCTCTGATTACTTCTACTTTTTCGTTGATCGGGTATCAAAGCAATTGTTTTATTTTAGATACTACATAATGCATTTGGTCTAGTTATGATCATCCCAAAATTATGGTTAGATGATGTGGGAGCTTCTATTACCATAAATAAGAATCATACCATCTTTTGGAACTTTACTCTTCCAAAAACTAACACATATTCTCCCAGTACATTGATATCAGCAGTAGAGAATCAAGTCAAGATCATTTGAAAGGGAATCAAGACTATAACACCCCACATCTTATCATATGTCCTTTTATAGAGAATATTTGCGGAGAGTTCACATGTTATTGTTTTTAAATATTAAATATATTTTTCAATGATAATAGATATTTTTGAAAGTTTAGAGAGAATTTAAATGACATTGTCGTCTCTAACACCTTGTATAATATGAAGAAACCGTAATAAAAATTTAAATAGTTTTAAAAGTAATTTATTATGTATCCAAGTTGTGGTGTATATTTTATAGTAAATAATTAATCTACCAATAAACTAATACGATAATGCACTTCAAGAATACGGTGAAAAAAAAGATATTTAATAATATTCATACATATAAAAAATATAAACATATTTTTTAGATGATAAAACAAAATATTTTGTTTTATTTTATTTTTATTTTATTAACTATATTTTATTTTTAAAAAATTTATACATATTTATAGTAATATAATATTTATCATTCAATAAGCTAATAATATATTTTCACCATTTTATATTTTTATTTCATTAACGTTATCTTATACATATACTAATACTTAGACTAATATGAAATAATATGAACGCTTTTGAGATCAAAATGTGTACTATTTTTCAAAGATTTATAGCGTACAATCTAGTTTGGAGCGCATTATAAAGATGAATCAATTAATAGCCGAGCTATTCTAATCAGCAATATATTATTTTCTTAGATGCTTATAATCATATAATCATTGGAGAAGAATAAATATGGTACGCCACATATATATCAACCGCTTAGATGATTTGAAAAAACGCGATATGTCTTATTTTGAACATATAAAACTAAAAATTTTGTTATTACATGTGGATAATATAATTATTGTATCTTTTTATCGATTCAGTTATCGTAGATGTATTTGGTAAATTAGAAAAAAAAAAGATAGAAAAAGTTACTAAATTTTATTTTAAGAATATCACATTTTCATCAAACTAGTGTTGCGAGTGAAATAAAATGTTTTTTCATCTCATATAATATCATTATCATACCAATATTTTATGCTCATTGTTGACATAAAAATAGACGAACAATACGGGAACAAACAATGACGTGAAGATAAATGAACACATGTGGCAACAGAATTTCGAGAATAATTTTCTAACAACAAAGAGTTGTACGAACACGTTAAACCAACCAACATGATGTATATAATAACTAAAAATACTATGATACTTTAAATTAAACACGTTAAACCAACCGTATATAAATAACTAAAAATACTATGATATTTTAAATTTAACATGTTAAAAAATATTGGATAACCTTTAAGTCGACTAAAATCATCACTACAAATTACATTCAAATCCATATTTTTATGTTTTTGACAAAAATGATATAACAATTATTTAAAGTTAAAGTGATAGACTACCTTTATTTTATCACATAATATCATTTTATTTATCGATGTTGTTAAGTGTTTCTATATATTACATTGAAATGCATTAAAACAACCACTACCACCTATATTTAAGCACATGTTCAATAACATTTAAAAAAAATTATTTGATAAATTTTTATGTAATGTCAAATATATATCATATAATCCGATATTAATGCGATTTTGAGTGTAATTAATAAAATATTAATAATTTTTTTTTATAAACGATCGTTATTTAAATGTCAATTTAGATAATGTTATTTTTCTTGTTATCCTGGACTAATATGGATTATTGTTTTGTAATTAGAAGATGTATTATATTTTTTCAAACATAAAAAATATTCATTATTTCCTAAATTTCACTGCAAAAAAATTTTAAAAATTAAAATATTTTAAATAAATTAAATATATCTCTATTCAAAATTATATCACATGTATAAATAACAGAATAAAAAATATATTATTAAAAACTTGACAAGTATGAAAATATAACAATTAAATAATTTTATTTTTAGTGATATTTTTTTTACCAAAATCATATTTTGGAATTTCTTAAATCAATTTGACCTTATAATCTTTCATCATTTTCACGAGGGGACTCATTTTTGTCCATAATGTCGTAAATACACTTATAATATATTGCAATGGCTGTCAAATATGAAATATGTAACTTAGGCTATAAACATCGTCCATCGTGCTTTAATTATTTATCACAACAAAACAATGGCTTTAAATTTAGCACAATCTCAATCGTACAATTGATATATTTTACCAACTACAAAATTGTAACCCAACGATCACGATGAATTTGGTTGGCTCTATAAACTTCAAAATAATTTTTCTAAAACATCGATCTTTTAGCTTACTCAATGATATTTTTGACATGCTGAATTATCTACTAAATCAAAGTTTATAGTGACTTTAAATGTGGTTCCTCTTTGCATATGACAGATTTTATAAACATATACATATTCGTGATAAACTTATCTAAACCATCGTTGGATCGAAGTTGCATGTTATAGAGTCGTTAAAAAATTATAAAAAAATATTATAATTCATATTTATATTTTCTTTTATTAATGCCCATTTTATAATTTGTAAAAAATGAGCTCAAATAATAATGTTTTTCTTAACTAGTAACCAAAAAAATATATTCCCACCAACAAATGCATCAATTGACTATAAAACTAAAATTTTATTTATATCTATGCTTGGAAAACAAAGAAATCATATTTTCATTCATTTTAGTTGATTTTTTGTGATGTTAATTTAAAATTAATTTACGTGCTCTTTTAATATTGGATTTTTAACATTATGATGGATAACATATTTTGTTTATTGATTTTGAAACTCAAAGAACCAAATTTTTTGTAGCAATGATATTTTAGCATCATAGTTGACAACATATATTCAGTTATTGTGTTGAAACTCAAACCATTAAACACGTAACAAACTATTTTGAAAAACTAATTGACCGAATAAGACAAAAAAAACCTTACAAAACACCTAAAAACCCTTTAAAAAATATCCAACAACAAAACAGAAACCACAACATCATAATCCGTCATGTATAATAACAAAATATGAAGAATACAGATAGAAAATAATATGCAAAATGGGTTACACATTTTTAGAGCTTCATAAAGTATGATTTAATATATCTTAATTTATTTGATATATATATATATATGAAATTATTTACAAATTGTAATTATTATGAAAGAAGACGATAATCAATTGCAATATATTCTTCCATGTATTAGATAATAGATTTATAGATTTAAAACTAGTTACTCCCACATATCCATATGAACTATTATGTTGTATAAATTTAAACTCGTTGGAATTCTACCATTCTTCTTTTTTCATCGGATCATATTAATAATTCATTGTACATGCCCAATAATTTAGGGTTCTACTCATAACTGATAGTCTTTGGCTCATAATCTTTTTTTGAATTATTTACAAAAAGATGACATAATTTTATATATACTATTAAATTAACGCATAATCAAATATGAACAATATGTTTGGCATATTCAAATGAATTTATGTCATATTTATACAAATATTATTATTTTTAAAGAAAATATAATCACACATGTATAAAAATGGTTTGAACATGACACGTAAAACCTTAAAAACGATAAATAAGATATAATTATATACAATTGTTTCTAAAAAATGTATTAAACATATTAAAATCTAAATCTAAATTATAATTTAAAGTTGTGTCTCTTTTTACTATTTCAACTAGAGTTTGAATGTTTTTTAGAATTAAGGTGACACATATCTCACTTTGTGATGAGTTCTATATTCATTTTATACTTTTTTGCATGTCACTAGACATAATATCGAAAAGGGATTGAGTATTTTGTTGTTGATGAATGCAATAGAAACATATATAATTTTAATACATAATTTAAAAATTCTCATAATATGTTATAACAATTTTAAAACACAATTATCCTTAACAAATATTTGTTTGACTTTGACAAACAAAAAAATAAGTTTATGTATTACATTCTTATCATTTAATATATTCTATTAATATTTTGAATTTAAACATGCATAACATATACATATGTATTACTTGCATGATGTCAAGGTTGATACAATTATTATTACTAGAACAAGATCAATTAACCTCACATTTTTAGGCTTTTGATATTCATTACTATACATTTATGTAATATGGAATAAATGGTTTTTTTTTCATTTTGGAGACAAGTGAGATAAATACATAAGCAACTAAGTTTTTGTAGTATGCGATTGACTACGCCAATAAACTTATACAGAAACCTTAACATGTTTTGTACACAAAAATACTTCATATTTTGTTATGATGATCTATACAAAATTCTTCTACAATTAATCATTCTTTTTCAGTTATTTTTATGATCTTTTACCTTTGATTTCAGTCAAAAACCATCATCTAGAAAGAGAATTGAAGTGATTTTCATTGTTTAGCTCGATCTATACTTGTTGAAATAAAAAAATATTTTTTGATAAAACAATTATTTTAACAAGTAAAAATAAATATATTTACAAAATGATAAATAATTAGATTTTGCCAAAATATCCTTTGGATGAGTTTATACTTCTCCACGCTACATATTAGTTTACTAGTGTTTTTGCTTTTTATTGGCGAAAACCCACCATTTTTCCAGTTTGTGGTAAAACTGTTATGTCGTCTGTCAATATTTTTTGAGAAAATATATTTTTTCCGATTTGTTACAATAATTACCTAAATTTATATTAATTTTTTTGTAAAATCAATGGTTTCATTCAATGTGAGGTCTAAATCAGATCCCTGAATCTATCCTAATTTATATTGTTAAATATTTTTATTAAATAAAATGATCTAAGATTATAAATAGATGAGTTCAGGTCATTATTATCAACTAAATGAATGACTGAACTATGGAGAAGTTTTGAAGGACCTCTTAAACATGGTGGCCAAGGACATGTTAGTTACCGTGATCAAAATTCGGGTTACAGCGGTAATTACAGACAAAGAGACCTTATAATATGAGATTACATGTCTTTGTCGCAACAACACACATGTTGACCACAAAAAGTAACTTATTTTGTGTGACAACTAAGTGATTTGCAATGATGATAATGGTTGTCAAACATAATATATTTCTGAAAATTGTTTGCCATATTTTTACGGAGATAACCAAAGTTTTATCGTGAGAACATAATTTGTTCAAGTTTTCAGAATTTTTGGAACTGAAATATGAATTTTTGTGCGAAAAAAGGATTTGTCACAAAAATTATTCCAAAAATTCCAAATATTAACCAAAACCAACTATTATGCCGTGAAAAGTTGCAACCTTACATAATGGTTCCTGATCTTTTTATATGAATAAATGGTTCAAGAGATGAAACAACAATTTTATAAACCTTTTAATCTCTTAAAAACTTAATTATCTCATTCATTATCAATATTTGTCAAAATTTGATTTTTGATTTCTAGTTACTTGTAATGTAAAACAAAACTTGTCATATTTTCAAAATAAGTTTTTGGAAGATCAAATAAATAAAATAATTGGATTTGTTTTTTTTAAATATTTTATTTAATATGTGTCTTAAAACTTTCATACTTTTTGAAAACTTTTTATGAGGGTTATTTGTGATATTTGTAAAAAACGGTAGTTTATTTTCTTACATGTATCATAGTCTAATACTCTAAACACAAAACTATTAATTTAATTGAATATCTAATTCGATACTTATATAATTCCATATTGTAATAATTTAGTGTTTTTTTAAGTTTTGATTTTTGGTTTTAGATGAAAAATATTATCTAAATTATATAGTAGACTCACGCTTAATTAAGCTAAATATGTTGAATTTATTTTTTTTATTTTTAAAACAGACAAAATTTTAGATTAGTGTATCTGTTTTAAAAAAGATATTGAAATTATTTATTTATTTTTTGTACAATAATCAGAACATTGTTGGGGAAAAACCATTATTTGACCGAGACAAGAACTGATGTATCGATTAATGAAGCTTCAGAGAAACCGTTAACCCTGTTCAAGTTGAGAAATAAATAAAAGAAAGAATAAATAAAATCCACCACACATGAAAAATTTAACATGATTCGGATTGTGGAAATATTACTACATCTACGGGAAACATACACTTTTTTTGTTTATAAGAATGTTACATAAAAACTCTTAAACACGGAGAATTTAACCACTCTTTATAACAAAAGATGACGTGATTCACAAAACTCTCTCTTTAGTGTTTATCTTTCACCTCATTCATCTCGCAAATGTAGAGTTATTCTTCTCTTTTCAGAAATATATTGCTCACGAATTTCCTCATGCTTCGCATAACAATATCTTCTTCTATTTATAGGATGACTATTAATCACTCATAATCCATAGAAAACCAATATAGAAGACTCAATTAATAAAAAATTAATCAATATAGAAGATCAAATCAATATAAAATCTATTTAATATAAAAATCTATTTAATATAGAAATATAATTTATATAAAAATCTAATTAGTATAAAACACAAATCAATTGTCTAATTAATATAAAAATTTAATTAATATAGAAGACTCAACTAATATGAAATCTCATTAATATATAATATATAATTAATATATAAATATAATTAATATATAAGAGCTAACTAATAAGAAATCTAATTAATATAGAAGACCAAATTAATTGAAATTATTATTTAATAAAGAAGACCGATTTATATAGAATATTTTGCTTTGAGTTTCATCTAACCTATATTGAATAATTATCCACATAGGCTTATGGTAGCTCTAGTGTCTTGCATCTAGTGAATACTTTTTAGAGACCAACTTACCCACATCCCAACCTTGCACTAGTCGCATGTAATTCGTGAGCTTTAAAATCGGAAATATATGGTTAAAGCATCCAAATGATTTTCTTCGCTAGCAATATTATCCACCTTCACTTTCTTTTTCACTACCACATCTTGGATGAAGTGCAACTTAATGTCTATATTTTTAGTTCGCTTATGGAACTTCATATTTGTTTAGAAAATAAAGGGAACTAGTATTAATATAGAATGGAACCAAATATTGCTCCACACGAGTAAGTTCACTCAACAATCCTTTCTATCAAATAACTTCCTTCATGTCTTCCTTAGTATATATATATACTCCGTAGATGATATTGCAACCACCTTCTATATAGAAGACTTCCAAGTAACAACTCCTCCAAGAACAATAAATAGATATCCCCAAGTTGATATTTTTGTGTCGAGGCATCCTGCATAATCGGAGTACGCATACCTTTATAATAATATATGGCTTGTATTCTTCAGATTGTAACGCAATCCTATAGAAATCGTGCCCTTCAAGTATCTCATGTGCCACTTAAGTTCATGCCAATGCGGCTTTCCTAGATTTGACAATGAATCTACTTAAAAGGCTTAAGGTGTATGCAATAGCAGGTCTCGTGCAAATCATAACATAAATAATTATACCAATAACATTTACCTAAGGTATCCCCAACATATACATATTTCCGATACTTTGGTTGGTGCTTAAGTGGCCTTGAGTTTGAATTGGGAACCAATGGGAGTTCCAACCAATTTCGCTTCGAACATCAAGAACTTCTTTAGGATTTTATGTATAAATTTTGTCTAGATAAGAATATATACCCTTTTGGTATGTTCCTCTTGATCTTAATACCAAGTATCCTCTTAGCCTCTCACACATCGTTCGTCTCAAACTCTACTTTTAGCTGAGTCTTTACCGCTTCTATTTCTCTTATCTTTTCAAACTATTAGTATGTTATCAATATGCGATAATGAAATTACTTGTCTCTCCATACATGTCTCCCTATTTCAATATACACAATTTTTGTATGAACTACGACTATATTTAATAGATCTTATAAACGAATAAAATCTTCAATTCCACTACCTCAACAACTGTTTCGGCCCATAGAGAGGTCTCTTCTAGAAACATACATAACACTCATTTCCTTCTTCAAAACCCTTCGGTTGATATATATAAAATGTATCTTCCAATTCACTATACAGGAAAACAATAGTAACCCCCTTTTGATTTCTATCAAAATCAAATTTAGCAACGATTAAGAGTAGAACCCCGATGGAGGTTTGTTTCACAACTGGTGAGAATATTTTATTGCAACCCACACTCTCCTTTTGCGTAAAGCCCTTAGCCACGAGCCTAGCCTTGAATCTGGATAACTCAACAACAAGAATACATGGCTTCCTTTTAAATATTCATTTATTCCTAACCAACTTTTGACCTTTTGGCTGCTTCACAAGAATCTGGGTGTTCATATTCTTGAGAGATCATAGTTCTTCAATCATCACTTTAAATTACTTCTCGTTATCACTTATTTTAATAATATTATGATAATTTTATGATTCAAGAACATCTCTATACATTTCAATCGATAAAACATATCTAATTACATCAGTAAAACCATACATATGCGGTTGTTTTCTTGGTATCAATTGTATATCTTTTGTCAGTTGATAATTGTCTTATTAATGTTTCTCTCCTATATGACCATCCGAAGGCCATGGAACAATAGTAGTTGATCATCCTCTATACAACCCGAGACAGAACCCGACCTAATATTCATTGGTAGAAGCATCACCAACTTTACTTTGTGTATCATATCCGTTATTAACTTCATATCTCTTCCCGGTAGTACTAGATTGGGTCTTCACCACCTTTCTTCAATGATATGTTCTTTTTATTAAAACCCACTCCTCTACGTATCAATACCTTATGACATCTAGGCTTAAGGTACTAAAAACTATACTATTTTACTCATTCAGTATAGTCGAGGAAAAAATATTTAAGTGATATCGTCCTAAGCTTATCATGCTTCACATGTGTGTTAACAACACATTCGAAAGCTCTCAAATGTTCTAGTTTATGCTTCTCTCTACTTCAAACCTCTTGATACTTAAGAAACTATAAGTGTGGGTCATGGACTCTTCTTGATATATATATATATATATCTGTTGTCACATTTTATCAGAACCTTCGGCCCATACCAACTATATGAAGCACATATCTAACCCATTCCCATATGGTTCGATTCATTTTCCTTGCAAACCCATTATATTGGGGAGTCCCACATACGGTTAAATGTCTAGAAATGCCAAACTGTTCATAATATCTATTGAATTGATTGTTTACATATTCCAAGCTATTATCAGTCTGAAACTTCTTCAACACTTTCTAGGTTTGATTCTCTAATAAAATCTTCGAATTCACAAAGGCAACAAACATTTTATTTTTGCTCTTCAAAAGTAGATTCCATACTTTCATGGAATAGTCGTCAGTCACTGACATAAAATACCTTGCATAACCTGTGGTAGGTTTTATGTGCTAGACCCCAAATATCAGAATGAACATAATCAAGTACTTCATTGGATATTTGGTTGTTGGGTAAAAACTTCACCCTCTTGCTCTTAACCAAATGCATCTTTTACATAAGCTAAGCTTCTAAAGTGTCGTACCATATAACAACTCATGTTTACTTAATTCACAGAGACTCTTCTCACTTAAATTTCCAATCGATGATGCCACAATCTAGTATAATCTTTCACCATATGAAACACTCCCTACTACTACAAAAACCTCGAGAACTAACACACCATTAGTCCTATCGGATTTTATAACAACAAGGGAGCCTTGTAAGACCCGAAGTTACTATCTTCATTTTTATAGATAAACTCTTCATCACCTAACATCCCAATGGAAAGAAAGTTATGTTTAACTTCAAGTATATAACTTACGTTGTTTATTACTCTCTCAAGTCTTGTAAAAACCTTGACCCCGTTGCCAAACCCTTTGACATTGTAGGATTTGTTATTCCGAGGGATGACCCTTCCACCATCAAGCATTTAGAGATCATCAAATAAATTTTTATTAGAATTCATGTGAAAGGATACATCCGAATCTAGTAAAAAATTTCATTATACCGGCAAGAATAAGAAGTCATTAAACCATTAACGTACTCATAATTATGAGACACCAGTATAACATCTCCGAGTTCAGTATCCTAATAGTTGTTTTCCTTTCCATTCTCTAGGTAGTTTTGACTGATATATCATTTCTTATTATATTTACAACATTTTACTTTTCAAGATATACCAGCCCCATTGGACTTTGACCGAGATTTTCTCTTTCACTCACTTAAATCTCTATTCTCTGATCCATCTCTTTTATTCAGTTTGTGCCCTTTAGATTCACGCTTCAAAACATTATTTATTTAAAGATATTTGGATTTCAAAGCGCTCTTAACTCTGGCCTTCGTAAAGGATTATTTCTCGTAGAGGATGATGTCCATGAAGTGTTCATACTCCTTCGAAAAAAAACTTAGAAGGATGATATTTTGGTCCTCCTCCTCTACCTTCATACTAAATGTATTCAAGTCGAGAATGATTTAGTTGTAATCATCTTAATGACTTTAGATAGTTATGCTACTATTTATAGACAACGTGTAAAGTTTTTTTTTTTCATATATAATATGTATGATAAGGACTTGTTCATGTAAATTACCTCTAATTGATTCCATATCCTCAACGACTTAGGCTCTTCAAATACATCTCGTAGCGCATCATCTCTCACGCTCAATATGAGGCCACATTGAGATTTAGACAGTCCAACAACATCAACATGTGTATATTTATCATCGATAACATCAACCAACATGTTTGTACTAGGTAAGCCTTCACCTCAATTTTGTAGAGTTAAAAATAATTATATCCGTCGATTGTTTTAGGCTAAGCTTCATGGAACTCATCTTTTGTGGCTTTCCGGTTTCTAGACAATATATGATTCTCCAACCTTCAGATAAAAATAAATCTACTCTTTTTGTTGTTGCTCCACGCTCACCGCACCATTTGTTAGGGTTAAAACCACCGTTTGACTAAGCTAAGAATCGATGTATTGATTCGTGAATCTTAGGAGAAAACAATTACCATTGTTCAAGACGAGCGACACCTAAAATAATGAATAAGTAAAAACTAGCACGCAAGATAAATCTAACGTGGTTTAGATTGTCGAAATAGGCATATATCCACGAGAAACATACACTCTTATTATTAATAAGTAGGTTGAAGAAAGACTCTAAAATGAAAAAATCAATCATTCTTTGTAACAAAAGATAACGTCTTTCATAAAACCCTATTTTTAGTGTTTATCTCTCACGACACTTATCTCATAAAAACTAGAGTTATTTCTCTCTTTGGAAATATGCTGTTCACGAATTGTAAGCGGCGTCTTTTCGATTTATACGACGATTAGGATCATTTCTGATTAATCAAAAGTTTGATTAATATAATTTTTTTTAATTAATATAAAAATCTGACTACTATAGAAACTCTAATTAAGATTAAAAAAACTAATTAATTCAAAAGATTAAATTAATAAAAAGTTTAGTTGATAGCAAATGTTAAATAAAAAATGAATTAAAAGGAAAGATCTAAGTGATATAATTTTTTAATTAATATAAAAAACCAAACTAATATAAAATGTAATTAATATAAAATGTGATTTTTAAGAAACATATATACATAATACAAATTATATTTAGTCTACGCTTAACACTGTCATATATTATATATATAAATATTTTTAGTATGGAGCAGTAAAATCCATATTTAATTAAATATAATGCATTTGATTAAAACTTTTTTTTATCGGTTACTTTATATATTTTATGAGTTTGTTGATCAAACATGATAGCATCTTCCAACGTGAAAATCCGACGAGGACAAGTCTTATCATCCAACAATAGTGTTTGGGGATACTACCACTTACCAATTTTCTAATTTGTTTCTTCGCCATGAAGGAACCTTGTTTTAGTTATATGCAGATGGTCTGTTTTCCGTATGCATTCGAAATCAAACTTCCCTTTCTAATTCACTCACTTAAATCTATATCTTAATTCTAGGATTAAGCATCAGAGCAGCTTGAACATACCATAAAGATTTACTTTGGAATTATAGTTTGGGATAGTGAATTTTGTGAGTTAAGAGATATATTTTGTCGAGGTATTCAATATCCCAACTCGGTTTTAGAGTCCTAAATTTATGTTTAGAATAAGGTTTAAATCCGTGATGATATAACTTCCGATAAAAGCCTTTTTGACGGGTGTAACCGTGTATAAGGAAGAACAACAGATCTCCATGCTAATATGATATTATCCGTTTTGTCGTCTCAAGATCTGTACGGTTTTGTTTTTGGTCTACCATATTTATATACCATTGATCAGTCTCATGTTTAACCGATGTGGGATGTGAAAATTTGGTCGCCATCGTAACAAATCCTCATCTCGAACAAAATACCACTTTAGCCTTTTCCTAAAAGACTTACATCCGCTCACTCTAATCAAGATGGGACTACCTAAACTATAGACGCACTACGGATGTAGTTGCTCACCTCCCATTAGACCATACTATCTTGTTCCTTAGCGCCACTTCAATCAAGTACCTTTGCGCCTGATCCATTTGTTGGGAATATGGGTACCGCATATTTCATCTATGTATATAGTTAAGAACAATCGATCTCCACACTAGTATGAAATTGTCCGCTTTGGCATCCGCAAACCCGCACGAGTTTGCTTTTGGTCCACTTCGAAAAAACTCCATACTAGATAAGATATGTATCTTATTTACATACCATTAATCCTTTCGATGTTTGACAGATGTGAGATGTGAGAGTTTAATCGTCCCCCTAACATAATATTTTTAAATAAAATGATGAACTTATAAAATCATCAAATCAAACAATTTTGCCCAACATTATATAAAAAACTATACAATAAAAAAAATCGTCAAAAAAAACTAATCACAAATTTAAACCATTAAAAAACAAAATGATACATTTTCATTTGCCATATTATATAACACACCAAATTAACAAACTTACACGACAATTATATGTTGAAACTCGAACTCTAATAGAGTCCTCCAATTTATAGATAGTATTAGTATACATACGAAAATAATATATATATATATATATATATATATATATATATCATGTATCACCATTTTCCCATAGTTGAGTCTAATTTATGTATGAATACATTTACAGCAATAATCACTGAGTCTAATTTATGTATGAATACATTTACAGCAATAATCACGAGACTATATATAAATGTCACAAAAATTAGTGAGAAAACTTTATTGAATAAACAATAATATATGTAGACAATAAAAAATAAAAAATTTAGGAATCTCCATGCATATATAAGCTTAAAGCACCGTTGGGGACACCAAGGAAACAAAGGCACATTTGATTGTGACAAATCCACCAAAGACCACACCACCAACAAGTTACTTTTGCTTTTGAAAAATTTATTTATAAATGTAAAGAATAATCATCCACATTAGCTTAGCTTTTTAATTAGGGCTTTTTGGCCACCATTTGCATGGCCAGCCTGTCCCTTCATTTAACATTCTTTATACAAGCCTTCACCCTTAAGAAACCGGTTATTGGAAGCCCTATTGCTCTTTCGTCTCTACTTTTTAACCTAACGAATTGGTTTTGTTGCCGCGTTTCAATCCCACCCTAAACAAAGCTGATTTATGATGGTTTAATGTAAACATAACTTTTGAGTGGGAGATCACACTAAAGCCATCAATCTTTCATAGCCGAACGTTAAATTTATTTATCAATAATAATGAAAGAAGGGGTAAAATTTAAATAATATTTAACCTAAGATTAATATTTATATACCATTATTTAATTATTTTAATATTAATATATTTTTAATTGTTTTTATAAATGTTATATCTTTTAAATTATAGTTTTAAAATAAATATCTGAAAATTTTATCGATTTTGTTTTGTAAAATGTAACATACTTTTTTAGTTGCAAAACAACAAAAAAGAAATTAAAAATGTGAAAATGCGTGCACTTGTGTTGCAAAAATACACCGACATCCTTGTCTTCTATAGCCTTCACTTAAATCCAAACAAAAGCCAAATCTACTTCTTTGGGACCTCTCTTTCCACGCGGGACGAGATCCCGAACCACCTTAGTTTCAAAGAGGGTTCCTTATTTGTCAGGTATTTTGGGGTTTTGCTCATCACCTCCAGACTCACTTACAATGACTGCAGAACTCTGTTCCTTAAGGTTACCAATCATGTTAACTCCTGGACGTCCAAACACCTCTCCTACATAAAGAGGCTTCATTTAATCAAACCAGTTCTCTTTACCAGCCAAGTTTATTGGTCGTCGATCTTCATTCTTCCGATCAGAGTCCTAAATGAGCTCTCCTAGCTCCTTCGGCGCTTCTTTTGGTCGAGTTCGTAGATGAAGATCTCGGGGGCCAAGATTTTTTGGGACAAAATCACTTTGCATGTAGACGAGGGCGACCTTGGGATCCGAGGTCTAAAAATTTGGAATCAGACGACTGCCCTAAAACTCTTATCGTCCATATTAACCAATAGCAAAAATTCTATACGGGCCCAGTGTACTCTCGCGGAAAAAATTAAAAGCAAAAGTCTTTAGACTCTTCCCCTTCCTCACAACGCTAGTTGGGGCTGGAGAAAGATTCCAAAGCTGCGCAATCAAGCCATGGCCTCTACAAAATTCTTGTTGGGAATGATAATGACACATCAGCTCTTCCCAACCTCCATAGTTAGTCGTTTCGGCCCCAACATAATAAATTTGGCCCGCTTACATAATATATATAAAGTTGCGGACCTTCATTGCTACGAATTCAACTTACCAAAATCATAAACTCCTTTAATACCCTCCCCATTTCAGAAGCTGGCGATATTTTTTGGATCCCCAACAAGTCCAAACCGTATTTTACTATCAAAAGCACGTACACCGCCCTAAGGCCTTCGACGGACAATGTCCCATGGGCCTCCTTGGTTTGGAACAAGTATTCTATTCTCATACATTCCTTTTTCACCTATATGGCCCTCCACAACAAGCTCACGACTCGAGATAATCTCATTGGTTGGGGCCTCGATACCCGAATGCGTACTATGTTCAAATTTCCCTGAGACGCTGGGGCATCTTCTTATAATATGCCCATACTCCTCCTCCATATGGGAGGCTATTACCAGAAAGCTCATCATCAATTCAACTCCCACCTTCTGGGCCTCTTGGCTTGAAGGGACTAGCGTTTGGGCTTCTTCCAATAATGGAATCTCCCACGTATGGCGAACTATCTTATGTTCAATCATATACTACATCTCGAGCAAAAGAAACACTCGAATCTTCAAAAACAAGCAAGCGTTAAGCTCAAGTGTTGTTCATCACGTTCTTTGTAACCTTCGCTATCGCTACCCCGACACGAAGGTCATTTTTTCTTTGTAATTGGTTATCCGATTTTTGTCATTACTTAGTTTCCTTGTAAGGTTTAACCCACCTTTGTAACGAGGGCCCTCTGATTCCTTTCAGATCGTTTTGTAAACATTTTCATTTATTTGTATATATTTACAGTTTTTTATACCAAAAAACATAATGAAAAATAGTTATATAAACACATGAATTTGGTTGTTAAATAAGTCTGGTTGTGTGCACAAATAAAATACAAATTTATTTTGTGAAAATACGTATAATTTGAATGTAAAACAACTGAATTTTTAGTAATTATGTATATATGTGTTTTTTATTGTAAAAAAAACTTATTGTAAACAAAAAAATAGAGTTACAAAAATATGTGTAAATGTGTTGTGAAAATATAAATGATAGTTACGCAAATGAAATTTTGATTGCTAAATAAGTTTGATTGTGTGAAAGAACAAAATCCAAACTTGTTTTGTGAAAATAACTTTTAATTATGCGCAACAATACATGTAATTTGGGTGTCAAACCACTAACTTTTTATAGTTGTGAAAATATTTGATTTTTGTATGGTGACAAAAATTTATTTTATAAAATTTAAATAAAAAATAAAGTTAGTGAAATTACGTACAATTTGGTTGTGAAATAAGTTTAAAATAAATTTTTATTTAGTTATGAAATTATATATAAATTGGTTACGGATAAGCAATTATTCTTTAATTGTTGTTTAGTTATAAAATATACATTAGTCTTGTTCGTTTAAAAAATATATTGTTTGAAAAAACATTTAAGTTAGGATTTGAAATATATAAAGTTTTAACGATTTTAAAATAACACATTAGAAAATTAGTTTTAATCTTTAGCTAAAAATTCTATGGGATGCATGTACATTTTGTTTTCAAAGATATTCTTGGAGGAATACATATATTTTATAACTTCAATTTTTAAGTAGTTAAGAATTATTACAAACTTAATCTATTTTTTACGGGTAAGTAAAATCCACTCAAAATAAAATTATTAGGATACACTTCTCAATTAACACATAAAATGACTAATCCACTATAGAATATAAACATATTATAAAAATTAAAAAATATTATAACATATATAATGATATTTTGTAATTATAAATAAAATTTTAAAAATCTAAACTAACAATTAAAATTTATAAAAAATGTTTTTAGATATCAATTAAAATAAGATAAAAAACGTACAATATACACAAAGTAACCATATTTATAAATATGCATTTTTGGAAGAATAAAATTAAAATTTATATTTGTGCATTTAAATTTAAAAAAAATTATATTTTTAAAATTTAAATTAGAAAAGACTATTTGTAACAATGATATATCTTTTATTTTTCACACAAGATAAACGAAATCCATGAGTCATATATTCTAAGATTTTTTTTAATTATTGTTCACAAATGAAATACACATATTTTCGTAAGTGATTCATAATTAGTTTTCCCTATTTCCGTAGATGGTGAACCATCCTATTTTTTTCAAAATAAAAATATGTTTCTGCAAGTGGAAATACACAAATTGTTACAAATGGTAAACATTAAGTAACAGTGGTTTTACCAAACAAAAATAAAAATTTTGGATGAATTTCATATTTTTTAACACGTAATTATAATAATTGAACAAAAAATAATAAATTCAATAAATAGTTACATTTTCTCATAAACATTATTCACACGATCTTTTGTTATGAGCACGTTTTTACAACGTTCACAATTTAATTTTACTAAATACTCTGCTTTAGATGAAAAACATTTATTCTTGGAACTTCGAATTTTATATTTCAAACTCGATGAAAGAACACCGAAAGATACAATTGATCAAGAAGTTTCGCCGAACTTATTAAAAGTTGGTATGCTCTTTGAATAAGTTTTATTATAAGAACTTTAGTAATAGTACGATTCTAGATATGTTGAATGATTACTCTGATTACTAAGTATAACAACTAAAATATTTGAGCAAGTAAAATATTTAATTTGCCATATGCCACAAGAGCACTTGTAATTTTAAAAACCAACAACCATAACCAGATCAGATTATACTTCGTACAATGTCTGGGACAAACGACCAAACAATCCATGAACGATATTCTTCAATATTGGTTTTAACAAAAAAATGAAGATGTAAGTCACTAGTACAATTTATATAGTGTGAGTAACACTTTAAACTTTAAGTTATAAGAAATATCCTAATTTTTTTAGTACTTTAAAAATAAGAAGACTACAATATTCTTTAATTTGATCATTAAATTACTCAGCAACAGTATAAAAGAAATATCATCATGAATAACAATGAAAACAGAAATATAAGCCCCAAAAGGTGTAGCCGAGTTAGTGGAGTAGTTGAGCTCGTGAGAAAAATTGCATGTGTTCGACCCTCTCTACAAACGCTTTCTTGGTTTAAGAATGTCACCTTGTGTGGTTTACCTTTCGGCGTTGGTTTACATGCTATTGTATCAGACTGAGGGTTTACCTTATGCGCACTTGTTAAATAGCGTATACGGATCTCTTCCAAAAAAACAAAAATATAAATATGATACGTCAAAATAAAACTTGATACAGGAAAAAAACTGTATTGACCGACGAAGAAGATCGACATATTATAAAATTTAATTAAAGATAAAATAAACACATAAGTAACTCCACATTTTGAATTACACATACTGATCTTCAAAAACATAATGTACACAATTTTGTACAATAATGAACAACATAAAAAATATTTAAGCCACAAAATCTTTTAACCAAACTCAAGAACCAAAAAAAAATTCTAAATAAATCCAATTATGCTCGAAATATAGCTTACGGATACCATTAAGTTATATTTTAGTATCACTATATATATAAAAAATAATATTATGCTAATTTGTTTGTATTTTTTATTTCCACCTATGAATCGTCCTATCAATCTCAACTAATGTTATATTATATCTCTTTAACGAATGTCGATTCTATCCAAAAATAACATCATCTTTGATTGATTTTTACGATCAAATGTTAACCGTAATATCATTTTCACATTTAATGTGTGATAAAATTTAACTAATCTTACTCAATATTATATTATATAGATCAC
Organism: Limnanthes douglasii subsp. nivea; assembly: GCA_036936605.1. Lineage (NCBI taxonomy): Eukaryota > Viridiplantae > Streptophyta > Magnoliopsida > Brassicales > Limnanthaceae > Limnanthes > Limnanthes douglasii. The sequence goes on from JAUPFV010000004.1 coordinate 70,880,012, forward strand.
ATATTTTGTCGATTTAATTTATAATAACTCCATTTAAATTATTTTGAACATCTTCAGATCGACCGATATAATTTTAATCATTTTTCATGAACAAATTTATTTTAATAGTTTTTAATTCCCTAAAATTTGAATTAATCCTCTAATAGAATTAATCGATTTATTTATTTTCATTGGATAATCGTATAAATAAAAAATAGACTATGACGAGTTACAAGTCACTTATTATCTATATATACTTATTATTATTCTCCTAAAAGTGGAGCTCATGATATAATTTAATATTGTGTTTAAGTTTAAAAAAACTTAATATGGAAGTGGTTTGGTAAATTATACGCTAGATGATATGAGGATACTATGTTTGTAATTGTCTCGTTGAACAACTCTATTTGTAAAAGAACAATATTCTGTCTCATTAGAGGATTTAGTAATTGTTTGTTATTTTTTAACTAATTAAGTTAAACATGGCAAGCTCATCATATCTTACTTTGATGGATTGCATAAGTACTATAACAATATCAGAGTTTACGGTGATCTTTTTAGTTGGGTTTTACTTTAAATGGAAAACTATATAAATTCTTCTTGAAAACCAAATCGAGCCACGAATGTAAAAAAGAGATGATCTGTCAAAACATTTGGTTAATTACAAAGAGTTATATCTGTAAACAAGCAATTTATACTCAAATATATCAAACTAGGTAAAGCCTAAAAGGCTTAGTGTTCTATAGGCGTGGAAGTGATTTTTCTTCATCATCAACCAACTTGTATCTTCCAGTCTAACCGTTTTCAACCATTGTATATGCCTATTTTCAGTTACGGCTAGTATTGCCATCTTTTTTATGTTTAGTGTGTTGGAATATCTTTCTCAAGACTTAGTCACCAACTTCAAAAAAAATTATGGTTTTTAAGTTCTACTGACTTGTCATTAAATTTTGATAGTGTCGACAATATAAGTGTGCCTTAGTCTGCTTCTCTTATAATACATCTATCTCAATTCACTCTCCCTCATTGTTCCTATATTATGTATAGTTTGCAACCTTTAAGGGACAAATCATTGTTTACGTTTGAAACTGCATTTACATCATATGATAAGGAAAATCGTATTTTTTGTGTAGTATTTCTATGTAGTATTTTGAGGGTTAGTTTGCAACCCTTAGGCCACTTAGTAGTTAAGTTATCTAAGATTCTTTGCAATATACCAATCAAGCTTCAAGTATAAATGAATGTTTTACTAAAAGGTCTTTAGTAAGTAGCTCTTAGATTTTTTAGTTCTAAAGGCATGATAAATACATCGAAGGCCTTGGTTATTGATAAATATAGTGCACTCTTGATTATATCCTAAATAGGCGTCCATGAAGGACAATAACTTACTTTCTCCAAATTGAATCTACTAAGTAATCCATCCTTCGAGCAGGGAAGGATTTATTGGATAAGGGTTATTTAGATCAGTAAAATTCACACACGTTATCAAATTTTCATTTTACTTTCGAACCAAAAATGGGTTTGCAATCCATATGGGTTTTCTAGACTCGTGGATATGCCCAACACGTGATAACCTATCAACCTCTTACCATAATTCTTTATAATTTTTTCAAGATAGAAAGACAACTTAATCTACTTGATTATCCGAACAATTAGACTAATTGATAGATTGTATGAAATAACATCATACGAGACTCATCTTATATCCTTATACTTTCAAACAAATACATCTAAGTTTCTTGGTAAAAACGATAATAGGACAACTGAGAGGTAACCTAAAATATTTGTTTCAATCTTCAAACATTTTCCTTTGGTAAGTCAATTAGTTATATTTGCTCCACGTGATCTACCGAAATCTATAACTCGTAAGGGTTGGAGCTCACTTAACTTCATATGAGATCATTTTTTACAGTTATCCTTAAAAGAGAAAGATGGATTGTATAACATTCATAATCGACTTTTCGATTTCCCTTTATAACCCTCAACAGTTTTTCCCATTATATAACAAAGATATTTATGTATGAGGCAATAAAATTCACATTATCAAACCATGATCATAAAAGTATGGCTTGCAAAAAGAAATATCAGCAAGCACCATTAACAAAACACTTACAATATTCTCAAACTCTCCCCTACCAAGGTGAATTCCACATCAAAATCGCTAGCCAAATGGGAGAATTGGCACTAGTGAACCCAATAACTAATTTTATTTACTTCTAAATGGTTATAGGTATCTAATTTTATTAAGTGTTCCTTAAAGTATAATATTTTTTGAGTTACATGTGTCAATAAGAAATCTTCTTATTTTGGCCCCTGTAATGCAAATAATTTTGAGCATCAGAACATGTCATCATCATCAGGGTTGGCTACCCTAAAAGGGTATGAAGTTTGGTATAGATGAGTGTAACTCTAACACTGGTGTTGGAGCTCAATATGTCCAACATGTCTTTTTTTATGTCTTACTTATTTATAACTATGAATATCCTCTAGTTATAGTTCCAACTATATCTTGGTTACGATCGAGATCTAGGTAGTATTCGATCTTATTTTCAGGCTTCTCCAAATTAGCCAAGGTATATTCCTTCTTTGGCTGAGCTCCAAGAGTTTCAACTCTCATAAATATGGTCTCGAATCATACTATTTAATTTTAACTTTGAACTATCTAGATTCTTCGGAGGTTTGTCTTTTGAAACCTTTAATCAACTTCACATCTTTAATAAGAGTTTGAACATCTTATCTTACGATCATGCAATTTCTCGGGCTATGGCCGACGTCATTATGATACTTTTAAAAGGAATTTTGGTTTCTCTATCTCCCTGTTTAATCATATGTAAATTCTTAAAAAAATGTACCCGGCTTAGTGAAATGACTTGCCCGAATCTCAGTGTATTTACCTCCCCGGCCCCACTTATACATGTATTCTGCTCGGCCTTTTCTTGAAAAATATTCTCGTCCAGGCCTCGAGGACTTAGGCCTGGCAAGTTCTTAAATCATAATCACTTATGTGACTAATGAAGGATAATATGGTTGATGAATGGTACCATTTTTATCATGTAAGTAGGGTTGTCGATTTGGCACATTATCTCATCTATTTTGATATTTGATTCAACTTGAGCTACAAAAGACCCGAAGGTCATAATGTTTTTTTTTATTTTGACTCCAGCTAGCAAACCCAACATAATTTATTGCCGATAAGAAGCACACACCACAACCTCATGGAAATATTTTAGGTTATTCTTTGTTTCTACAAAGCCTTTAATAATAATACCTTAAACTCGTATTCTAATATTACTTGTAATGATTGATGTAATTACCGCAACCTTTGATTATCTTAGTCCAGATAAAATGATCCATGAATAAGGAAGATAATATTTCAAAAATTTGGACTAATTTTAGAGGCAATTGGTTAAACAAAGTAAAGTTAATTTCTTTGACGGTCAAATATAAATATTAACAAAGTAGTCGTAATCCCTACTGCATTTTAGAATTGTTCAATGTGATGCTCTGGATCTCCTACTACATCGTACTTTCCCATCTGTACTAATCAAACTTAAAAAACATATCAATTGTAAGAATCTCATTGAGCAAAGAGTACCTCAAAAAGGTATATCTTTAAAGGTAAAAAGAGACCCTAGAGGTCTCATTCCACTTGTGATATTGATTGGAACCTTGGAAGATCTCATGATGAGCTTGATCATTATTTGTAAAGTAAATATTTGAAAAGTAAAGAGACTGGACTAGCTTCCAAGGTCACTTCAGCAACGAGATTCGGAGAGTTTGCATAAGTTATTGCATTGGTTAAGGAGGAGAATGTAAATTTATTGTTGTGGTTGAGAATAATGTTGTTAGACCAACTTTGAATCGCTATCCATATGGTGCTAACTCCTAGCTCGACCGTGGTACCGAGAGAAGGAACGATGGTTGCGTATTCTCTTAAACAATTCAGCCACCTAGTTGAAATCAATACACTTCTAGTTTTAAAGAAAAAGAAAAAAAACCTCCGGTGTCGGGATTGATCCTCTTCAATGTCCTCAGTTTGCTCGACATCTAACCTCAACTTCGGAACTCTCGAAGTTATATTCTCTATAATCATACGATTAATAATTTCACTATAATTATTAGCTTGTCAAAATATCGCAATATCTATTCTAGAATTCTTTTTAAATTGATTATAAAAAAAAACTTATTTTATCATTTGTAATGGTAAAATAGTGGTACAAAATTTATCCCTTATAAATTTGATGGTGTTTTAATTTTTGATGAAAATTTTATGAAAATTCATCCCTTGAAGTAATACTTTTTTCCTAATTTTAATTATGAAAAAAATCCGTTAATACAAATATTAAAAATATATTATTGTTGTAATGATTTTCAATTTTATTATATTATATGCCTATAATGTTGTAACTTAGATATTGGGTGAACTCACTTTTTACCATGTAGACAAGAGATGATTTGTCTAATAAAATATGAAAACAAAAAGAAGGATGAGAGAGAGTCTTAGCAAAGAACCAAAATAAATAAAGCCCCCAAAGGTTTCCTTTATCTTTCCATCATCATCTTCTCTCTTTTTTTCTCTGCAAATTCTTTTTCTTCTTTGATGTGATTCTCCACCATCTCCTTCACAAACCAATCAACTTTTACAAACCTCAAAATCTAACCAAAACCATGGTTTTCTCTTCTATTAATCCTATCTATCTAGATCCACCCAATTGGCAACAGGTAAATTTATCAATCAATCTCACTTTTTTTTTCTTCATTTTATTTCTTCAACACAACTCAATCATAAGAGTAACTAACTAAATTCATAGATACCCTTTTGTATTATGTTCTTGTTGGATATACCATTTTTTTCATAACTTTGATGTTCTTAGATACACTTGTTCTTGAATATAAATTACCTTTTTTTTTGCTTTACTTTCTTTAATAGAACTTAACTTTACCCTAAATATATATAGTTTTTTTTCTCTTTGAAGCAGCAGCAGCAAGTAAATGAAAACCCTAGAGGAGGAAGTAATGATACAAATCATCATCTACCACCACCAGCGCCACAACAACAACAGCAACAAATTGGCCAAAACGAATTCAACACAGGGTCATCCCGGGCTAACTCAATGTCAGATAGAGCCAGGATGGCTCAGATGCCGCAACCGGAATCATCTCTCAAGTGTCCAAGATGCGAATCCACAAACACCAAGTTTTGTTACTTCAACAACTACAACCTTTCACAGCCCCGTCACTTTTGCAAGACCTGCCGCCGCTACTGGACAAGAGGTGGAGCCCTAAGGAACGTTCCTGTAGGCGGTGGCTGTAGACGCAACAAAAGAACCAAACCATCAACTCCTACTACTACTATTACAAACAGATCATCCAAAACTCAACCTGAACCTAAAACTGTGCCGTTTTCCACCTCGAACACTCACACTTTCACATCACACTTACAAACCCTAACCCACCTCCAAAACGGCGGTGACAGCTACAACAACTCCGGAAACATGGGTTTGAATTTCGGGGGAATTCAGGGTTTGATGCAAGCTTCTGATCCGGTTAGTGGGTTTAGTGATCATTTAAGATCTTTTCAGTTTCCTTTCTTGAACATTAGTTCTAGTGTTATGCAACAATCAGCTGGATTAGGGTTATATCCAATGATTGAGAGTAGTAATGGAGTTGAAGCTAGTGTGAAAGTGGAGGAGAATGAACACAGAGTGAATAATAATAGTAACAGTAATAATATAAATATTAATCAGTCAAGGAATTTTCTTGGAAGTATTAATAATTCAGGAAATAGTAATAATCAGCAATATTGGGGTGGAAATGGTAGTGCATGGAGTACTGATCATCTTCCTGGTTTCAATTCTAATACTAATGATCATCATATCTGATGATTAAGTTACATTTTGGTTTTAGGGTTTGTTTTTGTGTTTACTTGTGAATTCGAAGAAGGGTTATGTAATTTAGAGGAGTTACTGGTAGCTAGAGTGTTCTTAGAGTTCATGAATTTGGAGGTAAGCTTTTTGTTCAATTGGGTCTGTAATTGGATTTATTTTGAATCTTTTTATATATGATCATTACTTTCATATATAGTAATACGTGACTCGTTTGATTAAGATTTTTCTTTTTTGAACTTCTGTTTCAATGATTGATTGGAACTTTGGTTTAATTCCAAATTCGCTGTTAGAATCGATGATGATTTCTCGATGCGATCTAAATTTTAATCAACATTGGATGACCTAAAAGGATATAACATATACACAGTTGCAATCTGAATTGGTCTACAATTATTGGGAAATCAATTTAGTTCGAGCCACCGCGGTTACTAGAGGTTGATAATCGATATTTTTTTAGATAATTAGTCCTTTAACTATATTTATATTAACAAATATTTTAAATTTAAAAAAAAATGGAGGTTCAGTTCTTTCTACCTACAAAAAAAAAATCCACAGATAACTAATTCAAAAAGTAATCAATGATCATTTCTTTAATTTTTAACAAGTTCCAACTCTTTTTTAAAATAAAATAGTTTATAAAATAATTTATATAAAAGATCCATTAATTAATTTAAGTATGTTTTTTTTTTGCCATAAATAATATAAAAATATTATTTATATTTAGTAACCTAAATTATGATGGGTATATTTGTAATTGTAGTTAGACAATGAATTTAACCTATATTTTTCGACTTTGGGATGCTTTCACTTATGTTGAGTTTTGATGTTCATATTTATTTTTAAATTATTTGGGTTTTAAATATATTTTTTTTTTTATTTATCCATATAAAATTTTAGCTCCCATATTTCTAATAGTGACATATTTTAATTTCTTCAATTATTTTACACCAAAATCAAAATATTACAAAAATAAATATAAGAAGACCCGGAACCTATCATTTAAAAAATATGTTATAAAAATAAATATAAAAAACTAAAATATAACAAACCTCAAATATAAAATATAAGTGACCAATAGTGTTTTAGATTTTAAAACTTCATAGAACCCTGATTTTTATCTTTTTAGTTATAAAATATTTTTCACTGAAGATGTCTCAGCTGCATGAAAATTTACTATACAGTGATTTTTTAGAGGATATTAACCTTTAACCTTTTTATGTAGTTAAATAAAATGAAAAAAAAAATAATTATGCTTAGATGCTATATATGAAGATACCACTTTAAATCTCAGTAAAAAAGTAGTATACAAATATAAGCATAATAATATATTTGGTATATTGGGCCTCTCTCTGATAATACATCTGAGATATCGATTGTTTATCCAATATGGAAATCTCAAACTTCCACGTACATCTATGGTCTCATCTTTTCCTAGTAAGTGCTAATCACTATCAGTGAAAGATAACAAGAGGAAGAGACAATCTGAAGTTGATATTATTTAGACTTAAAATTATTGTTCAATTAAATATTAGTAATAGATGTGGATCACATATTATCATTCATTCATTATTATTATTTATATTTATATAAATATATTGAAATTTTAAAATATCATAAAAAAATGTACGGGGTATGTAATACGAGTTCAGAACCAAAAGTAAATATCGGTGGTGATGACCATAATGTGATATTGGTATAAAGAATGGAATCTGTGGTTTTGAATCTCTTTTTGCAACAACCAAGGCTATATATTTACTTTCTATGTAATAAAGGGAGGCAAAACTGACGTTAAAGCACTTCTCTTTCTCTCTTTCTGGATTCTTCCTCATGTGCTCAATCATACAAGTGTGTGCGATTGTTTCAAGAAAACTGAATTGTCTCATTTTTGCTAACATTTTTGCACATACACATTCAAAGAAAACAAATTGCTATGGTATACTTAAAAAAATCGGAATTTGTGTTGGCTTATCTAAGTATCAATTTATATATATCTATATTTTTTTATAGATGGTATTAATACATTATATTTAGTGATATCTTATTATCATTCAAAAATGGGGTATATTTTGCGAAATGCTTATTGGATATCTTTCGAATTGTGAAAAAAACATTCTATTGAAGATGTTTTATTTTGTATAAGTGGAGAATATTCAATACTGTTGAAGGATGGATAGCTAAGCGACTACCCTAAAAGAATTTGTGTTAGGTGGTTTCAGTTTTAGTTTTATGTTGATATTGTCGATCATATAGATATTTTAGACAAAAATGGGAGTTTGAATTCATGACCTAGTATTTTTTGTATTAGGTTATTTCACTTATAGTAATATAGTTAGTCATATATATATATATAAATCGGTAATCATATTAGTCATAGATTTTGGTTTATGAATGGCTCGATAACACTATGAGACGGTCCACGAGCGTGTATCGGAATGGCCTCAGACGATTTACCGAGTTTTATAGCCTATTAAGAGTAAATTTTATAAATAAGGGTAACCATCATTAATAACATTGATGAGCGTAAAAAGTAGTAAAATACTATAAATATTGTAGATTATCTTTATTAATAAGTTTTTCTCCTTTATATAGGAGAATTTGTAATGACGTACATTTATCGCGTGGTATCAATTGCTTTCGTAATTACTGAACATCTTAAGAACCTCAATCATTTATTTACACATGTTAATATAGTCCAAGCATCATTATTGAAGGTTTGATGAAAAAATAAATGTCTTGCAATATCATTCGAATGGTGGGATCAGCCATAAGGTCATCGTTCAGGACACGTCATCGGACGAGGAGTACCAGCCAAGAACGTCGACTAAGGAATATGATGTAGGTATGGTTTTTGTTCTGAGGCTTCAGCTGCGGTGGTGAAATCCACCGTTATAAATTTCCTCATAGTCTTTTTAAAATAATTGAGGTGTGATTACTTTAGTGAAATTAATTTCTCTTGTTTATCTTGTGCGCTTATCGAATGTCTTTTGATGCTCGATGTTGGATCCCAAAGCATACCAAGTGAATTGTAGTCTTTTCGACCAGGCTCAAAAGAGTATTTAAAAACCTTGGTAGATTGGTTCCGCTCTAGCCAAAGTAACCTTAGAGACATCTCTAATTAGTTTGTGCTGATCCTGTTTTGGTTTATATTAAAAAAATCATACTGACCAAAAAACTTTTATGAAGATACAAAGCTTTATTTTTCTAGTGATAACAGAGTACCGGATAAGGTTTTTCAGACGTTACCTTTTACTGATTTTGTTAGGCCTTATTGAGGTGTTCGCTTGAAAATATGGTTTGACCTAAGGATGTGACTTGAAGAAATTTTCACGTTGTCAGTTGGTATTGTGCATGAGGTAGAGAAAGAAGATGAAGGAAGGACTAGATAGTTGGCGATAATAGTTGTTGAAGTTGGCCCCTACTTGGGTAATCAAATATTAATGATTATTAAATCTTGTTGGAGGGAATCTAAAGAGATATTGTTTATAGAGTGAGAGTTCTTATTGGTTTCGTTACTAGTGCAGGTTGGTTATTAAATGAGTAACTTGTGTAAGTATGTTTTTGTCGGGTGGAGACGTGGGATCTTTTCTCCCATTTTCTTAGGTCTGTCATTCTATGTATAGATCCTCCTCTCGTCTTCTGCCACGCTTGGGCTAGGATCTTAGGTTTTTAATCATCGTCCTTCATGTGCAACGTCTATGATGTAAATGGTTATCGGAGGATTCCCGGTTTAATCGAGTCGTATTTTTCATATATCTATCAAAATAAATGTTATATCTATACGATATGTGTTTATACTTTCCCGTGAGATTATCTATGTGGTCCCTACTTTCTTTATTTATTTCAATAGGTCTATGGATTTTAGTTCTGATCATTGGTTCAGTCGGACTAGGTAATTTGTCGATCTATGTTTTCATCATTCCCAAGTTTCTCTTAGAGAGCTCTCTTTCCAAAAGGTTCAACTATATTTCTAGGATCGGTCTTGCCACCATTATTTAGCTTCTATGTACTTGATTACTCATTTGTGTTTAATTTTAATAATAAAAAACTAAGGTACCTCCGTCCCTAGTGATGTCGCCAATTAATGAGCATAAAAATTGATAAAATGGTAAAAATGTTGTAGATCATCTTTATTGATAAGGTTGTTTCCTTTATATAGGGGAACTCTCAACAATGTAAATTTATTATAAGGTATTTATTTCCTTAGTAATTACATAAAATGTAACACCATAACTCGTCTATATCTGAACAGAGAGGAATAGTAAGAATATATGAATAACTCCAAACCTAGCTGGTAATTGTATAGGCAGACGATGAACCAAGGCTACGCATGGCAAAAAGATAAGTACTACGTCACTGCGGCCTAATGAAGAAACAAAGTAGAGCAAAGCTATGTTGTTGAGGGCCAGCCGAGAAGACAAAAAGAGCTAGAAAGGCAAGCAAGGGCACAACAGATGATGGTAGTTCAGACTATAAAACGGAACTCGACTAAATAGCTGTATCGCTGGGCAAACCGAGTAGGATTTGACCATAAAGGAATGTTCAGACCTTTACCAAGAAAAAAGACAAAGAACGAGCGATTTGGATGAGCAGAGCCGACAAGACCGACCGAGGCCCACATTTAGAGACGGATAAAAGAAGAAACTATTAAAAGTCACGTTGAACCAACTGGTCAACCGACTTAATGCTGGAACACTCAAGTAATGACCGCGGGCTACTATCATAAGTATTAGTCTATGTACTGAATTAGTGGAAATATGTATTAATTAGCTATTTAATATCACCAAAAAATGGTATAAAGAGGCAACGAAATCCAAGGAATTGTATTTTTTTTCCTCTGATAAATAAAAATATTTACTTGTTACAATCTTTGTTATATTTTTCTTATAAAACATTGGAGGGTATTCCAAGAACTTAACTCAACATCTAAAACTAGGACTATCTAACCATGATAGTAACAAGATCAAGGGTTGAAAGGGATGTTTGGGAACCATGCGATACGATGGATCGACGGAGAGCAGTGATAAACCCACCCGTGGGACAAGATCAGTTACCCCTGCTAATATCACCAACGATGATGTGGTAGCGGCAACACTCATTGAAGTACCACCCTAAGTGGGACAACCACTTGTAGGATACGACGAGCGATTATCTGGTGGCTAAGATAGCAATTCACCAGCTTGAACATCAACTTCAACACATACAACAAAAGCAACATAGGGTGGCATGTGAACGCGATACTAGAGAACAATACATGCACGTTAGAGGAACCGACGCCAGCTGTGCGAATCATGGGGACCGTTCCTTCAAGCGCGAGGATATAAGACAAGGAGAGTATGAAAATGAAGGAAAAAGACGCTCTAAGGGTCAAGAACCCATGTAGGTGCAAGAGCCCCGAGCATCTAAGAAAGCTAAAGAGGTCAATGTCGTCCAGTACAATCAAGTGCGACCGAAGTTATCTAATTATATACTTAAGGAATCCCCAATTGTGGAAAACATCATTGAAGCACAACACCCCCATGAAATTCGATCCATTTAGGATGAAAGCCTATGACGACATTGGAGATCCAGAAAGGAATTTGGAACAATTCTGTAATATGATGATGGTATTTAACTGGGATTATATTGTGCTCTATCGAGCTTTGTCAATGACCTTTAAGGGTAATGCAATAGATTGGTTCAGCGGTGTGCCTAAAGGATCAATTTGTGATTTCATAGGATTATGGAGAGCCTTCACGGAGATATTTATAGGAAACAAGAAGCTTAGACGCGAGCGCGAGTCAATCATGGATCTTTACTATAAAAACATTTATGTTAGATGTTTGCTTCAATTGCATAAATGTTTTGCCAAATGAAAGAAAATATAGATGTCGTCTTCCTCAAAAAAAGGCCTTGATCGGTGAGGGGAGCTCTACGCTGATTTAATCTAGATCTTAATTGAGAATATGGGAGATCTGTTGGCTCGAACAGACACATACATCCGAGTAGATGATTCTAGGAAAGAAGATTTCCTAGAGAGACTTTTCCCAAACCATAAAGAATGGCAATTCGATCGAATGAAGATCGACGACGGGCCTCGTAGGGATACATTTCGATGAACAATACATCATGATAATCTATCAATGAGATTTACTCTACTAACTGAGGCCCTCTCAGTAATATACGATTCGACGAATTAGGAGCTTGTTCAATTCATCAAACGGCAAGATCCCCATCGCCAACCCGAGAAAACGGAGGAAACTCACCAGATCAATAAGGAAACGTCCAGCAAGGATAAGAGAATAGACACGAGAAAACCGCAGTGGTTGTTCACCATTATAGGAGGACCTTTGGAAACAACTAGCAACTTGGAGGGTAAAGAAGACAACGTTCCACGACCCTCTCTCATCCTATCTGAAGCACAATTAGAGGTTGCTAGCAACTTAGAATTGCATAGTTAAAACTCTATGTCATCGTTATTCACTATCGTCGGGGGAAATTCTGAGGCAACTCGCGACCCAAAATCTAACAAACGGGAAAGGTCCGATCATGAGGTTCAGGAAGTCGAGTCTTCGTCTTACCGAAAACTGGGATCCTGTCGCCGACTTAACAATGAAAAATTAAAGGGGTCAGCACGCCGCATGAGGACGCTCTAACATTGAACTTAAATATTAGGGGAGTTATGGTAACTTGGGTTCTAATATATAGAAGGAGCTCAGCCAACATTATATTCCAAGTCACCTATGACCGCATGCATGAGGTCCCATCCTATAAAGAAACCCAATGAACCCTTGTGGGGTACGAAGGCAAGGCCTTCCAATGCGTGGGCGAGGTTGAGTTGATGGTAAAAGTTGGTTATGGGGCAACTAAAAAAGAACAAAAAATACTGTTTATGATCTACGATGGCCTCGGTCCTTATTACACGATCAATGCTTGGCCTTAGATCTATAGAATGGAAGACACCCCCTGCACATCCAGACAATGCATAAAATATGCAGTCAGAAGCGGAGTCGGGATCATCTATGGTAGTAAGAGAACTGGCATAGCGTGTTACGCGCTCACATTTGACCCAACAAAACCTCTTCGGTAGCAGTTATCGGGCGGGGGTGCATGAAGATGAAGGCCGAGGACCACCTCCGCATGATCCTGTCGATGATCCTATGGATACTGAGCAGCTCGAGGCAGATCATCCAGACTCGATTATGGAATTGGTGGCAAAGGGTCGTAATCTATGGTTAGGTAACAATTTAGATTCTATTTTTAGAGAGTTATTAATTGACATGTTAGGAAAAATTTGGACATCTTCGCATGGGATTCTCGTCATGTATCAGGGGTAGACCTCTCTATTATTATCCATGAATTAGCAATTGATTCATATGCCAAGCCCGTACGACAAAAGCGATGATCATTTTATGTTGAGAAGTAGGATGCCCTAAGTGAAGAAGTGGATAAACTATCGCGGCTCGGGCGTATCTGACGAGATCGATACCCAGTCTAGGTGCAAACCCGGTGTTGGTTAAAAATAAATGCGGTCAGTTGAGAATGTACATTGATTTCACTAATCTAAATCAAGCTTTCCCTAGAGACGCGTTTCGTTTTCCTCGTTTCGATCAGCTGACTGATTTAGCTTCGGGTTGTGAATACCTTTCTTTTATAGATGCATACTCTGGGTATAATCATATTCGACTTAACCCGTCTAAGGAAGAGCACACAATATTTCAAACCGATCGCGGGCTGTATTGTTAGACTGTGTTGCCATGCGGTTTAAAAAATACAGGATCCACAAAACAAAATATGGTAAATCACATCTTCAAAGACCATATGGGTAAACATATGGAGGCATACATAGATGGCATGATTATCACACACACCTATAGACAGCTCGAAGTACTTCCAACCGTGTTCGACCTTCTACATCAATATAATATGAAGCTTAATCCAGTCAAGTGTTCATTCCACATACAAAGCAGGAAGTTCATCGTTTACATAATGAGTAAAAGAGGGATCGAGCCAGACCTGTATAATTACAAGTAGTTATACAGATGTCGCCACCTAAAAACGTGAAATAGGTTCAGTGCCTTACGGGTAAATTAGCAGCATTGTCACGTTTTATTTCCCAAGCATCCGACAGAAGTCATCTTTTATTTGAGATTCTCCGAGGACCTAAGAAATTCGCATGGGCAGAGAAGTGTAACACCGCTTTTTAGGCACTAAAAAATTGTCTCACCTCTCTTGAAATATATTTAGCGCCAGTAGCAGGTGAGACTTTTTTCTTATATTTATCTGTTTCATTTTACTCGGTCAGTGCAGTATTAATTATGAAACTATACGGCATTTAATGACTTATTTACTACACCAGTAAAACCTTGGTGGACAGTGAGACTAGGTACCTCAATCTAGATAAACTCGTGCTCGGTATGGTAGTAGCACCATGAAATATGTGCCCCTATTTTCATGGACATACAATTTTTGTCTGAACGTCTTTCCACCTCAAAGTTGTGATACAGATACCCGACACATCAGGAAGACTGAAAAAATGGAGTATTGAGTTAGAATAATACAACATAAAGTTCGAACCCCGTACTGCGATCAAAGGTTAGGTTGTAGCTGATTTCCTTACAAAAGTTTCCTCACCTCGCGAAGCACCACTCCTAAATGAAACCTTGCATGAGTCTGAGCAGTTAGAATGGATTATCGAAACAGACGAGGCCTCAAGTGCATCCGGTTGAGGAGCGGGAATTATCCTTAAACCACTCACATGAGAGGATATCCGCCAGACAATCAATTTTAAATTTTTTGTAACAAAAAATATAGCAGAATACGAACTTGTCATTTGGGGAATGAAATTAGCATTCATAAGAGGGGCTCGAATGTTCCGTATCCGCTCAGACTCGCAATTAGTCATCAATAAGGCAATTAGTCAAGAAAGGTATTCGTGGGTATTTGACAACGCTTAAAGAATACAAATCCAAATTTTCCATGGTGGCACACGACCAAGTGCCCCACTTGGAAAACTCTATCGCCGACACCTTGGCCAAAACAGAGGCGCTATGTGACCATCCTCCCATACTAATACAGCAATTACCAACTACATAAATTTACATTAAAGTGATGCTATTTTCATAATAGACCACAACTGTGGGTCACAACTTTCCGTAAAATGGAATCAGTTAACACTTCTCCATACCGTACTACCTATAGGAAAATGACCAGGTTAAAGTGACAAATCGCACTATATTGGAAGGAATCAAAAAACTTGAATGGGCAAGGAAAAATGGTCGGAAACCCCGCAGACTACAACTGGAGAATACCGCCTCACAGGATCATTAGTTACGATACAGCGGAGCATACCGCCTCGCTGATATCAAAGGTCATGAACTAAAGCACCCATGGAATATTAATCATTTAAAGTTATATCGCCAAGTTGTGTAATTTAGAAAATGCACTATTTTTCCTCCCTCATGGCGCGGGGACTTTTTTTAATGAGGCATGAGACTTCTCATTTTTTACTTCAATATAATTTTATCATTTTCACCAATGCGTGTGTTCCTTTGTAAATTTTCTTCATCCTTACAATAGCGAATGGGTCAATGACCACGCCTAGGGGCTACCCAAGGGGTCATGATTAGCCAGACAGTAGAATCTATTAATACGAAAGGGCTAAGTGCCACTCCTAGGAGCTACGTAACGCAAACTGATCTAGTATGAAGTCCTTAATTGGGCCACGCAATAGGGTCTAAGTGACCTCGCCGTAAATAAGCTAACTCATAGCTATGTAATAAGCTTTATTAACCTCCACAATATAAGGATATGCTCTATCGTTATAATACAAAAAAGCATGTCTCCATAAATAAGAAAACCCTCCAATATCACCCTCAAAATATCACAAAAATCAACAATCTTATAAGGTTAGCAAACATATGGAGCTGGGTTAAAGATCATCAACTCAGCCACAACCTTCTTTTTATTTTGGGCCATCATCACCATACTCACCTCAATTACTTGGCTCTCCCTCTCGTCTAGACCCACTACAGCTTTCTTCAAAAGTTGCTTGCGTTTTTGCTCCATTGCTTCTTTCAATTCCTCCACCGCAACCGTCAGTCTCCCATTCTACGAATTAAGACCAACTATACACTCAGACTTCTCTTCTACTTTTTTATCTTGAGCCACATTATGGGCAAGCAAGGAACTGCTTTGGGACATCAACTTCGGGGCACCTTAGAGCGATGTCACTTTCTTACACAGATCTTCATTCTCCTCCACCACTTTATCATTTCTTTCATTCACTACTCCATAAGCATTTTCAAACCTGGCCAACTCGATGGTCAACCATTTCACCGATCTAAATAACATGGGCTCGGGCTTCCACTTGTCTATGACTTGATAGTCAACTTTAGACATTCATCGGTATGATAATACCATAGAGTTATAGTGCATCTATGTTAAAAATAAGGTTAGTATAACGTTTATTTTCACTTAAAAAAATTCAAAACTATAAAACACAGTACCTCGATCGCCAACTCCACTTGCCTATGGAGTATCTCGCTCATAGAAATATTTTCATAGAAGGACAACTCTAGGATGCGCTTGATCTGTTCAAACATCAACATCGGTGGACGAGGCATTAGAAAATTTGATGGCGGGAGCTCTTGCAATACCTTTTTCTTTTTCTTTTTTCGACTTCTTTTTCTGTTATTGACAACAACTCCAGTCTTACCACATTCACAAAGGCTGGCAACAAGCCCACCACAAACGAGGCAAAAGGGCGAGTAGTCGAAGTCTTCACAAAATGTTCCATTCTCCGTGCTATCTCCT
Source organism: Limnanthes douglasii subsp. nivea (assembly GCA_036936605.1). Taxonomy (NCBI): domain Eukaryota; kingdom Viridiplantae; phylum Streptophyta; class Magnoliopsida; order Brassicales; family Limnanthaceae; genus Limnanthes; species Limnanthes douglasii. Next base: position 70,896,670 of record JAUPFV010000004.1, read on the forward strand.
CCGGAATCTGTTTTTTTTACTCTCATATTCATCATATGCAGCCTCTCTGCTCGGTTGACCCTCTACTCGAGTGTCATCTAAATCTATTACTTATGGTGCTTTCCCCCAACTCTGTTCAACATCCACACTCGAGTTTGGTCCAACTGGGTCACCTATCACTTGAGTTCCATCAGCATCATCTTCATCCACCAGCTGGAGCTTTCTCATCAAAAGAGAGACTGCATCCCATATCATGCGTGGCTTCTTTTATAGAAAATTAACCGCGTCTTCTAAATCATCATATTATTCTCGAACTTGTCATAATATTTATTACCTACTTCATCTCATGGTAGGGAAGTATCCTCTCCCTTCTAGTTCACTCCCCCCGACTCTTGCAAAACTCCCAATTATATTTCTTTATCATTCTGACATTACAAGGACGATGACATCCCCGTCTCCGTCGCTTTCTGACCTAGGGGCACTGAGAGCCACACCCTTTTACTATTGTGATCCTCATACCTTTGTTCCATTAACACACGAATTCGTTTGGTGATAGCCATTTCTCCGCTATCTGTCATTGTCACTTACCCATCCTTGGCGATAACTAATTCGGGAACTAGCCAAAGCCCATCCTTTAAGAAATTTACTTGGTTGAACAACCGAGCTGGCTTTAGTAACCACGTAAGCTAGCTAAGTTAGTTACCTGGATTAAGGGATACATGACGTCTTTGGACAATCCTTCTTTGCACAACTCTTGGTGTTTCTCATCACATGCATAAATCAAATGCATGGGTTAGTATTCACTACTAGGTTTTCAACTCATAAACTAAAAATAATTGTTCTTACACTTGGCCTTCTACCGTCGTTCTAACTGAAGATTCATCAGAGCATTCTCAAGCTCACAGTTACCCGATACAAATACGAAAGCATTATGCCAGTTTTTATCATAGGTAGGGACCTCAACTATTTTCTTCACCTCGGTCAATTGGATATAAAAAATGTAACTTTACCAGTTTAGTGAAATCTACAACTACCAATAAATCTGCAAGGCAGATCGAGATACCTAATTGGTGCACGCTTAACATAATACTGAGCAAAACCATCCACCCATTCACTGGTAATGCAGTGGGACATATACCTATAAAGTTAAACACATCTCCTATTAAATAAGGTAATTGCAGCCGTAAGCCCGAGTAAAAAGCAGTAGTGTATAGGCAACACTAACTGTAACATCACTGGAAATACCATACCTAGCCGTAAAACATAACAGACCAGACTCTTTAAGATACCCATACTTGGGGGCTATTCGATCAAAGTAGCTTTTCAAAAATGCAAGATCTTCAAATTTTGTATTCACAACTTTAATCGATTTCTCTTGCCTCTTTACAACTTTTTTTTGGGGTCATCACATCCACTAAAAGCGACTGCAATGAGCCAAATGGACGTGTGAGAATAAACAAATCCAGCGGACACCTCGTGCACAAACACGACTACCATAAAAGAAACTTTTTTCCCAAGAATATTGAACTAGGAGTCAAAAACTTATAACTAAGGAACTATGGTTTCATGCACCAGCACCTACTAAGAAAAAAATCACGAAATTACAATGTAAAAGTACCTCTTTAAATGAAGACAAGCGTTACAATGGATACAGATTATTTCCTTACAAGCAAATTCAGTTTCTCTTGCCAAAGGTAAAATGATTTCTTCAGTAAGTTGTTAACCAATTTTGTAATTTATGACTAACTATTGGGATCTCACTTGGCTTTTCAATCCACGCATGATGGGACAGAGGTTGTCATTCACAATTAAAACAGATCTCATATTTTCCTAATAACTCAAGCGTCGTTTAGAAACAAAACGGCTTTATTGTCATATTCACCCCTTGGAATCCACCACGTGTCACCATACTGGTAAAAATTTAAATAATTCATTATTACACACCATATGTCACGAAATTGGTATAATCTTCACATCTACAAATCCATTTTGTTGCATCAGAATAGAAGTAAGAATTTTTATATTTCATCGATTTTGTATTTCTCACACATAGTTCATGAACCAGAGGGTGCCCTAATGAGGAAATTCCAATCATCTAATATATCCGAACATAGGGGAATGATAAGAATATATGAATAACTCCAATCCAACCTGATGATTATATAGGCAGACAATGAACCAAGGCTACGTATGGCAAAAAGGCAAGTACTACGTCACCGAGGCCCAATGAAGAAACAATGTAGAGCAAAGTTATGTTGTCGAGGGCTAGCCGAGAAGACAAAAAGATCTAGCAAGGAAACCAAGGGCACAACAGATGCTCGTAGTTTGGACTATAAAGCGGGACTCGACTAAACAGCTACCTCGCTCGGCAAACCGAGTAGGAATCAACGATGAAGGAATATTAAGACCTTTACCGAGAAAAAAGATGAAAGACGGGCGACTTGTATGAGGAAAGCTGGCAAGACCACCGCGGACCACTTTTAGACACAGATAATTAAAGAAAGTATTAAAATCCACGTTGAACAAACTGGTTAACCAACTTATTGCACGATAACTGAAGTAATGACCGTGAAATTAGTACTCCTCTCATAAGTATTAGTTTACGTACTGAATTAGTGGAAATCTGTATTAATTAACTATTTAATATCACCGAGAGGAGGTATAAATAGGCAATGAAATCCAAGGAAATGTATAATTTTCCCTTTGATAAATAAAATATTTACTTGTCACAATCTTTGTTATATTTTTCCTATAACACCATATTTATCAAATCCCACGATTTCAGCAAGGATTTCAGCAAGCTCAAGATATCTTGCCAATAATTTGTTAGGCACGGCCAAAGTCTCACATCGATTAGACATAATAAAGGTCAATAGTATAAAAGTGAGAACATATATTAACTAGTTTGAGGCCTTTTAGAAGTGCACCAAAAAAACAAAATCGAGTAGGTATTTGGGCCCAAAACGGAAAATATGACACTAGTGCAGACATCATCTTGTTCATATTTATATTCAGAAGAGGAATATGTGCAGACGTCGTCATCGAGTGACGAAACGACAGACGATAACTAAAAATCGTAGTCAATCCATTGTATAATTCACTTTTCTATTTTAGACTTAACATTTTTATAGTTTTGAATCATCTTAAAATTTGGATAATGTTGAAAATTGTTAGTTATGAATCTGAATATTCTAATGATTTTAGGTCTCTCTAAATATAAAAGTGTGATTTCAAATTATGAACCCTTGAAATCACTTAAATTCTCTTTCAACAAAACTTTCTTTATACAGTGTTAGACTTTTGAATTCTAAAATTCAAACACTATTTAAATTTAAATATAAGCATATAAAATTTCAACCTTTAGGTACCATATCATTATATTTATTCTATTCTCACAAAGTAGTCTCATAACTTTTATTTTTCTTAAGATATTTATTTGTGTATATATTCAGTTATGGATTAAACCTATTATATATGCAATTACCTCCATGATACAAATTTAGACTATTATTTTGTTACCTAATATTTGATTGCTTTTATTGCACTAATACTGAAGATAGTTAATTTCATCGATAAAGCATGTGACAAATTATCCTAATAGAGAAATTATTGGTGTGGTTTATTTCTATCTAAGGGTAAGTTTGTAATATTTGTTTAGAGTTTGTGGAAGTTTTGTAGGTATATAATATTTGAGTAGAGAGTAGAGGGGGAATTAAGCAGCCTGGTTGTATTTAATTTTCATTACCCTCATTTAATGTTGGTGGTTGGGTATTTATACCCTTATGTTTGGGCTTTATGGGCTGTCGGGTCAAGTTTAATGGACCCGGGTCAAGTTTAAGGACCCATGAGCTCTTAGTAGGAGAGCAGGCAGCTTAGTCAAGAAGTGATTAGGTTTTTAAATACTTTAGTCCTTGTTCGAAGAGTCAAATGGATGAGGGGTTTGAACTGCCCTGTCCGGTTTCAGATGGTCTTTGTTTGAACTGTCCCTGTCCGAAGAGGTAACAGAACCCGGACTCATCAGTAGCCCCTTTTTTTGGTGTTTGTTCAAATAACATTTGTCAAAACCTGAAAAACAGTCTGTTGTCAGTGGCAGTTTTATCCGGACAGGTCTTTCGAATTGTGTCATGGTTCTATTCGGGGTGAAAACGTTGTTTGAATCTAAACGGTTTTTTGCCAAGGTTCATGGGACACGTGTCACTCTTTGGTTGGTTGGTTTAGCCGTTATTTCACCTTGGATTTCGCACCCACCTTCTCTGAAAAGCAACCTCTTCATTAATGAAGGTGACATCAGCGCCGTCTTTTAATCATTGCTAATCTTTTCGAATTCTCCTAGGAATCAAGGCTTCTTTTTTAGGTTTACTATAAATTAAGAAGTTTTTTCACTGTTTTACCATCACTTTCATTTTTCTTTGATAATATTCAAAGCTTCCTCTCTCAAACACAAGTTCTTGTTTAGGTCGTTTATGTTCACGGCAAGGAACGCTCTAATCAAAGGTGGGTGGCTCAATCTATCTGAACTAGAAAAAGCATAAAAAGTCGAAAGGGAAAGGCGCATTGCAGCGGGCTTACCCACTTCTCCCATCGACAAACCAGCATTCTCAGCCACAGAGTCTAACCAGGGTTCTTCCTCCACAAAGGGTGTCAACCCGAAGAGGTTGTTTCAAACCAATCTTTCCCCTATCATCTCAGGTTCTTCGGTTCAAGAGTCAGAACCCACAGTTGAGCCAGGTTTAACAGTTACCAGTTTTAAAAAACCCTCCTCATTCTTAGCCATGGGGTCAGATGCTGAAACTTCTCCTCACAAGCTGGTTGATCGAAGAAAAGGCCGGTTGGTCAAAGGGCAGGCTTCCAAGAGCACTCCTTCGAAATCGGGGGCCAAGGACAGCAGTACAGGGTCAGAGGTACCCATTAAAACACCCAGGGACAGGTTTTCCGGTCCAGAGGCCACTGGCTCAAGTCCCCGAATAGAAACATCTACATCAGCACCCCAACCGGAGGCTAGGATCCAGGAGGGTACTGAAGCTCATCAGTCCGGAAGTCAGGCTGATCCAACTCCAAACCTCCCCCTTACAACAACAACAGAAAATCCTTCCGCAATCATGGAGGATATAATGGAGGACTCCATCGAAGAGGCTCCATTCGAGTCTGAACCATCCGGACAGACTAGTGGTGTTGCTGCTGCCCAAAAGGATAAAGGCAAGGAAAAGCTATGCTCAAGGCCTCCGGATCTGCCGGAGTGTCTTGAAGGAAAATTGGGACCTTGTTTCCACAAGGCAATGTTAAATATCTCCTTGCCCTGCAAAAGATCAACTACGCTTTCATCCATACAGCTGAGTTGGGCCGGATGCGTACAAAGTGGGGGATTCCAAAGAATGTGAAGATAAGAATCCCAATAGATCCTGAGACCCCCATGGATTGTAAACTCAGTGAAGTAGTCATCTTCACCGAGCTCTTTAACTGGGGTTTAAGGTTCCCCTTGGATCCGGAAATATTGCGGTATTTCCATCTCATCAAACTCTGTCCCAGTCAATTAAGCCCCAATGCCTGGTACACACTTATGGCATGCATCATGGCCTCCAGGCTCTCCGGGATTCCTCTACCAATGGAGGAATTCGCAGTTGTGGCCAGTCTCTGCAGGAACCACCACATTCCCTTCTATCACTTCAACATGGGTAATGATTATAAAGCAGTGGAGGATTTGCTTGAGTCGAAGAGAAACTGGAGGACCCAATTCTTGTTCGTAAGTGGTGTTTGGGAGAACGAGAGGAAAATTAAAGTCGGAGTCAATCCAAGTCTTCTCACCAGCAGATGGAGGAGTGATCGTAAGGCTCCTACTTTATATTCTTTTTTCTGCTTTTATCGAATATTCTTAAACTGACTGTTCTTATCTTTTTTCTTAGCAGTGCTGCCCAAAGACTTTAGCGACTACCTAAAGGCCGGACAGGTCACTTGTACCAAGATCAACACTTGGGCTGCTAAAAAGTGGGGAAACCGGTTTCACGATGCTTTCATAGGAGGCAACTTAGCAAGGTCTCACCTCTGGAACACTACTGGTCGGAGGGACTTGACCTGGGAGGAACTCACTACTCCACCCCCTCCGGATGTAGTCCTGAAGAGAACACACGACCCGGACGGGTAACTTTACTTGCCAGGCCGGGGCAAGGCCCCGAGTAAGATGAAAGGCAAGAAGAAGAAGGGCAAGAAGGTGGTAGGTGGAGCTAACCCTGCTGAGGTGGAGGAGGCTGTTTCAACAAATCCGGAGGGGCCAGCCCCAAGCCAGATTGATGTTGCTCTCCTAGAAGTGGTAGAGCAGGAGAGTGTTAGGCAAGAAGTTCAATCCCCAAAACCCCCCAAGGGCTCCCAAAAGAGACCGAAAACGGGGAGCTGAAAGCAAGGACAGGGAGGCTAAGAAGAAAAAAACCTCCAAGGGTGATGAACTTTCTCTCCGGCCTCCGGAGCCTCTCCCTCATGTTGATCCTACTGATCCAACACAAGCAGAGGAGATCCCTAGTGATTTTTCAAACCGACGAGGTCGGAGGAGGAGACCTTAGCATTGATGGGGTTGGCATCACCGGTCTTGATGGGCTTGGTGACTATTTTGCCAAACTCCCCAGAGATGATTTTGTTGGGCCTTACCTTCCTCCGAGTACTTCGAACACCGTCACTTTTAATGGTAAGACTTTTACTGTTTCAAGTTAAAGGGATATTATACCTCACTCTATATTAAGTAGTGTTCAGCCGGTGCTTGTGTTGGAGAAGCAAGTTCGAAGTCAGGCAGATACTATCAAAGATCTCAAGTCTGACAAAGAGATACTGTCCGATGATCTTCTTACTGCCACTCAACATGCTGACATTCTAAAGGGGGAAAACGAGGAGCTGAAAAAGAACCAAAAGGGGTGGACCATCAAAGTTGCTACTCTAGAAGATACTATCAAGGAGCTCCGGGAGAAGTTGTCCGGAGTAGAGAAAGATCTCACCTCTTCAAAAGAGGAGGCCAAGGCCAAGGATCAAGTCATTCACAACTTGACAAGTGACAAGATTGCGCTTGAGAATACAGTGTCCAAGGCTGCAAAGGAGAAAGCTGATCTGCTAAGGGAGCAGGAGGCCAAAATCCAGGCCAAGATCGATGCTTATGCCAACAACGTAATAGACACTCAAGAGAAAATGTATGCCAAGGTGAAGTCGGACATGGTCCTGCTCTTCCACGAGAAGTTCCCAAAGAGGAACCTGTGAGATTTGTGGCTTCACGTAGAGTACGAAGACCTTCCCTTCCACACCATGGCTGATGGAGACTTGCATGATTATTCCAGTGCTTCGTCTTCTGACGAAGCAGAAGAAAATGCCGGGGAGGGCTCTCTCGAAGAGAAAGACGATCCCAAGGGGAAGAAGAAGATAAGTGAGGCTGAGCCATCTTCAAAGGCTCAGTCTTAAATTATAAATTATCTTTTCACTTTTATGTTATTTAAACTAAAGTCCTTGGAAGGCCAAGGCATTCTTTTTGTTATTGTGCCCGGTATCTGACCGAATAGATCCTTTGCTCTGTTTTGAAAATTTAAAAGTCCTTGGAAGGCCAAGGCACTTAAGTTATTTTAATGAATACCTTTGTTTTGCACAATTCTCGCATCCTTTCATAGTTTGTTTCAATTTTGGTGGCTAGTGTTTAAATAGCCCTTAGTTATTTCATAAATAGCCTAAAGTGAGAGAGTTTAAATTCTCCGATGACAAATGTTTAAGTGGTCATCATTCTTTTACTTCAATCCGGATAGTGTGACAAAAAACAAAACACTTCGAATTTTTTTAAGAAGGCATCAAATTTTATTAAAAAGCCCAGACACCTCATTAAAACCTCACCGTGCCACCAAGGTAGGAAAGAGTATGCCCCCAAATATTTACATGGATGTTTAAAAAGGTAAATATTTACACAGATGCTACTCCAAGTACATCCGGAGGTGTTCAATATTCCAAGGGTGGGTCAAAACCCTTCCAGCCTTGTCTTCTAGCCAATATGTTCCAGGTTTAAGCCTTTTAACGACCATATAAGGTCCTTACCAAGTTGGGGCCAATTTGCCTAGCAGCTTCTCTTTAGTGTATAAGAAGACTTTTCTCAATACCTTGTCCCCCGGTTGGAAATCCCTTTTTTAATTCTAGAAGCAAACCTGCTTCTCATCAAACCTTGATAGTGTGCAGCTCTAAGGTGAGCCTTAACTCGTCTTTCCTCTATTAGGTCGAGCTGACCTCTGATTGCCACTTCGTTAGCGTGTTCGGAGAAGTTGTGAACCCGAAATGATGGGAGAGTTGCTTTTATGGGAGCTATTGCATCCATCCCATTGACCAAGGCAAAGGGTGACTCCTGTGTCGCAGCCCCAGGTGTAGTCTGGTAAGCCCACAAGACCTCTTGCAAATAACTAGGCCACTTCCCAGCAGCCCCTTCCAAATTCTTCTTTAAACCGGACAATATAGTTCTCTTAGCCACTTCAACTTGTCCATTCGCTTATGGGTGGAAAGGTGAAGAGAAACAATGTTGTATACCCATAGAGGCACAAAAAATCTCCATTTCCCTATTGTCGAGCTATGGCCCGTTGTCTGTCGTTATTTTTTGTGGAACACCAAATCTGCAACAGATGTTGGATAAAATAAATTTTATGACAGCGTTTGATGTTGTTCCTGCCAAAGGGACTGCTTCAACCCACTTCGAAAAGTAATCTATAGCAACAATTATTGTTTTGCGCCCTCCGGACGCCATGGGAAGAGGTCCCACCATATCCAACCCCCATCGAGCAAAAGGTATAGGCTCAGAAATTGACTCTAAAGGGATGGCCGGGACATGAATTTCATTGCTATATTTTTGGCATGGATCACACCTTCTCACCGACTCCCTAGCATCCTGTATTATAGAGGGTCAATAATAGCCAGCCAGTAAAACTCTCTGTGTTAGAGCCCTGAATCCACAGTGAGCTGATCCCTCACCATCATGCAATTCTAAGAGGACTACTTGAGACTCATCATCTCCCAAACATCGCAAAAGAGGTTTACTGTAAGACTTCTTATATAGAACGTCTCTTAGTATGATAAAACCACGAGCTTTGTGCTTCATTTTTCTTGCTAGTGCTTTATCTGGAGGCAGGATGCCATCGGAGAGATACTGCAGCAGAGGAAATCTCCAGTCTTGGGGTTGTTTTATCTGTACATCGAAAATTTCTTCCTCTTTACCCACGTTAAGTTGAATGGAATGGCTTTCCAGCACATGGATCCAAGGATATGACTCAGTGTATGCTATGGTTGCCAGTGAATCTGCTAGTTTATTCGCTGCCTGGGGTATATGCTCATAAACAACGCTTTTGAACTTAAGTGCCTCATTTTTAAGAAGAAGAAAGTACTTCACTAGTTGCTCCTTTTTGGCCTCAGATTGACCTTGTGCATGGTGGATAAGAAGCTGAGAATCACTCATCAGCTTGACCCTTTTGGCCCCACATATATAAGCTAACTTTAAACCAGCTATAGTTGCTTCGTATTCGGACTCATTGTTGGAAGCCCTGAAAGCAAAACATATAGCTTGGTACATTTTGTCACCATATGGAGAAGTCAAACACACCCCTGCACCACATCCCATAGTACTGAACCCACCATCCGTCCGGATGACCCAGACCTTTTTGTCTTTCATCTCAGTGGTCTGCTCCGAATCCCTATCACAGTGGAATTCAACTAGAAAGTCAGCCACAGCTTGGGCTTTGACTGCTGTTTGAGGAGCAAAATCAATATCAAAGTCTCCCAATTCCACTGACCACTTAGTCATTCTACTTGAAATGTCTGCATTTTGGAGAACATTCTTCAAGGGAAAAGATGTCCGGACGATAATAGAATGAGCCTGAAAATAAGGCCTCATCTTCCTTGCAGCAATCACCAAGGCCAACGCTAACTTTTCGAGTTTCAAATAACGCTTTTCTGCATCTACCAAGCTCTTGCTGATGTAGTACACCGGATGGGGGTAATTATCCATCTCTTTTAGCAATACAGCACTGATGGCACAATTCGAAACGGCCAAGTATACGAAGAGTGTTTCTCCATCAACAGGTTTAAATAAAGTCTTAGGGGAGGACAGATGTTTCTTAATTTCATTGAAGGCCTCATCGCACTGTGAAGTCCAATCCCTTTGCACCATTTAAAGTTTGGAAAAAAGGGGCACATCTGTCCGAAGATCTTGAGATGAATCGATTTAAAGCAGCCAACCTCCCCGTCAACCGTTGTACTTCTTTAACATTCCGAGGAGGCTCCATTTGGAAAAGAGTATTAAGTTGGTCCGGATCGGGCTGTATCTCTTGCTCACTTATTATGTAACCCAAGAACTTCCCGGACTGTACTCCGAACACACATTTTTCTGGATTTAGCTTTAAATTCACTTTTACCAAGTTGGCAAAAGTTTCTTGGAGGTCTGCCAAGTGCAGCTGCTCATCCACATTTTTCACCATCATGTCATCAATGTATACTTCCATATTTCTTCCAATTTGATCAGCAAAGGCTTTGTTCACCAATCTCCGATAAGTAGCCCCAGCATTTTTCAATCCGAATGGCATCACCTTGCAGCAATGAAGACCCCTGTCAGTGACAAACGTGGTATGCTCCTGATCCTTCGGATCTACTTGAATTTGATTGTACCCGGAGAAATCATCCATAAAGGAAAGTAGCTTATTCCCAGAAGTGGAGTCTACTAGATGATCAATCCGGGGGACTGGATATAAATCGTTTGGGCAAGCCCTATTGAGATCCGTGAAGTCAATGCACATACACCACTTGTCATTTTTCTTTTTTACCAAGACCGGATTGGGAGTCCACAAAGGATATTGAAACTCATTTATATGCCCCATTTTTGTGAGTCTGTCAACTTCTTGAACAATAACATGAGCCTTCTCCTTGGAAAAAAGCCTTCTCTTTTGTACCACGGGTGCTATGTCTCTCCGGATGGATAGGTGATGTGATATAATGTCTGCTGGAACCCCTGTTACATCAGCATTGCACCAAGCAAAAACATGCTGATGGTGTTTTAAAAACTTCAACATTCTATTCTTCAGGTTCGGACCGCATTTTGGACCCTATCTTAACATTTTTCCCTTCTTCTAAAGAATGTGTTTCAACTTCTTCAACTGGTATCAACACTCCAGGGGTCTCTCTGGGGTCATCAATTTCACCCTCACCCCCAGAAAGCCCCTCAAATTGCTATTCTTCGTTGATACGAACTGCCCCCAACGTTCGTGGAGCCAGCGCTGTAGCATAACATCTCTTGCAACCTTTTGACTGCTTCGGACAACTCCCACTTGTCTTTGAACAGCATATTTCAAATATTGGTGGACTGTAGAGGCCATTGCATGCATCCTAGAGAGCCAAGACCTCCCTAAAATAGCATTATAACAAGTGGGACAATCCACCACAATAAAAAGTATCCTGACCATCTTCTTGAAAGGGCCCTTGCCCAACAAAACTTCTTCTTCGAACTCCCCGATTACATCTGTTGAGCTCCCAGTGAAGCCCACAATTGATCTATCCGAACGCTGAATTATGGCTGGATTTTTCATCTTTTTGTAAGTGGTTATGAAGAGGATATTGACTGAGCTTCCAGTATCCACCAAGATTCGTCTTATGTCATTGCCCCCAATGGATGCTCCTATGACAACAACATCTTCATGAGGGCCAGCTGTATCTCTTAAGTCATCTTAATCAAAAACAATGAAGGGGAATGGAATTTGTGACTGATAGGAGGTCATGCCCCCTTCTAGCTGGGTGGCTAAAGTATGAACATGCCTCTTCCTCGAAGAAGCAATAGGAGCTGTCATAGTATCCCCTCCGAAAGTTGTAAGTGACTCAAAAAACTTAATCAGCCCGGAGACCGTTTTACAACGTTCTTCAATGGCACCCACTTTATTTCAAGTTGGATCGGGATCCAGGTATTCGGATTCTAAATCAAATCTTTCGATTATTACCATAGCCCCCTCCGGAGCAACATTGCTCGGACCAACCCGATGAGTATTGTCAGGCCTATTTCCTCCTCTTCTTTTGACATATGCCCCCAACTTTCCTCTTTCAATCAAGTTCTAAACCTCTTCTTTCAAGGCTATACAATCGTCAGTGGTATGGCCAGTATCATTATGGTACTGCCAGAAAGAGTTGTTACGATGTTCCCTAGGGGATTGCAGTGCAGCCGGTTTTCTATAGTGCACTTCTTCCTTTGTTTTATCATAGATGGTGGCCACATTTTCTTTTAATTCTGCAAACCACTCCGGTTGGATCCAAGGCCCCCTCTTATTCCTAGATTGTTGACTCTAGGCAGGTGCATCTGGCTGAGATTGAGCTTTGGCCCTGTTATGTGCATGTCTGGTCTCCCTTGCTTTGTTCCCGGACTGATTTTGGTTAGGGTTTGGTGCAACCGGGGCAGACCTCACCTGCCTGTGCACCCTAGTTTTCTTCGTTTCATCAATATTGATCTGCTTTCCGACTTGATTCATCAAACCTCCCCAAGTCATGGCTTTCTTTCTGGTCACCGAATCAGCTAAATTTCCAGGGTTCAAGCCCTGTCTCAAGGATGCTATTGCTACTTGTTCGAAGCATTCAGCCAATCCATTTTTGGTGTTTACAAAACGACTTATGTATTCCTTTAACGATTCGTTTGGTTCTTGGGCACAATGGATTATTGTGTCTTCATTGCCCTTCAACTCTTTACTCCCAACAAACTTCCTTCGAAAGGCCACCCAAAAGGTATCAAAATTCTTGATGCAGCCCTGAGGTAGGCTGTTATACCATTTCAGAGCACTCCCCGTAAAGGATTGGGAGAATGCTCTACAGAGTAACTTGTCGTCATCATCAAAGTTCATCATGAAGTTTTTAAATTTCTCCAAATGGTTGTCTGGATCAGTACTGCCATCGTACTTTTCCATTTTAGTACTATCAACCCTCTTAGGGAGGTTCCCGGACAGAATCTTGGAAGACAATGGAGATTGTCTCCAATTCCGACCACGACTGAACACAATATCCTCATTGGAAGTTGCAAAGATACCTGGTTCATCATGGAAGGCAAAGGGATCCATCAGCATCCGGTCTACATGTCTCCGGCTGTGAGATGATCCTTTGCCTATATTCTTCTTCAATTTCCCATGTCTATCCCTTTTCCTTGAATATTTCTTAATCAACTTTTGCTTCTTTTTGGATCGGCCCTCATCACTGCTGGAGGACAAGGACTCTTCAACTCCTTCCTCGTCCGAGGAGCTACTAGAAGACTCTGAGTCTGAGTCAAAACTCTCCACTGGCTTAGACCGATTAGACTTTTTGGAGCTGGCATGAGTCTTTTGGTACTTACATGAGTCTTTGAAGGCTCATGCTCTCTAGGGTTATCGGTTTGATGAGCAACTGATGCTTTTGACTTATCATCCATGCCCATCTTAGCCTTTTCTGCCCTCAGAGCTTCTATCTCTCCCTTTAATCTATCACGCTCCTCGATGGTGTATTCATCATTTTCACCCACCACTTCAAGCAAGGCTGGTGGTACTTCAGGGGCGTCCGGATTCATTCGGACTGATTTTTCTTGTTGGTTTTGAATGCTTGATTCAGGCACCTTTCGCTCCCACTGTGGTCACCAATTTGGTGTGGTTTATTTCTATCTAAGGGTAAGTTTGTAATTTTTGTTTAGAGTTTGTGGAAGTTTTGTAGGTATTTAATATGTGTGTAGAGAGTAGATGGAGAATTAAGCAGCGTGGTTGTATTTAATTTTCATTACCCTCATTTAATGTTGGTGGTTGGGTATTTATACCCTTATGTTTGGGCTTTATGGGCTGACGGGTCATATTTAATGGACCCGGGTCAAGTTTAAGGACCCATGAGCTCTTAGTAGGAGAGCAAGCAGCTTAGTCAAGAAGTGATTAGGTTTTTAAATACTTTAGTCCTTGTTCGAACAGTCAAATGGATGAGGGGTTCGAACTGCCATGTCCGGTTTAGATGGTCTTTGTCCGAACTGTCCCTGTCCGAAGAGGTAACAGAATCCGGACTCATCAATTATAATAATATCTAAATTTTATCATCATATGCTACTATAGGATGCATCCACCAAATTAATAATATTTTAAATTAATAACACTTATATTAATGTAATTGTTAATAAAATCTTCGGAAAATAATGCATTGGTTAGAGGATCCGCTAACATTGAGGTTGTCCTAATGTGCTCTTTACTTGTTTCGGGACTATAAACTACATGTTTAACATACTTGGACTTGACTTCTGCATGCTTGGAATTAACTAAGATTCTATATTTATTGAATATTTAGAAATATTAGATGGTTAGTAAAGATAGAATTGATCTGCTTAGAAATTTTGTAGAAAGAGACGCTCTCACATGTTAAGTAATAACTAAATAATTTTCTCTAGCTTTCATTAAATGACTTTTAAGGCTATTTATAGCAATTTGGGCATAGTCGGCATACATGGTCCATGAGCCTATTTTGGTAACTCAAGTCCAAATACCCATAAAGCTCATTAATATACTAAGTACCTCTAATTATTACACTTTATTACATCATAATACAAAACAAACTTTGGAAAATAAATCATTTGTCCAATTTTTCATCAAGTAATAAGAGAATAAATATTGAAATTTTGGATGAATAGTAGAGAGGAGATTGAGTTCCTTAGGAAATGTTTTAGAGATAGACGATATAACTTGTTAGGTAAGAAGTAAAGGGTTTTACTAGCTTTCATTAAATGACTTTTGAGGCTATTTATAGTAATTTTGGTGTAGTGTACTTACATGGTCCATGAGCCTATTTTAGTAATCCAAGCACAAATACCCACAAAAACCATTACTATAAAAAATAACTCTAATTATTATACTTTATTATATCATACTATAAAATAAATTTTGGAAAACTAAATCATTTCTCCAATTTACCCTTCGGATAATTCGGTTAACATCAAAACTGACAAGAAGGTTTCCTTAGAGTCAATACATTCACGTTGGTTAACACCAATCGACGCAAGTCATGTTTTATGAATTTCTACATTACCCTTATAATCTTGTTTGGTTTTCAATTTCCAATTACAACCAATCAATTTTTTTTTCTTTAGGTAATAAGAAAAACTCTTATATTATCTTAGCTTGCATTAATTTATACTTTCCATTCTTTACGTTAATTCACAATTGATAATCATAATTTTTTATAGTTTACCAGAAACTTAATGGATCATTTTCCGTTATACCTTAAAATTCATCACGCTCTTGAAGATACACTATATATGTAGTATGCAGATATAATTCTCTTTCTTTCTTTAGTAAATCTTTGCAAACATACACTTTTTCAATTTGAATTTTCATTTCTTGAAGATGTAGAGTTTGATCTTCTGAAAAAACCTTTTTTCCATTGGAACCACTAATTTTGGTTCAATTTGAACAATATCCATATATGGAAGATGGACATAGTCTTGAGTTTCTATATGCTTTAACGGTTCTCAAATAATAATTGGCCTAAATAAAAAATCGACTGATACTAAATTAATATTGTTAGAGCCTTCATGTACTAAATCTACATTCCTAAACACAATTTCCTAAAAGAATTTTATTATACCTGTCTCAAACATTTACTTGTTATAAGGATCATAAAACTTAAAATCCCTAGTAAGATTAGGATATCCAATGAAATAACTATTCGATTTTAATTTAAGTTTCTTTTTCATTCATCCTATAGAGTTTTGGTTTAGTTGGGAATCCGCAAATACATAAATACTTAAAGTTAAACTTATACCGTATATTTTATGGAATTAAGAAGAGATGCGACATATTTTATGATATTAAGAAGGCAATGCGCATATTTTATATTTTCTCCCTATAGTGATATATAGGTCATACTTCTTATCATATATTTTAGTGTATAATTTCATCTAATATCAGACGCAACCGATATCATATGTTGAGAAACTACTTTGCATTCCAATAAAAATCTTATAAATAGGTCATGACATTCTTCACCTGAATTGTCATACCTATTATACTATTTACTACCACAGTCAGAAATTATGCACTTATATCCCTACAAAGTTGGTTTTTAACCTTGGTCTTGAAGATTTTGAACTTGCTAATGATCTCTGATTTTTTTTAATAAAATTGAAATAATTGTAACACAAAATATCATCATTGATCGATACAAAATATCGGTCGTCGTTCCACGATGTCACATGTTACAATCTATAAATGTTATATCAAGTCTAATGTCTTTTACCAGACAGACTTTTATGTTTTTTTGTTCCAAACCTGGATACATATCCATCTGAACCTGTCTCCTTTCTTTTCTTGGCCATTCCGGCTGACCATCCTCCATTTTCACCTCTGGACATTATTTTTTTAACTTCTCTCCGTCTTGTGTTGCCTGAACAATAAGATCATTAAGAGTTAATTTCTCATGCTAAGAGTTATAAAAAGTTACAAAGTTTTTTTATCGAGAGAGGAAATACTGAAACACCAAAATCACAACATCATTTGGAAGGTCAATCTTTAGTACTTTTACAATTAAAAGCAAATTTTGATGTTTCAAATATGTGTTTCCGAATGGTTTATTTGCGACAATACTTCATAATAGCTAACCTAATAAATAACATCTTAATTTTCCACCTTATTATTTTTTTAATAAATTTATCTACCTTATCAAGAAATTATTTTGCACTGGTGATCACTGTCGAAATTACATTATGAAATGCTAATAGTATCGTTTGTTTCATGATTTCTAGCCACAAATTGTTGGACCCAAGCCTCTCATTTGCTTCTTCTTAATTGGAGATTTTTCTTGGGTCTGAATCTTTGGTTTATTGGCTCTTAAGGCCAAGTCATAATCATGACATATGAGATGAAAGAGGATATCTAGTGAGGTTTATTTTAAGTTGAGGGTAATTTTGACAAGTGTTTTGGAAAAAATTTAGAGTATTAAATGTTTGGGTGTTTTGTAGTGAGAGATTTAAGTTGTCTGGTTGTATTAAATGTTCATTACTCTCATTAATGAAAGTAGTTGGGTATTTATACCCTTAATTATGGACCCATGGGCTTTTAGGTCGAATTATGAAACCAGGTCAAGTTTAAGGACTCATTTACTTAATAAGCTGATTAGCACCTAGCTTAGTCAAAAGGTGTTTAATTATATATACTTTTGTCATGTCCGGATTATTCAGTGGGCAGTGTTTGTCCGAATTTCCCTTGTCCAGATATCTCAGTAAGCAATAGTGGATTTATCTGAACTCATCATTAGCCTATTTTTTAGGCTTTGTCAAAAATCTTTGGCATGACTAAAAAATTCACTTAGTCAGTAACGACATTTTCTGACCCATTTATGAGTCTGGCCATATAGGATATTGAGACTCCTTTATGTGCCCCATATTGGTAATCCGATCAACTTCTTGGACTATTACATCAGCTTTCTCCTTGTATAAGGCTCTCCTTTTTTGCACAACAGGTGCAACATCTCTCTGAATAGACAGCTTATGTGATATAACACTTGTTGGTACTACCGTCACATCAGCATTGCACCAAGCAAAAACATGTTGGCAACCTGCCAAAAAGGACAACAATTTTTTTTTAAATTCTGGTGCCATTTTGGAGCCAACTTTAACACTCCTTCCTTCAACCAGAGAGTGGGTTTCAACTTCTTCAATCGGTATCAAAACACCAGGGGCCTCTCTGGGGTCATCAATTTCACCCTCACCCCCAGAGGGCCCCAACAACTGCTAATCTTCATTAATCTGAACTGCTTCGAGAGTTCTAGGAGCAAGTGCAGTTGCATAACATTCTCTTGCTATCTTTTGGTTAACCGGACAACTCCCATTTGTCCTTAAATCGCATACTTTAAACATTGATGGACTGTTGAAGCCACAGCATGCATCCTAGAGAGCCAGGACCTCCCAAAGATTACATTGTAACATGTGGGGAAATCTACCACAACGAATATTACCCTGACCATCTTCTTGAAATGGCATTTTCCTAACAATACCTCCTCCTCAAATTCTCCGATTACATCTGCAGAGCTCCATGTGAAGCCCACAATGGATCCGTTTGAACGTTGAATCACTGTCGGATTCTTCATCTGTTTATAAGAACTTAAAAAGAGAATATTGATTGAGCTGCTAGTGTCAATCAGATTTCGCCTGATGTCGTTTCCCCCAATTGAAGCTCCTATCATTACAGCATCCTCATGAGGCCCAACTATATTTCTTAAATCATCCTCATCAAAAATAATGAAATGAAAAGGAATTTGGGATTGATAATAAGACATGCCTCCCTATAACTTAGTAGCTAGATGGTGAGCATGCCTCTTCCTTGAAGGATGAGTCGACGCAGTCATAGTGTCCTCTCCAAATATAGCAAGTGGCTCAAAAAAGCTTATGAGTCCGGACATTGTCTTAGTTTGTTTTGTTATGAACCCCACTTTATTCCGGGTTGGATCAGGATCCAAATACTCCGAATCGATATCAAATCTTTCAAGGATCACCATAGCCCCTTCTAGAGAAGATTTCCCCATATTTTTCGTTGGGCCAGTTCGGGGAGTATTATCAGGCCTGTTTCCACTCATTCTCTTGACATAAGCTCCCAGCTTGTCCCTTTCAATAAGGTTTTGTACTTCTTGTTTCAAGGCGATACAGTCTTCGGTGTTGTGGCCAATATCGTGATGATACTGGCAAAACCAAGTATAACGACTTTCTCTAGGAGATTGAAGCGCTGTCGGCTTCCTGAAATGCACCTCATCTTTAGTTTTGTCATAAATGGTTTCCACATTCTCCTTTAATTCAGCAAACCACTCTTGTTGGACCCAAGGTCCACGTTTATCTCTGGACTACTGGCTCTGAGCTGGATTTGGGTGGGATTGAGTCAGTTTGGCCCTGTTGGACCCCTGTCCGGTTTCTTTGGCCTTGTATCCGGACTGATTCTGGTTTGGAGCAGTTGAGGCAGGCCTCACTTGTCTGTGTACCCTAGTCTTCTTCGTTTCATCTACGTTGATTTATTTTCCCACCTGATTTAGCAAACCTCCCCAAGTCATGGCCTTCTTCCTTGTCACTGAATCAGCTAGATTCCTAGGTTTTAACCCTTGTCTCAAACAGGCTATTGCTACTTGCTCAAGGAAATCAACTAACCCATTCTTGATATTTACGAATCCGCTTATATAGTCTTTTAGTGACTCATTTGGCTCTTGGGCACAATGGATAATAGTATCTCAATTGCCCTTCACCTCCTTACTCCCCAGAAATTGCCTCTGGAAGGCCACCCAAAACGTATCAAAGTTTCTTATACAACCTTGTGGCAAGCTGTTGTACCATTTCAAAGAACTTCCCGTAAATAAATTGGGAGAAAGCTCTACAAAGAAGTTTGTCATCATCATCAAAATTCATCATAAAATTTTTAAATTGTTCCAGATGGTTATCCGGATCTTTGCTCCCATCATATTTCTCCATTTTAGTTACTGTCAAACCTCTTAGGAAGGTTTCCGGACAGTATCTTGGCTGACAATGGTGATTGCCTCCAATTCCGACTACGACTAAAACTGTGTCTTCATTAGGTGTTGCAAAAATACCTGGCTCATCATGGAAAGCAAAAGGATCCATCAGCAGCTGATCCACATGCCTGTGACTATGGTTGTGTCTGTGAGACGACCCTTTTCCCAGATGTCTCTTTAGTCTCCCATGCCTATCTCTCTTTCTTGAATATTTTTTAAATAGCTTTTGTTTCTTGATGACAAAAACTCCTCAAGCTCATCCTCGTTCGAGGAGCTACTGGAGGACTCATATTCTGAGCTTTCCACCGGCTTAGACCGGTGAGACTTTTTAGAACTGACATGGGTCTTTTTCGTGCTCAAATGAGTCTTTGGTGATGGGTCGTTCTCCTTTGGGTTGTCAGTATGGTGAATGACAGATGCTTTTGACTTTTTCTTTAAACTCATCTCTGCCTTTCTAGTGGCCCGCAACACTTCTATTTCAGCTTTCAACTTGTCTCGCTCTTCGGTGTACTTATTGTTTTCCCCCACCACCTCCACCAAAGGTGGTGGAATTTTTTGCTCGTCCGGATTCATCCGAACCAGTTTTTCTTGCTAGTTTTGAATGCTAGATTCAGACACCTTCTCCTCCAGCCCTGTTCACCAATTTGGTGAGGTTTATTTTAAGTTGAAGGTAATTTTGTCTAGTGTTTTGGAAAGTTTTTAGAGTATTAAATGTTTGGGTGTTTTGTAGTGAGAGATTTGAGTTGTCTGTTGTATTAAATGTTCATTACTCTCATTAATGAAAGTAGTTGGGGTATTTATACCATTGATTATGGACCCATGGGTTTTCTGGTCGAATTATGAAACTGGGTCAAGTTTAAGGACCCATTTACTTAATAAGCTGATTAGCACCTAGCTTAGTCAAAAGGTGTTTAATTATTTTATACTTTTGTCGTGTCCGGATTATTCAGTGGGCGTGTTTGTCCGAATTGCCCTTATCCGGATATCTTAGTAAGCAGTGGTGGATTTATCCGGACTCATCGATATCCTCCTTAGATAACTTAAAATTAGTATAATCGAGAATGACAACTTTATTGCTTCTCGATTATAAAGACCTAAATTTGCTAAAACGACAATACACATGCTACAGATAACACAAAATAATATTACGATATATAATCTAAATAACATTTAACAATTAAACATAACATAACAAAACAACTGTTTTACATTATTAATAAGTTACATTCGACAAAACATAATAAATTGTACATGTATTTGTTTGAAAAAAATTGATATTGATCCATCCAACCGATTTTATTAACAAAAAATTTATTTTTGACCGATTTTTCTAGTTCGTCTAAATTTATATTGATAATATTATGTTAATGAATAATTGTTTGACTATTTATTCATTCGATTAAGATCCAAAATTTCACTAAGCACCATCTTATCAAAATTCTAAATTGATTTAGTTCCCTAATATAAATCACTTTGGATCGATAAGTATTCACCCAAGTTTGGAAAAATAAAAATATACGAATCCGAATAAAAAATATCGTACAATTGCCTATGAATTTAAGGTCTAGTAAATTGTACCATTAGTCGAAATAACATTAGATTTTTTTATCATGTTTGATTAACAAAACAAAAAGGACATGTCATAGCATAAACAGTTCACGGCCAAAATCGGTTGTTGTTGTTACAACTCATCGTCGCGGCTAGGTTCGAAGACCTACGTCGGAAAACCAACTATAAAATTTTTAAATTAGTCCCATGGTATCGGTACTATCATTACCACAAAAATATTAATATAATTTTTATTTTCTAGTTGTCGAATCAATAGCCCTTTTTGCCACGACGATCTTAAATGAAAATCATCTTCTCTTGTCTGTTTAATGTTTGAGACTCAAAACCTTACGTATATTTTTTTATGAAATTATTTATATCTTGCATTTTGGAACCTAAATACAAACTTCTATCAGCATAAACAATATAAAACTCAATGTGTACATTTTTTTTATTTAAATCAAAGGTTCTTAAACTTTTAAATTTATAATTTGAAATTCTTATAAGCTCATTTTAGAGGATGATTTGATACCACTTGGTTGAGAATTTACTTTCCAATTTTATACTTAGCATCCATGAGGTTTGAGTCATCCTAAAATAAAAGAAAATGTACTTACATTATGAATTTATATTTTGAAATTTTGAATTCCTTTGCTTTGTTCAAGAATGTTGATTTAGAATTTAAATCTTCAAAATATTTACAATTTTATCAAAATATTTACAACTTGATCTTACTAAGTGGCTTGATTTAAAGGAACAATAAAACATGATCATCAAACGGATCATCGTAATTATTAAAAAAGTCTTCATATTTATTAATACATCTTTTCAACAATTAACATGACACAAACTATCAACATTAGGTGTATTCACTAGCAATTATCGTCCACCGGTTATGTGGACATTTGGTTTGGATAAGGTATTTAATATATCTGAAGACATATTTAAACAAAATCTTAGATTATTTGTAAGTTTGTGTCGTATAATATAATATGAAACCGTGATTTTAAATATGAACTCGTGAGGTCTCAAATAAATTTTCGCTTGACTGACCTATATGTAATGTTCCATCCCTACTGTTTGAATATGACATGACTGCATGTGTGTTGTTATAGTATTCACGGAACTGGGTGCTCCTTTATAACACGCTACACTAGAAGCTCAACAAAACGCTGGTTCAAATTGCTATAAGATGATATAATCTATTTTTTAGGGTCCGCCTAAATTTTTTTAGAGACGGTCATGGGTAGGGATGAGCGAAGGTATAACTAAATTCGTAATCCATTCCGTTTATATTTTTTTTTAAACCATGTCCTAATCCGTATTTGTTGGGTAATAATATTTTTTTCCACATCCGAATCCGGCGGATTCAGGTAACCATCCACGGATAACCATTGAAGTAATTTTTTTTTTTTATATAAACCCTTTAAGCCAATTCTATAAAACAAATACTCCAACCTAATGTTAATGGTTATCTATTAATAAGTAATACATAGTTTTGTTATATGTTAGTAAAAAAAAAATATAATTTAATTAATTATATTATTAGGTCTTCTTGAGTTTGATACTAATGGCAGAAAAAAAAGAAAAAAATGTTTCAAAAAATATAAATCATCAAATTTAATATTTAAATGTAAAATAATATTTTGTTATCTATTAATAATTATACATAATTTTGGTAGATGTTAGTAATTTTTTATTTAATAAATAATAATATTTTTAGAAAAAAATAATTAAAAAGAGAAATTGAAAAATCGAATTTAATGTTAAATGTAAAAAGATATTTTTCAAAATATATATAGAATCGAGTGATAATTAGAAAATATTTTCTATTTTTATAATGTTATTAATAGTTATTTATGCTTTTGGTATTTGTTATAGTAATATTAGACCGATATTGATAGTATGAGTTTTGCAAAGAGGAATAAAAAATATTTAAAAAAAATGAAAAACTAAATTTAATCTTCAAAAGTTAAATAATATTTTTCAAAAATATATTATATCTATTAGCAAATAATATATGGTTTTTTTTATCAGATAATATATTAATATCAATAAATTTATTTGAAAGTTTGATAAGTAATATTAAATAATATAATATTTTATATAATATTAATTTAACGTTATTCTGTATTATTCAATGGGTTGGATATCCGTTGAAAATTTCTTAAACCCATAATCTATCTCATATCCGACGGATAATAAATTTTTAAACTACAACTCATCCGTAAAAAAAATTAAAAACTCATAAAACTCATTCCATCATATCGAATACCCACGGGTTGGAAAAAAATTGCGATGAGTGACGCGTAGGTTCACCTTATATCTTGTATTCACTAAAAAAACATAACAATAATTTATTACCATTGATTAGCATATTATAATAGTTCAAACTTTTGTTTCTTTATTTTTTGGAGGGAACCAGCAGTCGCTACTCAAAGTGCAATGAGTGCGCACAGGGTAAACCCTCAGTCTGACGCAATAGCCTGCATACCAACGCCGGAAGGTAAACCACACAAAGTGACAGGCTCAGCCGAGAAAGCGTATGTATAGAGACTCGAACTCATGACATTTGGTCATGAACATGTCTTACTCAACCAACTCGGCTACCCAGGAAAAAAAACTAGTTCAAACTTATTATTTATTTATTAGATGTTTTATTGTCTATGGCGTGAACTATTTATTAATATATATTAAATTAATTAAATCTAAGTTAATAGTGGTTTTTTTAATAAATTAGTATATTTTATTTATATTCTAGATTTAATTAAATATTGTCTTATATAAGAAACAAATCTTATTAAAATTTCAAAGGATTACAAATTGTAACTAGATTTTTTAAATTAAAATGTTGTCACTTTAAATTTTGTTTTCATGAATATACTAAATCTATTTGAGTATCTTTTTCTCAAATAAGGTTGCATAAATCTGCCAATATATTTTTGGTTATAGTTTGGTTCAGTTTTTTTTATTTTAAATTTATGTCGTTTTTTTAAGAAGATAAATTTCTATTATTTTCATCTTGGATATAGAGTTTCATAGCTTTTTATTTTTCTTTTTATTCATATATATTCGATGAACTATTTCAACTCTTCAACTTATTTTTTAGATTTCCTATTTATGTTATACTTTTTGAAGATGTAATTTGTTTCCTCTAAAAAGATTAAAATTCTACAATCACGTAGAAATCAGGTATTACTGCATATTTTAAAATTTTGTTATAAACAAAATTCAATCTATATCTGATTAGAATTATGAGATTTGTATTACATTATTTTGACATCTGTGTTTTTTGACAGATTCATGAAGATTTTATCCATAGTCAAGCTTGATGAAGATGTGTTACAGATTTCTATAAAAAATACATTTCTACAAGTATAATACAAAGCCGTATAATCCAGCAATTCACCACGTATACAAAAAAATAATATTCTAATGTATAATCAATTACTTTTATAGATAATTAGCATTGTTGATTGAATTTTATCAATCAGTCATCTACCCTAAATTAAACTACTTCTAAGCTTTCAAGTAGAGTAATTTCTCTTAGCTGAGCAAGAGCCTGTTTATGATTGAAGTATTGTTTTATTCGACATTTGAGAGTCCATTTACTAAGCCAGTCTGCGGTTTGGTTTTGCTCCCTGTAGATATGAATTATACTCACATTAGAAGAAATTAGTTTTATGTTGCATTCAATAAGAGGAGCACAAAACCATGGATTTTTTGCTTACATTAGCACTTCAATAAGAATAATTGAGTCAGTCTCTATGTCAAGATGGTTAATATCTTTTTTTCATATAAGTAGTCCATCTAATAGGGCTCTGCATTCAGCAATAATATGATATTATTTTTCATAAATTCTACTATAAGTTGCTAATATATCACCTATGTTATCTTTTAATAAATCACCACTAGTGGCTTCACTAGTCAAACTACATGAGCCATCATAATTAAGCTTAATTATGTTACTTATAGGTAGTTTATATTTAATACCCTTCTAGTTTTGTTTATATTCTGGAAACAACCAAGATCATAAGCTACTACTGAATCTTTATTTTATAAAGCTCTCTTTAGAAAGTTAACACAATCTAGTCTTGTAATGATGTGCTTAATATGTTGAATAATAGCTTTGATAGAGATGTTTTCCTCTTGGTACTTTAATTTATTTTGAGAGTCCCGTATAACTCATCAGATTATAAAAGGAATAATTGTTCTGATGTTGACCTATTTCTCAGTATTCCAAAACCAGCTTCGAATAATATGAGGTAATGTCATGTGTCTTCCTATTAATATACCAAATAGGTGAGAAAAATATTTCTAGACTTCCCAAGTTATATTGAATTGAACAAATAAATGGTTTATTGATTGAATTTCTTCACAAAAAATTAACATTTAGAAGCTAAGTAGAATTTCCTTTTTTATAATATTGTATCAACATATATTCAATTATTCAAAAGTGTCCATAGAAGAAATGGACACTTTTTAGGTGTAGTGTTGTTCTAAAGTCTCTTGAAAATATTAGATTTAGAATATTTTTCTCCTATTTTGTTCCATGTATCTTTTGTATTGAAATTCTCATCTTCTCATTTTGACCATTTGATTGAATCATATTCAGGTACCTTTATACCAATAATTGTTGAGTTTATCTTTAACATACCAATAGTTATTATCATCACCACTAAAAAGTATGAATAGTAGTATATCACATCATTTCTCCAGCCAAAATTTTATGTCACCCTTACCTATATGCCAGTATATAGATCCTTCTACAGTGCCTCTGATATTTAATAGCATTTTCCTGATTTTGGAACCTTACTTGTGACTTGAACATGCAGAGGATGATAAGTAGAGAAATATAATGCATGAATATATTTTAACCTTAATGACCTGTTTTCTCTGAAATTGTACCATTACAAGATAAATGTCTTCTTATATTTAAACTCAATATATCATAATATTAATATAGTTGTACCCATTTTGTCCACTTTATTGCATTATTGGTTTCAGTGGTACCCTATAACAGTCTGTTATATACTTATTATATTCTTGTTAGAACTACTTTAGGTAAGAGATAAAATTATAAATGATAGATTAAAACAGCCATCAATAGTGATTGAACAAGAATTAGTCTACCACTAAATAAGATGAGCTTAAAATCCCAATTATGAATCATTTTCCTGATTTTAGTCACTAATTTATCAAAATAACATGCTTTAATACTTGAATGAATAGCAATACCAAGTTATTTACATGCTTAAACTAGTTTGGTTTTCAATTAGCCTGATTCTTGCTTGTAATATTCTTGTAGGAGTTATGAATATGGTTTTGTCTTTATTGATTATTTTACCTGGTTTGTCTTGGTAATGTTGTAGGAACTTATTTAATTTTTTATATTAGGATAAGAACCATCTGCAAAAATGAAGAAATCATCGTCAAATATCAGGCAAAGTTAACCAAAGAACTGCTAGTTTTATACTTCATTTCCATATTGTCTTCAAAAATATTTTTAAGACCCTTAATAAGGTACTCTTTCGATATTATAAACAAACTATGAGAAATATGATCCCATTTTCTAACTCTTTTAGAACATTTGAAGTAACCTTGTAGCTCTCCATTCATAATTATTAAGAACCATACTAAATTGATGGATTCCTTAATCTTATCTACAAACCTTTTGTCAAAATAAAATGCTTCTAAGATTCTTATAATAGAGTTGAATGAGAGTTTGTCAAAAATATTGGACATATCTATTTTAATCATCACATTTCCACATCAGATTTTATTATTTGATTAATGAGTTAACTCTTAAGGAAGTAATATATTATCATAAATATTCATTTCATTGACAAATCCACCTTGTTCCTCTAATATAATCTTAGGAAGTATAGATGATAACTTTTCATTCAGAATCTTTGATATTATCCTATTAAGAATTGTACATAAGTTAATTGCTACAAAGTTGTTCCAGGTTTGAGGATAGTCTGCCTTAGCAATTAGGCAAATTATAGTGGAATATATGTCTTGAGGGACATGATGACCATTGAAGAATGTTATTATTACTTCACAAAGGTCCTTAGATATTATAACCCAACAATATTAAAAAACTTTACAGTAAAACCATTCACTTTAGCAATACTGTTGGAGCTCAAATTGTTTAACAAATCTAAATATCTCTTCTTCAGAAGGTAAGTCCATATGGTTTTTATTATCTAGAAATCCGTAATTATCTTAGGAATTATGCTATAAAATTACTCAAATTCCTTTAGATTAGGTTGAGTTGATAAAGTAGACTTAGAATACTCATTAGCATATTTAATTAAGACATGTTGACCCCTTATTCATGTGTCTCCAATTAAAATTCTATGAATCTTGTTTTTGTCCTTCTTTTCTTGATATAGTTATGAAAGCATGAAGTATGATTATTCTCTAGCCATGAGCTAAAGATTAATATCTTGAGTTTTGGATAACTTAATTTTATTTTATATACTTTTTGTTTCCTCAAACCAGATTTACAGGAACTTAACTTCCTTTTGTAACCGTCAATGGAATCAAAAATATTTTCAAAAACGTCATAATTCTAGCTTTTAAGTTCAAGTTTCAATATTATTAAGTTTATTCTGGAAACTTGAATATATAAACCTTGAAAATATTTTGCTCAACCGTCCTTAAAAATCATGATACAAAGTCCACATATTTTGAAACTTGAATTTATATTTTATTCTATTGTGTTCAACTGAAATAGTTATACACAAAGTTAATTGATCAAATCTTGTTCTAGGTTGTTACTTAACATTGGTATTTGCAAAGTAATCCATCCAATCTGAATTATATAAAAATATGTCAAGTATCTTTATTTAACATTGTTAGTCCAGATAAATTTTGATCATATATATCCTCATTCCAGGAAAATCCTCAATCCTGCTCAACCATCCGTAAAACATCTGGATACAAAGTCCACATATTTCAAAACTTGAATGTATATTTTATTCTATTGTGTTCAACTGAAATAGTTATACATAAAGTTGAATCATCAAATCATATTCTAGATAGTTTCTTAATATTGGTATTTTCAAAGTAATCCACCCAATCTTAATTATATAAAAATTTGTCAAGTCTTTACCATTTACCATTGTTAGTCGAGGTAAATTTTGATC
The DNA here is from genome assembly GCA_036936605.1 of Limnanthes douglasii subsp. nivea. Lineage (NCBI taxonomy): Eukaryota > Viridiplantae > Streptophyta > Magnoliopsida > Brassicales > Limnanthaceae > Limnanthes > Limnanthes douglasii. The sequence continues at coordinate 70,924,851 of JAUPFV010000004.1, forward strand.
CAATATATGCATCACTTTGTAGTGGACAGTTAAGAATAATATTATTTAAGTCATCTATACTCCTCAAGCATAATATATAATATGATAGTTGTTCTTGAGAGTTTTGTATTCCATTAAAATCCTCCATGACAATCCACTCTCTAGAATAATCAGCCAAATCTCTTAAACTATCCCAAAGACTATCATTGTCTCTCTGATATATATTTAGCGTAAACCACAGTGACCATAAAATCATTTTTTAATATAAAATTCTAGGTTTTAAGTGAAATGTTTGCTCACGATTTGTAATAATTTCCACGGTTAACTCATCTTTCCATATTATCTATATTTTGTTACTAATATTGGCTATGCCTACTTGAAACCCAAGCTTTCTAGTAACATTTACTAGATTATCCACTAATATCGTAGGTTCTTGGATAGCTATAAAATTAAATTTTTAGATCTTCTAATAGTTATGAGTCTTCGTATGGTACTTTTGTTTCCTACACCCCTCACGTTTCAATTTAGGATTATGACAGTCATTTTATGTTCTATTGAATAACCTAATAGACCATTTTTTTATGTAGTGCTTTGGTAGTAATTAGTCATTTAAGAGGTTTAACTTTGGCATTCTCATTTTCTTACCAAGTATCTTCTTGAAGTATTTTCACTCTTTAATATTACAAAGGATAAGATATGTAGGTAAGCTTCCAGTGGTCCTTAGTTGAGGTAAATTTGACTCAATATCCAAATTATCTAGGTCACTGATTGAAAGAGATATAACTCTTATCTAAATTGATTGTAAAGCTTCAATAATGTATGTATCTCTAATCTCTAAAATATCCTTATTATTCTATATTTTGTTGATTGGTGCCTTTAAATTCCTATTTTTGTTGATAGATAATGTTCGTGAAAAAAAAAAGTTTTTCCTTTGATTTTGTAATTTCATCTATTAAGGCTTGATTATTAGAATTTTGGTTTATATAATCTTCTTCTATTCTTTGCTCTAATGTTTCTACTTGTTTACTAACTAGACCATCTGAAGTCACATACTCTATGATTATAGATTTTACCTTAAAAACTCAATTTTATGTTTGATTGAAGTGTTTAGCAAGAATAATGTATGTTAATAGGTTTTGTTAATGATGTCGTTCTTTAGGTATCAATTATTTCTTACATTCAGATTGTTTATGACCCATGTATAAGCAGTCTGAACAGTAAGATAACATATCTTCATATAGTATATCTTTCCAAAATCAATCATTATTTCCAAATCCAATACATATTTTTTTAATAAGATTTCTTGAGACATCCAATGATATTCATACCTTCAAATAGTTAAACATTGCTCTATTTTTTGAAAGGAACCAGACTGATAAAAGCTTGTTTATTGACTTGGCTACAGCTCTAAGAGTATCCTCATTACACATATATTACGGATGATTCAGAATTGTAATCCATACTGGAGTGATTGGGGATTGCATTCTAGGATTAAAAAAAGGTTCCATTTTAGAAGCATCATTGTGTGTTGCCCGATTGTCCATACATTCATTTTCCATATTTTTCTTAGATCTTCATGGTAATTAAACTAAATCATATAACACACCTAGAATCCCACAAAGCTAGATTAAACTTCCCCAAGAATCCAAAGTTATCCAAGAACTTCTAGACCATTACTAACTGAGGTATACCATTAGAGAATTTGCCAAGTAATGTATATTTCGAGTTATATATAAGACTTTCCTTCTCTTGTACCAAAACTTGTACAAACATGTGTTCCCTTTGGCTTGTTCCTTAGCATTAGTATGGTGTATTTCTTTAAATAAGATCTTTTTTACTTCTACATAGGTTTTAGTGGACATTCTAATATTTTGGTTTTGTTGCAGGTTGTGTATATCAAAGATTGGACTAGTCTTAAGATCAGTGATTTGGTCAGAAGTAGAAAAATGCTTTCCATTATTTTCTTTCTGGTTTTCTTTAATTTGTAGAAGTGGTAGGAATTCTTCATCTATCTTGTTGTGGTCAGAACTATATGAATAATGTATATGGATTGGTCCTTTATTTCCAAGAATAAAGAATAAATAAACTGGTTTGATAGAATGGTTTAAGACAGAGCTTGACTGTGGTGGAGGTTTGGTTGATAGGTCTTCTCCAATCATCACGAGGACAACCAGAAGAAACTAGCATCAAGCCAGCCACAGTGGCATTTGGCCAAGCATAGTGGTGTTGATACTCTAAAATGAAGAATATTGTTATTTTTTATTATGTATAGAGAACTTTGTTTTCATACTTCACTAGTCCATGGTAGTTTTCAATTAGAATTAATTAAATAAATATATTCCTAATTTAATAATGAATAATAATATCGATTATTTTAGAAAGCTAGACTTAGTCGGAGTGTTGTGTGGGTTTGGAATTGATTAAGCCAGAATTGGAACAATAGTGGAAATGATAACATATATAGAGAGAGCAAAATAACATAGAAATATAATTCTGCAAAAATAACATAATTAGAACAATAGTGGAGATGTTAGTAAGAGAAGAATATAGAATTCATAAATTAATATATTACGTGAGTAAGACATTAGTCGATGGTGAGGTTAATTTATGTCTGAGGGTAATTGGGTAATTTGTTCAGAGTTTTGTGGAAGTTTATAGGTATTTAGTATTTTAAGTAGAGAGTAGAGGGAGAATTAAGCTGCCTGGTTGCAGTTAATTTTCATTACCCATAGTTAATGCAGGTGGTTGGGTATTTATACCCTTACATTTGGGCTTTATGGGTTTTCGGGTCATGTTTAATGGACCCGGGTCATGTTTAAAGACCCATGAGCTCTAAGTAGGAGAGCAAGTAGCTTAGTCAAGAACTTTTTAGGTTTTTTAGTACTTTTGTCATAGTTCGAACAGTCTAATGGGCTAAGTGTTCGAATTGGTCTGTCCGGTCCGGAGGCCTTGGTCCGATCTGTCCCTGTCCGGTGAGTAAGCAGAATTCGGACTCACCAGGAGCCCCTTTTTTAGGTGTTTGTTCAAATACCTTTGTCAAAAACCTGAAAACAGTCCGATGTCAGGGGTAGTTTTTCCCGGACAGGTCTCTCAACTTGGGCTATGGCTTTATCCGGACTGATAAAGCTTTGTGAATCCAAACAGTTTTTTGCCATAATTTATGGGACACGTGTCGCTTTCTGGTTGGTTGCTTCAGCCGTTTTTTCACCTTGAATTTCGAACCCACCTTCTTCGAAAAGTAACCTCTTTATTAAAGGTGGTGACATCAACGCCGTCTTTAATCATTACCAATCTTTTCGAATTCTCCTAGGAATCAAACTCCTTTCTCAGATTTACAATAAATTAAAACACTTTCTACTCTTTCACCATCACTTCTCATTTTTACTCTGCAACTTCTTAAATCTTTTTCTCTCTAAAACAAAAATTTACCTAGATTGTTTATGTTTACAGCGAGGAACGCTTTGATCAAAGGTGGGTGGCTCAACCTTTCTGAACTAGAAAAGGCACAAAAGGTCAAAAGGGAAAGGCGGATAGCAGCGGGATTACCTGTTTCGCCCATCGACAAGCCGGTGACTTCAGCCACTGAATCAGACCAAGGTTCTTCTTCCTCTAAAGGCATTAAACCGAAAATTCTATATCAAACCAACCTCTCACCCATCATCTCAGGTTCTTCGGTTCAAGAATCGGCACGTGTTGAACTAGGAGTAATTGTTACTAGCTTCAAAAAACCCTCCCCCTTCTTAGCTATGGGGTCAGACACTGAAACCTCTCCTCAAAAATTAGTTGACTGGAGAAAAGGCCGGCTGGTCAAGGGTCAGGCTTCTAAGAGCACTCCTTCAAAATCGGGTGCCAAGGACAGCAGCATTGGGTCAGAAGTGCCCATCAGAGCTCCCAAGGACAGACTGTCCGGTCCGGAGGGTAGTAGTCCAAGTCTTCGAAGAGAAACATCTGCATCAGAGCCCCAACCGGAGGTCAGAAACCAAGGAAACACTGAAGCTCAGCAGTCTGGAGACCAGGCTGAGCCAAATCTAAACCCTCATCTTGCCACTGCTACTGAAAACCCCTCATCGATCATGGAGGAAGTAATGGAGGACTCTATCGAAGAGGCTCCATTTGAGTCTGAGCCTTCCGGACAGACCAGTAGTGCTGCTGTTGCCAAAAAAGACAAAGGCAAAGAGAAGTTGTGTTTGAGGCATCTGGATCTGCCGGAGAGTCTTGAAGGAAGGGTGGGGCCTTGTTTTCACGAGGTCAATGTCAAGTACCTCATCGCTCTTCAAAAAATCAATTACGCATTCATTCACACAGCTGAATTGGGCCGGATGCGTACGAAGTGGGGAATTCCGGAGAATGTGAAGATAAGGATCCTCATAAACCCAGAAACCCCCATGGATTGCAAATTGAGCGAAATAGTCATCTTCACGGAGCTATTTAATTGGGGGCTCAGATTCCCCTTAGACCCACAAATCGTCAAATACTTTCATCTGATAAAGCTCTGCCCAAGCCAGCTGAGTCCCAATTCCTGGTACACCCTTATGGCCTGCATTATGGCCTCTAGGCTCTCCGGGATCCCTCTGCCAATGGAGGAATTTGCTGCTGTGGCCAGCCTCTGTAAAACCACCACATCCCCTTTTACCACTTCAACATGGGGGATGACTTTAAGGCTGTGGATGATTTGCTGGAGTCGGAGAGGAATTGGAGGACTCAATTCCTCTTTGTAAGTGGCGCTTGGGAGAACGAGAAGAAAATCAAGGCCGGAGTCAACCCCAGTCTCCTCACCAGCAGATGGAGGAGTGATGGTAAGGCTCCTACCTTATATTTTTATCTCTTCTTTTATCAAATTCGTTTAAACTAATTAACTTTGTCTTCTTCTTATCAGTACTGCCCAAGGAATTCAATGACTATGTAAAGTCCGTGCAAGCAACTTGCTCCAAGATTAATGCTTGGGCTGCTGAAAGGTGGGGAAATCGGTTCCACGATGTCTTCACGGCGGGCAACTTAGCAAGATCTCATCTTTGGAACACCACAGGTCGGAGAGACTTGACTTGGGAAGAGCTCACCACCCAGCCTCCTCCGGATGTAGTGCTTAAAAGAACGTATGAACCGGACGGGACACTCTACTTGCCAGGTCGGGCCAAGGCCCCGAGAAAAATGAAGGGCAAAAAGAAGAAAGGCAAGAAAGTGGCAGGTGGTACGGACCCTGCTGAGGTGGAGGAACCGGCTTTGCCAAATCCGGAGGGGTCAGCCCCAAGCCGGATTGATGTTGCTCTCTTGGAAGCGGTAGAGCAGGAGAGTGTCAGGCAAGAGGTTCACTCCCCAAATCCTCCAAGGGCTTCCAAGAGAGACCGTAAACGGGAAGCTGAAAGCAAAGATAGGGAGGCCAAGAAGAAAAAGACCTCTAAGGGTGACGAACTCTCTCTCCGTCTTTCAGAGCCTCTTCCCCAAGCTGATCCCACAGATCCAACACAGGCAGAGGAGATACTTGGTGACTTCCAAACCGATGAGGTCGAAGGGGGAGATCTTAGCATTGATGGGGTAGAGATCACTGGTCTAGGTGGGCTTGGTGAGTACTTCATCAACCTTCCCAGAGATGATTTTGTTGGGCCTTATCTCCCTCCAAGCACTTCGAACACAGTCACTTTTAATGGTAAGACTTTTACTGTTTCAAGTGAAAGGGATGTTATAGCTCATTCTCTGTTAAGCAATGTTCAGCCGGTGCTCGCGTTGGAAAAGCAAGTTCGGAATCAGGCAGATATTATTAAAGACCTCAAGTCTGACAAAGAGAGGCTGTCCAATGACCTTCGCACTGCTACTTCAAATGCTGCCCTTCTAAAAGGGGAGAATTTAGAGCTGAAGAAAAATCAAGAGGCAGTTCCACAAAAGTCGCCACTCTAGAGACAACTATCACAGAGCTCTGGGAGAGGCTGTCCGGATTGGAGAAAGATCTTGCCACTTTAAAGGGGGAGACCAAGGCCAATGACCAAATTATCACCAATTTGACCAGTGACAAAATTGCTCTTGAAAACGCAGTGTCCCAAGCTGCAGGGGAGAAACCTGATCTGCTAAGGGAGCAGGAGGCCAAAATCCAGGCCAAGATTGATGCTTATGCCAACCACGTGATAGATACTCAAGAGCAGATGTATGCCAAGGTGAAATCAGACATGGTCCTGCTCTTCCGTGAGAAGTTCCCGAAGAGGAACTTGGGTGATTTGTGGCTTCACGTAGAGCCTGAAGACCTCCCATATTACACAATGGCCGAAGGCGATAGGCTTGGCTACTCCCGCGCATCCTCATCTGATGACGAAGGGAACACCGGGGAGAGTCCAAACGAAGAGAAAGATGATCCTAATGGGAAGAAGAAGGTAGATGAAGCTGAGCCATCCTCAAAGGCTCAGTCTTAAATTATGAATTACTCTTTACTTTTCATGTTATCTGAACTAAAGTCTTTAGAAGGCCAAGGCACTCTTTTTGTAAGTGTGTCCGGTATGTGACCGGATAGATCCTTTACTCTGTTTTGACAATTTGAAAGTCCTTGGAAGGCCAACGCACTTAAGTTATTTTAATGAATATCCTTATTTTGCACAATTCTCACCTTCTTTAATAGTATGTTCCAATTTTAATGGCTAGTGTTTAAATAGCCCTTAGTTATTTTATAGTGAGAGTGTTTGAATTCTCCGATGACGAATGTTTAAGTGGTCATCACTCTTTTATTTTAGTCCGGATGGTGTGACAAAAAACAAAGTAAGAACACTTCAAAAAAAATTTAAGAATGCATCAAATTTTATTTAAAACCCGGACACCTCATTAAAACCTCCCCGCGCCACCAGGGTAGGAAAGAGTATGCCCTCAAATATTTACATGGATGTTTAAACAAGTAAATATTTACACAGATGTTACTCCAAGTACATCCGGAGATGTTCGATATTCCAAGGGTGGGTCAGGACTCTTCCATCCTTGTCTTCCAGCCAATATGTCCCAGGTTTAAGCCTTTCAACAACCACATAAGGTCCTTCCCAAGTTGGGGCCAATTTTCCGAGCTGCTTTTCTTTGGTGTGTAAGAAGACTTTCCTCAATACTTTGTCCCCCGGCTGGAAATCTCTTCTTTTAACTTTAGAAGCAAATCTTCTCCTCATCAAACCCTGATAGTGTGCAACTCTAAGGTGAGCTTTAACTCGTCTTTCTTCCACTAGATCGAGCTGACCTCTGATTGCCACTTCGTTAGCACATTCGGAGAAGTGGTGAACATGAAATGATGGAAGAGTTACTTCTATGGGAGCTACTGCATCCATCCCATAGACCAAAGCAAAGGGTGACTCCTGAGTTGCAGCCCCAGGTGTCGTCCGGTAGGCCCACAAGACCTCTTGTAAATAAGTAGGCCACTTCCCAGCAGCCCCTTCCAAATTCTTCTTTAAACCGGACAGAATAGTTCTGTTAGCCACTTCAACCTGGCCATTTGCTTGTGGGTGGAAAGGTGAAGAGAAACAATGTTGTATACCTCTTGAGGTACAGAAACTCTCCATTTCCCTATTGTCGCACTGTGGCCCATTGTCTGTTGTTATCTTTTCTGGGACACCAAATCTGCAACAGATGTTGGATAAAATGAATTTTATGACAGCTTTTGATGTTGTTCCTGCTAGAGGGGCTGCTTCAATCCACTTCGAAAAGTAGTCTATAGCAACAATTATAGTTCTGCGCCCTCCGGATGCCATAGGGAGAGGTCTCACTAAATCCAACCCCCATCGAGGAAAAGGTATAGGCTCCGAAATTGACTCTAAAAGGATGGCTAGGACACGAATTGCATTGTTGTATCTTTGGCATGGGTCACATCTTCTTACCAGCTCCTTAGCATCTTTCATGATAGATGGCCAATAGTAGCCGGCCAGTAAAACTCTCCTCGTTAAAGCCCTGAATCCACAATGAGCTGATCCCTCACCATCATGCAATTCGGAGAGGACTACCTGAGACTCATCATCCCCCAAACAGCGCAGAAGAGGTTTGCTGTAAGACTTTTTATATAGAATATCTCTCAGTATGATAAAACCACGAGCCTTGTGTTTCAATTTTCTTGCTAGTGATTTATCTAGAGGCACGACGCTGTCGGAGAGGTATTGCAGGAGAGGAAATCTCCAATCCTGAGGTTGTTTCATTTGTACTTCAAAAATTTCTTCTTCTTTACCCATACCAAGTTGAATGGAGGGGCTCTCCAGCACATGGATCCATGGATACGATTCTGTATATGCTATGGTTGCCAATGAATCTACTAACTCATTTTCTGTCCGGGGTATGTGTTCATAAATAATGTTTTTAAACTTGAGTGCTTCATTGTTAAGGAGAAGTAAATACTTCACTAATTGTTCTTTTTTAGCCTCGGATTGACCCTGAGCATGGTGGATAAGAAGCTGGGAGTCACTCATTAGATTTACCCTCTTAGCCCCACAAACATAGGCTAACTTTAAACCAGCTATAGCTGCTTCGTACTCGGACTCGTTATTGGAAGCCCTGAAAGCAAAACATATAGCCTAGTACATTCTGTCACCATATGGAGAAGTCAAACACACCCCTGCACCACATCCCATAGTGCTGGATCCACCATCCGTTCGGACGACCCAGACCTTTTTGTCTTTCAACTCAGAAGCCTGCTTCGAATCTCTGTCGGAGTGACATTCAACAAAAAAATCAGCCACAGCTTAGGCTTTGACTGCTGTTCGGGGAGCAAAATCTATATCGAAATCCCCCAATTCTACCGACCACTTGGTCATCCTGCTCGAAATGTCTGCCTTTTGGAGAACATTCTTCAAAGGAAAAGATGTTCGAACGATAATAGGATGAGCCTGGAAATAAATAAACATCTTTCTAGCAGCTATCACCAGGGCCAATGCTAATTTCTCAAGTTTTAAATAACGCTTTTCTGCATCTATCAAGCTTTTGCTGATGTAGTACACTGGATGGGGGTAATTATCTACTTCCCTTACTAACACAGCACTGATGGCACAACTTGAAACTGCCAAATATACGAAGAGTGTCTCCCCATCAACTGGTTTAAACAAGGTTTTGGGGGAAGACATGTGCTTCTTTATCTCATTGAAAGCCTCATCACACTGTGAGGTCCAATCGAATCCCTTCGCACCCTTCAAGGTTTGAAAAAATGGGGCACACCTGTCCGAAGACCTCGAGATAAATCTGTTTAAAGCAGCTAACCTCCCCGTTAGCCGTTGTACTTCTTTAATATTTCGAGGAGGCTCTATTTGGAATAGAGCATTAAGCTGGTCCGGATCGAGCTGTATCCCATGCTCACTTATAATATAGCCTAGAAACTTCCCGGATTGTACTCCGAACACACATTTTTCTGGATTTAACTTTAAATTCACTTTCATCAGGTTGGTAAAAGTTTCTTGGAGGTCAGCCAAGTGCAATTGCTCATCCACACTCTTCACCATCATGTCATCGATGTATACTTCCATATTCCTTCCAATCTGATCAGCAAAGGCTTTGTTTACCAATCTCTGATAAGTAGCCCCAGCATTTTTCAACCCAAATGGCATTACCTTATAGCAATGAAGACCCCTGTCAGTGACAAATGTGGTATGCTATTGATCCTTCGGATCTACTTGGATCTGATTATATCCGGAGAAAGCATCCATAAAGGATAATAGCTTGTTCCCAGAGGTGGAGTCTACTAGTTGGTCAATCCGGGGAACTGGATACAAATCTTTTGGGCAAGCTCTATTGAGATCTGTGAAGTTAATGCACATGCGCCACTTGCCATTTTTATTTTTTACCAGGACCGGATTGGCAGTCCACAAAGGATATTAAGACTCCTTGATATGCCCCATCTTTGTGAGCATGTCAACCTCTTGTACAATAACATCAGCCTTTTCTTTGGAAAAAGCCCTTCTCTTTTGAACCACTGGTGCTATGTCTTTCCGGACGGATAAGTGATGTGATATCACATCTGCTGGAACCCCAGTAACATCAGCATTGCACCAAGCAAAAACGTGCTGATGACTTTTCAAAAACTTTAGCATCTCATTTTTCAGACCAGGTGGCATTTTAGACCCTATCTTGACTTTTTTCCTTCTTCTAAACAATATGTCTCCACCTCTTCGACATGTATTAACACTCCAGGGGTCTCTCTGGGGTCATCAATTTCACCCTCACCCCCAGAAAGCCCTTCAAACTGATATTGCTCGTTGATACGAACTGCCCCCAACGTCCGGGGAGCCAGGGCTGTAGCATAACATTCTCTTGCAATCTTTTGACTGCTCCGGACAACTCCCACCTGTCCCTGAATAGCATATTTCAAACATTGGTGGACTATTGAAGCCACTGCATGCATCCTAGAGAGCCAAGACCTCCCTAAAATAGCATTATAGCAAGTGGGACAATCCACCACAATAAAAAGTATCCTGACCATCTTCTTGAAAGGGCCCTTGCCCAACAAAACTTCTTGTTCGAACTCTCCGATCACATCTGCCGAGCTGCCAGTAAAGCCCACAATTGATCTGTCTGAAGTCTGAATTACAGCTGGATTTTTCATTCTCTTGTATGTGGTTAAGAAAAGGATATTGGCTGAGCTTCCAGTATCCACCAGAATTCGTCTTATGTCATTGCCCCCAATAGATGCTCCTATGACAACAGCATCTTCATGAGGGCCAGCTATATCTCTTAAATCATCTTTATCGAAAACAATGAAGGGGAATGGAATTTGTGATTGATAGGAAGCCATACCTCCTTCTAACTGGGTGGCCAAAGTATGAACGTGCCTCTTCCTCGAAGAAGCAGTAGGAGCTGTCATAGTATCTCCTCCAAAAATCGTTAGAGACTCAAAAAACTTGATGAGCCCAGAGACCGTTCTAGAACATTCCTCAATTGCACCCACTCTGTTTCGAGTTGGATCAGGATCCAAGTATTCAGATTCCACATCAAACCTCTCGATTATAACCATGGCTCCCTCCGGAGCAGCATTACTTGGACCAACCCGATGAGTATTGTCAGGCCTGTTACCTCATCTTCTTTTGACATAAGCCCCCAGCTTTCCCCTTTCGATCAGGTTCTGAACTTCTTGCTTCAAAGCTATACAATCATCAATGGTATGGCCAGTATCATTGTGATACTGGCAGAAAGAGTTATTACGGTGTTCTCTAGGGGATTGTAGTATGGTCGGTCTTCTATAGTGCACCTCTTCCTTTGTTTTATCATAAATGGTGGCCACACTTTCTTTCAATTCTGCGAACCACTCCGGTTGAACCCAAGGTCCTCTTTTATTTCTGGATTGCTGACTCTGAGCAGGTGCAGCTGCCTGAGACTGAGCTTTAGCCCTGTCGTGCCCCTGTCCGATCTCCTTCACCTTGTTTTTGGATTGATTCTGATTGGGGTTTGGTGCCACCGGGGCAGACCTCACCTGCCTGTGCACCCTTGTTTTCTTCGTTTCATCAACGTTAATCTGTTTTCCAACCTGATTCAGTAACCCTCCCTAAGTCATTGCCTTCTTTCTGGTCACCAAATCAGCCAAATTGCCAGGGTTCAAGCCCTGCCTTAGAGATGCTATCGCAACTTGCTCGAAGCAATCAGGCAACCCATTCTTGGTGTTCACAAAACGAGTTATATATTATTTTAAGGATTCGTTCGGCTCCTGAGCACAATGGATTATTGTGTCTCCATTGCCCTTTACCTCTTTACTCCCAACGAACTGCCTTCGAAAGGCCACCCAAAAAGTATCGAAATTCTTGATACAACCTTGTGGTAAGCTGTTATACCATTTCATAGCACACCCCGTAAATGATTGGGAGAATGCTATGCAAAGTAGCTTATCATCGTCATCAAAGTTCATCATAAAGTTTTTAAATTGCTCTAAATTGTTGTCCGGATCAGTACTGCCATCGTACTTTTCCATTTTGGTGCTATCAAACCTCTTAGGGAGGTTTCCGGACAGAATTTTAGAAGGCAATGGAGATTGCCTCCAATTTCGACCATGAATGAACACAGTATCTTCATTGGGAGTTGCAAAGATACCTGGTTCATCGTGGAAAGCGAAAGGATCCATCAGCATCCGGTCTACATGCCTCCGGCTGTGAGATGACCCTTTGCCAATATTCTTCTTCATCTTTCCATGTCTATCCCTTTTCCTCGAATATTTTTTTATCTGTTTTTGCTTCTTTTTAGTTCGAACTTCATCGCTGCTACAGGATAAGGATTCTTCAACTCCCTCATCATCCGAAGAGCTATCAGAAGACTCTGAGTATGAGTCAGAACTCTCCACTGGCTTAGACCGGTGAGACTTTTTGGAGCTGGCATGAGTCTTTTTGGTACTCACATGAGTCTATGAAGGCTCATGCTCTCTGGGGTTATCGGTGTGATGAGCAACTGATGTTTTTGACTTTTATTTCATGCCCATCTTAGCCTTTTCTGCCCTCAGAGCTTCTATTTCACCCTTTAACCTATCGCTCTTCGATAGTGTACTCATCGTTTTCACCCACCACTTCGAGCAAAGCTGGTGGTACTTCCGGGGCGTCCGGATTCATTCGGACTGACTTTTCTTGCTGGTTTCGAATGCTTGATTCAGGCACCTTCTCCTCCCACTGTGGTCGCCAATTTGGTGAGGTTAATTTATGTCTGAGGGTAATTGGGTAATTTGTTCAGAGTTTTGTGGAAGTTTATGGGTATTTAGTATTTTAAGTAGAGAGTAGAGGGAGAATTAAGCTGCCTGGTTGCAGTTAATTTTCATTACCCATAGTTAATGCAGGTGGTTGGGTATTTATACCCTTACATTTGGGCTTTATGGGTTTTCGGGTCATGTTTAATGGACTCGGGTCATGTTTAAATACCCATGAGCTCTAAGTAGGAGAGCAAGTAGCTTAGTCAAGAAGTGTTTATGTTTTTTATTACTTTTGTCATAGTTCGAACAGTCCAATGGGCTAAGTGTTCGAATTGGTCTGTCCGGTCCGGAGGCCTTGGTCCGATCTGTCCCTGTCCGGTGAGTAAGCAGAATTTGGACTCATCAGTCGATGCGGAAACCAAATACTTAAACTTAAAAAAACAGCTCTTACTTTTGTGTATCTCTAAGGAAACTATGGACATATTTTCAAGATCATGCCATTATTGTTAGAAATTCTTTACCGTTGAAAAGTGTGCTTTGGAAAATGGATGTTTCTAATGACATCAATTAAGTTGGTGTGAATGTAAGATTCAAGTTGAACATAGAATATCAACAAACACCCAAACATTGGTTTAATTTATTAACAAGTTTCAAGATAAAATAGATAAAATAAAGAAAGATGAGGCTATGGAAAGTGATTTGAAGGATAAAGAATGGTTTGTTCAAGCCGACCAGTTTTATGGTGTAAATGATAATGAAGCTGATATTGTTTTGAGAGTTCTAATGGAAGATGTAATCAAGCACACTATTAAATTCATGTTTATTGCTAGTAATAATAAATTGTGGAGAAAAAATCCTTTATTTATTATCTGATTCTCAGTTGGTGGTTGGTCATTCACAATCAAAAATTTGAAACAAAATAAGAAAATATGAGGAAACATTTGGAAGCACTGAAATAAATGGAAAGAAATTTTAAAAATGTTATGTAAAAACAAGTTCTAAGAGTAGAAAATAAATAGTAAGATTGTTAGAAAAGCTTCGTTGTGTAAACGATAATCCAATGGTAATAACACCAGAGGTACCGTTAGTTTTTAGAAATTTTGATAAATGAGAGGTATTGTCAATAGTTAATGATATTGATTGGTGATGAGAATATTTACTCTTTTTAAAGGATGAAATTTTCCAATCGGATAAATATCAAACTCATGTGTTACGATTGTGTGTTGCAAAGTATGTTGTCCTTGATGAAATTGTTTTATTGAAAAAGTATTACATGATCATTGTTACGATGTTTGGGGAAGAATGAAGCTTTGTTCATTTTAAAGGATTTGCACGAGGGTGAAACGTTTGCACGTTATGGATATTGTGGGTTGATACGATATTTTATTTTATAATGATTTATTCATCAAAACTTTATACTTACATAAAATTGATGGTTGAAAACGTTGATCTTTATCAATATTTTGCAAATACAAACATTATCGATAACGACGGGAAGAAGAAGAAAAAAATTACAGTAGTTATTGATTATTTTTTAAAAACATTGTGTAGAAGAAAAGGGATTGATAAGAACGAGATCTCAAAAAGTTTATGAATTTTTTTAATCTTGCATTTTAGAGTCATTAAGTAATTTCTAGGGTGTTAATGACAGATAACAACACTTAGTTCCAAAAAGACATGGTGACAATGTTTTGGAGTCGTTAAGGAAGTATGTGATATATCAACATTTTTCTACTCCATACTATGCACGAGAAAATATGCAAGGAGAGGTTACAAATAAAACTATTTTACATGGGATATAAATAAAATTAAATTTGGCTAAAAGAAAGTGGTCATATTTTCTTATTGAAGTTCTATAGACATGTAGAACAAATCATAAAGTTACAAAAAGAAAAACATCATTTCCTATAGTATATGAGATGGAAGTGATTGTTCTAATGGAAACTATGATTCCTAGTCATAATGCTCAATTTTATTCATAAGAGGATACTAATATGGAAAATAAAATTGTGTTAATTTATTAAAAGAACAAAGTGATCAATCTCATATTAGAGCATAGCATTATAGATCTTTTGTGCAAATCCGTTATAATGCAAAATTAAAAGTTAGGAGTTTTGAGTAAGGGTATTTGGTATTAAGGAAAGTATTCCAAGGAACAAGAGATAAATATGCTAGAAAATTATGGACCTTTTAAATGTAGTTTCTAAAGGACATAATGGAGCTTATAGATGGATATGAAAGGGAATCCATTAAAATATCCTTGAAACATTCATCATCTAAAGTTGTATAAAAATTAAATATAAGTTTATCAATGTAGTTTATCGACGAAAGTGTAACGCATGTTTATGAGTGTTATCAATTAAATATATTTTTCTATTGTTATTAATAAAATATGTTAAAGTGTTAATTGATAATATTATTCATAAATAATTTCTAGTTCGCATAAGTTATTGATGTTATTTAAAAAGGTTAATAATCAACATTTATATTGACTTAAATATAGTCGTTAACTGAAGGTTATTATGAATAAAATGTGGTATACGATAGAAAATTATAACAAAATTATATATAATAAGCGTAAGAGTTTACGTATCTAATTAAAGCAAAATGGGCTATTAGAAAAGTCTAGTTGTAAAGTGTAAGAGGCTATGCTATGTCTGTAAAGCCCATGTTGTAAGGGTTTTAAGATGCGGATATTGTTATAAGTAGAGCCTAGATGTTAAAGCATAAATAACTATAAACTTAAACTAGCTGAAAACTGTAAAACTTTACGCATCTAATTAAAGAGAATCTGGTTATTAGTTAAGTCTAGTTGAAAAGTGTAAGGTTTTATGATATGTCACTAAGGCTAGGGTGTAAAGGTTTTAAGAAGTGGGTATTGTTATAAGTAGAGCTTAAATGATAAAGCATAAATAGTCACACAACAAAATTAGAGCGAATGTAACTATAAGTTTAAGTCTAATTGAGAAGTTAAGCAGCTACTTTACTATTTGAATAAGAAAATAAATTATAAGTGTATATCATAAGAAAACTAACACTACAAAATCTAATGGCAACATAGCTTAAAATTATAAATTATAAGATATACGAGATGATGTAAGAAAGGAACAATAAAATAAAGAATCATAATAGCATTATAGAATAAACATAAAATCTGAAGATAATAGCTGAATATTAGCCGACATGTAGTTCATAGCATATGCAATAAAAGAGAAAATTAAGGTAATAAGCGGATGCTAGTCGGAAAATTTTTCAAGCAGTTAATGTATACTATAAGAATTCAGTAAAGAGTAAGGAAAAATATATTAAGTGTAATGTGAGGGGGAGAGATGTTTCTTTGTAATGTTTTCGTGTTTGGTTGCATCATTTTTGTTGTTATCTTTGTTTATATCGGCATCTTCAGGTTTCTAAATGTCAGCTTTGATAAAAATGTCATTTTTAGTCTTGATAGCATTGTTGGGAGATATTCGACATACAACTTGATATATTTTGGGAAGTTCATCAAATATTATTCCATATATAATGTTTTTATATGTTGTTATCAAGTATCATTCTCAAGATAACTAGACGTTGTTGGTTCACCAATTCTATAACTTGTTGAGTTAAGTTTTTCCTGACTTCTAGAATATTGATGTCTTTAGCTTCGTTAGCATTATCAACTTAAATTTTTAATTTTTCAATTTATCACTTTAAAGGGGTTTTTTATGGATTCTAATGTGACAATTTGACCATCTTTTGGTTACGAATCATTTTCAAGCTGTAATTTTAATTCGATCATTTTGATTTTCAACGGCTTTTAATTTGTTTATGATGGTATATTTCTCTGATATTTTATTTTGTAAATCTATTGACCCATCGACAAATTAAATCGAAAGGGTTATATTAGTATTCAAGAGCTTCATTTAGTCATGGAAAATTATCTCGGAGCAAGACATATGGAGTTGAACGAGCTCTAAATTATAATTTTTTAGATAAACATAAGTTAATTTTCAAAATAAAAATTAAAAAAAGGAAATTATGTTGTAAGTAAGTTATAAAATATTTTACCTTTATATGAAGTTCCATTTATCGACGCAAAAAATAAAAATTGGTGTTTAAAGATATTGTTAGATAAATTAACTAGTGAACAATTATGGAACAATCAATGATAAATTATCTATAATAATATTTAACGATAAAATAATTTTTAATAACAATATTATCTAATGACACATAAAAGTATAATTAAATTAAAAAAAAAAACATGCGAGGTTCGGTAAGAAAAAATAGATTACTTGAACCAATGAACATTAATTTTTGTGTTGACTGAGTAGCAGGTTGATTTGAAATGAGAGTCTTTTCGGGAGTAGATTTTTCAATAACTTTCTTTTTTTATCCGTCCGATATTTTGATGGACTAATTTTTGAAAGAACACGACGCTTTTTGGTAGACTGGTTTGTTGGTGGTTTGATATAGTTTCCTTTAACTTGTTTCTTTTTTTCTTCGTCTTCCTTTGGTTTCTTTAATCCTTGGTTCTTAGGGATGTTAAGATCTATACTCCATTCATTTTCATCTCCAAGAAAATTGATTATATCATCGGTAAAATATTTCTCATCAACAACAGTATTGGTGTTAACATCTACAATTTGGTAATCGTCAGAAACAAAATAACCTTTTATTGGCCAAAATGGAGAGTAAAACAAGATATAGTGAGTGAAAAAATTGTGAAATCTATCTTTCCAAACAGGTTGTGCAGCTATAAAAAGTTCGTTGAGTAAATTGGATCAGGTATTTAGTCTTTTACAGTCTTTTGAAATTTCCTTAGCTTTTAAAAAATGTAAGGAAAAAGTATGATAAATATATGATAATTATAAGAGTAAAATTTATTGATTATATTAAAAATAAAACACACTTCTTGATATCCATTGTCTTTCAGCGAAACTATGAATGTTAGTAGATTTTGAATCCCGATCGTCCAAAACATAGAAAACATTCTCTACAATCATGATATAAAGATGGGAGTGTGGCAGTTTTTTTGTGTTTAGTAGTGATAAAATAATAGAATGGAAATCAAAAGAATTTGTTGAAGGTGCATTCGCACATGATGTTAAAATTCAGACGATTTTTTTAGTATCACATATGCAATGATAAAAAAGAAACCTAATACGTTAAATGTCTGTCATCCCTTTGGAATAAGTTGTTGGCTAGGTCATATTCTACATTCTCTCAAAAATTCTAAAATGTTGGGATAAAAAAGGAACTTAATACCCCACTATATATCTATATAGATATATCTGACTTCATCTTCAAGAACCTAGTTGGAGAAATCACCTTTCGGTGGGATGTCTATTTTCATATTATTATGATTATCCCATTTAGACTGAATCAATTTTTTCCTTGATTTTATCTTTAACATAGATAAAAGACCGAAGGGAAAACCATCGGTCGAAGAAGCTAATATCTTTTGTTTGTCATGATTCTTGTTAATATACATGAAATATTTATTATTTCCAAGTCCTAGTCTCTGACTTTTTTATCAGAGTCCATGGACTTAGAAGATTGTTTTAGGGGAGTATGGTTTTTTTTTTCTCTTTATCAATATTTTGGAATTCAAGATTGTTAGAAGGTACTGGTTTTGGATCAATTCCTAGTGGAGTAATGTTTTCTCCAATAATTTCAAGAGATGATGATGAGTTGATTGAAATTGTTAGTGCCTGAAAAGTTGTTACCCGGTGAACTTTGCTTATTGAACTAGTATCTTCCTAATTGTTTTGGTTATCTATTGGGTTGAAATTAAAATTTTATTTTTATCCATTTACATGATTACCTAATGAATGAATAAAATACAAATTAATTATAATGGTTCACGAAGTAGTCTGTCAAATTTAGAAATCTAAGTGATTCTAATCAGATAATTAATTACATTAAATAACAAAGAAACTGATTTACCTGAAAAGTTGTTAGGAGTAGCAATCATTGGTCCTGAGAAATAAGTTAAGAGAGAAGATCTAGAGGGAGTTATGAAATTTTTTATTTGGTAGAAATGAAAGAAAAATAAATTATGTTTATATATAAGATGAAATGGGTAAATCATGGCCGTTAATTTTAACCAACAAAAATAGTTTAGATTAAAGATCATATATGTCATAATCAAACCATCAAAATTTTATTGGTTGAAAAGACGTGTTAATGATGTTATTTAAGTTAATTATAAATTTATTAAATAATTACATATAAACCAAATCGACGGAAAAAAAATCTTTATATAACTTTATATTTTTTTAATTTTATTTATAGACATTAAAACATATGTAATATATTTTAAAGACTAGGGGAAAACCTGATAAGGTAATATGCTAGTAGATAATCATCTATCTTTATTAAAGTTGTATAAATTTATTATCATCAAAGTAATAGCATCTATATTCAAAATATTAAAGAGAACGTCGATAAAAGAGTTAGTTAAGAGAGTCGACAAAATGACAAAATGATGTAACAATATAAGAGCATCAACAAAGTTTGTAGTAACCGATTACTAACGCCAAGTGATATTCAACTAAAGACATAAATAATTAAAGCTATTAGAATATCCGAGAAAGGTGTAATATATTACCATAATGTCCATTGTAGTTAAAGGGTAAAATAAGAATATTTTGTAATAGATGGACAACCCGTGTCATAAAATAAATATATCACCCATCTCTATAATTTAGAAATAAAGTAATTATAATTAGGAGATCCAATCATTGTAAAATGAATTAATAAATTGATTAATAATACTACTCTCGATCATTTTTAGACTTATCTCTTCCGCAATATCTTGAGGAAGAAAACATCCTCATATATATCTTCCATTGGACTTTTTTTTATTTAGTATTTGCAGGGTTCGGAGCATTTCTCGCTTGACCATATATTATTTATCCATATATATATTATGAACTTTTTTATTTTTTAAAAGATATTATCGCTTCATCACTTTATTTGTTATCATTGTTTATTACGTGTTTTTATAAGATAAGTTATATTTTTACCATGTCAAACATTTTATTGACGTTGAATGTCTCCTCTGATTTTTTGCGCCTTCGGGAGAATGAACATTTTATTTTATATAAATATATTTATCAGCTGTAATAACTTACAAGCTATTTAGTCTATAGTATTATATTAAATTTTTAAAAATATATTCAATCCACGGGTGTTCAATAGGTTTTCTTATATTTTCTAGTAATATTTACATCCCTGGCTTTGTTTTTATTTAATATGTAAATGGTTTTTTCCGATCGAGCATATTTTGCTGATTAATCCTTTTTAGATTCCTGAATATTCTTATTATTTTTATGTTTCAATTCAAAATTTATGAACCATGCATTGAATTATTTATTCTTGATTATTCCATTGTGGTATTATTAACAAAGTTAAGCTTTAATCGTTCTTTATTTGACGTAATCAACTTCCATTCTTCGGTTTTTATTATTGTTTGATTCACCTTATGTTGCATTCCTATGGGATAACATGCATATTTCTTTTACCCCTAGCACATGCATTCCATATATCATGGAAACTGGTATTAATTTTCTAGAAGTTTTAGTTGTTAGTTGGTGTGGTCGTAACAGTTCTTGTAGGTAATATAGCCAAGTTCATATTGCCCATTTCAACATATTTTTTACGTCCTCTATTATGCTTTATTAGTCACTTCAATTTTTCCATTTACTTAAGGATGGAATGGAGGAGAGAATATTTAATTCTATTTTCTTTGCAGTACTTGTGATATTAATATTTTGGAACTATGCTCCCTTATCAGTGTTGATAACTCTAGGTGTCTCATACGTGCAGGATATATTCAATTTTCAAAACTATTATTATCTATGTTATTAGAAGGTACTCAGTTTCTTGTATTTCTATTCCCTTTGATAGATAGTATATGTCAACTCTTAGGCATATTCTTTATTTTAAGACCATTGGGAATGATCCCATGATGTTTGTACACCATAAATCAAATGGGATAACTTTTGTTATTGTTTCCATGTATCACATGTACTCACCTTTCTTTTTGCATCCTTCATGAATATTGGGCGATAATATCATTGGGGCGATATTTTTTTATATCTTCTGCATTCTTTCTACCTCTAGGTAGATATCTTTCTATGAGGTACTTGTTATTGGCATTCGTCAATTTTCTTCCACTTCTTCTCCTTCAACTATCATTACCACATCAGATGTGAGGGTTGATAAGAAGTGATATAGAATGTTGTTGATTGTTACTCTTGTAATATCACTCATCGCACTGAAGTTATAAAGGGAGAAGAAGTAAATGCATTTTTTTAAAATTAGCATTTTCGTCACATATTTGAATTAGAAGTGAAGCTCTATAGTTGTTTAAGATATTGGATTATGTTTTCTTTTTTGCTTCATCTTGTCTTGCTACTTGATACTAAACATTCGAACCAGATAGATTAGTTTAAGATATCTCCAGTTGGGGACACAAGTTGGATTCTGGCTCCCGAACCTTGATTATTACTTCATCCATCACTTATGACTTTACAGGTATTTTTCATTCATCACTTATTATAATCGGTCACTCGGATTCAAACTCTATTAAACAGTTCGAAAATGCGTGAAATTTTATTTCCATTATAGGTTCGAACTTTATATCATAACTTAATAATTATTTTGACCATTCGGTCTATCTTCCCAAAACTTCATGTTTTTACAATATATTTCTTAAAAGAGAGGAGGTTTGTGACCATTATTCTATACTTTTTAGAATATTATCTTATTTCCTAGCAAGTACTACTAATACTAGAGTTATTTTTTCAAATTGTAAATATCTATTTTTTACTTGTAGTAAGGATTTACTTATATAATATACGGATTTAGACTCATTTCCTTCCTCCCTGACTAGAATTGCACTAACTACATATTCCGAGATTGTCAAGTATAGGTACAAGCTTTCTTCATGATTTAAATTTGTTATTATTTACGGAAAGGCCAATAATTATTGGTGGTACTAAACACCTCATTATCAGGCTCGAATCCGTTGGAACTTTTGTGTTTCTTTCAGAACTTGAAAGAATAGTTGACATTTGTTTGAAGATCACGAAAAATGTGTCTTTTTCTTTATTTAATTTTTTATTCATATGTCTTAGATTTCTAAACGTTTCGGTGAGGTCTGCCAAATGGTATTATTCATGTAGGTTTGATGCGAATATGTCACTAATATAGGTTTGTATGTTTTTATCTATCTAAATTGTTAAGATCTTGTGTATCAATCTTTAATAGGTTGTTTTAGAAATTTTATAGTTCGATAGGTATTATTGTGTATCCCTCCTTTTGTAATGAATCGTGTGTGTGTTATTGGTCCCTTTTTCATTTACGTTTAATTATATCTTGTGAATGCATACATAAAGGGTAATAGTTTTTTTCTAGATGTTGCATTTACGAGCTAATCAGTTATTAGAAGTGTAAAAAGGTTCATCAGATATTTATTGCTTAGGTCCACGCACGTTGTCCACGCTCCTTTTTATTTTTACATTGATCGAGACTTTTTGTCCATATTAATTAGTAGGACTTTTGTTTTTGTCATGCGAATGACAGTTTATCTTTGTTGGCAACGATGGCCTTTATATTTAATTGGAGTAAAATCTCCATATTTTCACTTCAAAGATAGGATTATATTAGATATGCAACTGATGTCGGTTGAATTTTTCTCAGAGCCTTGTTATATCCTATTTGTTGTGCACAAATATGTATATGATTGTTTTTTCAAAAATTGTAAGCTTTGCATCTAAGATCGAATAGTGCTAGTTAAGTTATTTTTTTTCTTTTTTCCTGCGGCTGCATTAGTCGAGCATGTTCTTTGGGGGTTTTTTATCACCTCAAGATTACCTTTTTTATGTTATGGTTTGTCTTCCATGGGTGATGTTGGCTGAATATTTTTTTTATTTCTTCTTATCACGATTATGTTTTCGTTTATGAGATATTTTAGGCACTGATGAATTTTTCAGATGTGACCACATACATGTGACATATCCATGTCCGACTTAATATTATATCGTATGGGGTTTTTGAATTTATTACTACGGAAAGATGTGTTACCTTATTCATATTTTTGTTTCCGGAATGTTATGTTCATAGTTAATTATCTTGGGACGGGTTTATTTGCACATGTGAACCCTCTCAAGACTCTATTATTTTCGATCAACACAAGTACCCCCTCTTAATTCATATGTTTCTCAATATATAATGTACCTATTTTATATATTTCTGAAATATTTCAAGATTTGTTATTTATTAGCCTCATATGGCTATTTTGTTACGTTTATTATATAATTTTTATTTTTATCTTGGCACCCTTGACACTATAGGAGTTTGAGTCAACCTCTTTGGAGGAGATAACAAATTATTTTTTATATATTGAAGGTCTTTATACTCTCTAGAGTGGTGAGGACTATGTTTTTTATCTCATATTCATCATTGTTGATTTGTATGAGGGGTCTTTAACTCTGTGAAGTGTTGAGAACTACGTATTTCATCCTAGATTGTTTTTTCTTTGTTTGATTTAGCTATGCCATTCTTAATATGTTAAGGGTTTTTCTTTTACTCTTAAACCTTATCAATGTTATTGTTTAGATGTTAAACCTAATGTATGGAACCGTTCGGCCCGTAAGTATAATAAACATTTAATTAAAAAAAGTAATGAATGTTAAAATATTTATCTTTTACACATATGAAGTGATATTTATTACATAGTCCCCTATGTAAGCAGCTGAAGCTCGTCTCACCTAGTGCTGTTATCGGTTCGGGTCGGTCTGGGTTTGGACTCGACTGAGACCGACTCGGTAAGCTACCAAGCAGGTCGATCCCGGACCGCTAAAAGAAAGGAACCAAATATCATGGACCGAGACCGGCTTGTTAAGAGTCGAGTCGGTCCAGTCCGACTCTTAACAGACGGGTTTGTTAGTTTATCACAAAAAAATTAGGGTTTAGTTAAAAATATACATAGATTAGGAATTTTATATTTTTTTTTTCTTATCGGGCTGGTTACCGGACGGACCGGTCCAGACCGGTAAAAGAATCGGTCCAGAATTTTGACTCCCAACCCGCTCTTTAAGCTATCCGAACCGGTCTACCAGTAAAAGAATCGATCCAGAATTTTGGCTCACAACCCGCTCTCTAAGCTATCCGAACCGATCTCTGACGAGCCTTACCGGTCTGGTCCCGGGCGGGTTAACGGGTTGTGATGTAGCCCAGAAAGTCCAAACAAAAGCATTTTTATTTTATTTTATTTTATTCAAATATCTTATGTATTTAAATCAAATCTAATTATATTAAGATTTGATTTTATTTTATTTGATTTTATTTGATTTTAGAATATTTATTTTATTTCCTTGTATTCTAATTTAGAGTTTTGAGAAGCTATTATATAAAGCCTCTTATGCCTTAAGTTATTTGAAGTCTGGGGAATAATATATTTTTATCAGTGAAAATTTCACTTTTTGTTACTCTTAGATTAGGGTTGCATCATGTTACCCTTGAATTAGGGTTTCATCTATCGTTGCTTCTTCTTCTGTTTCCGCCGCGTCGTCAGTTTGGTATCAGAGCCGAAGTTCCTGCTACGGGGCAAGCATGTTTCTGAATCCTGATATCATCTGATTAAAGGTTTAAGAAAGAGAACAACACACATGGTCAATAAGATCGGGAAGATCGTTTGAGTATGAGGGGGCATACCAACCGTTTCAATGACGATCGTATTGACAGGTTACTGAAGGAGTTTAAATTGGCTACCAATCGTCGAATCAAGGTAAACATTCCTTATCGAGATGCTATCTCATGCTATGAATGTTTTTTTCAAAACCATCTTTTTTTCATCAACTGGACATGGGGATGTTATCTTCAGGCTATGAAAAGGTTTTCGATTTTTTTTCATCAACCGGATGGCTTCAATATTACTTTGAATAATGAACACTCGAGAAGAATTTATCGTATATTGATAAGGTCAACAATTATAATTCCTAATGTAACTATTGAATAAAATAAAATAAATATTTTGGATTCTTGATGGTGATGGTGCTGTGAATTCGAGGACGAATTCTTGTCAACCAGGAGAGGATGATGTAGCCCAGAAAGTCCAAACAAAAGTCTTTTTATTTTATTTTATTTTATTCAAATATCTTATGTATTTAAATCAAATCTAATTATATTAAGATTTGATTTTATTTTATTTTATTTTATTTTAGAATATTTATTTTATTTCTTTGTATTCTAATTTAGAGTTTTGAGAAGCTATTATATAAAGCCCCTTATGCCTTAAGTTATTTGAAGTCTGGAGAATAATATATTTTTATCAGTGAAAATTTCACTTTTTGTTACCCTTAGATTAGGGTTGCATCATGTTACCCTTGAATTAGGGTTTCATCTATCGTTGCTTCTTCTTCTGTTTCCGCCGCGTCGTCAGGTTGGCCAGCGCAATTACAGTTCTAGTCTCACCCATTAGTTATAATCTTTACTCTCATGCTCTATTGCACGTGTTAGATTCATATAAGCTTATTTTTTAAAATTAGTTTTGCATTAATTAAGCTATATATTTCATTTTCTAGACTTCTAGTCGCCACCCAAGTTGTGGCCCAACGGTATCAGTAAATGTCTTAGTATCGTGTTCGTGTTCAAGTCGTTTTAATAGATCCTTTTTTATTCTTTATTTTTCTACCTCAATTCCAATAGGCATTGGGTAATTGCCAATTTTTCCCTGTAACAAATCGTACAACTGAATCTTTATTTATTCTGTTTTAGTAGAGCATTGATTTTTCGCGGAGTAGTGATCGTACAATGACAGAGGCAATGGCATGTTTTTCATCAAAATCATCCAAAATCATCCAAAATCATTCCTCGTCCTCCATTCCTCGTCCTCCTCTTCTACTATTGGGTCAGTCTTATCTATTTTTTATTTCTCTTTGGATGATAGTCGTTTGAAGAAATCCGGTTGATTGGATTTTGAGAAATAGGATGATAGTCGTTTGAAGAAATCCGGTTGATTGGATTTTGAGAAATAAAAGGTTGCAAGCTGTTTATGCACCTTGATATATAATACATGTTGGTTATTAATGTTAGAATGTTATGAATTCACTTGCTTCAGATGAGATAATAATGTGTTTAAAAGCCACTAGTTCTAGGATCTTCATGGATAATAATTGATTAAGTAATCCTTCATTTAAAATATTTTAAATGATTTCGGTTAGCAAAAATCATTTATCGTATGAACTTACAACATACATCATCCAAAGTTCGATATTTACTTTTTATTAGTTTTATGAATTATTTTAATCATTGTCAAAAATTACTAGTACAACACTACATTTTTATAGTTCTTAAAACACATATTCAGATTAAAAAGTGCAAAACAACTAACTATATAAAAAAAGTTCATTATACCGACCAATGTTTTATTGTCATACACAATTTCATATTAAATCAATCGACAATTTACGTTTATAAAATAGTTTAAAATTTACGAAAAACTAGAATTTATTTTCAATTTATATAAAATTCGGCTTGATTTATATATAATTTATATAATATTAACAATTGTATTATGTATAAAGTTTGAAAATTTATCATTTTGTTCGTCCTTTTTGAAAATCATACTTTGATTTAGATATTTATTAGTAGATTTGTTTTATCGATTTTTTGGATTTCATAGATTTATCGTTGTTTCTGATAAATAAGTTACTTTTTGAATATATGTATATTAATTGTGGTTTTTAATATTGAAATATCACGAAACCAATCGATTTTTAGGGGTGGCGACAATTGATGTCGATTATTTTGGATTGTTAATCTTGGCTAAAGCGTTAAGGGGGTTTGAAATGAATTATGTCAGAGTTGAAACAATAATACGATGACAACATAAGTAGAGAACGAAAATAGTAGAAAAATATACATTAGTTTTATTGATTGTGACTTTTATTTATAGGTTTGGTGTTACAACAAATATTTTCTTTATATTATGAAATAATGGATGATATTTTACTAACAACTAAGATATATAGTTGATTGTATATTTAAATAAATCTTTATAGGTATACATATAAGTTTGGATAAATTGATGGACTGAATACTTCAGACTTGACTAATTACAACTTATCTATTATTATTATTATTATTATTATTATTATTATTATTATTATTATTATTATTATTATTATTATTAAGATAAATTTTTAAAAAAATGCTTATGTTTTTTAATATTTTTAGTTTGAAAATATTACATAATATATAGTATTTTTAATAAAATATAGATTTTGGTACCAAAAAATTGGTAAGAATATAAGAAATGCTCAAATTGAAATTCTAATTGGACTTTAGTCTCAGTAGTCCAATCCCTATTTTATCCTTTTTTCTAAAATTTGGAGAGGCAATGAGTTTGAATTTTATTTTCATTTGAAAATTATACGTGCCAATTAATTTTGTATTCAATCTAATAAATTTCATTTATTTACTTTGTAGATTGATTCTATTTAGATGTGTGTTTCTCTCGAATACGTAAGAGTCATCATCTTTTTTGTATTTTTTAACCTCTTTTGATTTGTGTTCTTTTAATCAATTTGTTCGTTTTTATTTCATCTTGTTCAACAAGCTCAGTAATTGAACAAATTTATTTTGGTTATTATAAGTAGTTTATAATGGATGGAGCTTAATCTGTATAATTACTAAAAAAATTACGAATATTTGTTTGCTCATAAAATTATGTTTGGATGATAAGATGATTTCGAGTCCTCTTCTTCTTTCTTAGAGTCTTCTAGCTTTAATAGCCTCAGTTTACTATTCTGCTCATTCTCTTAAGTTTTCTCTTTGGACGTTATTTGTTAAAAATTCATAGTTCTACAAGTACAAATGAAGTCAAATATCACTCTGTGTTTCCTGTAAAAATACAGTGTATTAAGGTATTGATGATAATATTATATGATATAGAGCCTAATATAATGACTCTTTTGTTTTTTTTGTTTTTATGTGAATATTTGAAGACTTTAACCTTAGTCATTTCTTGAAGAAATTATATCCAAGAATCCTGCAACCATTATATTTTTACAAGCACTATTGAGGAAAATATGATGCTAGTTATGCAGTAGTTAAACTATTCAATGCCAGACTATTATATCGTCTATAATTTGGTGAAAATTTTATTTATTTCATAAGTTTAGAAGGCTTAGAAAATTTGGAATTAATCTATTAGTCTTCAACCTTTAGGTATCATACTTCCAAGCTCTGAAAAAAGTGTAATTCCTCTTTGTAAAAACTAGAAAAAGATTTATTATAACTTAGAATTTCAGTACCAGTTAAAGCCATATATATAGGCTCTGAAAATATCTTATTATTATACTAGTCTACTGTAATAAAATCTAGTCTACTCTAATAATATCTATAATAGATTACGTTTGAATATTGACTATAATAAATTATTTTAGTCAATGCATATTATTATTTTCGTTAACACTCTTCCTCAATCTTGTGCGAAAGTACTTGAAACTGTCGTAGCTTTGATAATAACATTCTCTTTGAAACTTGAACTGAAGTACTTAAAGTGCAAGCTTGATCGAAAGACTGAAACGAAATCACACTCCCCCTCAACCCGGAGAATATATTAATCATGCCCAACTTGTTACATATATAAGTTGAAGAGTTTGAAGATTATCTGGGGGTGATTATGTGATACGAGAATCTCTTAGTGTCAATATAGGTTGATTTACTTTGTTCAGGAGCTGTTTTAGAGAGAGAAAGTGGGAGCTTAGCTTAAGTAGAGAGAGAAAGTAATATAATATTCGTCTTGGGATCTGTGAAGCGTGTGCGGTCCTTTTATAGTACAATTGTGGACCCCACACGCTTTAATTCCCATTTATTATATTTTTAGTCCCTACATCTTATTTTCTTCTTATTCTAGCTACTTCTTTGATAGTTTATACAATTTTCCCCTCACACAATTTCCTCTTTGCATTTTCCTCCTATCATACTTCTTCTTTACAATTTTCTCCTATCATGTTTCTTCTTTACGATTTTCTCCTATCATGTTTATTCTTTACGATTTTCTCCTTGTCTTTTATTCTTCCTTATCAGTAGCCCCCAGTCCTAGTAAAAATAGTTTTACTGGGACTGTAAAAAAGTCTCCATTATCACTTCGAACATCTTTTCCTCGAAACAAATACCTCAAATGTTGCACCTCTTCGAAAAAGCATATCTTCGAAAACGTCTCTTCGAATGCTGCATCTCTTCAAAACAGCATCTCTTCGAAAACATCTTCTATTTCATATTAACCAGTGTAGCCCCCCAATCCTTGCAATGACTTAATAAAGACAAGCCAATACCTAAAATCCTTGCCCATCGAAATTTGCCATGTGAGCATATCACAACCATTAGAATTCGATGCTAAGGCATTGCAATGATTGGCTGTGAAAATTTGGCATGACATCAGCAGTCATGCTTTTGTGTCAGCGTATCTTTAAAGAGATCTTGCCTCTGCAACTTCTCCTACGTCTCTGTCAATAATTTTTTACCTAGGGTTCCCATAATACCCCTAGGCAAACAACAAGAAATGTCCCCAGGCCCGATTTTTCCTAGAAGCTCATTTGGCCTCTATAAATACTCATCTCTTTCATTAATGGCTCAAACTTTCCACCCAGAATTTCTAGAGAGAGAAAGCTGGCTCACAAACCTCGTCGGATTCCAGAGTGACTCCTTATTAGCAAAAAATTCGATGAACGAGTTGCTGCTGGTGAATACACTGAGCCTCAGCCTCCACCTGCTGTGATTACGTTCTACGGTTCGTGGCCCCCTCCTGCAAATTCGACGGCCGTAATCCCTCTCGAAATATCTCATCAGAATCAAGTCAACAACCAGATCACCTTCGAAGAAATGGGGAAAGAAAAACACCATAAACATTCTTTGGGAAAAAAAAAGACACAACAAGGACAAACATTCACAGGAGCGCAAGCGTTTGAAAGATGTAACACCATAAACATTCTTCGGGAAAAAGAAAGAGACACAACAAGGACATGCTTTCACAGGAGCGCAAGCGTTTGAAATATGTACCAGAAACTACTCATGAGCCTCCTCAAACTATGGCGGCTGACCCTGAGTCTCCTCGAACTACAGCAGCTGACCCTCCTCTTCCGAGGACCGGGGATCCTGTCTCAAGCCTTCCAGCTACTCCAACCATAACATGAAATGAGACTCCCCGGTTTTCTCCAGGACAGACCGTGGCTACCGAGGCAGAAATTCAAGAGCTACGCAACAAAGCCCTAGTTGCTAAAGGAAAATCTATTGCCTCGAATAACCCGGAATCGTCTATTCCAGCCACTCATGTTGCAGATAGGAGTAATGTCATCGAAATTCCTGCTGAGTCGTCCGGTGAACATCCTACCTGCCTCGATCAATCCTGATCCAATCACTCAAGCCATTCAAGCCACAAATCCAGACCAACAAATCGACATCACAGCGGAATCCTCCAATCAGACGCGTACTCCTCCTCCAACCATGTCCGACGAGTAAGCGGAACGCATTGGCTCTAGGTCAAAAGGTGATGTAACCCTTCCCTTAGAACTTGATGCCATCATGGGCAACAATATTCGAGGGATTGAAAATAAGCATGCTGTTTCTCTTTACAATATATCGTACAAGTACTTTTCTCCCTCGGAAGAAACGCTACTTCGTACTCGTTGGTGCATCCATTCGTATATCAACATCAGATTTCCCTCCGAATGAGAGACACCACTATTTGTTAGGGATCATGAACTTGTTGTCTACACTGACATCATGAATTGGGGACTAAGATTTCCTTTAGACCCTTTCTTCATCGAGTATTTTGCTAAGATTGATCTGTGCCCCTCTCAAGCTGGACCCAACATGTGGTTCACATTAATGGCATGCATCATGGCCTTGAGAATTTCAGGCCAAGATTTTTCCTTGGAGCAGTTCATTGGACTATCCGGGTTGGCTAGGAATCCATTCTTCCCATTTTATTCGTTAACGTTTAACCGAAGGCAGAAAGTGCTAAAAGATCTGCTAGAGGCTGGCAAGAAATGGAGACAACAATTTATCTTCTTCTCAGGACACTGGGAGACTGGCTCTGAAGCAACCCCTTCGAACCCTCACAAATTAACTCTGCTGTGGACCAATAAATGTAAGTCCTCGAATCATTTTATTTATAATAGTCCTTCGAATTATGAGAGTTTAAGAGTTTAACTTAAACATTTTTGTAGCTATGACTGGCATTTCGAAGCCATATGCTAATTATGTGGAGAGTGCCACTGCTGTTTTTACGAGGCTTAGTGAATGGGCTATAGAAAAATGGGAAACCCGATTTCGCTTATGTTTTAGTGACAACAATATGGCTCTGAGCAGACTGTGGAGGTTAAATCCCCTTGATCGACTGTCTTTGAAAGAATTGATGACCCCTTCTTCCCAAGATGAGGTGCTAGAGCAAGTAACAAAGAAAGATATAGTACTATATCTTCCGAAGCGTGATCGTTCACAAAGTCATCGAGATGCACCCGATGAGGAACTTCCTGCTAAGCAACAACAGCTACAGCTAGAAGTGCCCGTCGCCCCGGACGCAGCCTCCTCGGACAATAGAGTAGCTCCCAGTCCTGATCCTTCCCCAAAAAAGGCCATTCACCCTCGGAGGAAGAAAAGCTTGAAAGCCAAAGGGAAAGAGAAGGCTGCCTTAGAGCCTATCCAGGAGCAGTCCGAGGACAGTAGAGTTCAAAATGACGCCCCCGAACCGGCCCAGGAGATTGAAGATCAAAAGGCTCTTGATGTGTCTGATCATGAAATGGGAGATAACTCTCCCAAACAAAACTCCAACTTAACACCCAGCACTCCTCGGACCCAAGAATCACATCCAGCTTCCCTAGAGGAGCCACTCATACTTGCTACACTTCCCATGCCTCAAAGTAAGCCTCTACAACATATTGATCTTGGGATTCTCGAGGGAGAGACATCTGACTTTGACGCTGTTGGCCTTAGCTCTCCCAGCAGCTCCTTCGAAATTCCCCGTGACGACGAATTCTCAATGAGTATACGCAGCCTGTTGCATGCCTCTGTTATGAAGGGAAAGAAGATGGCACACTTGGAGAACAGGAAAAATTATTACAAGTTCAAGGCTTCCCTGTTGGCTGCACACATGCGATTGTGGAGAGTCAGGAAGATGCACTATATGAAAGATTATCTGCCTCGGAGAACTATGTCATTATGTTAGAGAGATGTTGCCAAGAGGAGAGGAATCTCTATCAGAAAAAGACCGAGGGCCAGGAGAAACTCATTGCTGAATATATGAAGGCCGAAGAAGTAGCGCGCAGAGGTTTTACTGACTGCTGCAAGGACTATGAAAAGCTTTTTTATAATAGAAATCACTTGGCGAGGCGCATTGAAGATTTCCCTCGGCAGGTAGAGGAAGAGAAGGAGAAGGCTGTGAATGCCTATATTGCCAAGTGTACCAACAACCTGGCTGACCGAGATGCAACAGTTCGAGCAGGTTTGATAACGCAACTTCATGCGGAGTACCCCGAATATGACCTTGGCAGTTTTTGGAAACTTGTGTCCCCGGATCTCCGTCCCCCTCACATCGTTGTCAGTGAGAGTGAGTCGTCAGATTCCGAGTAAAGTGACTCTCCCGAAAAATCCCAACAATATGTAATCGTGGACAAAGTGTTTTGTGTATAAGACCTTATAAGGCGATTTTTGTTTTCCTTCGAATCCTATGCGAGGAGATGTACTCCTCGGATTTTTGTGTATGCCCCAACTTGTAACATTTAACCCTGCAATATTTAGTGTGTGGCAATTTACATCGTTGTATCATTTCTAACTGTGATTTACATTGAAAAGTCATAGCGTGTATAATAACATAAGAATATAAATAATTTAAGGCACAACATTATCATAACCCAGTCAATAATTCGAAGAGACCCAAGTTATAATTCGAACGATGAAACGATTTGAAGTACAAAGCAGAATTTATCCAAATAATAATTCGGGGCACTCATTATCATAACCCAGTCAATAATTTGAGATAGGGCAAAATTCGAGGCATAAGTCGTTTTGACCCAAATTATAATTTAAGGCAAAGAAAAATTTGAGGCATACATCATTATGACCCAAATCATAGTTGAAGATAAAGAGAAATTCGAGGCACAACTCATTGTGACCCAAATTATAGTTTAAGGCACACAAAACTTCGAGGCATAAATCATTATGACCCAAATCATAGTTGAAGATAAAGAGAAATTCGAGGCACAACTCATTGTGACCCAAATTATAGTTTAAGGCAAAGAAAGATTCGAGGCATAAATCATTATGACCCGAATCATAGTTTAAGATAGAAACAAATTCGAGGCACAAGTTATTGTGACCCGAAAAATAGTTTAAGGCAAAAAGTACGTCATATTAAGTAGCTCATTGGACACCTCGTTAAAACCTTCCTGTGCCTATCAGGGTAGGAAAGAGTATGCCCTCACTATGTTCGCAACTTTCATATACAAAAAGTGACAACTTTCTCATTCAAGATACAACTTTAAATGTTCAATATTCCATGGGAGACGGAGGTATCGCCCTTCCTTGTCTTTCAGCCGATATGTTCCAGGTTTTACTTTCTCAGTGACCTCATAAGGACCCTCCCAATTTGGTCCCAATTTTCCCAGACTCTTATCTTTGGTATGCAAAAAGACTTTTCGTAGTACTTTGTCTCCCACATTGAAGTCTATATGCTTTACTTTAGACGCATATCAACTCCGCATAAGATTTTGATAATGAAAGGACGTCAACTGTGCTCGTTGTCTTTTTTCTTCAACCAAATCTAACCTCAATGCTCTGTTTTGGTCATTCGCCTCCGCTGTATACGTTGCCACACGATATGAAGGGAAAACAATCTCTGGAGGGACAATGGCATCCATGCCATATACTAAGGCAAACGGGGATACTGCCGTGGCTGTTCGTTGAGTTGTCCTGTAAGCCCACAATACTTCTTGTAAATAATCAGGTCATTTTCCTGCCTTTCCTTCCAAGTTCTTTTTCAAACCATCCAGAATTGTGTGATTGGTCACTTCCACTTGCCCATTAGCTTGAGGATGAAATGGGGCAGAAAAACATTTTCGTATGCCCCTAGAGAGGCAAAAACTTTTAAACTCCTTGTTATCAAACTGAGGCCCATTATCCGTTGTGACTTGCAATGGCACCCCAAAACGACAGCAAATGTTTAACACCACAAATTTGATTACATCTTTGGCCTTTGTCCCTGTTAAGGGTTCTGCTTCTACCCACTTAGAGAAATAATCCACTGCGACAATTATAGTTTGCCTGCCACCAGATGCCATCGGTAAAGGTCCAACTAAGTCGATGCCCCACCTATCAAATGGGACTGCTTCCGAAATACTCTCCAATAATACCCCCGGCATGTGGATCACATTGGCATAGCGCTGACAAATGTCACATCGTTTTACCAAATCTTTTGAATCTGATGCAATAGTCGTCCAATAATAACCAGCCAGAAACACCCGACGAATTAATGCCTTATACCCACAATGGGTAGATCCTTCCCCATCGTGTAATTCGGACAGGATGATTTGTGACTCATCCTTGTTTAGACATCGTAGTAACGGTCGAATCAAAGATTTCTTATACAGCACGCCTCCCAGCATAACATACCCATGAGATTTGAACCTGATTTTCCTTGCATCTACTTTCCGACGGGTTAAGTATCGTTTTCGAGGAAATCAATAATGGCGGACCTCCAATCGTCTTTGATCACATTGCTCTCCTCGGTAACGTTCATTGCATAGTCCGCATCGATCATGATCGAGGGACGTTCCTGAATCAAGACCCATGGGTATCCCTCTGTTCGTGAAGCTGAAGCTAAAGAATCCGGGACAACATTTGCTTCCCTTCGAACATGTTCATACTTAACTTCCTGAAACTCATATACTAAGTCTTTTAATGCTTGCAAATACTGTATCAGCTTATCTTTTCTGGCCTCGAATTCTCCCAAAGCTTGGTTTATTACTAACTGTGAATCACTGATCAGTTTAACCTTTTTGGCCCCACATATCTGAGCTAAACGTAAACCCGATAATGCATCTTCATACTCTGCTTTATTGTTAGTGGTCTTAAAGCCGAACCGAATAGCTTGGAACATAGCTATCCCTTCTGGAGAAATCAATTCGACACATGCCCCACTTCCAGAAATGTTCGACCCCCCATCTGTTCTTACCAACCATTTCGTTTCATCAAAATGGTCAATGATTTCTTTATCCTCTCGATCCGAATGGAATTTGACCAAAAAATCAGCTAACACTTGGGCTTTTATCGCCGTTCGAGGCTCAAATGCTATGTCAAAATCCCCTAGTTCCACCGACCATCTAGTCATCCTTCCAGAGATATCAGGCCTCTGCAACAAACCTTTCAGGGGAAAAGTTGTCCGAACGATTATAGGATGTGCCTGGAAGTAAGGTCGCATTTTTCGAGTAGCCGTTACCAAAGCCAATGCTACCTTCTCCAATTTCAGATATCGCTTCTCCGCATCCAGCAAACTCTTACTGACATAATAGATAGGTTTCAGAAGAGATTCCTCTTCGCGGAGTAGAACAACACTGACCGCACAACCTGACACTGCTACATAGAGAATTAATTTCTCCCCTACCAATGGTTTAGACAATACCTCAGAGGACGTCAGATACTCTTGGATTTGGCGAAAAGTGGCTGAACATTCGTCGGTCCAGCGAAACTATTTTGCATTTCGCAACACCTTGAAGAAGGGTGCACATTTATCCGAAGACCTAAAAATAAATCTATTCAGAGCGGCCAATCTCCCTGTCAAAACTTGGACTTCTTTGATGTTCCGGGAGGAGTTATGGTGACTAAAGCTTTTATCTGTTCTGGATCAGCCTCGATGCCTTTTTCGCTGATCATGTAACCAAGAAATTTGCCCGACCTCACCCTGAAGATGCACTTCTCCGGATTGAGTTTCAAATTGACCTTGCTTAAATTGTTAAACGTCTCCTCCAGGTCAGCAAAATGTTCTTTGTCCCGCGAACTTTTGACCAGCATATCATCGATATAGGCTTCCATGTTCCATCCAATCTGTCCCTCAAAGGTTTTATTAACCAGGCGCTGATAAGTTGCCCCTGCATTCTATAAGCCAAACGGCATAACCTTGTAGCAGTATAACCCTCTCCCGGTAATAAAAGAAGTGCTTTCTTCATCTTTAGCATCTAACTGGATTTGGTCGTACCCTGAGTAAGCGTCCATGAACGACAATAGTCGGTTACCCGAGGTCGAATCTACTAACTGATCAATGCGGGGCACTGGAAATGGATCATTGGGACAAGCTCTGTTTAAATCTGTGAAGTCGACGCACATTCTCCACTTGCCATTCTTCTTCCGTAGAAACACTCGATTTGATGCCCACACGGGATAATGCGACTCGCAAATGTGGCCTATGCTTAGTAGCCTTTCTACCTCCACAAGAATAGCGAAAGCCTTTTCCGGAGAGACTCGGCTCCTCTTCTAGACAATAGGTCGAACGTCAAGTCGTACCGCAAGCTTATGACATATAATCTCCGATGGTACTCCAGTGACATCATGTGCACACCAAGCAAACATATCGAGCTTGTTAGATAAAAAAAGCAATTAACCTTTCTCTAAACTCTAAAGAAAGTTTTACTCCGATATTCAGAAATTTGCCACTCGCAAATTCATGTGTCTCGGAATCTTCTTCCGAGACCAGAAACCCGGGGGTCTCCCTCGGATCATCACATGAGATGACTTCGGAGGAAGAACCCTTTAATTGCTATGTTTTATTTGACGCTTCTCCCCGAACTCCCTTCGAGGATAAAGCTATCTGGTAACATTCACGGGCCATTTTCTGGCTACTTCTGATTATCCCGACATTGTTCCCAACCACATACTTTAAACACTCATGCACCACCGAAATTACGCCATGCATCCGGGACAACCAAGAGCGACCCAGAATGGCATTATACGAAGTTGGCGCGTCAACGACAATAAAAAATACTTCCACCTCTTTCTTGAATGGCCCGCGGCCCAACTCAACCACATACTGAAACTCTCCAATCACCACTGCTGTAGCACCGGTAAAGCCCACTATAGTCCTGTCGGATCGTCGGATAACTGGTGGGTCAGAAATTCTCCTGTAAGTGCTCATAAACAAGATATTCGCTAAGCTCCCTGTATCGATAATTATCTTCTGAACTTGATCCCCAGCGATACCCGCGGCGAACACCACCGCATCCTCATGCGGGCCTGCAACATTTCGCATATCATCGTCGTCAAAACAAATGATGGGGGTGGGTAATCGGTGCATTTGTGCTGACACCCCCGCTTTGATCTGGGTAGTCAGGTTGACCATGTGCCTCTTTTGCGAGCTATTGGAATTTCCCGCAATAGTATCTCCTCCAAAGATTGTCAGTGAATCGAAGAAAGCACAGAGGTTATTCACCCTCCCTCTCGGAATAACCTCTTCCACCATATTCACATTGTTCCTCCCCTCCTTGGGATCCAAATATTCTTGTTCAATGTCAAAGTCGTCGACCCCTTCGGAAATTACTATGGTTGTGTCAGTGTTCTTTGGGACAACTTTCACCACATCGTTCTTCTGGGAGTGCTTTTTGACAAACTCTAATAACATTCCATTCTTGATCAAAGCTTGCACTTATTTTTTCAAAGCAATGCAGTCCTTGGTATCGTGCCCAATATCCTCGTGATACTTGCAATACTTATTAACGCTTCTACTTTCCCTCGGAGTCTGTATAGGAAAAGGCTTCCTGAATGGTACTGTAGATCTCGCCTTGTCAAATATAGCGGCAACATTTTCCGTCAACTCCGCAAAATAGTCTGGTCGAACCCACTTATTCGACATGGGTCGGGCTCCTTGATTGTAATTTTGCTGGTTGGTATAGTACTGTGAGTTTGTTTTCTACCTCGGCGGATATTGACCCGTACTTTTGGCTTGAACATTGACACGAGGCCCTTGGCTACTCGGCTCAAATCTTTGAAATTGATTCTGATCCAACTGATCCCCGAATCCTTTCTCTGATGCCTGAGTCTCCTCCACCAGAATTCTCTTCTCGACCTGATCCAACAATGCTCCGAAGGTCATTGACTGACTCTCCGCCACCGTATCCTTCAACAATCCAGGGAGTAGGCCCATCCTGAAAGCTGCAAGGGCCACTGAATCTTTACAATACTCCATGTCCGTTTTCGTTTTGACAAATCGATTGGTGTAATTCTTCAAGCTCTTCCCAACCTTTTGTCTGCAATAGATTATCGTGTCTCCGTTAGCTCTGAACTTTTTGCTCCCCACAAAGTGTTGTCTGAAGATATTCCAGAACATGTAGAGATTCTTTATCGAGCCCTGCGGAAGCCTATTATACCACTTGGAAGCTACCCCCTTAAAGGTCTGAGAAAATGCTCTACACAGCAACTTATCATCGTCGTCGAAATTAATCATGAAATTTTTGAATTGTTCGATGTGATTATCTGGATCTTGCGTCCCATCGAATTTTTCTAACTTCGAGATATCGAAATGCTTTGGGAGGTTTCCCACCAAAATGTCCGGGGATAGAGGAGAAGCTCTCCAATTGTGACCCGTACGATAAACGTTGGATCTTAAATTGTCATTGCTCGGAAAGTACAACCCTTCCTCGGATGGCAGAGTATATTGATGCTGCCACTCCAAATTTCGCGGGCCCATGTATTTTTTTCTAACAGGAAACTTTGCTTGGCCATAAGCCTGATCGTCGAATTGAGCACGGTAACTCTTCTCCCTCGGAGACTTCCTCTTCGAGCTTCTTCCCCTTCGGTAATCAGCGTGTCCTCGACCGTGCTTTTTCTTTATGTGATTTCTCCTAGGAGATGACTCCGACGAACTGTATCGAGAATAATCGCTCGAATGAGACAAATCCAAATGTCGCTTTTCTTTCCTCCTCGACGGTCGCCGTTTGTATCCCCTGTATCTATCGTCCCTGTTTTTGGGACAAAAATCGGTTTCGCGCTCCTCTTTCCCACTAGCTGGCTCCCTCTGTATCTCAGAACGAAGATTTGCCTGTACGGTTTCCTTTTCTGCCTTCAATCTTTCGATCTCCAGCAACAGTTCATTCCTTCGAGCCAATAGGTCTGAGTCATCGAAAGTGTCTTCGACTCGATGGCCCCTATGCGCCGCGTCCTCTATATTATTCAGATAGTCCTCGCCCACTAGGTTCTCCTCGCAATTGTTGACAAAATCGTCCCATTGCTCTTCCATAGTTTTCCTCGGAACTATTTCCAGGAAGCGATTGTCGTCAGATCGATCTTCGCTTCCCACAGACGGCGCCACTGAAGAGTTTGAAGATTATCCGGGGGTGATTATGTGATACGAGAATCTCTAAGTGTCAATATAGGTTGATTTACTTTGTTTAGGAGCTGTTTTAGAGAGAGAAAGTGGGAGCTTAGCTTAAGTAGAGAGAGAAAGTAATATAATATTCGTCTTGGGATCTGTGAAGTGTGTGTGGTCCTTTTATAGTACAATTACGGACCCCACACGCTTTAATTCCCA
The DNA here is from genome assembly GCA_036936605.1 of Limnanthes douglasii subsp. nivea. Lineage (NCBI taxonomy): Eukaryota > Viridiplantae > Streptophyta > Magnoliopsida > Brassicales > Limnanthaceae > Limnanthes > Limnanthes douglasii. Next base: position 70,963,991 of record JAUPFV010000004.1, read on the forward strand.
TTTGTTACATTTTTAGTCCCTACATCTTATTTTCTTCTTATTCTAGCTACTTCTTTGATAGTTTATACAATTTTCCCCTCACACAATTTCCTCTTTGCATTTTCCTCCTATCATACTTCTTCTTTATAATTTTCTCCTATCATGTTTCTTCTTTACGATTTTCTCCTTGTCTTTTATTCTTCCTTATCATAAGTAATATGTGATCCATTGTGTGCTTTTGTAAATATATCTCCTAGTCGTTCTCCTGTTTTGACATATCTCGTATGAATGAGATTTTGTTGAATCTTTTCGCAGATAAACTGACAATCAATTTCAATATGCTTCGTTCTTTCATGAAAGACATGATTAAACGCAATGTGCAGCGCCGCTTGATTATCATACCATAACTTCGCAGACATGGTAGTCTTGATGCCAATATCATTTAACAACTGGAAAATCTAAATTATATCACAAGTAAATTAAGCCATGGCCCTATATTCAGCTTTAACACTTGATCTCGATACAACATTTTGTTTCTTACTCTTCCAAGATACCAAATTACCCCTTACAAAAATGCAATAACCAGTGGTCGATCTTCTATCAGCTTTAGATCCAGCCCAATCTGCATCTGCAAAACACTCTATATTTGTATGATCAATACTGCCATACCACAATCTTAGACGAGGAGCTGATTTGAGATAACACAAGATATGTTCTAGTGCTGCTCAGTGATTAATTGTTGGAGAAGACATAAACTAACTTGCAACACTGACTGGATATGCAATGTCTGGTCGAGTTACTGTAAGGTAATTAAGTTTTCCTACTAATCGAGGATACTTTTCTGGATCACTAAAAAATTCTCCGTCATCTTTCGGTAATTGTAAATTAGGAACCATCGGTGTATTACATGGTTTTGCTCCTAGCTTTCTTGTTTCCATCAACAAATCTAGAACATATTTTCTCTGTGATAAAAGAATACCTTTGTTGCTTCTTTTTATTTCAACCCCCAAAAAATACTTCAATGGTCCTAAATATTCTGTTTGAAATCGCGAATGTAAAAATATTTTACGCAATGAAATGCCTTTAGTATTATTCCTAGTAATAATGATGTCATCTACATATACAACAATGAGTATAATTTCATTTGCAGAACGTTTATAAAAGATAGAATGATCACAACTTCTCTTCTTCAACCCAAATTCATTTAGTGCGTCACTAAACTTGTCGAACCAAGCACGGGGACTTTGTTTTAATCCGTACAATGATTTATACAAACGACATACCTTTCTTCTCTCCCTCTAAGCAACAAATCCAGGTGGTTGCTCCATATAGACTTCTTCTTGGAGGTCTCCATGTAAAAATACATTTTTAATATCTAACTGATGTAATGGCCAATCATTTGATGTTGCTAAAGAAATAAATAAACGAATAGAGGTAAACTTAGCTACCGGAGAAAAGGTTTCAGAGTAATCAACACCATAGGTTTGAGCATATCCTTTTGTAACAAGTCATGCTTTTAGACGAGCTAGCGTCCCATCTAGATTCATTTTTACATTTACCACCCATCTACAACTGATAGCTTTCTTTCCATTGGGTAAATCAACCAACTTCCAAATACCAATGTCTTTTAATGCTCTTATTTCTTCAAACATTGCAGCTTGCTAGCCAGAATGACATAATGCTTCGTGAACAGTTTTTGGAATAGAAATAGAATCAAGAGATGCAATAAAAGCTTGGGTAGAATAAGGTAATTGATCATATTTTGTGAAAAAAAGAAATTGGATAAGTAAATTGTCTTTTACCTTTTCGAAGAGCAGTAGGAAGATCAGGAGTGGACTCATTATCGTTTGTAGCAGGATCTGGAGACGAAGGAATTGGTAGTGGACATGAAAGATGAGGTGCTTTATATCGAGAATAAACATATCTAATAGGAGGTCGATATGGTGGAGGTGGTACATCAAATCTTTGAACAGTGGTGTACATGAGTAAATCATCATCAACAGTAGTTATTTCTGGATTGACATTAGACAAACCAGGAAAAAATGGAACATGTTCTAAAAATGTAACATCCTTAGATACTATGTAACGATGAAAAGATGGGGAAAAACATTTATAACAGTTTTGAAACCTAGAATATCCAAGAAAAACACATTTTAAGGATTTGGGATCTAATTTTGTACGAGTAGGACTTATATCCCTAACAAAGCAAGTACAACCAAAAATGTGTGGTTCAACGAGAAATAGAGGTTTAGATGGAAAAAGAACGGAATATGGAATATTATTTGAAAGGACAGTAGACGGCATACGATTAATTAAAAAACGAGCAGTGGAAACAGCATCTGTCCAAAACAATTTCGGTACTTTCATTTGAAAAATAAGTGCACGAGTAACCTCTAAAGATGTCTATTTTTTCTTTCATTAACACCATTTTGAGATAGTGTGTCCACACAAGAATTTTGGTGAATCATTCATTTTTGTTCCATAAATAATTGAAATGCATTTGAGCAATATTCTTTACCATTATCACTTCTTAAAATATGAATAGGACAATTAAATTAGGTATTTATTTCTACAGTAAACGTGCAAAATATTGAAAATAACTCAGAACGATTTTTCATTAAATATATCTATGTAACAAAGGAATAATCATCAACAAAACTAATAAAATATTTAAAACCAGTTTTAGAAACAACGGGACAAGAACTCTAAATATCTGAATGAACTATTTCAAAAGGAAACGCAGCCCGTTTATTAAAACGAGGATATGATAGAAGACGGTGATGTTTAGAAAATCTACATAACTCACGCTCTAATGATGTCAAATGCCAAAATTTAGGATAAAGTTGTTTTAAAGAGATTAAAGATGGATGACCCATACGACAATGTGCTTCAAATAGAGATGTAATACTAGAACACGCAGTAGATGTATGATTGTCTTTATCAAGATAGCAGAGACCTACACTCCCATGCCCTCTACCAATTATTGTATTCGTCGTAAGATCCTGAAACAAACAATGATCAGAATAAAAGGTAACAAACAATTTAGTGATTTAGTGAGTTGGCTAAGAGAAATAAGGTTGAATGAAAACTGAGGGAGATGTAAAACATATGTCAAAGAGATATTTTTTGGTGGGATTGACAGTCCCTGAACCTAAAACACGAGATGATGATCCATCTGCCAATGTTACATTAGAATGATGTGTATCTGAAAGAGAAGTAAAAACTTGTTTATTACCTGTCATATGTTCTGTGGTAGCTGAATCAATGACCCAATCAGAGGAAGAAGAAAGAATGCATGTAGTTGAGTTACCTGATACACAAACTGCAGGGTTTGTAAGATCTTGCAACTTTAGAGACTCTTGGTACTTGGAAAATTGAGCATATTCCCCAGCGTAAAGCACATGAGGTTTCTCGTAAGTTGTCTTATTAGCAAATTGTTGAGGTACTTGAGGATAATTCCACTTTATATGACCACGTTCATGACAGTAAAAACATTCGACATTGTTTAGATCTTGAAAACCATGTCCTGAATAACTATTAGTATCACCATGGTTACCGTAACTGTTATGTCTATTATATCCATCTTGACTACTGTATTCATCACGACTACCTACCTACAACAATTACCATGATCGTTTGATCTACCACGACTACCACAATCGTTATATCCACCACGACCACCACGAACACCAGATCTGCCACGAGTATTGTAACTATAAGTGTCGTGACCACCACGACCATTATGACCATCCCGATTATCATAAAAATCAGGTTTATTGGTGCTGATTAATGCACTAGTGACAGGTTGTACTGTCTGTGAGTTTTCGGTTCGAAGAAGTCTGGCAAAAATTTCATATAGAGATGATATCTCAGATCCAGCGAGGATTTGAGATTTTGCACTATCAAACTTTGAAGGAAGACCAGCAAAAAAACTCATTACAGCCATTTGTTTCGTTGCAATTGTTGACTTTTAATATCAGTATTAAAGGGTAACAAAATATTAAGTTCTTCGTAGATGTGTTTGAACTCCATAAAATATGTTGTAAGAGACTTATCTTATTTTTCAAGACGATAAAAAGATTTCCAGACATCATAGATACGCGATCTATTACATTTTCCCGCATATAGAAATTCCAGATATTCCATTAACTATTTAATGTATTCACAATGATTAACAAAAATAAGTACCTCAATAATGATTGTATTTCGTATCTAAAGAAAAATGTGAGCATCATCACGCATCCAATTTTTGGTTGTGTCATCTGTAGGAAGATCTTGTGTCAAATGGTCATATTTTTCTATACTTCGTAAATAGATACAAATTGTTTTACTCCAATATAAGTAATTGGATTCGTTCATTTTTTGTTCTGTGATTTTTGTCATCACGGGAACCAAATCAGACATACTTTTCCTTTTCTCCTTCTAGATTTATTTTTTATTTTATTTTTTATAGAAACCCTAATGGATCTAATACCATGTAGAAACTAGAAAAATATTTATTATAACTTAGAATTTTAGTACAACTTAAAGCCATATATATAGGCTCTGAAAATATCTTATTATTATACTAGTCTACTGTAATAAAATCTAGTATACTCTAATAATATCTATAATAGATTACGTTTGACTATTTACTATAATAAATTATTTAGTCAATGTATATTATTATTTCCGTTAACACTCTTAGTTGAGCTGGATCCTGATTTTGATTAAAATTTTGTTTCATTTTGCACTTAAGGGTTCATTTGGCAAGCCAGTTTTCTGCTTTATTTTTCTCTTTATAGAAATGTAATATATTCATACTAGAACATATAATCTTTCTGCAACATTCAATGAATGGATCCAAATACCATGGAGCTTTTCCTTTTGTTATCATTTCAATCAGAATAATAGAATCCGTCCTAATGTTTAGATGATAAATTTTCTTTACTTTTCATATTAGAAGCCTATTTAATAGAGTCTACCAAAAATTGCTTGGATATATTCTTTATTATCTCTTAATAGACCACCACTATTGGATTCACTAGTCAAACTACATGAGCCATCTGTATTTTTCTTGATTTTGTTATTAGTTGGAATTTTCTGTATGAGAGAAATATAATTTATTGCCTTGTTTAAATGTTGGAAACCTCATAGGTCATAAGATAATTTTTCCCTTCTAGTATGCTCTTTTTTACAGATTAGCACAATCTAGTCTTGATATGATGAACTTAATATGATCCAAAATAGTTTTGACTATGATATTTTTCTCTTTATTCTTAGAATTATTTTTAGAATTCCATATAACCCAACAGATTATAGGTGGGAGAATGGTTATGATATGAATCTCATTTTCAGTAGACCAAAACCAACTTCTACTAAGATGAGATAATGTCATATGTCGACCTATTTGTATACCAAATAATCTAGTAAAGTATTTCCAAACTTCCCAGGTTATGTTATATTGTACAAATAGATTATTGATTGGCTCAATTCCTTCATAAAATTAACACTTATAGGCTATAACGAATTTTATTTTTTATAATATTGTATCAACTCGTATCCAACTATTCTAAATCCTCCAAAGAAGAAATGAACATTTTTTAGGAGTAGTGTTGTTATATAGTCTTTTGAAGATATTGGATTTAGGACCTTTACTTTGTTCAAAGTATATTTATTGTTGAATTCTCTATTGGTTGATATAGACCATTTGAATAAATCATTTATTGAAAGTCTCTTAATTTTATCAATGTCAGATGTGAGAACAACAGACTTCAATTTATTCATATTCTGGAAGCTTCATTCAGGTTGTTTTTATTTTATCCTTAAGGTACCACTATTTGTTAATATTATTTGTGATAAGGGTGAATGTTTGTGTATCACTCTATTTCTTCATCTAGAAATCTATGTCACTCTTACCAATATACTAGAAGATATAACATTGTGCAATATCTTTGATATGTAATAGTCTTTTCCAGATTTTTGAACCTTTACGTATAATTTGAACTTTAAGAGGATGATATGTTAAAAATAGAATATATGCATCTATTTTGATCATAGATACTTATATTCCCAGATTTTGTACCATAATTTATAGGAGAAAGTGGATTGCATATCATATAGCCTTCTTATGTATAATACACCCTCCTTATAAGGTTTACATAAATGCAACTATCTTGTCCAGTTTATTGCTCGATTTGATTCAGTAGATACGCATAAGAATCTATTGCCCATTTTTCTTATTCAGATAATTACTGCTTTAAGTAAAAGAAAACTTTTTAAATAATACATTGGTGTAGCCATCAATATCGATTTAATTATGATTAATCTTCCACCAAAGGACAAAAGCTTATTATCTCATTCATGAATCATTTTCCTAATTTTAGCCACTAGCTCATCAAAGTAACATGTTTTATTACTTTTATGAATAGAATACCAAGGTTTTTGAGAGGTCGATTTCCATGCTTAAAAACAGATTGGTTTTATATCACTTTAATTATTGCTTTTAATGATGTGACAACTCTTTCTTAATTATATGTATTGACCTATCTTGGTAATGTTGCAGCATGCTGATTCTTTTGATAATAATAGATGTACCATTTACAAAGATGATGAAATCATCTGTAAAATCCAAACAAGGTATATCCAGTGAGCTACTTGTTTTATACATCATTTATCTATTGTCTTCAAATCGTTTTTAAGGCCCCTTATAAGGTATTCTTCAGCTATAATAAATAGGTTATGAGAAATAGGATCCCCTTGTCTAAATCATTTAGTAGATTTGAAGTATCCTTATAAGTCTACATTCACAATGATTGAAAACTATACTTAATTAATACCCTTCTTATTCAGGTCTATTTTATCCAAACCAAAAGCTTCCAAGATGTTTAGTATAAAGTTGAAAGAAATTCTATGAAAAGCTTTGGTCATGTATATTTTTTATCAGTACATTTCCATCTCTGATTTTTCTATTTAAATCATGAGTTAAATCTTAAATCAGTAAGATATTATCATGTATATTTTTACCCTTGACAAGACCTCCTTGTTCCTCTGATATAATCTTAGGAAGTAGAACTGTGTACCTTCCATTTAGAATCTTTTATATAATTCTATTGAACACAATATATAAGTTGATTGGTCTAAAATCAGTCCAAATTTTAGGAGAGCCAACCTTAGGTATTAGGCAGACTGTAGTGTCATATATGCCTTGAGGGATATGGTATCCGTAGAATAATGAAATTATTGCTGCACAAAATTTAAATAATTTTGTGTTAAAACTATAAATTCCAACAGCAGTGTTAGAGCTCATATTTTTTACTGAGTTGTAGATCTCTTGTTCAGAAGGTAATTCCATAAGTTTTTTATTTTTTAATTCATAAACAATTTCATAATTATGTTTTAAAGTTCCCCTAATTCCTTTATAACACGCTGAGCTGATAATAAAGACTTAATTTTCTCCTCAGTTGATTTATCTAAGATAGTATGATCCTCAATCCACATCTCGAACCAATATGTTATGGATCTTATTCTTTTTTCTTCTCTTCTTAACATAATTATGAAAATGTGGAGTGTTTTTATCTCTTTTTCAACCAATTAGTACTACTTTTTCCCGTGACCAAAAGTTGAAGATAGTTTTATTTTGTTTTGTATACTATTGGATTCCTCAAAACAGATTTCCGAAAACTTAACTTCATTTTCTGATTGAGGAATATCATCAAAACTATTTCTAAAGAACTTCAATTGCAGCTTTTGGAGTTTAATTTTCAATCTTTTAAGTTTATTCGAGAAAACTTGAATAGGTAATCCTGTCATATTATCATTCCAGTTTTGATCAACCATCCTTAGGAATTCTGGATGCATAGTCCATATATTTAAACACTTAAATGATGATTTGGTTATATTGTGGTATACTAAAATAGGTATACACAAAAGAGAGTGATCTAAGCCTGTTTTAGGATATGTGTTTGTCTTTAGTATTTTAGAAGTAATCCATCCAAGTTGTATTATATAGAACCATATATAGCCTCTTTCATTTATGATTGTTAGTCCAAGTAAATTTTAAGCCTAAATACCCAGTATCTTCAAGCTGACAGTCTAAGATATTATTGTCAAAGTCATTTAAGCTCCTTAGACGTGGAGTGGAGCATGATATTTGTTCTTTAGAGTTTGTGATGGCATTAAAATCACTCATGACCATCTAAACTATCCCAAAACTCTGTCTCTACTCTCTAATACACTTAACATAGACCATTGTGACCAATAACTCCTAGTTCAATATAGAATGTCTTACTTTTAGATGTAGAAATTTCAAATGATTAGCTTTAATGTCTAACGAGGATAAAACTTAGCTGAAGGGTATTTAGGTAAATATTTAGGTGATATATCAAATGTAGTGTGCAAGATAGAGAGATAATTGAGCTGCTATATTTTATTCTTAGATAGACAAAGTCTCAAACCCCTTAAATGCTCTTCTTTTTTTGTCTTTATAGGCTAATTTTGGGTCCATGGGCCAACCGGGTCGGTTCACAAATATGGACCACACCCATCAGCCTCCAAGACCATTAACCATTGTTTATTATTTATATTTCATAAGTAAATATATATAGCTAGCACACAGTTGAGTCAGTATAATATCTATTTTGGGTCTAAATTGCCCTCTCGAAGAAATCTGACCCCTTTGATGTCTATTATCCTCAAAGATATTCAACCCCATCAGCTAGCCCTCTTAGCTCTCTCAAATGTATTTTGAGAGAGCTAACTGACACATATCTGAATCACATGTGATTCATACTTGTTTATTTATCTAACCTTGATTCTCAAATACTCTATAATTAGGTATATGTGATAAATATATTCGGCCCTCTCTGATGGCATCATTCGAGGAAGGTTACTGCCCAAAAGGCACAACTTTTAATCAATTATTTTTTATAACACATGTCACTCCTTAACTGGAGCCACGAACTAGTTTTACCCTAGGTAAAACTAACTAATTAGAGGAGAGACGACTCCACTTTCTTAGATCTGCCTAACTATTGTTATCGTTTCTACTTCTCTAGTAGGGTAATCAATCATTTCTTAAAGTTCTATATAAACTCTTTCTTAATTTTTAACAGTTGGTAATTTTAAAGAGAGAAAGACTTTGTATTCTAGACAGAAAAATTAATCATCATTGATATTCAAATCCTTACCGATGATCTTTTCTTTCCTCTACCACATTAACCACCATAGATTATTCTTTTCGTAGTTATTTCAGTATTTGCATGTTCACCGCCGAAAATACATTAACCAGAGGTAGTTGACTGAATTTGTCTAAACTGTAAGAAGAAAATAAGAAAGCAAGGGATTATATTGGGTTGTATGCCTCCTCGGGTGCGGTTATTGTTACTCAATCCATTGATTAAGGAGGAATTCATCCTTACAATGGGCGTACATTCTTTTCAAACCTTTTTCAACTTCTCAGTCATTCACATCACCTAGCCCTTCTCATAAGCCACTCAAATCATCCTAATCCCAAGGGGTCGCCAGCCGTAAAAAATTTTATACTTTCAAAGATATAAGATTATACATGGAAGAGAATACTCCTCATAGAGTTACTAGACTATCTAAGACCAAAAATCAAACCATCCAAAGAGAAGAACCAACAGAGAAACACGAAACTGTCAGTAATCTCTCTTCACAAAGTCTGAACAGGAGAGAAGATCCTATAAATCTTCCATCTGAGCTTCCTCTAGATTTGGATATAGAAGAGAATCTTACAACATTGGCAACTGAGTCCTTTCAACTTGAGAAAGAGAACATTGGTGCTCAGCCTATTGGGCCTTCAGGTTCTACTCCCAAGGTTATGGAAGAAAATATAGAGGATATCAGTGAAGACTCCTCTTTCGAGATATCTGGTCAGACTGGGGAAATTTCAAGGCCAACAGACTAGAGAAACCCGAAGGCACCACAAGTTGGTGATGACGAGGGTAAAAGTAAAGCCTTAACAGCGAAAACCAAACCTCTTCCTCCGTCTCTTATCGGACGTGTTGGACCCAACTTCACCAGGTTTAGTGTAAATTATCTTTTATCCTTAAATATAATTTCTTATGTTTATTTCCATGAATCTGAATTGGAGGCTATTCAACCCAAATTTGGGTTCTGTGAGATAGTTAAAGTCAGGCTGCCCCAAGACGGTGAGTAACTAATGAGTTGTGGTGCTATGGAAGTAGTAGTTTACACCAACATGCTCAACTAGTACCTTTGCTTTCCCTTGGATTCCGAGATATGAGGTAGTTTAATTTGGTAAGTTTATGTTCAAGCCAAGCTAGCCCAAATGCCTGGTTTCCATTGATGGCATGCATTATAGCTTCAAGATTTTCTAAGACTCTGATACCAATGGAACAACTGGTTGCTACAACGAGACTATCTTGCAATGCTCATATCCCATTTTATTATTTTAACATGGGGAGTGACTACAAAGTGGTGGATGAGTTGCTGGAGGTAGACAAAATTTGAAAAACTCAACTTATTTTCATCAATGGTCAATTGGAAAATGTCAAGAATATCACCTCATATGGGAATTTGAGCCAGCCCACCAGACATTGGAAGAATACTTATAAGCCTCTTCAGATTTATTTTCATGTTTCCATTACTTTCTGAAATATTTTATCATTTACCATTTTGTATTGGCTATTTCGAAGCCCTATCTACAACATCTCGTCGATGCAAAGGTGACCCTTAAAATTTTGAATCAAAAGAAAGAGGAAAAATGGTCCAACGGCTTCTATAACTGCTTCACTCCTGCCAACTCTAGCTAAGCTCTTATTGCAACTCTATTATCCTCTTCAAAATAGTTTGAACCTTAAAAGAAGAAATAGTAGTTTCTATTGGTGATATTACATCTATTACATAGACTAAGTCCAAAAGAGATTCTTGTGTGACAGTATGTGGAGTAGTTCGATAATCCCACAACACTTCTTGTTAGGCCATTTACATACCGCTCATTCCAAATTATTTTTGAGACCCATCAAAATGGTTTTGTTTGCCACCTCTATATGTTCATTGACTTGGGTAAAAAAGGAGAGGAGAAACAATGGTGAGTTTCTTTCGATACACAAAAAATCTGCATATCTTTGTTGCTGAATTGAGGGTCATTATCTATAATAACACGTCTAGAAAATCCGAACATACAACAAATATTGGAAATGATAAACTTGATTACCGCTTTGAAAGTTATTTCGGGGATGGTTGCAGCTTCTATCCATTTTGAAAAATAATCAATTGCCAAGATAATAGTTCAACACCCTCCAGAAGCCATCAGAAGGGTCCAACCAAATAAAAACCCCATCTATTAAAAGGTACTGCTTCAGATACTGACTCCATAGGAACTACTGGTACATGTATTGCATTTCTATATATCTGACAGAGATCACATCTTCTAGCTAACTCTTTAGAATTTTTCATGATAGATGGTCAATAATATCTTGTTAATAATACCCTTTGAGTCAAATCTTTGTAGCTATAATGGGCAGATCCTTCCATATAATGTAAGCCAGACAAAACTGCATGGGACTCATCGGATCTGAGGCAGCGCAACAAAGGCTTACTAAAAGATCTGTTATAGAGGATATCTCTCGAAATCAAAAACCCATGTGCTTTAAATTTTAACTTCTTAGTTAAGCTTTTATCTTCGAGAAGGCGTTCTTTAGTGATGAACTCTTGGATACCATATCTTCACTTTTTGCTGACTGTGGCTGATATTTGGAAAAACAATTCAGTTTCAACATCCATTTCAAGAACCGTTGTTGTGGAAGGGCACTCTTGTACCAAAATCCAATGGTATGGTTCTGAATATGCAACATTGGCTAATGAATCAGCCATCGAATTTTCCAATATTGACACATGTTCATATTTTATATATTTAAAACAAATATAAATTTATTTTAACACTTTCAAATACTTCACCAACTGCTCTTTCTTGATAGTTAATTAGAATAATTAGTTAGATGCAATTATGTCCATCATATGCAAGTTCAATTTTAAATTCAAAATTTACAAAAATATAATACGACATATAATGCTTTGTTTCTAATTATACATTTTAATTCTTTTTGTTTTATGTTTAAATTCAAGAATCTAACACAAATAATAAAAAAAAAAACTATAAACATAAATGAAACCGAAAATTGAAAATAAAAAATAGAACACATTGCTAGAAGATCTGAGTCTTTTCCTCGTAGCAATCCAAAGAGAAAACACAAGACAATAACCAAATAATCAACATAGAGCCCAAGTGAGTACATTTCACAATTGTTGTGTTTATTGTACTCCTTATTCACTATTTGCGTGTTTTTTAAAACTTGTAATCTAAAAAGCTCGATAAAGAAACAATAAAAGGAATCAAATTCTATAAGCTTAAGAGATTTTGTTTTTGGTAGACCGAGTAATAAAGCGGAGGAAATTGTCTATTTTCAAATATGAAAATAGATATTTTAAGATCGAAAATAAAATTATAAACTTTCAAAAATTTGTGGACAATTTTAAATTATATAATTTAAGAAATTTCAAAAATAAACGAATCAAAATGATTTTATTTAAAAGATTCATCAACTAAGATTAAAATAATTAATTGAAAGATAAGTTATAAACTGGGTCAGTTAAATTTATTTAATTAGGCCTGATCTGGCTAATAAATTGATTAGGATTAAAAGTTAGAAGTTAAATAGTATTTTTTAGTAAATGGTAAAATAATAAAGTAAATAGTAATAAGATAAACGTTAAAAGGTAAATAATAGAAATGTAGGGATGGATATTTTAGATTTGAAAATTGAAAGTGACTAAATATTAAAAATGAAACTAATATTTATCTCTGGTCACAATCTAATTAAATGAACAAACGGGAACCACAAATATAACAAGTGTAACAGAAGTAACTATCTTAATATTAGAGTGAACACCACTGGTGGTTTTGGAACAACTAGTAAACACCATTGATCAGCCATACTATTAAACCAAAACTCACGTCATCTCTTATGAAAATTGAAGGGAAAACTATAAGTCTTAGAGCTATTTATATAGAGATGTGTTCGTTTTTGCTCTTGTTTTTCTTTTAATAAATGTTGATCCATTCGATAGATTCAGATATGTAAGATAAAATTTGATTACAAAGATTTTGAAACACCAGTCATGTTGGATGCTATAATATTGTTGGAAAACTTAAATATAGGTTATATACGAATAAATGATTAACTTAAGTTTTTTTTCAGGATTTGGTCATTGTACCAACACATTTCAGGAGATGCATGTTTTTCTCTCAATAAAAACTCACATTTAAAGATAGAGAGGCTTTGGTGGAGAATTATATTGCCACTTCAACGGATGCATGACCTTCTCTCAACGAAGACTTCCAGAATTGTTGGTTTCAATCGGAGTTCATAATCAACGATTCAGGGACTTGGACGGACGGAGATCGCGCTGGAGATTTGTTTTCTGAGGATGCTCCTATCGAAGTAGAAATTTAAGGTTTAGAAGATAAATTCTTCACAAGTAGGATTTATTCAATTTAGTATCGTTTCCTATTTAGGTCTAATCAATCTATTATATAACTCTAAAGATTAATTTTAGTCCTCAACTTTGTATTCCTTTCGATTAGATCCTAATAAAAAATTTTAATTTTAAAAAAAATGTTGATCTCCACGATATTAAAATAATAAATTTTTTAATGAATTTTTTAAAATATTTTAACAATTATATCTATTGTAAATATATGAAGACAGCACGTGACATACAAAATTATCCATTTAAAAAAAAATAGACTATAAAAATCACATCAACCCTTTTAAAATAATTCAAATATCTAAACTCTCCAAACATCCGTTAGGTCTCGCACCAAAATCCATATAGAATTCTAAATGCAAAACATTTCACAACAACAAAATCTCATCGAACCGAAGCATTTCGAAAACTAAAACACTATTATCTTTTAAGTAAGTAAATTAACTTTTATTTTTAATATTTCAAAATGGAAAAAGTATATATATATATATTAGCGTAAGCCTTATATTTTAGAAGAGGAACAGTATCACTGGTTTTCTATTTTTATTTTCAAATAATCCATCACATTTTAAAATCTACCTATTTAGTCATCATACGCTGCAATTGCTTAGAACCATTACGCGTTAGCTCCAACGGTGAATTTTTACATTTCATATTCGATCTCTTGTCAATAGTATTATTGCACATAGTATTCATATTTAAATGGTGTATATTATTAGTAGAAAATTGAAAACTAATGTAAAACGAATAATTGATTTTGAATTATAGTTCGAGTATCTTTACATACGCTTTTTTGGCTGAGTTTGTCATCTTGTGTAATTTACCTTCTAGCGTTGGTTTGCAGGCTATCGCGTCAGATGGAGGGTTTACTCTGTGCACACTCATTGCACTTTAAATACCGACTACGGATTCCCTCCAAAAAAGACTATCTTTTATATATATATATATATATAGGAGTAAATTTATAAAGTTTCGATATACAAAAATATTAATTAGGAACAAAACTGAACGAACTAGACTAGCGAAAACAAGAAAGCCAAATGCAAATGGAGACCGGGCCGATTTTTAGCCATTTTAGATGATTTTGATTTTGGTAAATTCCGGATTTTCGTAAGAAAACCCAACACGGAATTGGAGCAATTAAGAAAGAGTTCAGTCGACAGTTGTGGCTCAATCAGTTAGCTCTCCTACCTCCAACCATACTCATCAATTGTATCGCCCAAATCCCATCCTACCCATCCTCTTATTAAATACATTCTTCTTCTCCTTCTTCCTACGCTTCTTATTTTAAAACCCTCGTTTCGAATCTTTTTCTTCCAAATTTTGAATCAAGCAAAAGCCCTTCACAGCTAGCTTGAAGGGTTTTCTTCATAATTCGGTCAACTGGGTTCCTCTGGATTTCCAAGTAACAGATATGAAGATCACTGTCGTATCCCGCAGTGGAAAGGAAGTTGTCAAGGGTGGTCTTGACCTCGCTGATTCTGTATGTTTGCTTACACTCGCTCTGCTCATCAGATCTCCTTTTGTTAGCCTAATCAATTCTTGTTATAGCTTCTGCATTTTAAGATTCGTAAAGGGAACTGTTTGGCTGGGTAGAAAATGGAGTAAACTATTTTTTTGCTGCTCGATTCTGGTTATGGGTTTATAAATTGTTTTGTTATTATTCTGTTGCTTTGCAGGCTACAGTTGCTGATCTGCAAGAAGCAATTTATAAGCGAAGTAAGTGAGGGTTGTATGATGAATGTGTTATATTCATTAGGAATTTATAAACTTTCCTTCTTGATGCATGTGCTGTATGATGCTCTCACTCATCGCTTCAAGAAAGGAAGAAGAAAAAAAATCAAATTTCACTTTTTGCTTTAACGGATTTGGTATTTTTATATATGATGTATAAACAAGTTAGTCATAATATGGAAGAGCTTTGTTCTTTTTCTGGAATACATATGGCATCACTTTGAACTATTGCTTTTATATTTACACTGTAGAAGATTAAGCATGCAGAAATCGGTGTGCATTTGAACATTGCATGTGTTTCTCTCCTGAGATACCGAACTTTAAAGCATTTGGTTCTTATATGTTAGTTTCTGATCTCACGCATCATGTTTGATTTAAGACATTGATAGTTGGGTTGCATAGGGGTAGTAGAAGTTGAGTTTTCATCAGTTGTAGGCTGTTAATTTTTGCTGACATTAAAGTGTCTAACTTAGACGTTATGCTAGTATTTAACTTTAAAACAAAGTTGTAGATTTGACTTGGCTGAACCAAATTTTATATATACTTGGTTGAGAATCAACCAGGTTTTGCATTGTAAATCTTCTGATTTTTTACCATCTAAACTAGTTTATTCTAAAATTCTGAGACCACCCAAGATGACGAAGTACTAATGCAGGCCAGAATGTCAATGCTGAATATACTAATCTTAAACTTGTTTTTTAAGTGAGTCAAGCGGAAATTTTACATGCTTAGGGTCTAGGCATAATAAAGTGTAAATTCTATTTTATCTTTTTCCATAGTGTTGTCGTGATTATTTTATTTTCCTGGCTGATGTTTATGTTAGAGTCATGTTTGCTATAATAATTTTCTTGATATGAAATTGATCTCTGTCAACAGCTAGAAAGTTCTACCCATCAAGACAGAGACTAACCCTTCCTGTTGCTGCCGGATCGAAGGAAAGGCCGGTTGTCCTC
Source organism: Limnanthes douglasii subsp. nivea (assembly GCA_036936605.1). NCBI lineage: Eukaryota > Viridiplantae > Streptophyta > Magnoliopsida > Brassicales > Limnanthaceae > Limnanthes > Limnanthes douglasii. The sequence goes on from JAUPFV010000004.1 coordinate 70,980,169, forward strand.
AACAGCAAGAAGAGCCTTAAAGACTACTCTGATGGGAACTCCGGGAACCTAACCGTTGTCTTCAAAGACCTTGGGCCACAAGTTTCCTACCCCATTCTCTTCTTTTTTGAGTACCTGGGTCCGTTAGTTCTCTATCCGGTTTTCTACTACTTTCCAGTGTACAAGTACTTGGGATACGACAAGGAGCGTGTAATCCATCCCGTTCAGACATATGCATTATACTACTGGTCTCTTCACTATGGAAAACGCATTCTCGAAACCTTTTTCATTCACCGCTTCAGCCACGCAACATCTCCTCTCTCGAATGTATTCAGGAACTGTGCTTACTATTGGTCTTTCGGTTGTGTGATTGCTTATTTTGTCAACCACCCGCTTTATACCCCTGTCAGTGACCTCCAAATGAAGATTGGGTTTGGGTTTGGGTTGGTTTGCCAGATTGCAAACTTTTATTGCCATATTTTGCTGAGAGATTTGCGGAAGCCCGGTGGTGTAGGAGGGTATCAAATTCCTTCTGGATTTCTGTTTAATATTGTGACGTGTGCAAATTATACAACCGAAATTTATCAGTGGTTGGGTTTCAACATCGCAACACAAACTATTGCTGGTTATGTTTTTCTCTTGGTTGCTACATTTATCATGACCAACTGGGCCCTCGCAAAGCACCGTCGTCTGAAGAAGGTAATGTTTTCATCTTTTCCCATTTAGAAATATAAATATCTAGTGGATGTACCTAAGATCTTAGCAGATTAACCGGTATATTGAAGCCATTAAGGCGTCTAAGTAGGCATGTGAGCTTGCTTGAGTGGGAAATACTTCATTGGATTGGTTCCGTATATTGACTTGAAATTCCAATAAACTGACTTATACTCAGCTGCTTCTTTGTGTTTCGAGCTGTTTGAAGCTTTTCTAAAATCCGCAGTGTTAGTTAAGTTACCTCATTGGCATGTTACAGTAGATGATGTAACCTTTTGCCTGATGGTTGAAGTAATTTTGTCTGCATGGTCGCATATACTATCTCTTGAGCTAGAATATTAGAGGGTTATAAGCTAAAGTAGAAAGGAATGGTTTTATTTTCTCTTTGGCTGTAATATAAGTACACAAATGTTATCAACAAATTTTACTTCTTCAAATTTTTAAAAAAGGATTTAAAACTGAAAAAAGGTTCTTAATCCTTTTTTTGTTATATTTATATTTGTCTGATTTTGGGGTCAGTTAATATCCTTATAATGGGCAATGTTTTGATCTGCAGCTATTCGACGGGAAGGATGGCAGACCCAAGTACCCCCGCCGATGGGTTATATTACCTCCTTTCCTTTAAGAAGTGTTCTCTTTGTTGTATTTGCAGTACCATTTCTCAGAATTATCAGTGCTGTTGTAGGTCTGAGTTTCCTTAGGAAGTACTTTTCAACCGGATATGTTTCTTGTCGTTTAATCTCATGTTCAGTAATAAACCATTTGAGCTTAATGTATCATGTGCTTTGAGTTAATAGTTATGTTGCCTTTCTTTCTTGAGAATCCATGGTCTTCTTCATGGGTAGCTTCCTGTCTCAGTAATTTATATATTCCTAAGATATTATATATTCCTAAGATATCCGTTGGCTTAAATTGGGTTTTATATTAACTTGATTCGATGGTTTTCAAAGCTGAACCAACCCGGATCAGATTGATCTGAGGCATTTTTGGCGTTGCATACAATATAGGTACGATCTTTTATTTCTTTGTTTCATTTTTTGTTTGCCAGATTTTATTTTGTTGGAATTTTTAATGATTTTATAAATTACTTTAAACAAAGATTATCTTGTAAACACAATTTGACGTGTCATTATAGAGAAAATTAGTTTATTGTAAGTTTAACATTACTTCAATCTAAAAGTATTTCGGTGAGAAAACGATACATCAAATTTACAGTCTTTTTGGATGGTAATGTGTCAGATATGGTATCTTAATTTTATTTTTTTTAAATCCAAATCTAGTTAGGATCGCTCCGCTTTGGTTTATTGGTCAAACTGTCAGAGTATGTGTCTCATATACTAGTAAGGTATTATGCTTTTTGTGTCTACGAAAGGTTTCATGGTTTTGTTTTGGTATATTTCGAAAAAAACCTCTTGCTAGTTAAGGTGGTGGGTTCACACTTATATGCATTTTATTCTTTTTAATATTAGCAATGTGGTATGCCGGATTAAATACGGGATTAAGTTTACTCTAACATCCCTCTTAAATTTGATCCCGTTAATCGGTGGAATGAACGCTACAGCGGAAGCACATCGCGAAGTACATCGCTGAATGTGTTGATGGGCGGAACGAGCGTCGCCTAATCACAACAAAAACACATTGCTGGATATTCAACACATTTACATCGAATCCCACATTTGCTACGAACTTGGCTTTGATACCATATTAGAATCTATAAATGTGCCTCACATACTAGCTAGATATTATCTGCTTTGGTACTCTCCCAAAATGCCTCTTACTAGTTGAGGGAGGATTCACACTTATATATACTCTATTCTTTTCAATATTGGCAATGTGAGATTATGGACCAAGTATGGGTGAAGTTTACTCTAACATTTTCCTTAAACTTGATCCCATTAATAGGCGGAATAAACTTCGCTCAATCACAGCAGAAACACATCGTTGAATGTGTTGATGGACGGAATGAGCGTCGCCTAATCACAGCAGAATCACATTGCTAGATATTCAACGCATTTACATCGAATCTCACATTTGTTACGAACTTGGCTTTGATATAATGTTAGAATGTATAAGTGTGTCTCATATACTAGTAAAATATTGTTCGCTTTGGGTCCGAAGGCTCGCACAGGTTTGCTTTTGGTACACTCTCAAAAAGCCTCTTGGGAGTGTACCAAAAACAAAGCCATTAAGTTAGTGTTTAAAATTTTTTGTTGGAATAAAATTTTGTTACAAAACATTTTGCAATGTTTTGCAAAATTGCTTTACGTCGAAATTGGTTATAGATTTTTAAAAAATACAAACATATGAGTCATGGATTTCGTTTTGTTCAACTTTAAAAATAAAAATATGTGTTTTTAGGGTTTTTTATGTTAAGTTTAAAATATATGGAGTTTTGATTGTTAAAATTTGGAATTTAGTAATTGGGTGTTATTGGTTGCGTAAATAAGAAAAAAATAGTTGTAGAAGTTCAAATTTAGTTGGGTAATCAATCTGATTGCGTGATTTTTCTCTGTGTTTTTTTTTTTAATTTTATATATTTCAAACCATAGTTCAAAATCCAAAAAATAACATTGGTTTTGTTTTTTTACGACGAACAAAACTAAACTCATTAAATATATATTTGTTTAGTTACGAAATTACGCCTAAAGTGGTTGCAAAAATAGAAAAAGAAATCTTCAAACTTAGATGGAGAAGAAGAAAAATTCTCCCAAAAGTCTAAAACAACGACATTTGGTATTTTATTATCTTGTAAGTGCTATCGAATATTATCATTTTTGCAAAAGTGTGTAACAAATCTACACTAACTGGGTGTGCAATGAAAAAATCACTAATGATATCATTTTTCATCTTTGTTAGATCTATGTCATTCAAAATAATTAAACAGTTCATGTTCATCTAACAAGTATTGCAATTATGACCGACTTCTCCAACCTCCAGTGGTTTTGTCGAGCGTTGTATATAGCGAACATGGATGACAATCATGACACATTTGGATCTTTCAACTTTTTCACGACGCTCAATATTTCTCAACAGTGAGTTTCGATGAAGGTAGAAAGTTCTAAAACTGTAAATTATGTTTAGACAAACGTCTCACGTGCCAATGACCTTCTAAGTTTTTATTATTTGGTTGGTTGTGAATCCTACATATAACTTTTCAGGAACATTCATCTCGAATTATCATAGTTTTTTTAAACTCAAAAAGACATCCACATTTTTTTATCCAATCGACTTTCTTTTAAGATCATTTACGACGATTATGTCATCCGAATCTCTCGCATTCAAATAATATTCGAAGATTTTTTTGTACTATTTAGAGCATCAATACGCTTTAATATAATAACAAACCAGTGTTATTTCCTGATTTTCTTAACTCACTTAAAAAATTGTTATACGTATAATAATTTATATTCTATATTCTGAATAACACATCACTATAATTAGTAATACAATCCTCTACATTTCGATTTGTATCATTTTCATCGCAATTCCAAACGACGTAAGAAAAAGAATACAAAAAATAGTCCAATACTAAACGTGAAAAGAAAAATATGAAGTTGCACCGTCGTCCTCCAGTCAATGACACCAACAATATTGTGGCAAGAAAATCACCGTACAAACTGCCTATGTTATTTATATTATCCTCCGACACTTTTACATATTCCAACAAACACATCATTTTTAATCTGATTATTTTGGGATTTTTTTAAAAAAACTCTATTAAAAAACAAATATATCATATTTCTAAAAAATAAAATTTAGTTTTGTTCGTTTGTTGATAGATTTTTTAGGACATTAATGAGTATATTTTAATATTTAATATTTTTTATTAAATATAATTAAATTAATAATGGAGATATATTAGGGGGAGAAATGCAAGAGATAATTTTAGAAATATCATAAATTTGACCGGATACTAATCCACATAAATATTTTAATAGTAAAAAAAAAATTAAAATAAAAAAAAAAATAGTTGCAATAACTTATTCCTTTCGTAATTAAAAAAGTATTTTATGGTGTAGCAGTACGGAATGAAAAAGCTGACACAAATTCCTCGTTTCCCCTCTAATTTTAACCTCATGGTTCGCATTAAATCGCGTTCCTCCCTATAAATGTTTTGTCATCTTCATATTTCGTATTTCAATGAGTTACCTTTCTCCGATTCTCTTCCTCTAGAGTTTGAAATTTCAGATTTCAAAAGGTACCTTATACGATTTTCATAGCTGTTGTTGAATATGGCCTTAAGATCCTATGAAACCATGCTTCTTCTTTTAAATTTGTGCATTTTATGCTGGCATTGTATCTCTTATTTATGAATTCTGGGTATTACTCGTATCTTTGTTTGGTTATGGAGATTACCTTCTTGTTTGGTTAAGATTCTAGGCGTTATGTCTATGCAGGTTTGGTACAGGGTTGTTCTGTTCTTTAGATGGACTTTTCTGAAAATTACCGTGCTTAGCCTTAAAAATGTATACCAAAATCATCAATATGATTTCAAAATGTTATGTAATGTTGGATCGAAGAACACCGTTTTATTTGGATCTCGATTACTATCTATGCGAAGATCAACGTAGCATTTTGTGTGTATGTTGTTAGAAGTGATTTGATTTTGGTAGATCTTTTCATCGCTCATAGTTTTGTTTGCAAATGCCCTTTTCTCCAAATGTCTACGTCTTTGTTTTTGAGGATCAAAGAACATTGCTTTTATGTATGTGCTTCTGTTATTCTTTCATATTGTATGGTAGGTTGTAAAAGATGGCAGACGGTGAGGAAATTCAACCCCTTGTTTGTGATAATGGAACCGGAATGGTTAAGGTACAGATCAGTGTTCCTAATGTCTCCAATGTTTATTCCATCGACGCAGTTAAATTGTCCTTGTTTTCTGTTTTTCTTTCCATGCATTGTAAATTATCCATTTTTTTACCAGGCCGGATTTGCTGGTGATGATGCTCCACGAGCAGTGTTCCCTAGCATCGTAGGTCGTCCACGCCACACTGGTGTGATGGTTGGCATGGGCCAAAAGGATTGCTATGTTGGTGACGAGGCTCAGTCCAAACGAGGTATATTGAGTTTAAAGTACCCAATTGAGCATGGTATTGTCAATAACTGGGATGACATGGAGAAAATCTGGCATCACACATTCTATAACGAGCTTCGTGTTGCCCCCGAAGAACACCCGGTTCTCCTGACTGAGGCTCCTATGAATCCCAAGGCTAACCGTGAGAAGATGACCCAGATCATGTTCGAGACCTTCAACACTCCTGCCATGTATGTTGCCATTCAGGCCGTTCTTTCTCTGTATGCAAGTGGTCGTACAACCGGTAAGTATCTTGTTAAATGCTTATTTCTCAAGGCAATTATGCAAAAAGTAGCATGTAAATATAGGCAACCAAGCCCATAATGTTGATAACAAATCTTCATCAACATCAACATCAACATGCTTAGGGGATGATCTATACTATCCGATTATGATATATATCATGGAATTTAATATTTTCGATATGCTAACTATTATATCGTGGTTATCGGACATAATAACGTCTGCATTTGAATGAATGGAAATTTAATTGAACTTGACAAGTCTGTGTTATGCCTTTGGCCTAGGTATTGTGATGGATTCTGGTGATGGTGTTAGTCACACTGTACCCATTTACGAAGGTTATGCCCTACCACATGCGATCCTACGTCTTGACCTTGCCGGTCGTGATCTCACTGACGGGTTGATGAAGATCCTAACTGAGCGTGGGTATTCTTTCACCACCAGTGCCGAGCGAGAAATTGTAAGGGATGTGAAGGAAAAGCTAGCTTATATAGCCCTCGACTATGAGCAGGAGTTAGAAACCTCCAAGACCAGCTCTTCAGTTGAAAAGAGCTACGAATTACCAGATGGGCAGGTGATTACCATCGGCGCAGAGCGTTTCAGATGTCCAGAGGTCCTTTTCCAACCATCCATGATTGGAATGGAGGCTGCAGGTATTCACGAGACCACTTACAACTCCATCATGAAGTGTGATGTGGATATCAGAAAGGACCTATATGGAAACATTGTACTCAGTGGTGGAACCACCATGTTCCCGGGAATTGGTGACAGAATGAGCAAGGAAATATCCGCACTAGCACCAAGCAGTATGAAGATCAAGGTGGTGGCACCGCCTGAAAGGAAGTACAGTGTCTGGATAGGAGGCTCTATTTTGGCTTCACTCAGTACCTTCCAACAGGTTAGTATCTATGTAGAAAACGTTTTACTTTTGACACTGACCCAAGTTTTTCTCTACCACTAAACAAAAGAATTCCTTTGGTTAATATTTATAATTGTACAACCCTTCTAAACTTGAATTTCGAGTCTAAACATGGGCTGATATATCATTACTCATTTGATTGCAGATGTGGATTGCTAAGGCAGAGTACGATGAAGCTGGCCCATCAATTGTTCATAGGAAGTGTTTTTAAGTATGTTCGCGTATTAGAATAATTTGAAGAAAAAGGAAAGCAATGTCTTCCTTTTGAGGATGAACCACGACGTTCTATCTCTCTTTCTAGTTTTGCTTTACTGATTTACTCACTGACATTGTTAAGAGTTGATTTCTTTCATTATAGTTATATTGAAATTCTTTTTATTCAAGTCTTGCCATCTAATTTGCTCATGAATTTCAATGATTCATAATAGTTAAATGTTATATGCAAACAGGTGTTCGAATAGCAACATAACAAAAAAAAATTATTTTAAAAAAAAAAACCCTAATCTTTATGTTCTCTTTTGAATTTGAACCCTGTTGGAGAGATCAATCTTGCTCCAGCTTCATGCATCTTCTCACAGAAGGGATGATTCTCTTCTTCTGAAGAATATCCATCTTTCGAGAAACTCTTTGGTAATCCCACTTTGCTCTCGTTAAAGAGAGAATTGCTTCTTCCATACTTGAATGAATTCAAACCTTCATTCTTCGACGATTGTCGTACAGCAAAGCTCTCATAACCAACGATCCGACCATGAACTGGTTGTCTTCGCGCTTTCGCTCTCTCTTCTTTAACAAGTGATTCATTTGTAAGCAGTTCAACAACTCTCTCCGATATGCTACTGACTCTCTTGCCCCAGTCGTATCTTCATGTTATACAAGTAAAGAGTAAAACATAAGTAAAAATAGGCTAAAATCCATGGTTAGTCACCGAAGCTGCTCACTCGTTTCATAACATCACTGATTTGTATTAAAAAAGGTCAATTTTTTGTAACACTAGTTACTTTTTTTCATAAAAATGACCAATTCCGGTGACTAACTATCGGTTCATGTTTGAGGATAGATGAATTCATTTAGCTACTAACCCTGTCTCGTCGACATATTGGAAGCTCCCCATGTTTTGAATAACTTGTTGATCACATTGAAACTCCTTGGTGATACTCAATGGTCCATGGACTATGAGATACTCTAGTAGAACTAAAGCATTATAAAACGATCGCCAATTCTGCTTATCCACTTTCAAGACCCTGAAAAGAGTTAAAGAAAGATTATTGAATTTCAAGAAACCTCTGAAAGAACTTGAACGATCATATATAACAAAACTATATAAAAACCTCTTGCGAAGAACTTGAACGATCCTGAAATATTCATCAACTTCGAAGGCTGCTTTCGATATTGCTCGCATCGTAGGCGTGTCTGGTGGCGAAGAACGTGCGCTTGCTACTTCTTCTGTCAATCTATCAAAGCATATATACACTAAGTCAGTCTATACACACACAGAAGCTTATGAAATATAAAATATGAAATATAAAGATGGAAAAGAATTACAGTTCGACATGAGTAACATCTGTAAGCAGCAAGCGGGCTACGTTGATCTTCTCTCTGAAGAGGAAAGAAGCTTTCTTCTTAAACTCATGGAAAAGAGGAGTAGCCATAATGTAAAAATGAGGGTCAGTTTCTAATTTTCTTGGAGTTTTGTAGTTAAGGGTAGAGAAAAAAAAGGGCTATTATTAAGGAATATCGTCAAAGCCTTATCTGATTTATGTGCGTGTGCGTAAGAAAAGTAACAACTCCATTTAATTGCAACAAACAATACCGACTATGGGGAGAAAAAGACAACGAGAAGAAAAGAAGAGAAGGTTTTTAAGTTCGTAATTATAGAGTTTAAAAAGATTGATAGGGTTTAGTTAGCTCTTGTCACTAAAGCAAAGTTAGCTTTGTACAATCTTGAAGATTATGTCATTTAAGGATCGGCAAATACGTGACGTCGGTTTATGTGAAGTCGGTACATTTATTATATTTTATTAATTTAAATCAAATAAATTGAAAAATATAAGTTTCAAAACCATGTTTGTTGGGTTTTCTTATCCTAAATAAAAATATTATATTTTAACCATTAATTATTATTATTGTTATTGTTATCCAATTTTAGAGCGGTAATGTTGATCAGATCCGTTCTAATTGGTTCGGGTTTTGTCAAGTTCGAATATTTAACGGGTCGGATACAGATATACGGTCAGTAACGGATGAGATTGGATATGGATTTTTAATTTGTGCAAGAGTCCGTAAATATAAACTATATAAAAAATGAATAAAAAATATTATAAGTAATTGTAAATTTGAAAAATATAATTAAAAAACTCATATTTATATATTTTTTAATAATATACCTTCTGATGATTACTATTTTATTTTTAAAGTCAATAATATATTTATTAGTTATATTCTTTTCCATAAATTAATTTCATAAATTATAAATATATTTCTTCATATCTTTGCCCATATATAATCTGAATCCTAATTTTTAACTTTTCAAGTTTTTCAATCTTTTTCTCTTTTGCTATTGTATTTCAGATACGTTAGTTTAAAAATATTTAAACTAGTAAAAATAATGTTTGCGGATTCGAAAATATTAAATCCGCTGTGAGTCGGATCGAGTTTGGGTTCGAGTAAAAATCAACGGACCCAAACAGATAGGTCTGAACCCGTTCAATTGTCATCCATATCCAATATCATGTTTATTTGTCGTAATAATTTAAAATGCGATATAGTACTAATGTAATAATAAATAAATAAATATTTACAAACAATAATTTGACAATTTTAAATATTTTTAATCGTTTTTTCGTATTTTTTTAAATTTTTTATATCTTTCAAATCTAGCTTTAAAAAAATGAAACAGCATTGGTTTTCTTCTTATAAGATGAACAAAACTAGATCGATAAAATATATCTTTTGATTTTTTTTAAAAAATTGTTTTTTAGTTGCGCAATTACGTGTAATTTGGTTGCGAAATAAATTTGTAAAAAAGAACGCTGTTTCAATTGCTAAATTACATGTAATTTGATTGTTAAAAGATTAATGTGTTCCAACTGTAAAATTATATTGAATTTGGTTGCTAAAAAGAAAATGTGTTCTAGTTGCGGAATCAAGTGTAAATGTGTTCCAAAAATAAGAAGAAAATAATCGTTAAAACATTATTTTGGTTGCTGAATAAGTCTCATTGTCTAAAGAAATACAAACTTGTTTTGTTAAAAATAAGTGTTAATTGAGTGTGAAACAACTAATTTTATTGTAGATGCAAAAATATGTCCATTTGTGTGTTCAAAATTTTAAAAAATAATTGTTGCGAAAATACGTGCAGGTGCAGTTTGGTTGTAAAATAATTCTTAAAAATAAATAAATTGTGTTACAATAACGGAATTACGTATAATTTGGTTGATACAAAACAATTCCCTTCCGTTGCGTAATTACGTGTAATTTGATTGCTAAAAAGCAATTGTGTTATAGTTGCAACATTATGTCTCATTTGGTTGCAAATTATTTTAAAAAAAAAACTCTAAAAATATCACTCATGAATTTCATTTTGTTTGTCTTTAAGTAAAAATATATGAGTTTTTGAAAAACAAATTAAGTGAAGTCTTGAAAAATATGAAATTTTCAAAATAATCAGTTGGGTAAAGTTGTATGTGTTTATATGTTGAGTGGTACTATTAGAAGAATTTACCTAGTACATTGTTTTTTTGTTAAATTTCAAAATTCATGTGATTATAATAAAAAAAATTAGAAAATTTATTTTTTAAACCGATTTGAAAACTTACCATATTTTAATATGTTAATCACGAGAAGTTATAAAAATATCTTTATTTTTTATTTTCTAAAAATTAAGGTATATTGACCATTTTAAAAACAAATTCCAAACTTTTTATCTTTTGTATATATATATTATTATTATTATTATTAAAAAATTTAAAAAAATTATTCAAGATTATAAATTTTGATTTTTTTTCAAAATTCATTTGTTATTAATTATATATTTATAATCTGAAATTTTAAACTAAATTTAAATAATTATATATCTACAAACCGATTAATGTTTGTAATCATTTAATAAAATTTTATATATTAAGATTTAACAAACCTAAAATAATATTATATACAAAATCATTTAATAAAATCCTCAAACACATATAAAGGTTGATATCTTTTAAAGTGTAACTCGGGAAAAAAACCAAAAAATATCATTAATTTTATTTTATTTTAAGACGAACAAAACTAGGTACATTCATGATATGTACTGATTTTTAATATATATATATATATATACTGGTTTTTCATTATATAGTTTTGCATCTAGCATCTAGCATCTATCATAGTTGGTCTGGTTTCGCATCTAGCAGTACATAAATTAAAAAGGAGTTGCATCTAGCAAAACTCCATTTTCGTTTATACTGTAAAACCTTTCTCAACCCAAACTTTCCACAAACATAAAAACACTATAAATGAGTAAAACCTTACTGCAATACAATATTTCAACTATAAAATCAAAGTAAAAACAGATGAAATACTGAAAATCACGAATAATGCAGAGGCATAAACTCAAGAACAAATCTACAGAAAAATCGAGTTATATAAATAAAAATAAAAAAATCAAACGTCGAAATCAAATAAAAACACAATCAAAATCCAAAAATACAAAAAAAAAAACGTACGAAAAAAAAACAATGAATCGTAAGTATTAAGTATTAAATCTTTTTTAAAGAGAGAAAATGTGCATAGTATTTTTTTAGAGAGAAAGTTACAAGCTTTTTTAGAGAGAGAAAGGGATTAAGAGAAATTATGAATAAAAAGTGTATGAAATATGAATTACAAATTATAACTTATTTCACTATTAGCCCTTGATACTACATTTTACATTTAATCTACCTCTAATTATAAGAGATTCAAATAAAAAAGCTTTTTGTAATTGTTTTTACTCCTTGATTATTTATATTATTATCAGGAGGCCCCTACTCTTTGTGAAGTGTCTACCCTCCAATAAAGCAGTTCATTGCATAAATTAGTCTCTCAAAGAATCGTGTTCTGCCTTTCTATTAACTTACGCTCAGAAAATTCTTAAAACTTATTGACGATCTTCTCGAGGCTGACAAGTTATAGAAATATATATTTTTCTTTATCTCTGACATTTGGGAGAATGGAAATAGATTCTCACCGAGAAACCTTCGAGGATAAATTTCAAATGGAAGAGTACCAGTAAGTAACATAACTTATTTGTATTCCAAATGTAATTCTATTTCTAATCTTTTATCTCGTATTGTTCTTCGTAGAAATTTTGAGGCAGTACAAAACCCATTAACCTGCTGTCAATGACACATTCGCCAAACTAACTGAATGGGCGGAAAAAGAGTGGTGTAACAAATTTCAAACGGCATTCGTTCCTCTAAACTTCATCTTAAGCCATTTATGGAAGATCTTCCTAGACTCTATCGTCCCAGCTGGCAAACTAATGGAATCCCCAGTGTTTGAGATATCGTGAAGAGACTCGTTTTTCATAACGCACAAGTTATTTTACTTGTTTAGAATAAGTCACAAAGCCATTTACCTTCGAAGAAGAAGAAGAAAAAATTTATAAACTAGCTCTTCAAAAAAACCAAAGAGGAATAGCCATTAACGGAAATCGAAAACAAAAATTAATAAAATTAGCCCTCTCAAAACCAAATTAGAAAAATTTGAGCCTTCACATAAGAGAAAAAAGTTCAGTGTTAATTAGAAATAAAAGATTTTTTCGAATACTTCCCGAACAGTTGTGATAGAAAATGCAATTGATATGTCTTCTCCCAATCTGACTTCTTCCTACCGAGGAGAGAGAGGAAGAAAATGAAGTTAATGGAGGTGAAAACTAAGGAAATGTGGTTGATAAAGACGAAATCTGAGATTTGTACATGGACATGGATCCTCAAATCTAAAAAGTTCAATATTATATCACTAAACTCGAAATCGGTTCACAGAATCTGTTGTGGATCGTGCATCAGTAGTGGTTGTTAATCTCTTTAACTTGCCTCTACAGAAGTGCTTCTGCATCTTGGATTTCATTCTCAGATACCCTTTCCTTATATGACAACTTTCTTCAACATCCTGTAAGTGAGCCTTCTCAAAAATTGTTAAATATGCTTCAACCTTTCTCAGAACTCAAAATTACTTCCAAAACTTTATGCGATGAGGTCACGTCTGCTCAACACAAATTGCAAAACTTGGCAAATAATTTAATCTGGTGGAAAAAATATCTGCTCATAATATAAAAAAAATGACAGATAATTGTAATCGAAATCTCATCGAGCAATTTCAATGATTTCAAGTCGATAGGTCAGAATTCCACAGCATATGCATTTAAATAAAATGATGTATGGCTATGATTTATAACGAATAATTAGGTAAGCTTAAGTCAAAGCATAAGGCTGAGTCGGAAAATCTTAAGTTAAAAACCAAGCTGAGTTAAACGAAGAGTATCTGAAGCAAGCTAATTTGAATAAACTTTATGAAGAAAGTAAATCCAAGAAAGTGAAATTCCTTCAAAATTTAAACTCATACAAGACCAAAGTCGAAGAAAAAAATGTGCAGCCATCAAATTTGTGGTGGATGACAATGCAAAAAATAGTTTTGCTGCCATGAAAACATTTGAAGAACAAACAAAAATCTCATTACTGAATGAATTCCATCATGCATTTCTGATGGCGAATATAGCAGATTTTTGGAGTTCAATCCTCGTAACTCGACGCCCTAAAGAAGTCTTTGTTACTGTCACAAGTGAATCAGAGGAATTCGAATCGGAGGATAATGAAGATAGAAAATCAGGATTTTCAAATCAAGATGAGAGCTCCTCGGAAGATAGCTCATGTAGTACTCCCAATGATGACGACGGTCAATAGAAGTTGTTGTTGTTTTTATGGAAATCATTTGTTTTTTAAATTTTTTATTTTATTATTAAAGACTATCATACATCATTGTCAAAAAATTTATCTTTGTTTACCTTGCTGTGTACATGTGTGCATCGTTGTCAAGTTAAAAACATGTATTGCTTTTCGCTTGTTTTGTTAAATGTCAAGTATCACCTTCATTTTTTCAAACCATCTTTTTAGTCTTGTTTCCATATATAATCCTCGTATCATGGTCTAATGGATGCAAATTTAATTTTATAGTAGCACCTCGACAAATACTTCGATAATTGTTAGGACTTTGAATTATATCACCACTCACAATGGGACTTTGGAAAATGCTTCAAATAGAAATTAAAACTTTGAATTAAATCATCACACAAATTAGAACGTCGAACAAATTAATACTTCAAACAATGCTTTTAATAAACATTAGCACTTCAAATTATATCGCCACAAATTAATACTTCAAACAATGCTTTTGAGTATTAATTGAGTACTCTATAAGATGGTAGAGTTGATTCTGAAGGACTCCCAACATCCATTTCATATACTAAGGCAAAAAGACTATTTTGAGTTTCCTCTCTAAGTATCGTTCTATAAGCCCATAATACCTCTTGTAACTAATTAGGTCATTTCCCAGCAGCACATGTAAAATTATTTTTTAATCCTTATAAAATAGATATGTTGGTAACTTCCACCTGACCAATTGCTTGAGAATGAAATGGTGTTCAAAAACACTGTATAATTCCCCTCAAATTACAGAACGAATTCATTTCTCTTATATTAAACTGACGTCCGTTGTTCGTAGTAATCTTCCGATGAGCCCCAAAATTAATAATAAATATTAGACATAATGAATTTGATAACGTCTTTAGCTCTCGTCCGTGATAATGGTTCAGCCTCAACCCACTTCAAAAAATAATCCACTGCCACTATAATCGTTTTTCGTCCTCTCGAATCCATGGGAAATGGTTTCACTAAATTTATTCCTCATCAATCAAAGGGTACCGCTCTGGAAATCGAGATTAGTGGTACTACCGGTTTATGAATAGAATGTGCAAATCTTTGACAAGTATCACAACTTTGTACTAGATTTTTAACACCATTCATTATTCAAGGACAATAAAACCCTTCTTGTCAAATCCTTGAACCCACAATGAGCATATCCCTCTCCATCATGTAGTTCAGATAAAACCTCCTAAGACTCATTCTTACCCAAGCATCATAACAAAGGCCTACTCAAAGACTTTTTATATAATACTCCATCTAATATTGCATAACCACGGGCTTTAAATCTCAACCTCTGAGCCAATTTTATATCTTGAGGTAAATTCTCTTCAAGTAAAAACTCTATTATATAAAATCGTTAATCGCCTCGATCTTTTTATGTAGTGACAAACACTTTCTCAGAATATTTGCACTGTTTTGACTTTGTCAATATAGACGGATTTTCTTGTGACAATATCCACGAATACTCCTCTATATATGCAATAATCACCAAAGAATCTGCAATTATATTTTATCCTCAATTAATATGTTCAACAATCACGTCATCAAACAAAAGGATTATTCATCGAGCCTCATAAAGATGTAAAACAAGTTGATCATTATTAGCCTCCCCAACATGTGATTCGCTACCAATTGTGGATATGATTCCAAACAGAATCTCTTACACCCACAGATACTTGCAAGCCTCAAACCAGCTAAAACCGCTTCATATTCTTCTTCATTATTTGATGCACTAAATCTAAACCGAATGACTTGATACATAGCTTCTCAGAAGGAGCAACCAATTTTACTCTCGCACTTGATCCCAATATATTGGAACACCATCAATTCGAACCACCCATATTGAATACATTGGTATCAAATCATTATCACCCTCCTCATTGGATTGGATCGAATGAAACTTAACCAAAAAATATGCTAAAATGTAGGCCTTAATAGATGTTCGAGGAGAAACATTAATGTCAAAATCCCCTAACTCAAATAACCTCTTAGTAATCCTGCCAGAGATATTCGGTCGTTGTAACACATTTTTTCATGGAAAAGAAGTTCGGGCAACAATTGTATGAGCTTGAAAATAGGGGTACATTTTTCTAGCACCTACCACCAAGGCCAAAACCAACTCCTCAAGTCTTCAGTATCTTTTTTCATATGCTAATAAAATATTTCTCACATATAAATTGGCTGAGAAAATCTATCTTTTTCCCTTATCAGCACAACCATTATGGCAAAATCCGACACAACTACATGTAAAAATAGTTTCTCTCATATTCGAGGCTTGGAAAAAAATTATGGTGATGAAAATTCTCTTTAATCTCTGAAAATTCAACCTCACATTCTGAAAAACAAGTAAATTCCTTCGGAAACCGAAAAAGTTAGAAAAGGAGCACATTTGTTAGAAAATCGAGAGATAAATTTATTTTGAGCACCCAATCTCCTTATCAAAATCTGCACTTCTTCAATTGTCAAATGTGAGGTCATTGCTATCAAAGTCTTTAGTTATCATGATCAGCCTCTATTCCTTTTTCATTTATGATATATCCCAAGAACTTTCCTGACCTAACACTGAAGGTGCACTTTTCTGGATTCAATTTTAATTGAATAGCTCTAAGATTCAAAAATGTTTCTTCCAAATCTTGTAAACGTTCGTCATATGTTGAACTCTTTACTAACATATTGTCAATATAGACCTCCATATTCCTCCCAATTTGAGAAGCAAACGCCTTGTTTACTAACCTTTGATGCGTTGCCCCAACATTATTAAGACCAAAAGGCACGACACGGTAACAATGTAACCCTTGGTCAGCAATAAACATAGTATTTTATTGATCCTTCGGATTCATCTGGATCGGATTATAACCTGCAAATGCATTCGTGAAATAAATAATTTTATTCCCCAATGTTGAATCAACAAGCTGATCAATTCTTGGCACGTGAAATGGATCTTTTGGGCACGTCTTATTCAAATCGATAGAGTCAACACACATTCTCCATTTTTTGTGCTTCTTTTTTACAAGCATTGGATTTGCGTTCCATAATGGGTAATGTGCCTTCCGTATATGTCCAACCTTGGATAAAAAATCCACTTCAACCATAATTACCTCATATTTTCCTACAAAAAAGCTCTCCTCTTTTAAATGTTGGGTCTGGTTTTTGGATTTAAAGCCAAGTTGTAACATATTACCTCGGACAAGAGCCCTACCATATCATCGGATTTCCAAGCAAATACATCTAAATTGTCAGACAAATACTTAAGCAACTAGCAATGTAAAGTATGTGACAATAATATCCCTATTCACAAAATCTTCATGTTATGAAACATATATTCCTCTATATTTCTCCTACTACTACAGGTCCAGGGGTTTCCCTCGGATCATTTACTCTATCCTCATCTGAAGTCAACCCCATCAATTGATATTAAGTCATTTGATCACCAGAAGTGACCCTTTTAAAATGCGAAGTTGTTGCGTAACATTCTTTTATCGTTTGTTGATCACTTCGAACAACTCCGACGCGATCACCAATTGTATACTTCAAGTACTGGTGGATAGTTGAAACAACAGCATACATACTAGACAACCATGACTTCTCGAAAATTGCATTATAGTTGGTTGGATATTCCACCACCATAAACAAAACTTGAAAAGTTTTCCCAAAACAACCTCTTCCCAACAGAACATCTCCTTCGAATTCCTTGATGCCTTGCGATGTTATCCATGTGAGCCTAATTATGGTGCGCTCAGATTGGAGAACTGTAGATGGATTACACATTTCACTATACGTTGATTTGAACAATACATTCACTGAACTTCTTGTATCAATTAATATTCGTCGGATATATGTTACTGTTATTTCAACACCAATCACCACCGCATCCTCCGGCTATGCCTTTCACGTCTTCATCAAACAAAATAAAAGGTGTAGCATTCTTCCCATAAAGATAAATAGATATTTTACCTTGTATTTGAGTTTCCAAGCTTACTACATGTATTTTTATTGAACTATTTGTATTTCCGACCATAGTATCTCCTCCAAAAATAGCCAGATTCTCAAAATACTCGCACAAACTACGAACCCTCCCTCTCGGACCGTTGGTTCGTTCATAGCCAACACCGATTTCTGATATGGGTCTGAATCCAGATATTTCATTGCCGCATCGAAGCCTCCTTTTTTTTAAACCTTCAAATCCACAATCATTAATGTGTTTTTTTCCTTTGACAATGTGTTCACATTATGCTGCACAGATGTACTCGGATTATTCCAACCATTATTTTGTCATTTAACAAAAGTCGTCAAGTTTAGATTTTCAAAATCTAAATTTCTATCTTCAAAGCTATATATTCCTAAGTATCATGACCGACGACATTATGGTATTTGTAAAACTTTTTGTTTCGCTCCTTTTTTCGCCTATTTAAATCGTCAAACGGATGTTTCAGAGACGGGTCAGTTTATATCCGGATCTGAAATCCAAAATCACTATTCGAATCCTAATTTTTTTATAAGTTATATCTGAATATGAATCCGACGGATATTAGTCGGATACCAATAATATGTGAATCTGAATATTTAAATTTCAAGAATTTTCTTTTAAGATAGTTTTTTCCGAATATCCAAATCTGCATATTTAAGTAACTATTAATTTATTAAAGATAGTTTCTTCTTAAGAAGTATATTATATATTATAAAAAATAATAATTATATATATTTATTTATAAAATTTCATATATCGAATATTAGGAATACATATATGTCTATACCCGTATCTACTATTTTCAGATACGAATTCGTATACGAATATGATCCAATTATTTTCGGATACAGGTATTATCCGTTTTTTTCGGATTCGATATTGATATTTAGGTTGGATATCATATTTTTTGGATTTTTTTACAGCCCTAGGCCTTATTTATTGGGGCTGTTTTTTCAAAAGTTAACATGATTATTGGCACTCGCAAATATTGTTGTCACGTTCTCAATTAACTCCGTCAAATATTCTGGCATTATCCATTGGTTAGACCTCACCTGAGGAGATTGATAACTAGAAGGTTGAGGTGCTCCTCCTGTTTGAGGAGGTAGATTAGTATTCACCCTCATAGGAGATGGTACATGGAAATCGTGGAGCTACCCTGATACCCTTGACGAGTAGGTGCATGCCTCGAATTTCTTTAAGTGAATCTTAACCCACTTTGAACTCTTACCGATTTTCCTATCTTAATATTTTCATCAACTTTAGCCACTAAAGCCCTAGATGTCAATGTTCTTCTCCTCGTAGTCTCGTTTGCTAAATCACCCGGAAGCAATCATTGTCTTAAAGTTGTTATTGCAACAAGCTAATTTTGTCTTCGTTAACACAAAACATTTTGTATAATCTTTTAATTTATCTCCACAACTTCTTTACATTTGGTTATAGTATCATTGTTAGCTCACATCTCTTTGCTTCCTACGAATTGTTTTTGGAATGCAGCGTAAAAGACTTGGTAAGAGTTCATGTTTGGAGTTGATTTTTTTTTTCTTATTTGCACGATTCAGAAGGATCAAAAATTGGTGTATTTCAAAAACACACCTGATTTCAATTCGTTTATTATTCGTGTTATCGAGTGTTATGGATGTTATCGAGTGTTATTAGATTTTATCTAGGTTTGCGACTCGACTTGTTATCATATTCTTTATAATATAGAATATTAAAATATGATGTATCTCAAATATACATATCATTTCGACCTACATAATTGAAATTAATTGTTTTTCGTTAAGAAAAAAATGTAGACCCTTAATTCGAAATGCAAAAAAATATTATTATTTTTTACTAAAATATGTATTTGTTATACTAATTTTGGAGTATGTGTTTTTTAAAAAGAAAATGTTAAAATCATAGTAAAATTATTTTAATTTAATTTGTTCTGGTCCTTTTGTGTTTCTCGCTTCGTTTGAGCTTTAAAAATTAAAAAAGGAAAACGTAGGTTTGAATCTACTTGGTCTTCACATGCGTTTATGATCCGGCGTTTAAAATAGATTTTAAATTTCATTAAACGAAAAACATGTAAATTAGATTAGGTGTTTACAACTCTAGCCGGATTTTAAAATAGAGTATCCTACAAACATGACAAAAATCAGAGAAAGGGCAAAAATATATGTTAAGCCAATTAGGTAACTACTTTTAAATTTTTGCTGCAACTTATTGAGCCAGAGGATTAATAATGCCTAATTTTACCTCAAATTGCACTATGTACATTTCTTTATATTGTGCTTGATTAGTTAAGCAGTTGATCAATTCTAAATATGCTTTATGCTAAATTTGAGATTGAATGAATTCTTCGTAAATAAGAAGAAATAGTGTACATCTCCGAACCCAGTTGTCCACGGGACAAATAAGATATTAAAAACTGTTTTTGAGCTCAGTATTAAAGTGTTGTCTTGAAAGATAAGTATATCCTAAGGTTGCTTAATAAGTTAACTTGCTGTTTCTTTGTGTGGCACTCCACCTCATATGCGAATTTTCCATATGCCTGTTCGGTATCCCATAGACATTAGTGCAAGCTCCCAAAGCATGTTAGGGATGCTTAATGGATTCACTTTAGATCCAGGAATTTCTGACCAGATTACAGAAACCTCACTCATCGGGATGCCAAATCGTTTACAAAGGTATACTATCTCTACATCAAAACACCACCTGCAACAATAAAGACAATTAAAACTAATTGCGCGATAAAAAATAAAACCGAGTTAAGTTTAATTTTAACCTTTTCAAATGAATGTTGGGGAACAGTTTCCTAGCTGCAGCCCTTGTAAACATCTTGAAGCCACACTGCAAAACAAGTCTCGATCAGGAAAAACAAGAATATTACAAGCGGATTTGTTTCAGAAGACGGCTGGACAGACCTGGGTATCACGAATTCCAGGACCAGCAGACAAGAGAACCACAAGGTGAAAACCCTTCATCAAAACATTGCGGTACCACTTCCTCTGAAATACATATTTGAATTAATCAGCAAAAGCATGTTGCTTGCATACAAAATCAACACAACCAATAACTAATAAGTAACAAGACTTAACTGTAGCAAGAGCCTTTTCTTCAAGATGAGCACGGGAACCAAACACAGCAATTGGTTTACTTGAAAACCTTCCTGCTGAATTTCGCTCAACGCCAGAAACTGCAAGTATCTGAGAGTTCAAAGATCACAATTTGTCCTACATATGGTTAACTTCGACACAGTTCATAAGTTTATAGACAAAACTACTATACCTGTTTTTCAAGTTTTTCAAGGTCATCCACTTTGGTTGCCCCGTCAGCATCCAGCATCAGCAGTAATTCACCACGTGAATGCAGCATTCCCTACATCACAATGCTTTCCATTGATAAGAAGCTTCAATAAACTATAATGCATTAAGAAAAAATGATGAACCATTTAACTGAGTTAATTAGATAGTTCTAACTAGACTCACTTTTCTTATTGCTTCCCCCTTTCCATGATTTCTCCCGAGAAGGATAACTCGTACACTGTCTACACCGTGCTTCCTTACAAAATCAAATGCAACTTTTTTTGTCCCGTCACTGCTCCCATCATCGATTATTATAACCTACAATGCAAGTACTTATTTAATACTTTTAATTCATTGGTTTACTTGATGATATGGTTCGTGTATCTTTGAGAACAATTCTATGAAGTACTAGAGAGAGACACAGGCACAAGATTCCATCAATACATGCAAAGGTTAAGTTGCAATGAACATATTAAGCCATATTTATAAGTATGTTTTTACAAGCCTGAGTAGCCAATTTCAATTTAGAATGACAATACAAATGGTACCTCATAAGTAAATGACTTATCCTTCGCTGCACGTTGCCGAAGATAGCTACAAAGTCGCAACCGCAAATACTGAGTACGATCAATACCAATTACATAAACGAAGCACTAAACTAACACAGAATCATTATCCATCTACTTACTTCATGGTTTCATCAAGTGCAGCCGGGAGTCTATACTGTTCATTGAATGCAGGTACTATTAGCGATATATACTTCTCAGCTGGGTCAGAAATGTGGGGACAAGGAACCTGCCAAAAACACCCAAGAGAGTTGGCATGATTCCAAACCACACACATATAGATGTCAGTAAACTTTTGAAAAATGTTCAATCATACAGCATTGACAAGAACAACCATGTCAGGAGACTACTTAACCTACAATTGCATAGTTTGCTTCCCTTGAAATAGTACAAAGTAACCCAACATTTGTGGCATTTTAATACCAGGTTATGAATTAGTGGAAGAAGATTTACCAGATGAAACTGAACTAAAACAAAATCGAATCAGATATCAGTGCAAACAACATACCCAACCTAAAATTTATAATCCAACTAAGAACTACAAATCGATATTTAATTAATCATGAGCTTCATCTCCAATCTAAACAGAGGCTAAAATTGTTTCCAGTTATTGCTAACCTAATGCAACTGATAAAACCTAAATATCAAAATTTTACACTAAACCCATCTATCTAGATTGTCTTGTTACCTTATTGAGTGATTTAGGATCCTCGAAAACAGCTGGAGCTTCAACATGACTACAAAAGAACAGCAACGATCGAGAATTAAGAAAGAAGCCAGATCGAGTATAAAGAAAAATTAAAGATAATAAAAAAGACGAGATACTTGTGATTGTGTCTTCTTCGATAAGCTTCGAGGATGATCGCAGAGAGAAATGTCAAACCTGTAATTGAAATTAATCCAATCAAGAATTGGGAGATCATCAACAAAACCCCCATTTTCCCCAACCCCTCTTTCTACTCCTGTAGTCCTGTTGTAGTTTTTTTTTTAAAGCCAGCATCCAGTATCGTAGTAGGCAGTAGTCTCTCGATTTGACCCTAGATTTAATATACGTACTATTATCTATAAAACAAATGCTATCCGACTTAGCATAAAAAAAAAAAAAAAAATTGGGTATATTTAAGTATTTTGAATTGGTGTTATATCATTGTCATTTTTTTATTTTTTTATTACATGAAAAAAAAATTGATTATATTAAAAGAAATTATTAGGTCTTAATTAACTAATTTAAATCAAACAGTATTTCATGAAACTATTAATAATCTAAAAGGTCATAATATAGTCGTAGATACATTTATCAAAATCATACAATAAAAAATAAAGCTATTAGCTATACTCTAAATTTTTCTTATTTGTTTTTTTAGATGGTAAAATTCTGGAATCCACCTAGTTCAATTCAAAATATATTTCGAAAATACATTTCAAAAATAGTTCTAAACGTTTTTTTGTTTTCTATGTATGATATATTTGTATTCATGTTTTTATTAAAATTATTTGTATTTTTCATGGTTCAAAAAGTTTATGCTTGTAATTTTATATATTTCCATTATATTTTAAGTTGTTTTAAATGTTAAAAACGACCAAAGATATGAAAATGATTAATGATATATATCAGTATAAAAGTTTTTTTTTGGAATTGGACTGAAATAAAGTGGTGCGAGTTTTTTAACCCAAAATGAACAATATTATACTAGTCTGGAGATCTGGTTGGTTATTATTTATGTACGGACGCGGTAATATGTGACCCACATATTTCCAATAGTTGGTATCAGATTTTGTGGCTTGTTTAGGCATTGAATATGGAGTATATTGATGGTAACTTCATGATTAAGTTTGACATCAACCAACCATTATATTTGGAGGCCAATGATTGAGGATATGTTGTACTAAAAAAACTTGATTCGTGTGATTGAACCAATTAAAGATGATTGTGATAACTCTACTAAACCTATAAAAATGCAAAATAAAAAAGAAAAATATTAGGAGAAGTTAAAAAGAAAGGCTTTGTGGACCATCGATAATGGGTTGACATTATCATATTTAATTATAATTATCAAAAGTCTAATCCTTATGATATCGGAAGGTTGCTATAAAGAAAATACTACTCATAACAAAAAAAAATTTAAAAAACTTGTTAATTTGAAATTGAAAAGCGGGAAGTCGGTTTCTGAGCATCTCGGTGACTTCCGTGATATTATTAACAAGTTTACTACTATGAAGATTCTTCTTGATGATGAGTTTCAGGGTTTGTGTAGTCATTGAATATAAAGTATAATAATAATAATAACCTCATGAATAAGTTTGACATAAATCAATTATCCTATTTGGAGAACGATGATGGAGGATCTGCTGTATTGCAAAAACTTGTTTGATCTTACTGAGCCCAATTAATATGCTTGTGGAAACTCACTAAACCTGTAAACCGTAAGATAAGAAAGAAAAATATTGTGAGAAATTGAAAAGAAAGGATTTGGGAAGTATTCGACAATGGGTTCATGTCTCTCAAAAGTCGAGCATGTATGATCTTCGCAAGATATTTGAAGGTCTTTATGAAAGGAATACCGTAAAAAACTTGTTAATTTGAAATTAAAAAATGGGAAGTCAGTTTCTGAGCATATCAGTGACTTCGATGATATTATTAACAAGTTGTGGCATCAAAGAATATGATGCATGGGTGATAAGAAGATGCAAAAATATTGGCAGTTAAGTCATTTATTCATGTTGATAAAGCTATTATTATTGACCATTATGATTATTATTTGGCAGAAAACAACATAGAGCTTCGTTTTCTAAAAAGTAAACTTAAAGGCAAGAAAAGTTGGAGTTAATATACTTATGAACCTAAAGTATGAAAAGTATACTGATGATAGAAAGTATTTTATTAAATTGGAGTATATTGGTGGTAAAAATTATTTCATTACATTTATTTATGATGTTACTCGAAAAAGTTGAGTATACATGATGTAAACAAAAAAACTAGTGTTCGAGATTCTGTCAAAAACAATTGATGGGACATGGAGACAGTTGATGTGAAAATGGTGGGGATATAACTTAAATGAGTTCAAAATTTATAGCTCACATTATATCATTAGATATAAGAGGACAACACTAGGTATATTAGAGTTGTGGAAAGAATAAGTTCAAAAGTTATATCTCACATTATAGAAAATATGAGATGTCTACAAGAAATATCTAATATTCCTAAGATATTTTGAACGAAAACATTTAATTATGTTGTGTACTTGATCAATAGATCTCCATCAACGACTCATGATTTTAATATTCTTGAGAGAGATTATGAATAGGAAAATATTTTACATATTCACATATTATATTTTTTAGGTGCAAAACATATATGCATGTTTCAAAAGAACAGAGATCCAAACATGATTCGAAGACTAATATTTATGTATTTGTTGGATATGGTAATGAAGATTATGGCTTCAAAATCTAGGTTTTGAGAAGAAGAAAGTAGTGAGAATTATAGATGTATTATTATTATTTAAGCACGAGAATGATGCAGATCTTTTAAAAACAAGGTTCGCTTCTATTTTTTATGTACCTTTTAATACTACTAATGATATTTCTTCTTCTATTATTCATTATGTAAAACAGTCAAAAAATAAGAATGTGACGTGGTTCTTGATGATATTAAGGATGTTCCACCATATGATGATTTATAAGATTATGTTGATAACGATGTTGATTATTATAATGAGACCTTATTTGAGGAAGAACTTTATAATGAAAAAGTTCATGAGCATGGGGGATAATGATAATGATATATCTCTTAGATATTATATATTTTTTATATTGATAATGTGTGGTCATATTAAGGACTAACAAGAGTGTAATATATAGGAAACAAAAAATATGTTGCGTGAGTGTCATCAACAAGACTTAGACGAGAGGTGTATGAAAGTGGTTAGATAAGGTTCACCAAAAATATTCTAGATAAGGGACACAAATGAGCAGTTAGACGATGGGCAAATAGAAGTAAGTAAACGAGGGGAAACAAAAGTAATGTTAACTAAAATAGGGGTCGTCGAGAAGACTTTGGACGAGAGTCATAACTAATTGTTAGATAAGGGGAAAATGGAAGTAAGAAGATGAGTATATAAATAAGTAACTAGACGATGGAAAAGTAAATGTAATTTAGATAAGGTTTGTCCAACATACTTCAGATTATTATTCATTACTTTTTATTAACATTAGATACTTTTTATTATTCATTACTTTTTATTAACATTTGATAAGGAATTTCCCTCATCAAATTTGGTGTCGTGCGTGTAAAACAAAATTCCTAAGATTCAAAGCAAGTACTAATGATGATGACAATATCAGAAATTAAAAGAGAGACTTCAAGGACTCGACCAATTCGAGCTACTAAGGTACTCGTTCTGGGGACTATGACAAGTTAATCAGTTGGTAGATTTAATCAGAAATCAAAATCAACCTTCAGGCGTGACAGGTGGTACATGCATTCCAATAGTTCAAGAGTAGAGGACTCTGATAGTAACTATGACTGAGGCAAATCGACCAACCGGGGCAGAAGCTAGTGCGCCTGGTTATTTAATGCAAGCCCCATGTGAAACCTTCTTAAATCAAGTTATGCAAGTTACATCTTCTAGTACCCAAATCTTAGAGTTGTGGATCGAAAAGAGAAAGAGGAGTCGGCTAGCGTACCTTGATGCATGTTAAAAGAGATCGTGAGGCCATGGAAAGAATAGAGAAATTAACAGAGACGTTAAAATTGTTATCATAAAAAGTCATGTCGAAGAACAAGGGAATCTAGATACTAAATGCGAAGAAATTAAGGAAACTCGCGTTGTAAAAACAAAAGAATGAGAGGTGAATTTTGTGGAAGGAAAATAAAATGGTATTATTCAACTAGAGGAGAGCAGTAATTTAAAATTAAAAAAATAAAGTGGAAATATTTTGAATTCGAAGCTCAGTCGAGCAATTTAGTAGTAAATAAGGGAAAAGAGAAAAAAATGTTGATTATAATAAAGAAAGGCAAAAAAATAGCATTGGTATATACTTTAAAAATTATTTTTTGTTAAGAAGATTCTTGAAGGAAATATTCCAAGAAACTTTGATTCATTCAAAATGGAAACTAATGATGGTTCAGAGGATTCCGAACATCATTTAGAAAATTTAGAAGCATGATGATGAGATTTAACCAGGAAGACACGTTGTTATGCAAAGTATTATCCATAATATTCAGGGAAAATGCCTTGTATTGGTTTAATAACTTGCCAAAATGATCAATTTGGGACTTTGAAGGGTCGTTGAGAGCTTTCATAAATCATTTTGCAGGTAACCAATCACATAAGTGAGAGCCAGATTCAATTATGAATATGTACCAGAAGAAATGTAAATCATTAAAAAGTTATGTTCAAAGGTTTGTCAAATAGATGAACAGTTTGTTAACGTGTAGATAAACAATCGTTGTAGCAGCTTTTAAGAGAGGATGGGATTCTGAAGAGAAGTTATATGAAAACCTGCTTAGGTTTTCTATGGAACATCTGTGAGATATTTTGGCCATATCAGAACAATTCATCAGGTTTGAAGAATCCAAGAAAGATGCTTCATCTATTTATAAATCCCAATACTCTAAAATTGCGTTACGCGGTTGGAGGAATGTAGAAGATATCAAGTCGGATGAAGGACAGAGCAGGCCAGTTAATAGGCCAAGATTCTCATATTATGATAATCCAACCTAAGAGTATACCTCTCTGACCAAGAATATGACAACTATTTTTGATAAAACAAATGAGAGGTCAAAATATCAACCTCTACGAGTGATGCTGGCTTCATGTAGCAATAGAGCATGCATATTATTTTGTGCCTCTCACAATGATCATGGTTATTCTCCTATTGATTGTTGGAATTTGCGTGATGAGATACAAATACTTATTTATAGTAGATATTTTTACAGTTCTTCAAAGCAAATGAGGGAGAGAGAAGTGAGGAGAGGATTATAAGGATTCCAAGAATGGAGATGGCGAAAAGAGAAGAGAAGATAAAGGAAAACAACAGCATCATTTTATTTTTTCAGATGGATACACGATGTCTGTAACTCACACATCTTCATGGAAAAAAGCATAAAGGTTGTTTGGAAGCCCATTTGGTTGAAAAGTCATCATATCATCACTATAATAAACCAATGGTGGATTTTACTTTTAAAGATAAGAAGGTTAGTAACCCCGCATGAAAATGAATTGATTATAACTTTACACATTTTTAGAGTGATTTTATCTTGGGTCCTGATTGATTATGAGAGTTCGGATAATGTTATTTTTAAGATTTAGACCAAATGCAAAGAGTACCCCCGTACAAGTCGACTAACATACAACTCGTTAATTATGAAGGTAATATTTTGTCTTGTGTTGGTGAAGTCGAGCTTCCAGTGCTTATATGTTATGATAACACCTAGAAATAGTAAGAATTTTGTTTATGATTTCTTATAAACCTAGTCCTTCTAATGTAATCATGGGTATACAGTTGTTATATAAAATGAAAGGTACATCTTCCCCCTTCAGGAAATATTTAAAGTATCATATGAGAGGTTCAATTGGTGCAGTCAGATGGAGTCAGAGATCAGTAAAAAGATGTTATGCAATCTCTTTAGACCCGATTAAATCAATGCCATAACGATTAAAGAAGATAGATGAGGTTCGTTAACATGACGGAGCAGTATATTTGAGAAAAACATTGATGATACTTGAGAATAAATTTGATGTGAAGATCCCATGAGTAAGAAAACTGAGGAAATGATACGCGATGGACAACTTGTGAAGATTAGAAAAAAAAAATCCAAATTTTAAAATTGGATTGTTAGAATTGTTAAAAATAAATTTTGTCTTCGTTTAAGCTGTTGGTTATGTTTCAGCGGTTAGGTCGTACATTATATACCATAAATTATCAATTGATTGAATATTAAGGCTAGAACGCCAGAGCATGTATGAATGATGTTTTCCCTTTGCCTCATATTTATCAATTAATGGATGTTTTTATGGGTCACGAGTTTCTTTCATTTACAGATGCATATTTTGGATACAATCTGATGAGTCCGGATTCTGTCAGCACACTTTATGGGAACCGGATATGGTCAATTTGGACAATGACCACCTCACCGGACAGGGGCAGTTCGGACAACTATCATCCACTGAACTATCCGAACAGAACTAAAGTACTTAAAACCTAATCACTTTTTGACTAAGCTGCCTATTTACTTACTAAGAACTAATGGGTCTTTAAACTCGACCCGAAAGCCCATGTGGCCCAAATATAAGGGTATAAATACCCAACCACCAACATTAAATGAGGGTAATGAAAATTAAATACAATCAGGCAGCTCAATTCTCCCTCTACATTCTACCCAAACATTAAATACCCACAAAATTCCACAAAACTCTAGGAAAAATTTACAAACTTACCCTCAAACAAAAATAAACCACATCAAATTGGCGACCACAGTGGGAGTACAGATGGTGCCTGAATCTAGCATTCAAAACCATCAGAAAAACCAGTCTGAATGAATCCGGACGCCCCGGAAGTACCACCATCTTTGCTTAAAGTGGTGGGAGAAAATGATGAATATACCATCGAGGAGCGTGATAGATTGAAAGGTGAGATAGAAGCCCTGAGGGAAAAGAGGGCAAAGATGGGCATGAAAGAAAAGTCAAAGGCATCAGTTACTCATCATACTGACAACCCTAAAGAGCATGAGCCTTCGAAAACCCATGTGAGTACGAAGAAGACTCATGCTAGCTCTAAAAATTCTAACCGGTCTAGGCCAGTGGAGAGCTCTGATTCAGACTCAGAATCTTCTAGTAGCTCCTCGGGCGAAGATGGAGTTGAAGAATTTTTGTCATCCAGTAGTGATGATGGCCGATTTAAAAAGAAACAGAAGTTCGTTAAGAAGTATTCAACAAAAAGGGACAGACATGGAAAGTTAAAGAGGCATATAGGCAAAGGGTCATCTCATAGCCGGAGACACATTGACCGGATGCTGGTGGATCCTTTTGCCTTCCATGATAAACCAGGTATCTTTGCAACTCCTAACGAGGATACTGTTTTCAGTCGTGGCCGGAATTGGAGATAATCTCCATTGTCATCCAAGATCCTGTCCGGGAATCTCCCCAAGAGGTTTGATAGTACGAAGATGGAAAAATACGATGGCAGTAAAGACCCGGACAATCACTTGGAACAATTCAAGAATTTTATGATGAATTTCGATGATGACGATAAGTTGCTTTGTAGAGCCTTCTCCCAGTTTTTTACGGGGAGTGCCCTGAAGTGGTATAACAGCCTACCACATGGGTGCATCAGAAATTTCGATACCTTTTGGGTGGCCTTCCGGAGGCAGTTTGTTGGAAGTAAAGAGGTGAAGGGCCATGGAGACACAATTATCCATTGTGCCCAAGAACCGAATGAATCTCTGAAGGAATATATAAGTCGCTTTGTAAACACCGAAAATGGGTTGGCTGATTGTTTCGAACAAGTAGCAATAGCTTCCTTAAGGCAGGGTTTGAACCTTGGAAATTTGGCGGATTCAGTGACCAGAAAAGAGGCCATGACATGGGGAGGTCTACTGAATCAGGTTGGAAAGCAAATTAACGTGGATGAAACAAAGAAAACTAGGGTGAACAGGCAGGTGAGGTCTGCCCCAGCTGCACCAAACCCCAACCAAAATCAGTCCGGGAACAAGGCAAGGGAGGTCGGGCAGGGTCATAACAGAGCTAAAGCTCAGTCTCAGCCAGCTGCGCCTGCCCAGAGTCAGCAATCTAGAAATAAAAGAGGACATTGGGTTCAACCAGAGTGGTTTGCTGAGTTAAAAGAAAGTGTAGCCACCATTTATGACAAAACAAAGGAAGAAGTATACTATAGAAGGCCGGCTGCGCTACAATCAACTAGGGAGCATCGTAAAAAAGGCTTCTGTCAGTATCATAATGATACTGGCCATACCAGTGAGGATTGTATTTCTTTAAAGCAAGAAGTCCATAATTTAATTGAAAGAGGAAAGTTGGGAGCATATATTAAAAGAAGAGGAGGAAATATGCCTGATAATGCTCATCGGTCTGCTCCAAACAATGTAGGCACATCCGCTCCAGAGTGAGCTATGGTGATAATCGAGAGATTCGATGTAGAGTCAGAATACTTAGACCCTGATCCAACTCGAAACAGAGTGGGTGCCATTGAGGAACGTTGTAAAATATTGTCCGGGCTTATTAACTATTTTGAGTCACTCACAATTTTCGGAGGGGATACCATGACAGCACCCACTGCTTCTTCAAGGAAGAGGCATGTTCATACTTTAGCTACCCAACTGGAGGGAGGCATGACTTCCTATCAGTCGCAGATTCCATTCCCTTTCATTGTTTTCGATGAGGATGACTTAAGGGATATAGCGGGTCCTCATGAAGATGATGTTGTCATATGAGCATCCATTGGGGGAAATGACATAAGACGGATTTTGGTTGATACTGGGAGTTCGACCAATATCATCTTTTTAACTTCCTACAAAAAGATGAAATATCCTGCGGTAATTCAGCGTTCAAACAGATCAATTGTGGGTTTCACTGGAAGCTCAGTAGATGTGATCAGGGAGTTCGAAGAGGAAGTTTTGTTGGGCAGGGGCCCTTTCAAGAAGATGGTTAGAATACTGTTTGTCGTAGTGGACTGTCCCACTTGTTATAATGCTATTCTAGGGAGGTCTTGGCTCTCTAGGATGCATGCAGTGGCCTCAATAGTCTATCAATGTTTGAAATATGCTGTGCAAGGACAAGTGGGAGTTGTTCGGAGCAACCAAAAGATATCAAGAGAGTGTTATGCAATAGCACTGGCTCCTCGGACGTTGGGGGCAGTTCGTATCAATGAAGAATAACAGTTTGAGGGGC
The DNA here is from genome assembly GCA_036936605.1 of Limnanthes douglasii subsp. nivea. Taxonomy (NCBI): domain Eukaryota; kingdom Viridiplantae; phylum Streptophyta; class Magnoliopsida; order Brassicales; family Limnanthaceae; genus Limnanthes; species Limnanthes douglasii. The sequence goes on from JAUPFV010000004.1 coordinate 71,011,764, forward strand.
TTTCTGGGGGTGAGGGTGAAATTGATGACCCCAGAGAGACCCTTGGAGTTTTAATACCAGTCGAAGAAGTCGAAACACATTCTTTGGAATAAGGAAAACATGTTAAGATAGGGTCCAAAATGACATCTGAATTAAAGGATAAGATGTTGAAGTTCTTAAAAGACCATCAACATATTTTTTCTTGGTGCAATGCTGATGTTACCCGGGGTACCAGCGGATGTTATATCACACCACCTGTCCATCCGAAGAGACATAGCACCTGTGGTATAAAAGAGAAGAGCTTTCTCCAAGGAAAAGGCTGATGTTATCGTTCAAGAAGTCGACAGGCTTACTAAAATGGGGCACATAAAGGAGTCTCAGTATCCTTTATGGACAGCCAATCCGGTCTTGGTAAAAAAGGAAAAATGGCAAGTGGTGTATGTGTATTGATTTCACAGACCTCAACAGAGCTTGCCTAAAGGATTTGTACCCGGTTCCCCGGATTGATCAGCTGGTGGATTCCACATCTAGGAACAAGCTGCTGTCTTTCATGGATGCCTTCTCCGGATACAATCAGATTCAAGTCGATCCAAAGGATCAGGAGCATACTACGTTTGTTACTGATAGGGGCCTTCATTGTTACAAGGTGATGTCATTTGGGTTAAAAAATTCTGGGGCTACTTTTCAGAGGTTAGTAAACAAAGCCTTTGCTGATCAAATTGGAAGAAATATGGAAGTATACATCGACGACATGATGGTAAAAATTATGGACGAAGAGCTACACTTAACAGATCTCTATGAAACTTTTGCTAACTTAGTAAAAGTTAATTTGAAGCTAAATTCAGATAAGTGTGTATTCGGAGTACAGTCCGGTAAATTCCTGGGATATATCATAAGTGAGCAAGGGATACAGCCTGATCCGGACCAGCTTAATGCTTTACTCCAAATGGAGCCTCCCCTGAATATTAAAGAAGTACAAAGGTTGACTGGGAGGTTGGCTGCGTTAAATCGATTCATTTCAAGGTCTTTGGACAGGTGTGCCCCGTTCTTTCAAACTTTAAAAGGTACAAAGGGATTTGACTGGACTTCACAATGTGATGAGGCTTTTAATGAAATTAAAAGACATATGTCCTCCCCCAAGACTTTATTTAAACCTGTTGATGGAGAGACACTCTTCATATGCTTGGCAGTTTCCAGTTGTGCCATAAATGTCGTATTGGTGAGGGAGGTAGATAATTATCCCCGTCCGGTGTATTACATCAGCAAGAGCTTGTTAGATGCAGAAAAACGCTATCTGAAGCTTGAAAAATTAGCATTAGCCCTGGTGATTGCTGCAAGGAAGATGAGGCCCTATTTCCAGGCTCATCCTATTATCGTCCGGACATCCAATCCCCTGAAAAACGTTCTTCAAAAGGCAGATATTTCGAGTAAAATGACTAAGTGGTTAGTGGAACTAGGGGACTTCGATATTGATTTTTCTCCTCGAACAGCAATCAAAGCCCAGGTTGTGGCTGATTTTTTAGTTGAATTCCATTCAGATAGGGATACAGAGCAAACAACTGATGTGAAAGATAAAAAGGTCTGGGTCGTCCGGACTGATGGTGGATCAAGTACTATGGGGTGTGGTGCATGGGTATGCTTGACCTCTCCGTATGGTGACAAAATGTACCAAGCTATATGTTTTGCTTTTAGGGCTTCTAATAATGAGTCCGAATATGAAGCTGCTATAGCTGGTTTAAAATAAGCTCTTATTTGTGGAGCCAAAAGGGTTAAGTTGATGAGTGATTCCCAGCTTCTTATCCATCATGCACAAGGTCAATCTGAAGCCAAAAAGGAGCAGCTAATAAAATACTTACTTCTTCTTAAAGATGTGGCACTTAAGTTCAAGAGTATTGTTTATGAGCACATACCCCAAACAGAAAATGAACTAGCAGACTCCTTGGCAACCATAGCCTATACTGAATCATATTCTTGGATTCATGTGTTGGAGTGCCCTTCCATTCAACTCAATATGGGTAAGGAGGAAGAAAGCTTCGATATACAGATGAAACAACCCCAAGATTGGAGGTTTCCTCTCCTTCAATATCTCTCCGATAGCATCTTGCCTCCGGATATGTCAATAGCAAGAAAAGTAAAGTACAAGGCTCATGTTTTTATCATACTAAGAGATGTTCTTTATAAGAAGTCTTACAGTAAACCCCTCTTACGATGTTTGGGGGATGATGAATCTCAAATGGTGCTCTCCGAATTACATGATGGTGAGGGATCAACTCACTGTGGATTCAAGGCTCTAACAAGGAGAGTTTTGTTAGTTGGTTATTATTGGCCCTCTATAATGCAAGATGCTAAGGAGCTGGTGAGGAGGTGTGGCCCATGCTAGAGATATAGTAATGAAATTCATATCCCAGCCATCCCTTTAGAGTCAATTTTTGAGCCTATACCTTTTGCTCGATGGGGGTTGGACTTGGTGGGACCTCTACCTATGGCATCCGGAGGACGCAGGACAATAATTGTTGCCATTGATTATTTTTCGAAGTGGATCGAAGCAGCTCCATTGGCAGGAACAACATCAAAAGTTGTTATAAAATTCATTTTATCCAATATCTGTTGCAGATTTGGAATTCCACAGAAGATAACAACAGATAATGGGCCACAGTTCGACAACAAGGAAATGGAGAGTTTATGTGCCTCTAGAGGAATACAACATTTTTCTCTTCACCTTTCCACCCACAAGCAAATAGTCAAGTTAAGGCGGCTAACAAAACTATACTGTCCGGTTTGAAGAAAAATTTAGAAGGGGCTGCTGGAAAATGGCCCAGTTATTTACAAGAAGTTCTATGGGCTTACCGGACTACACCGGGGGCTGCAACACAAGAGTCACATTTTGTTTTGGTATATGGGATGGATGCCATAGCTCCCATAGAAGCAACTCTCCTTTCATTTCGAGTTCATAATTTCTCCGAACACGCTAACGATGAGGCTATCTGATGTCAACTTGATTTGATAGAGGAAAGAAGAGTTAAGGCTCAACTTAGAGCTATGCACTATCAAGGTTTGATGAAAAGCAGATTTGCTTCTAAAATCAAGAGAAGGGATTTTCAACCGGGGGATAAGATGTTGAGAAACGTTTTCCTACACACTAAAGAGAGGCAGTTCGGTAAATTGGCTCCAACTTGGGAAGGACCCTTTGCGGTCATTGAAAAGCTTAAGCCTGGAACATACCAGCTCCAAGACAAAGAAGAAAGAATTTTGACCCACCCTTGGAATATCGAACATCTCCAGACGTACTTGGAGTAGAATCTGTGTAAAAATTTACTTGCTTAAACATCCATGTAAATATTTGGGGGCATACTATTTCCTACCCTGGTGGCGCGGGGAGGTTTTAATGAGGTGTCGGGCTTTTTATAAAATTTGATGCCTTTTTAAAAATTCGGAGTGTTTTTACTTAATAGTTCATTGTCAAATTTTTATTTGAACACCGGCCGGCTTAAATTAAAGGAGTGATGACTAATTAAACATTTGTCATCAGAGAATTTAAACACTCTCACTTTAGAATGTTTATGAAATAGCTAAGGGCTGTTTAAACATTAGCCATCAAAATTGAAAAACTATAAAAAAATGTAAGAATTGTGCAAAGTAAAGATATCCATTGAAACAACCGAACTGCGTTGGCCATCCAAGGACTTTAAATTGTCAATCAAAACAAAAAGATCTATCCGGTCAAACACCGGACACAGTTACTAAAATGCCTTGGCCTTCCAAGGACTTTAGTTCAATTAAAACAAAAGGTAAAAATAATAATTGATACTCTAATACGGAGCCTTTAAAGATGGCTCAGCCTCGCTCGTTTTCTTATTTTTGAGATCATCATTTCCCTCATCTGGACTCTCCCCGGTGTTCTCCTCTTCATCGGATGAGTCAGCACTAGAATAATCATGCTTGTCTCCATCAGCCATTGTGTGGAAGGGAAGGTCGGGGTACTCTACAAAAGTCCATAAGTCTCCCAGATTCCTCTTCGGAAACTTCTCATGAAAGATCAGAACCATGTCCGACTTCACTTGGGCATACATTTCCTCCTGAGTGTTTATCACATTGTTGGCATAAGCATCAATCTTGGCTTGGATTTTTGCCTCTTGCTCCCTTAGCAGATCAGCTTTTTCCTCTACAGCCTTGGACACCGAGTCCTCGAGTGCGATCTTGTCATTGGTCAAAGTATGAATGACTTGGTCCTTGGCCTTTATCTCCTCTTTCGAAGAGGAGAGATCTTTCTCCAACCCGGACTGCTTCACCCGGAGGTCTTTGATAGTATCTTCTAGGGTAGCTACCTTTGTGGCCCAACCCTCATGGTTTTTCTTTTAACTCCTCATTTTCTCTCTTCAAAACATCAGCATTTTGGGTGGCAATGAGGAGGTCATTGGACAGTGTCTCCTTGTCAGAATTAAGGGCAGTAATGATTGCTGACTGACCTCACAGTTGTTTCTCCAGAACCAGCACTGGCTGAATATTACTCAATATAGAGTGAGTTATAATATCTTTTTCACTTGAAACAGTGAAAGTTTTACCATTGAAGGTAACGGTGTTCGAAGTGCTCGGAGGGAGGTAGGGCCCAGCAAAGTCATCTCTGGGGAGGTTTTCAAAATAGTCACCAAGTCCCTCAAGCCCTGTAATGTCTACACCGTCAATGCTGATGTCTCCTCCTCTAACTTCATCGGTTTGAAAGTCACCATGGATCTCTTCTGCTTTTGTTGGATCAGTAGGGTCAACAGGAGGGAGGGGCTCCGGAGGCCGGAGAGAAAGTTCATCACCTCTGGAGGTCTTTTTCTTCTTGGCCTCCCTGTCCTTGCTTTCTGCTCCCCGTTTCCTATCTCTCTTAGGAATCCTTGGAGGTTTTGGAGATCCTGCCTCTTCCCTAGTGCTCTCATACTCCACTACTTCAAGAAGAGCAGCATCGATCTGACTTGGAATTGGCCCCTCTTGGTTTGTTGGAGCAGTTTCCTTCGCTTCGGTAGGGTTGGCTTCAACCACACTCTTCTTGCCTTTCCCTTTTTTGCCTTCATTTTACTTGGGGCATTGGCTCGACCAGGCAAATACAGTGAACCGTCCGGTGCGTGTGTTCTTTTAAGGACTACCTCCGGAGAGGGTGGAGTGGTAAGTTCCTCCCAAGATAAGTCCCTCCGGTCAGTAGTGTTCCAAAGGTGGGACCTTACAAGATTGCCTCCAGTAAAGGCGTTGTGGAAGCGATTAGCCCACTTGTTAGCAGCCCAAGCGTTTATCTTGCTACAAGTGACCTGCCCGGCCTTCAAGTGATCATTAAAGTCTTTGGGAAACTCTATAAAAAAAAGAAACAACAAGATAAGTTAGTTAAACAAGTTTGATAAAAATAAAAATAGGAATGTAGGGTGGGATTATTACGATCGCTTCGTCATCTGCTGGTGAGGAGGCTCGGGTTGACACCGGCTTTGATCTTCCTCCCATTCTCCCAAGCACCACTCACGAACAAAAAGTGAGTCCTCCAATTTCTCTCCGACTCGAGCAGGTCATCCACTGCTTTATAGTCATCACCCATGTTGAAGTGATAGAAGGGAATGTGGTGGTTTCTACAGAGTTTGGCCACAGCTGCGAATTCCTCCATTGGAAGAGGAATTCCGGAGAGCCTGGAAGCCATGATACAGGCCATGAGAGTGTACCAGGCATTAGGGCTCAGTTGACTTGGGAAAAGCTTGATGAGGTGGAAGTATCTGACTATCTCCGGATCTAAGAGAAACCTTAGTCCACAGTTAAAAAGTTCAGTGAAGATGACTATTTCACTGAGCTTGCAGTCCATCGGTGTTTCAGGGTCTATTGGGATCCTTATTTTTACATTCTCCGGAATCCCCCACTTTGTTTGCATCCAACCCAGTTCGGCTGTGTGGATGAAGGCATAATTAATTTTTTGCAAAACAAGTAAATACTTAACACTAACCTTGTAGAAACAAGGTCCCACTTTTCCATCAAGGATCTCCGGCAGATCTGGATGCCTTAGGCATAACTTTTATTTTCCTTTATTCTTCTTGGCAGCACGAGCATCACTCGTTTTTCCGGAGACTTTGGACTCAAACGGAGCCTCTTCAATAGAATCTTCCATTACTTCCTCCATTACTAAGGAGGTATTTTCAGTTGTTTTAGGGAGAGGGGAGTTAAAGATTGGCTCAGCATGCCCTCCGGATTGTTGGTTTCACTAGCTTCTTGTACTCTGGCCTCCGGCTGGGGCTCAGCTGCAGTAGATTCTTTCCGGAGACTTGAGCTAGATGCCTTCGGTCCAGACAGCTTGTCCTTAGGAATTTTCATGGGTGCCTCTGACCCTGTGTTGCTATCCTTGGCCCCTGATTTGGAAGGTGTAACTTTTTGAGCCTGCCCTCTTACTAGGCGACCTCTTCTCCGATCAACTAACTTATTTGGAGAGACATCTGCATCTGAACCCATGGCGATAAATGGAGTAGGCTTCTTAAAACTGGTAACTGCTTGTCCTGGTTCAACAGTGGGCTCTGATTCCCGAACCGACGAGCCTGAAACGATGGGTGAGAGGTTGGTTTGAAACAATCTCCTCAGTTTAACGCTTTTAGTTGAAGAAGAGCCCTGGTCAGGCTTTGTGTTTGGAATTGCTGGTGTGTCGACAGGGGAAGTAGGAAGGCATGCAGCAATGCGCCTTTCTCGTTCAACTTTTTGGGAATTTTCTAACTCTGATAGATTAAACCACCCGCCTTTGATTAAAGCGTTCCTAGCTGTGAACATAAACTCACAACCGAAAAAAAGTATTTGTTTTTTAGAGAGAAAGCTCTAAAATTTAGCAAAGTAAGGATGAAGAGGATGATAAAACACTAAAGGAATGATTAATTTATAGTAAACACACAAAAAGATGCTTTGATACCTAGGAGAATTCGAAAGGGTTGCAATGATTAAAGAACGACGCTGATGTCATCTTCATTAAATGAAGAGGTTACTTTTTTGAGAAGGTGGGAGCGCCGTTCTAGGTGAAAAAACGGCTAAAGTGACAAACCAGAAAGAGACACGTGTCCCACGAACTCTGACAAGAAACCGTTTAGTTTTCAAGAACTTTTTCAGTTCGGATAAAGCTATAACACAGTTCGAAGGACCTGTCCGGATGTAGCTGTCACCAGCAACAGGCTGTTTTCTAGGTCTTGCCAAAGGTTTTTGAACACCACATAAAAAAGGGGCTACTGATGAGTCCGGATTCTGTTAGCACACTTTATGGGAACCGGACAGGGTCAATTCGGACAATGACCACCTCACCGGATAGGGGCAGTTCGGACAACTATCATCCACTAAACTATCCGAACAGAACTAATGTACTTAAAACCTAATCACTTTTTGACTAAGCTGCCTATTTACTTACTAAGAACTAATGGGTCTTTAAACTCGACCCGAATCCATTAAACTCGACCCGAAAGCCCATGTGGCCCAAATATAAGGGTATAAATACCCAACCACCAACATTAAATGAGGGTAATGAAAATTAAATACAACGAGGCAGCTCAATTGTCCCTCTACATTCAACCCAAACATTAAATACCCACAAAATTCCACAAAACTCTAGGAAAAAGTTACAAACTTACCCTCAAACAAAAATAAACCACATCACAATCAAATTCGAATACATTATAATGATGAATAATATACGACTTTTCAAACTGAAAGAGGGTTATAATGTTACAAAGTCATGTATTTTGGTTTGAAGAATGCATAGGCAACCTATCAAATAGTGGTTAATCGAATGTTCAAGAATTTGCTGGGAAAGAACAAGAAGTTTTACATAAACAATATAATAGGAAAAAACATCATTGAAGATCAACATGTCAGATTATTATCTGATATATCTGAGAAATTAAGACAATTATATTTTAAACTTAATCCTTTCAAATGTTATTTTGGCATTTGAATCGGAAAATTTCTCAGGTATGTGGTATGTAAGAATTGTATTGAAGTTGACCCTGAATAGTTGAATGCATTGTTGAACACGGAGTCACTAAAGACTGTTAAAGAATTTCAAATATTATCAAGGAGTTTGGCGACATTGTCAAGATTTATTTCTAAGGCCTTTGATAGAAGTTATTGTTTCTTTAAAGTGTTTAAGGGAGCGAAAACGTTTAAGTGGAATGACGACTATGACAAAGGCTTTTATGATTAGAAATAGTATTTGACTTCACAATAAATTTTATCATATCCAATATTAGGTGAGGTCTTATACTTATATCTTTCAGTATCCAATTTCTTTGCAAGTGTAGTATTGGTTAGAGAATATGGGAAAGTACAAAGACCAATTTATTATGTAAGCAATAGTCTGGTTGACGCAAAAATAAGATATATGCAATTAGAGAACTTAGCTTTAACTTTGGTAGTGGTTGCCAGAAAAATGAGACCATAGTTTCAAAGTTACACCATTGTCCTAAGAACTTATTTTCCTTTAAGAAATATTTTGCAAAAGTTAGATATATCAAGGAGGCTCGCTCGTTGGTTAGTGGAATTGGGAAATTATATATGGACCATGAACATCAATTATAGCTCAAACGTTTATTGATTTTATCAATGAGTTCACTAGAGAAAGAATTAATATCAATGAAGCTATATAGATAAAAGAAGAAAAGAGTTTAGAATGGGTTGTAGAAGTCGATAGCGCAACGAGTTTTAATTGAGGAGGGGCTGTAATTGTATTAAGAGCATCATTCGGTGAATAAATTAGACAGTCGGTGAAATTTAGTTTCAAAATAACAAATAACATAGCAGAGTAAGAGATTGTTTTGACTTGTTTAATATTATCTCTTATTTATAGAGAAAGTGTCGTACGGGTAAGATCAGACTCTCACTATTAATAAGTCAACAAACGTTTTATATGAAGGTAAAAAAGAGAACATGCGAGACTTTCTAAGGACATTGAACGAATGGGAAAATAAGTTTAAGATAATAAAATACGAGCAGTACCATACACAAATAATTCAGTAGCTGACTCCCTAGCTAAAGCGACAGTCTCAGGTATAGTGCGTTGGTAATATTTTAAGAGAATCCATCTAAAAACAATAAGAAGTCGAGGTGCATGCAACGAAAACAGTAGAAGATTAGAGATATGAATATTGGTTATATTTAATAGATCAAATTCTTCCCAAAAATAAGGTTGAGGCTCATGCTCTGAAATTGCAAGCTGTTAAATATACAATTCTTGATAATGTGTTTTGCATGAAAATTGCCACAAGATCAATGCTCAAATGTTAGAACAAAGATGCCGTTATCTGTATCTTCATATATTTACAAGAGGGTGTCACGGGGCACACTATGGGTACGCGTGTCTAATCATTTGTTTTCTTCTTATAGGTTTTTATTGGCCATAAATAGTAACAGATGACGAGACTATGGTACAGAGTTGTAAGGCTTGCCAGACGTATTCTAATATGAGTCACTCACCGAGTGGGACAATGAGTATATTTCTCATACTATGTTCATTTCATAAGTGAGGAATAGACTTAGTGGCATCTTTACCGATGACTATAGGAAAAATGAAGTATTTGGTGGTGGTCGTTGATTATTTTATAAAATGGGTCGAAGTGAAAGTTGTATATAAAACAAGAGCTCAAGAAATTTGTGATTTTCTACAAAGTTGGATCTTATCTAGATATGTGATCTCGAGAATCTGGATGATAACTAATGAGCCTTAATACCAGAATGACAGAATGATGGTATTTTATAGAAGGTTTGGAATAGAGCATCATTTTTTTATCCATATTATACCCAAGAAATTGGGTAGGTTGAAGTGATATACAAAGAATTGATAAATATAATAAATAATAAGCTTGAGGGGGTAACGAAAATGGCCTCATAAGTTAGTTGATGCGTTATGGGCTTGCTGAACAACTCTCTAATCGGCTACTGGGGAAAATCACTTCTCAACAGTATATGGTATAGAAGTAGTAATCTCGCCATAAATAATCATCCATAGTCACATAATACTTAATTGTTCAGAAGAAGACAATAACGAGAGAATGCAAGTTGTTGTTGATATGATTGAAGAATGACGATATCACGCGCAATTTAGAACAGATCATTACAAAAGTTTAACAAATATCAGATTTGATTCAAAACTAAAGCATATATCTCTCAAAGAATGTGACTTAGTCATGAAGAAAACCTTTCAAGGGTCAAAAGATAAGAATGCAGGAAAGTTAGCTCCAAATTTGGATAAGTCATACAGATTTATTTACAAATGACATCATGGAGCATATCGTGTAGAAGATCTTGATGGAAATATATTTAAGAACTCATGAAATGTTTTGCATCTAAAATTATGTAAAGGAAATTTGTAATAGAGTTATGCAATATTTTCCTTCTCGGTGGTGTCATATGGTTTTTTAATGAGGCAAATATATAGTTTTTTCTTCTTCAGGTACCTTATGTATGAGTTCACCCATGATTATGTTAGGATTATTTTGTCAAATTTCTATGTTAGTATTTTTCTAAATTTTTGTCAGCAATCCCTCAGCCACAACTAGGATTCTTTTTCTAAATTTTTGTCAGCAATCCCTCAGCCACAACCAATCATGGTTTCAACTGGATTCGATAAACTAACGTTTGTCTTTCTTAAATCAATATTTTGGGAAATGAGATTTTTATTCAAAAATATTTGTTCATTAATCTGAGAAATTAACTCTGTTTTTTTAGAAATCAGCTATGTATTTTATTTTATATAAACATCTTTTTCGTAGTCAATTTAGCAACCATATTGTATTTTTCAACTTTATCTTTAGCTAGTTTATCAACTTGTTTTAAATTTTCATATCCTCTTTCTAATTTATCCAAATCATCAGTAAGATCTTTTTGGATCCAAATACCACAAGTCTGGTTTAAAATCTAGTAAACTTGAAAGTCTAGTAAATTATTGGGATCTTAAACTGATAGTGAAAGTCTTGAAACTCAGAGTGTAAACTTGAAAAATGATTTATGTTGGCTTCATCATAAACTTCCTCGTAAACTTGTTAATATTGTTTTAAATCTGCTAAGAAACATGTATTTTTCAATAAAAAAAAATGAAAAGAAAGATGAAAATAAAAATTAATAAGGATATATATAACGTGTAGTCATCCAACGCCTTTTAACTTGGCCATATTTGAGGTAAAAAATTTGTATTTCTAATTCTCGTATACAAAAATAAAAGAATATTTCCAATCGTGGTCAGATGAATGAAGATTGACAATTTTATATCTGTTTTTAATGCTTATGAAGTATAAGGGAATGTTATATACTTTAGTATATCAATATTTGATAATAAAAAATCTAACATTGCAATAGTCTTCTATAAAATCCTGGAGATAATAAAAAAACTGAGTATGGTGCTTCAGCCATTGACAGCTAGCTGAGAAGGGAAAATACGGATAAATCTATTAAACTTATGGATAAACTATGGAAAGAGAATTCGAAGTCCCCAATAAAATACAGAAGTGAAGAAACATGTGTAATATACTTCACCTTGGTGAGGAAGTTCATCGGGATTGAGAAATAGAGTGATAACATCATTAATATGATCGTAGATAATAAAGCTAAAATGGTTCGGACTTGGATCAGATGTAATAATGCTGAACGAGAGTGAAAAGTAAAAATTAGAGAGAGAAAGTATTATGTTAATGTCATAGCTTGAGATGGAAAGCTTCATGGTTTGAAACTGCATTAGGTCTTCACGAGTGTGGAAGTGTATACTGTCATAGCTTGAGATGGAAAGCTTCATGGTTTGAAATTGCATTAGGTCTGATTGGGACCGCGAAGAGCTTCAGGCATGATCCCACTGTTAATGATAACTTTGTTAGGCTCTGATCTGACGTTTTCGTAGCTAGCAGCCTGCGTCAGTCGTGATCGGGTTTCATCAGGTTATTTGTAGTGTTGAAAATTCCATGCCCGCTCCCATTTCCCTTTTCATATGCCCGGATCTGCTTTTCCTATCCTTTGTTTTCTTTGGCTTCGATTTTAATGGGTCTTCTTTTAATTTAAATCGTCTTTGTAGCCCATTTGTTTTGCCATGTGTCCGGTTGTTTGGATGCCACTTGTACCTCAAACTCTTCACATGTCTATGGCGCGGCGTTAATCATGTCTCTAGTCTCCTAACCATACTGTAGCTGTTCAAAATGGACACATGATATCCCTTTATTTGAAGCGTGTCTAGTTGCGTGTCTATCAAAATGATTTTTTGACCTCCCCCGGTTCTTTTCGTTTGGTCTTCACCATATAGGGGTTCATTGAGGAAAGTGTTCCTGTATAAATACCTCTCCTCTCATTCATTATCTACTATCAGAAGAAATTCTAGTGAGAGAAACAGTCTGAGTTTTGTCTGTGCTAGAGAGAGAATCAACCTTGTTTTGTCTAGCAATACTCTTCTTCAATCGACGACACCCGTACCTTATAACCCTGCTCGGTCACAGCTGATAACCGGAGAAAAGACCTGAAATCCAAATTTTGCTTCTGAACCTATACGTGATTCGATCTTAATTTCTTCAAGTGAACCCACTCTTAGTCCAATCCATGCTTCTTCTGTTCGGACAGCTTCTGACCTAGCAACTCCAAATGGTGCTATCGCTGGGGCTTCTAATACCGACACTCCCCTCTCGAAAAAATATAAACCTCAATTCCTCGTCATGGGAGATTCTTTCGCGTCTTCATCTCCTGAATTTTTCCAATTGACTAAAACTATTATTGGTGTTCGAACCACCCACAATACCATTGCTATTCCAAGAGGGGTTGTTCAACGTGATGCGGAGCGTAAAAAAAAAAGAGGCAGCGTTCAAAGATCCAAGAGGAACTGAACCGGGTCACAAACGCGTCGACAATAGTTCTAGTTTTGTCAAATCTGCACTAGTACTGACCAAATCTGTTAAACCCTCTACAGGGAACAAGAAACGTAAAGACAAAGTTCCTATTTCTCCCGCACCGAAAGCCAACACTAAGGATGCTACTCTCCTAAAGAAAAAGAGTGTTGCAACTCACTTGGAAAAATCTGTTCTTGATGGTCCGACCTCATGCGTTGTTGCTACAACCCGACCACTCATTCTTGAGAAATATGATGCTCTTCCAATGGACAACCCGAGCCCTGTTGATGTTAACGTTGGTTTGGTTTATTTTTGGCCGAGGGTATTATGGTAAAGTGTTTAGAGAGTGTTTTGATAATTTTGTGGTGTTTTGTGTTTAGTGTGTAGAGTAGAGAGATAATTAAGCTGCCTTCTAGTATTAAATTTTGATCACCCTTATTAATGCGAATGGTTGGGGTATTTATACATTAATTACTGACCCATGGGCTTGTTGGGTCGGGTCACAAAACCGGGTCGAATTTAAAGATCCATTAGTCATATAGTTTTAAGTTGATTAACAACTAGCTTAGTCAAAAGTTAATACATTTATCTTGGTTGGATATTTGGTGGTGTTATATAGTCCGAATTGCCCCTGTTCTGATAAGTGGATTTACTTGGGGCATAGTAACCAAAAACTCCAAACTTATCAGTAGCCTCTTTTTAGGTCTTACAAAAGATCTTTGGAAGAGCTAAAACTTCACAAAATTAACAGCATCCTTGTCCGATCTACCTGTGTTGTTCGAACTGAAAACATTTCTCTTCACAAGTGACCATGTTCGAACTTTATCAGAACTGATTTCCCTTCTCAGAATTCTAAGAGTTTTTCTTGAATCGTGGGACATGTGTCAAGATCTAGTTCGACCTTCCTGCCGTTTTTTCTCCTAGATTATCGTACCCACTAGGTCTAGAAAGTTACCTAGGTTTTATTTTTTCACACGTTGCGCAACCTTTAATCACTGCGAAAATTCTATTCATCTTCTTAGAGAGAAAACTCAGTTAATCTTCAAACTTGTTCTTGAGACATATATGTTCACAGCCATAAACGCCTTAGTTAAAGGAGGTTGGTTGAACTTGTTTGAATTAGAGAGAGCACAAAAAATAGGGAGGGATAAACGTGTTGCTGCTGGTCTTCTCGCTTCCCCAAGCGAGAAAGGTAACCAATCGAATCAAAACGCTGATCAAAGGTCGTCTTCTTCAAAAAACCCTAGAACCAGAAAACTTTCATTCACAACATACCTTTCACCTCTCCCATTTGGTTCTTCAGTCCAAGAATCTCAAAACCTTTTACCCAAAGAAAAAACCGTTTCCAATGTCAGGAAACCCTTACCGTTTATTGAAATGGGCTTGGATATAGAAAGATAACCAGATAAGCTAACTCCTCACTGGGTTACACGTCAATCCAAAACCAAATCTACACCCACATCTTCAAAACCCTCTGGTTCGGAGGTAAGAAAGGCTGTTCCACAAGCTAAAACATCCAGAAAACAGCCTCCACCAGACACTAAAATCTTAGAAGTGTCATCTGCACAACCTTCTGAACAACGAACTGTACAACCAACAACAAAGGAGTCAGAGCAACCTCCCTAAAAAACAGTTGAACAACCTTCCACAGTGATGGAAGAGAGCATGAAGGACATCATTGAGGAAGCCCCTTTCGAGGCTGAGGCCTCCGATCAAACAGAGGATACAAACTCAAATCAAAATGGAAAGACCAAAGTGGGCATGACCCATCCGGACGCTCTTCCGGAGAGTTTAGAGGGCAAGGTGGGCCCTTGTTTTAAGAAGGTCAATGTCAAATACCCCGTGACTCTTCAGAATATCAATTATGTCTACACCCACATAGTTGAATTGGGTCAGATCCAAACTAAATGGAGGATCCCGGAGTCTATGAATGTGAGGAACCCTGTTACTCCAGAGACCCCAATAGACTGCAAGTTGAATGAGGTGGTGGTCTACACCGAAGTACTGAACTGGGGACTTCGGTTCCTCTTAGATTTAGAGATTGTCAGATATTTTCATCTGATCAAGTTATTCCCTAGTCAGCTGAGCCCCAACGCTTGGTATACCCTCCTAGCCTGCATCATGGCGTCTAGGCTGTCAAAAATTCCACTCCAATGGAACAGTTTACTATTATGGCAAGCTTATGCAAGAATCCTCAAATCCCCTTCTATCATTACAACATGAAGAATGCTTTTAAAGTCGTGGATGACCTTTAGTATCCAAAAAACCCTGGAGGATGCAGTTCCTCTTTATTAGTGGGACTTGGGAGAATGACCTTTAGTCATATGAACCCCAGCCTTCTAACCAGTCGATGGAAGAGCACTGGTAAGTTCTTCTTCTTTCTTTTTCTGTTTTTTTTAAGTTATAATTTTCTCATTTTGACTAACTGCTGTCTCTCCCCATTTCTTTCGAAGGAATTCCAAGGCCATCTAGAGGCAGGGGAGAACACTTGTGCGTAGCTAACGCTTGGGCTTCAGAGAACTGGGGGAACGTCTTTCATAATTGCTTCAAGTCAGGAAATTTCGTAAGGTCTCATATGTGGAACACCATAGGCAAAAGAGATCTTACATGGGAAGAGTTAACCACTCCTCCTCCTATTGATGTGATCCTGAAGAGGACATAAGCTAAGGATGCCAAGTTGTATCCGACTTTCAGGGCCAAATCCCCTAGCAAAATGAAGAATAAGAAGAGGAAAACCAAAATAGTCCAGACGACTACGGAGGGGACTGGTTCGGAGAATCAGAGGAGAATCAATGCAGCCTTGCTAAAATCAGTGGAGGTTACTGTGAAGGAAGTCGGAGAGTCAAAGAACCCACCAAGGCTTTCTAAGAAAGACAAAAAGCGCAAGGCCAACAACGATAAGAAAGATGCCAAGAAAAAGAAGGTTACTCTTGGAGCAGAGATAATCATTCGCCCCACAGAAGTTCCTCCTCCAGCTCCTACCGACCCCACCTTACAAGAGGAAATTCCAACTGATCTCCAATCCGGACAGGTTGCTGGTGTTGGAAATGACAAAGTGGACCTCGAAGCCTTTCAAGACATTAGCATTTACTTTAATGATCTGCAGAAAGATGACTTTGTAGGTCCTTACCGCCCTTCCAGCTCTTCCAACATGGTAACTTATAATGGGAAGTCCTACTCTATATCCCGAGAACAAGATACCTTGAGCCATGCCTTCCTAGGCTACATCCGACCAATACTCGACCTAGAGAGGCATGTAAAAACTCAAACGGACATCATTAATTCTCTAACTACTGACAAGCAAACCTTGTCAAATAATCTTCTGAGTGCTAAACAAAGCATGAAGGTGCTAAAGAAGGAAAAAGAAGACTTGACAACCAAGTTGATTGCATCGGAGGCGGCCAACACAGAGCTTCAAACCAAATACTCTGAACTGGAGACCTCTTTTTCGCAAAACCTCACAGTTTTGAAGGGGAAATTAAAGACTAAGGATAATGCTATCCAAACTTTATCCAACAAAAACCCAAATTGGAAAGCACTGTTAAAGAGAAGATTGAAGAGAAAGAAGCCTTAGAACGTCAACAAAAACAAGCCGTTGCTGACGATATAGAGAAGTATGCTAACGATATGGTGGACTCCCTAGAGGAGAGAGACGATGTGATCAAATCCGACATGGTATTGCTATTTCATGAGACCTTCCTAAAGAGGACCCTTGGTCCCTTATGGAAGTATGTAGAGTATGAGGACATCCCATTCCATACTCTAGCAGATGGTGATAAGCACAACTATGCAAGCGGAGAAGACTCTGAAGACGATGAATGGGTGAGAGTTCAAGTGTCGAACTCAAAAGCCCCAAAAAATATTGTGGTGAAGAAAAAACTGAAGGGAACAAGCCCTAAGGTTTTACTATGTAACTTTTACTTTTGAAACACTAAAGTCCTTGGATGGCCAAGGTATTTTTTGTACTACTGGTCAGTTTGAGTTCGATCAGGTTTAATTATTCAATTTCCCTTCTATTTAATTCTTTGTTTAATCTTTCATGGCTAATGTTTAAGTATCCACTATAATTTCAGAAGTGTTGAATCAAGATTATTTAATATCTCCAATCACTTGTGTTTAATAATTGTGACCAAATATTAAACATATCTGATCTACTCAAGAAAACTTGACAACCGGGGTGTTGAATAAGCAATTTATAAAATCACACAATACTTTTGAAGAAGGCATAATGTATTACTGAAACAAAAAATCTGGACACCTCATTAAAACATCTCCGCGCCACTAGGGTAGGAAAGAGTATGCCCTCTAATATTTACATTGGTATTTAACAAGTAAATATTTACAGAAGAACTTTATTCTAGATATAACCTGAGATGTTCAACATTCCATGGATGGTTTAGAGCTCTTCTTTCTTTGTTTTGAAGCCTATATGTCCCTGATTTGACCATCTCATAGACCACATAAGGGCCTTCCCAGTTCAGAGCTAATTTGTCGAACTGCTTTTCTTTAGTATTCAAAAAGACTTTCCTCAAAACTTATCTCCAGTTTAAAAATCTCTTCTTTTGACTTTGGAGGCAAAGCTGCTCCTCATCAAGCCTTGGTAGTGTGCTGTTCTCAAATGTGCTTTAACCCTTTTTTTCCTCTATTAAGTCCAACTGATTATTAACTACTATATCATTATCCTGTTCGGAATAGTTTTGGACTCTATATGATGGTAAAGTAGCTTCTATGGGAGTAATTGCATCCATTCCATACACCAAATCAAAAGGACATTCTTGTCTGGAAGCCCGAGGAGTAGTTCGGTAGGCCCATAATACTTCTTGTAAATAACTCATCCATTTTCCTGCATCCTCTTCCGAATTCCTCTTTAATCCGGACAATATGGCTCTATTCGCAACCTAAACTTGGCTATTTGCTTGAGGGTGGAAAGGAGAGTAAAAGAAATGTTGAATGCCTCTAGAGGTACAGAAAGCTTCTATGTCTTTGTTATCAAACTGTGGCCCATTGTCTGTAGTAATCTTCTGGGGAACTCCAAACCTACATCATATGTTGGATATGATGAACTTAATAACGGATTTTGATGTGGTTCCAGCCAAAGGAGCTGCCTCTATCTATTAGAGAAGTAGTCAATGACGACTATGATATTTCTGCATATACCGTTTGCCATATGAAGAGGCCCAACCAAATCCATCCCCCATCTGGCAAAGGGTATTGGTTCAGAAATAAAATCCATAGTTACTGATGGCACATGAATCTCATTCCCATACCTTTGGCATGGATCCTATTTCTTCACCATATCTTTAGCATCTGCTATTATGGTTGGCCAACAATATCCGGCTAACAAGACTCTTCGGGTCAGTGCCTTGTATCCATAGTGTGCTGAGGCTTCCCCATCATGTAATTCGGATAAGACAACCTGGGATTCTTCAAACCCTAAGAAGCGCAGCAAAGGTTTGCTGAAAGACTTTTTGTACAAAACTTCTCTTATTATCAAGAAACCACGAGCCTTGTATCTAATATTTTTTGCCACAACTTTATCCGAAGGCATTGTCCCATCAGAATATACAGAAAGAGTGTGTATCTCCAATCTTTAGGTTGGGTAACAAGTATGCTCATATTTTCTTCATCTTCTTTCTTTTGATCTAACTGTATAGATGGGAATTCATGTACAAGAATCCAGGGGTACGATTCAGAATAGGCTATAGTTGCTAGGGAGTCTGCCAACGTATTCTCTGATCTAGGAATATAATCATAGCAAATACTTTTAAAATTAGCCGCCACTTATTTCAATATGAGCAAGTACTTGACCAATTGTTCCTTCTTGGCATCAGACTTTCCTTGAACATGGTGGATGAGTAATTGAGAGTCACTCATTAACTGAACTCGCTTAGCCCCATATAGGAGGGCTAGCTTAAGACCAGCTATAGCCACCTCGTACTCAGACTCATTATGGGAGGCCCTGAATCCAAAGTATATAGCTTGATACATTTTATCACTATAAGGGGAAGTTAAGCAAATTCCAGCTCCACGACCCATAGTGCTTGATCCACCATCAGTCTGAACCACCCATTCTTTTTTGCTTTATGTATCTTGTCCGGAAGATCTGTCAACATGAAATTTTACCAAGAAGTCAGCCACCGATTGAGCTTTAATTGTCGTATGAGGGGCAAAATCAATATCGTAGTCACCGTTCCACTGATCACTTGGTCATTCTACTTGATATATCAACCTTTTGGAGAATAGTTTTTAATAGGAAAGATGTTCAGACAACAATAGACCGAGCTTGAAAGTACAACCTCATATTTCTAGCTGCAATTACTAAGGCCAGTGCTAACTTCTCCAACCTCAAGTATCTTCTTTCAGCATCCAGTAAACTCTTACTGATGTAGTACCCCGGACGAGGGTAATTGTCAACTTACCCTACCAGGACAGCACTTATAGCACATTCTGATACAGCCAGGTACACATAAAGTTTTTCTCCTTCGAACAGGTTTGAAAAGAGTTCTGGGTGAAGACAAGTGTTTCTTTATTTCAATAAAAGCTTGGTCACACTGTGGGGGCCAGTTGAAATCTTTAGCATTTCTCAATATTTGGACAGAGCATACTTCTCTGATGACCTTGAAATAAATATGTTCAAAGCAGCCAACCTGCCGGTAAGCTGTTGAACTTCTTTAATATTTCGAGGGGGTCCATTGCTAATAAGGTATTAAGCTGACCCAGATCATGCTGGATACATTTCTCACTTATTACGTAGCCCAAAACTTTTGCAGATCGGACACCAAACACACATTTCCCTGGATTTAACTTCAAATTCAGAGTCTCTAAGTTGGAAAATGTTTCTTAAAGATCAGATATGTGTAAATCCTCCTCCAAGCTTTTAACCATCATGTCATCTATGTACACTTCCATGTTCCTGCCAATATGATTAACAAAAGTTGTGTTTACCAGCCTCTGATAAGTGGCCCCATCATTTTTCAACCCCAAGGGCATCAGTTTATAACAATGAATACCTTTATATGTGATGAAAGTAGTGTGATTCTGATGTTTCATATCTACTTGTATCTAGTTATACCCTGAGAAGGCATCCATGAAGGACAACAGTTTGTTTCCAGATGTCGAATCCACCAACTAATCTATCCGAGGAACGAGATAGAGATCCTTGGGGAACGCATATTTAGGTCAGTAAAATCAATACACATATGCCATTTTCCGTTCTTTTTCTTGACTAGAACGGGATTCAAAATCCACAAAGAATATTGGGATTCTTTAATGTGACCCATCTTGGCTAGCCGGTCTACTTTTTGAACAATTACATCTGCTTTTTCCTTGGAAAAGCTCTCTTTTTTGTATAATGGGTGAAACATCAGGCCAGATACATCATTGTTGCACCATGTAAACATATGTTGATTCTCCAGCAAAAAAAAACAACAATTTCTTCTTTAATTCTAGTGCCAATTTGGAACCAATCTTGACATTATTTCCCTCTGCGAGGGAATGAGTCTCAACTTCCTCAATTGGTATTATGACACTGAGAGCCTCTTTAGGATCATCTATCTTACCCTCATCAGTAGAAAGCTCCAGTAGTTGCTAATATTTATTAATACGGACTGCCCCCAATGTTTTAGGAGCAAAAGTTGTCGCATAGCACTCTCTAGCTATCTTCTAACTACTTTGGACAATGCCTACTTGTCCCTGAACCACATACTTTAAGCCCTGATGGACTGTAGAGGCCACAACATGCATTCTGGAAATCGAAGATGATAAGGGTATAATTCGCCAGAATAAATAATAAGGGGTTGATTACGAATAGAAGATACTTGGTGTGGTTATTAATGTATTTATTATCCTTTAGAGGCAAATTTGTAAACAATGTACTTAATAAGGGGCCAAATTGATAATAAAATCAGCCCACTAAGGATATTAATGGGTCCACCTTAATTTACTAAAAAAGATGACCCACTTTCTTGGTAGGTGGGACATTGAATATTATTCTATTCTTTTTGCACCTTCTCTCTCTACACTTTCTCTCTCTAGTCACATCAGACTCAAGATCCGAAATATTCCATAAGTCATTTATTTACTCATCATTGGCGCCGTCTGTGGGAATCCGTGATACCAAAAAGGAATCTTTTTTCTTTGAAAATCACGCTTTAAAAGATGAATGACGAGGCTGTGGGAGAGAGGGTCGGTAGAGAAGTAATCCGAACCATTTCGGTATCCGAAGGCGAAGAAGCCCCAGGTCGGGGGCACTACGACCAGGGTCGGGACAAACGGTCGACCCTAATCATGACCCGAAGACAGCTCCTAGAAGACATTGTCAGGCTGAACACCGAAAGAGAACGGGCACTAGAAGAGAAAAGGGTTCGAGAAGGAAAATACAAAGAACCACTCTTGGAGGACCGTGAGGAGGGCAACCCCACTGTTGGACCTCGCATCGAAGCCCGACCTGTCAGGTATTATCGAGAGCCTCATCCCGAGGAAGGGCGAAGTGCTAGAACACAACGATACCCGGATTCCCATCACGGCGTGTCCGCTGACTACACCTTAGAAGACTCATCGGGCAAGGAGTACCGACGACGGGAAAGAGTCCAACGCACACATAAAAATCGTTCCCGATGCCTCCGAGGACCCATGAAAGACTCCCCGAAGTACAAAAAGGGTAGCACCAAGAAACGAACTCCGGTATCGCTTGAGAAGGAAGAAATGCCCGCAGCCAGTCGTGAAGAGCGAGCAGCGCTGCCTTAAGTGCCATGGCAACCATCGAACAGCCAGCACCTAGGTTACCGAGCCAGCAGCCAGTTTATCAGTCTAGGGGACGAGGGACTCTACGGAGTCCAGATAGAAGGACTCGGAGGCAGAGCTTTCGGGTTCGGAGTTAATTGGAGAGCCTCGCCATTGTCCGACGACATATTAGCGGGGCAGCTCCCGAAGCGATTTGATATTTCCAAGCTAGAAAAGTACGATGGGAAGAAGGACCCTGATAAGCATCTGGAGGCCTTCAAAAACTTCATGCTGAGTTTCGACAATGATGATAAACTCCTGTGCAGAGCATTCTCTATGACCTTCCGAGATCGAGTGTCCAAGTGGTACAACCGTTTACCACAAGGCTGCATCAAAAACTTCGGGATGTTCTAGACGATGTTTAGGCAGCATTTCGTTGGGAGTAAGACTTTTCGAGCCAATGGGGACACTATTATGAATTGTAGATAGAGATTGGGGGAAAGCCTCAGGGAGTATACCTGACGATTTATTGACGCCAAGACCGACCTGGACCATTGCGAAGAGAATATGGCTTTAACCGCGTTTTGTTTGGGCTTACTCCCGGGACCTATGAAGCAAGCAGTAACAAAGAAACAAGCATTCACTTTCTCCGCACTTCTGGCTCAAATAGAAAATAAAATATTGATCGAAGACACCGAAGCGTCCGAGTTGGCAGCGCAAATTCAGCAAAGTGCTCAAGCATCGGTAGTAATAAGGCAGGGAACTCAATCGAGCTACGCTCGGGCAGTCCAACCAGTCGGCACAATACATCCGACTCAGCCAGTATCCACCAAACCTTCGGCTCCAACAAACCAGAAACCAAAGCAGACGAGTCAGACGACTTCGCGACCCATGTCTAACAAATGGATCCATCCTGCTTACTTCGCAGACCTCACAGAGTGTGTATCGTCGATCTACAAAAAAACTAAAAAAAGTGGGATGTACCGAAGGCCTTTCCCGATACCGACGCCTCGGGAACAAAGGAACAACCGCTATTGTCGCTATCATGAAGACGTGGGGCATGATACTAAGGACTGCATTGCTCTGAAGAAAGAAATACAGATGCTCATAGAACATGGAAACCTCCTGGAATACGTCAAGAAAGCAAAGCAGAGCACAACTTCGAAGGAAGTCGTGATAATTCTGAAGCCCGAAACCACAATGACCATTTCAGAGGTAACCGACCCTTTCGATGTTTCCATTGAATACCTTGACCCCGAAGCAAACCGCAACATCATCGGGATCATCGAGGAGGAAGCAAAGGAAAACGTCGGTAATGTCAGAAGCCTTTGTGAATTTTTTGAATCCCTAACTATTTTTGGGGGAGATTCTATGGCAGGAACCACGCACTCTTCCAGGAAAAGGCACATCGTAAACCTAACCACTTAGATAGAGGCTCGACCTTACTCTCAATCCAAAAGCGTCCTGTCTCCGATCTTGTACTTCGACGACGACGACATGAGAGACATAGCCGGCCCTCATGAGGATGCCATTGTGATCGGGGCAGCTATTGCGGGGAGGAAGTCCGACGCATCTTGGTAGATACTGGTAGTTCGGCCAACATAATCTTCGCGTCAACTTTCGCCAAGTTTAGGACGCCGTCGGTCATCACACGGTCAGACCGTACCATAGTGGGATTTACGGGGTCAGCAGCTGACGTTATAGGAGAGTTTGAGGGCATCGTCCAATTAGGCCGCGGCCCGTTCAAGAAAGAGGTTACCGTTTTATTCGTCGTAGTAGACGCACCAGCTTCCCACAACGCAATTTTTGGCCGATTGTGGATATCGCGAATGCATGCGGTATCTTCTACAATCCACCAGTGTTTAAAATACGTGGTCGGAAATAACGTGGGTATAGTCTGAAGTAGCCAGAAAGCAGCACGGGAGTGTTACCGAGCAGCATTGGCACCTAAAAACGATCAAGAGATGGTTCAAGCTCGGGAATAGCAATCAAAGGAGCTCACCCCAGGGTCGTTACCTGTTGATGATCCTAGGGAATCCCCTAGCTATTTGACTACCGACGAAGAATGTGAACAACACTTATTTGCCGAAGGAAAGTTCTGCAGATCGGGGTATGCTTGTCATCAATCTTTAGGGAACTATTACTGTCTCTACTACGGGAAAACCTAGATTTGTTCGCATGGTGCTCAAGGGATGTAACCGGGGTCCCAGAATCTTGTGTCATTCACAGACTAACTATCAACAAAAACGTCAGACCGATCTCCCAAAAGCGTCGGGCTTTTTCCCCGGAGAAAGCAGACATTATCTTACGCGAAGTCAAGAGTGATCAGCGTCGGGCACATAAAGGAAGCAAGTTACCCGT
Organism: Limnanthes douglasii subsp. nivea; assembly: GCA_036936605.1. Lineage (NCBI taxonomy): Eukaryota > Viridiplantae > Streptophyta > Magnoliopsida > Brassicales > Limnanthaceae > Limnanthes > Limnanthes douglasii. Next base: position 71,035,661 of record JAUPFV010000004.1, read on the forward strand.
TGTGGACCTCCAATCCCGTTTTGGTCAAGAAGAAAAACGGGAAATGGAGAATGTGCGTGGATTTCACCGACCTCAATCGGGCGTGTCTGAAGGACCCTTTTCCGATGCCAAGGATTGACCAATTGGTAGATTCAACTTCGGGGAATAGATTACTTTCATTCATGGATGCATACGTCGGCTATAATCAGATCAAACTACACGCTGCAGATCAGGAAAGCACCACATTTATAACAGGTCGAGGACTGTATTGTTACAAAGTCATGCCGTTCGGATTAAAAAATGCCGGGGCAACATACCAGAGGCTAGTTAATAAAATGTTTGAGGGGAAAATTGGGAGGAATATGGAGATGTACATCGATGACATGTTAGTCAAGAGCGGCACAGATGAAGCTCATCTTACCGATCTCCGAGAAACTTTTGATAACCTACGGGGTATAAACCTTAAGCTCAACCCAGAAAAATGCTCCTTCGGGGTCCGGTCGGGAAATTTTCTAGGTTTCTTCGTTAGCGAAAAAGGGATTAAAGCAGATCACATCCAACTCCAAGAACTGACCGACATGACTCCGCCCAAGAACATCAAGGAAGTCCAGATCCTAACTGGGCGTCTGGCTGCTTTAAACCGTTTTATCTCTCGTTCATCTGACAAGTGCGCCCCCTTTTTTCAGGTCTTGAGACAAGCCAAAAATTTTGTATGGACGCCCGAATGTGACGAAGCGTTCTTGGGGATTAAACAATATATGTCGTCCCCGAACCTCTTAACAAAGCCCGTAACAGGCGAGACCCTTTTTCTTTACATTGCGGTTACTGACTTTGCAGTTAGTGCGGCCTTAATTAGTGAGTCAGGACCAACCCCTGCAGCGGTTTACTTTGTAAGCAAGAGCTTGCTAGATGCGGAAACTCGATATTTAAGGTTGGAGAAAATGGCTCACGCCTTAGTAACAGCAGCACGAAAAATGCGCCCATATTTCCAAGCCCATCCTATCGTAGTTCGAACCTCGTTTCCGCTCAAGTATGTCCTCTAGCGACCAGACATGTCCGAGAGGATGTCCAAATGGTCGGTCGAATTAGGCGATTTCGACATCAACTTTGAACCGCGGACAGCCATTAAAGGCCAAATTATGGCTGATGTTTTAGTGGAGTTCCACTACGAACGTCTGGATCAGGATGCACCGTCTAAAGAGGCCGAACTAAATGAGTGGACCACGACGGGGGGACGAATGTTAGTGGCTGCGGAGCGGGGATACAGATAATTACCCCAACGGGCATTAGTATGCACCAGGCCATTCGATTTGGTTTCCATACTTCGAACAATGAGGCTGAATACGAGGCTGCTCTGGCCGGGCTACGGCTAGAGCAAGTATGTGGGGCAAAGCAAGTACGCCTCGTGAGTAATTCCCAACTTTTGATAAACCAAGCCTCGGGAATTGCGGAAGCTAGGAAAAAGCATCTGGTACAATACTTAGCAGCACTCAGAGTGCTAGCTGCCTCGTTCGTCAAAATCACGTATGATCACGTCCCGAGGAGCGAAAACGTGGTGGCAGATTCCTTAGCAGCAGCTTCCTGCTCAAGCAACTATCCCTGGGTAACCGAGCAAGGAAATCCATCCATCAGCAAACGACAAGAGCTTGATAACCGACCTGAAATCGCTTGTCAGGTCTCCTCGGTAACAATATCGGATTGGCGGCGTGACATCATCGCCTTCTTAGCCGAAGGTAGACTACCTAGCGATGGCGCCTCGGCTCGGAAGGTTCGCAATAAGGCCCGAGGTTACATACTATTAGGCGACGTACTATACAAGAAATCATTCAGCAGCCCTATGCTCAGATGCCTAGGGGTCCACGAGTCACAAATAATTGTATCCGAACTACATGACAGTGAGGGTGCGGCACATTGCGGTTACAAGGCTTTAATTAGAAGGATTTTTCTCGCAGGGTTTTATTGGCCTACGATAACAGCAGATGCACGACTAATAGTGAAAACTTGCGACACATGTCAAAGATTTGCTAACGCGATAAATGTTTCTGCAACTCCTCTAGAGTCCATATCCGGAGGGCTACCCTTTGACCGATGGGGAATCGACCTTGTCGGACCACTACCAATGGCATGGGGCGGGAGACAGACAATTATCGTGGCAGTAGACTATTTTTCCAAGTGGGTCGAAGCTGAGCCGCAATCGGCCACCAAGGCCAAAGATATCATCAAATTTATCTGGTCCAACATATGTTGTCGGTTCGGGGTACCCCAGAGGCTAACTATGGATAACGGACCACGGTTCGATAGCGGAGAAATGAAAGCTTTCTGCACAACTCACAGGATCAGACAATGTTTTTTTGCTCCGTTTCATCCTCAAGCAAACGGGCAGGTCGAAGTCACCAACCGAACCATTTTGGACGGACTCAGAATGAACCTCGAAGGAAAGGCTGGTAAGTGGCCGGACTACCTACAAGAAGTGTTATGGGCCTACCGAACCACCCCCGGACGACAACCCAGGAATCACCTTATGCTCTGGTGTATGGTATGGACGCAGTTACCCCAGTAGAGTCCATTTTTCCATCTTTCAGAGTCGGTACTTATGAGGAAAACACAAACGACGGCAGCAGACGACTCGCTCTCGATCTTATAGAAGAAAAGCGCAGTCGCGCTCAGTTGAACTCTTTGCACTATCATACCCTGATGAGAAGTCGATACGCATCTAAAGTACGCTGTCAGGAGTTTAAAGTCGGTGACAAGGTTTTGAGGCGCGTTTTTCTGCACACCAAAGACAAAAGCCTCGGCAAGCTCGCCCCGAATTGGGAAGGACCATACGAAATCATAGAAAAAATCAAGAACGGGACATATCGCCTGCAGAACAAGCTCGGGCAGCCTTTGAGACTACCATGGAACATCGAACATCTAAAGTTGTATTTAGAATAGTTATAAATATTTTTAAATCGTTAGACATGGTCTGTAAGAACTTATTGGTCGGGGATGCAATCTTTCCTACCTCGGTGGTGCGAGAAGGTTTTAATGAGGCATCATGAATGCCCGACCCCCTTGATTGAATTAATCGAAATTTGATTTTGCCTTCCAATTTTTGAAGCGCTACAAACCCGATCAGCTGACGAGTTGGTAGGCATTTGTCCCTGCAATCTTGGATTGTGCTACAGAACGTACTTTGGTTTTTCAATATTATATTGATCTACAGAACTTACTCTGGTTTTTTCGGTTTCCCAACTGATCTACATTTTACAATTTCCGATCCTATCAGGAATTTTCAATATTATATTGATCTACAGAACCTACTCTGGTTTTTTGGTTTCCGAACTGATCTACATTTTACAATTCCCGATCCCATCAGGAATTTTTCAATATTATATTGATCTACAGAACCTACTTTGGTTTTTCAGTTTCCGAACTGATCTACATTTTACAATTCCCGATCCCATCAGGAATTTTCAATATTATATTGATCTACAGAACCTACTTTGGTTTTTCAGTTTCCGAACTGATCCACATTTTACAATTCCCGATCCATCATATCAATCAACAGAACCTCTATGGGTTGCTTAGTCAAAACATCTAAAAAATTATGGCAAGAAATACCGATCACATGTCAACATAAAAATAATATGATTGTTCGCAGGGAAAATTGATAGGGGACCCCGCGGCCCCAAAAGTCATACAACAAAAAACAAAAAAAAACATAACAAAATGAGCTACTTAAAACAACAGAGATAGGACGTCCGGATCACTCGCCATCCTCTTCGGATTCAGTGGCATCCGACTCGTCTTCGCAAACGACATCAGCAGGGCGGTCCTCCTCCGGCACATCCAGCCACATCGTCCTAAGATGAAGGTCCGGGAAGTGGTTATGAAACGATAGCACATACGCGGCCTTAGCGTCGGCTGCTTCCTTCTCCGCCCATTTCTTACACTTGTCCGCAAAGGCAGTGTTCGAGGCTTTCAGCTTTTGGACCTCCTGAGTCAAGGTAGCAGCGCAATCTTCCCCGGCTTTCTTTGTCTCTTCCACGACACGGTTGGCTTCTGCAGCCCGCCCCTCCGCCAGTGCTTGAGCCGCCTTGGCCTTCTGCACCTCCTCCACCAGGCCAGCGATCTTTGCCTCTGCGCCCTCTAGCTTTTGGCTCAGCTCGATCGCCCTACGCTCCTTCATGGCCGCTGGTATAAGAAGATTGTACAAGGATAAGGCTAGTCCGTCAGATCCCTGCAGCAGGAAAGTATGCGGACTTCCAAGCATAGTTAGCACTGGGTACTTTGTACCACCCGATGAGGCCGCGGCCGGGTCCGACGTTTTGGATGGGTTAGCATCATCTGGAATCACCACTATGGGATCAACCATCGAATCGCCCTTAGCACCGCCATACTGATCAAATAGCTTTGGCACAGTGACACTGTCCGCACCAGCGACGAGCCCACTCTCTTTCTTGGAGTGCTTTGGCTTCTTCAACTTGACCCCCTCTGCATCGGCTCGACCCTTTCTCTTCTGCACCGGAGCCTGGGTCTGATCGGCTGCACCACTTTCAGCGATATTTCCCTCCTCACGAGCCACCGCACCTGCCCCTTCAGCCTCGGTGTTATTCTCCCCGGCCTCGTCGTCTGCTTTTGGGCGCTTGCTAGGCGCCTTGTTACGCTTTGGGAGATACAATTGGGACCCGGGTGCGTCTGTCTTCGCGATCAGGTCCTCCATGCTCGGGGGCTGTCGCAGTTGCTCAATAGTGGGCACCTCTGACGAGCAACGCCAGAGATTACTCATGATCAGGTTGGTGTCTTTGAAGGTCTGGTGCATCGCCCGACCCCAATGCTGCCTAGTATAGTCTTTCGACACTTGGAACGTGACTTCATTGGCTTTCGAGTAGTCTTTCTTCAGCCCCTGCAGGAACTCCTTCGACACTGCACAAGGGATCGGTCTTTTAAAAAAAAAGGGATTATTATCGGGAACCCAGGTTCGGAGCAGCCGCCTCTAGTTCTCCTTCCTGTAAGGAAGGTCGTTTTCCCAGCAGCCGCTCAGAAATACGAAGCGATGCTTCCAGCCCTTGTCTCCTTCAAGAAAGTCGTTAACTATCTTCCATTTGTTTGCCAGGGAAGAGTAAAAAAACAAGGACTTACGAGATTTGGACAGACCAGACATTGCGATGTATTCTTCCATGGGCATAACCCGACCCGACAGATGCGAAGCCATGATGCACGACATCAAGGTATACCATGCGTTGGGCGTCAATTGAGAAGGGCAGATCTGAAGGGTGCGGAAGTATAACGTGATTTCGGGATCCAGGGGGAACCGAAGGCCCCAATTGAATAGCTCGGTAAAAACCACTATCTCCCGCGATCGGACATGCACAGGGGTCTCCCCGGGGACCAGAAACCGAACAGTGACTCTCTCGGGAATCCCCCAGCGAATCAGCGGCCCTTTGTGCTCAGCCGCTGGAAAGTAGAGGTACTTGCCTTCGAAAAGAGAAACAACGTCCTTTGAAGGAAGCCAGCGGAAGTAGGTAGTGGTAATTACAACCTCTACTTCCTCTGGAAGAGGATTCTCAGGAGGATTAGCAGCGTTCCCAGCAGCAGCAATGTTAACCTCTGCGGGAAGAATATCCACCTCCGACTCTTCAATATTCGAGTTCGGAGCTTGATCAGAGCTTTGGGAAGCGGTAGCATTTGGATCTGACGACCGCACCCGAGAACTTGTGGGACCAGCACTGCTTCCAGTATGCGCCAGATTAGCCTCATCCTGTTCCCGACGAGCCCGCTCGGGGTCTAACTCCTCTGGCGTTAGTCGACGCTTATTAAGACCTAAAAAAGTTATTGCAGTATTAAGACCAGTCCGGTACCCTCGTATGGAGGGAGTAAGCTGAACCATTTCGAGATAATCACCTCCTGAGGGAAACGTAGGAGGACTGTTTTCACCCATAGTTAAGAACTTGGTCTTGTGTACGCGTCGGGGCGGTAATGGAGGCGAAGTGGCGTACGAGTTGACAGACGATGGGGTCGGATTCTCTGACCGAACTACCGGAGAACGAGGGGAACTGCTACTAGAAGAGATGACAACGATTTCTGGAGATAAACCAATCTCAGGGGATAGAGAGCCTGGTGGTTCGGGCGAAAAGAAGGATTCGGCGGGGATCGGAGTAGCTAAAACAGGGTCGTGGGGCTGCGGAACGGGTGTGAACGGTTTGGAATTAGAACCCCAAATCAAGCCAGCGCGTCGGTACTCTTCGGCTCGGTCACCGATGCTCGCCCACTCTTTAAAACCGAACACAAGTTTCTTCTTTTTCTTGGTTGATGGCTGCTTCGGATGTCTGGGTTTCATAAAACGAGCATTCCCTCTCTAGAAACGTTCGGACAACACTTTCTTTCTCTACCACAACAAAATAGTACCCTCACCATCTTTTTAAAGGGAACCCTTTCCCAATAATACTTCTTCTTCAAATTTTCCAATTATATCTGCAGAACTCCATGTGAAGCCTATAATAGTTCTGTTCGAACGTTGAATAACTGTTGGATTCCTCATTTGCTTATAGGAGCTCAGATATAAAATGTTTGCCGAACTTCTTGCATCAATCAGAATTCCTCATCTTGTTAGTAGTTGGAGGAGTTGTTGTAGTGCTGGACCTCGCGTGACGGTGCACCATAGTTTTCATTGTTTCTTCCACATTGATCTGTTTCCCACTTGGTTTAATAAACCACCCTAGGTCATAGCCTTGCTCTAAATCACAAAATCGACTAAGTTCCCACAATTAATCCTTGTCTAAGAGAAGCAATCGCCACCTGCTTAAAGCAATATGCGATCCCATTCTTTGTATTCACGAAACGACTTATGTAATCTTTCAAGGACTCATTTGGTTCCTGTGTATAATGGATAATGGTGTCCCCATTACCCTTCAGTTCTTTACTCCCAACAAATTGCCTTCGGAAGACAACCCAAAATGTATCAAAGTTTTTAATACATCCCCGAGGTAAACTGTTATACCATTTAAGAGCAGTCCCCATAAACGTTTAGGAGAAAGCTCTACACAAAAGCTTATCATCGTCATCAAAATTCATCATGAATTTTTTGAATTGTTCCAGATGGTTGTCTGAATCTTGACTTCCATCGTATTTCTCCATCTTGGATCTATCAAACCTTTTAGGAAGATGTCCGGATAATATTTTTGCAGACAAAGGAGACTGCCTTCAGTTCTTATTACGATTGGAAACAGTATCTTCATTACGAGTTGTAAAAATACCTGGTTCGGACTGAAAGGCAAAAAGATCAATCAACAATTGATGAACATGCTTGCAGAATGATCATTTGCCCTGGTGCCTTTTGAGCCTACAATATATATCCCTCTTCCTCGAGTAATTTTTGGTTAGCTTTATATTTTTTTCTAGATCTCCCCTCATCACTGCTTGAGGACAACGATTCTTCAAGCTCTGTCTCATTCGAGGAGCTGCTGGAGGATTCAGATCCAGAGCTTTCAACAGGCTTAGACCGGTGTGTTTTTTTTGAACTGAGGTGAGTCTTTAAAGATGGCTCATTTTCCTTAAGGTCTTCAGTATGGTGAAGTACTGACGCTCTGAATTTCTCATTCATACCGTTTTTTGCTTGTTTTATGGCTCTTAGCGCCTCTATTTCAGCCCTCAGGTGGTCTCACTCCTTGATGGTGTACTCCTTAGTTTAATTTTCACCTTCCACCTCAGGGGGTGGAGTATTTTTCCCATTGGGATCCATTTTAATTGCCTTCCATACTGGTTTTGAATGTAAAATTTAGACACCGTCGCCTCCCACTATGGTCGCCAATTTTGGTTTAGTTTATTTTTTGTTGAGGGTAATATGGTAAAGTGTTTAGAGAGTGCTTTGATAATTTTGTGGTGTTTTGTGTTTAGTGTGTAGAGTAGAGAGATAATTAAGCTACATTTGAGTATTAAATTCTGATCACCCTCATTAATGAGAGTGGTTGGGGTATTTATACCTTAATTACTGACCCATGGGCTTATTGGGTTCGGGTCACGAAACCGGATCGAATTTAAAGACCCATTAGTCATATAGTTTTGAGTTGATTAGCAACTAGCTTAGTCAAAAGTTAATACATTTGTCCTGTTTGGATATTTGGTGATGTGATATAGTTTGAATTGCCTATGTTCGGATAAGTCGATTTACTTGGGGCATAGTAACCAAAAATTCTGAACTTATCAAACGTTGCTTAAACTACTAATGATCATGAAGTGGATCAAACACTTGGCGATGAAGATAAAACGGAACATCGGGCAGGAAAACAAGTTGTGGTTGAAGGGGGAGACGTTGTCAACGTCACACCGGATAGAGAACCTCTCCCACTAGAAATCGATACAGTTGTGAGTGGCTATCATAATGACTTATCTAGGTACAACATTATCATTTGTTCAATGGTAAATATTTATACTATAGCCCGAAGGAGATGCTCGAGCTTGAAATTACGTGGGGAATTCAAAAAAATATGACCGTCTGTTTTCCAGAACTTGGGGAGACGCCGCTATCCATTAAACAAAGAAATATAGTTATATTTATCGATCTCTTTAATTGGGGTCTTAGATTTTCGCTAGATCCCGACATGGTAAGGTACTTCGAGATTCTCGGCATTTGCTCATCCCAGCTTACCCCCAACACTTGGTATATATTGATGTCATACATAATGGCTTCCAGATTATGCGGGGTTCCCATGCCAATGGAAGAATATGTTCCCAAACTGCCGTTCTTTTATTCTTCTCTGGGAAATAGTTGGAAGATCGTGAATAACTTATTAAACGACGACAAAGCGTGGAAGCATCGGTTTGTTTTTATTGGTGGGGCTTGGGAAAATGGCCTACCCTACTCGTCACGCAAATGGATCCACGATAGTATATATATGGATACTCCCCTTATTTTTTTTAAATGAAAATATTTATTTCAGTATCGAACGAAAATATTCAACAGCTGAAAATGACCACTTTGAATCTGCCAAGTTGACTTTCCAGAAGTTAAAGGGGTATGCTCGGAATAATTGGGGTCGAGCGTTCCATCGCTACTTCAAGAATACTAATTTGATAAACAGCAATCTTTGGCGGTATTGGAACGAACCCTTGACTACTGAACAGTTGCGACAACCACCCGACCTAGTAGATTTGGTATTTAAGACGGATGCTCCCAATGCCAACTTATTCTTGCCCAAGCGAAAGAGAGCGCCTAGCAAGCGCTCTAAATCTGATGAACCCGCTGATCAAGAAACCAAAGATGAAGCTGATCTTGATGAGCTCGATCCCATGGCTTACGTGGAAGATAGGACTACCATAGTTCTTAATGATCATGCTGCTAGCGCTGAAAAATCCCGCAGTAAGGATAAATAGGAAAACAAGAAGAAAAAAAAGGTTGTGACCAATGATGAAGGAGTCAAGAGGTCCAAGGTGGCAAATAGGAAAACCAACTTGAAAGCAAGAGAAATTAAGACTAGTCTGCCCGTTGCTGAGAAGTCGACTATCCCGACCTTGGTGACCAGGCTGCTCAGAAGATCCAAAATCATATTCTTCGCCGGCTAATGGCAAAGAAGAAAAACAAGTTTTATGAGCTGCGGGTTAAGAGCAAAGAAGAGAACAGATGTTTTGTCTCTTCTTGTAAGAACATGATAGAACAGTGTGGTTGATTCCAAAGTTGCTTACGTTCTAAATTTTCATAGTCAATTTCCCCAATTTCCTTGGGATCGATGTGGCTGGATATTCCCGAAGAAGATCTCCCAGCCGGTGTTTTCTGTGAAGATGAGGAGCACGGCGACGCAAGTTCTTCTCACAATGATCCCGATGATGAAGTTGTTTGGCAATCCTGAGGAGGTCGGGGTTTAGGGTAGTTTTTGTGCTTGGCACCCCCCATGGGTGTGCTTATCTGTAATTTTTTTTCTTATTGTGACTTATATTTTATTTTGAGAAGACCTACAACGCTTGTAATATCCCGAAGGCGGCTACGAGATTTTGGTATTATTATCTGTCATTTTCACAGTTCTTACTCTTTAGTTCTTTCTGAGAAATTCTTGTAGATCAGTCGAACAACTGAAAAATCGCTTTAGGGTCGGGATATATAGTACAGATCAGTTTGAAACTAAAAAATCCTTAAGGGTCGGGAGGGTAGTGTTGATCTGTTCTAAACTGAAAAATCCTTAGGGTCGGGCAGAAAGTGTAGATCAGTTCAAAACTGGAAAACCCTTAAGGTTCGGGATAAATAATGTAGATCAGTTTGAAACTGAAAACCCTTAAGGTTCAGGATAAATAATGTGGATCACTTTAAAACTGAAAAACCCTTAAGTTTCAGGATAGATAATGTAAAACAGTTTGAAACTGAAATACCTTAAGGTCTGATTTTATCAAAAAATTGTTGATTAACCGTAGCTGAAATATTTGTGTTAATGATCTTAAGGATGTTATTCACTAACTCGTCAGTTGGTGAACTTTCATGTAGATCTCATACTTCGATATCATTGTTCGTTCATTTTAAATAAAGGAAAAATAGTAAATTAAATAGACCGGCTGTCATGGACACCTCATTAAAACCTTATCGCGCCACCAAGGCAGGAAAGAGTGTGCCTCCGATAAATTTTTTTTACAAGATGATGAGAATATAAACTAGAAAATTTAATCTAAATATAACTTGAGATGTTTGATGTTCCACGGGAGTCGCAACAAACGTTCATGCTTGTCCTTGAGTATGTAAGTACCATTCTTTATTTTCTCAACCACCTCATAAGGGCCTTCCCAATTCGGAGCTAGCTTCCCGAGGCTCTTGTCTTTGGTATGCAGAAAAACTCTTCGTAAGATCATATCTCGTGCCTTGAACTCTATTCAAGGAACCCTTAAGGTGTATCGACTTCTCATCAAGGTCTGTTAATGTAACGAATTTAAATGTGCTCGACTTCATCTTTCTTCAACCAGATGAAGAGCTAAAGATCGGTCATAATAGTTTATATCTTCGTTGTAGTTCGCGACCCTAAAAGAAGGCAAAATTATTTCTGATGGGGTTACCGCTTCCATACAATAAACAAGGGTGGGCATCTGAGGGGTTTTCCGGTAGGCCCATAGAACTTCTTAGAGATAGTCCGACAATTTCCCGGCCTTCCCTTCTAAGTTCTTTTTGAGGCCGTCTATGATCGTTTGGTTTGTAACCTCTACTTTGCCATTATCTTGCGAGTGGAAGGGTGCTGAGAAACATTGTTTGATTCTATGAGATGAACAAAAAGTTTTCATTTTATTACTGTCAAATTGGGGGCAGTGATTCATAATCAATCGTTGCGGGATCTGTATCGACAACAAATGTTCGACCAAATAAATTTGATTATATCTTGTTCCAGATAATGGTTCGGTTTCAACCCACTTGGAAAAATAATCTACCGCGAAAACTATCATTTGTCTTTCCCCCGAGACTACCGGTAGTGGCCCGACCAAATCAATCCCCATCTGTCAAATGGCAGACCATCTGAGATTGATTCTAACAAAGTTCTTGGTTTATGAATTATGTTCGCGAATCTTTGACAAGTATCGCATGTTTTCACTATGTTGGCCAATAAAAGCCCACAAGCAAAACTCTTGTTATTAATGCTTTGAAACCGCAGTGGGCAGCTCCTTCCCCGTCATGGATTTCAGATAAAATCATATGTTATTCATTGGTTCCTAAACATCTTAACAAGGGTCTGCTAAAAGATTTTTTGTAAAGTACGTCCCCCAAAAGCACATACCCTCGAGCCTTGTTTTGTATTTTTTTTGCCAATATTTTATCCTCGTGAAACGAACGCTCAACTAAGAAATTCTTAATGTTCTTTCGCCAATCTGACGGAGTTATTGACGACACTTGGCAAGCGATTTCAGGTTGGTTCCCCAACTCTGTTCTTTTAACAATCGATAGGCTTTCTTGAGTCAGGATCCAGGTTAGTTATTAGTATACGAGATAGACGCCAAGGACATGCTCATAAGTAATCATCTTAAAAGAAGCCGTTAAGACCCGCAAAACTACTAAATACTGAACCAGATGCTCTATTGTATCTTAAGACTGTCCTGACACATGATTTACCAACAATTGAGAATCACTTAGCAAGTGAACATATTTGGCTCCACAAAACTGAGCCAACCCTAGACTTGTCAACGTCGCCTCATATTCGGCTTCATTATTTCAAGTTGAAAACCGAATCGAATTTCCTGATGCATTGTTATTCCCAAAGGTGTAGTAATTTGAACGCCTACCCCACACCCATTGATACTTGACCCTCCGTCAGTTCAGACGACCCATTCTTTGGGCTTACTGTTTTCATAGGTTTCTATTTCCTCAAGCCGAATTCCAAAACGTGACCTTTTTTAGCGGTTCATGGTTCGAATTCTATGTCAAAATCTCCCAGATCTACCGATCATTTTGGCATTCACCCTAGAATATCCGGACGCTGCAGAGCGCTCTTTAAAGGGAAGGAGGTCCGGAGAACTATCAAATGAGCTTGGAAATAAGGATGCATTTTTCATGCCGCGATCACCAAGACCAGAGCAAGCTTATTGAGCATCAAATACCCTGTTTTGGCGTCCAACAAACTTTTGCTAACGTAATAAACCATTTTCGGAGTTGTTCCCGCTTCGCTGATCAATACAGCACTTACCACGTAATCTAACACTGCAACATATAAAAACAAAACTTCTCCTGTCAAAGGTTTGGTTAACAAGGTCGGGGACGACAAATAATTTTTAATCTCTAGGAAAGCCTCAGCACAGACGGGTGTCCACGAGAATGTCTTGGAGTTCCTTAGGACCTTGAAAAATAGCGCACATTTACCAGAAGATCGAGATATGAATCGATTTAAGGCTGCCAACCGTCCCATCATTATCTGTACTTCTTTAATGTTCCTCGGGGGTGCCATGCTATTTAGGGCCCTCAATTGTGCTGGATTAGCTTCAATTCCATTTTTGCTGACCTAGAAACCCAAGACATTTCCCGACCAAACCCCAAATGAGCACTTTTTAAGATTAAGCTTGAGGTTTATCCTTCTTAAATGGTCAAAAGTTTCTTTTAGATCGGCCACATGGTCCTCATCCTTCCTGGTTTTTAGGAGCATGTTATTAATGTAGACTTCAACGTTTCTCCCGATATGACTTTTGAAAGCCTTGTTTACTAGCCTCTGGTACGTCGCGCCTGCATTTTTCAGACTAAAAGGCATAACCTTGTAGCAATACAAGCCCCGGTCGGTTATAAAATTTGTGTTTTCTTGATCGTTAAGGATCAATTTGATCTGATTATACCTGGCGTATGCATCCATAAAAGATAGTAGTTTATATCCCGACGTCGAATCTACCAATTGGTCGATTTTTGGCATCGAGAAAGGGTCCTTAGGACACGCTCTATTCAGGACGGTGAAGTCCACGCACATCCTGCATTTGCCATTTTTCTTTTTTACCAAAATTGGATTTGATGTCCACCATGGGTATCGATACTATCTTATGTGCCCGAGGATGATCGTTCTATGAATTTATAAAATTAATACCTCGGCCTTTTCTGGCGAAAAAGCTCTGCGCTTCTGTGAAATTGGTCGGACATTTCGGTTTACTGCCACAGTGTGAATAATCACACTATCCAGAACACCTGTCATGTCTTCCAAACACCAAGAAAAGAAGTGTAACCTTTCCTTAAAAAACAAAATTAGCTTTTCACGAAAATTAAACGATAAATTTGTACCAATCTTTAAAAATATCCCTTTTGTGAATTCATAGTTCTCACAATCTTCGTCTATGGTTAACAAGATGGGGGCCTCTCGAGGATCATCTACTGGCTGTAACCCCGAAACAGACCCCATTAACTGTTAATCGCTCGCTTGCGTTATCTCTTGGTCGTTCTTAACTACCAATGCGGCTCGGTAGCATCCTTTTGCCGCCTTATGACACCTTCTAACTACACCACATTATTCCCCATCACATAATTTAGGAATTGGTACACTGTGGATGTCACTGTATGTATCCTTGAAAGCCAGAACCTGCCAAAAATTGCATTATGTGGAGCAGGTACATCGACAACCACAAACAAAACCGTGATTTTCTTCTTGAAAGGACCCCGTCCTAATTGAACCAGGCGTTCGAATTCACCGACCACTACAGCAGTCGATCTCGTGAATCCTATTATGGTCCTGTCCGATTTTTATATAACCGGCGGCTTTTTGAACTGAGCAAAAGTGGTCAAGAATATTATGTTGGCAGAACTCCCGGTGTCGACAAGAATTCTTCACACTTCCTCTCTGGCGATTGCAGCTCCAACAACGACTGCGTTTTCGTGTGGCCCCGCAATGTCCCTTATATCATTATTGTCAAAACACAATAAAGGAAAAGGACTTCCATGTAAATGAGGCAATGTTCAGGCTTCCAATAAATTCACAATGTGTCGCTTTCACGAAGAATTGGTAATTCTTTCCATTGAATCACCCCCGAAGATTGTTAAAGATTATAAACCTTACATAAACTAAACTTTTTCTTGTCTTCCACGACTTCTTCCTCTATTACCCTAATGATATTTTGGTCCACGTCGGGATCTAAATACTTCATGGATACGTCAAATAGTTCGGTAACATATGTAATAGCCATTGTTGTTTCTGGTTTTGGCACTGCCACAATTTCTTTAGAAACCGCATTTTGCTGCACTTGCTTCTTTACATAATTGGTAAACTTACCATTTTCTATCAACATATCTATTTCCTTTTTCAAGGCGATACAATCCTTGGTGTCATGTCCCACATCCTCGTGGAACCTACAATACCGATTATTGCGATTTGCTCGGGGAATCTGGATCGGGAATGGTTTACGTTAGTGTACGTGTTTTTTGTTTTTTCAAAAATGGTGGACACACACTCCATAATATCGGTGAAATGAGCTGGACAGGTCCATTTATTTGAGATAGATCGGGCGATTACTTGATTGTGCTGCTTGGCTCGCTGCGGTTGAGGCGCTGGTGCTTTAGTCGGATAAGATTGTGCCACGGGAAGCAGAGTACTTATTGGTTGTTGCTGCGGGACTGGATTATATTTTAACAGGTTCTGTTGGTATATTACGACCGCTGCCTACGGGCTTCGTTGTACTTGTGCGGCCAACTCGGATGCATCGATTTTCTCAATCAGGATATGCTTCTCAACCTGGGCCAATAGTGCGGAAAAAGTGAACGATTGTTTCTTAGTTACCGCTTGTTTCATGGGTCCGGGTAGTAGCCCCAACCTGTAGCCTGTCAAGGCCACACTTTCTATGGTCAATGTCGATCTTGGCTTCTACTAATCGTCTAGTATAATATCTTAAAGTTTCTCCCACCTTTTGTCGGTAATTCCCAATTGTGTCTCCGTTTGCCCAAAATTCTTACTTCCAACGAATTTATGTTGAAACATGACCCAAAACATACTGAATTTTTTAATGCAACCTTGCGGTAATCGATTGTATAACTTCGAGGGCCGATCCTTGAAAGTCATCAAAAAAGCTCGGCAAAGCAGCTTATCGTCATTATCGAAACTCAGCATAAAATTCTTGAAAGCTTCTAAGTGATTGTCGGGGTCTTTTTTCCCGTCATATTTGCGTAACTTGGATATTTCAAATCTCTTCGGGAGATGTCCCGATAAAATTTCGTCTGATAGAGGGAATGACCTCCAATTATGTCCAAAGCAAGAAGCACCACTTCCTAGACCTTCAGTGGGGATGTCGTACATACCTTTTTTTATTATTGGCAAACTGACTCCCGATCTTATACCCATGAGTTTGGCTTCTCAGAAGGGAATTGCACCTGTGGTAAAACAACTCGCTTTTCTTTACTGACCGTTACTATTTTTTCTTTTTCATGGGAGTTCGACGTTCTTTTCTCAGGACTATCCCTTTTACCCTTTAACACCCCAAACAGGCGTGATCTGTTGCGTTGGGCTTTGATTATCCTGGTAAATCTTTTATCCTTCTTTCTTCGTCGGATTTATCGTTCTAAAGATTCATCCGACGTGAAATCGGTAGACCCGATGTAACCTTGTATTGATGGACATTTGAACTTTATTTCCGCATCCACTACTTATTTTAGAGTTTGACGTTTATCCATGTGGATATAACTCTTGTCTCATCCGTCATCCGAGAAATCCTCTCTATCAATATCAAGTGATCGTTCTCTGCATTTTCCTTCTTTAATCATTTTTTCAACCAGAGCCTTTTCCTTCTCGGCATTGAGCTTAGCTATGTCATCCATCAATTGCTTCCTTGTCATGATTAAAGTCGATCATTTACTTCGGTTCCGACCGTAAT
The DNA here is from genome assembly GCA_036936605.1 of Limnanthes douglasii subsp. nivea. Classification (NCBI taxonomy): domain Eukaryota; kingdom Viridiplantae; phylum Streptophyta; class Magnoliopsida; order Brassicales; family Limnanthaceae; genus Limnanthes; species Limnanthes douglasii. Next base: position 71,051,909 of record JAUPFV010000004.1, read on the forward strand.
GATCGTGGGCGGGGTGCCCTTCCTCATATCGTCTGCCTTCTGAACATGAATTAGTCCATACCGGACTTTTCCCGATCTCTCCACCTTCAACTGCTTATGGGTTTATCTCCCGTTGTATCATGATTTTGGGGAAAATAGAATTATCACCGGGTATCACCTCTTCTCCCACAAACGGCGCCAATGATAAAGCTAAAATGGTTCAGACTTGGATTTGATGTAATAATGCTGAACAATAGTGAAAATTAAAAATTAGAGAGAGAATGTAAAAAGAAAAATATTATATTAAATGTCACCATTTTCCAAAAAAGAGGGTTTCTCTTATATAGTAGAGAGGTGGGCCCTTCTCTTCTATCCACGTGGTCCTCCTAATTTAATATTTATGTTTACCTTCTCGTCCCTTATTTTTCTTTCAATTTTCTATTTGAGGTTATATGTTCCTCCAATTATTATCACAATCTATGATCAATTACACATAGTTATTTTATTTATTTACCATTGGCCCGGCAACTTGGCCCAATATTTTACGGCCTTATCAGTAGAGACTTCTAAAGTTTTGGTGTTCTTCCTCAGATATGAGTTTATAGGTAATAGGTTTAAAATATTCATTAAAAAATATAGGATTTTCAAGAAAATCTCCAGGAGGAAGCTCAGGGATTGTATCTGTAGCTACTGTTAACGGAGGTGTTATCCTTTTTTAGCCAGTTTTAGGTAAAAAAAAAGTATTATCATCATAATTATTAAGTTAAGTGTCGTTTATTTTTTAATGATAAGTTGTTTAAGAAGGAAAGATAGAGTCAATTAATTAAATTTAAATAAAAAAACATTTATTTTTTTCTTTAACAAAGTTAGGTTTTCAATTTGGAGAATTATCTAATATTTATTATCTAGTATTTTTTATTAAGTAATCAAATAATACATTGATAAGAAAGATAAAAGCAAGTGAGAAGAGTGCATGATTATGATTAAGACAGTTGAAATCAAAGGGGAAGGATATTTTGAAGCTTCAATGAAGAAAATACAGAAAGTAAATTTGAGTAATAAAAGAAGAATAATTTAATAAGATATCAATAAATTAAATATTTTAATGATACCTCTTTAGAATAAATATTGATAGTCCTTAAAATAAATTATCATCATTTGTTATATTTATATTTATTTTAAGGACTAGGGAGAGTCTTTATAATGATATATCCCTTGGATAATACATATATTTAATATTGACAAGGTATATTCATATTAAGGACTAATAAGAGGATAAAATACAAGAAATAAAGAATATGTTAGATGAGAATTATCGGGAAGACGTAGACAAGGGACGTATGAAAGTGGCTAGATGAGGGGTCACCAAAAAGATTCGAAATGAGAGAAACAAATGAGCAGTTAGACGAGGGAAAAATACAAGTAATTAGAGGATGAGAAAACAAAAGCAAATGTAACGAAGATGGAGGTCGTCGGGAAGACTTTAGACGAGGGTCATAAAGAAATAGTTAGACAAGAGAGAAATGAAAGTAAGAAGATATGGGTCATCAAAAGGATTAAAGACAAAGGCTATAAAGAAGAAACAAGACAAGGCACAAGTAAATGTAATTTAGATTAGGGTCATCCAAAATACATTAAACGAGGGTTGTGAAAAAAAATATAGAGTGAAGTAAATATATTGGAAAGATTGTTCAATACCGTTACGACTAAAAGACATGTGTCAACATGTAATTATTTATCAAGATAAGTTGTTAGGAAATTACAACACGTGTAATATAATGATTAAAGAGGATTAAATTGTAAACAATATATATATATAAGCTTAAATCATTTTCGGATATTACGCACTTAATACATAAAAAAACAATTGACTTTGAGCAACTTTTTTTTATATATATAATAGATCATTACTTTTGCTTTACATTTGATAAGGAATTTCTTTCATCAAAGAAACATACCTCTCACGTGGAGAATGCAAAAGTTTGAAAGTTAATTAGAAAGAGAAACAACCCATTATGCAATCTTAGAATTTATTTTAATTATTAAGATAGAGTGATGCATAATTATCAAGAAGTTTTATCTCCCGGGGAGAAAAACCCTTGGTTTGACGGAATGAAAGAAAAGATAAATTCCTTGAAAAATAATAAAACTTATGCACTAGAGAAACCTCATATATGAAAGAATCTATTAAATATATATATAGATTTTCAAGTACAAGAGAGACTGTGAGAAGATTGTCAAAGTTGCACAAATATTTGTAAGTGTCTCTCATTTAATATATTTGCCTCACATATATATGTATCTCATCTAATTTATTTTTGTGCATGCTATAATATAAATGTTTGATTAAATTTTTAAATTACAAATTGAATACCTCCACAACAAGGATATTCACGGACACCAAATATGCATTTAGTATATCTAAGAAAAATTCTTCAATAAAAAAGAAAATATTTGATTGTGGTGTAATGGTTTGCGACGATGATAAAAATTACATTCAATTGGGAAGACTTGAAAAATTAAACCTCCTAAAATTGTAACAACAAGAAGAGCATAAATGTTTTGCATATTTCTTAATAACAAAAATACTTACAGATTTCAGAGGGTTTCTGATGTAAAAACAATAAAAGATGTATGTTTGTTGTAATATATGTTAAACACCAATATATTTAGTTAAATATAATCATTTTATACGAGCCACGTCTATCACCAACTATATGTACGCAATCCCGCATCCATCATGTATATAAATGCATATGTCACTAAAGTATATGCTTAGGTCTCGCATTTATCATTATTCCTCATGCACATTAATGGGTTCAGATATTATTGGAAGTGAATGTTAGGACTATTCGAAGGGGTAGTTCGGCGTAATCAACAAAGTTCGATGGATGAACAATGAGTTCAAGTGGGTTATGACTGAGCTGTGTGCTAAACCATTTTTTGGTCTTGGGATTTGGAGTTTTTAAGGCTGACCTGAATCCAAGATCCGACCCAAACGGAACATGGGTATAAAAAAAAGTATTTATACCCCAACTAACCACATTAAATAGGTTACTTTTGATGAAAACATAATTATTAACATACACATCTTTTATCTCTCTACCTTCGACTTAATATTTTAATACACATTTGATAAATTACCCAAAAAGACCATTCGATTAGAAATCATCCACACCAGTAAGTAGAAATGATAGTTTGGATATTATAAAAGCATGGATCTTAACATGCAAGATGTTCCACCTCATGAAGCTTAAGGTGTAAGAGATAATAATGAGCACACTACTGTGCCTCATGTCAATCACAACACAGATTAAAGATAATTCATGCACGATAGTTATCAGCTTAGGGATAAAATTAAAGCTCTAAAGGCCCAAAAGCAAGCTGAAAAAGAAGTAAAGGAAACATCTGATGCATGTGGTGTGTCTACAAATGAGCACGGTAACAATGGTCAGTCCCGAAAGACTCATGTCAAATCTAAAAAGACGCATAGGGCTAAACAAGTCATGAGTACATAGGACTCTTATGATGGTTCGTTCACTAATTCTGACTCTGATGAGTCTCTTTCATCCAGTAGTGACAATGGCCGACAAAAAAAGAAATTGAGCTTAACTAAGAAACATTCAAGGAAAAGGGACAAGAGAGGCAAATTAAAAAAGAATAAAAGTCAAGAAAAAAATAAAGGGTTCGGCAGATTATGGCATTGATCATCTATTGAGTGATCGATTTGCTACCTAGTATGAACCATGTATTTTTTCTACTCTTGATGAAGATACAATATTTAACTGAAGTCACGATTGGAGGCAATCACCATTGTCCTTGAAAATACTCTCCAGACATCTCCATAGACGTTTTGCGAGTTCCAAGATGAAGAATATGATGGAAGTAAAAATCCGGACAACCAGCTCGAGCAATTTAAAAACTTTATGATGAACTTCGATGACGATAACAAATTTTTATGTCAGGTATTCTCACAAACCTTTAAAGGAAGTGCCCTAAAGTGGTATAACGGTCTCCCACATGGATCTATAGAAAAACATTGACATGTTCTGGGTGGAATTTAGAAGGCAATTTGTGGGAAGTAAGGAGCTTAAAAACATAGGTGATACTATTATCCATTATGCCCATGAGTCGAAAGAATCATTAAATGAATATATTAGTCAATTTGTGAATACGGAGAATGGGTTAGCTGGTTGTTTTGAACATGCAGCTATTTCCTCTTTAAGACAAAAATTAAATCGCGACATGTTAGCTAATGCGGTAACTCGGAAGAAGGCAATGGCTTGGAGAGGGTTGTTAAATCAAGTTGGAAAATAGATTACATTTCAAGAAACTAAGAATTCTAGAGTACCGCGTTAGAACAGGTCCGCTGCTACAGCATCAATTCCACAAGATACTACTAAATCCCAAGAAATTGTTAATTATAGGCCAAAAGAGTCGGGACATGGAGCACATTGGCCCATAAAAAATCAATATAACCAAAACCAACAAGTTAGACCTAAGAGGGTCCAATGGGTTCAACCTGAATGGTTTGCCGAACTGGGTGAAAGTGTAGCTACAATATATGATAAAACTAATAATGTTGTCCATTTTAGAAGGCTAACCCCAATTCGGTCTCATAGGAATAGTCGAAGGACTCATTTCTGTAAATACCACAATGATGTGGGTCATGATACACATGACTGTATAGCTTTAAAACAAGAAGTACATAATTTCATCGAGAGAGGAAAGTTGGGTGCCTTTGTTAAAAGGCAAGGGTGCAGTAGACAAGATAATACAAACTCTCAACCCAACAACAATGAACCCCGAACAGCCTCACCAACCGGTCTAAGGCAAAGTATGGAAGCATCCAGGAAAGAATATGCCATGAAGATTGTGGAAAAATCTGACATAGACTTTGAATATCTTGATCCTGATCCAGATTGGAATCGTAATTGTTTCCGATCTGCACAAGTTTTTTGAATCATTGATTATTTTTTGGGAAACACTGTAATAGCACCCTCAAGTTGTTCAAGGAAAATACATGTTAACATTTTGACAACTTAATTATAGGGTAAAATGTCCACATATTTTTACCAAAACCTTGCTTCATTCATTATCTTTGATAGAGATGATTTAAAAGATATTGCAGGCCCACATGAGGATGCTGTTGTGATATGGGCATCTATTGCGGGCAATGATATACGTCAGATCTTGATTGATACAGTTTGGAAAATATATTGTTTTTGACTATTTATAGAAAGATGAAAAATCCTTCAGTCATCCAACGCTCAAACAAAACCATTGTAGGCTTTACGGGGAGTTCTATCAATGTCATCGGGAAATTTGAAGAGGAAGTGTTATTGGGTAAAGGATCATTTAAAAAACTGGTAAGGGTCTTGTTCGTTGTGGTTGATTGTCCAACATCTTAGAACGCCATATTCGGTAGATCTTGGCTTTCCAGGATGCATGCAGTGGTTTTCACTATCCACCAATGTTTAAAGTATGATGTAGGAGGTCAAGTGAGTGTTTTCCGAAGGAGCCAGAAAGTAGCTCGTGAATGTTATGTCACTATTCTTGCCTCAAAATCATTGGAAGGTAGTAAAAATTAACAAAGAATAGCAGTTAGTGGAGGCTCTCAGTACTGTAATTCCAGTTGAAGAAGTTGAAATTCATTGCGTGGCTTAAGGCAAAAGTGTTCGAGTTGGAGTCAAATTACCATTGATGTTTAAACAAAAATTATTATCATTTTTATTTAATAATCTACATGTGTTTGCATGGTGCAATGAAGATGTGACCGGAGTTCCATCCAATGTGATCAGTCACAAACTATTAGTACGATCTGATGTTGGGCCAGTGGTACAGAGAAAAGAACTTTTTCCAGAGAAACATTTGAAATGATTGTGCAAGAAGTAGATCAGATAACCAAGATGGGGCATATTAAGGAATCTCAGTACTATCTTTGGACAACTAATCCAGTATTTGTCAAGAAAAATAATAGGAAATGGCGTATGTGCATTGACTTCACATATCTTAATAGAGCTTGTCCTAAAGATCATTTTCAGTGCCCTGGATAGACCAGCTAGTAGACTTTACGTCGGGAAACAAGTTATTATCTTTTATGGACGCTTTCTCTAGGTATAATCAGATACGGATGGATCCGAATGATCAAGATCATACTACTTTTATTACTGATAGAGGGTTCCATTTCTACAAGGTGATGCCATTTGGGTTGAAAAATGCTAGAGCTACTTACCATCGATTGGTGAATAAGGCGTTTGTTATCCAAATTGGCAGAAATGTAGAGGTTTACATAGATGACATGATTGTGAACAGCCCTAAGGAGGAAGATCACATATATGATCTCCAACAAAAAATTTCTAACCTATCGGCTATCAACTTGAAGTTAAACCTTGACAAATGTACATTTGGAGTCCGATCTCATAAGTTTATGGGGTATATTATAAGTGAAAAAATAATTCAGGTTGATACAAATCAATAAAATGCTTTATTAGCCATGGATCTACCTCAAAATACTAAGGAAGTCCAGATATGAACCGGAAGATTAGCTGCTTTGAATCGGTTTATCTCGAGATCATCGGACAAGTGCGCTCAGTTTTTCCAAGTTTTAAAGAATTCTAAAGACTTCAATTGGTCTCCATAGTGTGATCAAGCTTCCCTTGAAATCAAAAAACATTTGTCTTCACCTAAGATATTATTCAAGCCTATTCAAAGAGAGAGACTTTATATATATCTAGCACTATCGGAATATGCAGTGATTGTTGTGTTGATAAGAGAAGCGGATAACTACCCCCGTCCGGTGTATTATATAAGCAAGAGTTTATCAGAAGTTGAGAAAAAGTACTTGAAGTTCGAAAAATTAGCCTTGGAATTATTCATAGCAGCTAAAAAAATGAGATCTTGCTTTCAAGCACACTCTATCACTGTTCGTATGTCTTTTTCTTTAAAGAACGTGTTATAAAAGGCTGACATATTATGAAGAATGACTAAATGGTTAGTTGAACTTGGATACTATGATATTGACTTGCACCTCGAACTGCAATCAAGGCTCAAGTTGTAGCTGATTTATTGGTAGAATTTCATAATGAGAGACCTCACAAAGAAGCTCAAGGTAGTAAATTTTATAAAAATGGGTAGTCTGAACGGATGGCGGGTCTAATATGATGGGATGTGGACCTGAAATTTGTTTAACTTCTCCTTATGGTGACACCATGTACCAAGTTATATGCTTTGGTTTCAGAGCGTCAAATAATGAGTCAAAATATGAAGCAATCATAACTGGTTTGAAGTTATCTTAGTTATGTGGAGTGAAAAATATCCGGTTAATAAATGATTCTCAATTACTTATTCATCAGGCTCAAAGTAAATTTGAAAACGTAAGAGATCATATGATAAAGTATCTACAAGTATTAAAATAAATCACCACAAGTTTTAAATCTATTTAATATGAACACATCCTCAGATCGGAAAACGTTATGGCAGATTCTTTGGCCACCATGGCTTACTCTCAAGCATAGCCTTGCATCCTTATGAAAGAATGTACTTCAATGGACTCAATTCAAGAAAAGAAGGATGAATTTGAAGAGAGTATGGACATATCTGGCATGCAATCCAAATATTGGAGATATGATATCCAATAGTTTATTATTGATTGAGTTTTACCTTCGGATAAGAGATTGGCTAGGAAAGTAAAATATAAGGCTCATGATTTTCTGATGCTGAGAGGGGTTCTTTATAAAAAGTCTTTCATCGGGCCTCTCTTGCGCTGCCTTGGTTTTGAAGAATCTCAAATGTTTTATCTGAACTACACGATGGAGAGGGGTCAGCACACTGTGGTTATAAAGCTTTAACCAAAAGAGTTTTGTTAGCAGGATACTATTGGACCACTATAATGACAGATGCTAAAGATTTGGTCAAAAGATGTGATCCTTGTAAAAAATATGAAAATAAAATTCATGTGACAACAATCCTCATGGAATCGGTATCCGAACCTATACCCTTTGATACGCGGGGACTACATTTAGTTGGTATCCTTCCCATGGCCTTCGGTTGTTGTCGAACTATAGTTGTGACAATAGACTACTTCTCTAAGCGGATAGAAGTTGCACCCTTATTTGGAACAACATCAAAAGCAGTTATAAAGTGCATCCTCTCGAACATATGTTGCCGGTTCGGAATTCCCAAACGCATCACTACAGATAATGGTCCTCAATTTGACAACAAAGGCATGTAGGAATTTTATACTTCAATAGAAATTCAACAATTATTCTCTTCTCATTTCCATTCTCAGGCTAATGAACAAGTTAAAGTCGTTAATCGAACGATTTTGATGGGTTTGAAAAATAATCTTGAAGGAACTATAGGAAATTGGCCGAGCTATTTTCAAGAAGTGTTATGGGCCTACTGAACCACTCCGCATACAACCACTCAAGAGTCTATTTTTTATCTTGTTTATGGGATGGACGCAATCACACATATAGAAGCTACATTACCTTCATTCAGACTACAAAATTATTCTGAACAAGATAATGACATGGTTGTAAGGAATCATCTCGATTTAATTGAAGAATGAAGAGTGAAATAAAATTTTAGAACAACACACTAACAGGGTTTGATGAGAAGAAGGTTTGCATCTAAAGTTAAAAAATAGATTTCCAGGTAGGGGACAAAGTATTAAGAAAAGTATTCTTATATACCAAGGAGAAACAATTTGAAAGTTTGCTCCGAATTGGGAAGGCCCATACATGGTATGTGAAAAAGTCAAGCAAGGAACATACAGACTTCAAGACAAAGAACGAAACATTTTAAATCATCCTTGGAATATTGAGCATCTCAGGTTATATTTAGAATAAAATCATCTTGTAAATATTTACTTTGTTGTACTTCAATGTAAATATTTGGGGGCATACTCTTTCCTCCCCTGGTGGCGCGGGGAGGTTTTAATGAGGTGTCCGGATATCAATCAATATACTATCCTTGAAGTACCAGTGAATGGTTCGGATAAATTAAATACCCACTAAACACCTTTAGCCTTCAAATGGAGTGTTTTTTAATGCTTCGAACATGTTAAATCTTGGTTAAATTTTAAATTTTTAAATCTATGATTGAATTTATTTATTGTTAGTGTCTACCATCTTTAAGTATGATCGGAGTTTAATGGAAGCATAAAAAAGATCAGGAAAAATACGAAATAAACAAAGCAAAAAATGACTAAATATTGGCCGGATCAGCAAAGAGGTTATATCCATCTTATAAAAATGCCTTGGCCGTCCAAGGACTTTAATTCACAAAGCGAAATTCGAATAACACAAAAAATTCCTTGTATCGTTCAGGACTTTGGTTTAAAACATAAACTCAAAAGGGCTCATTCCTTTCGGTTTTCTCTTTACCGTTACTTTTCTCTTGAATTTTCCCTCCATCTTCGTCTCGCTTTAGATCCTTAGTATTAGCATCCGAGATTTTATCAGTCTTTTCATCCGAATCAAATCCACTTGGTGAAAAAACTCCGAGTTTTTCACCATATGGCAGAGTGTGAAAGGGTATTTATTCGTATGGTACGAACCTCCATAAATCTCCAAGATATTTTTTTGGAAAAGTCGTGTGGAATAACAAGACCATGTCTGATTTAATACTTTCATCCCTCTTTCCCATATAATCCAATACCCCAGCAGCATACTTATCCAATGCAACTGTTATCTCTCGAGTCTGGTTCTCTTTCAGTCAAGTAATCTTTCCTTCTTTATTTTTAAGAAGTTCATCTAATTTCTTCTTCTCGGATAATTGATTGATGGTACTTTCATCAATGATGTGTTGATCTTTTAAGACTTGATCTTCTTGGAAGCAGTTGTTTGCAGTTCAGTATACTTGGTTCAGGATTCTTTTTTATCGACCTTAGCCTGATTCAAATCAGTACTCACTTGTTCTTTTTCTTTTCCCAAAGTTTCGACCTTTTTGAGTTCGACTATGAAGAAATCCTTTAAGCCTTGATTGTCAGTTTTAAGGGAAAAAATGTCCTTAGCCTAAGATCTGACTTGTCTTTCCAAATCAACTATTGGCCTTATGTAGCCTAAGACTACATGACCCAAGGTATCATGCTCACTGGATACTTCAAAAGATTCACCCTCATAAATCACTGCATTAGCTATGGTGGTTGATTGAGGGAAGGTTTGGTCAAAATCATCATTGTCAAACTCACTAAAATACATGTTCCCAAGGTCCTCTAAATTGACTTCACATTCATTCGGAAGATGGATCAGCTTTGGGAAACGCTGGAGAGAGAGGATCAGCATGTACCTCTTCTTGGGGAAGAATTTTAGTATGAGGGTTAGGAGGAACGACCTCAGGTCGGAGTATTATTTTTGACCTCATGGTTTCCTGCTTCTTCTTTCCTGCCCCTTCTATCACTTCTATCTTTGCATCTTTTCTGACCTTTTTTATTCTTAATTTTTTGTGAATGTTATGGCTCTTCGGCGTCGCCTACTGTAACAACAACTGCCTCTAACAGAATATCGTTAATTCCTTATGGATTTCCCGAACTACCCAAATCGGGAATTTGGTGGGATGCGTCAACCTCTTTTTTTTCTTCTTCTTCTTCATCTTATCTAAGTGTCTAAGGGTATATTCCCAGCTTGCAAGAAAACTTTACCATCTCGTACCTCGGCTCTTTTAAGAATAACATCCCATGAGGGGGGACTGGTGAGTTATTCCCAGGTGAGCTCCCTATTTGAGCTCGTACTCCGTAAATGAGCCCTTACCATATTCCCTATAGTGAAGTAGTTATAGAAGGCAAGACCCCAACTTTTTGTGGCCCATTGATTTAGTTTGGTGAAAGTAGTTTTTCTATCTTCTAGATGGTCTAAAAATATCTTTAAAAACACTACAAAATAAATCCAATATTAAAAGATAAGCACCTGTAAATCATTAACCACCTTATAATTATGTCCTATGTTATTGTGTAGAAAAGGATGTGGTGATTTCAACACAAATTAGCCACAACAGCAAACTGCTCCATAGGCATCGGAGTTTTTGATAACCTTAAAGCTATAATGCTGGCCAATAGTGTGTACCAAGCATTGGGGCTTAATTGACTTGGGAAAATCCTCACAAGATGAAAATCTATTATTATCTCTAGGTCCAAAGGGAACCAAAGGCCCCAATGAAGCACTTCAGTGTACACAACTATTTCTCAAGCTTTACAATCCATCAGATTTCTTGAGTAATGGGAATCCTTACTTTAACATACTCACGAAAGCCCAATTTGTTTTTAAATTATGTCCAGTTTAACAGTATGAATATACACATATGAAAGTTTATGAGGGGGCAGTAAATACTTAACACTAGTTTTGGAAAAATTAGACCCAAGTTTCCCCTCGAGGCACTCTAGACGCTGTTTGGTATTAGGCAACCCTACTATCTCTCTTATTTTCCAAACCACTTTGGTGTCATAAGTAGTTTTAGACATCTTTAAAGGGGTATCTTCCCCACTATCTTCGATGATATCTTCCATTATTTGTGACCGTTGGTCAACCGATTTGGATTCGATATCCTCCTTTGGAGTTGGAGAAGGCTCAGTAGGTAGAAGTGATAGATTTGGATCCATAGTAAGTGAAACAAGAGGCTTTAATATCCCAGAACCTTCAGCCATGTTATCAACATCCTTGGTAGATGGAGTTGTATTTTTGGATTTGGAAAGCCTAGTAAATCTTCGTGGTGTGACGTTTTCTGCATCTGACCCCATGGCAATAAACGACGTTGGTGTTTTGCTGTTGGTAACGGTCTTGACTTTGGTAAAAGGTTTTGCAGGTATTTGAATTGATGGTTCAAGATTTAGCACATATAAAACAATGTTTGGTACACTTGGGACAAAAGAAGTTTTTCTAGAAATTACCGATGACTTAGAAGAAGATCAACTATGTTCCGGCTCCGGTATTGTTTGTATGATCAATCCACCATGGAGAGCAAGTAGTTTGGTGGCGATTCTTGCTTCTTTTTTCTCTCTTTCCAATTCTCACAAAACCAGCAAGCCTTCTTTAACTAAGGCAGTTCTAGTCGTGAACATACAAGTTCTGATAACTGTTAAACTAAAAACAGACCGATGATTTGAAGTTTATCTCTCTAGAAATTGAATGCGAAATATTTTCTTTCACTCTATGAATGGAAACAGTAAAAAAATCATACTTATATACTTAAGAAAATCACTTGAGTGTTTTACCTAGGGAAGATGAATTTTTTGAACAATGATTAGGGGCTATTAACCATAGACCAATTACTTTTTGAAGGATGGGTGCAAGTACCTAGGAAAAAACGGCTGAAAGGTCTAATTAGAGACTGACACGTGTAAACATAAGTTATTTGTTAAAGTTGTGACGTTTGAGTTTTTTCTAACAATAAAGAGTCACTTCGGGCCCTGATCGAATTTTCTCTATAATGGTTAGCTCTTCCAAAACAAAAAAAATTGATAAACCTAAATGGGCTAATGATGGGTTCAAATATTATTATAAGTGAACGTTAGGACTATCCAAAGGGGCAGTTCGGGCATAATCAACAAAGTTTGATGGATTAATAGTGAGCTCAAGTGGTTTATGACTCAGCTATGTGCTAAACTATTTTTTGGTCTTAGACTTTGGAGTATTTAAGGTTGACCCGAATCCAAGATTCAACCCAAAGGGCCATGGGTCCTAAAACAAAAGTATAAATACCCCCAACCAACCACATTAGATAGGTTGGACTTTTGATATAAACATAATTACTAACATACAGTTCTTTTATATCTCTACATTCTACTTAAGAATTTAATACCCAGTTGATAAATTACCTAAAAATACCCTTCGATTAGAAATCATCCACACCGCAAATGTCACACATATATCATAAATATAGTCAGGTCTCATCCTATATACATCATGCAGTTGGTTTGTATTATCCTACGTTTATCATGAAGTTGGTTATGTCTCGTCTCGTATCTATCATACTATTTGTTTTTATTAATATTTAGACAAGTTTCTGATTGTGTGATTAATATAATTTACCATTGTCTCAACTACTTTGTTATGTCAACATATAAACTAGTTAGTAACATTTGATTGGTTATTTAATTATTTTATTTGATAAAAGTACATATATTCATGATTATTATGCAATAACTACATCGTTCATAAAAAAATAAACTTTAATTATTGTGCATGGCTCTAACTTTTTTTGCTATAAATTCAGTTTATACTTTCATACAAAAAAACTTTATTATTTGAAAAATAACTTATAATTGAGTATTCTTAGATCGAGGAATCAATTTATGATGATTTATCCCCACTTGATTTATCACCATAAAGAAGGAAAATTTGAAACTAACAACAAACAAATCATACTTTTCATCTTTTGATGATGATGATATTTCTTTTTTTACTCATGAACACTATTTTCCATAATCTTTTGAACTTTCTAAAGATTAAGAAAATTCAAATGAGGATTTTTTTGCTTCTCCTGATATAAAAGGAAGCATAGTCTATTTGAAGAATATGAGGATGATAAAGAAGTAGAGGAAGAAGAGTTTGAAGAAAAAGACTCTTAAAATGAGGTGGAATAGTCTGGCCAATAAAACTTTATAGAGGAGAAAGAGTCTGACTAAGAAGACTCTGAATAAAAATGAATTTAAAGTTTGTTGTTTACCTTTTATTATTTGTATGTTTATGTTTTTATTTCTTATTTCTTATTTTATTTTTATTTTGTGTTTCTTAAAGTTTAATGTATTTTTCATTTTTTATTATGAATTTTATGAAAGTTTAATTACCTAGTACCACATCTATAAAAACACGAACAAGATTCGCATATATCACCATCAAATGTATCTGGTTATGAACTGGATTCACAACTATCACCACCAATGAATTCGGTTATGATCTGGATTTGAATTTATCAGAGGATTATTATCATAGAGGTCTCGCATATGCCGTATATCAATCATTCTTTCACTAGTTTTGGTGAGGATGATTATCGCCTAAGGGTAGACTTGTAATTTGGTTGATGTTTTACAGTAGTATGTGGGTGTTATATGTTTAGAGTAGAGAGTAGAGAGATAATTAAGCTGGCTGGTAGCAGTTAATTCTCATTACCCACACTTAATGCAGGTGGTTGGGTATTTATACCCTGATGTTTGGGCCCTTATGGGCTTTCGGGTCATGTTTAATGGACCCGGGTCATGTTCAAAGACCCATGAGCTTTAAGTAAGAGAGCAAGTAGCTTAGTCAAGTAGTGTTTAGGTTTTTTAGTATTTTTGTCATAGTTCGAACAGTTCTATGGTCAGAGCATTCGAAGTGGTCTGTCCGGTCCGGAGGCCTTGGACCGATCTGTCCTTGTCCGGGGAGCATGCAGAATTCGGACTCATCAGGAGCCCCTTTTTTAGGTGTTTGTGCAAATACTCTTGTCAAAGACCTGAAAAACAGTCCGACATCAGGGGTAGTTTTTATCCGGACAGGTCTATCAATTCGGGCTATAAGTTTATCCGGACAGATAAAGCTTCACGAATTCAAAACGGTTTTTGCCAGAGTTCGTGGGACACATGTCACTTTCTGATTGGTTGTTTCAGCCGTTTTTTCACCTTGAATTTCGAACCCACCTTCTTCGAAAAGCAACCTCTTTAATTAAAGGTGGTGACATCAGCGCCGTCTTTTAATCATTGCCAAACTTTTCGAATTCTCCTAGGAATCAACTTCCTTTTTTAGATTTACTATAAATACAAACTCACTTTCTACTGTTTTACCATCTCCTTCAAATTTACTCTGTAAAATCTCTCAAAGCTCTCTCTCTAAAGCAAAAACTTTGCTTAATAGTTTATGTTTACAGCGAGGAACGCTCTTGTCAAACGCGGGTGGCTCAACCTTTCTGAGTTAGAGAAGGCTCAAAAAGTCGAAAGAGAAAGACGGATCGCAGCAGGGTTACCCACCTCGCCTGTTGATAGACCAATCACCTCTGCTTCTGAGTCAGATCGAGGCTCTTCTTCTTCCAAAGGCACTAAGCCCATAAAACTATTTCAAACCAACCTCTCCCCCATAATCTCTGGTTCCTCAGTTCAGGAATCGGAGCCTGCTGTCGAGCCATGAGTTACATCCACTAGCCTAAAAAAACCTTCTCCATTTATTGCAATGGGATCGGATACGGAGCACTCTCCTAAGAAGCTGGTCGACAGGAGGAAAGGCCGGTTGGTTAAAGGCCTGGGGACTAAAAACACTCCCTCAAGGTCGGGGGCAAAGGACAGCAGCACCGGATCAGAGGTGCCTATTAGAGCCCCCAAGGATAGGCTGTCCGGACCGGAGGGCTCCAATCCAAACCTTCCTCAAGAAACTTCTGTTCCAGACACTCTACCGGAGAGCAGAAATCAAAGGGGCACTGAGGCCCATCAGTCCGGAGACAAGGCTGAGTCAAGTTTGAACCCTCCCCCCACTACAGTTGCTGAAATCCCTTCAACAATCATGGAGGAAGTGATGGAGGACTCTGTCGAAGAGGCCCCATTTGAGTCTGAGCCCTCCGGTCAGACCAGCAAAGAGATAGTTGCCAAAAAGGATAAGGGCAAGGAGAAATTATACTTGAGGCATCCGGACTGCCGGGGAGCCTGGAAGGAAGAGCGGGGCCTTGTTTTCACAAGGTCAGCGTTAATTACCTCATCTCCTTACAAAAAATCAACTACGCATTCATCCATACTGCTGAGCTGGGCAGGATGCGTACGAAGTGGGGCATACCAGAAAATGTAAAGATCAGGATTCCTATACACCCGGAGACTCCTATGGATTGCAAGTTAAGCGAAGTGGTCATATTCACGGAGTTATTCAACTGGGGGCTCAGGTTCCCATTAGATCCAGAGATTGTCAGATATTTCCATCTGATCAAACTCTGTCCGAGCCAGCTGAGCCCCAAAGCTTGGTATACCCTTATGTCATGCATCATGGCATCAAGGCTGTCCGGGATCCCTCTGCCCATGGAGGAGTTTGCTGCAGTGGCTAGCCTGTGTAGAAACCACCACATCCCCTTTTACCACTTTAACATGGGGGATGACTTCAAGGCGGTCGATGATTTGCTGGAGGCAGAGAGGAATTGGAGGACCCAGTTCCTATTTGTCAGTGGTGCTTGGGAGAACGGCAGGAAGATAAAATCCGGAGAGAACCCAAGCCTCCTCAAAAGCAGATGGAGGAGTGACCGTAAGTCTTCTACTTTATTATTTTGTTTCTCCCTTTCTTTTCTAACGTAGTTCGAACTAATGGGTCTCACTTTTTCCTTGGCAGTGTTACCCAAGGAGTTCAGTGACTATCAGAAAGCCGGGCAGATTACTTGTGGCAAGATTAATGCCTGGGCTGCTGAGGAATGGGGGAACCGATTCCACGCTGCTTTCACCAGTGGAAATTTGGCAAGGTCTTACCTGTGGAACACCACAGGTCGGAGAGACTTGACCTGGGAGGAGCTCACCACCCAGCCTCCTCCGGACGTTGTGCTTAAGAGGACCCATGAACCAGATGGGACACTCTTCCTGCCAGGCCGGGCCAAAGCTCCGAGCAAGATGAAAGGCAAGAAGAAGAAGGGCAAAAGGGTGGTGGGTGATGCCAACCCTCCTGATACAGAGAAGGATGCTCCAACAGATCCGGAGGGGGCAGCCCAGAGCCAAATTGATGCTGCTCTCCTGGAAGTGGTGGAGCAAGAGACTGAGAAACAAGAAGCGAACCTCCCAAAACCTCCAAGAGCTTCTAAGAGGAATCGTAAACAGGGAAGCGAAGGCACAGACCGGGAGGCCAAGAAGAAGAAAACGTCTAAGGGAGACGAGCTTTCTCTCCGGGCTCCGGAGCCTTCTGTCCATGCTGACCCTGCTGACCCAACGCATGCCGAGGAGATTCCGGGAGACTTTCATACTGATGAGGTTGAGGGGGGAGATATAAACATCGATGGAGTAGACATCACTGGTCTTGGTGAGCTTGGTGAATACTTCCTCAATCTCCCCAGAGATGACTTTGCCGGGCCTTACCTTCCTCCAAGCACCTCCAACACGGTCACTTTTAACGGTAAGACTTTTAGCGTTTCTAGTGAAAGGGATTCTATAGCACACTCTTTGTTAAGCAACGTGCAGCCTGTACTTGCGTTAGAGAGACAAGTTCGGAGCCAGGCTGATATCATCAAAGATCTCAAGTCTGATAAGGAGAAGCTGTCCGAAGACCTTTGCACTGCCACCTCCAATGCTGCTATGTTAAAGGAAGAAAACGAGGAGTTGAAGAGAAACCAACAGACAAGCACCACAAAAGTTTCCACCTTAGAAGAAACCATTAAAGACCTCCGGGAGAAACTGTCCGGACTGGAGAAAGACCTTAACACCTTAAAGGGAGAATCCAAAGCCAAGGATCAAATCATCACCAACCTGACCAATGACAAAATCGCTCTTGAGAATACAGTGTCTAAGGCTGTTGAGGAGAAAACCACTTTGCTACAGGAGCAGGAGGCCAAGATCAATGCTTATGCCAACCAGATGATAAAAAACGAAGAGCAACTGCTTGCCAAGGTGAGGTCTGACATGGTTCTACTTTTCCATGAAAAGTTTCTGAAGAAGAACCTTGGGGACTTATGCCTTCATGTTGAGCCTGAAGACCTCCCCTACCACACGATGGCCGAAGGCGACAGGTATGGCTACTCTAGTGATTCCTCAGACGACGAAGAACACACCGGGGAGAAAGTTGACGAGGAGAAGAGCGATCTCAAAGGGAAGGGAAAGACAGATGAAGGTGAGCCATCTTCAAAGGCTCAACCTTAACTCATGATTTACTTTGTTTACTTTTTATTCAAACTAAAGTCCTTGGAAGGCCAAGGCATTCTTTTCGTAATTGTGTCCGGTATCTGACCGGATAGGTTTTTTGTTCTTACTTTGACTATTCAAAAGTCCTTGGAAGGCCAAGGCACTTTAAGTTATTTCAATGAATGTTTCTGTCTTGCACAAATCTCATCTTCTTTCATCGTTTGTTCCAATTTCGATGGCTAGAGTTTAAATAGCCTTTAATTATTTCATAGTGAGAGTGTTTAAGTTCTCTGGCTAGAGTTTAAATAGCCCTTAGTTATTTTAATCCGGATAGCGTGACAAAAGACAAAACTTAAAACACTTGGGAAAAAAATTTAAGAAGGCATCAAATTTCATTCAAAAGCCCGGACACCTCATTAAAACCTCCCCGTGCCACCAGAGAGGAAATAGTATGCCCTCAAATATTTACATGGATGTTTAAACAAGTAAATATTTACACAAATGCTACTCCAAGTACATCCGGAGATGCTCAATATTCCAAGGATGAGTCAAAACCCTTCCATCTTTGTGTTCCAACCAATATGTTCCAGGTTTAATTCTTTCAACAACTATGTAGGGACCTTCCCAAGTTGGGGCCAGCTTTCCGAACAGCTTTTCTTTAGTATGTAAGAAGACTTTCCTTAATACCTTGTCCCCTGGTTGGAAATCTCTTCTTTTAACTTTGGAAGCAAACCTGCTTCTCATCAAACCCTGATAGTGTGCAAATCTAAGGTGAGCTTTAACTCGTCTTTCTTCTATCAAATCAAGTTGACTTCTGATTGTCACCTCGTTAGCGTGTTCGGAGAAGTTGTGAACACGAAAGGAGGGGAGAGTTGCTTCTATGGGAGCTACTGCATCCATCCCATAGACCAAAGCAAAGGGTGACTCTTGTGTTGCAGCCCCAGGTGTTGTCCGGTAGGCCCACAAGACCTCTTCTAGATAACTAGGCCACTTCCCAGGAGCCCCTTCCAAATTCTTTTTTAAACCGGACAGTATAGTCCTATTAGCCACTTCAACTTGCCCATTTGCTTGTGGGTGGAAAGGTGAAGAAAAACAATGTTGTATACCCCTTGAGGCACAGAAGCTCTCCATTTCCCTATTGTCGAACTGTGGCCCATTGTCTGTTGTTATCTTTTGTGGGACACCAAATCTACAACAGATGTTGGATAAAATGAACTTTATAACAGCTTTTGATGTTGTCCCTGCTTGAGGGGCTGCTTCAATCCACTTCGAGAAGTAGTCTATGGCCACAATTACAGTTTTGCATTGTCTGGACGCCACAGGGAGAGGCCCTACTAAATCCAACCCCCATCGAGCAAAAGGAATAGGCTCAGAAATTAACTCTAAAGGAATTGCTGGGACATGAATTTCATTGCTGTACCTTTGGCAGGGGTCACACCTTCTTACCAATTCCTTAGCATCTTTCATGATAGATGGCCAATAGTAACCGGATAGTAAAACTCTTCTTGTTAAAGCTCTAAACCCACAATGGGCTGATCCCTCACCATCATATAATTCAGAGAGGACTACTTAAGACTCTTCATCCCCCAAACAGCACAGGAGAGGTTTACTGTAAGATTTCTTGTACAATACGTCTCTCAATATGATAAAACCACGAGCCTTGTGTTTCAAAGTTCTGGCTAGTGACTTATTCGGAGGCACAATACCATCGGAGAGATATTGCAGAAGAGGAAACCTCCAGTCTTGAGGTCGCTTCTCTTGTATTTCAAAAATTTCATCTTCTTTATCCTTATTAAGTTGAATGGAGGGGCTTTCGAGCACATGGATCCATGGATATGACTCTGTATATGCTATGGTTGCCAATGAGTCTGCTAGCTCATTTGCTGCCCGGGGAATGTGCCCATAGACAACACCTTTAAACTTAAGTGCTTCATTTTTGAGGAGGAGTAAATATTTCACAAGCTGCTCCTTCTTAGCCTCAGATTGGCCTTGGGCATGGTGGATAAGAAGTTGGGAGTCACTTAGTAGCTTGACTCTCTTAGCCCCACAAATGTAGGCTAACTTTAAACCAGCTATAGCTGCTTCGTATTCGGACTC
Source organism: Limnanthes douglasii subsp. nivea (assembly GCA_036936605.1). Classification (NCBI taxonomy): domain Eukaryota; kingdom Viridiplantae; phylum Streptophyta; class Magnoliopsida; order Brassicales; family Limnanthaceae; genus Limnanthes; species Limnanthes douglasii. The sequence goes on from JAUPFV010000004.1 coordinate 71,071,746, forward strand.
ATTATTAGATGCCCTGAAAGCAAAACAAATAGCCTGGTACATTTTGTCTCCATATGGGGAAGTTAAACACACCCCTGCACCACATCCCATAGTGCTAGATCCACCATCTGTTCGGACGACCCATACCTTTTTATCTTTTATGTCAGTAGTTTGCTCTGAATCCCTGTCGGAGTGAAATTCAACCAAAAAATCAGCCACAGCTTGGGCCTTGACTGCTGTTCGGGGAGCAAAGTCTACGTCGAAGTCCCCTAACTCTACTGACCACTTAGTCATCCTGCTCGAAATGTCTGCTTTTTGGAGGACATTCTTCAGGGGAAAAGAGGTCCGGACGATGATGGGATGAGCCTAAAAATAAGGCCTCATCTTCCTGGTAGCTATCACTAGCGCTAATGCTAATTTTTCAAGTTTCAAGTAACGCCTTTCTGCATCAATCAAGCTTTTGCTGATGTAGTACACTGGATGGGGAAGACCATCGTCCTCCCTTACCACCACAGCACTAATGGCACAACTTGAAACTGCCAAATATACGAAGAGTGTCTCCCCATCAACCGGCTTAAACAAAGTTTTGGGGGAGGACAAGTGCTTCTTGATCTCATTGAAAGCCTTATCACACTGTGGGGTCCAATCGAATCCTTTTGCACCCTTCAAAGTTTGAAAGAAAGGTGCACACCTGTCCGAAAACCTTGAGATAAATCTGTTTAAGGCAGCTAATCTCCCCGTTAACCGCTGTACTTCTTTAATGTTTCGAGGATGTTCCATCTGAAATAGGGCATTAAGTTGGTCCGGGTCGAGTTGTATTCCATGCTCACTTATAATATAGCCCAGAAACTTCCCGGACTGCACTCCGAACACACACTTTTCTGGGTTTAATTTCAAATTCACTTTTACCAAGTTGGCAAAAGTTTCTTGGAGATCGGACAAGTGCAACTGCTCATCCACACTCTTCACCATCATGTCATCAATGTACACTTCTATATTTCTTCCAATTTGATCAGCAAATGCCTTGTTGACTAATCTCTGATAAGTAGCCCCAGCATTTTTCAAACCAAATGGCATTACTTTGTAGCAATAGAGACCTTTGTCAGTGACAAATGTGGTATGCTCTTGATCCTTTGGATCTACTTGAATCTGATTGTATCCGGAGAAGGCATCCATAAAGGAAAGCAGCTTATTCCCAGAGGTAGAGTCTACTAACTGATCAATCCGGGGAAATGGATATAAATATTTTGGGCAAGCTCTATTGAGATCTGTGAAGTCAATGCACATACGCCACTTGCCATTTTTCTTTTTTACCAGAACCGGATTGGCAGTCCACAAAGGATATTGAGATTCCTTGATGTGCCCCATCTTTGTGAGCCTGTCAACTTCTTACACAATGACATCAGCCTTCTCTTTAGAAAAAGCTCTTCTTTTTTGAACCACTGGTGCTACGTCTCTCCGGACAGATAGGTGATGTGATATCACTTCTGATGGAACCCCATTAACATCAGCATTGCACCAAGCAAAAACATGCTGATGGTTCTTTAAAAACTTTAACATTTCATCTTTCAAAATGGGTGACATCTTAGACCCTATCTTGACACTTTTTCCTTCTTCCAGACAGTGTGTTTCTACCTCTTCGATCGGTATCAATACTCCAAGGGTCTCTCTGGGGTCATCAATTTCACCCTCACCCCCAAAAAGGCCCTCAAACTGCTATTGTTCATTAATACGGACTGCCCCCAGCGTTCGAGGAGCCAGGGAAGTGGCATAACATTCTCTTGCAATCTTCTGGCTGCTCCGGACGACTCCAACCTGTCCCTGAACAGCATATTTCAAGCACTGGTGGACTGTTGAAACCACTGCATGCATCCTAGAGAGCCAAGACCTCCCTAGAATAGCATTATAGCAAGTGGGACAATCCACCACAATAAATAGTATTCTAACCATTTTCTTGAAAGGGCCCTTGCCCAATAGAACTTCTTCTTCGAACTCTCCGATCACATCTGCTGAGCTGCATGTAAAGCCCACAATTGATCTGTTCGAACTCTGAATTACAGCTGGATTTTTCATTCTCTTGTATGTGGTTAAGAAAAGGATATTGGCTGAGCTTCCAGTATCCACCAAAATTCGCCTTATATCGTTGCCCCCTATAGATGCTCCTTTGACAACAGCATCCTCATAAGGGCCAGTAATGTCTCTTAAATCATCTTCATCAAAAACAATGAAGGGGTATGAGCTTTGTGACTGATAGGAAGTCATGCCTCATTCTAGCTGGGAGGCTAAAGTATGCACGTGCCTCTTCCTCGAAGAAGCAGTAGGAGCTGTCATAGTGTCCCCTCCGAAAATTGTAAGTGACTCAAAAAACTCAATGAGTCCGGAGACCGACCTAGAACATTCCGCAATTGTACCTACTCTGTTTCGAGTTGGATCAGGGTCCAAGTATTCAAATTCCACGTCAAACCTTTCAATTATAACCATGGCTCCCTCCGGAGCAGCATTACTTGGACCAACCCGGTGAGTGTTGTCAGGCCTGCTGCCTCCTCTTCTTTTGACGTAAGCTCCCAGCTTTCCCCTCTCAATCAAGTTCTGAACTTCTTGTTTTAATGTTATGCAGTCATCAGTGGTATGACCAATATCGTTGTGATATTGGCAAAAAGAGTTATTGCGATGCTCTCTGGGAGACTGTAGTGTGGCCGGTCTCCGATTATGCACCTCTTCTTTTGTTTTATCAAAAATAGTGGCCACACTTTCTTTCAACTCTGCGAACCACTCCGGTTGCACCCATGGCCCTCTCTTGTTTCTGGATTGTTGACTTTGAGCAGGAGCAGCTGGCTGAGACTGAGCTTTTGCCCTACCATGCCCATGTCCGGTCTCTCTTGCTTTGTTCCCGGACTGATTTTGATTGGGATTTAGTGCCACTGGGGTAGACCTCACCTGCCTGTGCACCCTGGTTTTCTTTGTTTCATCGACGTTTATTTGTTTTCCAACCTGATTCAGCAACCCTCCCCATGTCATGGCCTTCTTCCTGGTCACTGAATCAGCTAAATTGCCTGGGTTCAAACCCTGCCTTAGGGATGCTATTGCCACCTGTTCGAAGCAATCAGCCAACCCATTCTTGGTATTCACAAAACGGCTTATATATTCTTTCAAGGACTCATTTGGCTCCTGGGCACAATGGATTATTGTGTCTCCATTGCCCTTTAGCTCTTTACTCCCTACAAACTGCCTTCGAAAGGCTATCCAAAAGGTATCGAAATCTTTAATACATCCCTGAGGCAGGCTGTTGTACCATTTTAGAGCACTCCCCGTAAATGATTGGGAGAATGCCCTACAAAGTAGTTTATCGTCGTCGTCAAAGTTCATCATGAAGTTCTTAAATTGCTCCAGATGGTTGTCCGGATCAGTACTGCCATCGTACTTCTCTATTTTGGTGCTGTCAAACCTCTTGGGGAGGTTTCCAGACAGAATTTTAGAAGATAATGGAGATTGCCTCTAATTCCTTCCACGACTGAACATAGTACCCTCATTAGGAGTTGCAAATATACCTGGTTCATCGTGAAAAGCGAAGGGATCCATCAGCATCCGGTCTACATGCCTCCGGCTATGAGATGATCCATCAGCAAAATCTATGTCGAAGTCCCCCAACTCTACTGACCACTTTGTCATTCTGCTTGAAATGTCCGCTTTTTGAAGGACATTCTTGAAAGGGAAAGACGTCCGGACAATGATAGGATGAGCCTGAAAATAAGGCCTCATCTTTCTTGCAGCTATCACCAGAGCCAATGCTAGTTTCTCAAGTTTCAAGTAGCGCCGCTCAGCATCAATCAAGATTTTGCTGATGTAGTACACTGGGTGAGGATACCCATCAACCTCCCTTACTAACACAGCACTGATGGCACAACTTGAAACAGCCAGATATACAAAGAGAGTTTCCCCATCGATTGGTTTGAACAAAGTCTTGGGAGAGGACAGATGCTTCTTAATCTCATTGAATGCCTCATCACACTGTGGTGTCCATTCAAACCCCTTTGCACCCTTCAAGGTTTGAAAGAATGGAGCACATTTGTCCGAAGACCTGGAGATGAATCTGTTCAAGGCTGCTAACCTCCCCGTTAACCGCTGTACTTCTTTAACGTTTCGAGGAGGCTCCATTTGGAACAAAGCATTGAGTTGGTCCGGGTCGGGCCGTATCCCATGCTCACTTATAATATACCCTAAGAACTTCCCGGACTGCACTCCGAAGACACACTTTTCAGGGTTTAACTTTAAATTCACCTTGGCCAGGTTGGCAAAAGTCTCTCGGAGGTCGGACAAGTGCAGCTGCTCATCCACACTTTTCACCATCATATCGTCAATGTAAACCTCCATATTTCTTCCAATTTGATCAGCAAATGCCTTATTGACTAACCTTTGATAAGTAGCCCTGGCATTTTTCAAGCCAAAGGGCATCACCTTATAGCAGTGCAGACCCCTATCAGTAACAAAAGTGGTATGTTCTTGATCTTTTGGATCCACCTGGATCTGATTATACCCGGAGAAAGCATCCATGAAGGAGAGCAACTTGTTCCCAGAAGTAGAGTCTACTAACTGATCTATCCGGGGAACCGGATACAAGTCTTTTGGGCAAGCTCGATTGAGATCTGTGAAGTCAATGCACATTCGCCATTTACCGTTTTTCTTTTTTACCAAGACTGGATTGGCTGTCCACAAAGGGTACTGAGATTCTTTAATGTGCCCCATCTTTGTGAGTCTGTCAACCTCTTGTACAATGACATCGGCCTTTTCTTTTGAAAAAGCTCTCCTCTTTTGTACTATTGGTGCCACGTCTCTTCGGACAGATAAGTGATGGGAAATCACCTCTGATGGAACTCCAGTTACATCAGCGTTGCACCAAGCAAAAACATGCTGATGGTCTTTTAAGAACTTCAACATACCTTCTTTCAACATTGGTGGCATTTTGGACCCTATCTTGACAATTTTTCCTTCTTCCAAGCAGTGTGTTTCAACCTCCTCAACCGGGATCAACACTCCGGGGGTCTCTCTAGGGTCATCAATTTCACCCTCACCCCCAGAAAGGCCCTCAAACTGCTATTGGTCGTTTATTCGGACTGCCCCCAGCGTTCGTGGAGCCAAGGCAGTGGCATAGCATTCTCTTGCAACTTTTTGACTGCTCCGTACAACCCCAACTTGCCCCTGAACAGCGTATTTTAGACACTGATGGACTGTCGAAGCCACTGCATGCATCCTAGAGAGCCAAGATCTCCCTAGAATAGCATTGTAGCAAGTGGGACAATCCACCACAATGAAAAGTATTCTGACTGTTTTCTTGAAAGGGCCTCTGCCCAACAAAACTTCTTCTTCGAACTCACCGATTACATCAGCTGAGCTGCCCGTGAAGCCTACGATCGATCTGTCTGACTTTTGAATCACAGCTGGATTTTTCATTTTCTTGTAAGTATCTAGGAAGAGGATATTGGCAGAGCTCCCAGTATCTACCAGGATTCGTCTTATCTCATTGCCCCCTATCGATGCTCCTATAACAACAGCATCTTCATGAGGGCCAGCAATGTCCCTCAAATCATCCCCATCAAAGACAATGAATGGGAACAAACTTGACGATTGATATGAGGTCATGCCCCCTTCTAGCTGGGTAGCCAAATTATGAACATGCCTTTTTCTTGATGAAGTGGTAGGAGCCGTTACAGTGTCCCCTCCGAAAATTGTCAAGGATTCAAAGAACTCAATGAGCCCGGAGACCGACCTGGAACGCTCCTCTATCGCACCCACTCTGTTCTCGTTGGGTCAGGATCCAAGTATTCGGATTCCACATCAAACCTTTCAATGATTACCATAGCCCCCTCTGGAGCAGCATTAACCGGACCTGCCCGGTGAGTGTTATCAGGCCTGTTGCCTCCTCTTCTTTTAACGTATGCACCCAATTTCCCTCTTTCGATCAGGTTTTGAACCTCTTGTTTCAGTGCTATGCAATCATCAGTAGTATGGCCAATATCATTGTGATATTGACAAAAAGAACTGTTTCGATGTTCTCTGGGAGACTGCAAGGTCGCTGGTCTCCGGTAGTGTACCTCATCTTTTGTTTTATCAAAAATGGTTGCCACACTTTCTTTGAGTTCTGCAAACCATTCCGGTTGGACCCATGGTCCCCTTTTGTTTCTAGACTATTGGCTTTGTGCAGGAGCAACTGGTTGAGACTGAGCTTTTCCCCTTCCATGCCCCTGTCAGGTTTCTCTAACTTTGTTCCCGGACTGGTTTTGATTTGGAGTTGGCGCCACCGGGGTGGATCTCACCTGTCTGTGCACCCTGGTCTTCTTTGTTTCATCAACATTTATTTGTTTGCCAACTTGATTTAGCAATCCCCCCCAGGTCATGGCCTTCTTCCTGGTTACTGAATCGGCCAGGTTGCCCGGGTTCAAACCTTGTCTCAGGGAGGCTATTGCCACTTGTTCAAAGCAATCAGCCAGCCCGTTTTTTGTGTTCACAAAACGACTTATATACTCCTTTAATGATTCATTTGGTTCCTAGGAACAATAGATTATGGTATCTCCATTACCCTTTAGCTCCTTACTCCCCACAAATTGTCTTCGAAAGGCCACCCAAAAAGTATCAAAGTCTCTGATACAACCCTGAGGAAGGCTGTTGTACCACTTCAGAGCACTCCCCGTGAAGGATTGGGAGAATGCCCTGCAGAGTAGTTTATCATCATCATCAAAGTTCATCATGAAGTTCTTGAATTGCTCCAGATGATTGTCTGGATCAGTACTGCCATCGTACTTCTCCATCTTAGTGCTATCAAACCTCTTGGGGAGGTTTCCGGACAGTATTTTGGAAGACAATGGCGATTGCCTCCAATTCCTCCCACGACTGAACGCAGTATCCTCATTAGGTGTTGCAAAGATACCTGGCTCATCATGGAAGGCAAAAGGATCCACCAGCATCCGGTCTACATGCCTCCGGTTGTGAGATGATCCTTTCCCAATGTGCCTTTTCATTCTTCCATGGTGATCTCTTTTTCTGGAATACTTTTTGACTTGCTTCTGTTTTTTCCTAGTTCGCCCCTCATCACTACTGGAGGACAAGGATTTTTCATTTCCCTCACTGTCCGAAGAGCTGTCCGAAGATTCTGAGCTTGAGTCAGAACTCTCCACAGGCTTGGACCGGTGAGACTTTTTAGAATTGCATGTGTCTTTTTAGTGCTCACATGAGTTTTTGAAGCCTCATGCTCTCGAGGGTTATCAGAGCGATGAGCAACTGACACTTTGGATTTCTCCTTCATGCCCATCTTGGCCTTTTCAGCCCTCAGAGCTTCTATTTCAACCCTCAACCTGTCACGCTCTTGGACAGTATATTCATCGTTCTCTTCCACCACTTCGAGCAAAGCTGGTGGAAGCTCTGGATTATCCGGATTCATTCGGACAGAATTTCCTTACTTGGTTTTGAATGCTTGATTCAGGCACCGTCGCCTCCCACTGTGGTCGCCAATTTGGTGTGGATAAAAGTAGCCTGAGGGTAGGCTGGTAATTTTAAATGGAGTTTTAAGGCGGTGTAAGGGTGTTTCACGGTAGTATGGTGGTGTTTAAAGGTGTTCCAAAGTATTTCAGGGTGTTTCAAGGGTGGAGAGAGAATTAAGCAGCCTGGCAGCAGTTAATTTTTCTTACCCATAGTTAATGCTGGTGGTTGGGTATTTATAGTGTGAAATTTGGGCCCTTATGGGCTTTCGGGTCAAGTTTAATGGACCCGGGTCATGTTTAAAGACCCATAAGTTTTAAGCAGATGCGCAGGTAGCTTAGTCAGATAGTGTTTAGGTTTTTTAGTACTTTAGTCATAGTTCGAACTGCCTTAAGTTTTCAGTGTTCGAAATCATCTGTCCGGTCAACAAGTCCTGTCCGAATTTCCGGGGAGATTTACTTTGGACTACCCTTCCGGGGAGCACTTCGAATTCGGACTCATCAAAGATCATCACCAACCTTACTACTGATAAGATTGGCCTTGAGAATGCAGTGTCCAAGGCTGCCGAAGAGAGAAATACATTGCTAAGGGATCAAGAGGCTACGATCCAAGCCAGGGTCAATGCTTATGCCAACCAGATGATTAAAAGTGAAGAGCTATTGATTGAGAAAGTGAGGTCCGACATGGTTCTACTCTTCCATGAAAAATATCCGAAGAGGAACCTAGGGGATTTGTGGCGTTATGTAGATGATGATGACCTTCCATATCATACAATGGCCGATGAGGATCAGGATGGAGCCTCCAGTGCGTCCTCATCTGATGATGAAGAGCATACCGGGGAGAGCCCAGATGAAGAGAAGGATGATCCCAAAGGCAAGAAGGTAGTTGAAAGGAAAAACGACTTCGAGGGCAAGAAGGCAGATGAGGGTGAGCCATCTTCAAAGGCTCAACCTTAACCCACAATTTAATTTTTTAATTTTTTGTTCGAACTAAAGTCCTTGGAAGGCCAAGGCACTCTTTTTGTAATGGTGTCCGGTGCTCGACCGGACAGGTTTTTTGTGTTGTACCTTGACTATTGAAAGTCCTTGGAAGGCCAAGGCAAGTTTAAGTTATTTCATTTAATGAATATCTCCGTTCTGTGCAACCATCATCTTCTTTTATTGTTCATTTTAATTTTGATAGCCAGAGTTTAAGTAGCTTTTAGATATTGCATTGTGGGAGTGTTTAAATTCTCCGGCTAGAGTTTAAATAGCCTTTAGAAATTTCAGTCCGGATAGTATGATAAGGAACACAACTTTAAACAACACTTAGAAATTTTTTCAAGAAGGCATTGAATTTCATTGAAACCTCTCCGTGCCACCGGGGAGGGGAGAGTATGCCCCCAAATATTTACAAGGATGTTTAAACAAGTAAATATTTATACAAGTGTTATTCCAAGTACATCCGGAGATGCTCAATATTCCAAGGATGAGTTAAAACTCTGCCATCTTTGTCTTCCAACCAATAAGTTCCAGGCTTAATTCTTTCAACCACCATATACGGACCCTCCCAAGTTGGGGCCAGCTTTCCGAAGAGCTTTTCTTTAGTGTGTAAGAAGACCTTCCTTAGTACTTTGTCCCCAGGTTGGAAATCTCTTCGTTTGACTCTGGAAGCAAACCTGCTCCTCATCAAGCCTTGATAGTGTGTAATTCTAAGGTGAGCTTTAACTCGTCTTTCTTCTATCAAATCAAGTTGACCTCTGATTGCCACCTCATTAGCATGTTCGGAGAAGTTATGAACACGAAAAGAGGGGAGAGTTGCCTCTATGGGAGCTACTGCATCCATCCCATAGACTAAGGCAAAAGGTGATTCTTGTGTTGCAGCCCCAGGTGTTGTCCGGTAGGCCCACAAGACCTCTTGTAAATAACTAGGCCACTTCCCAGCAGCCCCTTCCAAATTCTTCTTTAAACCGGACAGTATAGTTCTATTAGCCACTTCAACCTGCCCATTTGCTTGTGGATGGAAAGGTGAAGAAAAAAAATGCTGTATACCCCTTGAGGCACAGAAGCTTTCCATTTCTCTATTGTCGAATTGTTGCCCGTTGTCTGTTGTTATTTTCTGTGGGACACCAAATCTGCAACATATGTTGGATAGAATGAATTTTATAACACCTTTTGATGTTGTCCCTGCCAGAGGGGCTGCTTCTATCCACTTCGAGAAGTAGTCTGTGGCCACAATTATAGTTTTGCGCCCTCCAGACGCCACGGGGAGAGGCCCTACTAAATCCAACCCCCATCTAGCGAAGGGAATGGGCTCAGAAATTGACTCTAGAGGAATGGCTGGTACATGAATTTCATTGTTGTACCTTTGGCATGGGTCACACCTCCTTACCAACTCCTTAGCATCTTTCATGATTGATGGCCAATAGTATCCGGAGAGTAATACTCTTCTTGTTAAAGTTCTAAACCCACAATGGGCTGACCCCTCACCATCATGCAATTCGGAGAGGACCACTTGTGACTCATCATCCCCCAAACAACGTAGGAGAGGTTTACTGTAGGACTTTTTGTACAACACTTCTCTTAACACGATAAAACCACGAGCCTTGTGTTTCAACGTTCTGGCTAGTGACTTATCTGGTGGCAGGACACCATCTGAGAGATATTGTAGGAGGGGAAACCTCCAGTCTTGAGGCTATTTCACTTGCATTTCAAAAATTTCCTCTTCTTTACCCTTACTAAGTTGAATTGAAGGGCTTTCAAGCACATGGATCCATGGGTATGACTCCGTATATGCTATGGTTGCCAATGAGTCTGCTAACTCATTTTCTGTCCGGGGAATGTGCTCATAGACAACAGCTTTAAATTTTAGTGCTTCATTCTTGAGGAGGAGTAAATATTTCATAAGCTGCTCCTTTCTAGCCTCAGATTGGCCTAAGGCATGGTGGACAAGCAATTGGGAGTCACTTAGTAGCTTGACCCTCTTAGCCCCACAAATGTAGGCTAACTTTAACCCAGCTATAGCTGCTTCATATTCGGACTCGTTATTAGATGCCCTGAAAGCAAAACAAATAGGCTGGTACATATTGTCTCCATATGGGGAAGTTAAACATATTCCTGCACCACATCCCATAGTGCTAGATCCACCGTCTGTTCGGACGATCCACATTTTCTTGTCTTTTATATCAGTAGCTTGCTCTGAATCCCTATCGGAGTGGAATTCAACCAGAAAATTAGCCACAGCTTGGGCTTTCACTGCTGTCCGGGGAGCAAAGTCTATGTCGAAGTCCCCCAACTCTACTGACCACTTAGTCATTCTGCTCGAAATGTCTGCTTTTTGAAGGAAATTCTTTAAGGGGAAAGAGGTCCGGACGATGATAGGATGAGCCTGGAAATAAGGCCTCATCTTCCTTGCAGCTATCACTAGGGCTAATGCCAATTTTTCAAGTTTCAGGTAACGTCTCTCAGCATCTATTAAGCTTTTGCTGATGTAGTATACTGGGTGGGGATGTCTATCGACCTCTCTTACCAGCACAGCACTGATGGCACAACTTGAAACTGCCAAATATACGAAGAGAGTCTCCCCATCAACTGGTTTGAACAAAGTTTTGGGAGAGGACAGGTGTTTCTTGATTTCATTGAAAGCCTCATCACACTGTGGGGTCCATTCGAACCCCTTTGCACCCTTCAAAGTTTGAAAGAAAGGAGCACACATGTCCGAAGACCTGGAGATAAATCTGTTTAAGGCTGTTAACCTCCCCGTTAATCGTTGTACTTCTTTAATGTTTCGAGGATGCTCCATTTGGAATAGAGCATTGAGCTTGTCCGGATCGGGCTGTATTCCATGTTCACTTATGATATACCCTAGAAACTTCCCGGACTGCACTCCGAAGACACACTTGTCAGGGTTTAACTTTAGATTCACTTTCACCAAGTTGGCAAAAGTTTCTTGGAGATCGGACAAGTGCAACTGCTCATCCACACTTTTCACCATCATATCGTCAATGTATACCTCCATATTTCTTCCAATTTGATCAGCAAATGCCTTGTTGACTAACCTCTGATAAGTAGCCCCAGCATTTTTCAAACCAAAGGGCATAAATTTGTAGCAATGAAGACCTCTATCTGTGACAAATGTAGTATGCTCTTGATCCCTTGGATCTACTTGAATCTGATTGTATCCGGAGAAAGCGTCCATAAAGGAAAGCAACTTGTTTCCAGAAGTAGAATCTACTAACTGATCAATCCGGGGGACCGGATACAAGTCTTTTGGGCAAGCTCTATTGAGGTCTGTGAAGTCAATGCACATGCGCCACTTGCCATTCTTCTTTTTCACCAAGACAAGATTGGCAGTCCACAAAGGGTATTGAGATTCCTTAATGTGCCCCATCTTTGTGAGTCTGTCAACCTCCTGCACAATGACATCAGCCTTTTCTTTGGAAAAAGCTCTTCTTTTCTGAACTACTGGAGTTATATCTCTCCGGACGGATAAGTGGTGGGATATCACCTCTGATGGAACCCCAGTTACATCAGCATTGCACCAAGCAAAAACGTGCTGATGGTCTTTCAAAAACTTCAACATTTCCTCTTTCAACATTGGTGGCATCTTGGACCCTATCTTGACATTCTTACCCTCTTCCAAACAGTGCGTTTCAATCTCTTCGACTGGTATCAATACTCCAGGGGTCTCTCTAGGGTCATCAATTTCACCCTCACCCCCAGAAAGGCCCTCAAACTGCTATTGTTCGTTAATACGGACTGCCCCTAGCGTTCGAGGAGCCAAGGCAGTGGCATAACATTCCCTTGCAATCTTTTGGCTGCTCCGGACAACTCCAACCTGCCCCTGAACAGCATACTTCAAACACTGATGGACTGTTGAAGCCACTGCATGCATCCTAGAGAGCCAAGACCTCCCTAGAATAGCATTATAGCAAGTGGGACAACCCACCACAATAAAGAGTATTCTGACCGTTTTCTTGAAACGGCCCTTGCCCAATAACACCTCTTCTTCGAACTCCCCGATCACATCTGATGAGCTGCCGGTGAAGCCCACGATTGACCTGTCTGAATTCTGTATTATAGCTGGATTTTTCATTTTCTTGTAAGTGGTTAGGAAAAGGATATTGGCTGAGCTTCCAGTATCCACCAAGATTCGACGTATGTCATTGCCCCCTATAGATGCTCCTATGACAACAGCATCCTCATGAGGGCCAGCTATGTTTCTTAAATCATCCTCATCAAACACAATGAAGGGAAATGAGTTTGGTGACTGGTAGGATGTCATGCCTCCTTCTAGCTGGGAGGCCAAGGTATGAACGTGCCTCTTCCTCGAGGAACCAGTTGGAGCTGTCATAGTGTCCCCTCCGAAAATTGTAAGCGACTTGAAAAACTTAATGAGCCCGGAGACCGACCTAGAACATTCTTCTATAGTACCCACTCTGTTCCGAGTTGGATCGGGATCCAAGTACTCAGATTCCACGTCAAACCTTTCAACTATAACCATGGCTCCCTCCGGAGCAGCGTTACTTGGACCAACCCGGTGAGTGTTATCAGGCCTGTTACCCCCTTTTCTTTTCACATAGGCCCCCAACTTTCCTCTTTCAATCAGGTTCTGAACTTCTTGTTTCAATGCTATGCAATCATCAGTGGTATGACCAATATCATTGTGATATTGGCAAAAAGAATTGTTGCGATGCTCTCTGGGAGACTGTAGTGTTGCCGGTCTCCGGTAGTGTACCTCATCCTTTGTTTTATCAAAGATAGTGGCCACACTTTCTTTTAACTCAGCGAACCACTCCGGTTGGACCCATGGTCCCCTCTTGTTTCTGGATTGTTGACTTTGAGCAGGAGCAGCTGGCTGAGACTGAGCTTTTGCCCTACCATGCCCCTGTCCGGTTTCTCTTGATTTGTTCCCGGACTGATTCTGATTTGGAGTTGGTGCCACTGGGGTGGATCTCACCTGCCTGTGCACCCTGGTTTTCTTTGTTTCATCGACGTTTATTTGTTTGCCAACCTGATTCAGCAACCCTCCCCATGTCATAGCCTTCTTCCTGGTCACCGAATCAGCTAGATTTCCTGGGTTCAAACCCTGTCTCAGGGATGCTATTGCTACCTGTTCGAAGCAATCAGCCAACCCATTCTTTGTGTTCACAAAACGGATAATGTATTCTTTCAAGGACTCATTGGGCTCCTGGGCACAATGGATTATTGTGTCTCCATTGCCCTTCAGCTCTTTACTCCCTACGAACTGCCTTCGAAAGGCCACCCAAAACGTATCGAAATCTTTAATACAACCCTGAGGCAAGCTGTTGTACCATTTCAGAGCACTCCCCGTAAATGATTGGGAGAATGCCCTACAAAGTAGTTTATCATCGTCATCAAAGTTCATCATGAAGTTCTTGAATTGCTCCAGATGGTTATCCGGATCAGTACTGCCATCGTACTTCTCCATTTTAGTGCTGTCAAACCTCTTGGGGAGGTTTCCGGACAGAATTTTAGAAGACAGTGGAGACTGCCTCCAATTCCTTCCACGACTGAACATAGTATCCTCATTGGGAGTTGCAAAGATACCTGGCTCATCGTGAAAAGCAAAGGGATCCATCAGCATCTTGTCCGTATACCTCCAGTGGTGAGATGATCCCTTGCCAATATGCCTTGTCATTCTTCCATGCCTGTCTCTTTTTCTTGAATATTTCTTAACCTGCTTTTGCTTTTTTCTGGTTCGACCCTCATCGCTGCTAGAGGACAAGGATTTTTCATTTCCCTCACTGTCCGAAGAGCTATCCGAAGATTTGAGCTCGAGTCAGAACTCTCCACAGGCTTGGACCAGTGAGACTTTTTAGAACTGGCATGTGTCTTTTTGGTGCTCACATGAGTTTTTGAAGCCTCAGGCTCTCTGGGGTTGTCGGTGTGATGAGCAACTGATGCTTTGGATTTCTCTTTCACGCCCATCTTGGCCTTTTCAGCCCTCAGATCTTCTATTTCAAGCTTTAACCTGTCGCACTCTTGGACAGTGTACTCATCATTCTCTTCCACCACTTCGAGCAAAGCTGGTGGAAGCTCTGGATTGTCCGGATTCATTCGGACAGATTTTTTTAGCTGGTTTTGAATGCTTGATTCAGGCAACTTCGTGCTCCCACTGTGGTCGCCAATTTGGTGAGGACAATAATCGCCTGAGGGTAGGCTGGTAATTTCAGTTGGTATTTTACGGTGGTATGTGGGTGTTTAAGTGGTGGTATGTGGGTGTTTAATGTGTTTAGAGAGTAGAGAGATAATTAAGCAGCTTGGTAGCAGTTAATTATCATTATTCATAGTTAATGCAAGTGGTTGGGTATTTATAGTGTGATGTTTGGGCCCTTATGGGCTTTCGGGTCATATTTAATGGACCCGGGTCATGTTTAAAGACCCATGAGCTTTAAGTTGGAGAGCAAGCAGCTTAGTCAAGAAGTGTTTAGGTTTTTTAGTACTTTTGTCATAGTTCGAACAGTCCTATGTTTATTGTGTCCAAAGTGATCTGTTTGGTCCATACGATCTGTCCGGTCCATACGATCTGTCCGATCCATACGATCTGTCCGATCTATACGATCTGTCCGGTTCAAAGGCCTTGGACTGATCTGTCCCTGTCCGGGGAGCATGCTGAATTCGGACTCATCAGATTATACCTAGTTTTGCATCTATTGTATTCGTGTAGCACATCTATAACTAGTTATATCAGGTTGCACATATTGTATATTGATATACCAGGTTTTGCATCTATCATATTAATTATTTATAGTTGTGCATCTTGTATATTAATATACCAGGTTTTGCATCTATCATACTGATTATATTTGGTTGTGCATCTATCACGATACATGGTTTCACATCTATCATATATGGTTTCACATATATTTTATTTGGTTGTGCCTGATTTCGCATTGTTAAATATAGCATAAGAAAATAAAATGTTTTGAAATACAAAACAGTGCAGAACAAAAACTCACCATAACATCTTTAGCTATGGTAAATAGCAATACCCCTTTATAATTTCATGTTAAAAAAGTTTCATCAATAAATAAAATTGGCCGATAACAATCGAAACCATGGAAACAAAAACCAAATGTTACGAAACAATTCTTAAAGATATTGGTTTCGAAAGTATACTCCAGTGCGTAGTCATTACTGCTATAAAAATTCTTCAATGTTTTTAACAAACTCTTAACGTGTTTATTGAAGGTAGATTTATCTCTATATACATCCATCTTAGCTTTCTCTAAAGCGATTCATGAAAGACGATAAGAGATATCTAAACTGTAGTACATAAATGATTTTAAAATGTAACATCAACATTCCTCCTAACACAATCACGTATCACATTAGCAATATAATTTGATGATTCTATTTTTTTTACATAAACCAGTCCTACAAGTATGAGGTTGGATATACTTCTTAACAACCACAAAACTGATAGACTTATCTTTTTAGCATAAAATATTCACGCTTTTGAATCTTTTTAATGCAATAAACAGTTACTCTTTCTTTATTATGATGTAGATATTTGAAAGTAAAACCTTCTTGTAAAGCCATATTATTAATAACTAATCTTAAACCTACTGTACTTCTTCAAGAACCTGTCCGACACCACTAATTTCATTAACTCAACCAATAGTAGCAAGTTATTTATTCTTGTGACCAATAAAATTCATATCAAAAGTTTGAGTAGTTTCTCCACAAACAAAATATTGATATGAATATTCAAATAAAATTTGAGCAGTTTCTCTAACATTATCGCTAATAACAACATCAATTTTAGTAGTAATAGTAATTATTAAAACCCTCAAAGTATCAATAATTGAAAGCAACTAAATCACCACCACAACCTAAGATAACATTTTTAGGTCACTGCAACAGTATCTTAATCTGAATTTATCCCAAAATAATGCATCATTTTTACTTATAATAAATTCAATCATATCTTTGTATTCATCAAACAGACCAAGATCACAGATTGTAAGTTCACCATTTAGTTTAAAAATACATAGTCGACTTTTAGACATTGTGTACCCGTATTTAAAAATTCAAAAAATAGAAATAGTAAAATCAATAAACGTAACGCATCTATCATTTAAAAAACAAACAACGGTTTCACATATATCATTAAGGATATAAGAGCCGTCCTGCATCTATCGTTAGAGAAATAACATTTGTCCCGCATCCATCAAAACAAAAACTCTCATATACGATGATACACATAGTCCAACATCTATCACGTAAAATAACAAAGTTTGCATATATGAGATGAGAGACACGAGACTCATAGAAGATGTTTCAAACTTCATCTTCTTCTTTTGTACAGAAAACATATCCAAAACCTTACTTGTCAACTACATTTTACAGAAAAAGTTGCAAAAATCAAACGAGTAAAACTTAAATGAATAAAAGTGTTTTAACTATAGTAGAGTAAAAACAGATAATAGGCTTAAAAAATACTTAAAAACTCAAAAACACAAAAAAAAAAAACTACGTAGACGTAGTCTATTTTAATAGATAAAATCAATTCAAAATTAACGACAAAATCATATCAAAAAAGTTAAATCAAATTATATGAAAACAATGAGGCTTTGAACAGTACATCGTCCCTCGAATCTCGCATTTGGTGGCAGATAGTCCATTGACTTTCAAATGTCCGTTAACAGTCCCTGGACTATCATGTTTGGATAAAGTTAGTCCACCGGTTCCTCTGGTCAATGAGAGGCTGCCAACTGTCACCATAGTCTCTATATTTGTGTATCACCACTAGTCCCTTGAGTTTAGTTATCCGTAATATTCTACATTTTGGGTTTGACATAAACTCAAGGGACTAGTGGTGATACAAAAATCTGAGGACTATGATGACAGGTGACAGCTTCTCATGGATCAGAGGATCTGGTGGACTAACTGTATCCAAACGCAATAGTCCAGAGACTGTCAACGGACATTTGAAAGTCAAGTGACTATCTGCCACCAAACGCAATAGTCGAAAAACGATGTACTGTTCAGTGCCAAAACCAAAACAATGATATAAAAATAATAATAAAACCGAATCCCAAACAAAAAGGTGGCTCGGTCACATTGTCATAGTATTTTTTAAATTAAAAATTATAATTAAAAATAGCATTATTGATAGAATAAATAGAAAAAGTCATAATATATAATATTATACTTAAGTATCTATTTAAACACGGTGGCGTGTATATCCAATAATTTCTAAATTAAAAACTTATTTGCCACATTCCTACTGCATTTTAGTTACAATTAATTTAAGTGAGAATAAAAAATCCAAAAAGTATTATATATTTGAAAAAATTAAATTATACCCAAAACCTGGTCAAAATAAAATTAAATTAAACCATTTAGATTCAAAGATGCCTTGAGTACGCAGCTTTTATAATTTTTATTATTATGCTGGCTGTCTATGCGTTAATATAAAGAAAAGGGATATCGAGGACTCATGTGAACTGTGAAGTATTGCTTTTGAGATGGGTCCTCCAACAATCCCCTCATAATTGCCCCAACAACAAATAAATGGAAAAGTTTTTCCTTTTCTCTCCACATTCGATCTATCATGCCAAACAGCTTTTATGTGTCCTTTTTTTCTTATTTAACAAGTTTGGACCATAATATATATATACAGGGTATCGGGTGAGTGCTAGGTCATTCTGAATTTGGAAAAAGAATTTGACAAAAACTCGTCTCGAATTTGAAAAATGTATTTTGTTTTACTGAATCCCAACTTATTGTATAAATTTAACATTGATGGGAAAATACTACTTCATCCGAATAGCCTTCACTATTTGTTAGATTCAAAACGTGTTTGAACCATACGAGCACGTTAAATTTAAATTTTAAATTATTTTTTTATGAGTTGATATGAATCGGACTATTTTTATTGTATTGTCAATTTTAAATTTTATTGCATTGTATGTGATCTTAGTTTTTTGTGTTGAGTTTGTCTCTTGTTAAATGTTGACAGTAGTGTATGTATATGGGTGGCGTTATAACAAAATTCATAAAAAAAATTAAAAAATGTTAGTTTTTTATTAAAAAACTTTTTAAAATATTTCATTATTATCCAATAAAAAAACACTATTTTACTATTAGATAATAATTTTTTAATAAAAAATCGCTAAACTTTATCAAATAAACGAAACACGGTTTCCGCGCTACACATAAATAACAGGTTTGGCTATTCTATTAATAGATAAGTTCTTACATTTTAAAGTTTTTTAATTATTAGAAGTTCTCCCATTTCATACTCAAAGTACCATTTTTTAAAAAACTAACTTATTTCACCTATTTAGTATATTCTCCCATTTCCATAAAAATAGTTACAAGAACACTTCATTTTATTCCAAAAACACTTCTTTATCTTGCAACAACACGACCTATAATCTTATTATTCTTGAAAAAAAAATCCATCTTCAATTATTGTCAAATGAAAGAGTAAGTTCTTTTTTTCGATTTTATTTAATTCATGTTCACTTTTGAATTGATTTTTTGGGTAGAATTAAGGTAGATAATGTTATAGTCAGTGAAAATAAGTTAATATAGGATTAGAATATATTTGATAATGAATTTATGGTAGAATTGTGCTAATTTTAAGTTAGAATCAATTTTGTTTAACGTTTTTTAGGCTTATGGTTCCATAGGTTTGCGATTATTCTTGAGCACCCACGATACATAGGCTTCATACAGCTGGTGTTTTGAAATGGCAACACCCATATGGTGCTATGAGTCATAGGTTTTGTGATATTCTTGAGCATTGGTTGTTTAAAAATTCTCTACTGCCATTATTATGGAATGGAACCGGCAATCCAAAATACGTTTGACACCGCCAATATCCTTCCGCTAATACTAGCGGTACAAAATAAACAATATCGTCGGTGCCCTTTGCACAATACTAACATTATCACTATAAGTTATTTTCTTTTCATTTTTATTTTTAACGCGTATATTTAATTGACTAATTTTTTGTTTCTAGAAAAAAGCTTTAGAATGTAAAAGATTTCAAACAGAAAAAATACAAGCAAAAGAAAAAGAGGCACGTGACACGATTAAGGTCTATAAACATACACGTACCAAAACTTCTCTCAAACAAAAAAAAAACCTCTACCACCAAGGTTGTTAGTGAGCTGAAGGCATGTGAAGCGCTTCGCAAGATTATGATTCTTAGACCTATTCACGACACCAAATAAGAGAAGTTTATTTTCACAAAATAAGTTATCATGTTCGATAAGGAAATGTTTTGTTAGTTACAGATGATGTTGTTTTATTTTGATCTTGTTGCGGATGTTGTTGTTTTTCCTTACGTGCACTTTTTTTAATTATTTTTTAAGGTTCAAAAGATACTACTGTTTCATTTTTATGTTGTTGTGGATGCTGTTGGCGTTGCTTACGGTCTACTTTTCCTTATGTTTTAAGGTTCAGATAATGTTTTGTTGTATGCAATTGATGTTTTTTTATTGCGGTCGATGATGTCCAATATCCCTTATATTTTATTTATGTTTTAAGGTACAAAACATGCATAATATTTTTTATTATAACACCAACGGTACCATTAGACTATGTCGCTAATATATTTTTGGTACTGGCGGTACAAAAATTATGTACGTTGGTGTAGTTTCGTACCGCACGATATAAAAATTCAATATCACCCGTACACTCGCACAATTATTGCCTTCCAAATTTAATATTGCCGATACACTTGCATAATTAATTTCTTCCAAATTTAGGGTTTCTTTCGTACCGCCCGATATAAAAATTAAATATCTCTGGTACACTCGCACAATTATTGTCTTCCAAATTTAAGGTTTCTTTACTCTAACACCGACAATATAAATAACTCGGACTGCCAGCAGTTTTGTTGCACAACTAGTAAATAAAGTTTTACGGTTGGTGTGGTTTTGTACCAGTGGTAAAGTAAATCAATACCGCCAGTACACTCTCTCAGTTAATATTCTACAAATGCAGGGTTTTTTTACTCTAACATTGGCAGTATAAGTAACTCATACTGCATGTATACTTGTAGCACAGACGATATACAAATTATGTGACACCGATGTAATTTCATACCGACGGTATATAAAATGCATACCAGTGGTACATAAAAATTCACCTTCCAAATGTCCGCCAACTAAACGTTTCGCTTTCTAAATCTTCTGTCATCTCAAACTTTCGCCAACTAAACTTCTTGTCAATTAAAAAATTTATCCAACTTCAAACTTCTTGTTAATTCTATAATTCATTTCTCTAGAAAAACTGATCAAACATATCACCTTTCCTTATATACCAAAATTGAATAAATAATCAAACTTGTAATTTACAATATGAAATGGAATTTTACCGAAGATAACCGTTTGTTGTAAACCGTCAAGTTTATGAAGAGAACGAGGTTGGACGAGACTATCGATGGATTTTGCGATGAAGTGTTGTGTACAATGTACTACATGTACGATATATATACAGGCATAAATGAACAAATTCATGTTCGACTCCACGCAATCGTGAAGAAGTCTCTAGCATGTATAACTATTTGAAATCAAAATCAATGGTTTGCGTGGTCAATCTCTCCTATAAATTTAAGAAATATGCCTTCAACTCGTTCAATTTAAAAATTAGTGATTTCATTACAAAGGATATGATGTGTTATGTAGAGGAGTAATTTGTTGAAAATACGGATGCAAAAAAAAGGAAATAATTGAAAATTATGTATGTTGTTGTAGTTCATACTTAGTGTTTTTTATGTTCGTTTGATGTTCTTAACTTATTTTATTTGTTTCTTTATATGTTTTATTTATGTTAAATGTTATTTTCGTAAGTTAATCATCTTTTGTATTGATGTTACAATATTTGAAATCAGTTCCAAATATTTAGGTTCGTGACCTCCTGCATGATGCTTGGCAAGATGTCCATAAGTTGTTTGGTTTGGGAGTACTTAATTATATTAAACAAAATGTACTTGATAAGATTAACTCGGACCTCATTGAAAACAGACTAGAACAACTGATAGCGGACGCTTCTTCCTAGAAATAAACATGTAGTGATATAACTTTTCGTAAAGTATTATGTTATTCGTTCGCCTATTTCAGTTTAATGTGCTTGTTTATATTGTTTTTGAATTTTATGTTTAATTTTGTCTAGTTAAGTATGATGTTTTCAAATCATAGGCACAAGAATATAAGATTAAAATTGAAACATATGAGATATGTACAATAGATTTTGACAAACTCTATAAGAATAATATTTTTTACTATATAATGTTGTTACTTTTTTATGATTTAAGTAATTTTTTATTTATCTAGATATTAAATTTTTTTATAATTCGTTTTAAGGTTTTCTCATCTGAGATATGTATAATAGATTTTGACAAACGGAAAAGTAATTCTTTTATTATATATTTTTTTATAATCTGATTTAAATTTTTGTTTATATAAATGTGCAGTTTTTTATAACTTTTTTAGGATAGTATATCAAACATGCAATAAAATTTTAAAGAATATGTAAAAGAATAAATGGATTTTAAAAATATATCACAAATACTGGAATTATGAAGAGTTTTGGTCGTTTTTTTATTTAAAAGTTATTAAATTTTGAAATTCAATTTTTAAAATTGATTTTTTTTCATTTATATTAATAAACTTTTCATTGATCAAATATTAGTTCAATTATATATATTCGATATATTTTATAATAGGTTAAGTAGATTAGAGGGATTGAGTAACCCAAAATAAACAAATAATATAAATCATATATTTTAAAATAAAATATTTTTTTTTGTTAAAATAACTTTTGTATCAACTTGTTTTTGTCTTAATTTATGTTTTTATTTTTAAAAACTTAATTTAATTTTAATGTATTTTTATTATTTGATAATAGTATTTTGGTAACATATTTTTGAAAATTTATTTTACTTTGAAAAGTTTATTTATTAATGATTATTTATCATTTTTTATATACTCTTTAGTTTTTTATTTTATATTGAAACGTTTGTTTTATTGTATCTTTATTTTAAAATATATATTGTGTGATTCATCAATATTATATGTTTTCCAGATTGTTTTATATAAAAATAGCTAATAAAATATTATTTTATCTTCTTTTTTTCATGTCCGTATTTTTTTAAAATGTGTGTCCCTTCCACGTAATAATAAAGTGAAATGTTAGAGTTTCAAAATGTGTCCGCCTTCCGTGTTTTTATGATTTTTTTGTTTATAAAATATTTGATGTTAGTTTTATAAAGAAAAATCTCACTTACCTAGTTTTAGGTGGTTATTTTTTGAAAAACACGTGAATTTTGTTCGACTTTAAATACATTAGAATGAAACTAAATAGATTTAGAAACAAATAAGATGAGATGTGAATTTCAATTTTTTTGTAAAAGTTTAATTTATTTTTATTAAATTTTCAAATTTAATTATTGTAATTTTTTATGTTTATTTTTACCAATTTTTTTTGTATAGATGTTTTGAGTTTTAATATTTTTTATATTGAAATTTCTAATAATAATTTTTAAATTATTTTTTTTACATTTATTTTGAATTTTTTAGAAAGTATACTTTTATTTATAATTGATGTCCAAAATTGGATGAAGTACTCATGTGAAAATAATTATGAAAATAATTATAATATTATATAATTTATGTATAATATTTTATAATTAGAAAAATATTTAATCTTATAAAAGGTTTATATTTATTTTATTTGAATAATTAAAATTCATTATATTTTATTAATTAACTGATAATGATTTATTTTATGCGATCAGTTACCTGGTTGTTCGTGTGAACCTGACTGGATAATTGACATGCTACATGTATGAAGTTTATCTAATGATTCAAAATATTTACCTTTTATATAACTATGATTAATAATCAAATACTTAGAATATGAGGAGTATACCTGACTCCGGTATGGGTGTGTGATTTTGCAAAACGGTACGTTGTCAAAGTATAGTGATGGGAGACTTCACCTTGTAATAAATGTTTAGAAAAATAAAAAAATTATCATAGAGAAAAATTCTCAATCAAAAGATATGGAAAATAAAATATTGAAGTTGTCATTATTTTTTATATAGGTTATTGAATTAGATCCCCATCATTGATTTAAAATCTAAGTCAAAGTCTTTTATGTCATATCATCAAACCCTTCATTATTTATTTAGGTTATCATCCGATAGCCTACATGTAAGAAATAACATTAAGTGGCGTGTTTATTTAATTAGAATTGGTGCAACTTTATAATGCTATAATCTCGTATGAGTAATCTAACATAACTACTAAAAATTGACAAGCCTTATATCATCAGAGTTATGTTTATAATCCTTAAACATATATAATATATCTGATTTTAGGACTAAATAGAGTCTTGATAAGAGCATATCTTGCTATGAGAACTATATCCTTATTAGAGAGGTAAATGTCCAAAATAAGAATATGATGTGGTATTAGTATAGGAAAATATAAAGTTATTATACAAGTACATGATGAGACATGTCTTGAAGAAGGTTTGATAAGTCGAGTACATTTAATCGATGAGTTACATAGTGAAGCAATCAAGACGAGCTAATAATTACTTAGTGGATAAAACGTATCATGAAGAAGGTTAACACAACATACAACAAACAAAAATATTGTCATGCAAGTTGGACGAGTCGAGCAACACCTATTGGATGAGACATGCCTTGAAATAGGTTTGATAAGCTGAACAACACACAATGAATAAAATACAAACATTATGACAAGATCACGAGAAGGAAGAAATACACTTTTTAAAATGTTGATTAAAAAATTATAGGTCTATGACAAGATTACAAGATTGTCATAAATAATTAGAGGATGAATTAGTAAATATTAACTATGAAAATATAACAGATGATTGTCACGTGTCTTATTTGACACATGACACACATCCCGATTCTTTAGGAATATTTTTTATTATAAAAATATAGTTTACCCCTCATTTAAATGGTAAAAAAAATTGCAAGTAAGAGACTTTGTGATATATATCTTGTTTCTTTTTATATTTGAGTTGTTTAATTTTTGAATCATTGACATTTCACTTTGACGATATATTTCCTCATCAACTAATTTATAGATGTACTAAGACTGATATGGTTGTTGATCACCTATGAGGCCTCCCAACCCTGTTATAAAAATATTCTTTGATAGTCTTTGTTTTTGTAATTTATGTGGGTTAAATGCACTATATTGTAGAAATGTATGATTAATTTTATTTCCAACAATGATATTTCTCTAATAAATTTAATGGAGAAGAACTTAAAATAAGGTTTATTGTTAATATTATGGTTTTTTTACCGTACTCCACCAACTATATTATCCATTCAATTAATATGATTTATATTGTATGGAATTCTAGTGTCCTGATTATATCGGTTATTTTGATATTTTTAAATTTATTTTTTGAAAAATAAATTATATTAATATATTTATTTTTATTTGAGTCGAAAGTTTAGTTATTTACGTGTTTAACAAGATGATTGATATAATTTTGTTATGTTCCAAAAATGATAATATGAGATTGATTTTGACGAATTAATCATATTTTTACGAATTGTAATTGTTGTATGCTCAATATCTAATCTTGTATTTATCGGATTAGATTGGGCTATTTGGATCAGCACCAAATCTATTGTCCGTTTTCCAATGAACATCCATATACAAAATCATTTTTAACAAATTTGTTTTAATATGTGTTTTATCACATTTAACGGAATTTTTTTATAATTCTTTTAAGGTTTTCGCTAAACCATTCAAAGAAAAACTCTAAGATTGTTTTCAAAAAGTACCCTCACTTGAAAACTCTAAGTTTACATAATAATTTTTTTAAGAATTCCTAAATTTAAAATCAAGGTATATATTTCACTTTACTTTATCTTCATCTTCTACTTCTTATTCACAAGAACACCCAAAAAATTTGAAACTTTTACTCTCACAAAAAATTCAATATTTCATCTCCAAAAAAACAAACTCAAATCGCAATCAATCAATGAGAAAGAAAAATAATAAGTATTATTGTTTTTTCTGTTTAATATCAAATTTAGGTTTTTGTTGATATTTGGTAGAAAAAATTACTTAGGTATTGAAATTAGTTAGTTATAGTATTATAATCGGATTTAGTATGAAATATTAATGTTTTATTGCTTGACTTGAGGTTAGTATTGTTCTAGTTGTTGGTTTGGTGGATTTACAGTGTTTTTTGTCAAAGAACACGAGTTTGGATTCATACTTGTTCTTCGAAGCTGTCAATGTAATACATCTACGCCAGCAGCGTAAATACATTACACTGTTCGCGTTAAATACTGGTACCGATGTTTTGCGTTGCCAATGTTTTCTATGCTGACAGCAACGTTTTGCGTTACTAGTGTTATCCACACTGAAAGCAACATCTTAAGTTATTAGTGTAGACAACACTGGTAGCATAAAACGTTGCTGCCAACGTTTAACGCTGGTAGTGTAATGCATTTACGCTAGCGGTGTAAATGCATTATACTGAAAATGTGGAAAGCTAAGGATGCAGGAAATTTCTTAGTGTTTGTTTTTCTTGTCTTCAAATTATTATTCAATTTTTAATTTTTTGATTTTTTTCCGTTATAGGACACAAACTGATAGGACGGAGGTAAGGTCCAAGGCCCAGCAGGAGGATGCTTGGCCGATTCAAGAAGGAAAATGCTTCGGAAACAAAACTGTAACAATAAAATACAACTAGGTTCTTCTTCGAGCGCACCTTAAAGTTCGAATCACACATCACAGTTCCTGCTCCACCGCAAGTATGACAACATTAGAAACCACACAACTGCTGGTGTTGTCCATGAACCTACTGCAGAAGGTTTATCTCTGTCGGAGGATGATACACCTTTGAATACTAATGAAGCGCCTGTGGTTCAGACTCAAGCTCCTTTGGTTCATACCAAAGCATCATATAGGAAACTCTCACATCTCGACCTGTGTGACCGTCTGAAGAATTTGTTCTTGACGCATAATAGTGTCATACTTTTTCCAGACTACATACAATACGAGGCATACAATGCTTTTCTCGGGAATGTGAGTTTCAACGCCTTATAATTAATTCTAATTATTTATTTAATTTGGTTCTTATAATTAGATTAGAACCATTAGTTTTGTTTACGTGCTTTCAGTCGCGACATGGTATTAACAGTCAAACAAAGTACGGATTGTTAGGTCAGTGAGATCTTAGTAAAAAACAAATGGTTGTTCAAACTATCGTTTGAGAGACTCCGTTCTGCCTCTTATAAGACACTTGAGCAAGTTCAGCTCAAAGAATCACTTGAACGAGGTCTTTCTCAAACGTTGGCATGAGAAGACCATTTCTAATTGTTGTTCGGAGAGATGAACATCATTTTAGATGAAGTTTACATTATTACTAGCCTCTCGGTGGTGGGTTCCATAGTGGAAACTCAGTCGATCAAAAAATTTGGTGAGTAGTACACATGTTATGGCTCGTTGTTCGGAATTAGTGAGGTTGAGATCAAAATTGAGTTGGAGAAGCAAGATGGGGTAGGTTTTGGGTTGAAATGGTTGATAAATACTTTTTTGTGCCCCGGTATTATAATAAAAATTCATATTGTACCGATAAGACGGTCTTACACGCCACACGTGTGTACTTGTTGTATATGTTGGGCTGCACCATTTTCACAAACACTAGCCAGACGAATGTGCAATCTGATTTCCTCGCTTTGTTAGAGCATGTGGATCATATTTATGGTATTGCGGGGGGTACATACACGTTGGCTTGGCTATATAAGGGGTTGTGAGGAGCGTCCAAGATGTCGGTGAAGAGTCTGACAAGGTTTGAGCCTTGTTAGAGTGTTGGATATACGATAGTTTCCCGTGTTTGCAGCCTCAGGTTACCAGCGGTTATAGTTTATTTATGCCCAATATTTTTAGTTGGTCACCGAAAAAGTAGACGGGGTAGGGGGAACATTATGTCAAAGACGTACTATCACGATCTTATTGGCGGTCTCGAGGAGAAACACGTAAGTATTGTTATTATTGTCGATCTTATATGTGTTTGTTCACATGTGATCTTTCACCTATATGAGGATATGAGGGATAATATGGAAATCTTATCAGGATTATGCATGTAGCTAAAGCGTATATGATAGATCGACTGATGCAGAAATTTAGTTGGATCTAGGAGAAACCCCTCGATATTTTTTCAGCATGTACAAATCTGAAGAAGGGTGAGCTTTGGCACTATCTGGATATCAGGTCACACTGGGTTGATTGGAAAACTCATGTTTTCTCTGCTAACATGTAATTTGAGCCCCTTATGTTATTCATATTGTACCCTATTTGTATGATGTAGTTGTTGCACGATAAAGTTTTTGCTTTTAGATTGTAATTTTTTCATGATGTTGGTTTGGATTCATATGATGTTTTAAAGAATTATATGAAATCGAATGAATGTTTTACTGATTTTTTATTCAGTTTAAGTTATTTTAATGTATGTTTCTTTAATTTTTATGTGAGTTTGTGTAATTTTTATCGAGTGGTATCAATACATGTTGGTTTTAGTTGGTTGAGTAGTATGTATTTATTTTGACCATTTGTAGTTCCGCGGCGCCGGTGTAAACATGTATACACCAGCGGTGGAATTTCACACTACATGATGTTCATGTTAATCTAACCATTGCCAACGGAAAAATTTCACACTACTAGGATGTATTGACCATTTTTATTGAGTGGTATCAATACATGTCGGTGCTAAATCTAAGCACTGCTAGGATACACATGTTAATGTGTCATCGACATAACAAGTGGGTTGCTTTGGGGAATATTTCATCAACCACCTTAACCAATGCTAAGTCTTTATCCATCAAAATAATGGACGATTGTTCGATGAAGTAGTTTACATCAACAATTCCAAGCATTCTAATGCATACTTGTAGTTGTTAAGTTTCTTCCCGGACATAAACGCAACTCTGATGTAGAAATTCTTATCGGTACAAGTGGCTCTAACGACCTCATACAATGACATCCCGTACTTGGTTGTCTTGTAGATGTAATCTATTATTAGCACATCTGAAAATGTACGTAGCAAATCTAAACTAACCGGGTGTGCAAAGAAAAATTCACTTATAATATCACTCCCGTCTACGCCCGGTCTATGCCATTTGAAGTAGTCTAACCATTTAAGTTCACCTAACAAATATTGCATCTGCGATCGATCGCCTTTGTCGACCTTCTATTTTTTTAATTGAGCATTGTATACGGTGCGCAAACAAGATGAATTGTTAACGTTCATATTTTTCACTTAAGGAGTGGATCCCATCTTGGTAGAACTAATTGAAAATTCCATATTTTTCTCTCAAAATCGTCACAAATAAGAATACCTTCAATGTATTTTGTGTTCTCATGATTGTGAACCCCTCACACGATCTTTTACGACCTTTCGTCATCTTTTACTATTTCTCCTTTAAGCTTAAAAATGTATTTGTATTTCTTGGTTCAGGTAGAATTTCTCTTTAAAATTATTCGTATCTATTAATTTAGTGTACGTGCCACATCTCGCGCATTCGAATAATAGCCTAGGAGTTTTCTTACTTTTTGCATCGTCACTTCGTACTACAACAACTAGCATGTTGTATTTGAAGTTTACATAACCCAATCAATCAAACCTTATTGTGTATAATTGGCTTTAGTGGTAAACCAACATTATAATCAACATGTAAATCCTTTGGTATTTCGCCAATATCCTTAACATCGAAATCATCTCCCACTAAACCAGTATCCTTAACACCGAAACCCACTCCCACTAAATCAGTATCCTTAACACCAAAATCCACTCCAACAAATACGAATTCCTTCACCTTCTACAACAATCATAAGTTATTAAAAATTAAAACCTCTAAATTACTACAGTATTTTGGGTCACACCCCCGTGTGCAGATGATTACGTTGTCGGTTGAATTTTCCGTTGACGGTGTGAAAATAATGCACCGCGAGAGTGAAAAAACATTGACATTTGCTTAAGCATTTATTGTAATTACACGCCGGAATACACCGCCAGTATAACCCAACACCATCGGCGTAAAAATTCCGTAAAGCTGGTGCAGTTTGTGATGGCGAGGTAATACAAACTCGCAGCGACTTCAAGATCTAAATCCAATTTTGCCGCCAACGCAAACACGTTCCACCACCCGCACCAATGCTATACACCGTCAACATGGTGATGGTGCACTAAAATTACACCGCTAGCGACTTCAAAACATCTTGACTTTTCTAGTTAATGCTAGCAACACCGACTACAAAAAAGTGCTACTTCAGAGTGATGCATCAAAATAACTTTTCAAATCGAAAAACTCCATATACATAACTACTTAAATCTAGTTTTAATTCTAATAAAAATAATAAATAACCTCATTTTTAGTTGCAACTTCAAAACTCAACATTGTTTGAGTTTTTTTGTTAAGATTTGAAATAAATGACTTTTGTAAAAGAAATATGAAAAGAAAATACTAATAACTTTTTTAAAATTTCATAAAAAAGCAAAAATTTATTATATAAATTATAAGCATGATCCAAAAGGTTTGATCCAATTTTTAAACAATCAATTTTATTTATTTTGGTCAAATGATAAAAGGGTTAGAACTTTAAAAACTTTAAAAGAAGAATTTGACAGGAGTTTTGGAGCAAAAATTTAACCAAACCCTTCTTTTTAATTCTTGAAAAAATATTCGCCTATTGCTAATATGTATGTTCTCTCACTTACACTGACATGGCTTGCTTAGTTTAGCAGGACTCTTTCTGATTTCTTCATAAATTTTTTTCTTTGCAGGTACTCCATATTGAGCGGCTGTACATCACGAGAGGCTCACCGACGCCTTCAATCTCACCTTCTATATTTGTTTCTTGGTTCCTTCAAATTCTTTTTCCTAGTCATGTTATTTTCAGAATTTCAATACGGAATCTCTTTTGCATCAGGTTTTATTCTCGCCTGGATGATCTGTACTTATGTACCAATTTTATTTGGGTTAGGCTCCGTAATAAGACCATTTTTTCTTATAATTTTAGGATCTTAATTTTTATTACCAAAAACTTGAAAAATACTATTATGGGTGTTTATATATAATGGATAAATGGTATTTTCAAGTTTTTTAAAAATATTCAAACTTTAAAATTTCATTACATTAAATATAGGTCCTACTTTAGCCGTGCCAATTTTATTTCCTTATCTATTTAATGTTTTTAATTTTTTTAAATAGCACACCTAAAAGTCAATAAAGCTAAAATTGTTCAAGTAACTAAATTGGGTAAAAGAAAATCTATTCCGAAACAGTGCATGGAATTCATTTATTGCTTAAAAAGTGTAAGATTGACTGCATTAATCCCCAGATAATTCAAAACGTCCCAAAATTAAATATTTACATGACGTTATAACTTTAGTTTTCCTAGATATGGTATTGAATAGAAAACTTCAAAATTTAAATTATCAAAAATCTTACTATATCACATCTTGACTTTATCCAAATTGTTTATACACTCAACACAAGAAGAAAATTCAAATTATCAAGAAAAATAAATAAATATTAAATAGTACTATTATTAAAATTTTCCCTTTTATAAAAGAAATTAAAAAGTCAGAGACATATATAATTCTAAAATATCTACAGACTAATATTTATCTTTTTGATATTAACTAACATAATTGAGCCATTTGTTAAGTATATTCCTAAGAATCATCCAAAAACATGTGCTGTCTACTGCAACTAACACCAAATTCCATACACAATCTTAGATTAAAATATTCTATAATTATATAAAGCAATAATGACATAAACATTACTAAAAAATAATTAAGACCAAAAAAATATTAAAAAACTTATACTTTATTCACACTACTACATCTTAAAAACACAAAAAAAAAAAAAAAAAATCACTAAGAATTAACCCAATTTCCCTTAATCATATTGAGTAAATAAAAAGTCAACAAATCAAAAGAAAAAAAATATATTTTAAAAATAAAATTAAGAACTAATTAATTGAATTTGAAGCTAATGAGCCATAGCAGCAGATGAAGAAGAAGAAGAAACAGAGTAATTATGAGTGATACTTCTCTGATTAGGCATAGCAAGCATAGCAGTATGATCCAAGAAATCCTTAAGAGCAACCACCGAATGCAAAATCACCTTCAAATCTTCCGCACATGAAAACCCTAAATTTCCACTGTACCTGACAGCGTATACATAAAACGTGACACACCCTTTTCGGAATTTAAACCGAGCCATCTCGCAACCCTTCAATCCTCGAATAAGCTTTTTATTCACATCGCCCAGCGGAATCTCCCTTGGCCAAACAGAGTCCACCGCCGTTTTCATTTTCTCCGACTCGAACACGAACATCACGACTTTGGATTTCTTGGTGCCTAAACCCAGCGTGAGGGTGTGCCAGGCGTGGTGAGCTAAGATGGTGAAATTGGTTGGTAGGAAGGCGGTGGTTGATGGGAAAGGTGGGTGTTTTGTCGATGTTTCTGGGAAACAGAGGAGTTTTAAGAGCTCTAGTGGTTTTGATTGACGGATTGTGAAGGATTTGACTAACAATTGACCGCCGAATTTTAAACCTTTTACTTCTGAGATCGGTTTGAATGAGTAATCTGATGAGGGTTTTGGATCTTCTTTTAGGTGTTTTTGCTTTTTGCTGTTGTTGTTGTTTTGATTGTTCTGGGTTTTGTGTTTGTTCTTCTTTTGTTTGGCTTCCATGGTTGTATGGTTGTGGTGTGTTGTGTTCTTCAAGCTTTTGGTTCTGGTTCTTGGTTCTTGTTTTTGGTGGGTGGTTCTTGGATTGAGAATGAAATTAAGCGATGGCTTTTTCATAGGATATGATTCTTTTATACGATTTTACTTTTATTTATTTATTTTATTTAAAATTATAATTTATATACATTTTACTTTAGAAAGAAAAGAACAATGAGTCAAATGTGACCGCTTTAAGTAATTCAAGCAAAACATTTAATGCTATTATTTTTAATTTATTTTCTAGTTTATTACTTATAAATTGAAACTTATTGGATTTATTACAGCGGAACATACTTCTGATTTACACTCATTTGCAATTTGGCCTTTCGAATTTATTGTACGACCAAATAGCAATTGATGCTATAATAAATAAAAGAAAACTAATAAAAGAATTTGAAAAATATCCTTTGGAGGGATATAAATAGTGAAGTTCTTCCAAATTCTTTGATCAAATATAGGAATATTTGAAAGTCTATACAAGTTAATAAAAATTATTATATTTAATTGGATAAATAGTATTTTTTTAATATTTTGGATATATAAAAAAAACAACAGGAATT
This sequence comes from Limnanthes douglasii subsp. nivea, assembly GCA_036936605.1. Taxonomy (NCBI): domain Eukaryota; kingdom Viridiplantae; phylum Streptophyta; class Magnoliopsida; order Brassicales; family Limnanthaceae; genus Limnanthes; species Limnanthes douglasii. Next base: position 71,104,523 of record JAUPFV010000004.1, read on the forward strand.
GTTAATGGTAAGATTTTTATTTTTATTATTATTTATTAAAAAAAAAATTTCACATGTTGTCTCATATTAGTTTAGCTACTTATAGCTTGTCTATAATTGTAGTCGTATATGAAAGAAATTAACCATCAAAACGAAGCAAAGTAGCTATGTGAAATTCTAAATCAATGTTTGACCATTTGGTTAACAAATAGATGGAAATTAAGGTTTTTTTTGCAGGCAACCCCTAGTCCCAACAGCTCGTACAGTCCTACTGACTTTGAGGGATTGGTTATTATATTAAGTGAATAAGCTAACAATTTTTTGATGTTGCAGGAAAAATTGCTCGCATAAATTTTTAAAGTCAAATTTGGCATTCAACGTGTAGATGAATAGGAAAGAGATAACGCAAGTCGTGGAATGCTAAAAGATTGTTGGTTAAACGTGAGGAAAATGCCTTTTAACACAATTGGCAAAGAGGTTAGATAAAATTCATACCAAAGATAATCCAACCAAAGTAAGAAGCGATTTAATATCGTAGGAAAAGAAGGAAATTGAACTTCGGCTTCAAAACATAAACGTATGGAGGAAAGAGAAATGGAGTCTCAACAATGTCATGATAAGCAAAAAAAAAATCAATGTTCCCCCAACCAGAGTACCTCCCCCGGTGCAAAACACTTTGACATTTTTCCAACAAGCTCCCCTCAGCACTGGAAAGTGGCCGAAAATCTGATGTTTCAGTCGAAACTTTAGCTACCTTCATCCCAACAACAAGGGGTTATAGCTATTTTATGGGTAACAGTCACGATTTCAACAATCATCAATGACCAATTTAGAGATTTTCCCTAACCAGAAACGAGTCTCGACTTCTCAAGCGCAGATTTCACAAAACAATCTTAGAGCAAAAATAGGTTTCTAAATAGTGAACTCTTTTATTCAAATTGTAATCAGAGCTACCCATAGACCTTGATATGATATAACCAGCTAATTTTTTAAGAGAAGCAATAAACGCAACAAAACCAGTACTTCAAATGTGTTATGCCGAAGAACAATACAAATCCATCTATCGAGAAGTAGCGGGGACATGGTTAATAGCATACACGCCCCATGATGAACAACGTTTACGTGAATACGGAAGATTTACTCAATGAAGAGTCCCCGCTGGCCTTACAAATCTTGTACAGCCTTTTACTAACATTGTTCAACAATCACAAGATGGATAAATACTACGACAAATAAGACTCAAAGCATCATATCTAGTAGTTCAATATTAAGATGTTATAGTATGAAGCTGGTGATAAAATGAAATAGAGGTTTATCTCTATGTCACTTCGATGAATCATCATGTAATGGTTTAATAGTTTATAAAAAGGATGGATAAAAAAATATAAAAAATGCTTCAAACATCTTTTAGGAACCACTTTTAGGTTCAAAAATAAGTAAATGATATAAGGACTACATAATTCATTGTAACTAGATGTCCAACGAAAGTCTTCGAAAGTACACTCTGCAGTTCATAGAAACCAAAACCGAATTACAAGATTACCACGGTCTGGTGGTCGTAGTTGCAGTCATGTAATGAGTTATAGAAGGTTTTCTCTCCAATACTATAATGAAGAAAAAAATATTTGAACTGTGGTGACTTACTTTTCTCAAGTAGAGTGTTATATTATAGTGCACGGGGTCATCAAATCTAATAAACAAAACACAAAGGTACAGCGGTGGAAGGAATTTGTTCAAGCAATGAAATAATGAAGCTCAAGGTTTCAAGGGAATATAAAAAACGGCTACGGCAGCAGTAATAATAGAATAACAGAATGCCATCCACCCAAGGAGGACCATTCATAGATCTGAAGTAAAGCTTGGCAGCAATATATGAAAAAATAAAAGATATTATCAACTACAAACGAAGAGAAGTACAAAATAAAAATAAGTATCTTAAGTTCTATGATGATATTAATCATTTTATTAGAGATTATTAAACTTTACAAGATCAAATCCAAAGTTTATTGAATGAAGAAAAACTCACCGAGTTTATTAAAAAGAAATAAAAAATGAACCTTGACAAGGTTCGGGATAAATTACCATTAGGTAGGCTTTTAAAGTAGCTAAAGAACAAACATAGCTATTTACCAGTGCTATTATAATGGTCGAAGAAGAAGAGTGATATTTGGATCCATATACGGAAAAATAATCAATATGTGTGATTGTTGGAGGTGAGCCATACTCTGAAGTTTATAAAAAAATAAAAAAGATATACACATATGAAATAGAGGTACAATATCAAGGGCAAAGACTCTCACATCTATACCGTAATACATATCTAATTTTTCATTGACAGATGGCGTTTGAGAGGAGTGACATCACAACACAACGATGCAATACAAATAATGGTAGAGCTAGCCGAAGTAGAATTCAAGAGAGTGATAATCGACATTGATAGTTTAGAAAATATTATGTACAAATATATTTATGAGAAGATTAAAGGAGAGTTAGTAGTGAACCCAAATTAAATAATCCTCATTGGTTTCACCAGAGCAATCACAATTGCACTAAAGGAGCTAACCTAGGCTGTCATCCTCCGCAAACATAAGTACAAAAAAATGTGTAATATTTATTCATATTGGTAGATGCACCATCCTCATACAATATCATATTGGGGCAATCTTTGTTGGATAAAATGTACACAATAGTATTTACAATCGATTAATTTCTTAAGATATCCAATCAATGATAATGTATTTATCATTAGATGAAATAAAAAAATCTTTAGGGAATATTATGCATCATCCTTGACACTCAAAGCATCATAATCATAAGAATGATGAATCATATTTGAAGGAATGGAGAACCCCTAGAGTAGTCTCCTGAATGGTGCATCCGGGGAAGATGTAAATGATACACTGATCGAAGAAGGAAATACCCTGAAGATTGGAAAATATATTCCAACAAATCTTATGTATAAAATTATTAATTTAATAAAAAACAACTTGGATATGCTTGCATAAAGTACTAGATATAACCAAAGTCCGGGTATAAGTCATATGCCACTAGTTATTTATCTAAAACAAATTTTGGCCTAACTTACAAAAAATTAAATCTTACTCCTAAAAAAAACGATCGTTAAAAGGGTAGTTAGATTGATTTTAGTGGAAATATACGAGACTCTCATTATCAAATATGGACAGTTAATCATGTTTTGGTAAAAAAGAAAAACTTAAAATATATAATATGTGTGGAATTCAAAAACCTCCACAAAGCATATCTGAACGACTTTTTCCATTGTCGAGGATTGACCAGCTAGTAGACGCTATATCTGGAAATAAAATATTATCTTTTATGGATGCGTTTGTGGGATATATCCATATCCAAATATGTGAAAAATACTAGGAACACACACCATTTATCACTGAAAAAGGGCTACATTCATATAAAGTAATTCTTTTTGGACTAAAGAACACCAAAGAAACTTATCAAAGGCTAGTGAACAAGATCTTCACAACTCAGTTGAGGCAAAACATTCAAACCTACATTAATGAAATGTTAATGATAACCCTTCATGAAGAGGACCACCTAGCAGATTTGACTGGGACGTTTTGTATATAAAAATAGTTAATCTTAAGTTGAATATATAGAAATGCATATTCAACGTAATTTTTAATATATTCATGGGATATATGGTGAGCGAGAGAGGAATCAAAAAATATCCCACACAGTTGGGAAATTTAGAAGCGATTGAGCTACTAAGAAATGCCAAATAAGTTCAGATCCTAACTGGAACACTAGCAACATTCAATAGTTTCTTGTTAAGATCCTCCGATAAGTACCAACCTTTCTTTCAAGTAGTAAGAGGAGAATAAAAATTCTAATGAACTTCTGTATAGGATGAAACATTCAATAACATGAATAAGTTATTGACTTCTCCAGAAGTGTTAACAATGCCTCAGTAAGAAGAATATTTGTATATGGATCTTGCTTTCTTGGACTAAACGGTCAATAAAGTGTATTATGTAAGTAAATATTTATTACCAGTTAGAACTAGATATTTACAATTAGAGAAACTCACTTTAACATTAGTACTTGTAGCTAGCAAAATGAGACTATATCTCAAAGTGCATACAATAATAGTTAGAACTTCATTTAGTTTAAGAAATTTGTTGCAAAAGCTTGATGTATAAGAAAGATTGAACAAATGGTCAGTAAAATTATGGTATTATGATATCCACTTTGAGCCGAGAATGACATTTAGGTGTTTCCTTATTGTTTTTATGAAGTTCCAGTTCAAGAGGGGTTACTACTGATGAATTAAGCAACAATCAAGGATCATGAGCAGAAGTGTAGCTCATATCTCCAACGTGAGGTATTATAAATCAATCCTTCAATTTTATATGCTCATGGTCTAGAAGAGTATACATCATCACTGACTCTCGATTAGTTCTCAACCAGACATTAGGATGAGATGAAGTAAAAAAGATTACATTATTTAGTACTTGAAAGAGATTCGATGACTAGTTTTTGAGTTTAACATATAGAATTCAAACAAGTCCTGAGAGTTGAGAATTTAACTACTTACACACTTGCATCTTCCTCACACATATATCCGGCCCCATGAGTAATCATTCAGGAAAAGCCACCTATTACATTACCCAACCATTTCTTATCAATTTTTACATCAACGAGAGTAATGGTAATATAATCGAATAATAAGAACAAAATTAAAAAAAATCAAATCAATAAATGACTTGTTCAATTCATAATACCAAAATATAAAAAAGAAGCAAGAAAGATAAAGATGAAGTCGACAAGATTCTTCTGGACTTTAGACACATTGTACAAAAAAAGTCTAATTAAGCCACTAATTTGATGCTTAGGCATATATTAAGCAATTTTTATTATAAAAGAACTACACAATAGAGAAATAAGTGTTCATTGTGGTTATAAGGAACTCCACCGAAGAATCCTTCTCTAAGGCTATTATTAGCAAACAATAATGAAGGACGCAAATAAAAAGGTCAAGTAGTGTGGCACATGCCAAAGACTCACTAACTTCACACAAGTTCCAACAGTACTACTAGAACTAATAACATAAGAAATCCCATTTGATAAATGAAGTTTGTATCTTATGGTATCAAGAAGATGTTGAGGGGAATAATTGGAACCTAACTGGAGTTCCTATAAGAGGTTTTATGGTCATATAGAACCACACCTAGAGCCGTAACATAAGAAACATCATTTAATATGGTATATGGAATGAAAACAGTAGTACCAACTAAAAATATATATGCCATTTCATAGGATTACAGTGTATGATGAAGCAAGTAATGCATAAAGCCAAAATTTCGAGGTAGATGTAATTGAAGAAACAAGAGTCAAAACACATCTTAGGTCAGGTCAGTACAAGAAACTAATGAGATATGGATACAATTCCAAATTGTAATTCAAAACTTTAAACCATGAGATAAAGTATTACAAAGATTTTTTATTCATACAAAATAAAAAAGGCTAGATAAATTAGATTCAAATTGGGAGGGTCCTTTCATGATTAAAGACAAAGTGAATCCATGAACTTACAGACTACTGGGTGCAAAATGAAACGAATTTTAGAGTCCCTGGATTATATAGCAATTGAAACTTTATCATAGACCTTAATACATAAGCTTGTAACTTACTACTACCAATAAACCGTATTTATTAAACTACGAGGATATATTATTTCCTACCTCGGTGGTGCGAGAAAATTTTAAGGAGGAATTTGACATTAATTAAACATTTTTCTTTCCGAAAAATCAAGTTTTATTTTACTTTTCAAGAATAATCACACTTCTAAGCATAAAAATGCCAATAAACCCATAAAAATGATTCCATCAGGAACACCAAAGGCCTTATAAAGTTTATGCAAATAAAAAATAAATCTTGGGCAATTAAGAAAGTAGTTCTTAGCCAATAAATCAAGATTTGACTGCTTCAGAAAAGAAAAGAGGGGAAAGTAATAACAAAATCGAAAAACCCGTAGTATGCTTGTAATATTTTAGAAAATTTCAAGCAAGTAACACAAGTATTCAAAAATAAAGTATCTATCTATTGAAATTGATCAATATATTCAAAAATCAAAGAACGTAAAGTTTTTAACAAAAAAAAGGAGATTCATTAAACAAAATTGTAACAAAAGATACTCCAAAACAAAATTAAAGTATTGGTACAAAATTACCCCAAAATAATACATCAAAATGCTTTTCATCATTAAAAAAGAGGAGAGTAGTACGAGGTTAAGTTTGAGAATTGTTATTGGAAGAAGTTAAATCTTCGGGATGAGTAATAATAACTTCATCTAAAGTGTTATCCACTTGTGTATTAAAATATTTGGCACTACCAACACCAATACTTTGAACATTATCAGTTCTACCATAAATAGTTGAAACACTACCGGTTTAAGTACTATCTTTTCAAAACAATATTACCTTCAAGAATATCAGATTATTGAATTTAAAACATTATTTTGTTATTTCTCTGTAATTTTTTTCAGAAGGTTGAAAATATAAGCACTAAATTTTTTATATCTCGATATAGGATGCGAGTATAGAGATCAATCGCTTCATTCTAAATATTTCGACTATTTACTTTCAAGAACATAATACCAAAATAAATTTAAGTTCACGTTAAGGTATTTATAGTTAAAATCTATGACTAACCTAGACCAAGCTACCATAATGTATACACGAGCCGATTCAATCAATTCTTATTGATAAACAATAATATATTTGCTCCTAGCCAAATTTTTACTAAAAAAAGCTCGTGAACTGAATCAACTTCTATTTTTGGATTTTACAATATCATTTTTGGCTTTGGTATCAATGAGATATTTGTGAATAGATGATCAAAGAGCTTCAACAACACTAAGTTTAGCCTTAGACGCATATAGTTTCTCTTTACATGCATACAGAATATTATCCTGAATATAAGTAACATTCTTAAAACTATTAAACATGCAGCTATCTAAGAGTATCTCATGAGAATGAATTGATGCATTCTTTAACTAAAACAGAGAAAAAAAATTGTTTTTAAGTTTTTTATTCTGTCCATCATCGGTTTTAGTTTTGGATTGCAGTTCAAGCCTAAAAAGTCTCTCAATATATTGACAACTTTTAAGTTTGGCCTTTAACTATTTCTCATACTTAATTTTATCTTGAAAAGAAGCTTTCGGATCAAAGATCTCTTCATAAAGTTCAGAAGCACCATTAAGAATCGTCTAAAGATTAGAAAAAAATGCAAGTTCCAAGATGGGCATTGGACTGATAAAGAATGGTCAAGCCATTACAAATATCCTATAAATATCAGATAATATATATCAAAAATATATTTAGTTTACATATTGGAAGTAGAAAAGATAAAAAAAAAATATGAAGAGAGAATTAAATTTCATTTTAATTCAAATCTTAAACTGAAATAAAAGTATATGGAAACAAGAAAGGTTGAAAGATTCTTCTGGCTGGCTAAAGTGGAAAATTGAGTCACTATCTCATGAGTTTGTTCCAAGGATAAACCATATGACATAAAAATAGTATCGATTGAAGAATCATCCATGTTGGATAAACCATCACGTGGATCTACAACCATGACATCATTACAATATGTATCTACAACCGTATGTACCTATAAAACAGCTTCAACAGACTTTGAAGCATTATTAGCAGTAGTAATAGTAAGATTTAGAGCAACTAAAACGTTAACATAATTTTTGGTAGCAACAAACAGATTATCCTACACTTTTGTTAATTGATTAAACAAATGAAATTATTATCAAGTCTGTAGAATCATATGTCACAACAACAATTGTTTTAGATATTCATCTAATAATTTCAGTTTCAACAAGAAAACATATTTTATAAATGAAGGCTTTAACACATTAGAAGTATATTCATCATTATTCTTTCTTAATTCAATACGATTTTTTTTATCATGATCTTGCTTCAAATCCCTCTTGGTTTCATCAATTTCCTTCTCTTATAAAGCTCCAAAATAAGTCTCAAGACTAACCTATACCAAATATTTTTTTATTATTCCCATAGAAATAAATGAGTTCTTTCGAAATAAAATTTTCAAATATAACAACTCCTTTTGTAAGGCAAGGAGAAAGGACGTCCATAGATAGAGTGTCTAGACTAACAACATCTTCAACACATCTACAAAATTACTAATAAACCGTCTTGAAATAAAATATACCAGAGTTGGATCCAATGAGATAAAAATATCAATAACAGGCTCTAAAAAAAATTGGCTAGATAATCGGAAAAAAAAACTGAATTACTTTGATGCTCAATTAAAAGAGCCAAAGGTATGACACTTTCATTCTCAAACATTAAACTATCTTTAGTAGTAACATCAATACTTTGAAAAATATTACCTTTGGCGGATGAAGTTTTACGCCTCTTAATAAGTAGCATATCATCTTTTTAATTTTGACAATACTAGGATAATGGTCGTTTGTTTTGTTCAAGCTAATAATATTCACCATAATAGATTTACAGCTTGCATGAAACTCTATTTTAGCTTCTTTAGTAACATAATGCACCATAAATTATTTTTTTAATATCTTTCGACATAGTACTTATCTTTCTCTTCGAATAAGGAGTCTCCAAGATATTATGATTTGGAGATTGCGTCTCTATATTCTTATTATCGTGAGAATGTTCCTCCTTAGGAGAATCACAAACTGGATATTTACCACAAATAATGATCACCAACAAACTTCTACATAAAACTCAATGGGTACCAAAATATAAGAATAAGAATATAAAAAATTGTAAGCTTCTTCAACCAACCTAGTGTATTTCATACAAGTACGATCTTCTATATTTACGTCCGAAGTTATCTATAAGAAGATATGAGGATAGTCAATAAAGAAAACCAAAAATTTAAATAAAAAACAAATAAAATAAGGATCAAAGAAGGAAATGTTGCAGATAGCAAGTAACCCTATGAGACCCAAGTTTGGCTAACATGAGAAACTAATTTTCCATGATTGATTTCCTGAGAAAAACAAACTTATCCTTCCATACTTTTTTATAGATTAAAAGGTAACGAAATTTTTAGCTTACATATCCACTGACAAAAATAAAAGTAAGGATTTGAATTTTGGACGTAAACTTTGATAGTAGTAATAAACTCACTCACGTAAACTTTTGAGAGATATTTTATGATAAAATTATGGTTGAAATAATAATGCTATAACAATTGGGTACAAATTAGCTAAGGAAAATTTTGGCAACCTAAAAAAACTTGAGTAGGTCTGGAGAAAGAGGAAATGAGAGTCCATGATCAAACGAATAGGTAAATAATACAACTTCATATTCAAGAGCATATAAGGGATTTAACTTAAGAGTAAGGAACCGAATGTTAATATCATCAAGAATTACCCAATCAAAGAGATTCTTTGAACGATCAACGTTATGAATATAGAAATATTGTTAAGATAATTGTGAATGTGTCTCTTATATTTTCACTCTTTGTATAAGTTAGAAACATTAACACAAATCTCGTCCTATAATTACAATTACAGTGTACATATATACATTATGGCAGAAAGTAAACCCTAACCCATATACAGACTAATATTAAATAACCAATATACATTTTAACACATCCCATATATATTTGATTCTAATTGATTATAATCTTCACACTTTAACACCCATCCTCAAGTTGGAACATGAAGATTATGAATGCCCAGCTTGCCAAGCAAAAACTCAAACTGCTACTTGCCTAGTGCTTTGGTAAAGATGTCTGTACGCTGAGACTGAGTGGGTACGTGAGATGCATAAATAACCCCATCAAGTATCGCATCTCCTAAAAAATGGCAATCTACTTCAATATGCTTTGAACACTCATGAAACACGGAATTGTGAGCAAGATGTAAAGCCAACTGACTATCATAGAAAAATTGCATAGCCCCTAAGTGTGAGACCCCAAAATCCTTGAGTAAACCATGCAACCACTTCAACTCACAAGTCAATCCTGCCATAGACCAGTACTCTGCTTTAGCGGAAGACAATGTAACAACATTTTGTTTCCTAGTTTTCCAAGAAACAGGGGAATCACCCATGAACACCATCCAACCACTCACACTGCGCCGAGTCTTAAGACATCCAGCCCAATCAGAATCACAAGCCTGTTAAAGTGAGATTGGAACTACTCTGTAGAAGAATTCTCTGGCCCGGGCTCCCTTTCAGATAACGATCAACTCGTAATGCAGCCTCCCAGTAATCCTCTTGAGGTTTATGCATAAACTGAGATAAAATATGTACCGAAAAACAGATATCTAGTCGTGTAAACGCCAGATAAATCAGTCTGCCTACCAATCTGCGGTATGCGGACCCGTCAATGAGTAGCGCTGACTCGCTCTTGCCGAGCTGGAGGTTTTTCTCTACGGGAAATGATGCAAGCTTGATGCCAAGTAAACCTGTCTCAGAAATAATGTCCAGAGTATATTTACGTTGGCAAAGAAAGATAACCGCGGGACTCCGTGCTACTTGAACTCCAAGAAAATATTTAAGATGACCTAAGTCCTTCATATGAAAGCAAGTGCTCAAGTATTTCTTAATCATTTCCAGATAGAATAAGATCATCAACGTACACCAAAATATGGATATGACAACCACTCGTGGAATAATAGAATAAAGAATAATGTGAATATGACTGAACAAACCCATACCTCTTCAGTGCAGTCACTAACTTGGCAAACCAACATTGAGGTGCTTGCTTCAGACCATACAACGATTTGCGAAGGCAACAGACATGTCCTTCGCGCCTTCTTTCAAAACCTGGAAGAATTTTCATGTAAACCTCTTTATCTAGATCACCATGAAAAAAGGAATTATGTACGTCCATCTGATGTAATTCCCAATTTTAAGCTGCTTCAACCGCTAAGAAAAGACGTACAATAACCATCTTTGCAACATGGGCAAAAGTCTTTGTATAAACAACCCCTTCTACTTGGTGATTACCAAACACGACCAAATGAGCTTTGAGGCGCTCTACTCTCTCATCAACATGATATTTAATTCTATATATCCACTGAATCCCCAAAGCTTTCTTCTCTGGAGGTAGATGTGCCAAGGTCCAAGTATGATTATCCTCTAGTGCATGAATCTCCAGTTGCATTGCCTTTCTCCAACCAGGGTCCTGCATGGCCTATCGAAATGACTTAGGCTCATCCCTAGAGGTAATAGTTGCAATAAAAGAGTAGTGTGCCAATGAGAAACGAGAACTGTCTATATAATGAGTGAGAGGATAAGACATATCGTGATCACGAGATGGACTGGAACCAGGAGTAGGAGGAGCAAATGATGCTGAATGTACTACTGTATTCATCACAAAATCCTTTAAACGAGTAGAATGAATTTTACTACGCTTGCCCCATCCAAGATCTGAAGAAATACCTAGAGTATATGAAACTATTGGCAGATCTGAGACAGCACTACCACCAAATGGAGGTAGAGATTGTGCATCACCAACCTCGACAACCTCTGCGAGTGGCTCTACCACATGGAAGCTGCCATCCGACGACTCCCCGTCTTCAATTGGCGATACCTTCTCAACTTTCTCCCAAAACTCTGGAGAAGTAGTTGGAGGTGCAGTGACCCCAGTCTCAGGACAAGCCAACTCAACGAGTACATTAACAGATGAAAATGGAAATATATGTTCAAAAAATTTCACATCACGGGTGATAAAATAATCTTGACTCTTCAAATCATATACTTTCCAGCCTTTGTTTCCATACGGGTAGACCACAAAAATATACCGACGACTACGACTTAAAAACTTGTAACTCTTAGACCTCTGATCATGTACATAACACATACACCCAAACACAAGAAGCTCAGAAAAAATAGCAAGCACACCTAAAAACATCTCAAATAGAGTCTTGGAACCCAAAAATTGAGAAGGATTTCTATTAATCAAATACTTGGTAGTCAAAATACACTCCCCTCAAAATTTAACAGGTAAGTTACCCTGAAGTAGTATATTCCACCTCTCCGCTCACCCAGTCCAATCACAGTCCCTGACCGTTGGTCCTGAATAACACAACCAAACTTAACACAACAAATAATACAATCGACATTATCAGTCAAGTGGGATATTGAAAATAGATTATAGGTAAGCTTGGGAACCAAAATTCATTTTACAACGACAACTGACAAGATAAACGCACACTACCACAATGTGTAGCAATAACCTGAGAACCATCGGGCAAAGATACTACACAAGCTGGCATAACAGTAATATTGTGCAATACAGAGATGTCACATGTCATGTGATTAGAAGCCCCAGTATCAATAATCCAAGGGGTACTGAGCAACTCACTACTCATAAGCTCATCAGTCTGGGAAACTTTGTCTGTTGAAAGAAGGGAAATCAACTGCTGCAACTGACTAGAAATATGAGAAGCCTTACCAACAAGTAACTTGGTAATAGTTGCAGCCGACAAACCCATGGTGGCTATCTCAACCGTCGTGCTGCACGGAATTGGAGCGTCGCTGCCGTCTGACAGTCCGCGCGGACCTCTCTCCGCACGACCATAAGGTGAAGTAGTGTTTGAACGTTTCACACAGCTTGTAGGATATCCATGTTTGGCGTAGCAATTGGATTCCTCATGACCAATTTTGTGACAATAAGTACAAAAGTGCTGAGAATAATGTGTGGTAAACAAAGAAGTACCTCGATGAGTAGATTGAACTACAAATGCCATCGGGGCCTTTGAAAAACTACCATAAAAACGTCGGTGATGAGAAAACAAACAAGACTACATCGGTAAAACGTTGGTGCAAGAGGAATAAGACCAAAAATACATTGGTCTCAAGAGAATAAAGACCGAAAACACGTCGGCTGATGAAGGCTGCACCGGAAACACGTCGGCTGATGAAGGATGAACCGGAAACACGTCGGCTGATGAAGGATGCGCAGGAAACACATTGACGCAAAAGGGAAAAGACCGGAAATACGTCAGTCTTGAGAGAACAAAAGTCGGATAAACGTCGGCTGGTGAAAACTATACCGGAAACACGTCGACGCAAGGGGTAAATTTTGGAGGCTAGGGTTTCAGAGGCTCTGGCACTGATACCATGTTAAGATAATTGTGAATGTGTCTCTTATATTTTCAGTCTTTGTATGAGTTAGAAACATTAACACAATTCCCGTCCTATAATTACAATTAAAGTGTATATATATACATTGTGGCAGAAAGTAAACCCTAGCCCATATAGAGACTAATATTAAATAGCCCATATATATTTTAACACAACCGATATATATTTAATTCCAATTAATTCTAATCCTCACACTCTAACATATACGAATGCTCTACAATAATACTCTTTATCTCAGGTTCATTCAAATAATTATTCTAAACTTTTGAGTGACTTATATGACTAGAAGAATCAACTTTACTCATACCTCATACTGTAGATATACTCATACCTTCAAGAATGAAATGAGCAAGAGAAACAATTTTAAATGGGACAACATCCTTAAGAGGTTTCTCTTTCTTTATAGTATTTTTTTCTTGTAGTGTGTTTGACGAGTTGAGCAAACAAATCTAAAAACTTATCCCTCTTCAAAATGACTAGAAGACGCAATTTCAAATGAACCAATATCACAACTATTTTGACTAGATGAGCACTCATTACCTTCATTTTCCCCACTTATAAGTAGAAAAGTAAAAAATGTTGTAAAGAAAAACAAGAATGTATGAGAATTAATAAAACCTTTTGTATCTCTGTAGAAGAGAAAAAGACTTTCATCCACATGTAAATTTCTTCCAACAAATTTTATACTTGCAATTATAAAAAATAAGCCTTTCAATCCACAAACTTTGTCATAAAAAACATCAAAGAAACACAAGTCACCTATATATAATATATTTTCTCTTTGACAATATTGTATCCATACAACTTTGGTCAAAACCACAAAAAAAAATACCAACATCGATTAATAAAAAAAAGTGAATACATTCTTCAACTCGTATTTTAGTCTTCACCAATGACTAATGGGCTACTTAAGTAATTTCAAAAATTGATATATTTGGAGCTAAACACAAACATCTGCATTTGTTAAGAATTCTCGAAGTAAATATAAATTAAAATAGTCATTCCTATATCCTTTACCAAGGGCTAGATGAGTTAGTGGAATATATTTAGAAGAAGTTCGTCTGCATGTTAAATATCAACATCCTCAGTTACCCGAAACTCTCAAAGAAATATTAATACTTCAGTTCAGTTTATCAGTCTTTATTTCATCCTTCACCAATAACTAAATGAGCTACTTAACTATAGTCAATGAAGAATCAAAACATTCTGAATCAAATAAGAGAATATGTAATATCATAGTAGCCTATTAACTATTGTACTCTTTCTTTTTGGCAAAAATAGAGCTTTTTATTCTCAAAGGAAGTTTCGGTCGGTGAAGGATTTTAATGAGGCAAAAACAATTAAGTACGAACCAAATTATAGATATCTCTGATAACAGTTCGACTATGATAACTTAGAATAAACACGATTTAAGACTCTCAAGAGTCTAGACGAAGATGACTGACATAAGTATTTCGACATGTAAATATAGTAGCTTTAGATGTGAAGACAGATATTCAACAAACATCAAAATAAGGGTACAAGCTTCAACAAATCTCAAATGGGTGCTCTAGACCGTCAAAAGTAATATTTCATTGTTACTCGCACAAGGCTAGACGACTATTAATAAGCGTGTAAATAGTCCAGCCCGAAAACATCGACCCATCAACTATTTAAGTGCTCAAAAGTCAAGAAGACTTAGTAAAATATATCAAATATAAGATATATAGTTCAAATAAAGGTTCTTAGAATTAGATATTATAAAATATGATATATTTCTACTATCTTGGAGATATAAACTCTATAAATAGAGAGCTAACCATCGTTAATAAGATGATCCATACATTAGTATTACTATTCACCAACAAGTATTAATGATTTTTTTTTATTCTCAAACTTCTAACATGTTACCACGATCTCAGATTAATTTAGCTACTCAGCATTTACACCATCAATTTTCTATCGAAACATAATTGTTTATTATAGTTTAATATCTTTTTTATGAAAAATATTCTAATAGCCTTTATTTTTGTATTTTTAAATTTTAAAAGAAATTGTATTTTTAAGTTGTAATGCAAAAAATATATCTCAAAATGTCATTCATCTTATTTTTTTAAAACAAAAAAAATCATGAATAATATAAATTGATTTTTTTCTCGGCAAAACAAGTTACAAATTATGAGTTAAAATAGTTTATGAAACATTACTCTAAAATAAATTGTAAAACATTAGCTAAATTATTATTATTTTGTTTTTTGAAAAATATGAATTAAATTTATTTGTGAAATCCGAAGTATGTATTTTTCTAATTGTAAAATATGAGTTAAATTTATCTATGCAATGATATTTTGTGTATTTATAAAATTTTAATTAAATTAATTTTTTATATTTCACATCACTTAAATAAAATAAATCTATATTTAACAACACGATCTAATATAATTTTCTTAAAAAAATTATTAGTTAGAATATTAAGTTAGATTAAAATATACATAAATTTGAAAACAATTTAAAATTTAAAATTGAATAGATTGATATTTATATTTGTGATTAGTTTTTTTATATTTCAAAACGTTATGGAAATTTTTAGATTTGTCGATTTGATAAATTTAATAATTCAAATTTAAAATATTTATTCAACATCCACATATTATAATAAATATTTCGTAAATATTTTTGACTATAACAATTTTGATAAATTTAATTAATAACTTTTAAATAATTTATCATAATCAGCCTGATAAAAAAAACGTTCATTCAATTTTATAAAATCAAATACCTCTTGTAATAAATAAATTTTTTTTGGGTCTTAGATATTAGAGATTTTTGGATACAAATATTTAGGGGTCGAGATAGTGTCATTCTGGGTATTGAAAGATGTACTTTGGGTGGAAAGCTAATTACTAGACGTGTCTACGAAGCCATGAGAACAAAGGGTGAGGCATGCGCGAATCTATCAAAGATATGGAAGAGATTCATCCCACCTAAGTTTTCTTTCACCGTCTGGCTAGTGCCTGCCACGAAAGACACTCTCCACCACATGGACTTGCCTAACATCAGCTGCCCATTTTGCAGGCACTCAGATGAGTCTGGTGCCCATCTTTTCTTTACTTGGAGGTTCACTAAGGAAATCTGGAATCGTATCCGATCATGGCTTGGGGATTACTCGAGAAATGACGACACTAGCTAGAGCACACAAATGGATTATGAAGGAGCATCGAGGAACATCCTACCGATCCCGCACTATCAATCTTGCCTTCCAAGACACTGTTTTCGAGATTTGGCGCGCCCGCAACCGCCTTGTGTTTGATGAAGAGATCGCGACTCAAGACACCATCGTCATCCGAATCACTCTCATGACCTTGAAGATTTTATTTAGATTATATCCGCACTATCGACTCACATGTTAGAGTCTTTTTTCATTTGATACACTCAGTTTTTTGGATTTTCTATGTAATAGTCCATTAGTACCGGCTTGGAGACTATCAAAACATTCTTGGACATGTCTTTTTCTTTTAGGTACATTGTTACCTGTCATTGTACTCACTTGAGAGATCATATTACTTTCTAGACGATTGTAACCTTATATATATATATATACACTCACATTTTAAAAAAATTCTAAAAACTTTCTAAATAAACATCAAAATTAAAAAGTTATGTAAAATAAACTCATCAATTTTAAACTAATAAAATGATGTAGGTTTACCCGTTGGATTAATGTGTAATTTTGGTCGACATTTATAAATTATTTTTACAGACAACTTTTCAGTGATTTTTCCTTACTTAAATGGTGTCGGTTATCACTTATCAGTATGATTTTAATTTTTAGTACGATTGGCCGGGAATTAATCAATTGATTGATATCAAATGAAAAGTTATCTGATTATGCGCTGTCATGGTTTGATGTAATTAAGTTCATGATGGTACCACCAGCTTTTATTTCCATTTCCGTATTATATTCCCACTATGCCATTTTTAATTGCCAACCTTTGTTTATTAAGGGCGTTACCAATTTTATGTTAGTGTGGATCAAAAGTAGGGGGTCCGAATTTATCCTTTGTAATTTGATCTCAGTGGATTTTGAATTTTAAAGTATGTTAGTGTATAAACCATTTAAATTACTTCAATTTATATTCTAACAGCAGGAATATGAATATACAAAAATGAGAACGGAAGGGATGAACGATGGCTTACTGATTACAATTGTTCTTTTGGCGTAATTAAATAATCGTTCCGAATTTCGGTTCAAACTCTCCATTAACTTTTAGATTTGGATGGTTTATATATTTTATATGAGAGTGAATTTGGGAACCATTTTCAGATTCATTCTATCTCTACTTATAATATTTTAACCATTTTAGAAATAGTTATTTGACAGGATGAGTATGTGGTTTTTTAAAGGAGAAAGGTAGTTATAGGAAATTATCTTAATTAGGATAACTTTCTATTAAATGGATCACATATGTAAAACATGTCTTACATTCTCCCACTTGATCCATTTATCGAGATAGGCTTCATATACGAATAATGACGACTAATCCGTTTAAAAAAAAAAACAAGAATCAATCTTCTATGTATCAAAATATATTTAGTCTTTCACCACTCACACGTAACTTAACGAGTAAACCATATGTTTACTCTAGGTCAAACTTTAATAATATTTCTCCATAAAATAACCAAAGTATGTACGCACATAATTTCAAAGGAGAAATAATCAAACTACATGAAAGTTTCTAAAAAACATGATGAATGTACTACATCTACATTAAAGTTTCTAAAAAAACATGATGAATGCACTACATGATGGAACCAAGTCCCATTCTGTCTACATGATCCTTGAATCCTTTAATATGTATGCCTTTAGTCAAGAGGTCAGCTATCATCAATCCAGTGCTAATGTGTTCAATGATCACTTTCTTTTCTTGCACATGTTCTTTCACGGCTAGATACTTTATGTCGATGTGTTTACTTCGACTTCCACTCTTGTTATTCTTAGCTATGAAGACAAGAGCTGAATTGTCACAATATATTCTTATTGGTTGGCTAATAGAGTCAACAACTCTTAGCCCAGATATGAAGCCTTTCAGCCATATACCATGTGAAGTAGCCTCAAAACAAGAAATGAACTCAGCCTCTGTTGTAGAAGTGGCCACCAAAGTCTGTTTGGCACTCCTCCATGACATTAACCCGTGAACTAGCATGCACACATATCCTGATGTGGATTTTCGTGAATCATTGCAGCCTTCAAAGTCGGAATCGGAGTAGCCTACCACTTTAAGATTGTTTGTCCGTCTATACATAAGCATGTAATATTTCGTACCCCTAAAGTACCTCAATACTTTCTTTGCAACCTTCCAGTGATCGATGCCTGGATTACTCTGATATATTCATAATACTCCAACAACATATGAAATGTCAGGTCTGGTACAGATCTGAGCATACATAATACTACCAACAACTAAAGCATATGGAATATTTTTTATTTGATCCCTTTCAATGTCATTCCTGGGGCATTGGTCTAAGCTGTACCGATCACCTTTCACAATGAGTGCTACACTTGGCGAACAATCTTTCATACCAAATATTTCTAATACTTTGTTGATATAGGATTCTTGAGACAAACCCAAAATTCATCGAGATCTATATCTATGGATCTTTATGCCAATGACATACGATGCTTCTCCCATATCTTTCATATCAAAGTTACTTGAAAGAAATTGTTTCACCTGATATAGTAATTTGTTATCATTGGTTGCTAGCAAAATATCATCCATATACAATACAATGAAATAAATCTTGCTCCTACTGACCTTAAGGTATATACATTGATCCATAATATTGTCTACGAATCCAAATAAATTAATAATTTGATGAAATTTCATATACCATTATCGATAAGCTTGTTTCAACCAGTTTATGGATTTATTAATCTTACAAACTAAATGTTCACCCTTTCTAGAGAAGAATCATTCAGGTTGTTTCATGCAAACCTCTTCTTCTAAATCACCATTGAGAAATTTCGTTTTTACATCCAGTTGATATAACTCAAAATCAAATTGAGCTACTAATATCATCACAACTTGGAAAAATATTTCTTTGATAGATGAGAGAAAGTCTATGTGTATTCGTTTCATTCCCTTTGAGTGAACCCTTTGGCAACGAGTCTAGCATTATGTCTCTCAATGTTTCCATGCGAGTCTTTCTTTGTTTTAAAGACCCACTTGCATCCAATAGCTTTGACACCATTGCGCAACTCTACGAGATTCCCAACCCGATTTGATGTCATTGAGTCCATCTCATCTTTTATGGAATTCATCCATAAATTTGAATTTATACAACTTATGGCTTTTCAAAATGATATACGATCATTATTAACTCCAATATTATAATCTAATTCTTGTGGATACACTAAATAGTCACTAGAAATAATTGATTTTCTTGATCTAGTAGAGCTCCTCAATGGAACTTATTACAATTTATTCTTCATTATCATCATAATCTATTAGATTATTGTCAACTTGTGGAATCTCAATAGTTGGTTGTCTAACACACAATTTAGCTTGAGGTGAATGAATAAAAATTAACTTGTTACTTGAAACAACAGGTTGAAGTTGCTAATCTTCATTTTCAGGAACAATGTCCTGACATTGATCACTCCCACTAATAAAGTCATTTTCAAGAAATTTAACATTTCTTGATTCCATAGTTCTAGTTTTATGAGACATACAATATAATCTCTAACCCTTAGACTTTTCAGCATATCCAATGAAATGTCCACTAATGGTCCTTTGGTCTAGCTTCTTCTCTTATGGGTTGTATAATCTCACCTCAGACGGGCATCCCCAAATGTGTACATGTTGCAAACTCGGATTCCATCCCTTAAATAACTCAAAAGGTGTTTTTGAGACGACTTTAGAAGGAACCTGATTTAATATATACAATGCGTCTTAAAAGCTTTTATCCACAAAATAATGTAAGTTTGACATTACTTATCATACTTCTCACCATGTCCATTAAAGTTCGATTTCTTCTTTCTACCATACCATTTTGGTCTGGAGAACCAAGTATAGTGTATTGGGCAACAATCCCATGCTCTTGAAGAAATCTTGCAAATAGACATGGTGCTTGTCTGTTCTTGGTGTATCTACCATATTACTCTCCACCTCTATCTGATCTCACACTCTTTATGTCCTTATCACATTATTTCTCTACTTCAGCCTTAAACAATTTAAAAGTGTCTAAAACTTCATTCTTATAGTAAAGTAAGTAAAGATATATATATATCGTGAATAATCATCTATAAAGGTGATAAAGTATTTCGGATAACGTTCATGTCGGAACAACAAATGTATGTATGTATCATCTCTAATATGTTTGAACTTCTTTTCACACCAATTTTGTGTTTGTTAGGTTCCTTTCCCTTAATGCAACCAATATAAGTATCAAAATCAGTAAAGTCTAAAGTACCAAGTACCACATCTTTTACCAATCTCTTAACTCTATCATAGATATATGTCCCAATCTCCGGTGCCACAAAATTAAAGAATCCTCATTCATAATATATTTTTAACCTAATATTAACATGCATAAAACTATGAGTGATATTATTTTGCAAAGAAAGACGTTATAAACCATCAGATAAAATACTATAACCAATAATTTCTAATTTTTTCAGAATATTAAAACCGAAATCTGAAAAATTAAAGAAAATTCCTAAATATACAAGTTTTTAGTAAAATTGGTAAATAAAATATATTTTTTAAATGCAAATTAAAACCACTATTTAAAGTTAAAATACGCGTCCCAACAACTTCCACATGTGAACCGATCTGACTGCCTGTGTAGATATCGTGTTAATTTCCCATTGGTTTCCTTAGGTTGCCCATGCCCTGCAAGGTATTAGAAACATGTGTTGTAGTAACATAATCAATCCACCATGTATTATGATTAATATTAAACATATTAGATTCATAACAAACGCTACAAAATTGCCTTTCTTCTCAAGAAAAGTCTTAAACTTAATGCAGTCTTTATTCATGTGTCCTTTCTTTTTTTAAAAGAAACACGTAGACTCATTCTTTATGCCTTGGGAAGATGAGAGCTTTCCCTTTCCTTAATGTGATCCCTAAGCTGTAGTAAGGTTCACGTGTTTGCCCTCTTCCATCTTCAATCTACCCTCCTCTTGAACATACATGGTCATAAGTTCATTTGATGAGATCGAATATCCATAGCAGCATTGCAGTAGATGCGAATAAAGATTAAGACTAAACATACTTAGTGAAAACAAGCCAAACGACACCACCAAATCCAAAGCCGAGCCGAGCAGAAGTAAACAACAAAAATAGGGCGTAAACATCAATCGGTCCACACTCGGGCAAGAACGAGAATAAGTAGCAGAGACGAGATGAACTAAGCTAGCTCAAACCAAGAAGAACCCAGACGCGCTACAGGCCGAGCAAAACCCGAGCGCGCCTAGATAAAGCATAAGAAAACAAGACAACGCGCTCGGGAACGACGACAACAAGGTCAAGCGCATTAAATCAGTCAACCCACATAGACCATAAATCCCAGAACGATGACAACATAGTCAAGTACATTAAAAGATTCAACCCATGTAGGCGATAACTCCTAGAATAATGACCATTAATTTAGGATAATTACTGACATTAACGGCCTACGTTATTGTAGTTAAAGGCCACGTAATAAATAGTGCTGAAACGACAATAAGAAATATAAGACACAAATTTTGAATGATGAAATAAAGACCAATGGTAGTGACTAGATCCGGGAATGAAATAGATCTTACGGAAGCATAACGTATCCCTATGGTCAATCCAAACCAAACAGTAGAACGAATCGTTGGACCTAGCATTTCTCCATCCCATGTTATCAATACCCAAGAAGCTCAGGCTCATAGCAGGGTGGAGGTTCCCCCTACAACCTCCACAGTAGCCGTTGATCCTTCGATAGCGTCGGTCCTAGAGAGGCTCATAGCCAACCCGACTGAAGTGCCTATCAGAGCCAGCAACACAGGTGATGCGTCAGAAGTTAGGAAACTCGAACAACAAATCTAGGCAATGTAGTAAGCCCAACGTAAGGCTGATCAAGATCGGGAGGTGAGGGATCAAGCTGCTAAAGTGACCCTAGCAAACATGAACGATGCAATCTACACGTTGGTAGTGAAAATCCACGATGGTGGTCATCCACGACCGAGTTCGAATGTCGAGGCCAGTAGGGCGGCCAGGCGCGAAGGATCTTCCAAGAGGGATAAATATAGTGAAGGAACAAGGGAGAGTAGCGGTCAGAAACGCCAGAAAGGGAAAGATCACTATCAAGAAGATAATCAAACATCCCAAAATATTGACAAGAGAGGCGCAATAGAGCAATATGATCATGTACGCCTAACAATGACGACCTACATACTCAAAGAATCGCCGTTCATAGAGAAAAGTTTAGCTACAGATCTCTTGAGAAAATTTGATCCTTTCCATTTGGAGGCATACGACGGCACTTGTATCCCGGAAAGACACCTAAAGCAGTTCGGTAATATGATGATGGTGTTCAACCCGAACGATGCAATGCTGTGCCGAGCTTTGTCTATAACGTTGAACGGTAACGCAAATGAATGGTACAGTGGCATACCTAAAGGTTCTATCTACGATTTTCCAGGGCTATGGAATGCTTTAGGAATAGGTTCGTGGGTAACAAAGAATTATGCGTGGACGCAGTTTCTATTATGGACTTGTACTAGAAGAAGGGAGAGTCCTTGAAAGGTTATGTCAAGCGTTTTTTCCATGCCATAAACAAACTCCCTGATCTGGTTGAAAACATGGCGGTGTCATCTCTTAAAAGAGGGCTCGACAGGCAAGGAAAGCTATACGCCGACCTAATAATGTTTTCATGCGATAAGATAGGCGACCTCTTGGTGCAAGCTGACCAGTTTAATAAAGTGGATGACGTGACCAAAATCACTCCCCCCCCTCCCCCCCCCCCCCCCCCCCCGACAAAATCGTGTTAGAACCTAGAGTATCCACATACGACAAAAAAATCTTGACAAAGCACCCCAGATGGAGTCTTAGAAGAGTGAGGGCACTCAACGCCCGATATTCTATAAAAACACCGCTTGGTCGTTCATCCTTCTCACAGCAATGATATCTTCTATTTACGACTGAACCATAGATAAGGTGTGATACTAGTCTCCAAGGTTCATGTCAGCCCCAAGCTACAAATGATCGACAAGGCACTTCCGCGCATACCATAATGACCATGACCATGCAACGGGCGATTGTTGGCAACTCAAGGAAGAAATTTAAATACTAGTAGACAATGACGAGCTGATCCAATTCATAAAACAACAAGAACGCTACTACCAAAGCAACCGACCAGACGAGCCCCACCAGATTGAACAAGAACCTCGTACAAAGGACCAAACAACTACCAATGGCAAGCAATAGTAGTTAGGCACGATATCCGAAGGCGGCATGCTAACCGAGGCCGATTAACAATCCAAAAAACGGGCAAGGGAAGACCATCTAGTGCACTCAGTCAGTAGTTCTTCTTAAAATACTAACATAGAGCCGGTGGTCGACCTCACGTTCAATGATGACGACCTGCGGGAAACTATCACCCCCTCAAAGACGTACTCACGATTAATCTGGCTATCGACGGTGTGATGGTAACTAAAGTATTGGTCGATGGGGGTAGCTCGACAAACATCATTAAAGCAATCTCTAAGAAAATGTAGGGGGTCCCACCTTATAAGCCAAAGCAACGTAATTCGACAAGCTATGAATAAAAAACATCTCCATGCTTGAGCGAAGTCGAGATCCTGGTTAAGGTAGGGTATGGGCCAACAAAAAAGAAGGTCAAAACACTATTTTTAATCTCAGACACACCCAACTCCTACCATGCCATCATTGGGAGACCGTGGTTGTAGAGAATGGAGGCAAATCCTTGCACATAAAAAACCGTCAATGCATCAAATACCCCGCATGAAATGCGGTAGGAATTATACGAGACAGTCAGCGCACCGCCAGAACTTGCTACTCTATCATCGTGGATCCCAACAAACCTGTGCGATAATAATTAAAAAGCGATGGGGAAAAATCCGAGTTGAAGCCAATTCCCCCTTCGCTTGAACCCATTGATGATCACCGAGAAGATGGGTAGCAGGGAAATAACCCAGAGGATGCTCTGGAGGAAAATTTGGTAGCAGGACGTACCATCCACATCAACACTTCTTTGGATCCAGGTTTTAAAACTTCTTTAGTTGAATTATTATTACAGAATTTAGACATTTTGGCATGGGCCACCAGTGACTTAACATGGACCGACCCTTCAGTAATATATCATGAACTAGCGATCGATAGTTATGCTAAGCCTGGTCGGCAGAAGCATATGATTTTTTCCATTGAAATGCAGGAAGCCATCAACGCTGAGGTAGCTAAACTTTCGGATCTCGGGCACATCCATCGCGCCCAATACCCGATATGGATAGTCAACCCCGTTCTTGTCAACAAGAAGGGAGGACAGTGGCGCATGTGCGTCGATTTCACCGATTTGAACCAGGCATTCCCCAAAGACGCCTTCTTCTTACCTCACATTGACCAATTAGTAAACTCTACCTAGGGCTGCGAATACATGTTTTTCATGGATGCCTACTCTGGATACAATAAAATTCGCATGCACCAAAGCGGCGATGAGCATGGAACGTTTCAAATAGAGCACGACCTATACTGCTATATTGTCATCCCTTTTAGCTAAAGAACGCGAGCTTCACCTACCAACGCCGCGTCAATCAAATCTTCAAGGATCAGCTAGGGCACAACATGGAGGCCTACATAGACGCTATGATCGTCAAAATTAATGTCCCGGCTCAACATCTGGAAACCCTGAACAATATTTTTTCCGTACGACATAAGTAAAATAGAACTTAAACCCTTTAAAGTGTTCATTTAGTGTTCGAACCGGGAAAGTTTTGCGATACGTGGTAAGTAAAAGAGGAATAGAAGCGGACCCTAACGAGTTACAGGTGTTGATCCAGATGGAACCACCCAAGAGCATCAAGAAAGTAAAATCTGTAACTGAATGATTAGCAGCACTGTCTTGTTTTATATCTAGAGCGTTGGACATGAGTCACCCATTTTCCGAGGTCCTGAATAGAGCAAAAAAGTTCGAATGGAACAAAGCTTGTGAACCGGCCTTCACCGCTCTTAAAATGTACCTCACATCGCCGGAAATCCTATTGGTACTAGTCCCAGGTGAACTACTCTAACTATATCCATCGGTCTCCAACTTTGCTGTCAGCGCGGTCCTCGTCTGAGAAACTGAAGGTGTACAACGAACCATTTACAACACCACTACAACGTTAGTCGACGCCAAAATTAGATACTTGAACCTAGAGAAATACGCCTTGAGTTTAGTAGTCGTTGCTCAAAAAACGCAGTCATATATCTAGGACCATATTACTATTGTTCGTACATCTTCCCCCCCCCCCCCCTTTGCACTGTTTTACAAAAATCTAACGTCTCAAGCCGCCTTACGAAGTGGTCAATCAAGCTCGGGAGTACGAGATCCAGTTTGAACCGCGCGTGACAATCAAATGGTAGGCTATAGCCAACTTCCTAACAGAATTATCTGCACCTCGTCCACCTGATAGAAGCACCAACGATGCGGAAAATGAGCACAAATGGGTTTTGGAGGCCGACGAGGCTTTGAGCGGCTTTAGGGGAGGTGCCGGGATCATTTTAAAATCTCTAACAAGAGAAAAAATCAAGAAATCCATCCGTTTTGGCTTCTCGGTGACCAACAATACGGCAGAATATAAAGTGGTCATCGGGGAAATACGATTGGCCCGCATTTGTGGAGCCACTAGACTTCAGGTACAATCTGACTCGTAATTAGTAATAAACAAGACTACAGGTTTGTACGATGCCAAACAGGAGAGGATGCCCACCTATTTAGCAGTCCTAAAGGAGCGTGAGGAAGAATTCCAGTCCATTGATTACGAATAAGTCCCTCGCCTTGATAACTCTAACGTAGACTCCTTGGCAAAATCAACTACTGCAGCTGAGCATCCACTCGTAATCATATGAAAGCAACCGAGTACCGCTACATGTCCAACACCAACCTTAGTATGTTCGATTATTCACACCACAAATTGAAGAAACTCATAATAATTCTACCTTAACCATGAAACATTTCCATCAGATAAAGCGCTCGCGCAAACACTACAAGTGTGAGCTACTAAGTACTACAACCTCTGCTCTATATCTTAGAGCATGATGAAGCCACTACCATCTTCCATGACCTGCATGCGGGTGAGGCTGGAGCCCATTGTGGTCACCGAAGCCTTATTCGTTGCTTTCTACTTGCCAGCTATTATTGGCCCGACCTGGTCGCAGAGGCAGAAAAAATGGTACAAAAATGCCACACCTTTCAGCAATACGTTAACACTGGACATCTACTCTGCGAGCCCATGGTTCCCAGTCCTATCCCACGTCCGTTCGACAAATGGGTTATCGAACTTGTTGGATATCTGCCTATGGCTACTGGGAAAATACAGTTCATAGTCGTCGCAGTCGACTATTTTACCAAATGGGTAGAGGCAAAGGTACTATGCAAGACAAGATCGCAAGAGATATGTGACTTTATATATCATTAAATTTTAACATGTTTTGGTATTCCATGGATTCTAATAAACGACAACGGGCCTCAGTTTCAATATTCGATACTCTCCACCTTTTGCAAACGCTTTGGTATCACCCAACACTTTTCCGCTCCATACTACCGGCAAGCAAATGGATAAATGGAGGTCATCAATCGTACTATCTTTGATGGCATTAAAAAGAAGCTTGAAGCGGCCAAGGGTAATTGGCTGGAAAAACTCGCAGAGGTTCTATGGGCTTATCGTACCATCCCACGCATCGCGACAGGCGACACACATTTCTCCCTTGTTTTTGGATCGGAGGCCGTTGTACCAAGTCACCGAATTGTGAACTACTCGGAATTCTTTAACGAGACCGACCGAATGATCGACATCGACCTAATAGAAGAAAAGCGTGATCAGGTGCACGTATGTGCAGAACCCTACAAAAGTTTATTGCGAGGGCGTTTTAATTCCAAACTTTGACCTCGCGCATTGCACATCTGAGACCTCGTCATGAAGAAAGTGTTCCGAATAGCAAGGGATAAATTGACAGGAAAACTAGGCCCCAATTGGGAAGGACCCTGTACAATCATCTCCAAGGGCCATCAAGGTTCATTTTTCCTTGCCGATCAAGACGTCCTCGCCCTTAAGCACCCTTGGAACATTAGTCACCTTAAACTATATCATTGATCTATGTAATGAAAAATGCGTTATTTTCCCTTCTGATGGCACGTAGGTTTATTTTTAATGAGGCATCTACTACTGTTTTCTAATTAATAAAAACTTTATCGCTTTTGCCACTCAAAATGTGTCTGTTTATATTTACTCCTTGTAACTCCGCGAAAGTTTCACTTACCACGCCTACAGTCTACGCAATGGGGGCCATACTGTGCCATATTTAGACAAGTTCTAAAAACAAATTGACGAACGAGCTAAGTTGTCACACCTATTTAGGGCTATGTAAGAGGCCATACTGTGCCTAAATACCTAACTACGGTATTATTCATGCGAATTTCAAACCCATTGGGTTACGCAATGGGCCAAACTGGTCGCTCTGCGAATTTTGTTAAGGTATTAATTGAATTTCCTTAACCACAAAATGGGCCAAATTGCACTTGATCTTGCAATGACAGTTGTACTCCACAATATGAATATAAACACACAAATTTTAGTCAAATATCAACATAGCATAAACCATCTTAAAAAGTCTGTTACACTACATGTTTCAACAATAAACATAAGTCTTTCAAAATATAATTAGCTACAAGTTCATAAGACCCGTCTCATCCACCTTCTGCGTAGACTTCACATTCGCTGGTTCAACCGATGTCTTCAAGTCAACGACGAAGATCACACCTACTACACCAGTATTTCCTTTATTCTGCACAACCAATAACTTTTGATGAGGTCTCAAATTCATTTATGAGTCAACTTAGTAAAATCCGACACAAACATCACTTTATCTTGGTGAATCATACCCATGGATAGATCCATTACTTGGCGTTCACGCTCCTCTAAATCCACCTCCGCTTGCCTCTTCAGTGCAGCGCATTCCCTCTCCCTTTCTTTCTGCGAGTTCGCCAACAATACTTGCAGCTCTGCCATCTCCACACTCAATTTCGCAATCTTCTCAGCTTGCTCCTCCAACCTTCCGACTTGGGTCACATTTTGATCTAACATTTTTTAGTTATGCGCTATCAAAGTGTCATTCTTCTTCACTAGCTCATTATTCTAGGCCAACAACAAGGTGGTACTGCTCACAACCTCCAGGCTCCGCTTCCGAATGGTATCCCTCTCTTCGTCTGTCCCAAACAGTTGCATATGAAGGTCATCGTTTTCCTTAACGACCTTATCCAATCGTTGCTTAGCCAAGCCATACACATTCTTAAACCGAGCAAGATCGGTCGTTAACCCCTGAACCGAGCCGAAAAATAATGGCTCTGGTTTTCACTTCTTAAAGAGAGAGCAATCAACATGAGACATCCAGCAATAGGCAAGCGCATGCGAATTATAATGCATCTATATCCAAAAAATAAACCACGAGATCCATTAGATTGGCCACTCCAACCATGCAAACAAAAAACAATTACTTAAAATATATAAAATGTACTTCCATAACCAACTCCAGTTGCCGTTGCAAAATCTCAGTCATGGGCATTGTATCATAGAAAGACAAGTCAGAGTAGTGGCGGATATGATCCATCAACATATGGGAGGCTTTTGCATCACTAACTTCAATGAGAGAACTTTCTCATTCTTTGTCCAATCCTCACCAGCTCCACTACTCTGCTCCTTCAAAGCCGCATCCGAAACAACTACATTCACCAAGGAGGAACCGGTCCCCAGCCCATGGACAAAGTTCTTCATCCTTTGCGCCAACGCGGTCGGTATTTCCTTCTTCTTTTCCTGACCCTCCACCTAGTCTACCATCAATGTCCTCCTCATCCACTAGCACAATATTCCGTTGGAAAAATGACACGATATTAATAACTAACTTGCTTTTCTTCGGCAGTGGACAATCGTCCACATCATCTTTTTCCTCGCGGGGGCGAACAAACCCCTCTCAATCCTCTGTATCTTCCACGATATCGAGTAATGCCCCTTTTGTCCTTGACCCTCAACCTCTTCCCCCTCGTCAGCACCAACAGTAAACAACAACCCACTTGTTTCTCGTACCTTTCGCCCAATCGCCCACTTATAAACCATATTTTGAGCTCCTAATTAACCTATTAACTCATAGTATTGTTTTTTTAATGATTTGCTATTTATTAAAATCTTAATTCCTTAATTCAAATGTAACTACAAACCATATTTTTAGCTTCCAAATAAATCTATAACTATATTACTTTACTTTTTGAATCTGTTGTCCCTCTATTACCATCTTTAACTCCAGAAACTGTATTAATTTTATGTTTTAACTTGTTATTTTATGATTTTATTTATATTTATCGATTTTATAAACAATATTTTTTTTAAATCATGTATTATTTTTATTTTAAAAAATACATTAGTAAATAATTTTTTATATTCTCAACCATATAATACAAAAAATGCAAACCATTATTATAATATACGTACGAAATTATGAATGATCATCAAATATGCGTGTGAATTTGTCAAAAAAATCATCTTAGATTCATTAACAATGTGTGATATACAAGCCCCCAAGGGGTAGCCGAATTGGTTGAGTATGGCATTCTTATGACCAAAAGGTCATGAGTTCGAGTCCCTCTACATACGCTTTCTCGGCTGAGGCTGTCACCTTGTGTGGTTTACCTTCTGGCGTTGGTTTGCAGGCTATCGCGTCAGACTGAGGATTTACCCAGTGCGCACTCATTGCACTCTGAGTAGCGACTGCGGGTTCTTTCCGAAAAAAAAGAAAAAAAAAAGAAAAAATGTGTGTAATATACACATAAAATACAACAATTTATGTGCGGAATATATCAATCGTTTTTGTCTAGTGGAAAATATTTTGTGATTGTATTCTTTCACTTTATACTTTCTATTAGGTGTTCTGAAACTTTTTGTTATTTTAATAAATTCACATTGTCTAGTTATCAATAATTATTTTATTAAGACCGTGATATTGTTTTTCAATACTTTATAATAATTGGATGCTGTAAAATATTTCTTTACCAATTACACCCATTTGTTTTCAAAGTATGATTATTAAAATAAATTTGAGTTTAACCGAATAATTACACTGTGTTGGTCAAGAGTATGTTATATTATTATAATTAGATTTTATCAATAGTATAATATGTGGAAACTACGTAAATTGTTATACAAACACAAAATATATCATATATATATATAGAAGATAGTGATTGGTGCAGAAGGTGTAAAGAGAAAATATCAAGAATAGAAAATACTATCCATTTTAATAAACATGTACCATATATATTTTATTTTTTCTTGTATTTTCAAATAAGACCAAATTTTGTTTAATATTTTTTTGCTTAATGTGCGAGTTAGGCATTTATTTTTTTCAATATGTGGAAAAATAGTGGATAATATGGCTCTGTATTTTAAATTGAGTCCTTTTTTTCACACAACGCGTATGAGATTTAATGGAATTTTACACAACTACGCTAAAAATATAATATGTGTATTCTGTTCTGTAAATTTAATTGGTTGTTGAAAATTTAGACATATAACCTCATTCATAAACTACGCTAAAGATGTTGTTACAAAATAAATATGAAAAATTGATACAAATATTCGTAGTTATATGCTAAATAGAATGATCTATATCATAAGTAAGATGATGTGAATCTTTAATTGTAAATAAGTAACGTGTTAAACCTAAAAACTCTAATTTACACGACATGACATGATAAAAAGAAATATTGACACAATTAATCTACCAAACATGAAAAGTCTTACTTTGAACATGTACTCGAGAAATGACTAGTGTTACTACGTTCAATATAATTGGTAGAATGGCAAGAACTAAGTTGTCAAGTACAATTTCCAAAATTCAACAAAAAAATTGTACTCCAAAAAGAAAAAAATATACTCTTACAAAAGTTAAAATACACATTTTAGTGTACATATTGTAGAACTGAAAAAGATAATGTCACATTTAGTGAGGCCAAAATGGTTTATAATATATGGAAAAAATCATGTCAATTTTGGTGTGGATAATTATCGCCTGAGGGTAGGCTTGTAATTTGGTTGGTGTTTAATAGTAGTATGTGGGTGTTATGAATTTAGTGTAGAGAGTAGAGAGATAATTAAGCTGGCTGGTTGCAGTTAATTCTCATTACCCACACTTAATGCAGGTGGTTGGGTATTTATACCCTGATGTTTGGGCCCTTATGGGCTTTCGGGTCATGTTTAATGGACCCGAGTCATGTTTAAAGACCCATGAGCTCTAAGTAGGAGAGCAAGTAGCTTAGTCAAGTAGTGTTTAGGTTTTTTAGTACTTTTGTCATAGTTCGAACAGTCCTATGGTCAGAGCGTTCGAAGAGATCTGTCCGGTCCGGAGGCCTTGGACCGATCTGTCCTTGTTCGGGGAGCATGCAGAATTGGGACTCATCAGGAGCCCCTTTTTTAGATGTTTGTGCAAATACTCTTGTTAAAGACCTGAAAAACCGTCCGACATCAGGGGTAGTTAATCCGGACAGGTCTGTCAATTTGGGCTATGGGTTTATCCGGACAGATAAAGCTTCACGAATTCAAAACGGGTTTTGCCAGAGTTCGTGGGACACGTGTCGCTCTCTAATTGGTTGCTTCAGCCGTTTTTTCACCTTGAATTTCGAACCCACCTTCTTCGAAAAGCAACCTCTTAATTAAAGGTGGTGGCATCAGCGCCGTCTTTTAATCATTGCCAATCTTTTCGAATTCTCCTAGGAATCAACTTCCTTTTTCAGATTTACTATAAATACAAACTCACTTTCTACTGTTTTACCATCTCTTTCACATTTACTCTGCAAAATTTTCCAAAGCTCTCTCTCTCTAAAGCAAAAACTTTGTTCGATAGTTTATGTTTACAGCGAGGAACGCTCTTGTTAAAGGCGGGTGGCTCAACCTTTCTGAGTTAGAGAAGGCTAAAAAATTCGAAATAGAAAGACGAATTGCGGCAGGGTTACCCACTTCGCCTGTTGACAGACCAATCACCTCTGCTACAGAGTCAGATCGAGGCTCTTCTTCTTCCAAAGACACTAAGCCTAGAAAGTTATTCCAAACTAACCTCTCTCCTATCATCTCTGATTCTTCGGTCCAAGAATCAGAACCTGCTGTCGAGCCAGGAGTTACAGCCACTAGCCTAAAAAAACCCTCACCCTTCATAGCAATAGGGTCGGATACGGAGCACTCCCCTGAGAAGCTAGTTGATAGGAGGAAAGGCCGGTTAGTTAGAGGCCAAGGGTCCAAAAACACCCCCTCAAAGTCGGGGGAAAAAGACAGCAGCACCGGGTCAGAGGTGCCTATTAGAGCTCCCAGGGATAGACTGTCCGGTCCGGAGAGCACCAGCTCAAGCCTCCAAAAAGAAACACCTGCTCCAGAAACTCTACCGGAGGCCAGAAGCCAACAGAACACAGAGGCCCAACAGTCCGGAGACAAGGCGTACGAAGTGGGGCATACCAGAAAATGTAAAGATCAGGATTCCTGTACACCCAGAGACTCCTATGGATTGCAAGTTAAGCGAAGTGGTCATGTTCACAGAGCTATTCAACTGGGGGCTCAGGTTCCCATTGGATCCAGAGATTGTCAGATACTTCCATCTGATAAAACTCTGTCCGAGCCAGCTGAGCCCCAATGCTTGGTATACCCTCATGTCATGCATCATGGCATCAAGGCTGTCCGATATCCCTCTGCCGATGGAGGAATTTGCTGCAGTGGCCAGCCTTTGTAGAAACCACCACATCCCCTTTTACCACTTTAACATGGGGGATGACTTCAAGGCTGTGGATGATCTGTTGGAGGCAGAGAGGAATTGGAGGACCCAGTTCCTATTCGTTAGTGGCGCTTGGGAGAACGACAAGAAGATCAAATCCGGAGAGAACCCAAGCCTCCTCAGAAGCAGGTGGAGGAGTGACCGTAAGCATTCTGCCTTAAACTTTTGTCTCTTTCTCTTTTTAGACTTAGTTTATACTGACTGGTCTTACTTTTGTCTTAGCAGAACTGCCCAAGGAATTTAGTGACTAATTGAAAGCCGGACAGTTTACTTGTGGCAAGATTAATGCCTGGGCTGCTGAGAGATGGGGGAACCGATTCAATGCTGCTTTTACCAGTGGCAATTTGGCAAGGTCTCACCTATGGAATACCACAGGTCGGAGAGACTTGACTTGGGAGGAGATCACCACTCAGCCTCCTCCGGATGTTGTGCTTAAGAGGACCCATGAATCGGACGGGACACTCTTCTTGCCAGGCCGGGCCAAAGCCCCGAGCAAGATGAAAGGCAAGAAGAAGAAGGGCAAGAAGGTGGTGGGTGGTGCTAACCCTGATGATGCAGAGAAGGATGCTCCAACAGACCCGGAGGGGACAGCCTAGAGCCAAATTGATGCTGCTCTCTTGCAAGTGGTGGAGCAAGAGACTGAAAGGCAAGAAGCGAACCTCCCAAAACCTCCAAGGGCTTCCAAAAGAAATCGTAAACAGGGAAGCGAAGGCGCAGACCGGGAGGCCAAGAAGAAAAAGACTTCTAAGGGAGACGAGCTTTCTCTCCGGGCTCCAGAGCCTCCCTTCCAAGCTGATCCTACTAACCCAACGCATGCCGAGGAGATTCCGGGTGACTTTCACACCGATGAGGTTGAGGGGGGAGACATCAACATTGATGGAGTAGACATCACCGGTCTTGGTGAGCTTGGTGAATACTTCCTCAATCTCCCCAAAGATGACTTTGCAGGGCCTTACCTTCCTCCGAGCAGCTCCAACACGCTCACTTTTAATGGTAAGACCTTTATTGTTTCTAGTGAAAGGGATGCTATAGCCCACTCCTTGTTAAGCAACGTGCAACCTGTACTTATGCTAAAGAGACAAGTTCGAAGTCAGGCAAACATCATCAAAGATCTCAAGTCTGACAAAGAGAAGCTGTCCGATGACCTTCGTACTGCCACCTCCAATGCTGCCATGTTAAAGGAAGAAACTGTGGAGTTAAAGAGAAACCAAGAGGCAAGCACCACAAAAGTCACCACTTTAGAGGACACCATAAGGGATCTCCGGGAGAAGCTGTCCGGTCTGGAGAAAGACCTTGCTACCTCAAATGGAGAATCCAAAGACAAAGACCAAATCATCTCCAACTTGACCAACGACAAGATTGCCCTTGAAAATACAGTGTCCAAGGCTGCCGAGGAGAAAACCACTTTGTTATAGGAGCAAGAGGCCAAGATCCAAGCCAAGGTCGATGCTTATGCCAACCAGGTGATCGAATCCTAAGAGGATATGTATGCTAAGGTAAGGTCTGCCATGGTTCTACTCTTCCATGAGAAATTTCCGAAGAGGAACCTAGGGGACTTGTGGCTTTATGTAGACGATGATGACCTTCCACATCATAAAATGGCCGAAGGCGATCAGTATGGAGTCTCCAGTGCATCCTCATCCGATGATGAAGAGAAAACCAGAGAGAGCCCAG
The DNA here is from genome assembly GCA_036936605.1 of Limnanthes douglasii subsp. nivea. NCBI lineage: Eukaryota > Viridiplantae > Streptophyta > Magnoliopsida > Brassicales > Limnanthaceae > Limnanthes > Limnanthes douglasii. Next base: position 71,139,345 of record JAUPFV010000004.1, read on the forward strand.
ACAAGGAGGAAGATGATCCCAAGGGAAATAAGAAGGTAGATGAAAGTGAGCCATCTTCAAAGGCTCAACCTTGACTTATGATTTATTTTTTAGTTTTTATCCAGACTAAAGTCCTTGGAAGGCCAAGGTGGTTGGGTATTTATACCCTGATGTTTGGGCCCTTATGGGCTTTCGGGTCATGTTTAATGGACCCGGTTAATGTTTAAAGACCCATGAGTTCTAAGTAGGAGAGCAAGTAGCTTAGTCAAGTAGTGTTTAGGTTTTTTAGTACTTTTGTCATAGTTCGAACAGTCCTATGGTCAGAGCGTTTGAAGAGATCTGTCTGGTCCGGAGGCCTTGGACCGACCTGTCCTTGTCCGGGGAGTATGCAGAATTCGGACTCATCAAATTTGTCATCGGTCTCGCATGGATGAAATAAGTCACTACTAGATGTACTTATTTAAAATTCCTAAAACCTATCAGGTTTTTAACTTTCTGTGTGTTGCAAGGTTGACTGGCGTTTAATTTTTTTTTCCGGTTATATATGTGATAAGAAGAAATCATTAACAAATAATCACATATTCTAAGGAATGAAAAAACTTAAGAAAAAATGATTATTTACTCTATTTTAGATTTTCTTTAAGTATTAAAATTTGCAGAACTCTTTACGATGAGGTTCAAACCTTTATTTATAGTTATTCTAATCTTAATCGTAAATACATGGATGAATTACATGTACTTTTGTGTCCATATGGAATTCATCTAAAAAAGAACTAATTACAAACATTAAAAATTTACCTTATAAGTACTTAAGGTATTCTAGTAATATTAAATAGTGTCTTAGAATATCATAGAAGCCTTTGGAAGCCTATTGAGTATTGTTTTTAACACATCAACTTTTATCAGTTTTATTCAAATGGGATTATATATGTGTCTTCATATCAGTTATTTATCTTGATCAACTTGTCTTCTATACTATAGGTCATCATTCCTTATACTTGGTTCGTCATAATACTTATGAGATTTCTTGATCTTGAGTATTTATGCTCCTTACTTGATCAACTTATACCCTATATAGGTTGTTAAATAGATTATTACTTGGTTCTTTATATAATCTACTTGATCTGATAAACATAATCTTTATATAAAGATTGCATAATACTGGGTAAAAGTTCCATTCATCAAACATACTCAGACTATTCCATTCAACATATAGATTGAGTTCATTTCTTAGGATCGTCTTTATTAATGTATGTCCTTCTGTTTATAACAACTTAGTATTGATGAGTGACCTTTACCTTTTGAATAAGTACATATGAGCCATAGAGGAATATGACATTATTATGGCTCTCCTAGTTTTTAAGTATAATTTTATACTTAAGGACTACTATGCAAGGTAAAAGTCTTGTCATTATGAAATTATTAAATATCCTCCATTTTCTTTTAAAACTTACCCGGTACCCTCGTTGCAAATACTCAACTTATATTTATTCAATAATTAAAAATTAAAAGTCTTCGTATCCCAACTGTGTTTGTCGTGATCACCAAATCGTATCACTTTATTCTTACCTTAATTTAACAGTTATAATTTATAGCTATTGTCTATATATATACTTCAAGTTTTTTCTTTAAATTTTCTTTGAGTACGTCTCTATCTATAATTTCTATGTCTACAATTATCTTACAAAAATAGATTGCATCTTTCTTTCTATTAGTCGTATAAAATTCCAAGCCATACTGTTAAAATTTCAAAATAAAATCAAAGGTAATATTCTTTATACTTGTTGTCTCTTTTATCTATATGGTTAGAGGGAAAAGTCACACATCTGTTATATCCATTCGTGAAGAAATAACATCTGAAAGTATAGACCAATATGATTCTCAAAATGATCAGCAAAGTGAATCATTTGGATGTTCGTCTGACACCAATAATGGTTATATTAAGAATCAGTCCAAATTTAGTGATACCAAAGTATTAAATGGAAGGAAATTTAGTATTCCCACCCGTTAGAAAAGTTAGTGCTTCAGAAAGAATACAAAGATGTTATCCCTTGTTAAATTTAAAACCAATATTTCTTCGTCATCAAATCAACCTAACATTGAATGTCCTTCAATAATTGATCTTGATAATGTTGTTGAATATGTCTCTTTTCTAAAAAAAATATTACTGTTCACTACCTTACTTTATTACCTATGCTGATGAACTAAAAGAAGATGAGCTTCGCTACAATTAGGGTATCCTGCATCCGTTTGTATTAGAATCCCAAAAAACAAGAACTTTCTTATCACACTAAAAATATGATGAAGTATGTTTTTATACAATCCTTTAAATTTGGGTCTTAGTTTCCATACCATCTAGTGACCACTGAGCTTTTCAAATATGTCCAAATTTTTCATACTCAAATCTACCCGAATGGTTGTATAAATTTGATTAGTGTCATATTAGCCTCAAATACCCTTGGGATGCCAATATATATCAAATATGTTTTATTCTGCTGTAAATTTTAAAAGTCCAAGACGAGCCCTTTTGTTCACTTGTTATGGGTTGTTTTGATTGTTCGTCAAGATTCCAGACTTAAATCATGATTGGAGGTCAAGATTTTTTTTTCTAACTTGCATATGGGAATCTGAACAAGAAATTTGTCAAATTGAAAGACTTTTGAAGAAAACATGTAGATGAAGAGTAAAATTTTAATCACTAATTAACATTGAAATTGTCACTTTTAAATATGTCACTAAAATTTATTATTCTCTTACTTATTAGTTGTTTCGCATCTAACTAAAGGATTCTCGATTTCTCATTGCAATCCTTGTGCACTAGAAGAATTTGTCACAAACTTCTTATTAGTGTTGGAAAATGATCATCACATTTTGTTCACTAATTTTTTTTTTGTTTTATATGGCCTTTGGTTATTTAAAGGTTTCAAGATATCTTCTAAAGGAAAACTTAAGATTGAGAAAGAGGAAGCTGAAGCCATTAAAGATGCTATTGGCAAATTTTTGTCCAAACAAATGACTGGTGGAGACCTTGTTTGATTAATTCTTGCGGTTCGTAACAAGAAACAAAACAAAAAGTGTAGCTACCAAAATGACGACTTTACTCCATCAAATAAAGTGAAACAATCCAGTGAAGGAAAAAAATCGCTTCAGAAGCCATCTTCAGAATAAAACACCATTTTCCCAATCACATCGAAGTTTTCCCCCATAATTTCATTTACAAATAATCCACCAAAAAAATACCAAGTCTGCAAGTAATTCTTTTGCCACACCAATTATTCAAAATAAATTTCCATCTACTTCTACATTGGAGCCATAATTGTTTCTCAATCAACAACTTGATCTAAGCCCTGTTGGACTTATTGACTTCTCATCCTCTCCTACAAATATTATGTGATGTCAAGCATAAATTTATTTGGAGGTCATTTCTACAAATAATTTTATTTTACTAATAACTTATTATAATGAGTGTAGTTACTACAATTCATCCTTCATTGCTAATAAGTTTATATCGTCTTTTAATATCGTTTCCCTAAACACTCGGGTGAACTATCCAATTTAATTTGGTGACAATGTTTTCACCTTGAAAAATCAGCTTGAGAAAGTGAATGGTGAATATGATGAGTTGAAGGCAAAATATGGTAGCCTAGTTATAGAGAATAACAAGTTGAACGTGAAGACTCTGAAGTTGAAGATTAATAATGGTGAAAAATATAAAAGATCTTGAAAGGAAATAGTCAATGCAAATAGCCTAGCCATATTAAAAGTCTTTGAATATGCCAATATTGCATGCGTTAAGTATCGTAAGGAATTAATATTGGGTATATGGAAACGTAACCCATGACATTCATTTGGGTCCCTTGTGAAAAATTATTTATAAGGATGAATGACCTCATCAATAAATAGAAAATAATATTTCATACAAGGATGAGGAAGATGACGAGCTGACTGAGGATGAATAACATGATGATCTGGATCGCTGAAGATGACCCGATCTTTTAATAAAATTATTCATCAACAAGAAACAACTCATATTGATATCCATAAGAAAACTATCCCTGATATTGTAATTTAAAGTTTTCTTCAATGGTTTATAAACTTTAATAACCTATTTGACAAAATTTCTTACCATTTTGAACTACTAAAGATGTTTGTCGGGGGACGTCCGATATATTATCTTTGTTTTATCTTCGTACTTTTTTTATTTTATACTTCTTTGAATGTTGAAATACTTTTTGTATTAGATACTACCGTGTATTGTTTTAACATCATTAGTCATTTTATTTCTTTACATATTTAATGATATATATTTCTTAGGTCATCAAACGGCTTATGCTACCCATCTATATAAATTATGTCAGACTTCTGTGTTATCATTCTTTATGTTTTTTTTATCTTGGATTATTTGTTTGACTTTGTCAACAATTATAAAATTTGTTCCTATAGTAAAGTCACAGTATGGGCGAGTGAGTGGGCTTTGATGTTTGATTTATAGTCATATATACGGTCGACATAGTGGTCAGTCTATAATATGGGAAATTATATACCCTGTAGGGTATGACTTATAGCTAGGTTTACGTTTGACACAATGATCATGGCAAAATATAAACAATTGTGTACCTCGTAAGACATGGCTTATAGCTATGTTCGTTTGTGTAACCTTTTACTATTTTGAAGACGAGTTTGGATTTAGATCATTTTCATTTTTCAGTTTATTTTTTTACTTTGAATCAGTTCGTATTCGCTTATGACAAAATTGTCACGTTGATTAAATTTGGAATGTGTTAAGGTTGTCAAATATTACTTTGTAAAATTGATTATCTTTTATACTTTTCAACTCGTAATTTCTATTTATTGGTCTTTGATTTCTTTGGTCTTCTGCTTTGATCAACTTGCTCTTCATATTATGGGTCGTCAAAAAAATGCTCTTGACGGATCGTCAAAGCACTTTATCTTATTCCTGGATATTTATACCACTTTCTTACCATGATAAACATATTTTTATATTAGAATTATCATAGACTAAATGAGTAAACCTTCTACTTGAATTTTTATAGTACAAATAACTAGACCTGCATGCTACTTTGACGACCTCACTTGGCCCTAGGTAATCAATACGTATTATATAAGACATACCACTCATTTGCTCAAGAGACTTAATCAACACAACCTCAACCCTTCTAGTTTTTTACATAATAAACATCTCAGGTCTTCTTAACAAGTTTTTCATACTATTCACTGGATATTTTTCCAAATCTTGCAGTAACTTGCTATTGCTGGAAGACCTCTTTTGGAAGCTTTCAGAGCCACTCATTCAACACAAGTGTTTAAGCGAGCCACTCATTCAACACAAGTGTTTAAGCCATTCATTTCTCGGATTGACCTTTGCACATAGTTACTTAAATATTCACCTCATTTTTGGTACAAAGTCATGATATAATCTTCATCCTTCTTGATTGTATTATTTATAATGAATTAAATTTTAAAAAAAGTCCATAACTCTTCAAATATATTAATCAATCAAATATGTAATTTTTTTAAACCATGCCAATGCATTTTCCTTAAGCGTAATGAAATATTTTCTACACAAGAGGGTCTCCTTAGGATTAAATCCAAGCATATCATATCTGAATTGTTCAAGGTGATGATTTAGATCCTCATATCCATCATACTTATCGATTTTGTAAGGATAAAATTTCCTTACAAGATCACCTTCAAGTATTTGTTAGGAAAAGGAAGACCGTGTGAGAGTATAAAGAGCTAATCTTGGTTTTTTTAGAGTTTATTTAAATTTACAAGTTCTTTTCATTTTTCTTTAGAAATTGCTTCATTACTAGAACGTTCGTCATTTTCCTTGTCCTTGTTTTTATTTTGTTCATTTGAATTTCCTGAGAAACTAACTAATTTTAATTTTGATTTTCTTTTTCTATTATCTTTTCAGTTAGTAATTGTAAAGTCTTTGACAAATTATTGATTTAGTTTGTCATTCTTCATCTTTTAAATTTTGTAGGTAATTAAAGTTACATTGTTTTTGCTTTAGTTTATTCATTTACAATTGCAAGATGTTAAAAACATATAATTTATTACCTTTATAAGTAGCTCATTCATTTTTCCGAACGTGATTGAAAAACAACTTCTTGGATATGTGAATTATTTGTCACAACATCAAGTCAATTCTCACCTTTTCAGCTTCAAGATCGTCTAAAGTATCATTCGGTGGACCAAATTCAGTCACCACTAATGATATTTTTTTTGCTAACAATTTTGAAATCTTTTTCAACGAAATCGAGCCTACCATATTTTTCGTACCAACCAATAATAGAGTTAAAAAAACTAAATATCTTTCAAAAATTTGATCAAATATCAATCATGAGGTTACATGAAACTAAATATCTTTTGGGCATTCAATCAAACCGCTTACGCGCCAAACCAATCTTCTCCACCTTAACAACCCAGCAATCAAGAATTCCAAGATATTAGACCTCTCATCATTTGATCAAAAATCTGCCTTGCAAACTGACGTACCCTATGATATGTGTTCTAAAACTATTTTCGCATATGGTATAGTTAGTTAAAACAAAAACAAATAAAAGTTTAAAATTTCATTTTATTTTAGTTAATCCAATGATAAAAAATTATTTATACATAAATAAATAAAATATAAAATAAAATATTTTAATTTATAAAATTTAATTAAAAACTAAACTCTATCTAACCATAATTTTTTTACACTAATTAATTTTTTATCCATGTAAATGACCATAAATAATATACTTTGGTTAAAGTTACAAATTCTATGGACCAGTCATCCATATATCTAATTATAATTGGGATAATTAAATTTATTAAATTGTTATTTAGAAAAATATTTTTTAAATAAAATTTAATTCGAGTCTATTTGCCTTTTCTTTTTTAAATAAAATTTAATAATCTTTTTCTTTTTAAAAAATAGGTGACAATAATGCCCTATGGGCAAACCTGATGAAGAAAGCAATTAGGGGAAGGGGGAGAGGTTCTCACATTACAGGGGAGCCGACACCTCCATCCAAAACTGAAAAAACATATACAAGGTGGGAACAAGATGATCAATGTGTTTTCACATGGATTATCCAGAATCTTGAATCCAGCTTGGTGAATAATGTCTCGTAATATCCCATTGCAAAAGCCCTCTGGGATGGGTTAGCCACCACATATTGTTCTGGTACAGATTCGTTACAGGTGTTTGACCTTCATAAGAGGGCTAATTCATTAAGGCAAGGGTTTGATACACTAGAAGACTTGTGGAACAAACTGCAGAACATCTGGATGTCTATAGATAGGCGAGATCCAAACCTTATGAAAGACCGAGAAGACATTCAGATCTACAATAATGAGACTCAAGAACAAAGACTCTATCAATTGCTAATGGCTATTAATGACAAGCTGGAACCAGTCAAGAGAGATATCCTGAAAAAGGATCCTCTTCCTTCCGTGAAAACAACATATGCTACAATACGAAGGGAAGTTGCCAGGCTTAATATACTAAAATCAAGTTCTTCTGATAGTGACTCGATTGAAATTGGAATGAGTTTGGCTGCTAAAGATTCTGCACAGAGGTTTAAATTCTGATCCAAAGAGAATGAAGATAAATCCAAGTTGTATTGCACTCATTGTGGGATGAAGAAACACACTAAAGAGACATGTTTCCAGCTGGTTGGCTATCCAGAATGGTGGGAGGACGGTCATAAGGAGAAAAATAACCAGCGTTTCAGATCTAATGTCAAACGGGCTTCGTCTACAAGTGGCGGTGAAGATCCGACTAAAAATGAGCAAAGAAGTGGTACTGTTTTAGAGGAATGGCGGCGAACTCCTATGAAAAACTTGGAGGTAAAGGGTTTGAGAAATCAATGAATTGAATCTTTGATTGCAGGTCTACGGACACCATGTCTTATGATCCTAAAGACTTTGATGACATGTCATCTCCAAAGAAGTCCCATATTGAGACTACTAGTGGAGAAATTTGTGAAGTCAAAGGGGGAGGTTCAATTTTTTTCGGAAAAAATAGAAATTAAAAACTGCCTCTACATTCCTTCACTATCCTTAAAGTTATTATCTGTTAGTCAAGTGACAAAACAACTCAACTGTGTGGTTCTTATGTATCTATTTTTTGCATTTTACAAGACATTCGTACGAAGGAGATCATTGGACGTGGTACTGAACAAGGAGGTCTCTATTATGTTGATGAGGTAGTTCATAAGGGACATGCCATGCTTGCTCACGGAACAACCGAAAGGCAACTTTGGTTATGGCACCGACGACTTGGTCATCCTTCTTTTAGCTATTAAGAGTTTGTTTCCTAGTCTTTTTTGAATAATTCCATTCATGAGAAATGTGAAACCTGCATTCTTGCAAAAAATCGTAGGGTCTCATTTAATCAAAGTAATACTATATTTGATTATGCTTTTTTGCTAATCCATTCTGATGTTTGGGGTCCAGCACCAAATTCCACTAACAATCAAATCATATACTTTGTTTTATTTGTGGACGATTTCTCAAGATTGACTTGGATATACTTCATGAAACATAAATCGGAAGTACCAGAAATATTTGTTTGTTTTTACAAAATGATTTTGACTCAATTTGAAAAACAAATATACAGATTCTCCATCTGATAATGGAACAGAGTTTGTCAACCAAACAATGCATAATTTTTTTCAAAACAAATGGTCTTATCCATCAAACCACTTGTCCAAACACACCTCAACAAAACGGTACTTCAGAACGAAAAAAATCGTACTTTACTTGAAAAAACTCGTGCTATTATGATTGAATCTAGAGTTCCTCATTCTCTTTGGCCAGAAGCTCTTGCTACAGCTACGTATCTTGTAAATCGTCTACCAATCCGATGTCTAGGAAATAAAACTCCATTATAAGTGCTTGCCACCCAAGTCACAATTTCATTTGTTATGACCTTACCACCTCGTGTCTTTGGTTGTTCGGTGTTTGTTCATATCCCTAAAACTAGTCGAAACAAAATTAATCATTGTGCTGAAAAGTGTGTATTCGTTGGATACGGTGTTCATCAAATGGGATATCGGTGTTACAATCCGGTTACTCGTCGAATCCATGTCACCATGGACTGTGACTTCTTAAAATCCGATTATATTTTTTGACCAGCAATCTCGTGCTCAGGGGGAGAAACTAAGTGAATCACTCGACTGGTTGCTATATGAAAGTTACTTTGAGGATGTACCGACAGAGTCGGTAGATGGCGTCACCGAACACGCCTCTTCCAACATAAATGAGACTGACGAGGCAGTTCTTACCACCAATGATTCTCCTGAAGACAATGTCCAACAAGAAATAAATGCCATGGATACTACCATCGAATCAGCCGAAGAAAATTTCCATCAAGAGGTAAACAATTTACAATGTCATAATTCACAAAATACTGTTGACCATGACATTTCAGGAAGTTCATTTGTTGATGAAGAGTTGAAAGTTAGTCCGAGGGAGATTTTGTTAGATGAGGATTTGTTGATAGGGGATTTTGTGACAGAGGAATACTTTAAGAATTAAATCTAGAGAGAGAAAGAGTTTAAGTAGTAGAGAGAGAAAGTTGTACTATTCATATCGAAATTCGTGAAGCGTGTGAGGTCCTTTTATAGTACAATTGTGGACCCCACACGTTTTAATTCGGGTTAATTACATCTCTTGGTCCCTACTCTAAAATTCTTTCCTATTTTGGCTACATCTCTACAATTAACGCATTTTGGCCCATATACATTTATTTCTATGCATTTTGGCCCTTATACATTTATTTCTATGCATTTTGGCCCTTATACATTTATTTCTATGCATTTTGGCCCTTATACATTTATTCTCCTTATCAGTAGCCCCCCAGTCTTAGTAAAAAATTGTTTTGCTAAGACTGAATAATTCTTCTAATCGGCCAAAATCTCTTCGAGCTCCACAGGTCCCTCAGGCATAAAAGTCGCTTCTTCGAAAGATTGACTCTTCGAACTTCATAAGTCCCTCAGGCATAAAAGTCGCTTCTTCGAAAGATTGCCTCTTCGAACTTCATAAGTCCCTCAGGCATAAAAGTCGCTTCTTCGAAAGATTGTCTCTTCGAATATCTACCAAGACCCCTTCGAGTTTCTGCTGTACCAAGTAGCCCCCCAATCCTTGCAACATTTTAAGTAAAATGCTCATCGGACAATTGTATACTTAGGCGAAAAATGGTGCTAGGATTGATGATGTCACTGCGCAGATACCAACGTCAGCATGTGTTTGAAGAAACGGTACCTATTCTTTTGTCAGAAAACCCTTCCGCTTCCCATGACAACCTCTGACACAAGACTCTTCATCTTCTACTTTAGCTAGGCTGTCATATATTATTCACCTATAAGGACCATCATGCCCCTAGGCAAACAACACAAAAAATGTCCCCAGGCTCATGTCATCAAAGAAGCCCACTAAGCTTCTATAAATACCAACCTCTTTCTTCATTAATGTAACTTCTGTTCAATCATTTCTAGAGAGATAAAGCTGGCGCATAAAGCTCGTCGAATTCCTGATTGGCTGTTGATTAGTAAACGGTTCGAGGAGAGGGTTGCCGCTGGTGAAGACGTAAGGCCTCATCCCCCGCCATTGACTACAACATACTTCGGTCCTTGGCCTCCTTCGAACAATTCGACGGCCATTATACCTCGTGAGGTAACTCGTCAAAGCTTACTCAGCCAAAACAACCCTCCGAAAGAAATGGGGAAAGAGAAGTCTCACAAGCACTCGTCAGGTTCGAAGAGGAAAAAGTCCCATAGAGATAGAAAAAATTCTCACGAGCGAAAACGGGCTAGGGGGGCTTCCCTAACCATTCGAGAACCCACTGTCTCAACCAATGTTGAAGACCACCCCCAAAAATCTCCAAGCCCGCGAAGGACTTCGAGGAGTCCTCCTCGGAACTCAGTTAGTCCTCCTCGAAGGCAAAATTTGGAGCACAATGTCGAAAGTCCTCCTCGAAGGCAAAGGCTAGAACACAACACTGGAAGTCCTCCTCGAAGGCAAAACTTAGAACACAACACTGAAAGTCCTCCTCGAAGGCAAAATTTGGAGCACAACACTGAAAGTCCTCCTCGAAGGCAAAAGTTAGATCAAAGTACTGAAAGCCCTCCTCGAAGACAAGGAACAGAAGTTTCTAGTCTGCCCTCCACACCATCCATGACCATCCATGGTACTCAGTTCTCTCCTTCAAGAAGACTTATCACCGAGGAGGATATGCGGATTAGGCATGAAGAAACGTTAGACCCCATAGTTATGAAACCTTTCAACAAGTTCCTCGGCCGGAAAAAACCCATTACTTCCTTGTCAGTCCCTGCAAATGGTGGTACTTCCTCTTCGGCAATATCCGAGGAACAAGCTCACCGGATTGCGCCAAAATCGAAGGGAGATGTGACTTTGCCCTTGGAGTTAGACAACATCGCCGGAAATAATATTAGAGGCATCGAAAACAAACATATGGTGGCCCTGGCTAATATCAAGTACAAGTACTTTTCGGAGGATGAAGAGACAATGCTTAGGGCTCGATGGGGCATTCCTTCTTATATTAATATCAGATTTCCCTCCGAAGGAGAGACGCCATTGTCTGTTAGGGATCACGAGGTGGTGGTCTATACAGAAATCATGAACTGGGGGCTAAGGTATCCCTTAGACCCCTTCTTTATTGAATACCTTGCCAAAATAGATCTCTGTCCCTCACAAGTTGGGCCCAACATGTGGTTCACATTGATGGCTTGCATAATGGCCTCAAGGCTTTCAGGCCAAGAGTTTTTGCTGGAACAAATAATCGGTCTAGCTGGCCTTGCTCGAAACCCGTACTTCCCCTTCTACTCAATGACATTCAACCGAGGGCAAAAGGTGTTAAAGGACCTCTTGGAAGCAGACAAAAAATGGAGGCAACAGTTCCTTTTTTTCTCTGGATGTTGGGAGACCGGCTCCCAAGCCACCCCTTCGAATCCACATAAACTCTCCTTGAAATGGACCATGAAATGTAAGTGCTCCTCGAAGCGTTATACGCCCTCGAATGTTTAATTTTTCTGTACATTTTTCTAAGTCAATTACCTCTTCGAATCTCATAGTTGCCTCGAAGAATTGACACCCTTGAAGACACATACGTCTTCGAACAGCATATTTAGTATAACCATTTTTCTCCCTTGTTATTTGCTTCAGCTATGACCGGAGTATCCAAACCCTACACCGACTATGTCGAAGGAGCTACCACTGTTTTCACTAACCTTCGCTTGTGGGCAAAAGAACAGTGGGATAATCGTTTTCGCCGTTGCTTCGTCGATGAGAACTTGGCCAGAAGTCGACTCTGGAGGCTCAACCCTCTGGATCGTATAAGTATGAGGGGCCTAATGACTCCACCTTCTGAACGAGAAGTGTTAGAGCGGTGCAGCAAGCAGGACGTAATAATCTATCTACCCAAACGCTCACGTTCGCAAAGTCACCTGGATGAATCTCCAGAAGATGAAGCCACACCGCCTCAACCAACAAATCCCAAACCAATCGCCATGACTCAAAAATCAAGCTCTTCGAAGAACATAGGGGCCTCGAACTTCAGTAATCTTCGAACAACCGAAACCCGTCGAACAGATGAAATCCCTCCAACAAATGCTTCAACAATATCTACTCCTTCACCTGCTGCTACTATCCTTCCACCCAAGAAAGACAACAAGAAAAAGGATTTGAAGGGAAAGGGCATTCTGCTTGAGCCCATCGAAGAGCAATCTGAAGGAGGAGAAACTCCTGATAACGATGAAGGTACAAACTTCGACAGAGAAGTTCAAGATGGCGCAGTTGATGCTGAAAACAGGGGTGGCCTATCACCCAAGGAAGCCTCCTACCAAGCTGTGCACTCTCCTCTAACTGAAGCGTCTCAACCAGCCTCCTTCGAAGGCAGTCCAAGACTGGCTCCTGTCCATGCCCCTCGAACAAATCCCCCTTTATTGGTTCACCCTGATGTGGCCTGTGGCAATTTTTCTGAGTTCGACTCTGCGGATCTAGGGTCTCCTTCGAGCTCATTCGAGGTCCCTTTAGATGATGAATTTTCAATGAGTCTACGAAGGCTGCTTCATACATCAGTGAATCGAGGAAAGAAGATGCGCCATCTTGAGAAGCGCAAGAATCACTACAAGTTCAAAGCATCAGTTGCTGCTGCTAAGCTCGAAGAAGCCAAGAAGGAGCATGCAGTGATCGAAGGCCAAGCTGATGCCTTGTATGAACGTCTTTCTGCTGCTGAGCACTACATAACAATAATAGAACAGTGTTGCCAAGAAGAGAGGGACTTGTATAAGAAAAAGACTGACACCCAAGAGCTGTTGATCGCTGAATATAAAGCAGGGCATCGCAAGGCGTGCGATGCATTCGAGCAATGCAGTGAGGGTTTTAAGAATGTAGTCGAGGAGCGCGACAATTTGAAAAGAAAAATTAGAGGTTTCTCAGTGGAGATCGAAGAGGCAAAGGAAAAAGGTGCAGATGCTTATGCTGCCACATGTTCGAAGACGTTACAAGCTCGAGACGCTGCCACTCGAGCTGGCCTATTAACCCAAATATACACTGAGCACCCTGAGTATGAACTGGGTCCCTTCTGGAAGCTTGTCCCCCCAGAACTTCGTCCACCCCAAATAGTTGTCAGTGAGAGTGAAGACTCAGAAAGTGAAGGGAGTGATAATTCGAAGAACGCCGATTAAACGAAAGGGTCGTAGGTAGTTTTTTGTATGGCCTAAAAGGCCTTTGTTCTTTTTTGTAATGGTTAGAAGTTGTTGTGCTTTTTCAACAAGTAATTGGAAATTTAACTCATCAATGTATTGTTCTTCGAATTTATCATGGCACTAGCCCTTCGAATAATCAACATTTGGACCAATTTATCATTAGGCCTGCGACAGAATTTGAAAAATTGACCTGGCCTTCGAAAAATTTGCATTTAGAAAGATTCAACAAGTGTTATACTTGTAGTAACGCCTTCGAATTTTTGCCCAACGAACAACTATGTATAAGAAGGCCTTCGAATGTCAACCCGGTGGGTCGTCGAAAAATTGTTAGGCAGATTCACCAAATTTTATTTTTATAACTAGGCCTTCGAACTCCAGCTTATGTGGCCTTCGAATGTAACCCTTCGAAACATAAGTACTGAAACATACGTACCAAGTTTTACACTTGTCATTAGTCCTTCGAATTCCAACGTTCGTGGCCTTCGGACAATTTGTAGGGTCTCCGAGGAAAAGAAATTTAGACCTATAATGAAAAACATAATGTGATCTTGAAAATAGTTTGAAAGTCCCTAAATCATCGTGGCACACTGTCATGTGACCCGAAGAATAGTTTGAAAATCCCAAATCATCAAGGCACATCGTCATGCGACCCGAAGAATAGTTTGAAAGTCCCAAATCATCGTGGCATATCTTAATGTTAGTTTGGTTCAGGAAATAGGTCAAAGGACAATGATTCGAGACACATATTAATGCAACTCAAAAAATAATGTGAGGGATAATAATTCGAGGCACATGTTAATGTGACCCAAAAAATAGTGCGAGGGACAACAATTCGAGGCACATGTTAATGTGACTCAAAAAATAGTGCGAGGGACAACAATTGGAGGCACATGTTAATGTGACCCAAAAAATAGTTAAAGGCAAAGAAACGTCGTATTAATGGGATCACTGAAACACCTCATTAAAACCTTCCTGTGCCTAGCAGGGTAGGAAAGAGTGTGTCCTCACCAAAAGTTTTCTCGAAGTGTACAAAGAAAATAAAAAGAAATACAATATTCTATCTGAGCTCTGCTAATCGAGGTACAATTTTAAATGCTCAATATTCCAAGGTAAGCGGAGATATCGCCCATCTTTATCTTTTAGCCGATATGTGCCTGGTTTAATCTTGTCGGCGACCTCATAGGGGCCTTCCCAATTAGGGCCTCGCTTCCCCAGACTCTTGTCCTTAGTGTGTAAGAAGATTTTCCGTAGGACCTTGTCTCCTACCTGAAAGTCCCTACGGTTGACTTTGGATGCGTATCGACTCCTCATAAGAGTTTGATAATGAAGGGAAGTTAATTGCGCCCGCTGTCTCTTTTCCTCAACCAAGTCCAGAGCCAATGTTTTACACGCGTCATTCGTGTCTGCATCATAAGTTGCTATTCGATGTGAAGGGAAGAGGATCTCCGACGGGACCACGGCATCCATTCCATAAACTAAGGCAAAAGGTGACACAGCGGTAGCTGTTCGCGGGGTCGTCCGATAAGCCCATAGCACTTCTTGTAAATAGTCGGGCCATTTCCCCGCCTTACCTTCTAGGTTCTTCCTCAGCCCATCGAGGATGGTGCGATTGGTTACTTCTACCTGGCCATTTGCCTGAGGATGAAATGGCGCCGAGAAACATTGCCGTATACCCCTTGATACACAAAAACTCTGAAATTCTTTGTTATCAAATTGTGGACCATTGTCCGTCGTAAGCTGTAATGGCATACCAAAACGACAACAGATATTAGACAAAACAAATTTAATCACATCCTTGGCCTTGGTTCCCGCAAGTGGCTCAGCTTCTACCCACTTAGTAAAGTAATCAACGGCTACAATTATCGTCTGTCTGCCCCCAGAGGCCATAGGTAGAGGTCCAACCAAGTCGATGCCCCATCTGTCAAAAGGAACCGCCTCTGGGATGCTTTCCATCAGTGCTCCTGGCTTGTGGATTATATTAGCGTACCGCTGGCACGTGTCACAACGCTTAACCAAATCTCTTGCATCGGCTGAAATAGTTGGCCAGTAATAACCTGCCAAGAATACTCGGCGAATCAGAGCTTTATATCCACAATGGGCGGATCCTTCGCCATCGTGTAACTCGGAAAGGATAATTTGTGAGTCGGGTCCATTCAGGCACCTCAACAATGGCCGACTCAGAGACTTCTTATACAACGACCCGTCCAACAAAATGTAACCGTGAGACTTGAATCTTATTTTTCTGGCTTCATATTTGTCGGCGGGCAAGATGTCATGAGCCAAAAAATCAATGATGACTGTTCTCCAATCAGGGGTAATCGCATGATTTTCCTCTGAGACATTCATCACATGGTCCTCAGAGATAGAGATCGACGGGCATGTCTGGGTCAAAACCCAAGGATAACCTTCGGTTCGAGAAGCAGAAGCAAGAGAATCCGGGATGGCATTCATTTCCCGTCGGACATACTCGAACTTGACGCCTTCGAACCCCGACGCCAAATCCTTTATCAGTTTCAAGTACTGTACCAATGTTTCCTTCCTTGCCTCGGACTCTCCTAAAACCTGATTTATTACCAACTGAGAATCACTGACCAACTTTATCCGTCGAGCTCCGCATATCTGAGCTAATCGTAGGCCGGCTAAAGCTGCTTCGTACTCAGCCTCATTATTGGTGGCTTTGAAACCGAAACGGATGGCTTGAAACATGGCAACCCCTTGCGGGGATATTAATTGGACACCTGCCCCGCAGCCTGAAATGTTCGACCCCCCATCCGTTCGAACTACCCATTCTTCCTCAGCAACTGTATCAGATTTTTCCTGTTCGTCCCTGCCAGAGTGAAATTCGACCAAAAAATCCGCTAACACCTGTGCCTTTATTGCTGTGCGAGGTTCAAATGTTATGTCAAAGTCTCCCAACTCAACGGACCATTTGGTCATTCTGCCCGAGACGTCTGGTCGCTGTAGATTTTTCAGGGGAAACGTCGTTCGGACCACAATTGGATGCGCTTGAAAATAAGGTCTCGTCTTTCGCGCTGCTGTCACCAACGCCAAAGCCACCTTTTCCAAAGTAAGATACCGCTTTTCGGCATCCAGCAAACTTTTGCTGACGTAATATATTGGCCTTAGGAGAGCGTCAGCTTCTCGGAGGAGCACGGAACTGACCGCACACGCGGATACCGCTATATATACAATCAATGTCTCCCCCACCAATGGTTTAGATAAAACCTCCGGAGAGGTTAGATACTCCTGGATTTGACGAAATGCCGTCGAGCATTCTTCGGTCCAACAGAACTGTTTCGCATTCCGCAAAACTTTAAAGAATGGGGCGCATTTGTCCGACGAGCGGGAAATGAATCGATTGAGGGCAGCCAATCGCCCTGTCAGAATTTGTACCTCTTTAATGTTTCGAGGAGGGCTCATAGTGATCAACGCCCTCAATTGCTCCGGGTCCGCCTCAATACCTTTCTCACTGATCATGTAGCCAAGAAATTTACCCGACCGTACTCCAAAAATGCATTTTTCCGGATTGAGTTTTAGGTTAACCCTACGCAAGTTGTGAAATGTCTCTGTAAGGTCGGCAAAATGGTCTTCGTCTTTCTCACTTTTCACCAACATGTCGTCGATATAAGCTTCCATATTCCTCCCAATCTGCTCCTCGAAAGTCTTATTAACCAGTCGCTGATAAGTTGCCCCCGCATTTTTTAACCCGAATGGCATGACCTTGTAGCAGTATAGACCTCGCCCGGTAATAAAAGAAGTACTCTCCTCATCGTTAGCAGCCAATCGGATTTGATTGTATCCTGAGTACGCATCCATGAAAGATAGCAACCGGTTTCCGGAGGTCGAGTCTACTAACTGATCAATGCGCGGGACGGGAAAAGGATCCTTAGGACAAGCACGGTTTAAATCTGTGAAGTCGATACACATTCTCCATTTGCCATTCTTCTTCCTCACCAACACCGGATTCGATGCCCATAGGGGATAATGCGACTCGCGAATATGACCAATACTTAAAAGCCGTTCGACCTCCAACAAGATTGCGGAGGCCTTTTCCGGGGAGACAGGCCTCCTTTTTTGAACTATTGGTCGGACATCCGATCGCAAGGCGAGCTGGTGACATATAACCTCCGTCGGCACCCCCGTGACATCCTGTGCACACCAAGCAAACATATCGAGCCTGTCAGATAAAAAATTAATTAACTTTCCTCTAAACTCGGGGGAGAGATGAACCCCTATTTTCAGAACTTTCCCAGCCATGAACTCGTGTGTCGTAGAGTCCTCCTCGGGGACCTGAAATCCGGGGGCCTCCCTCGGATCATCACAAGGAATGACCTCGGAGGGTGGCCCCTTTAATTGCTACGCTGAGTCAGAGGGTCCCCCTCGAACTCCCTTAGAAGACAAAGCGATTTGGTAGCATTCTCGTGCCATCTTCTGGCTACTTCTGACCGTTCCAATGTTGTTCTCGATTACATATTTTAGGCATTGATGCACCGTGGAGATGACGCCGTGCATCCGTGACAACCAAGAGCAACCAAGGATAGCATTGTATGAGGTGGGCGCGTCGACCACAATGAAAAGTACCTCTACCTCTTTTTTGAACGGTCCACGACCCAACTCCACCACGCATTGAAATTCTCCCACGACAACTGCCGTAGCGCCAGTGAAACCTATTATCGTTCTGTCAGATCTTCGGATGACCGGTGGGTCAGAAATACGGCGATAGGTACTCATAAACAAAATGTTAGCAGAGCTTCCTGTGTCGATAAGTATTTTCTGAACCTGATCCCCGGCGATGCCTGCCGCGATTACTACGGCGTCCTCATGAGGGCCTGCTACATTACGCATATCATCATCATCGAAACAAATAATAGGGGAAGGCGATCGATGCATTTGTGCGGAGACTCCAGCTTCGATCTGGGTGGTCAAATTCACCATGTGCCTCTTGCGCGAGCTGTTCGAATTCCCTGCGATGGTGTCTCCACCAAAGATTGCTAAAGACTCAAAAAATGCACACAGACTATCCACTTTCCCCCTTGGGATTTCTTCTTCGACCAAGTTCACATTGTTCCTCCCAGCTTTCGGGTCCAAATATTCCTGTTCGATGTCAAAATCGTCAACCCCTTCGGAAATTACCATTGTTGTATCAGTATTCTTTGAGACAGCTTTTACCACGGCATTCTTCTGGGAGTGCTTTTTGACATATTCCAACAGCATTCCATTTTCGATGAGAGCTTGCACCTCCTTTTTCAGGGCTATACAATCTTTGGTGTCATGGCCCACATCCTCGTGATACTTGCAATATTTGTTGACGCTTCTGTTCTCCCTCGGTGTTTGTATAGGAAAGGGTTTTCTAAACGTGACCGAATTTTTGGCTTTATCAAATATTGCAGCGACATTTTCCGTCAACTCCGCATAGTAGTCGGGCCGAGTCCATTTGTTTGACATGTATCTTCCCCCCTGATTGTGATTCGATTGATTTCCATAATACTGCTGATTCGATTTTTGCCTTGGAGGATAGTGACCCGTGCTTTTAGCCTGAACGGTCAATCGAGGGCCCTGAGTGCTTGGTTCAACCCGTTGAAGCTGATTGTGGTCCAATTGCTCTCCGGACCCTTTCTCTAAGGCTTGGGTTTCTTCCACCAAGATTCTCTTCTCAACTTGATCCAGCAATGCTCCAAAAGTCATCGCTTGGCTTTCAGCCACTGTGTCTTTCAATAACCCGGGGAGCAATCCCATTCTGAACGCTGCGAGCGCCACCGAGTCCTTGCAGTATTCCATATCCGTCTTGGTTTTGACAAAACGATTGGTGTAATTTTTGAGGCTCTCCCCCACTTTTTGTCGGCAGTATATTATGGTGTCCCCGTTGGCCCGAAACTTCTTGCTTCCCACGAAGTGCTGTCTAAACATGTTCCAGAACATGTCAAAGTTCTTAATGGACCCCTGAGGTAACCTGTTGTACCACTTGGACGCCACTCCCTTAAAAGTCTGAGAGAATGCTCTGCACAGGAGTTTATCATCGTCGTCAAAGTTTATCATAAAATTCTTAAATTGCTCGATATGATTATCCGGATCTTGAGTTCCGTCGAATTTTTCAAGCTTCGAAATGTCAAAATGCTTTGGGAGATTCCCTACTAAGATCTCCGAAGACAAAGGAGAGGCTCTCCAATTGTGCCCTGTTCGATAAACATTGGACCTCAGATTATCATTGTTCGAGAAGTACAAGCCCTCCTCGGAGGGCAAAGTGTATTGTTGCTGCCATTCCGAATTCCGAGGACCTACATTATCCTTCCCTGGGCACTTCACCTGTTCATGAGAGCGATCATCTACTCGGTCGTGGCGACTCTTCTCCCGCGAGGATTTCCTCTCCGAGCTCCTTCCCCTCCGGGCTTCATTTTGCCTTCGACCACGCTTTTTCTTCCGGTGGCATCTTCGAGGAGAAGATTCAGAAGTGCTATACCGCGAATAGCCGCTCGAAGAAGCTGAGTCCGAACGGTACTTGTCTTTCCTCCTTGGAGATCGTCGCTCACGCCTCCGGGACCTATCATCCCTTTTCTTGGGACGAGTTTCAACGTCCCGTTCCTCCCTTTGCTCGACGGGCTCTCTCCTTATCTCAGATCGAATGTTTCTTTGGGCGGCTTCTTTCTCCGCCTTCAACATTTCGATTTCCAGCAACAGTTCATTCCTCTGAGCCAAAAGAGCGGAGTCGTCAAAATCATTTTCAACTCGCCGACCTCCCTCTCCTTCGGACTCCAAGTCATTTCGAAAGTCATCCCCTTCCATGTTTTCCTCGCAGGGATCAACTAGATCGTCCCCCCGACCTTCCATGGTTCTCCTCGGAACAAGAACTATTTCTAGGGAGTGATGATCGTCGGAACGATTCTCGTTTCCCACAGACGGCGCCACTGAAGAGTTGAAAGTTAGTCCGAGGGAGATTTTGTTAGATGAGGATTTGTTGATAGGGGATTTTGTGACAGAGGAATACTTTAAGAATTAAATCTAGAGAGAGAAAGAGTTTAAGTAGTAGAGAGAGAAAGTTGTACTATTCATCTCGAAATTCGTGAAGCGTGTGAGGTCCTTTTATAGTACAATTGTGGACCCCACACGTTTTAATTCGGGTTAATTACATCTCTTGGTCCCTACTCTAAAATTCTTTCCTATTTTGGCTACATCTCTACAATTAACGCATTTTGGCCCATATACATTTATTTCTATGCATTTTGGCCCTTATACATTTATTTCTATGCATTTTGGCCCTTATACATTTATTTCTATGCATTTTGGCCCTTATACATTTATTCTCCTTATCAGTTGAAACCCAAATTTCGGCTCTTCCCCCAAGAAAAAATAGAGGGGTTCCTCCCGACCGGTATTCACCGGAACACGTTCCTCGTGCTTCTACATATCCGGTAAAAACGGACAGGAAAGGAATGACGAAGATTGCAAAGGCGTTTTCAGCTACTATTATCTCTGAACAAATCCCTAAAACATCTCAAGAAGCTAAGAAGATGATTGAATGACATGAGGTGATGAATACCGAAATGGAAGCTCTAAAAAGGAATGGTACATGGGAGAATTGTGTGTTACCACAAGAGAAGAAAGCAGTCGGGTGTAGATAAGTGTTTAATATAAAATATAAATCTGATGTCACCATTAGGCGACACAAGGCAAGATTGGTTGCCAAATGATATACACAAACATATGATATAGACTCTCGGGTTGCAAAGATTGACACTATCAGATTTTTACTTTCAATAGCCGCGAATAAAGATTGGCCTCTTCATCAATTTGATGTAAAGAATGCTTTCTTACATGTAGACTTGGAAGAAGAGGTATATATGGAACCCCCACCAGGGTAGTCTGATGGTTTTCAAGAAAATGAGATATGCAAACTGAAAAAGGAATTATATGGGATCAAATAGTCTCCTCGTGCTTGGTTTAGGAGATTTACAATGGCAATGAAGCAGTATAGCTACAAACAGAGTAATGGGGATCATACCTTGTTTTACAAAAATTGAGGATAATTAGTCACATGTCTTATATTATATGTCGACGATATGATTATAATGGGGAATGACGAAGAAGAAATTAGCTCTTTTAGGAAAAACCTCTTCAATGAGTTCGAAATGAAAGACCTTGGGGGATTGAAGTATTTCCTAGGAATCGAGGTTCTTAGGTCAAGAGGAGGGATTTATATCTCCCAATAGAAATATATATTGGATTTATTAGCTGAAGTTGGCATGGTGGATTGCAAACCAAATGACACTCCTATGGTTGTGAATCACAAACTAAAGATAATTGAAGGGGCCAGACCAGCGAATAAAGAAAGGTACCAAAGGTTGGTGGGAAAATTGATTTACCTGGCTCACACTCGACCCGACATTGCATACGCGGTGAGAGTAGTTAGCCAGTTCATGCATCATCCTCAGGAAAACCATATGGAGGCAGTAATGAGGATTATTCGATATCTCAAAGGCACACCAGGAAGAGGCATAATTTTTAAGAAAAATGGACACCTTAATGTTGAAGTATTTACATATGCTGATTGGGGATGGAATCCTAACGACGAGCAATCAACTGCTGGCTAATTTACTCTTCTTGGAGGTAACTTGGTGACTTAGAGGAGTAAGAAACAGAAAGTAGTATCACTGTCAAGTGCTGAATCAGAATTTAGAGGAATCGTTAAGGGGATTGCCGAGATACTTTGGTTAAAGAAGATAATGAAAGAAATCGGATCCCCTCTGAAGTGTCCAACTTAGTTAATGTGCGATAATAAAGCTGCGGTTAAGATTTTAGAGAACCCGGTACAACACGATAGAACAAAGCACGTTGAAATAGATAGGCACTTCATAAAAGAAAAGATTGAAAATGGGACAGTCGAACTTCCGTTTGTTAGATCCAAAGACCAACTGGCAGACATCCTGACAAAAGTGGTTGCTGCAAGAACATTAGAATCAGTTTTATCCAAGTTGGGTATTGGTGATCCCACTACACAACTTGAGGGGGAGTGTTAGAATATTCAGTGTATTAAGTTTCCTTTTATAGGCCTCTAAGTTCTCTATATATTGAGAGCCTTATTATTGGTCAATTCTTGAATTACATCTCTAATGCATCAATAAAACAAAAAGGAACATTTTCTAATAAACACAATACCCTAGCCGCTTCCTGCGGCTACTTCTCTCTTTGTTTTTTAACAAAGACAACAACTGAGATGCTACGTAGAACATGTGCATGTTAACACCCTTAAACACGTAGACTGAGTTCCTTTCTTAGGGTCATCATCATTAGTGTATGTCCTTCTATTTATCAAATATAGTATTTATGAAGAACCTTTATCTCTTGAATAATGACATATGAGTTGAATACGAATATTACCTTATCGATATGACTAACAAAATATGCAATTACCAGTATAAAAATTTGATGGATTATCTTGAGGGACCGTACAAATTATTTGGTGTATGTTAATCTAAATGAAGATGATTATGCATAAAATCAAAAAGTCAACACTAAATACTATTAATATTTTACACATTGTTATTTTGTCATCGTTATATTTTTATTAGCATGTGTCATGCAATTATTTTCAAATTAATACATAATTTTGTAATTGTTTAAACTAATCAAATTTTGATTCTTAATTTTAAAGATACTAATTGAAGTTTATGTTTTCTTTTAAAATATGTCATATATTCGCTTAAGATGTTGTTTTAAAGTTATCTTTATTTAAAAATCAGTATAATAACGTATTGGTTTGGCATCAAAGTGCGAAACGGTAAACCTAATTCGTGTTAAATATGCAAAACAATAGGCCAAATTATGTTTATTTTTAAAATAAGACAAAGTTTGAGCTACCATTGTTTTGTGTATAATGTCCAAATTTTATTCTATTTTTGCAAACTCAACTTTTTCAACGAAATTGAGCTACCATTGTTTTGTGTATAATGTCCAAATTTTATTCTTTTTCAACGAAATTGAGCTACCATTGTTTTGTGTATAATGTCCAAATTTTATTCTATTTTTGCAAAAATAATAGACTAAATAAGTCTCTTTTTTCAAACTCAACTTTTTTTACACAACATGCACAAAATCCTAGTGGAATTTTGCTCATATTGTCCAAAATTGGACATGATTTGCAAATAAAAAATTGAAAACTTAAATATATTGAAAATTAAAATTCAAAATATCAACAAATAAACTAACGAAAAACAAAATAGTTTTTTATTACATATATGCTCAAAATGATGGCGACAAGATCAGTGCTGAATGCTTAACTTAATGTCAAAATGTATAACTAGGTGTGGAATCTAAACTTGGAGGCGTTGACTGTAACTTAAAGTTGAAGTTAGATATTGCATCCGAGACTAAGTACCTTAGGCTATAACTAAGGGTTGAATCTAGAATCGAGTGCTGACATTGGAACTAGGTGTCGATGATTGGAACTAAGTTTTGTAGATGGAGAATTATGATCGGATTAGTTCATATGAAACTACTGAATCTCTATGTGACTAGATTTCCAACCGAACATAGCTGTAGAAGAAGTCTAATGGAACTCAATAGTTAAGCATAACCGAAGCAAGCTGAACCGAAGTAGACTGGTTCGAAGCATACTGGTCCGTAGACTGACCCAAAGCAGAGTTAATCTGAAGTAGTTTTCCGATGCCACTGAAATACTGTGTTTGATCTGATGGAGCTATGTTTTTTCTATTTGCTGGAAGTTTCATATTTAATTTAGTCTTCTATTTTGGTCTTTCGATATTAATTGGATTTCTTATTAATTAAATTTCTTATTAATTAAGTCTTTTATATCAATTAGGTTTCTTATTAATTTGGATTTCCTATTTATTAGGTTTTTTATTTTATGATTAGCATTTTATTACAGTCGTTGATTAATGTAATTTAATCAAGAGGGTCTATTAGAGAATTATGGTTCTCCCTAAGTATATAAATAGAAGAAATATAACATATAGTAAAAGTGTGGCGAGATGAGACAAAATACGAGCGACGGTACATAGGAAATCAACGAGTCTAGTTGTAGAGAGTGTAGTGTGGTGGAAAATAAACAATTGAATAAGCATTCCGAGATTCATTGATTCTTTGTAAACTGAGAAGAGAGTTTTATAAAAAATGTGTGATTGAGTGTTTAGTGTTTGAGAGTCTTCTTGTAATCTTATATATATATATATATATATATATATATATATATATAAATTATGTTCGTTGTCCGTGGATGTAGGATTTTTTCACGATCCAAACAACGTAAAATATCTTGTTGTGCGGTTGATTTATTTAATGTTCATTCTTGTTAACTTTATTCTTAAAATAAGGTAAGTTCTGAAACTTTAATTACATTCTACAACCTCTCGGGTAGGTGTTTTCCAACTGCCAATCACTGCTTTGTTTGAGTATCTAGAATTCAATATAGCGAGTCTTGTAAAGGTTGAGTCGGATTTTGTTTGGATTTTGTTGATTTCCCTAACATTTGTCTTACATTAAGTAAGATTGAAAACATAATGGATCGTCTAAAACTTAACAGAAATATAATACATCATTAAATATATAGTAAAAAAACATAATACATCGTTTAAAATATAACCAAAAACATAATATTAAACATACAGTGTCATATGAGAATATGACGAATGCAAATCGTATCATCAAATACAACATATATTTCTTTAACAATCATATATGATATACCTATATTGTATCCATTTATAATATTGTGATACCCACTAAGCATGTTCTTCATATACGTACTTCTCGTTTCTTTAATGTATGCTTTGGTTCAAAGAGTCCATGTTCACAGTATAAAACCAAAAAATTAATTCTGCATTATATTAGATAAACTAAGTTTGTTATGCTAAGACCTTTTTATGCTAATCTAATATATTTTCATTTTTTGATGAGATGATCATCTTACACCCATGCATCTATATCATTTATAAAAAGAGTTTAGAGATTTCAAGGTATCCTCTACATACAAAAGAATTATTATAAAATACGTAGACAATACGCTTTAACAAAATCAAACCGCTTTATCGTATGGTACACCCATGAAAAACGTGAGAACGATCTTAAACCATGTGTATGCCCCTATGAAAAGAAACTAGCCTAACAACAGTAAACATTTGGTTATTCAACGATATATTAGTATAAAGAAATTAAATGTATATTTTTATTTAATTACACGCTCCTAATGAAGTATTTAGATTGTATGCCCATACGATACTTTTATAGGAAATACTGTCATTTCAATCAATATTGATTGTTGAATACCTATAAATATACACTAGGTTTATAAAGTATTGTATGTATAACAAAGACATTATCTGAATAATGTGGCCATCCTAACAAAACCATAAAATCTCCCTATCTTATGAAGTGATGTTTTACCCAAGATAATGGTATATTTGAACCAATATAGTTACATCATAATTGCAGTTGTCCAACTCTCATAGATACCCCAAGAAATAAAAATAACCATTTGATATGATATTAATATTTTTGTTTACAAAAGCATAATAAGAAAAATGGTGAAATAGATAAGAATATACTATGTAATTGATCTTGGAAATGATCATATTAAAATATTTTTGGTATACAACAATCTTGATGGTTTCTTGAAAAATTAGAACAAAAAATACACTGATACTTCTAGATGGGGCCATCGTATGTATTTTCTCATTGCTTCGGCAATAACCATATATTTAGGTTGGATATACGATAAGAAAACAATATTTTGAAGATAAGATTTCTAACTAATCACTCCACCAAGCACTATAATAGATAAAATGAAGTTGGTTTCCTAGTGTCAAAGAAGTCTGCGTAAGTAGATTCCACATACCCCCTCATCATTGCATTAGCTTGGTATATTTGATTATAACACAATCTAATATTTTCCGAACCCTTCAAGTATATCATGTAACATTTAGAGAAATTTTACTATAACATTACCATAGGGTACCCTTTGCATAAAATTCTTATATTTTACCTTGGTTGGTGCTTGAGTCGTATTGAGATCAAAATGACCACTAATAAGAATCCTAACTGATGAGTCCAGATAACTTAACCACTGCCTATTGAGATTTCTGGACAATGACAATTCGGATAAAAACTTGCCACTGAACTATCCGGACAGGATAAAAGTAAAAAATGACTAAATACCTTTTGACTAAGCTATATGTTAATCAACTTAATAAGTAAATGGGTCCTTAAACTTGACCCGGTTCTATAATTCGACCCGAAAGCCCATGGGTCCATAATTAAGGGTATAAATACCCTAACTACTTTCATTAATGAGGGTAATGAACATTTAATACAACTTGGCAGCTAAAATCTCTCACTATTTCACACTAAAATATTTAATATAATCAAAACTTTCCAAAACACTTGACAAAATTACCCTCAGCTCAAAATAAACCTCACCAAATTGGCGAACACAGTGGGAGAAGAAGGTGCCTGAATCTAGCATTTAAAACCAGTAAAAAGACTTGTTCGGATGGATCCGAACGAGCAAGCAATTCCACCACCTTTGGTGGAGGTGGTTGGGGAAAATAATGAATACACCACCGAAGAGCAAGATTAGTTGAGAGCTGAAATAGAAGCGTTGAGGGACATTAAAAAGGTAGAGATGGGTTTAAAGGAAAAGTCAAAGGCGTCAGCCATTCACCATACTGACAACCCAAGGGAGAATGACCCTTCAACAAAAACTCATTTAAGTACAAAAAAGACCCATGTCAGTTCCAAGAAGTCTCACCGGTCCAAGCCGGTGGAAAGCTTAGAATTTGAGTCCTTTAGTAACTCTTCGAATGAGGATGAGCTTAAGGAGTCCTTGTCATCAAGCAATGATGAGGGGAGGTCCAGAAAGAAACAAAAGGTAGTTAAAAAATATTCAAGAAAGAGAGATAGGCATGGGAGACTAAAGAGGCATCTGGGAAAAGGGTCGTCTCACTGCCACAACCATAGTCACAGGCATGTGGACCAGCTGCTGATTGATCCTTTTGCTTTCCATGATGAGCCAGGTACTAATGAAGACACAGTCTTTAGTCATATTCATAATTGGAGGCAATCGCCATTGTCTTCCAAAATAATGTTCGGAAACCTTTCTAAGAGGTTTGACAGCACTAAAATGGAGAAGTACGATGGGAGAAAAGACCCGGACAACCATCTGGAACAGTTTAAAAAATTTATGATGGATTTTGTAGACGATGACAAACTTTTGTATAGGGCCTTCTCCCAATCCTTTACGGGAAGTGCTCTGAAATTGTACAACAGTTTGCCACAGAGTTGTATCAGAAACTTCGACACATTTTGGGTTGCCTTCCGAAGGCAGTTTGTGCAGAGTAAAGAGGTGAAGGGAAATGGAGATACTATCAGCCATTGTGCCCAAGATCCAAATGAGTCACTAAAAGACTATATAAGCCGATTCGTAGATACCAAGAATGGTTAGCTGATTGCTTTGAGCAAGTAGCAATATCTTCTTTGAGACAAAAGGTTAAACCTTAGGAATCTAGCTAATTCAGTAACAAGGAAGAAGGCCATGACCTGGGGCGGTTTTCTAAATTAGGTGGGAAAGCAAATCAATATGGATGAAACAAAGAAAACTAGGGTACACAGACAAGTGAAGTCTTCCCAGCTGCTCCAAACCAGGATCCGTCCGGATACAAGGCCAAAGAAACCGAACAGGGGTCCAACAGGGCCAAACAGACTTAATCCCACCCAAATCCAGCTCAGAGCCAGCAGTCCAGAAATAAACGAGGACCTTGGGTCCAACCGGAGTGGCTTGCAGAGTGAAAGGAGAACGTGGCAACCATTTATGACAAAACTAAAGATGAGGTTCATTTCTGGAAACCGGCAGCACTCCAATCTCCCATGGAAATTCGTAATACTTGTTTTTGCCGGTATCATCATGATATTGGCCACAAAACCGAAGAATGCATCTCTTTGAAACAAAAGGTACAAAATCTCATCGAAAGAGGCAAGTTGGGTGCTTATGTCAAAAGAAGAAGTGGGAACAGGCCTGACAATGCTCCTCGAACAGGCCCTACGAACAACGCAGGAACATCAGCTCCGGAGGGGGCAATGGTGATCCATGAAAGATTTGATGTGGACTCAGAGTATTTGGAACCTGACCCAACTCGCAATAAGGTGGGGGTCATAATTGAACAAGTCAAAATGGTGTCCGAACTCATTAGTTCTTTAAGTCACTTACTATTTTTGGAGGGGATACCATGACAGCACCCACTCATTCATCAAGGAAAAGGCAAGTTCATAATCTAGCTACTCGGTTGGAAGGGGGCATGTCTTCATATTAGTCCCGAATTCATTTTCCATTTATAATCTTTGATGAGGATGTTCTAAGGGACATTTATGGGCCTCATGAGGATGCCGTGGTGATAGGAGCATCTATAGGGGGTAACGACATCAGACGAATTTTGATTGACACTAGCAGCTCAGCTAACATTCTCTTTTTAAGTTCTTATAAGCACATGAAAAATCTGGCAGTAATTCAACGTTCGAACAGATCCATTGTGGGCTTCACATGGAGCTCTGTGGATATAATCGGAGAATTTGAAGAGGAGGTATTGTTGGGCAAAGGCCCTTTCAAGAATATGGTCAGGATGCTATTCGTTGTGGTAGACTGCCCCACATACTACAATGCAATCTTTGGGAGGTCCTGGCTCTCTAGGATGCATGTTGTGGCCTCAACGGTCCATCAATGTTTGAAGTATGCAGTTCAAGTACAAGTGGGAGTTTTTCGGAGCAGCCAAAATATAGCAAGAGAATGTTATGCAACTACACTTGCTCCTAAAACTTTGGGGGCAGTCCGGGCTGATGAAGATTAGCAGTTATTGGGTCCTTCTGGGGGTGATGGTGAAATTGATGACCCCAGAGAGACCCCTGGTGTTTTGATACCAATTGAAGAAGTAGAAACCCACTCTATGGATGAAGGAATGAGTGTTAAAATTGGCTCCAAGATGGCATCCGAGTTGAAGAAAAAGTTGTTGTCCTTTTTGGCAGGTCACCAACATGTTTTTTCATGGTGTAATGTTGATGTGACCGGAGTGCCTGCAAGTGTTATATCACACAAGTTGTCCATCCGGAGAGATGTTGCACCCGTTGTTCAAAAAAGGAGAGCTTTTTCTAAGGAGAAAGTTGATGTAATAGTCCAAGAAGTTGACCGACTTACCAAGATGGGGCATATAAAGGAGTCTCAGTATCCTTTATGGACTGCCAACCTAGTGTTAGTTAAGATAACGAATGGGAAATGGCGTGTGTGTATCAATTTTACTGACCTCAACAGAGCCTGCCCAAAAGATCTATATCCGGTCCCCCGGCTAGATCAGTTGGTGGACTCCACATCTGGAAACAAGCTATTGTCGTTCATGGATGCCTTCTCTGGGTATAACTAGATATAGGTAGATCCAAAGGACCAGGATCACACTACCTTTGTTACATATAGGGGTCTCTATTGTTACAAGGTGATACATTTTGGGTTGAAAAATGCTGGGGTTACTTATCAGAGGTTGGTGAACAAAGCATTTGCTGATCAGATTGTAAGAAATGTGAAAGTATATATCTATGATATGATAATTAAAATCTTAGAAGAAGAATTACACCTAACTGATCTTCAAGAAACTTTTGCCAACTTGACAAAGGTTAATTTAAATTTAAATCCAGAAAAATGTGTGTTTGGGGTGCAGTCTGGAAATTTTTTGGGTTATGTAATAAGTGAAAAGGGGATACAGCCTAATCTGGACCAGCTCGACGCTCTGTTAAAGATCGACCCTCCTCGAAATATTAAAGAAGTACAGAGGTTGATCGGAAGATTGGCTGCTTTAAATCGTTTCATTTTCAAGGTCTTCGGACAAATGTACCCCATTTTTTCAAACCTTGAATGGTGCTAAATACTTCAACTGGTCTCCATAATGTGGCCAGGCTTTTGATGAAATAAAGAAGCACTTGTCTTCACCTAAAACTCTTTTTAAGCCTGTTGAAGGAGAAACACTTTATGTATACTTGGCTGTGTCAGAATGTGCTATAAGTGCAGTGCTGGTAAGAGAGGTGGACAATTATCCTCGTCCGGTGTACTATGTCAGCAAGAGTCTGATAGATGCTGAAAAGAGGTACCTAAAGCTTGAAAATCTGTCATTAGCCTTAGTGATTGCTGCTAGAAAAATGAGGCCATATTTCCAATCTCATTCCATCATCGTTCGAATATCTTTTCCCTTGAAGAATGTTGTTCAGAAAGCAGACATATCAAGCAGGATGACCAAATGGTTAGTGGAGTTGGGTGATTATGAAATTGATTTTGCCCCACGAACTGTTGTCAAAGCTCAATCTGTTGCTGATTTCTTGGTAGAGTTTCATTCGAACAGAAGTTCTAAACAAGCTTCAGAGGAGAAAACTAAAAAAGAGTGGGTTGTCCAGACAGATGGTGGATCAAGCACAATGGGTTGTGGGGCTGGGATTTGTTTAACCTCTCCATATGGTGATAAATTATACCAGGCTATATGCTTTGCTTTCAGGGCCTCTAACAATGAGTCTGAATATGAAGCAGCTATAGCTGGTCTTAAGTTAGCTTTTCTATATGGGGGCTTAAAGAGTTAGATCAATGAGTGATTCTCAGCTCCTTATCCACCATGCTCAAGGTCAGTCCGAAGCCAAGAAGGAGCATTTGATCAAATACTTATTCGTTCTTAAAGAAGTAGCAGCCAACTTCAAAAATGTTTGCTATGAGCATATTCCTAGATCAGAAAACACGCTGGCAGACTCCGTAGCAACCATATCATACTCTTGGTCATACCTATGGATTCATGTACAAGAATGCCCTTCCATACAATCAAATCAGAACGAGGAAGATGAGGAGAGCTTGAGTGTACAAGTAGTTCAATCCAAATATTGGAGATTTCCCCTTCTTCAATACATCTCTGATGGAATTTTGCCTCCTGAGAAAGCTATGGCTAGGAAAATGAAACACAAGGCTCGTGGTTTCTTTATCATAAGAGAGGTTCTTTATAAAAAAAATTGTTCAGCAGACCTCTCCTGCGTTGTTTGGGGGCTGAAGAGTCCCAACTTGTTTTATCTGAACTACATGATGGAGAGGGATCAGCACACTGTGGCCATAGAGCTCTAACCCGGAGGGTTTTATTGGCCGGATACTATTGGCCATCCATAATGGCATATGCTAACGAATTGGTGTAGAAGTGTGACCCATGCCAAATGTATGGTAACGAAATTCATATCCCAGCAGTTCCTATGAACTCTATTTCTGAGCCAATGCCTTTTGCTCGTTGGGAACTGGATTTAGTTGGACCTCTACCAATGGCGTCCGGAGGATGCATGACTATTATTGTGGCCATTAATTATTTCTCAAAATGGGTAGAAGCAGTCCCCCTGGCAGGAACTACTTCGAAAGCTGTTATAAAATTTATCTTGTCTAACATTTGTTGCAGATTTGGGATTCCACAAAAGATAACCACAGATAACGGGCCACAATTGGATAACAAGGATATGGAGAGTTTATGTGCCTCTAGAGGCATTCAATATTTCTTCTCTTCTCCTTTCTACCCACAAGAAAATGGCCAAGTTGAAGTGGCAAACATGACTATTATGTCTGGGTTAAAAAAGAATTTAAAAGGGGCTGCAGAGAAGTGGCCAAGCTATTTGCATGGAGTATTGTGGGCGTACGAGACTACTCATAGGGTTGCTACTCTAGAATCTCCTTTTTCCTTGGTGTATATGATGGATGCAATTACTCTTATAGAAGCAACCCTACCATCATACAGGGTCCACAACTATTTCGAACAAGCCAATGAGTTGGCAATTAGGAATCAGTTGGATTTAATTGAAGAGAGAAGGGTTAAAGCTCATCTTAGAACAACCCACTATCAAGGTTTGATGAGGAGCATATTTGCTTCCAAGATCAAGAGAAAGGATTTTCAAACAGGAGATAAAGTTTTAAGAAAAGTTTTCTTGCATACTAAGGAAAAACAGTTCGGTAAGTTGGCTCCAAACTGGGAAGGCCCTTATGAGGTCTCCAAAAAGCTTAAGCCTTGGACATATTGGCTTCAAGACAAAGATGGAAGAATTTTGAAGCACCCATGGAATATTGAACACCTCAGGTTATATCTAGAATGAAAGTTGTGTAAATATTTACTTGTTTAAAGTCAATGTAAATATTAGAGGGCATACTCTTTCCTACCCTGGTGGCGCGGTGAGGTTTTAATGAGGTGTCTGGTTTTTTCAATAAAATATGATGCCTTCTTAAAACATTTGGTGTGGTTTTGATTACAATTCTTTTCAAGTCTTCAATTTAATACTGAGGATCTTTGACATATCAAATTAATCTGGTTGAATGATGACTATTAAATACATGTCATCGGGGATATTAAACACTCTTACCTGAAGTAAAGTAGGACTCTTTAAAAATTAGCCATTCAAATTGAAAGAAAACATGGAACAAATAAAAATTTGGCAGATAAGCATGTCCGGGTAAGAACCGGATAACATTACTAAAATACAAAAAATACCTTGGCCATCCAAGGACTTTAAATGTTGTGAAAGACTTATCCAGACTCAAACCGGACACAATTACAAAAAATGCCTTGGCCATACAAGGACTTTAGTAGTTCACAAGATTAAGAAAACACAAAAGATAGTTAAAAACCTCAGGGCTTATTCCCTTCGGATGTTCCTGCATCACCTTTTTTTTTGGTGTTTCTGAGTTCATCACTTGAACTCTCACCGGTTCCTTCCTCTTCATCGATGGTAGAGTCGATTCCACTGGAGTAGTTCTTTTATCACCATCTGCCATGATATGGAACGGGAGGTCTTCATATTCTACATATTTCCACAAGGGACCAAGCGTCCTCTTCAGAAACGTTTCATGGAAACGCAACACCATGTCAGACTTCACCTCAGTATACCTTGCTTCCAAGGAATCTATCACCTCATTAGTGTATTTATCAATGTTGGCCTGAATTGTCTGTTCCTGCTCCTTCTCCAAGTCTTCTTTCTCATTGGTTACTTTAGACACGACATCTTCTAGGGAAGTCTTCTCACCGGATAAGGCCTGGATGACACCATCTTTGGTTTTCATATACTCCCTTAAGGTTGAAAAATCTTTTTCCAAACCAGAGCACTTAGTTTGAAGCTCAGTGTTAGCATTATCCAAAGTGGCCAACTTGATTGACAAATCTTCCTTGTCCTTTCTCAATTCTTCAAGCTCTTTCTTCAATTCTTTTATGCTCTGATTAGCATTAAGGAGATTGGTTGACAGAGACTCCTTCTTAGCATTCTTCTCTGAGTCGGTGAAGTAAAGGCCGATATCCTGAAAGGCTCTGATGTCCACACCATCAATCCCTCCTTCGGTTCCCTCTCCAAGTTGCAGATCTGTTGGAATTTTTTCTGCAGAGGTAGGATCGGCATGAGCTGATGGAGGAAGAAGCTCTGAAGGACGAATAGTTATTTCTCCCCCTAAGGTGATCTTTTTTTCTTAGCATCCATTTCATCACTACTTTCCCCTCTTTTTCGATCCTTCTTGAGAGTATTCGGTGGGTTTTCTGGTTCTCTTACCTTCTTAACAGTCTCATCTTCAACCACCTTGAGCAAGGAGGCATCGATCCCTCCTTGGTTCTTCGGGCCGGTCTCCTCTGTGGCAGCCCGAACTGCTTCTGTTGCAGTTCTCTTCTTCTTCCCCTTCATCTTGCTGGGAGCCGTGGCTCTAGAGGGCAAAACCTGTTTACCATCTTTTTCCTCTGTCCGTTTGAGGATGACACCTGGAGGAGGGGGTGTGGTAAGTGCTTTCCATGTAAGATCTCTCCGACCTGTGGTATTCCACAGATGAGATCTCACCATATTGCCGGAGGTAAAGTAGTTGTGGAAAGCATTCCCCCAACGTTCTGCAGCCTACGCATTCAGTTTGGCACATGTAGTCTGCCCCTCCTCCATATATCCGGTATACACCTTCGGTAATACTGAAAAAGAAGTAATGAATAATTCAAGAGTGAAATATTTGTGAAATGAAAAGGAGAACATGAAAAACAAAATTGAAGAGCTTACATGTACTCTTCCACCTACTAGTAAGCATACTAGGGTTGGTCTTGGATTTGACCTTCCTCCCATTTTCCCATGACCCACTATTGAATAAGAACTGAGTTCTATAATTCTTCTCCGAATCCAACAAGTCGTCTACCACTTTGAAGTTGTTTCCCATGTTGTCGTGGTATAATGAGATGTGGTGATTCTTGCATAGACTTTCCACATCGGCAAATTGCTCCATAGGGAGAGGGATTTTGGACAGCATTGATGTCATTGTGCAAGAAATGAGGGAGTACCAAGCATTTGGACTTAATTGGCTTGGGAAAAGCTTTATCAGGTGAAAGTACCTAACAATCTCTGGGTCTAAGGGGAATCTGAGTCCCCAGTTCAGCAGCTCTGTAAAAATGACCATCTCGTTGAGCTTACAGTCTATCGGAGTCTCCAGTGTGACTGGTATCCTCACCTTTACTGATTATGGAATCCCCCATTTTGTCCGGATCCGACCCAATTTGGTAGTGTGGGTATAGACATAGTTAATGTTCTGCATAGCCAGCAAGTATTTAACATTAACTTTTTTGAAGCAAGGCCCTACCTTACCCACCAAACACTCCGGGAGATCCGGATGAGCTACACCAACTTTAACCTTGCCTTTACCCTTCCTATCAGAGGTGCTATCCCCAGTTTGAACTGAGGCCTCGGTTTCAAAGGGGGCCTCTTCAGTACTGTCTTCCATCACTTCTTTCATCACTGTGGAAGGTTTATCAGTTGTTGTGGATGGAAGAGTGTTAGCTTCTGGTTCTACGATCTGCCCGGATGAGTGAGCACTAGTTGTTTCTAAAGGCATGGTGTCCGGTTGAGGATCAGTTCCGGAAGACTTCGCTTGAGAAACTACTTTGGATGCCTCCGATCTGGAGGGCTTATCTTGTGGGGCTCTAATAAACACCTCTATTCCTGAGGGTTTATCCTTGGATGTTGCTTTAGAGGCCTCCGGTTTGGAGGGTTTTGACAGTGAGGCAGTTGCTTGGGCTTTCACCAAACGAGTTGTCCGGCGTGAAGTTGATTTCTCTGGAGATTTTTCAATGTATGAGCCCATTGCTATGAAAGGGGAGGGTTTCCTAACGCTTGATATTGCTTTTTCTTGAGCAGTGGAGGGTTGGGACTCCTGAACAGAAGAACCTGATGGAATTGGTGAGAGGCTTGGTTTGAGCAACTGTTTAGGCTTTGGGTTTCTGGTGGAGGATGACCCATGGTCAGTTTCTTGGGATGGTTCACCAAGCTTTTTCCTTGGGGAAATCGGGAGACCAGCAGCGATGCGCTTCTCTTTTTCAACTTTCCTTGCTTTCTTTAACTCAGACAGATTCAACGAGCCGCCTTTTACAAGAGTGTTTCTAGCCCTGAACATAAAACTATCCAAGAACAGGTTTGAAAGAAAGGGTGGAAAGCTCTGTAGAAGGTTTGTTGAGTGATGAAGATAATAGAACAGTAAAAAAATGATTATATATTGATAGAAAAAGGTAACTGATACCTAGGAGAAGACGAAGAGTTTTTGTAATGATTAAAGACGGGGCTGACGTGGGAAAAAATAAATGCATAAGCTACTTTCTAGGGTTAGTAGGAGCGTAAATCTAGGTAAAAACGAATGGTAGGTCAAATCAGATTGTGACACGTGTCCTAGGATCCAAAGAAAGACTCTTAAAATTCTGGGAAAAAGTCAGTTCGGACAAACCTCAACCTAGATACACAAGCGGGTCGGGATATGTTATCACTGACTAAATGAATTTTTTAGTATTGCCAAAGATTTTTGACAAGGCCTAAAAAAGGGGCTATCGATGAGTCCAGATAACTTAACCACTGCCTACTGACATTTCCGAACAAGGGAAATTCGGACAAAAACTTGCCACTGAACTATCCGGACAGGACAAAAGTAAAAAATGACTTAAACACCTTTGGACTAAGCTATATGCTAATCAGCTTAATAAGTAAATGGGTCCTTAAACTTGACCCGGTTCCATAATTCGACCAGAAAGCCCATGAGTCCATAATTAAAGGTATAAATACCCCAACTACTTTCATTAATGAGGGTAATGAACATTTAATACAACCAAACAACTCAAATCTCTCACTACTTCACACTAAAACATTTAATACTCTCAAAACTTTCCAAAACACTTGACAAAATTACCCTCAGCTCAAAATAACCCTCGCCACTAACGAATCGGGCTTCAAGCATGCAAAACTTCTTGAGATCCTTTTGTATGTATTCTTGTTGAGATAAAGATATATAACCTCTTAACATATTCCTCCAGATGTCTAATATAAGTATCCTCTTAACCTTTTTCATATTCTTCATGGCCTTCTGTCATTTAGTTAATCATTTCTTTTCATAACATTATGATAACTCTCGAGTTCCATGACAATATCCTTAAATTTCAACAGATAATATATAACTTGTAATATTCGTATAATTGTATTTTTGTATAGATCTATTGGGTCTCCTAACCCTCACCAACTAATATATGTTAGTATCTCCTTGTTTCTTTTCAATTTGAACTTGTGAAATATTAACCTCTCGGCCAAGTCCAAAGCAATATTATGGTTGAACTTCCTCTGAATTGGGCTAAACCTATACGAAGTTTGAAACCAACTTCGATAGAAGCATCCTCCATTTCACCTAACTGTTCAAAGTCCACCTTAATTCCAACTCTACTATCAGTAATATGTGTACTCTTTACCTTCTTGCGTATCAGAAGTTCAAACTTTCCTGAATACCATAAACCTTCTAAATGAATATATTTGACTCCCATGTTATAGACATCACACATATACCCTTTTTTCTCTTTCTAGATGTTTGAGAAAATACACTTTAGTGCTTTCAGTTGAAATGTTTCATGCTTCAGAAGTGCACAAATAGTACATCTGAACATTCTCAAGTGGTTTAACACTGATTTAGTTCTAGTCCATATCTCTTAAGGACATTCAAATTCTAGAACTAAAGAGGGGCTCCTGTTGATGATACCTGCAACTGTCTTAAAAATTTCTCCCCAGACCTTTGGCCCATTTCAATTGTTGAAAGCATACACCTCACTCTCTCAAGTATGGTTAGATTCATCCTCTCAACAAGACCATTTTACTGAGAAGTTCCTTTAGTGATTATGTACCTAGAAAAACTAGGTTTTGTTTTACCAATAATAGAACTTCATTGAAGAAATAAAAGGATATACAAACTGTTTGGAATATAATTATTAAGATTTACAAAATTAATGAAATAACTTGCTGAGGAAGCAAACTAATAAGCAGCAGGAAGATGATAGAGTCATTGAGAGGGAACATCATCTTTGGCTTCATCTCATAGAACATGGATCTCTATTTTTTTACAGGTTTCACTTGATACATGTTGTTTCTTCAATCATGGATCATCAAAAACTTAAAATTCTTAGGGCATGTATTCGTCGCAACAACAAGAATATGAAGTTTCAGAATAAAGGAAGCAGCACCATTAAAAATAAACAATTATTAACTAAAAAAAATCAAGGAGGATCAGGACTAATGTATCCCAGACCCAAAATCTCAAGCAAAAAAATGGCTTAGAGAGGATCAAAGATAGAATCCATAACTAAATTCAATTTCATTTTAGTCCTTAGGGTCCCACGGGACAACCAATCGGCGACTTGATTTAAAGTTCTTGGGAGATGCTTAATAGTTATAAGAGGAAACATAAGAGACTTACAGCAACAATTTAATTGATATAGGTACCAGGAAGAATTACCCTTAGCAATCAAGTTTAATAAAATTTCATTATCATATTCTATATTAACAAATTTATAACCCTTTTGATTGCAAATAATTAAGCCATCCACTAAAGCTAAATTCTTTGCAATGTATGTGTTGAGCTTGCCATAAAATTTACCATAAATGTTAATAATATCACCCTAATTATTTGTGATAATACCAGCACCACTAGCATTACCCCACGATGAGCAAGCACCATCTCAGTTTAGCTTAAGTCTAGTTTTAAAACAACACCCTAAGTTATCAACAATATTTAAGTCACCAACCGAAAGATTGTTGTGAAAGTTGTTTATGATACTTAATTGAGCAAAAGTATGACAAATTTAATCAAAAATGACGGGGCTATTAATGTTAATGCCATCAAATTTAGCCATTTTTCTAAAATGCCAAATAGACCAGAATGTGATGGAAGGACTAATGTATATGATATGATTTTTTTTATTTGAGGACCGAAACCAATTTCTAACCATATGATGAATGGTCATATTTATAGTAACGATAATGTTGAAGAGAGAAGACAAATGAGTCCAAATATTCCAAGAGATAGGATAGTTTATGAAAATATGGTTTACAGTTTCAATATTAGAGCAGAACATGCATTTTGAAGCAAGACTAATGTTTTTCTTTTGAAGATTTGTATCAACAGGGATCCAACCTCTCATGGATTTTCATAAGAGTAAAGAACATTTAGAGGGGGTACATTAGCTAGTGAATGGTTTCATTCACATATTTCAAGACATTATCAGTCCTCAATTGCTTTAGCTTCTTCCCAGGTTGATTCTCCAGCAGCTTCTTCCAATCCTTAAAGATATCAAATGCTTCATCTTTTGATTTTAAAAATATAACTCATAATTTTATTCAATACTCATAAATTATGGACATGATGTACTAAACACCTTTCATTATAGGATGTCTTATGGGTCAAAAAATATCACACTAAACATATTCAAGAACACTTGGAGTTATATGGTTTTTGGGCATGACCTCGACTCTTTTACTTTTACCCAAGACACGGTTCTCACCAAATATCAGCTTCTTAATGTTATCACCATTCAAAATATTTTGTTTTATAAATTCATTTACATATTTCTCACTCATATGCCACAACTTGGTAAAATCATTCTCACCATTTGTCACAACTTTGTCTACTTATAGATCTTT
Organism: Limnanthes douglasii subsp. nivea; assembly: GCA_036936605.1. Lineage (NCBI taxonomy): Eukaryota > Viridiplantae > Streptophyta > Magnoliopsida > Brassicales > Limnanthaceae > Limnanthes > Limnanthes douglasii. The sequence continues at coordinate 71,179,061 of JAUPFV010000004.1, forward strand.
CAAGAACTAATACACTACTACTTATATTAGCTTTCACAACAACCGGTGAGCCTTGCATGACACTAAATCTTACATCTTTACCTGTATAGTATAAATTTTATTCTTTAATATTCCAATGCATAGAAGGTTTCATTTTAGACGCATGTACATACTAAACATTTGGAATGATTTTCTCAAATCATGTATGCAACATAAGCCAAACACCTCACTTTGATTTTACAACACATAAATCATCATTCCCCAGTATGACATGTCCACCATCAAACTCTTTTACGTCTTCAAACTAATGTTTGTTGGAAGTCATATGGAATGAAGAACTTGATTCTAGAACCCTCTTGTTTTCATACTTGCAAGTATAATATAATAGTACATTTGGTATATTAATAATATTCATAAACCATTAATGCATCTCGAGTTTTAAACTTTTGTTGATTATCTTGCCTTTTCATCTCAGATAGTTATTCTTGATATGACCCTCCTTTTGTAGAACCAGCCATTCAATCTACAACCACTCACCAACCTCTTAGATTTGGATCTCGTTTTTTTTTGTTTTTTTGTTTGGATCTCTCTTTTTATGTCTTTCTCCCACACTCAATCCTTGGCCATCTGACTCACTCTTCAAACGGTTCTTACTTTGAATATCTTTTGAATTCATAGCAATCTTCACTTCAGATATCGTAAGTGACTCTTTCGTATAGCGCATAATGTCAACAAAATGTTTGTACACATTTAATAAAGAACTCAAGAGGATACATGTTTGATCCTCATCTTCAACCTTGACTCCAACTGCATTTAAATGAAGATGATTATATAGAAATCATTCAAGTGTCTTTGAATCTCTAGCGTACACAACTATTTCTTGAGATACAATATATTTGTTAAAAATTTCATCATGTAAATAGATTCCAGCCTATTTGAAATCTCTATGATAGTCTTCAGATGCCTCTCGATCCACCTCATTCTCAAACTTAAAAGCAGAGCATTATGGGCCGTGGAAAATATCCCGACGCATTTCCTCATATACATATCCTTTAAAGCTTTTTCATCATTACCGACATAAATTCTCTTATATATAAAGAACACTACGATCTTAATTCTCTATAGATTAAAATCATTATCCACAATAAATTTATCAAGATCAAACTTTATGAAACTCATCTTTATGACTTTGTTTGATTTTTTGTTGAGATTTGAATCTTATACTTAAGATCTAAAACGATATTCGTCATTTTACTTCATGTTTATCACCAAAGACAAATATTGTTACAGATTTCACGCTCACCACACCACTTGACAGGTGAAACTGCAATATTCTAAGGTTTCAGACTTACAACCAAAACTAATTGTGATGAAGATAACCTGCAAGAAAACATGATACAAGAGTGCTTCATCAATTTCTTTACGAACAAGGAAGTATAACAGACGAACAAGAAAAAAAATCAAACGCACAATACAAGAGGTTTAACGTGGTTCAGATTATGGGCAAAACCTGCGTCTACTACAACGAAATATTGAATTTATAGACAAACGATTACAAGAAAACACAAGAACACATATAATATAACATCTCACACACTCTTTACAAAACTTCTCAAAACATAATACAAGCTTACAGAGGAAACTCTCAGTTCACAGTGTTTCTCTTACAAGAAGCTATTAACTGTTCTTCTCTTAATACTCAGCTCTCCCATGCCAGCTTCACACTTCTTCATCAATATATACATATAATAAGGATAAGAATAGCAAGCACTATAGAAATATGATAGCAGACGACAATTTGTTACAACAGACATCTGCTAGTTATTTACAATATATGCTATTCTTGACAACTTTAAGACACATATATCAAACGAGTTTTGATCAACGACAATGGTCGTCCGACTATACAAATGCATCACAATATATTAACACTCACTTCTAAATAATAATAAAAAATATCTTATAACAACAACAAAATTCTTTTAATCGATTTCGATATATAAATTCTAACAGTAATATTCATATACACTTAATTAGAGTAGGAAATATTAATACCAAACAATAATGTTGGGCACTGCATTTTCAACCTATACTAACATTATCATGATGTTTAATGTCATGGATATATATATATATAGTTTTTTCATTTTCTTACTTGAAATTAATGTATAACGTTGGACATCTTATTGACTCAAATAAAGACCAAAACTATTAATAAAGCTCTAAATGTGTTTTCTCTGATACTTAAGTTATATCCAGTCCAAAAAATTTAATCAACCATATATAAGCAGGAGTTTGATTCTTTCTCTTGAATTTGTCCTAAATCTGGGTCTGACTGTGTGCAGTACTGTTACAATTCACTAGTTCTATGTGTGGATCACATATATGTATAAAAAAGGAATTAGTACTCTACCAAATGGTCCAAATCAATCAAAATAAACACAGGCAGGAGTTAAGCATTTCCAATCTCTTTCTGCGTGTAAAGAAGTTATAGACATAAGAATGGCCCGACCAATAAATGTAACCATGGGTGATTGTTCTGTCATGTCTGGAACCGGCTTTATTAACTAAAGTTGGTGGAGGTTCAAAATGATGAAAAAAGGTTGTTGAATTGGAGCGAGAAATAATATTGGCTCACCTAATTCACAAGAAACAACTTCTAGCATGAAGGTTGTTTCTTTTATCTTTCACTTCAAGTAATCATATGATTAGTTTTTAGGACTAGACCAACTGGAATACTTTAATATTGCATTCTAAGGGCACAAATACTACACGCTTCTGATGTTGGAATATGGGGTAAGAGTATTTATTATGAACTGTTATGCATATATACATGATATATACTTTAAAATATATATATATAATAAACACAAAATAGTTATTGTATTATCTATTCAAATATGATTGAAATAATAATAATTCAAATATGATTGAAATAATAATAAAAGGGTGCACTCTAGTTATAATTCATAAAATATACGAAATATTTCGTAAACAGATGTATTGCGGAAGGATTATGTGGACTAAAGTTAGGTCAGCAACATACACCTACAAATATAGGTAAAGACTGTTGGAATCCTTCAAGACAGATTTGCGGACAAGATTTAGGTGTAAATATGTTTATCGGAATTTAAGAGCAAATTTGACAAAAAAACATGATGGTTGTTTTTTTATTAGACAGAAGACCTGACTAAAGGTGTAAAGGCTGAGCCGAATGATGTTCCAGCTAATCATGTCTTAAGATGTATGTCGGATGCTTCATGGACCGATACTTCATTGATATTGGGCTTGAATTCTCTATTGAACTGAGCTTCTTCCACTTGTTTATTTACCTACTTAATTGTGTTTTTTATTTTGGTCTTCGTTTATTAATTAGAATTTCCTATTAATTAAGATTTTTATTTAATGAGGTTCTAAATTAATTTGGATTTCATATTTTTGAGGTTTCCTATATTGTTATTTCTATCGAATCGCACGTTTTTGTCTTCGAATGATCGATTTCCCAACAAGTGTGGTGAGCGTAAAACAACATAAGAATTAGTAGATCGTCAGTGATCTAAAGGATGGATAAACAGAACTCGCATGGAAGCTGAAAGTCACAAAAGATGATTTCCATAAAGTTTAACTTAGAAATTTTTGACGGACTGAATGATCTTAACCTCTGGAAAATTACGGTTAAGGTTTACCTAATACAGAAGAGATTGTCTACTACTATTAATGAGAAATCTACATAGGTTGATGTTGTGGTACTGTCTAAAGCTCATAATACCCTCATATTGAGTTTGGGAGATGAAGTACTACGTGAGGTATTTGAAGAGCCTATGACGTTGGAGATATGAAATCGACTAAAATAAATTTACATGAAGAAGTCCTTAGCGAACATATTGTATCGTAGAAAATAACTTTAAACGTTGTATATAGATAGTAACATAGAGATACAAAGGCACCTAGACATTTACAATAGATTCATACTCAACTTAAACGCATTTGGTGTAAAAGAAAAAGAGGATGACCAAACAATCATCCTCATAAGATCTTTCACAAAGTGGTACAGACACTTCATGGATACCATGTCATATGGAAAAAAATTATGTTACAATAACCGAAATCAAAAGCACCTTAAACTTTAAAAATATTCAAAAGAAGATTATCGTGAAGTGTAATTTGAAAGGCACGAGCTGAATGTTAAGGGCCATGAAAGAGATATTCAAGGAAGAGAAAAGGAAAATCTTGTCCAAAAAGGTTGGAACGATATCTAAAGTAACATGTTATGCAAGAATAAATGACATATCAGTAGGAACTGCCCGAAAAAAGAAAAGGGAAACAGGTATCAGAAGATCGAATACGGAGATGCTGGAATGATGTCTAGTGATTGTAAGTATATTAATGGGTTAATGACTTCTAATTCTTGTATGTACCAAGAAATAAATTATGGAGTTGGGTGCGTCATTCCACATGACTTCCAATAAGCATTGGTTTGAAAACTTGAAAATTCTTGATGGTGGGAGGGTCTTCCTCAACAATAATGAATCCTATTATGTCAAAAGGATTAGAAAGATTCGGCTAAATTTGTCTACATGACTTGAGAGAGTAATTAACAACGTAAGGTATGTACCCAAAGTTAAATGTAACATTTTTTTGGCTGGGATATTAGATGAGGAATGGTCCACCCATAGAAGTGGTGAAATAAGACTTAGGATCTTGAAAGACTCCATTATTATTCTGAAAGAATATATGACTAATGGTGTGTTAGTTCTTGAGGGTTCCGTAGTGGTAGGGGGTCTTTCTAGTGTTGTGAAGGATTCTAACAGGTTGTGGCATCATCGGTTGGGGAACTTAAGTGAGAAAGGACTTAGTGACTAAGTATACAAAGGCTATTAGATGGTATCGCACTTCAGAAGTTGAGCTTTTGTGAAATCTGTTTATTGGGTAAGAGAAAGAGGGTGAAGTTTCTACCAAGAAACTAGACAACCAATGAAGTGCTTGATTATGTTCACTCAGATCTTTGGGGTTCGACAACGAAACCTACCATAGATGGTGCAAGTTACTTTATGTCGCTGATATATGATTATTCTAGGAAAATGTTGGTTATAATTTTAAAAACCAATGATGAAGCTTTTCATTTATTTGTAAACTAAAAGACATTGGTAGAGAATCAAATGGGTAAAGTGTTGAAGAAGTTTCAGACTGATAATTATTTGGTATATGTTAACAAAGATTTCACTAGCTATTGTGAAAAACTTGGCATTTCTAGACACCAACCCATGAGTGAGATTCCCCAATAGAACATGCTTGTTGAGAGAATGAATCAAAACTTGCTGGAATGGGTTAGGTGTATACTTTATATAGTTGGAATGGGCCGCAAGTTCTGGGAGAAGTCGTGTCAAAAACTGCATATATCATCAACATGAATCATTCAGTGATGTTTAAGTTTTCTTTGTCATTGAGAGGACTGGAGATTAGAGAGAAACCTAAGCTAGAACAATTGAGAGTATTTGTGCTACCTACATACATATGAAGCAAGACAAGCTTTGACCGAGAACACTGAAATTTTTGTAACTCGGCTATCCAGAAGGAGTAAAAGGGTATAGGTTGTAGTGGCTTACATCGGAACGTAAGAAGATTATGATAAGCATGGCCGTAATTTCTAATAAATAGGACATGCCATTGAAGAAGGAAGTGAAGACTCAACCTCGTAATATCGAGAAAAGATGTGAAGTTGACAATGGATTTGATCTAGAGAGTGAAGTCGATTATATTTTCAAAAATAATTTTGGACATAGTTCAGCTTGAGCTTGTACAGTAGAAAATCAACCACTGCATGATTCCAAAGATGACCAAGGTTATGGTGCTCCAGGGACTTCGGATGATCAGAAAGAAGAGAAAACTAATCTGATAATTATTAATTTGTGATGAATAGAGTACAAAGACAAAACAAACAAGCTTAAGAAAATGAAAACCTGGATTCTTGTATTAGAATCTCGTTCAGAGTAAATAGATATTCAAGATGAATTTAGGTATTCTTGGTGTTTACTTACCCAGATACAAATCTAACCTAGTGGATAAGGGATTTACGTAAAATAAAGTTGTTGATTTTAATGAGATATCTTTGCCACTTGTGAAACAAACCTCCATCAACGTCCTGTTGTCAATTGTTGCTAGATTTGATCTTAAGACAGATCAAATAGAGGTTTCTAATACATTCATGCATGGAGAATCGGAAGATAAAGCTTACACTTTCAACCAAAAAGGTTTGGAAAAGGGAAGTAAAATAATTTTTATTTGTTGAATAGATATTTTTATGGACTGAAATAGTCATCGACGTAGTGAAATAACGTATTTGATTCATTTATGAGGTCCATCAAATATGTGTGTACATGTTATGACAACTGTATATATAAGAATGAACAAACACATATGGAGATACAATACTTATTGTTTTGGTATGTGGATGACATACTAATAGCTATAAGAGATATGAAGCGAATTAAAACAGTGAAGATTCAGCTGAAAAGAAAGTTTGAGATGAAGGATATGAAAAAAAGCTAGGAGGATAATTGGTGATATTAAGAGGAACATGTCAAAGGGTTTTTATTCTTATCTCAATAAGAATATATGTAGAAGGTCATAAGAAAGTTCTCAATATCCAAACTCAAAACAGTTGAAACATCCATTGGTTCCCAATTTAAACTTAGTTTCACCCAAGCATCATCTAAACATACAGATAAGAAGTATATTTATAGATTCCTTATGCCAATGTTCTTGGTAGCATTATGCATGTTATGATATTTAAGAAATATGATCTTGCTTACGCTGAGTAATCATTTTGAGCATATTCATTTGAAATTCGAGGAAACCATATTAACATGTACTCAAGTGTACCATAATATGTTTAAAGGGTTCAACTTCTATGGGGTTGTGTTATAATAAGAAGGATACGACTGATTTAGTTTTGAAAATGTATATGGACTTTGATTATGCAGGTTGCGTTGACATAAATAATTCTAGTTTAAGTTATCTGTTTATTGTGCTTGAAGGAGTGGTTAGCTAGAATTCTTCTATACAATAGTTTGTTGCGTTGTCAATTATAGAAGCTGAATATATGGCGGTTATGGAATCCACGAATGAAGTAATTTGATTGAAGGGACTGTTGAATAAATTCACTTGGGTGGAGCAAGATATGGTTATGTTATATGATGGTACTAATTCTCTTCATTGAATGAAGAATATGAAGTTCCATGACTGAATTAAATATATAGATATCAAGATGCACTTCATCTAAGACGTGGTGGAGAATGAGCAAGTGAAAAAATTGTTAAAATTGCTTACGAAGAAAATACTTCAAATACTTTGACTAAGATATTTCCCATTTCAAATCTCACAAATTGCATGAGACTTGTGCAAGTCTGGGATGCGTATAAGTTGGTTTCTAAAGAGTAAAATATTGGTGAAACATATGTTGGAAGCCTAGGTAGATAATTGTTAGGTGTAAGCTAGAAGTATATCGTAAACATATATAATGCTGAAGAACTAGATGGGCCAAGGATGGATCAGCCAAATACATATATAGGTCGGAACTGTTGGATTTTCATAAGGCACAATTAAGGCCAAGATTTAGGTGCAAATATGCTTGTTGGAACTTAAGGGTAATTTTGGCCAAAGACATAATGGTTATTTTCTATTGGGCCAAAGACCTGATCGAAGGTGTAGAGACAGAACTGAAGTATGTTATCGATGACCTTGTCCAAAGTTGTTTGCCAAATGTTTCCTTAGTCGATGCTTGAATTGGTGTTCGGCTTAAGTTCTTTATTAAATCGGTATTCTTCTACTTGCTAGGTTTTTATTTAATCGGGTCTTCTATTTTGGTTTACCTATATTACTTGAATATTTTTATTAATTAGATTTATTATTAATTAAGATTACTATATAATTACATTTTGTATTAGTTTGGATTTCCTATATATGAATTTTCATATTTTAAGGGATTATGGTTTTATTACAACCATTCATTAATATAATTAAATCTAGATCATTTATTTAATAATTAGGGTTTACCCTAAGCCTATAAAAAAGAAACAAAAAACTAAGGTTTGAGTCATGACATGATGATATTTGCGAATGAATGGCTTAATAGGCGAGTATGAATCATTTCTAAGTGCGAGAAAATCTGGTTTTTTAAAGAGAGAGAAGTGAGGTGAGAGATAAATATTGAATAAATATTATGTGAATCATGTTATCTTTTTAAACTTTGAAAGATTTGTAACACAGAATGATAGGGCCTTGTATGTTTGAAGAGTCTTACTGTGACATTCTCATTTAATAAAAAAAGGTTCATTTCCATTGGATGTAGGATCATTTCCACAAACCAAACCACGTTAAGTATTGTCTTGTGCGCTTTCATTTCTCTTATATTATTATTTCCATCGAACTTGAGTTTTTTATTTTCAAAAAATCAATTTCTTAGCAAAAATGATATAAACTACACTTACAGAACTGAGTTGAAAACTGTTATTGGAAATAGTTTTTTTTATTTGAATAACATAGCAAGACATGTTTCTCATAATAACAAATCTCCACTTGTTTTATGCACATAATAAATTTTCTGAATTTCAATACAAACAATTATAAATTGAAAGTTTATTCGATAAACTTACCAGACTTGAATATTTAAAGAGCTTTTGAGAGATTAGTCTTTGGTAAACTATGTTAAAGGAAAAAAATTAAATTAATACCTAATTTATTTTAGTCAAAGATTTAGTTAATATATATTATAGAATAATATATACTGTAATAAAATATAATCAATAGCCTAATCAAAATTTAGAAGTATAAATATTATAATATTAATTATTGTAACAAATGTAAACTAATATAAAAGGAGAACGAGTATTTGGGTGGTAAGTTTTTTTCGAGTATTTTGGGTGGTCAGTTTTTTTTCCGAGTATTTTGGGTGGTGGGGATTTTTGTTTCTTTTAGAGATTTTTTGTGGGGATTGTAGTTTCAGATCATTTTTTCTTTTTTTGTGGAATATTTGGGTAGTAAGACTTTTTTTTTCTTCGGAGAATTTGAGGAATTTTTTATTTCATATTTTTTTCTTGTAGATTTTTTTCTTGGCTACATCATGTCACTGGAAAAATTTGAATAATATTATATTAAATTTTTGAGGAAAAATTATTCTGCTTGGGAATTCTAATTTCAATTGTATGTGAAAGAAAAAGAATTGTAGGGTCATATTGATGGGATTGATCATTCACCTCTAGATACTAATGATTTGCCTAAGTGGGAAATAGAAGATGGAAGAATTATGACTTGAATTCTTAATTCGCTCAAACCTCATCTTGTTCTCACCCTGAAACCATATAAAACTGTTGTTGGTATGTGGAATTATCTGAAGAAAATTTATAATCAAGACAACTCTGCTAGGAGATTTCAATTGGAGTATGAGATGACTAATTATACTCAAGAAAGTATTTATAGTGAAGCATATTTTTATGGTTTTCAAAACCTTTGAACTGATTATTAAGATATTATTTACTCATGTTGCAAGTCTTTCTGTTATCCAGATAATGCATGCAACTAGCAAACGAGATCAGTTCTTGATAAAGCTACGATCGTATTTTAAAGTCGCAGAATCTAATTTGATGAATCGTCATCCTGTGCCATCTCTGGATGCATGTTTCTATAAATTTCTTCGTGAGGAGCAATAAATGATAACTCAAATATTCATTGAATATAAAGCTAGTACTAATACACCTATTCATGTAGCTTATGCAACACAGGTGAGAAATAAAAATAGAGACATACATGTTATCCAATGATAAAGTTGTAATTCTTCCGGTCATATTGTTGGGGATTGTCCCAAAGAAGTTTGTAACTACTACAAGAAACAGGGGCACATCATCTTTTCTTTTCCCATTAAACCAAAACGACAACAATGTACTACCTATCATGCCTATACTAGTCCTTCTAGTTCTACTGTATTGCCTACTGTCTCGCCGATTGTTCATATTCATTCTCCAACAACAAATCCAAACACACTCACTTCTAAAATGGCTCAACAAATGATCATTTTTGCCTTTTCTACTTTTGGACTCTCAAATAATTCTAAAAATTATTCCACACCATGGTATTCTAAATCTGGATCCTTGAACTATATGACCAATATCGTTGTTCCTCTTTCTAATGTTAAAAAATTATGATGGAACTCATAAAATTAACACTACTAATGGTAATTCTATGCCTATTAGTATTGTTAGTGATCTTTCTTCCACATTCACTAATGTTTTTGTGTCTCTTGACATCTCTAAAAATCTTTTTTATGTTGGTCAATTGGTCGATAATAATTGGCATGTCTTTTTCTATCTTGCCATGTCTAGTGCTTGTTCCGAAATTATATGGCTACACAGTCTTCTTAAGGAGCTTTAATTTTCTCAAATAACTTCTACCCTTCTTCATGATGATAACACTAGTGTTATTCAGATTGTCACAAATCCTGTTTTTTATGAACGCACCAAAATATTCAAGTTAATTTTCATTATATTCGAGATACTTTAGAAAATCGGGTTATATCTCTTCCTCATATATCTTCTAATCTCCAAGTGGCTAATATTTTCACCAAAAATATGACTCATTAGCGACATCAATTTCTTATTGGAAAATTGTTACTGGTTGATTTACCAGCATCAATTTGGAGGAAGATGTAAAAGGAAATAAAATAGATTAATATCTAATTTATTTTAGTCAAAATTTTATTTAATATATATTATAAAATGATTTCTACTGTAATCAATTATAGTTAATAGTCTAAGCAAAATTTCAAAATATAAATATTGTAATAAAAATTGTTGTAATAACTGTAAACTATTATAAAAGGAGAACGAGAACCATAAATAAGATACATTTTTTTCAAAAAGAAAATACTTTTGACAAACTATTCTCTCAATATTCCATGCTATTTATAGGTTTAAGGTGAACTTTTAAAACCAACATAAATTTTCAGAAAACATCTTCAAAGTTGAAGAGTGGCATGATGGACACATATTTTTGCGTCTGTCATGGAAAAAAGCATGGTTCATCGCAACGAATAACTGGTGCAACCATCATAATATATTATTTATGTGGTTTGTTGTGACTAAGCACTCATCCCCGCGAAGACCTTATCACTCATTTTGTTGTAGCACTCCTTCTTACGAGCCTTTTCCCATCGCATTGACAAGTGACCTATAAGTCATAGATCTTGCATCATTGTGGTGAGTCTTGCTCTTCCCATGACAAGGAAATGTAATTGAAATTCTTAGGTGATGCACTAAATATTTGGCATGCTTCAGGATGCCATAGTGCAGGGAGCACCATGAGTTACCGTGATGAACGCGTACTTAGATGTTTTATCTCTTGCGACATATGACATATTGTATATTTTAATACAAACATACATGTATTTTCATTGAATTCCTCTCAAACCCATATCTCACCATTTCAAATATCACTTTTTTTATTCTCATATTTTGCAATCCAAACTGGTTTTTGAATCTGTCATTTTTTCGATCAATTCATTTAATTAAAATTTCATAAATATCTCACTCGGTTAATTGAATTTTATCATGTTCTTATTAAGAGGATATTTATCATAATGTAGAATATTTTATAACTTGAATTTTATCGTAATATAAATATTTGCTAGTCGTAACTTTAAACCAAATGTCTACATGCAGCCAAATCAGCGATCTCACACGTATAAATTTTATTACTAATTTTCAAATCTTCATTTTTCTTGAAACTATTATGATCATGTGTTTATGTGTTTATATTTCGTTTTAAATTAACTTGTTCTCTAATGAGAGGCGACATTACTCTTGAATTCTTGTATGTTTGATTCTTTTAGTGTTTGTTATCTTTAAAAAATACAAGTGTAGTTCAATTTCTCCAAATTTATCCCTCAATTTGATAACAACAAACATATATTTCATTGTACATGAAACTCAATTTATTATATGGTGAAAACTTGTTGTCTTATGATTTGTTGATAACTCATAAAAAATTTAATGTTTGGATGATTCTAAGAGTTTGAGTCTCATTTATGAATTTAGTTCATTAGTTATGAAGATAACACTTCGGTATACATACTAGAATACACGTACACAAGCTATGTGATTTTTATCTTGAATTAATTGGTTGGCACGCTTATATCTAAGGCTTACTTCACTGTGATATTTTATCTTATTGTTCATGTTATTGTAGGCTTCACTAAGATTGCTCGACTATCACAAATAATTTAAATTATCATTTTCCTTTCAAAACCAAATGTTGTTTCTAATTATGTGTCTCTCAATCGTTATGACTTGATAGTTGAATGTGATATACAAGTTTTTTTTTAGCTCCAAAAAAATTATCTACTTACAAATATAAACACCCATCACCTAGTCGATTTGTTATTTGTTAGACTAGTTATCCAAATATATGTATATACCCATCAAGTACCCTTGGAAAATTATAATATTGAAAAAAAAAACATATCTTTGATTTTTTTTCAAGTCCAAGATATCTCCCAATAATGTTCTAATATTTCATATTTTGATTACTTCTAAATTGTCTTAAATTACTCACCTCAAATGAAATATTAGCCTTCGTTCATAGAGTTACATACATTAATTTTAAAATGTCAAACATATTCGAATTGAATCACAGTTACACCCAAATTTTTTTAAGTTTTAAACTATGATGAAATGATGTATTTTCATCCTTTTTTATTTGATTAAATGTATTAGGTTCATTTTAAATAAAATGAGATAAGCTAAGGGTGTAAATCTCACTATTTTAAATTATTATATTTTTCAAAATAATATATACATCTTCAAGATTTCTCATCTTAAAGGTAAAAGTTATAAACTTATTCGTTTCTACAATCCCTCTTATATCATTACATAATATATGAGCCATCTATGTATAAGAAAACAAATTACCACTATATCATCATGAACCTCATCAAGATAAACATTTGTCAAATGTAACACACATAAACCCATTAGATACCACGATATGATCAAACTCTTCATGGTATTTCTCCAGTACTTGTTCTAAGCCACGTAATGATATAGAAACATGTATATCTTTGACTCATTACTTAGGGAGCACGGATATCTCAAGTACTTCATGTAGATCTCTTTTTTGAGATTTTCATTTAAGAATTTTGTTTCCATCTATCGGATAAATCCTAATATTATAATCTCAGAAAAATATTATTATGCTTGTAGTCTCTCAACTGAATCATATGTGTTAAAAGAAGTTATTCATTATTTTTGTTATAAAAAAAGTTACCAATCTAGCATTGCATGCTGTAAATGACCACATATGTGTGATATTTGTTTTTAAGCACCCACTAACAAGCAAGTGGTCTTGAACCTAAAGGTAAAATCAAAAATATTTCAAACATGAGTACATATTATTGAATCCATCTCATTACTCATAACATCTTCCCAAAATGCATTAGCTTACAAAAAATATATATTATATTTTTGTAAGAATTAGGATTGTATAAAAAAAATCATAACCAGAATTTTGCATGTGATTGCTTCCCAACTGTTTCCTATTAGGTATCTGGAAATCCTTTGAACAAATTTTTAAAAATCGGGTACTCTCTTATTTTCAATCCTATGAGGATGATATTGTTCATTTACGACCAATAGTGCTTCATCTGAAGTTTTTCCCTCGTTATATAATGGTTTGAGTATTATTATCACCATATAATTTGGAGTAAAATAATTTCACTTCTATAAATTCAATAACAAGCTAAAATCTAAGTATCAAAATTTAAATGCTTTGATTTTTATCATGTATAAAAGCGCATCTTATAGCATTTGGATCAAATTTTAATCTCTTAAAATTTATGCTCTTGCAAAATAGAATTCACCCCCGTAATGTGAAGTAACCAATAGTTGTGACTATCATTTTCATAACTCATATGAAGATATTTAGTTTTTAATGATACATTTAATAATGTGTCATGACGTTAAACGGACTAACCTCACAAGTTAATATGAACCGGCGAGGCATTACACATCTCAATTGGATATTTATTTTATGCTAAAAATATATATATTTTGTTACAACATATAAGACGCCAAATATTGATAAATTATCTCCCACTTTTTAAAAGACTAGAAATATTGTTTGAGAAATAGTATTCTTCTTAGTCATAATGTAATACTTTTATCCTAGTGTCTAATTGATTCTTAACATCATAATTGAACATCTTAAACATACTAAATACCTCATCTTTATGCTTAAGTAAGTATACATATATTTACTTATAGTAATCATATTTGAAAGTAATGAAAACTCATTTACCTCCACGAGTCCGGACACATATTAACTCATATAGATTACTGTTGAAATATTATAATAATTTCATACACCGCTCAATGTTCTCATAAGATTTTAAATCATTTTAGGTTCAACGTACAATTCTAATATATCTTAAGAACATACTTCATAATTTATAAGTTTGTTTTTTCTATTATTCTTAATTGTGTTATGACCTATATGCACAAGTCTATAATGTCATTAAAATAGTAATTTTACAAGAAAGATTTAATAATATTAGTAATTTTATTAATATATGTATTACTAGTATATAATTTCACCATTTTGTCACAAGAATTACATTTCCTAACAAACATAATCGTTTTGTACATAATAAATTTGTCAGACTTGTTCATAGATTTATTACCCATTTTGGTCAAAAAATCACAAAACAAGGATTTTGTTCATATTTGGAACATATTTAACATCAATAAAGTTTGTCATTTTCCCGTTTGTAAACATTAGTGACATAAATAAATGCACAAGTATCACACCACAAACCATAAATCTTGTCTTCCACAATGTCGACTTCTGGCACTATTGCTAAAATTTCATATTTCACTACATTTACATTCTTAATATCATCGTAAAAAATAGTAATCATTTTCCAAATGGCTTGTTTTGTTGAAAGTAGTACAATTAGCTTCATTTTCTTCATGTCTGTCTTATTTTTTATTTCGAGTGTCTTTTATGAGAATACCATCTAACTGATTCAAGTAATCCAGATTCTTGGTTAATACATTGATAGTTATTGTTTCCGCTTTTATAGACATGAACGAAATACCACATACATAACTCATTTATAAATATTTAACATATATTTTTTCTTTCTTTGGTTTGACATAAGATATATAATTAGACATGCTTTCCAAAAAGAATTGTTTTTGTCAGAGATTGCTTATGCTACTAAAAATATATTCTTTGGTACATAGAAAACATTTTAACTTTCAAAATAAATATTTAGAAATTACAAAATTATTTATTAAAACTAGTACATACTAAGAGATATTTGGAATAGTTTAAGAGGTTCAAAGATAATATCTATTAGTGAATTATTATTTTTGCAACTATCTAGGTAATTTATATGTTTAAAATGCCTCTAAAATCTAACAAAACTTTTCACAAAATCTTTTCAATGTCAAAAGCTATCATGGATCGATGCACATGTGCGATGTCACCATGAAAAGAAATACGCTTGTCACGACAAACAACAAATGTTCATGATATTATTTTAGGTTTCATTGACTGAGAAACTAGTCAAGTCACTATAGTGAAGCACTGTCTATCATCAAAGATATAGCTCATTGTCACGGCAACCTTGTTATTTATTTGAGAATAATATTTTTCATATTTCCTGCTAAAAAAACCTGTGGTTATATGTTTCTGTTGTTGTGCATATCGTCACGAAACATAAGACAACCCTAGCCAATGCCCTGATGTCGCGATAAATGATTATGTTACTACAACAAATAAATTTCGACTTGTTTTATGTTTTGCAATGTATGACAGGTTGTAGAGTTTTATCTCGACATACATACATTCGTCTCCAATGTCATTCGACTATCTATTTTTTCATTATGAGCATCACTTCTCCTATTTTTATTTTTTTCTAATCTAAACATTTTTTCATATTTATTATTTATATGAATATTTCATTTAATCCAAATTCTAATAGAATATTTATATATGGTATATATATATTATCTTTTAAATTTAGTTAACTTTATATGATATTTTTCATTAAATTTGACTTGTCAATATCACATATCAACATATAATGAGTTATAACCTAAAAAAAATTGATTAGATTTTATTTGTAACTTTGTCAAATTGCTAAATTCACAAAAATAATATTTGTTCATAAAAATTAACAAAACAAACGATATAATACATTAAGTTCATTCGATATTCCACAGCAGTTATAGCCGACAAAACATCTATCTCGGAGATTAATAAATCATATTTAACAATATAATTATTAGAAATAGACGGAAAGTCACGAATAATAAAATGTTAAAAAACACAACCACAAAATATCAATTAAAAAATATAAATAAAAATTCAACCAAACATTATTGGTTAAAAAATAAGTTTGAACCCTATATATATATATATATATATATATATATATAATTAAAAAAAGACTGTTTGGTTTAACATAGAGTTAAATCTAAGTAACATTTTAGGATAAAAATTAAAAATCTTATTAACATTTTAAAAAATCTAATAATTAGACCATATAAATTTTCAAAACTTTAATGATTAAACTATATAATAAATAGTAAGTACCAAATGATATCAAATTCTAAACTTAACTATCAATATATACTATATAAGTTTTTAAGTTACATGAATTTATCATGAAATAAAATTAAAATAACATTTAATATCCTATGTATTTTTACTGTAGTATATGTATATTCAATATTACTATCTCACGTATCAATCGAGATTTTGACTCGTTTTTATTTTACACTTTTGTTTTTCGATTTTTTTATAAATTTTTCATTCCGATAAATATTTTAATTGTTTGAATTTGATATTATTTTTAAAAAAAATTATACATGTGTTTTGTTAAATTGATATGATTTTTATCGATTTAGAGTATTATAGCTATTCACTTTTATGAATTAATTTTATTTATTATTAAAATTATTTATTCTAATTCTAATTTATATAATTAAGTTATTTGTTTTTAATTATTTTAGTTATTCTTATTGTCCCAAACTTTTAGACTTTAATTTGTTATTTAACAGGAATAGTATATAAAATGGCAATCCAAAATTATTTTAATGTTATATTGATCATGTTTATAGTTATTTGTAAAAATATAAATGTATTTTAAAATATAATTTTTTTATTTTAAAAACATGTTAGTAGGGAGATGTTTGAGGCTACAAAAGCTAAGATGAAGGTGCAGGAGATGAGTGATGTCTCAAAAAATTCATTTTTCTCTTCATGCAACTTTAAGAGAGTCATGCTCATAAAGTGCACGAGATTTAAATTAAGTTTAGAGAGACACTTAGCCATAAGTCCCAGAAAACGAAGGAGTTTAAGGTGCACAAAGACAAAGAATAAGGAGGTAGAATCAATGACGACAGTGATAAGATCATAACCTTCAGGCAAGATATGCCCCTTCTATGTGGAAATATAGGAACGAAAATAGAGAAAACCCCTGGTTAAAAGCAGAAATTTCATTCAAAGAAACACCCCGACCTAGATAACAACCAAACTCATCAGTTGACCTGTTATCCTCGTGCTCGGTAAAGAAGACTCGTGTATAAATTATTTTCAAATTCAAAAAATTTCCTTCAATAATGCATCTACAAACAATTAAGTCATTGAATATCTTATTCACGATGTTATCCCTTTATTTCTTAAATCTTTTTACACTAAAATTTTACGTCATATTCTTCAATTGGTTTCCAAAGATGGAACAAGTATGGTTAAAGATTATATCAACCCTATTAACCAAACGGTTCTACTATGCTCCAGCTCAAATACTAAAAAAAAGTTTAACATTATTGTTGGAGATAGTGGTAATCCATTACAAAAACTAGTTTTAGATCTAAAACTAGATGAAACTCTACATATTATCTCATTTCACGTGCTTATAAGTATAAAGATGAGATTACTTTGCTTCATAATTGACATAATCCGGTCACACCCGTTGAAGGTTAAAATTGGTTTTATTATGCTTATATTTTAAGTTTCTTGAAGATTGTTTAAGGATGTAACTAAAGTTTTTCTACGTAATATACTCATAACATTAACTTGACCCTTCCTAATCTTGCAATGCATATAGTTACATATAGGTACACATATATATGTCGTGACATGGTGCCCGATATGCAAGCGATTTTTTTAAAGTATGTTCATCATATCCTAAATGCTTATGCAATTGCGTGTATATTTTATCCTTTGAAAAATTAACGGATCTTTCCTTTTTAGTTAATTGTTTTTATGACGCACTACAAATTCATGTTGATGATTATATCCATGATATATTTATTCAAGATATTAATGTTTATCTTTATACTATGTATAATACGTATGCTGACAAATACAGGAGTAATTTATCATCTTCAAATGTAACGGGTAGTGATAGTGGTAATACGAGAAAACCAAATCTTGCCCTAACGATGTGAGAATGACAATTCTTACTCGTGGGGTGTCAACAAAAAATCCACCAGCTGATGATGAAATTGTGAAATATTTGAAAACTTCATTTGATTTAGGACAGTATGAGGAGAGCGAACTACTTGATATAAAAAAAAAGAGTGACAATCAGAAAAAGGTGAGTTTCCTATTCTTTACAAGTTAGCGAGGGAGATTTTTATTATACCTATATCAACAATGACAAGTGAATGCGTGTTTAGTCAGGTCAGACTTGAATACATGACTAAACGAACAATATTGACTAGTGGGGCACTTAGAGTTCTTGTTGCAGTTAAGTATTGGACTGCAGTGTATCACATGATGCAACATAAAGAGTATAAAAATGAAGAAAATCAAAGAGATGTCTTTGATAATTATCCAGAAGATATGAACGGTATAATTCAACAAGATCTCATATCTAAAGCTTTTGCGGATTTTGATGATGAAGATATTGACGAGGATGAGGTAAATTGGGATAGTTAAATTTGATAATATTTGTACAACTCATGGCCCGCAAGAGTATAAACGGTGAACGATGGAAATAAATAAAATTTACTTTTTGTTATTCAATAGTTCAATCACATTTTTTTTTACCACTAATAAACTAAATTAACCTATTAACTGTATACTAATTTAAAATAATAATTTACAAACTATAAAACTATAATAATAATAATAAAATATTATCATACTATAACAAACAAGTTCAAACTATAATAAATAGTAATTAGTTTATCAATTAATAACACTATTTGTTTATTTTATATTTATAGCAAAAATTTTGTATATATGCATACATTATAATTAGACCATATTAATAATTAAAATATAATTAATAATAAAACTATATTAATAATTTACATAATATACTGTCGCGTCTGCCGAGACAATCGTAACAATAATTTTAAAATGTTTGTCGTGAAGTTGGACTAGGTGTTGTATTGGAATATTATACCTTGTATGATTTCAATACTTGTATTATTTGGACGGTGTCAAATTGAGTATCATCTTCCGTTTCTAAATATTATTTAATGTTTTTGTTTTTTATATAATACTTCACTACAAATGCGTAGTGATAAAGGCGGAAATGTAGGGAATATGGGGTCCGCGTATTCCGTCTTTGTATATAAGTAAGAATAATCCGATCTTCACACTAGTATGATATTGTCCGCACGGCTTTACTTTTGGTCCACTTCCAAAAAGCCTCACACTAATGGAGATGTATTATTAACTTATGTACTGATTTTTCTTTCCATGTTTAACCGATATGAGATGTGGACTTTGGTCATACAAATTAATACTCACCAAATTAGCATCGTTTATATGAAACGACTCGTATCTATGATATTTTCATCCAAGAACCAAGGAATAAAAAGGATAAACGATGAGTATGGAAAATTTGGAACAAGAGAATACCCCATCGCTGATATGGATCCTACCAGCGAACAAATTGGCGAATAAGATCTACCTATCACCACCATAATTGTCAAAGTAGCAAATTCTAGCAGATAACAAGGGAACTGCAGGAAGAGCATGCTAATATTTTTAAGATAATGCAAGAGATGATGTTCATAACTCCTCGACCAAAAGTGATTTGTTAAGACTCAACATCCTGAAGACAATGTTGTAGAAGAATATGAAGAAGGAAATGATGCAACCAACTTAATCATAAGGTATCCTCCAGTAGGCACGAGAAGCATCAGCTCCATTATCGCAACAAAAATAAGACGAGCAAAACCTTACATTTAGGGATAGAAGTGGCAGAAGGATAAGAAATTACAACGTGGAGCATCAACCAATCCAAGATGGAAAATTAGTGAGAAAAATATTATGGAATCCGATGTCCCTCTTAGGACAAAAAAACAACAGGTTCATTCACTCTAGTCTGGAATGCATTAGGGTTATCATCAGGTGTCGAAAACCCAACTAAGAACTCAACTGTATCACCAGTAAATCCCAATAACTCAGCAATGAGTTTAGTCGAATCATCAACATGCTCTAACAAATCAGTCGAGTATCAAGATAAATTTTGAAGTAGTCATAACGGTCAAGTCATAGATCTAACCCAATTATCAATAATATCATACGTCTGGGATGCAACACCCATTCTAGTTAACTTCACACTTGTACCATCGGTCTACCAAAATACGCCATAGGGATACACTCATGTTTGGAAAAGATATATACAAATAATCAATCAATGCCACCTCCAACGTACATGGGCAGCAGAGCCCTTCCGGCCCTTACCCCTTAACACAACCAAATTCTTACTATGTTGCATCAACAAAAAATCAATAGATTGATGAATACCAATCACGTTTCAAAATAAAATAAATTTAAAACCTTCTTTTGAAAATTGGCATGGACCATGACAAAATTAGGTATATCCATTTATGGGGCATATAAATATGAACCATTCAATACCATTTATTAATGATGATGATGATTTACACGAAGATTCCCCATTATCACTAGAAATCTTGCACATATATATACCGCCAAATTTCAACAATAATAAGATGGATAAATTCACTAGAAAAATGGAACCGAATAATCATATTGAGCAACTTAAATGTAAGATACTAAGGTCTGAAGCAGATGATAAGATAAAGTATGGGACATATATCATAATCTTAAAGATAAATGTATTGACATGGCTCAATAACCTTCTAATGGGTTGCATTGCAAGCTTCAAGATGCTATGCACCATATTTAAAATCCATTTCATTGGTTTCAAAATGATAAAATGTGATGATGATTACATAATCCATTGAAAACAAATGACTAAAAAGAGCTTGGGATAGTACACTCAGAAGTTTGTTGACTCCAATATGTAGTAGTATGACTATCATGACCTGGTACAAATAATCGCATATAGGATAAAATATTTCTTGAACCGTTATCCAATACTATTATGAGGAAAAAGACCCTTAATTTTGGTTATTTATTAGAACAAGTGGAGCATTATTTCAATATGGAAAAGAGTAAAAGATCAAGGATCGATGGAGATATAACTACTTCAAATGCATATCCACGCCCCAATAATAAATCAGTCATAGTGGCACATGTCTACTATAAACCACACAATGAAGCTTCCAAGAATAACAATAATAAAAGATTGTCTCGACCAAAACATTATAATCAAAGACAAAAATGTCGCTATGAATACAAGAGCAATAACAACAACAATAATAGAAGTCAAAGGAAAAAATGCCCGACATAAAGGTCATTCACATACTTAACTGAAATCTTGTGGGTAATATACGAGAGAACAAAAAACATGCTCAGATATAAAGACACTATACAAGATATTATTGGGATTCACAAGACTAAGTACATAATATGATTGATGATGGCAAACTCTAGGAGTATGTCAAAATAAAAATATGAATGAATCTAAGAATAGTGGCACTAAATGAGACCAACAAAAAAGGAATGATAAGCCTAGAAGAAATGATCGAAGATTCAAGGCCTCCAAACAATAATGCAATCTTTGAGGTAGGAGAAGAAAAATATTTGGATTACGATCCAAATAGAAAAATTGTTTGTGTCATTTTCAAAGGAAATCCATTCTGAGGGATCTTCAAAAAATTAAAAAAGAGGTATATTGGAGATAGAGGTACAACATCCGGGTCTGGTATTACTGTATATATATACCAAAATCCATATTTGGTTCTATCATTTTCAGATAATTATTTGAGAGGAGTATTGTCATCACATGATGACTCTGTGTTAATAATAGTATATCTGGCTCGAGTAGAAGCCAAAATAGTTATGATAGACACATCAAGCTTGATCAACATATTATACAAGAGCACATATGATAAAATTCAAGACATTTCAGAATGCACCCCTTCTCAAAATATGTTGAAAGGATTCACATGTGCAGATTCATAGGTTTTGAGAGAACTCAAATGAACGTAGTCTTTGGAAGACATAAATTCAGGAAAAAAGTTTGTTGCCTCGTATACATCCTTTTCTTATAGTGTAATCATGATAATATTATGGTTGGTCAAATTCATAATGTAGTATCTACCATTTATCAATGTTTAAAGTTCATCTCCTTCGGATATCTCAACACTTGATGGAATATTTTACATCCCTAAACTGATTCAAATGTTCAATGCGTATCGAGGTAACAATGCTTTAAGACCCATTTAATTAATTGGATGAGTTTATTGTAATTGCATGATTTACATAGTGAAAATATCTAATAACCATTCTCTGGAACTTCATTGGCATACCTGATATCTCACCTGTGTGAGCTCTATCAGGCGAGTCATGCAGGAAAATAGTGTGGGGCCTCATAACTTAAATAAAGATTGTTGTGTGTAGACCGGTCCCAACATAAGTATACCACATATTGTTATATGATGGTGAGCACCCGCTGCATACTATGATTTTTGCATTTACACGCACCATACTCATGCACAACTAGTTTTTAGTTGATACTGATTGGCTATAATATTTCCAATGTCAAGAAAGATTATCCAAAAACACTTATCCTTCATATGGATTTTGAACCAACCTAGCATGTCCAGTTCTTTATTTAAAGCCTTTTCTAGGCCTCACATGTTTAATAAAAAATATTGTTCTCATTTAATTCGACAATCAAATATTGTCTCACAAATGGCCAAATATCCTCGAGGTCGTATATCGCTTTAGCTATAATATGAAAGCTAGTCTTAGTGTTCATCTGACATATTAAATAAAAATATTTAAAAATGTGAGGAACTTTAGATATCTGTTAAATCATATTTGACCAACTTACTATATTTTTGTATTTTTTTTGTTTATGAGTATTTGTATTTTTTAGGAATTTTAGATATCAAGAATAGATTTTGCTTAGTTTTCTTAATACCTATCATACCGAGGGTAGTATCACTTCTCGTTTTCTCAATGACATGCTCAAAATTTTATATTTTTTTTATTTAGTTGACCGATTAATACCAACTTTTTTTATACCTTTAGTAGTAAATGCTTCTTTAGGCTCTACCACGTGACTCATTTCAAGATTAAGGATTTGCATCATCTTTAATTTTTGGCCCGTAGGCACATATATAACTATTCATATTTTTTGTTAGAACATTTGCGAACATAGTTTTATGTTGGGGAACGATGTTTAATGTTTTCTGAAATATATCGATTTTACCTTTGTATTAGACCTATGTTCTCTCTTCATCGTGAATATTTCGCATGCACAAAGTGCTTGTGTGTTTTTAAATAATACAACCATATCTAACCGATCGACTTGTATATCTCTAACCCGTTGGTGATTACCCCACACCATCCTCACGGTTGAACTAGATAATGAACCTTTTCAATCTTCAAACATATAAATTCTATGCATATCTTTAGTACTAAACTTACTTTCTCGAATGATTTAAAAATCTTTGAAAAAATAAATATCAAACAGTGTGCAAAATTTGATCTAGAAAAGTTCAGAATTCAGTTGACTCGACCGGATGTACTGTTTTACGCTCATGTGAGCGCTCTCGACTCTATAAAAATATAAATAAAATAGTTTGATTCTAACATTGATATTTTTAAATGTAAGTTTGAAAATGAGAGTCACTTAGCGATTGGTTATCGTGTTTTCTAAATGTTGAATATCGTTAGTCAAGTAAGAGATTTTTCATCGTATGGTGTTATCCAAGAATTCATAACATAATCTACAATATTTAGGAAAAAAAGAATACTTTATTTATTGTCGCTAGTTTCGTGTTAAACTTTTCTATGGTATTTCATTCGACCATTGCATTATAAAGCTCTATAAATCCATATTCATCGTCTACTTTAACCATTTTTTTTGCATTTGAAATAAGGTTTTTGTTTATATTCCATTTTTATAACATTTGGATTGCATAAAAAAAGGTTTTTGACAAATCGCATCAGCTCTAACTTCCGATTTGTCACAATAATACTAAAAATTGCACAATATTATCCCCCATCACCGTATGTAGAAAACTTAAACCTCATATGTAGTTTGCTTGCTTCCCCGAACTCATATAAACGAAACCAACGTAAAATATCAATATTTTTGAAGTTACACTAATAATTTCAAGTGATGATATTTTTTACTTAGTAATTTTGTAAGTATTATCCATTATAACTACTTGTGGGAATATGCACAACAACTTTATACTTGTACGATGCGTCAAAACAGTTCGATGATCATGTTCGTTCCCACGGTTGTCTGATATCACACAAAGTAATTGTGTTCTTTCATTTTTTTATAACAACTATTGCATTTGGATTTGGTCATTTTTTTAACAAAACAATGTTTTTGCCAAGCCCATATATATTTTCCTAGGACGAGAACAATTAACGTTAAATTACAAATTAATTCATCTTAGGACGAGAAAAATCATGGATGGTAAGTGTGTGAATGAACTTTAAAGGCGTGGTGATGGTGTCCGTCTACCATGGTTAATAACCAATAACCACTTAGTCCATCAATTGGAATGGACAATTATATTTTTTTTATTTACAATTGTTTTTGTTCATACCATCTGCACTAGCCTTTAGTTTAAAAACGTTGTACCTCTCATCTTTATAATGCATTCTAGGATTTTCCCACACTTACCATCATCTTAGATGATAGTGAGGATGAAATCCAATTTTTCGAATTTTGCCCACAATCTATACGTCCAAACTGTCTTTAGTGTAAAACTCATGCGTGGTAAACACGTGTGTAATCAGCCATCAAATATGGTGGTTCTTATAAATCTTAAATCATTCAATCGTCATTCTTTCTAAATTAGACCACAACACTATAACAAGTGTATATTACACATCAAAAATAAATTTAGGTGTTTTTGTACTTAACCCACACTTTATTCTAAACATCATCGCGCGATAATGTTTCATAATTCTATAAAAGTTTGCACATAGACAACTAGTCGCGCAACTATATCAACTTTTCAAGCTCCAACATTATATAAAATTATCGTTATTAGGAGCGATATTATGAAAGTTCATCGCACTCGTCTTGCGAAAACATAATTTATAAAAGCCAATTTGGAAAATTTACTTTCATTATCGTTTTGTCATTTTTTTGAAAATGTGCATGTCGAAATTTGAATCCATGTCTTTAAATTTAAGGAGGATGTAAAATACTCTAATAAATAGTTTGAAAAAAATAAATTATGTTTTTATATTTAAGAATTTAAGAGTTTTTGGATTTTGTAGACGGAATAATAATGTGTAATTAGGTAGGTTAGTTAATAAATTTTAATTTTTTTAAAAGATAAACAAAAAGTTGAAAAACCAAATACGATGCAAAAAGCACGAGGAAACCATAAGGGAAATAACTCTTGGCTTAAAATATTTCAATCTTTTTAGCCTAAAATGCTAAAATACTAAAGTTGATAACTGTTATGAGTCTTTGCGAGAAATAAATATTTACAACAAAACAAAAGATGCCAAACTGCTTTATTCCTAACAAACTCATATCTCCCACAAAAGTACCTCACGGTCGTCGTCACCTTGCACCAACAACTCCTCTTCGGATACCGCCCCTAGGATCACGCGGCGCCACCGTTTTCAGCTCGATGTCGACAGCTAACTCAGTTAGTTGCCGCTGTTGAGATGACTTCCGTCAACGATGTCGCCGCCAATTTCGCCACCTGCTCTCGCCTTGTCAAAGTTCGACATTTAGTCTTGAATTAGTTTTTGTTTTGGTATTTTCCTCCCTTTTCTTTTGTGTGTTGATCAATTCAATATCCGATGTTTTTTGGATTTAAATCATGATTCATGAAACATTGTGCGTTCCACCGATAGTTAGAGCTTACATGAATAGATGCCAGTGTGTTTTCTAGTGTCAATTTTATTGAGGTGCTTATATGTCTAACTATGTTGTAACTGTTACTATTAGGAAGCAGCTTTAGTAGGGGCAAAATTGATTTGTTTCCCTGAATGTTTCTCTTATTTTGGGGTCAATACCGGGGACAGTGTCAAGATCCGTGAGCCCCTGGATGGGCTGATTATGCAGCAGTACCTCACTTTAGCAAGGTAGCCCGTTTCTCACTGATATATTCATAATAATGCCTGACCTGTTGTTTTTCATAAAGTTTTAAACAGTTGGATTTTTATCAATGCTTTTCCATACCTAACATTTCACGAGCAATCATGTTGTTCGGTGTTAACCATTAGTTCTTGTGGTATAAGTTAATATGAAATCCAGGTTAAGACCAGCTCTGGGTGATGGCTAATTATTGGTATAGACTTTACACATTAACCAACAGTTTCATCACTCTGTTTGTCCCTGCCCTCAATATTATGTGCAGGTCTCTCCATCTTTACAATATTTGACCGTTTTTTTGGGTTAGGCTTTATTATTAAATAATGAATGATTCTTTAGCCGATGTTTAAGGTGGTCTTTTTCTTTATCAAATTTGTGGGTTCACTTATGTGCCAATTATATGTCAATGTAAAGTTTTTAGCAATTGTAGTGCGACATTTGTGTTTATATGTCGCAGAAATTTTAGTATTTGGTTGTCACTTGGAGGGTTCCAAGAGAAAGTAGATGAAGCATTTTTGTGTAACACTCATGTTGTAATTCATGACGCTGGGAATATTCAAAGCACTTACCGGAAAATAACAGATTACATATAATTCCTATGAAATCTTAATGTGACGCTGGGAACATTTGAAGTTCATCTAAGAAAAGCAGCTTTACAGTAGCTGGTATAAGTGTTCACATATATACCTAATGTGTTTTTCAATAACTAGTTAATTAGTGTTCTGCAGGATAAAGTTTAGCTTCTCACTTTTTTTTATAAATTAGTGTTCTGATAGTCAAAAGTGATATCGCTAATGACCACAAGATATACATATAGAAAAATCATGAGGTAGTGTAATAGTCAGTGAACAATGATCCTAGTGATGTTGTAAGAACATGACACTTACTTATTCTAAATGGAAAAAAAGATTATCCGTTGCGTGGTTGAGCAAGTATAAGAGATATATATCCCTTTGCTAGAAATCGGGCATTTGGCAATGTCTCCTCTCCCTTGCTGACCACTAATTCTTGGTCTATCCTTTTTGCCTCTCTGGCTGCATCCGGCATTGCATTTTTAGTTTATGTGCATGATTAGAGCAAAAGTAAAGAGACTATCAATTTTTTTGTCTTGCTATATATGATATTTTGTATATGAACTTGAAACTGTGACGTTTTCAGGAAAAGATATTGTTGCAGTAGACAGCCCCATTGGACATTTAGGATTAACAGTCTGCTATGATTTGAGATTCCTAGAAATTTACCAACAGCTAAGGTTCGAACATGGCTCACAGGTAAAAATGATTTTTTTTTTTGCTTTGTAGCAGAATTTTATATTTTACAACGTGCTAATGCTGTCAACTGAATTATTCACAGGTGCTATTGGTACCTTCAGCTTTTACCAAAGTAACTGAAGAGGCACATTGGGAGATACTCCTTCGTGCTCGTGCAGTCGAGACTCAATGCTATGTAAGAGATTGATCTTTGCTGGAACTTGGCTCACTTAATCAAAATAAGTCCCAACATTCAACTAGTTGGGGCTATACTTAAGGGCTCTCAAGCTGACTTGAGCTGTTCGAAACTTAAGCGTCGACCATATAAATCGTCTTTAGCTGATCTCAAATTCTATTTACAGGATATAAGTGGAACTGTTAGACAACATTGAAAACTGAAGCCAACCTGAGCTGAGCGTGCATTTAAACTCTATCATGGGCTTGACACATCACAAAAAAGCCTCTTATTCATCTAGTATATCAAGAGGGTTGAGTTTAAATTCGAACTCTTTGCCAATCCTTAGAATTCGTCTGTCAATTCCAGCCAAAAACAGCCTCAAGCTTGGTTTGTGCCTCAAATATATCAAATTAAACTGAGCATGACAAGCCAAGCCAAGTCAATCTCTAATAAGCTCGGGTCCCTTACTCTTTTAACTTCAAATTTATTCCGTGAGAGATCTGAAAGGTTAAATTTTAGGTCATAGCTGCTGCACAAGCCGGGAAACATAATGATATCAGGAAAGTTATGGAGAGACATTAATAATTAATCCATGGGGAAAAGTGGTCAGTCGATTACCTCGTGAGTGATACACGTGTTGTCTTGTACTCAGATACTGGGAGCAATAACTTTCCTTACCTTGGTGTACAAGTTTGAGCAGAAATATCTCAAGTTCAGGAAATGAGTATAAGTTATCAATTTCCATTTGTGTGCAATGTATTTGTCAAGTTTCTTATTCAATTCTGTATCAGATCGAATTTCCACAGGAATTGCTGTAGCTGATATTGATCTCTCGTTAATCGACTCAGTCAGAACCAAGATGCCATTAGACAAGGCAAGTTCTTTTATTTTGTTAATTTAGTCTTGAAGCATTGAAATGACTGTCAACGTAATCGAAGAAAGTTAAGTTTGTGTGAATCTAACCTTGGTTTAGATTACTTAGGTTGAATTGGGTACAATTTAGTTAAGGTTGGTGGTTCACGGAATAGGGGTTATGATAACAACAATTAGTTCTTTTCTTAGGGTGGTCACTTATTGAAATATGCTGAGAATCATATTTAAGTTGGTGCTGTATTTTCCTCATATTGTGTATGCAAATACTTATTTTCAGCAACGGAGGCCTGATGACTTCTGGAAAGCTGCATCGCTATGATTTCCAAAACATTATCCCCCCCTACCTTAGATATCCTGCTGTATGTTGATGTTACTTTTGTTTTCTATAAAAGATTGTCAGTCGGATGAACCTGGAGCTTTTGTGTAGTAAAAATATGATTGTATCTATCTGTTATTACTTCTGTTTTCACATAATGGCTCCAATGCATACATTTTTATTTATCCTAAACTTTTGTTCATTCATTCAAATTTGTGGTCTAATATCCTTGTTTTGGTTCTCATCTCAATCTACAACTGTACCAGGAAATTCTCAGTTTGTAATGAATTATTCAATTGTTTACTATTATGTTCGGTGAGTAATCACTTTATGCTAAGTAAATAAAAATTTATGAAAAATAAGGGAAAAGGGTAAAAAGGAGGGCCTGCTTTTACAAATAAAGAACTACTAACAAGATAGTGTGCATAATCAACTAGCAACAATCTGAACATAGAATATGCCTAGACTAATAGAAGCCCACATATGGTTACGGTATGTTAATCATCATACTATATACCAAAATCTTGACAAGACTAACGAAACATTCTGACTACCAGAAGTTCTTTACAGAATCCCGTCTGGCAAGAAGGTCGGCAGGCGTGCTGCTTCCTATGGAGTCTTTGAGAATACTAATTTCGCCTTCCTTCAAAAGTAAGTCATCGGTCAACAATTCTATCTTCTTTTTTAATTCATCATTCTCCAAGTTTAATAACATGATATTCTCACCGTACTCTTTCACTTTTTCCCACATTGTATCTCTCTCTTCCGTAACTTTTGGTAGTATATCTTTCAATGCTATTAGTTCTTTTGTCGTCTCCTGGAGATCAGATTGAAGATGGTCTACTCTCTCATCCTTCTTCAGCATCTGTTTTAAAAACAGTTACCACCCATAAATAAAATAGCAATGACAAAGAATAGTAGTCTAAATTTATATCAATAGTATACCTGTAGCTCAATCTCTGTTGATCTGTGAGTTGCACAGGAGAGGTTGTCTAGTTCATTTTGAAATTTAAATTTCAGGATGTCGTTGCCTTGCACAGCTGTTGCAAGTTCTGCTTCCAGTTGCTCGACTTCAAGCTCTTTAGAATATAGCTTTTCTCTTAATAAAGTAGTCAGTAAAGTTTCTGCTTTTAGTTCAGTCCTAATAGCTTCCTGCAACAATATACAGCGAAAAAACAACCATGAGGCTTAGTCTAAGCATTCTTAACTAAAAGACAAGGTTTTTTTTCGGTTTTTTTTTCTAACTCACCCTTCTGAGTTGATCATTTAGTTTCTTTGACCCTTGCTGATTAATACTTCCCGACTCAGATTCGGCAGTTAACAGACTACATTTCTCATGCAACAAAGTGGACACTGTTTGCAAACTCCTTGTCAGGTTTTCAGCTCTATGAGTGATTCCTTGAAGTCTCGTGTCAGATTCAATAATAAATTGCGAATCAAAACCATTCATGTTTGGTTCTATACCTTGAGTTTGGGAAAACTTGCCCTCCTTCCATTTTACAAATTCCAACAACTTAGAAGATAGTTGGTTGCTCTCATTTATGATTGACAGCCCTTGATCTTGCAAGCAACATATGCGTGTCCTCATCTCCGTATCTAGCTTAAAAGTCAAAACATCAATCTTGTTACTAGTCACACCTTTCAAGCGATTCAATAAATGGATATTCTCGTACCGAAGTGAATCGGCCTCAAATTTAGAAGATTCTAGCTCCTTTCTCACTGCTAGTTCAAGTCCAATCAACCTCATTTGCTCTATTTGTAGTTTTTGGACAAGTTTATTAGACTCTCCTTCTACCGGTTGCTTCTTCTCAATTTCCATACCTAGTCCATCTCGCAATCCTTCAATAGTCTTTTCTTGTTCATTGCATGTTCTATATAGACGTGTAAGGGATTTTTGCAAATTCCTGCATTCTTTGTCCTTCTCTTCAAAATATGTCTGTGTGAATTCTAGATCTGCTAATGAGTCTTGGTGTTTCTCTTGTAACTCAGAGATACTTCCTCTAAGAATTCTATTTTCTTCAATGAGTTTCCTCTCCGAAACTGCGAGTGTATTCCTAATTTCTATTTCTTTTTCATGAAAAGTAGACAATTCTCGCTGGAGTGAAACGTTTTCTTCAGCAAGTTGGCGTACGCGCTCACGAAGCCTCAGTTCTTCGGAATGATGTTCCTTCAGCTTAGAACACGACTCACGAGGTCTTCTGTCTAACTCTTTCTCTAATCCCGCCTGTAGCTTAGAAGACCACTCACTAGATATTCTGTCTAATTCTTTCTCTAATCCTACCTGTAATTCAGCTTTTACATTTTCTGATATCATCCTTGTAAGTCTAGTTACTTCCTTGTCAGAAACCTTTTCTGAAAGCTCAGAAACATTTGAGTCATCAGTTTCGGTCGAGGTAATTTGCCTACGTTTGGAACACATTAAATAAATGAGTTTGAATAAAGCATTTTTATTATACTACTCTAAAAGTAGTAAGATTTTAAAGATGGGAAGGACTATAAGAAATGGTTCTTTCTATTAAAACTATGATTACTTTTTAGTATGGTAAGGGAGAACCGGACCGAAATTTAAATGTGCAGTTTAAGTCCCATTCTAAAAACCTTGGGAACTCTAATAGAACAGATTAAATAATTCGAACTGATTTGGAATCGAACCTACTATAAATAACTAGTCCAATAAAAACTCGTAAAACCGATTAGAGCGGTTAGGGGCCTCCCAACCCGTTAACCTACCCGGGACCGGATCGGTAAAACCTGCCCGAGACCGGTCCGAATAGCTTAAGGAGTGGATTGGGAGCCAAATTTTTAGACCGACTCTCTTACCGGTCTGGACCGGTAACCAGCCAGATAAGAAAAATACATAAAAAAAATTCATAATCTACGTATATTCTTAACTAAAACCCTAAAAAAATTATGATAAACTAACAAACCCGGCCGTTAAGAGTTGGACCGACTCGATTCTTAACGAGTCGTTACCAGTCCATAATATATGGCTTTCTTCGCTTAACGGTGCGGCTCGATCCGCCCGATAGCTTAGCGAGTCGGTCTCGATCCCGTCCAAACCCGTCCAATACAACACTAAAACCGATATGGAAACCATCAACACTAAAACCGATATGGAAACCATAAACCGATAATTAGATCGATTTATAAAAAATTAATTTTTAATTTTATATCATTTATTTAAATAAAAAGGTTATAATTATAATTTGATTTTTTTTTTATAAATGGACAAAGCCTAAAAACTAAAACCCCAAGCAGGCCAAGTATGATTAGTAAAAACTATTATTTCTTCGTCACTACAAATACTAATATTGACTATAATATTCTCATATATTTTTTTATTAATATCTTTTTAATTTTGGCTTTTGCTGAAATCCATCTTTTTAAAAATGAGATTTTGCTATTTGAATTTTTTTGTTTTAAAGTTCTCATTTTAACAATAGTTCGTTAGAAAGTCTCAATTTAACCTAATTTTGTTTTATTTTAATAGAGGAAAAAACTTTTGTACATGTATAACAACTTTTTTATAAATCCGGTACCTACCCCGAAGGCCTTTTTTCTTCTCCATAAAAAGAGGAAAGAATCGTTTGAAATGTATTTGTCATGCTGCTGAATGTTTTAATTGAATAGACTCTTATTGCACCTACAAGAACAACCACAATATAAGTTTATATAAAAAGGATATTAATTTAGATCATGATGATCAAGTTTAACACCATAGTAACATAGTGCTTAATACAAAACAGAATTGATTAAAACACTGAAAACATTATCTTTGGTTAGAGAAGAAGAAGAATAGAAGTAAGATGGTAATAAGCAAATCATAAAACTACTGTTTGGTTTTATTAGAGGATTGAGTTCACTAAACCTCTAAATTAGGGTTTATTAATTCACGACCGAGCAGAGGGAGAGAGTAGTACTCACAAAAACTAAAATAAACTTATAGATTGATAGCAAGTAGAATCTTTAAGCGTTATATATTGGTAACTGAATATTTTATCACAATCTTAGAATATAATTTAATTTTTAATGTATATATATATATATATATATATATATATATATATATATATATGTGAAAATTACTATAGAAATCACACATTTTTTATGCTTTTAATTTTAATATTTGAAACCATAAAATTTGAATTTATTTAAATTTAAATTTATAGCTATTAAAAGTAAAAAATATAAAATAAAAGACTTTCAAAACAATAAAATGATTTAGCATACCCATTTTTAATTTATCAATAAAATCAATCATATATTATTTTTGAAGACTTTTACAATTTAGAAGAACTTATACTATTACAAATTAAAACTATGAGGTATTTCATGTTGTAAAGGGTTTTAATTGATACTTGAACGAAATGATAAAAACTTTATTGCGATTTATCCTCATGTTGACGTAAAGATGGATATTACCAAAAATGAAAAATCTTAATTTATTAGATTAAAATTTTGATTTACTCTTCATTAATGAAATAATATATAGGCATATCTTTTGAGGATAGAAATTTAAATGTATAAATATAAGTTTTGATTTGTTTAGTTTTAGATATAAATTTATTTATTAAATAATATTAATTTATTTATTAAAAACCTAAAGATATTTGATATTTCTAAAATTTGCGTGAGTATTTTAAATTAGAACATTTAATACTTAGGATCTGGATGACAATGTTGGTCCAAACCGGTTTAAACCGGTCCGACCGACCAAATTCAGTTGAGAATTGTCCAGCACGAACGAATTATGATAAGTAGGCTAATCCGGTTGGGTATGGATTTTTAATTTGTCTACCTAACCCGTCCTGTAAATATAAACTATATATAAAAAAAATATTAAGAAATTATTGTAAATTTGAAATATAACTAAAAATATATTTACTAATTACTAAAAAAAATTGATATTTATATGTTTTATATCTAATTATTCTTTTACTTTTAGGGTTAATTATATATTTATTAATTATATTTTCTTTCCATAAACTAATCTCATAAATTTTAAATATATTTCTTAGTATCGTGCCATATATATATTTCCGATCTTAATTTCTAAGATTTCAAGTTATTTGGATCTTTTTCTCTTCTGCTATTATGTTTTTGTGAATAGTAAAATTAATGTTTGCGATCTTAATTTCTAACATTTCAAGTTATTTGGATTTTTTTCTCTTCTACTATTATGTTTTTGTAAATAGTAAAAATGATGTTTTCGGACACGCTTGGGTTCGAACATATTAAACCCGCTGCAGGTCAGACCGGATTTGAGTTCGAATAAAAAACAACGGACCCAAGCGGGTTGGTCTGAAGCCGGCCCATTCCATCCTAAATCCGGATTTGAGTTCAAATAAAAAACAACGGACCCAAACGGGTTGGTCTGAAGCCGGCCCATTGCCATCCTATTTAGGATGGATTCAAATTATGTTTATCCATTTTTTAAGCAATATATATCTTTATTAATAATAATAAGGGTCTAAATTAAAGTAATACAAAGTTAAGGACCTATAAGGTAAAATTACAAAGATAAAGACTTGCAGAGCAAAGTTTCAATTGAAATACGAGAGATGCCCATCTTTTGTGAAAACGAAATATTCCCTCCAAACTTAAATCGAGTTTGAAACTTTTGAAATCCTTCTTACTGAACAAATCACTGAAAAACGATTTTAGTTCTTCATAATTTTACGATTCCATCATTCTCGGGTTGAATCAATGATTAAATGAAAATTATTGGTACGAGATTCGTTTGTCTTCAAGATATTAAGAGCCTTGATTTATACTTCAACTGTATTTCTTCATTAGATCCAAGCCTCCACCCTCTCCATACTTCTTTATTCCATGTGACACCTGAACAAAATTACAAAAAAAAGAACAACCCCATACCAAAGAAATACAGGAAAAAAATTGATTATTATCTTCCAAACTTCATCCTCATAAGAAGAGAGTCATTATATTCCTTAATAACAAGGTTAGGTATATTATCAAATATAAAAGGAGAAAATACAATATGTTTTTGAATTTTTTGCTGAGCTACGTTTGAAAGATACAATTTTTTTAAAATAATAAAAAAAAAACTTAGATAGAGATGAGGGTCTTTATTTGTAATTCACCCTAAAATAGATTTAAAATAAACTGAAAAATATGAAAGATGAACGGAGAACTAAAACATAAATATTAAAAATTACTTTTTTAAAACGGTAAAATATGAACGGTAAAATATGATTTAAAAATTAATAAAAAAAAATTAAATTGTGAAATACCAAATGAAGCTTAAATGAATTGCGAAACAGGGGATAAGGATTAAATAAATTGCGAAACATGAGAAAAAATGAATTGTAAAATTCGAAACAAGGGTTAATTAGAAAATACGAAATAAAAGTTAAATGAATTTCAAAACATGAGAAAATGAATTGTGAATGTAAATTAAAGGTTAACTACATTTCTTTTGAATTAAAATATGGTTAAATGAATTGCAGAACGGGAGAAAAAATGAATTACAAAATAAGATTTAACTGAATTTTCTTTTTTGAATTATAAAATACGAAATCATGAATAAATGAATTGTGAAATGCAAAATGAGTGTTTTACAAATTGGCTCGGACAAAAATATTAAAAAAAATTATACATAGATATAGTTTTGTTTATATTTCAATTTTAATATTTGTCGTGCAATTTGGTAAAAAAATCAAAATATATCACTCCTGAATTTAGTTTTGTTAGCTCTACCAATAATATTTTCATATATTTTTTTAAAAAAATTATAATAAAAATACAATTTAGAAAATATATTTGTGGTATAAAATTGATTGACGTACCAATTACTAAAACTATAAACTATAAACCGCATTATATCACCCCAATCAATCGACATTAATAGTTTCCGTCGGACAATTAATTTAGAAAAAATGATGACATTAGTTTTCAGTTAAAAACGTGGTTGTATATAATAAAATTCGAGGTCTATAGAATTTTTATTTTTATTATGAAATATAAGTTGATGACTATTATGAGTGGTAAGAAAAAAAGATAGCAATATTTTTTGGGGTTGAATAAATGCATTAAAGAAAATAAAAATGTTCATATAAGTACCTAGGACATACCCTGAGGGAAGGCTTAATAGCCAGCGATAAAAGAAATATAACAAACGACCAGAGCAAGTTCATAAAATAAACAACAAGCAATAGCAAGACAGCAAAACGATAAAAATGTTGTGAATTTAGTAAGGAGAAGACGCGTGAGTAACGGATGTGGAACACCAACATCTTGTGAAAAAAAACAAGAACATAAACAATATTAAGTTAGTGGATAATAGTTTAGAAAGACCATCCAATCTTGGTTAAAAAAAAAACAGAAACGAAGAACAGTGAGTAAGCGAAAAGAGATAGTGGAAACAAGGTTTTGAGGGGAACCAAAGATTTTGTTATTTCTCTCTCTCCAAGTATGATAAATAATAGCACGAAAGCAAGTCCGCTAAATATAACGAGTATTTGAAGGAGGTCAATTAGGCTTAGTGTGAGCGTACTCTAATAAGTTCTTGAAGAAACCCAATCATAGAAAATATGATCAATATCTCGGTATACAACCATTTAAAGAACGCAAAAATGAGAAGTATCAATCTACCGTAACAAAACTTCTCACACAAGTCATTAGAGTGCCATGAGAGCCAAAAAATAGAAAAAACAGTAAGTTGTTTTAAATTAAATTTAAATTTTCGACTTCTAAATAGTATTGATATTGTCTAATTTTTGAAGGTTTAAAGTTTGATTTTAGTCTTAATTTTTAGAACCATATTTCAGTGTTTAAACATTTTTAAAAAATTATATTTATATTCCAGAGTATTAAAATTTATTTTCTAAAACTACATGGACTAGCTGAACTTTTTGGAATTGTGTTTTTAAGAAAAATAGATATTTTCTCTATAAAAAAATCATTTTATCTTTAAAGCTAGTAAATAATTTGCTTTTAACTAAAAACCTTGGAGGGGTCTTTTTCTCCAAAAACCGAAACCAGAGCCGTCTCCGGTGTTTCGCCGTAGAAGATTTCCGATTTCTTCTCTTCCCTTTCCTCTCAACTTCTTCTTCTTCCCTATTCTAC
This sequence comes from Limnanthes douglasii subsp. nivea, assembly GCA_036936605.1. Lineage (NCBI taxonomy): Eukaryota > Viridiplantae > Streptophyta > Magnoliopsida > Brassicales > Limnanthaceae > Limnanthes > Limnanthes douglasii. Next base: position 71,216,284 of record JAUPFV010000004.1, read on the forward strand.
TGTCTTGATTATCTCTATCATGGAGATAATAAATAATGTTCTCTTTGAAGAGGACTTTCCGGCATTAACTCAAACTCAAAAACAGAGTTCCGGTGATAAACAATCTGGGAATAAACCATTTATTGATTTGTTTGCTAAAGAAAGTTCAAGAATTCATAAGGTTAAATTCAAACCAGAATATGTAAAATGGAAATCAGACTATGTTTCGATTCAATTTCATCAAGAAATGAAAAAAACTGAGTTTGAAATCCAAAACTACTCTGATCGGCAAATTTTCTTTAGGATTACCGAAGAAAATTGTGCTCGAAAGCTTCCTCAGTTTGTTGAAGTTTAAAGGTCGTGTTCTGACTACTACTTGGGATTCTTGTCATGTGTTCTTGTAATTTGATCTTGATGAGGATGTATGCAAAATGTGGTCAAGAAGCGTATTGAAAGTTGGAAGCCTAACTATGAGAATTTTGCGACGGCCTTCTGGTTTCCATCTGAAATATGAAAACCCATCTTTGTTGGTCTGGAAAAAGTTCGAAAAATTTCCTGAATATTTGTATAATACTGGCTTCATGAAGGAAATAGCCTCCTCCCTAGGCAAACTGTACAAGATAGAAATCCCAAAAGATAACAAAGCCTATAAGAACTCTGTCTTTGCGCTAATTGAAATTGACTTATCAAGAAAGATCCACAACCGTATTTGGATCGGATTCAGAACTAATGACGGATGCTGGATTAATATAAAGTATAAAAATTTACCTTCATATTGTAATGGATGCTTTCACTTGGGTCATTGCTATATGGATTGTAAGAAAAGATCTAAGCTAGAAGTCCAAGAAGGGAACTCTCAAGGAAAAAAGGATAAGAGTCAGGGTGGTAATGAGGAAGAAGACAAGAAGAAATGGAATGAAACTGTTGAATTAAATACTGAATGAATTCCAAACTTGAAATCAATAATTGTTCACAAGAATCTCGAAGTTAAATCTGATAATAATTCTATGATTAAAGACAAGATACAAGGAAATGTTACTACTAGTAACAATGATATACAACAAAGTCTTGCTGCTAACATTCCTGAAAATGCTGAGATCATCGAAGCAATTCAACATCTTCAGGAGCAAAGTGATAAACGTGAACTTAATGGAAATGTTAACTTGGTATCGGGCACCTTTTCTCCAACGCGGGACAATATTGGGAGTCTTCAACTATCTCCTGTTGTGAAGAATCAATCTCCAACTAGTCAGGAATTCAGCACTATCCTAAAAAAGAAAATCAAGTCAGCAAAGAAGATAAAAAACAAATTAAAAAATAATGAAGTCTTTCAAGTATGAAGGTGCAAACAGGAAGAATAAATCTCTATCAGACAATGATTAAGATCATTAGCTGGAACCTGCATGGTATTAATAACAAATCAACAATTAGGAGATTGAAAGATATGATTTTCAAAGATAAAATTAGTATTATTGTTATTCAAGAGCCTTTAAACCAGCTCTGATAATATTTCTGTTATTTCTGATTTGTTGGGGTTTTCAGGTTATTGTTTTAACAGTTCAAACAAAATTTGGGTGTTCTGGGGTACTGATCTAAGTATTAATATCATTGCTAATCATGATCGGTGTCTAAATTTGGAGGTTACCATAATATTATTTTTCACTTATCTTTTGTTTATGCTAAGTGTAACAGAATGCTCAGATTAGATTTATGGCAGCAATTGAAATCAATTTCTAATTCTACTTATGGCTGGCTAGTGGTTGGAGACTTTAATGTCATTACTTCTTCTGACGAGTAGCATGGTTGTAAGCAGATTGATCATAACAGTATGGATGACTTTATTCAAACTATCAATGATTTCCACTTAGAAGATGCTGGCTTTTTGGGTCCTAAGTTCACTTGGAACAGAAGTCTTAAGTAGAAAAGGCTCGATAGAGCCTTGTTTAATGCTACAGGGTCTAACTCCTATTGTAATACTAAGGTTATTCACATGGTCAGAACCTGCTCTGACCATGCCCCCTTGTGATCATTGCTAATACTGTTAACACTTCTCAGTCTAATGTCATAAACAAAAGTTGTAAGTTCATGAATATGTGGTCTAACGATTTTTCATTCCTTGAAGTGGTTGAAAAGAATTGGAATTTGAAAATTAGTGCATCTCCTAGTGAGATCGACTGGCTTAAATTGAAAAGATTGAAAAGCTGTCTTAAATTGTGGAATAAAAATTGTTTTGGTAATATTTTCAATAAGGTTAAGGAGATTGAAACTAAGGTTAAAGAGGCTGAATCATTGCATTCTAATCTTAATACTCAAACCACTAAAATGAACTTAATAGGTGCTAATAGTCTATTCTTGCGGGCTCTTAGAAATGAAGATGACTATTGGAGACAGAAATCTTACAGTTCTTGGCTAAATTAGGGTGATAACAACACAAAAATGTTTCACTCTTATGTATCAAAAAAGAGAAGAAGGAATGCTATTAAGGCTGATGGCAAGTGGATCTATAATTCTGATGAAATTGGAGAATTTGCTGTGAAGTTCTACAAGGATATTTATTCTAAAAAAGCTTATAATTTTGTGGAGGATGAGAATTTATGTCTCAAAAATGATCTTCTGACTTCTATTCCTAATATGGGGACTGGGGAATCTAATTCTGACTTTATGAAGGATACTACTATTGATGAGGAATATCATTAACTCTATGAATCCTGATAGTGCATCTAGAATAGATGGTTATAATGCGAATTTTTATAAAATCTGTTGGCATATTATTAAAGATGATATGGTTTTGGCTATGAATTCCTTCCTCGCTGACAGTGATATTCCAAATGGAATTTTCTCTACGGGTCTTTGTCTTATTCCAAAAACCAGTAACCCTATTGGAATCACTATAGGCCAATTAGCCTTTGTTCCTTAACTAACAGAATCTTATCTAAGCTTCTTAATAGCAGGTTGTCTAATATTCTTCGTAGGATTATTCATGGCACACATGGGGCATTTGTCAAAGATCAATCTATTCACAATATACTGCTTGCTAGGGAGATGGATTTCGACATGAGCAGAAATCCAACCAAAGAATGATATGCAGCTTGGACACGAAGCTAAAAAAGAAACATTGGCAAAATGCTTTAGATGCTAGGACTATTATAGGAAGTAAATATGTCTACGAAAAAACGGTAAGCAGATCTACGTTAAATGGACTCACCCGGTGGAAGGAAGACACAAGCTCAATATTGACGGAGCGAGTTCTTATTCTGGAAAACTTCTGGTGGTTTGATCTTTAGAGATCACCAGGGAGAATTGGAGTTGGGAATTGGTGCTACTTTCGGGAAACTTCCGTCAGAGGAGGCTCGAGTTCTTCTTGAAGACCTCTTGATTTGCAAAGACAAAAACTGGGAGAAGGTAGACATTGAGACTGATAGCCAGGAACTGATCGACTACTTAGCAAAAGGCAAATACCCTTGGTCTTTGTCCAAACTTCTCTCAATCTGCAGGCGCTTGATCCCTCCATGCATGACCATTAAATTCATTCCCCGATCTCAAAATTTCACCGCCGATTGGTTGGCCAAATGCACGCTTCGCTATAAACAGAAAACTGAAGTATCTCAGTCGTCTGTCCCATCTGAGCTTTTGTCCATAATACTTCTTGAAAGCTTGGATATTGGATATGTTAAGGATTAAAGGTAACAGATTGAAGAAATGACGATAGATCTTGATTAATTTGGGTTTGATTTCGGATCGGATTTCGATTTGGGGTTGCTCTGGTTTTTTGGTTTTGCTAATCGTCTCCGTCTCCTTGACGAAGAGATTTGTATCGATCTAGGTTTCCGACTTAATAAAGTTAGATTTTGTCTAACTTTTGCTTATAGGCCCTCGATCTTTTTGAGTTATTGTAATTCGTCCTTATATCATATGAATAAAAGTTCTCAATTTTTGAAAAAAAAAACTAAAAACCTTGGAATATTGATATTAACTAAGAACCTCTCTTTGTTGATTATAAGCTCTTCTGAATAGCCAGATAATGCCAAGATGATGAATATAAATAATAACTAGCATCTCGTAAAATGTTAGCACCCAACCAAACACGACGACTATGTAGCACTCATTGCCAGAGATGTAGTAAGTTTTTATTCTCAGATAGATTAAAGATGTTCAATACAACATTGCAGAATAACAGATTTAAAGTCCTAACAATAAATCTAACCATTTTTTGAAATTCTAAGTTGTGTACTTGCACGTCCCCTTGCCTGTAATAAAACAAATACATGTTATTAGAGATTTGGATAGATCAAACGTTAGAAATGCGCGAAGAAAAATTTGTTTTATGTGCCGACTTACTTGGGTTGTTGGGTGTAAGAAGCCCCGTGCCGCCAAAGTGGCAGGCGCCATCGGTGCGGCCATGAGTTTGATAGTAGGTGTTCATGACATAAGAAGCGTGAGACATAACGTTGTTAGGGTTAAAGCAAGCTCCTCCGGCTTGAATCGGCTTGCAATCCACACCTTGGCTGCACACGTAATCTATGTTTAATTGCAGTTGAGCATCAGTAGCTCCTTGTCTGGGTACACACCATTTCTGCCCTGAGATTGGTCTTGATGGTCTTGGTCTTGGTGTTGGTCTTGGTTTTGGCCTAACCTGTAATCACGAATATAATATAGTTTATTTACCGAATTATATGTAAACTGGTTTAGTAACCTGATTAGAGCTATCTATAGAAGAAGTACCAAGTGAACATTATTTGCTAAGATAATATCCATCTATATGGTTAATAAGTTGATGACCTCTTTAGCCCGGATGTGCGACAGCATTTCTCCTAACGAATAACGATCAAATTGAACTAAAACTTCAGCAAAATTTCTGGCATCATCTGACCAGACGAACCAAATCTGCTTCGACGGTCGGCCAATATTACTCTCCGAGAAGGTGTTTTCGCATCAAATTTTTATATCCACAGTACATTACACTAGACTTCTTAAGCACATTTCATTTTCTTATATCCAGTTTATTAGACTAGAAAATCTAATGACATCATATTCTTATATCTACAGTGCATTATGCTAGACCCGTAATAGCATTTCATATTATGAGTCTGCTAGTTCGAGGTAAGGAGGGATGCCACATCATCTACATATCTATATATATATATGAGATGGTTTACGATAATGTACCAGGCTAAACGATTTCTTCACTAGAGCTTATCTTCTAAAGCGCATGGTTTTGAAGCTATGCCAATATTGGTTGTTGCCAATCAGATAGGCTGTTATTTGAGAGAGCGTGTAACACTTTCTAAATGCAGACCATAGGTTGGAGAAAATTGTGATCGATCTGAAGGTTTGCGGAACCACAAAAAGATCAATTCCTTCAGAAGAAGAAGGAAAAGCACGACACATCATCACATCGTGCGAACCTAAATGCAACATAGCCTGCTTGAAGTGTTCATATGGTGCTCGAGTTCGCCTTTGCACCATACTACTAGTCCATCTTACAAATGTCAAGACTCTGGGAACAACTATCCAGCTGTGATGGCCAGAGGAAAAAGAGCCAACGCAAGGGAAAACCTATCCCACTGGAAATGTGATGGCCAGAGGAGAAAGAGCCAAGGCAACTTTCGACCTCAGTCAATTCTGGGCGGCTTGTATGGGGAAAGGACAGTGAGAATGCTCTTTCACACCATGCATTCGATACTCAGCATGTTGAGTGCTTCAATCATGTTTAGCTAGGTTTAGGACAGTCTATATGTACATGGCCACCAAAGCAAGGGTTTGTTGCATGGTCAGAGCCCGAAATAGTCCTTCCCCCCGAATCATCAACTACTAGTGGAAAACCTCTAGTTGGTGTTGAGATGGCAGCGGTGAGGGGTTAACAGGGACAAATGGGTTGATAGTTGTTTCGATCTGCCGGCACCCGAATAACTTTCAATCAAATCCATTAGATTCGCACATTCGAAAAGGTATTTACAGAAGATTTTGCTTTAAGTTAACTCGAGTACAAATATGGTTTTAGAATGGGTTACAATAATTTTTTCTTTCACACAAAGAAACATATCCTTAAGCTATGGGATCAAATAAAGAAATTAGATACTATTCCTAAGAAATTAAATACTACTCCTACTTGGCACTGAGCTTTCCAGTCCTTCGTGTCCTAGGTGAAACGGCGTGCTTCGAGACTTCGAAGGTTCCGTATTTAATTTGTTAGTGTTGACTTCTGTGCAAGGCGATTCAGCGCTTATCACAAACAAATCCCCTTATCAGTTCTTCACGAGAGCGAGAAAAGAGCAGAACAGTGAGGCAAAAAGAGGTATCAAGGAAATCTGTAGGCAAAATGCACTCCCAAGATGCGGACTTTGCGCCGACGAATCACCTTTAGGTGTAATTGTAGGTGCCTGTACCAGTCCTGGTCCAGCTGCACGTCTAGGAGTACGTGTAGGTGCGTGTGCCAGTCCTGGTCCGGCTGCAGGTGCACCTCCAGTACCTGGTCCCGCTGCAGGTGCACCTCCAGTACCTGGTCCCGCTGCAGGTGCACTTCCAGTAGCTGGTCCAGGCACTGGTGCAACAGAATTCGGTGCTGGTGGTCCAGCTACTGGTGCAGACCCCGGTGCAGTTGCAGGTGACGCTGTCGGTGCTGCACCCTGCACCGAATGCCATAGAATTTTCAGGTTTTACTACTACAAGCTAACATCTATGGATTTTCATAGTTAGAGTTAGCATAATAATTTGCATTTTAGCTCTACTCCTAGAAAACCCTACTGACTTTTTTTAGCTAATCAAGTTTAATCCTAAACACTACACTAGTTTCATTTCTAGTAATATTAAACAGAAAATAAAAAACATAATGTAAATCAACATACCTCTCCACTCTTCATGATCCCTACATTATAAACAGGAGTCAAATCCGGTTGAAACAATCCCCAATTCTTCTCAGCGGTCGGACCCGGTTTAAGCAGCTCATTAAACAAGGCAAAAATAAAAGTATCCAACCGACGGTTGGGCATCAACGGTGTCCCTTGACCCTGAGATCTCTTAATCACATTGTCGTTAAACCATTGAGCGATCTCAACAGTACACCAAACCTGGTCACAAGCTGACGGCCACCCTGTTTCACCAATCGCAATATCTACATCCCCGTAACCAAGAGCCTTCATTGCCGCGAAAGTCGAATCCACCAATGTGTCGTACATGTTCGTGTAGATGTGGCCGGTGACCTTGTCCTTGAGTGGCGGACTCGGCTTGAAGATAGCGAAATTGTAGTTTTTCGGGTCGAATCCGAAATACGGGTATGGGTTAATCATGAATGGCGATTTGGTTTCACGATGGAAAGCTAGCATTGGGGCTAGTACGTTCGTGTCCCAACCTGGTCTGAACCGACCTTGGCTTGGTGCACCATTGAGCTCGTACGCAATAATGTTTAGCGCGTGAGCTGTCGTCACCTATTACAAAGAACACGAAACTAAGCATGGTAAGAAGAAGAAGAGTACAAATCGATCATGTCTACTGTCTCTTTATTAAATAAATTATTGACTTTAAAACTCTTTCCTTTAAATTTAAAAATGTACTTGTTTTTCAGTTAAAGATCTATGTCGGTATCTTATGTTCCGATTTTGTTTAATTTTCATTATAACAAAAATAAAAATCATATTTTTATTCTCTTTGCCATAGATCTCATTCACACTCATCACACCAATGAATGGCTTCACCATTTTAAATTAAAATTATTTATAATAAAATAAAATAAAAAATAGATCTTGAAAATCTATCAATGTACTTTATTTTGAAAGCCCATGAAACAAAAACAAAGAGAGTACTAGGATATGGTTTCTCTCTCTCTTTTATAAATACTCGGCTTTTAAAAAAAACCGAATGTATTTACAATACAAAAATAAAAACTTAAACTTTACCAAAACCCAGATCAGAATATAAAAAAAAAATCGTTAAAAACAAATTTTTTTTGTAAATTTGGTAATTTTTACCTTAATGTCGCTGATTCCAGCGTGAACGAGAGCTTGATGCACACTCTTCATAGCAGGGACAAGATTGGCGACAGTATTATCATCTCCAACAAGCAGAATCTCATTTCCCACAGATATGTATTTAATCTTTGTCTGGTTGTTATATGGTAATATATTCGTAGACACCCACCGTCGTGCCTCACGGATATCAGATAAAGCCGGTATTTCTCCGTTAGGTACTGTGACGGTGACGGAGATCCCGGAGTTAGCAAAGGCACGAAGCATATCGGGGTTTACGTCGAAGATCTTGACGCTGTCGATTGTTGTTTTGGTTTTGAGGAAGTTGGCCACCTTTTCCGGTGGAGGTAGATTCCCAAGGGTGCCGTAGTTGACACCGATGGCGGTGGTGGAGGTGGGGTGGAGGAGGAGGGTGGTGAAACCGAGGAGGAGGAGGAAGAAGAGAGGAGAGAGAGTCATATTGGGGATGAGAGAGAGAGAGTAATGGGAATACGAGAGTTGAATAATAGAATTATTTGAGTGGTGAAAGATAAAATAGAGGACAAAGATTGAGAGTAGCGACCAGCTGTTTTATTTTACCATTTTTAACTTTTTTATTATTACTAATATTGTGATTATTACAGAACCAGACCAGAGGCTTTCCAAAACTAATAAAACCAGACCCAACAGATCTAAAGTAGATTACTACTAGAAACTGATTCTGTTGATTTATTTTTTAATCATCAGTTTTAGTTTTAATTTTAGTTTTAAATAGGGTAGATTATGTTTTTTTTTTTTTTTTTATCTTTTTTGTGCCCCTCGTATTGAATTTGTATCCTTGTTATTTTTTTGTCTATTCTTTTAGTTTCAATAGATTTTGGTTTTGTCAGAACTATATAAATAAATAGGTTTTCATGTTATTTATACTTTAATAAGACCGTTTATCATATCTCAAAATTTTGAAATAAAAAGTATTCTTTTTAATTTAGGAGCGTTCATATATTAAATCAATATTGTTGTTACTTACAATTTTTTTTTTTAATTCAAACACCATTTTATTTCTAACTTGAGTTTAATTACGGTCACTACAGGAAAGGTTAATAACTAGGAAAGCTAATTAAATTCTTAAAAGAAGTCAAAAGGACGATCCATTTCCTAACAGCACAACCTTTTAAAACATCGAACAATGCTATTTTTCAGAAATATTTAATTTCAACACGTAGCAGATAATCAGCAACACCTTCATCAATTTAGAGACGGATCGACCTCAACTTCATGATTGAAGAAATCCTGCTATCTACATTTTTCAAGCCTGCTATTAGGATTAAAACAGTCGACATGCAATCAAATAGATGGATTTGGGAATCATCCTTAGGGAAGCAATAACAATCAGTGACGCTCAGTTGGACTGTCTCAACTTCAAACTTCAAGAAATATTTCAACTTCATGTCTCAAATCTACGATTAGGGCAATTGGCATCCGATCGAGAGATTCGGGAGAAGGCAGATTGGGAAACATCCTGAGGTAAACGATTAACAATCGTGGCGCACTCAATTTTGAGATTTATTGCAAGTGGATTAAGAGAATTAAAATTCTATAAAGTGAGAGAAGATTAGGGATTAGGAATTTTCCTTTATGTAACCAACTCCTTGTCGCTCGAGAAGGATGATGGCTTTAAGTAGAGTAGGGGAGTTAGCTTCAACAAAATTGGTCCTCATCTTGCACTTTCTAGTCCATTTACAGAGCCAATCAGCAGCAACATTTTGTTGTCGATTAATGAGCTTGAGAGTCATGGTGGGTTTGATAAGATTGTGGCATATTTGAATCACTCTACCAATAGGACTAGCATGGAACCCATATGTCAACATGGAGATCAGAATAGTTGAGTCTGATTCGAATTCAACATTTGTGAGATTGTTGGTATTACAGAGGGTGAGACCATCAATGAGTGCTAAGGCCTCAGCATGAAGAGGAAGCAATTTTCCATGAGGATAATCATGACCAGATACCATGGAACCATCACTAGTTCTGATGACCGCGCTTCCAGTGGAGTCTCCAGTGTTCAAGGTGGAACCATCAGTGTTCACTTTGATTCTGCCTGGAGCAGGGGGAGTCCAACAATGGTAAGAAGGAGGCTTAAAGTTGAAATGGTTTGACCAGCAACCAAGCTCATTAGCAGCCCGGTAAAAAAGACTCCAAATTTTGTTTGACAACAATCTAGCTCTATCCAGGCCTTGAATAATGCGATTAATTTTGGAGATGGCTTTAGAAAGGTTAAAGAAGCAACCCTTAATCTTACATTTATTCGAAGCCGCCACAAGACCCAGCAGACAATCGGGGGTATGATGGAACAGATACTAACAGTCTTACTGTCAAACCACAGCCAGGTTCTGAGTAAGTGAGGAAAAGACATGAAACGACCAATGGGGACCTTGAAGATGGTAGTGTAGTGACACCAAACGGCCCAGGAGGATTTGTAGTTAACGAAGGTATGATTCACATTTTCAAGAGAGCAACAGAATTGGCATTTGGATGATAAACTAATTTTCCTTCTTTGCATTATGTCATCAACAAGTATCCACTTGTGAAGAACTCGTCAGGTTAAAAATGAGCATTTACGAGGCGTGATAACATTCCATATTTTAAGAAAAAGCTTGGATTTTCTGTGTTTGGTCCTGATGTAATCCCACGTCTCTTTGGTATTAAAGTTCTCATTGTTTGATAGAGTCCATATTGGGACGTCATTGGTATTGTGGTTAATAGGGATAGAAATAACCAGATTTACGGTTCTAGGAGAGAGACCACATTTTAACTTTTGGCTGTCCCATAAACCCTGACTACAGAAAGTGTTAACCTTTCCACTCCTAGAATCTTCAGAGCTGACAAGAGGGCCATCATTTATCCACGAATCATGCCAAAAATCTATGTCCCCAGAACCAATAGACCACCTAATAAGAGGCTCAGTTTTATCTGTTATAGAAATAAGCCTTTTCCAGACTTTAGAGCAATTTTTAGGGAGACAGTTAACTTGCATAGGGTGTTTATCTTTGTTGTAGATACTGTGAGTATAACAAGCCCAAAGGGAATACTTTTTCCTGAAATTAAACCATAGGTTACAGAATATAGTGTCTTGAATATCAGTGAGACTTCTTATATTAAGACCAGCTTCATAATAGGGCTTGCAAACTTTACTCCAAGAGCACCAATGAATACTCATATTATCAAGCTTATAACCCCAAAGGTAAGAGTTAAAGATCTTCTCAATCCTGTCAATAATAGATTTTGGAAGGTGGTTGCTAAGCATCCAGTAGTTAGGAATATGGATAAGGACAGTGGCAATGAGATTAAGCCTGCCAGCAAAAGATAAACTTTTGTCGTGTCATTCAGTGATATATTTATCTCAGACCTTATAAATTGTTTTTGTTATTGTTCATTCAACCATTTTTTCTCTTAAAAAGAGTCGTAATAAACAATGATAGTTTCAGTAAGAATATACAATAAATTTGATGGAGCATCCATGACAATTTTGAATTTTTTTGATAGAAATCTCAATATTAAACCTTCAAAAATCGGTAGAGACTGAATTTAGTCATTCATATGCAGGGTCGAATTTTAACTTAACTTGTGATTTAACTAACTATAAGTATGGTATGAAAGAAAATAGTTTCAGTTTTTTAGCTTCAAACTCAAAGTTAACAACGATAACGTAAATATATAACCAATTATACAACATAATATTTAATGTGGTTCAAATTGTGAATAAATCATACATCTATAGGAATCAGACTACAAATATTTTATGTGGAATAAAGATTACAATAATGCTCTTTCCAAAGCACAATAATGTTTTCTTTCTGCATCGCTCGAGCAACAACCTTCATACTTCCTCTTGATATTAATAGAAACAAATATAGGTAAATTTGGCATTTCAGCGTGACAATAGTAGTTGACAGTTTGTTCCCACAAACGACTGAGAGGTAGTGGCACCAGCTACTTTGACATTCGTATTGGCCTATACTATCTAACAAGTAGTAGCACCAATCTCTCACATTTGTATCCCAGTACTATTTTTTACCAATTCTTCAAGCACTCCTATGTTTAATCAACAACTAAGGTTATCTTATCTTTTCAGATTCTCCTCCTAATATTGAACTTAGTTTCATCAAAACATAAATAAGTATTCCATTAGTTGAAGTTTATGTACTTGAGTTCCAAGATAAAAACTACTCATAAGTCTTGATATAGCTCCCACTCTTAAGTTCCAACAGACGTCTTTGTACTTAAGTTTTGGCTAAGCTCATGCATCAATCACTTTTGAGCCTCCAACTAAAATTATACACCTAGGCTTACAGTAGCTTTATTATTCATTATCTGATGTTCCAACAAATCAGTGACGTAGACATTCAGTCCACCTGTATTCTAGACTTGCGCAAGTCTCATGCAGTACGTGAACTTTGAAATTGATAATACCTTGGGTAGAGCATCAAAAAAAATTTCCTCACTTGTAACATTAACTGGATATCTCTCCATCACATCCCAGATCAAGTGAAGCTTGAAAACTACACGTTTAGAGAATACTATTATTGTTATAAACATAGGCGGAGCAAGGTGGGTGTTTGTGGGGTCCTAGGAACCCTCCTGGCTCTATAGATTATATGTTTAGTAGCTTTGTCTTGTTGGAAAAAATCCAGGACAGGAACCCACACATCCCGAGTTCAAGACCTAGCTGGGAGTAATGTCTTTTAAATTTATGTTAGATTAGATTTTTAATATATATATATATATATATAATAATAATATTTTAAAGTAAATATATCATTTATTTTATATTATATATAAGATTTAAATTTATATAAATTTGATGATGTTAGTAGAAAACTTTAACTGCTTTTTATTATATATAATGATGAGTCCGAATTTTGTACTCTCCCCGGACACAGACAGATCAGTCCAAGGCCTCCGGACCGGACAGATCACATGGACCGGACAGATCACTTTGAACACTATGACCATAGGACTGTTCGAACTATGACAAAAGTACTAAAAAACCTAAACACTTCTTGACTAAGCTACTTGTTCTCCTACTTAGAGCTCATGGGTCTTTGAACATGACCCGGGTCCATTAAACATGACCCGAAAGCCCATAAGGGCCCAAACATCAAGGTATAAATACCCAACCACCTGCATTAAGTGTGGGTAATGAGAATTAAATGCTACCAAGCTGCTTAATTATCTCTCTACTCTCTACTCTAAACACATAACACCCACACACTACCTTAAAACACCAACTGAAATTACTAGCCTACCCTCAGGCGATTATTATCCTCACCATATAAGATTTAAAAATAATATAAATTTATATAAATTTGATAATGTAGAAAACTCTAACGATAAGATACAATCTTTTAGAACAATTGTTTTTTTAATTACCAATTAGAAAACTCTAACTACAAGCTTCACACACTAAGATGTTTATTATATTTCTATGTTATTAATTCTCAAAATTTATGTTTTGCTATATGTTTTGTATAACTATTCACTTGTTACAAAGATTAACATTGATTGATTTATATTTTTTTTAAGATAAAGAGATGTAGAGTTTAATTTCAAAGCAAATAGACCTCCATAAAGCATAATTTTTATTTTATTTTGCTAAGTTTAAATTTTATTGTTGATTGAGTTTTTTTATGTTTGCCATTATATGATGCATAGATATTTTAAAACAACTCCTAAATTTAGAAAAGAAAATACAAATGTCTCTAATTTAATTATTGAAGTTAACCGTGGAGAGACACGAGATTAAGTTGTTATTCCATAAGCATATGTTCCGGTGGTCAATAATCCACAACCAGAAATCGAAGCTCAATCTTCAAATTGGGAACATTTGGAGGCTGATCCAGAAAAAAGAGACCCAGGCTCTAGCTTTCATCCAGATCTTTAAGACTCGGTAAGAAGAGCTTACCTTTCAAGGGGTCTAACGGAACCTCGTAATGAGAAATATCCTCTTATAGAATTTAACAGAAAACCACGTTTATTTGTTCAATCTTGGTTTGATTTATATCGAAGTTAGTTAGAATATACTAAACATAGTAGCTCTGTCTATTGTTGGCTTTACTTTTACCCGTAGCAACGACGAGTGTTGAGCGAGTTTTCTCAGGTTTGAATTATGTGAAGAATGAGTTGAAAAATAGAATGAGCGATCCATGGCTTAATTATTGTTTGGTGACATTTATGGAAAATTAAGTATTTATCACGATTAGTAACACAACTATGCTTCAACATTTTCAAGCTATGAGTAAGAAGAAAGTACAAGTAAATTTAACTTAGATTTATGTTTTTATTTTAGTTTTTTTAATCACGTTTTAGTTATTTGTGTATATTATGTTATAACAATAACAACTTAATATTTAAGATTTCAATATAAACCATATTTTTTATAACTTTTGTATCTTATTTCATTTTATTTGATAATAATGAAAAGGTCCAAGACACCATTATGTTAAAATCATGGTTATGCCACTAGTTATAAAACAAAATAATAGTTTCTTTATACAAGTAATCTCACTTAGTAATTCTTTCAACCAAAATGGATTCTTTAACTGCATCATTAGTAACCATATATCAATTTACATATATGAAAGAGCAACAACCTTTTAAAAATAAGATTTCAAACTAACTAAATTATCAAACACTCTAAACTACTAATATACAATTGACTTCTTTGTGTCAAGTTAGTTTGCGTAATCAGAGTAAACATACCCCCTTAGAATTTCATATGTTTTATACTTCAGATTATAACACATCCCAATGTTAATATAACCAGTTAACTATCACATAAGTCATTTAAGTATCGACATTCAAATCAAAAAAATTATCGCTCTTGATGAAGTTAAAAGGAATAAAAAGTTGCTTTGAAAAAGAAAAAACTAGTAATGCTAGAAAAACCACCAACCTTAATCTGGAACCAGACATTACTATTTCATCTCCCAAACGAACACCACTCCTATCAAAAGACAATGAAAAAATAGAATATATTCATATTTTCAAAGCTAACTTACCATTATTTCAAGAGGAAAATCCTAACCACGTTAGTAACGTCCCCCCAGAAAACCAAACACCTAAACTATCAGTCAAACAACCCTCAAGGGTCATCTTCTGAAGAACCCACTTTTTTTATTGCTTTCAGTATAAGAGTTTTCTTTGACCCTTCATAACATGGTTCAACCCTTGGCCAAATTTGAAAGAAAATCAAAGCAATTCGAAGCATATGTCAGAAGCTTTGTAAAATATGCCAAATATTTTTTAAGAAAAAACATGATATTGTAGCTAAACAACTAGGTCGGATGTAAAAGTAATTTGATGCCAAAAAAAGATGGGATAAGTTTAATAAAAAAATAAATTGTTAAACAATATCATATCTTTCAACATGACAAAGCTAAATTTCACAACATTCTGGTGGAAAAGAAGAGCCGAAAAGTAAAAGGTTGATCTTTAGTATGAGCAAATAAATACTGATGCAGTTAAAAATTTGTACTAAGAAAACGATGGTACCAAAACAAAATCCATTGAAGATTTAGAGAAATTTAGTGTGGAAGCTGAAAAAGAAAAGACTGTAGTTATGGCGGTCGGTGCCAACAATATGATTCCAATTACCTTAAAACTTTTAAGCAGCGTGAGAAAGACAACAAAATCTCTCTAATTCTTGATATCCATCAAAATTTTCTGAAGCTCAACTTGAAAGAATACTAGTATATGGTTCTCGACGACCAACGTTATTCAGATATCTTCAAAGAGACTTCCAATGAATCTGAATACTATGAAGAGAATGAAACATCTGAACATCATGAAAGTGAAGATTCTATTTTTTTGAAAGATGAATACATTTTTTTTTAAAATTAAATCAAAATGTTTTGTTGAGAATGATGATAGTAACCAAGGATACAAAGTTGTTCGTATCGTATTTTAACTTACGCTATACTTATGTGTTGGATCTTAAGTTTGGTATGTGACTAAAGTACTTTACCTTTTTCAATCGAATATTTTTCAAACGTTTTCTTAACTTTTCACTTTTGAACACTTAGCCACCACATGACTTTTTACTACTCACCATTAAGTACCTTACCACTTGTACTCTAGAATATCAATCGTTAACCACCACTGTAATCACCGTAAACATTATCACCATAGTCACCATAAAAATTATCACTATAGTCACCATTAAAACTTTGATTATAAAATTTATCACAGATACTTAATAAAGATGATTTTCCTTTGATTTGTATTACACAAAGGGTCATCAATTCTTGTATAATCTCCAAAATTGCTTGTTTATCCGTGCTTTATTATATTTTTGACAAATAAGAACTAAATAATACCATAGCACATTTGGAATTAGTTAATTTTTAAAGCAAAAGCGATTACTGAAACAAGGTATATATTTCACATCATGCTAGAAAGATACCTCATTAAAACCTTAATGTGCCACCAAGAGAGG
The DNA here is from genome assembly GCA_036936605.1 of Limnanthes douglasii subsp. nivea. NCBI lineage: Eukaryota > Viridiplantae > Streptophyta > Magnoliopsida > Brassicales > Limnanthaceae > Limnanthes > Limnanthes douglasii. Next base: position 71,232,697 of record JAUPFV010000004.1, read on the forward strand.
AAAAAGTGCACCACCAATCATTACACCAAAAAGCAGAATCATTATTGATATATCTCATCCTTAAAACCTTCGTACAAAATTATTCCCGATATAATCGCAAATGTTCAATATTGTAAGGATGTTATAGAGGTTTCTCTTCGTAATTTTCCAAATGCTATGTCGAGGCTTAAGTTTTCCAACTACTAAATATGGGTCTTCCCAATTTGGACCCAACTTTCCAATCCTTTTATCTTTAGTATGCAAGAAAAGTTTTCTTCAAACTTGGTCACCCACTTTAAACTCTTTTTATCAGACTTTTGATGCATATTTACTTCTCATTAACGTTTGGTAATTAAGTAAATTCAAATGATATTTTGTTATTTTTTCCTCAATCAAGTCAAGCTCCGCTCGTCTTAATTTATCATTATTGTATTCGGGGTAATTGAGTAGCCTACAAGATGGAAGAGTAGATTCTGTTGGACTCACTCCATCTATTATGTACACCAAAGGAAAAGACAATTCATGAGTTTTTTCTCGAGACGTTGTTCGATAAGCCCATAACACCTCTAGAAGATAACTTGTCCATTTTCTATTTGTTCTCTTTAAAGTCTTGTAAGGCCATCCAAAACAGTCTTATTGGTCAGCTTTACTTGCCCATTTTCTTGAGTGTGAAAATATGTCGAAAAAAATGGTGAATTCCCCTGGAAGAACATAAGGCTTTCATTTATTTGTTATCAAACTGTGGACCATTGTTAGTATTAATTTTCATTGGAACTCCAAACCATAGTTATGAGTGACGTCGGTGTGTGGCGAAGAGGGCTAAAAAAGCCACAACGGCGAGGTGTGCGGTGAGGCGATGGCCACATGGCATGCAATGATCTTTTACCTGAATAATATTTTTATTAATCATAACTGTAATTTAAATAGTATTGTAGACTACTATTTAGCATATCTGAGTCAAAACACATAGACTAAAATACATCATCGTCCGAGACAACATCTTCACACCTCTCATCTCCACCATATTCTCCATTTATATCCCATAATATAGTATATTCTTCTTCAGAGTCTTCATCAACAAACCTCTAATCTCTTATGCGAACCGCTGAAGATGATGGATTCTTAAACCGAAGATCGTAGTATACTTCATCAACATCAACAGCTCTAATATAAACTCATTTCAAAACATCTTCATCTTTCAAAAACTTAGTTTTAGGTTTTTATTTTTTTACTTCAAAAAACAAAAAATGGGCTTAGCGCCTCGCCACGGCGAGCGCCACGTTAAGGGCCTCACCACGCCTCATCCTTAGGCAATCTCGCCTCGCCTCGCCACCGACCGCCACGTGACAACTATGCTCTGAACATACAACCTATTTTAGACAAAATAAACTTGATAACATCATTTTCTTTAATTCAAGATTAAGTCTTATCTCTGCCCATTCTAAAAAATAATCCACTGCGAAAATGATAGTCTGACGTCCTCCATAAGCCATTGGTTATAGACCGACCAAATTCAACTCTCATCTATTGAATAGAAGTGCGTTAGAAATAGACTAAAGTCGTATTGTTGGTATGTCTATCATATTAGAAAACCTTCGAGACGTATCACATCTGCGAACTAAATCCTTCACATTCTACATGATAGTCGACCAATAATATCATGTCAAAGTATTATTCTCCTTAAATTTTTAAACCCACAATGAGCAGAGCCCTCCCTGTCATGCAATTTAGACATACCGTTTGATATTCATTTCTTCCAAAACATCGTGACAATGGTCGATTTAAAGATGTTTTTTGTACAAAACTTATCTTGGGACCGTAAATCCATGTGCCTTAAATCTCAATTTTTCTACCATATTATTTTCAACTCGTAATTTTCCCTTAAGAATTCTTTCTAGCTGTACCTCCAATCTTTGTCCTCTCCCTCCGAGATATGAAAAACCTCTTCGAAATAATGATATTGTTCGGATTTTTTGTGCCAAAAACCATTTTTGTAAACACGTACATGAACCTCTACGCAACTAGAAAGATGGTCAAAATATACACTAAAATAAAAACTAAACTACCTACTAATATTATTATATACAAATATAAAAATATAACAACATTAGTATAACTTTAGTTGTTAAAATAGACTATAACTACAAATCATATTAGTAATAAATATATATATATATATATATATATATATATATATATATATATATATATTAAAAACATAACTAAACAAGTTAAATTAATACATTTAGTTGTTACCTCATATTTATAAATAACTAAATCAATGTATAAATCATAACAAAATATTTTTAGTGTAAATATAAAAAAAAAAGTCAATTTTTAATAGAATAACATGGGTGGAATGTAACGAATAAAAAATCAATTAGTAAGTAGTTATAAATGTAGAAAAAAACATTGTAAAAATGTTTAAAGCCTAAAAATAATATAATTTATAGCTAAATTGAGATTGAAAAAAAAACTAAAGCTAAGAAGAATAACAATAATAAAAAAAATAAAAAAAAATACATATCAAAATTAAGACATACATAAAAAAACAAAAAAAAAACAAATTGGATTAAAAATCAGACGTATAATTAAAGAGAATTAAAAAAATAGATAAAAGTATATTACATTTCGATTCCATAAATGGAAGCAAATTTGATAAAATTAGAAAATTGAGCTTAGCAAATATGTTCAAAATGTGCCTAATTTTAAGAAAAAAATAGTATTGATAGTGATAAAGATAAAATATGACTAATGAAAAGTATAAAATAAAAAAAATATCATAAATTATCAAAATTATATAAATAAAAATCGTCAAATAATTTTGAATATGGCAGGTATTCGACACAAGTTTACATGATGGGTTAGGATAACTGAACTATTATTTTTTTTGGGATGGATGTTAAGTTTTTAAATAATTTACCCGTTGATTTTGGGATGAGTTATGGATTTCATAAAATATTTGACGGTTATTCGTTATTATAACATTACTAATTAATACATAATTATCAAATAAACTCTTAAAGTATATTCTATATGATTGAATTAGTTCCTGACTTTCTTAATTTTTGTATTTATGATTTAATTTTTGATAGTTTTGTGGTTATTGATATTTGATTAAATTTAAAAGCATATTAAACTATGTTGTATTTAATAAGTCTACATATTTAAATTAAAAAGTAATTATTATTTTTTCATATTTAATTTAAAATTTTATTACAAATTTACATATTTGAATAACAAATATAATCAATTGAAATTTTAAATAGATATGAAATTTTAAAAAATAATTATATTTTTGTACATTTTGTTTTGTTTTTTCTTGGTTGAAAATGCATTAAATAAATAAAAATTGTAACGAATATATGAGGCATACCCCAAGGGTTGGGTTAAATAGCCTCTAAAGAGACACAATGAGAAATGACCCTATATTGGCCAAACAAGTATGATAAAGGCATAATAAAGTGTGATCACGAAAGGAACATATACTCCAAACAAAGGTTTAAAAAAATAAAATGAGCAAAAAATATCAACCAGACTGGAGGAGTGGCTACATACAAAAACAAAAATAAATAAATAAAATAAGTTAGAAAAATTATAGAGCTTGTAGAGGTCACACAACTTTGGTTCCATGGAATCTCAATCGCAGACCCGAGAGCATGCAATGAGATATTGCAGAGCCATAGAAGATAGAGGAGTGAAAAGTTCAAGTGTTCCTCTCACTCTATATATGGTAGACAATAACATCAAAACATGCATGCCAAATGTGTTGTAAACTGGAGGAAAGCCAGTTGAAAACCTCTACGATCAAGGAGGCGCAATTGTTATTGTGACTCAATGAAAATTAAATTTTGGAGCTTACAAAAACCCAAATGGTCTGAAAGAAACTATGGTTATATATGATATTATTTATAGTTTCATAGTCAAAATTTCATAAGACATAATGCGGATACTTAAACCCCTGATCAAAAGCTTATCGCATGTGGAAAGTTTGCCCTTGATAACAAGTCAAATGATGAAAGAATTATGATAAATATTAAATTTGTGTCATACTAAACCCGCTCATTTAACATAAGGAATGGGCGTACAAATGTCGTGGTATATGTCATTGATATTGAACTTGTTGATTCCTCCAATAGCAACCCCATAATGGGCGTCGTTGTTAAGGATACTGGAAAGAGATGATGAGATTATTTAATTCCCCGAGATTATTAGAATTTCTAGCTCTTGCATATCTAAAATTGGCAGGCTAGTTCCTGACCCATTAAGGATGATTTCAGAGACTTTGAGGGTCTTGCCCAATTTTGAATATTGATGATCTGAAGCTTGTAGTGGGTAACAAGAGAACTAGATAGATGCCAAGGGTCGAAACAGAGGGAGGTTCTTTCGCGTAGTTGATAGCCATCCTGTATAAATTACTAGTCAGAGGCTTAACACATAAAAGTTTCCTCCAAGTCCATGAGGAAGCTGAGTCACGATCTCAATCCCACAATTTTTTGTTTTTAATTTTCTCGGATTTAATCCAATCGCACCAGATAGAGTTCTTGTTATTATAATTTAATGACCATAATATTTTGAGGACGATCACATGATTCCAGAATTTTAGATCTAGAATCCCAAGGCTGCCCTCCTTTGTGGGCAATATAATAGTAGACAAACCATCTTAGCCTCCCAAAGTTTCAACTTGTGGCCAGACCAAAGGGAGAGACAGAGATACTTAGCAAGCTCTTTGAGAACCATAGAAGGGAGGATGAATATGGAATACCAATAAACCTAGCCAACAAAAAAACAGATTTGATAAGTTAGAGCAGAACATCATAATTAAGATGTTTAGAAGTCCAAGAGTCAATACATAAGGTAAGATTGGGGAGAAGAGGTCGGCAATTAGTATATGAGATTCGTCCCAAAATAAGAGGGACTCTTAAATATTTCACAGGAACGGAGCCAACCTTATACCTTAAAATATTGATGAGATCATTTTAAGGGTAGGGTTGACCATGAAGAGGAAGATGTGAATTTTATCCGGGCTGACTTGGAGACCCGATAGCGAGAATAAATAATTCAGACCTTTTTATAATATGAAATGAGTTAAGATCATTGTGACATAAAATCATTAAGTCATCAAAAAAACATATGTTCACTATTTTGAGCTTATGACACTTCCAATGGAAGTTAATTTTCTGTCATTGAGAATAGTAGACATGACTTACATTACGAGAAGAAAAATGAAAGGAGAGATAGGGCCTTTTGTACCCTCTAAATTATTGTACGATTCCTTAAGACTTTGTCATCCATTTTTAAAATCCTTTCTTCTCACCTTCGAATTATATCGACTCTTTATCAGAGTTTGATAGTGAGTCATATTTAAATGAGCTTTAACTCTTTTTTCCTCGATCAAATCTAGCTCAGTTTTTGTTGCTTTTTCATTCACCTCTTTGGAATATTGGAGTACTCTATAAGAAGGTAAAGTAGACTTTGCATGTCATATACCAAGGCAAAAGGTGTTTCTTGAGAGCTACTCTATGAGTTGTACGATAATCCCACAACACCTCTTGTAAATAATTAGGACATTTCCCTGCCGCACCTGTTAAATTCTTCTTCAAACCTTCCAAAATAGATCTATAAGTCACTTTCACTTGACCATTTGCGTGGGGATGAAAAGATGTAGAAACATACGGTGTTATTCCCTTTGAAGCGAAAAAAGAAGCCATTTTCTGTTATTGAATTGAGGACCGTTATTTATATTGATTTTTTGAGGCACTCCAAAGCGACAAAAAGTATTGTTTATAATGAACTTAATAACATTCTTTGCTTTTTTTCCAGATAATTGTTCAACTTCTACCCACTTTGAAAAGTAATCCACAAACATAAGGATCATTTGACGTCCTCCAGAAGTCATAGGCAATGGTCCTACCAAATGTATTTCTCATATGTCAAAAGGGATAGCTTCGGAAATAGACGTAAGTGGTACTGCTGGTTTGTGAATAGAATGGAAAAAACACTGACAAGTATCAGAGCCTATAATTAGAACTTTAGCATCATTCATAATTGAAGGCCAATAATATCCTGCCAACAAAACCCGACACGTCAAAGACTTGAAACCACAATGTGTCAAACCCTCACCATCATGTAACTCAAATAAGATCTTTTGAGACTCTTGTTTTCCCAAACAACGTAGCAATAGTCTATTTAAATATTTCTTGTATAACACTTCATTCAATACAACATAACCATGGGCTTTATATCTTAACTTTTTAGCCAGCTATGGATCTTGAGGTAACATACCTCTTAGTAAAAATAATAAGAATATCAGACCTCCAATCACCTCGAATTGTATCTGGAGTGACAAATACTTCCTTAGCATATTTGCATTGCTCTGATCGTGCTAAAATATAGGGAATCTCATGTAACAATGCCTAAGGATATTCTTCTGTATATGAAATTATTGCCAAAGAGTTAATAACTGTATTATATCCTTGATTAATATTCTCTACAATCATTTTGTAAAACAAGATAGCCAAATTTTGAAGCCCACAAAGATAGAAAATTAAATGGTCCTTCTTAGCCTCAAAAACACCTGTCATATGATTTTCCATTAATTGTGAATATGTTTCCAAACGTTTGATGGTTGCCCCACAAATATTTGCAAGCCTTAAACCAACAAATGCAACTTCATACTCAGCTTCATTATTTGACGCATGAAAACTAAGTTTAATAGCTTGATATATTATCTCCCCAGAAGGAGCAACCAATTGCACTCCTGTTCTAGATCCCATAATACTAGAACCACCATCAGTTCGAACCACCCACATCGAATTATATGAAAATAACTCTTTATCTGCCTCCTCATCTGATCTGCTTGAATGAAATTCAACAATAAAATTGGCTAAAGCTTGAGCCTTAATAGCCGTTTGAGGAGTAAAAATGATATCAAAACCTCCCAACTTTATTGACCACTTAGTCATCCTTCCAGAAATGTCTAGCATTGTAACAAATTATTTAGTGAAAAAGAAATTCGAACCACAATAGTATGAGCTTGAAAATAAATGCGCATTTTCCTAGCAGCCACCACTAAAGCCAAAGCCAATTTTTCATGTTTCAAATACATTTTCTCTGACGCCAACAAACTTTTACTAATATGGTAAAATAATTTCGAAATTCCCTTATCTTCTCTTTTTAAAACAACACTCACCGCAAAATCAGAAAACTGCTATATATAAAAACAACTACTTTCCAGTTTGAGGCTTGGACAATATCTATGGTGATAACACAAGTTCATTAATCTTTGAAAATGCTAATTCACAATCGAATGTCCATTCAAAATCTTTTGGTTTTCGTAATACTTCGAAAAAGTGAAAACACTTGTCTGGAAGACCTCAAAATAAATCAGTTAAGGGCAGCTAACCTCTTGTTATGATTTGCACCTCCTTAATAATTTGAGATGATGTCACTAAGACTAAAGGCTGCAACTACTCTGGATCAGACTTTATCCATTTTCACTATTAATATACCCCAACAACTTCCTCGATCGAACTCCGAAGGCACATTTCTCATGATTTAACTTTAATCAATAACCTTTAAATGTTAGAAAGTTTCCTCTAAATCATCCAAGTGTCTATCATCAGTTGGACTTTTAACCATCATATCATCAATATACACCTCTATATTTCTCTCAATCTGAGAAGTAAAATCTTTACTCACCAACCTTTGATATGTTGCTCCAACATTCTTTAACCCAAAGGGCATAAACTTATACTCGATTAGTGATAAATGTAGTGCTTTCTTGGTCTTTTGGATCCATTTGAATCTGGTTATACCCTGCAAAAGCATCCATAAAAGACAAAATTTTATTTCTTGAAGTAGTTACAACGAGTTTATCTATTCGAGGAATATGAAATAGATCTTTAGGGCAGGCTCAATTCAAATCTGTGGAGTCAACATATATTCTTTATTTTCCATTATTATTTTTAACCAACGATGGGTTTCCTGTCCATAAAGGATATTGCACATCCCTAATATGTCCGGCCCTAGACAAACGATCCACTTCTACAACAATAACCTCTGATTTTTTAACCAAAAACGCGTCTTTTTTTTAATAATTAGCTTGATCCTCGGGTTTATAGACAATCTATGACATATAACATCAGACGAAACCCCCACTACATCCTCTATTTCCAAGCGAAAGCATCCAAATTATCGAACAAAAATTGTAACAATTTTTGAGACAAAGTTGGTGACAGTAATGTCCCTATTCGAAGAATCTTTCTATTGGGAATAGAAGACTCTTATATGCCCTCACTTACTGTTAGCGAACTCGGGGTTTCCCTCAAATAATTAATTCCTTCTTCTTCTTCTTAGGTCAACCCCCCTGATTGTTATTCAGCCATTCGATATTCACTGTTAGGACCTTGGATACGAAGAGGTATTGCATAACATTCTCTGGCTACCTTTTGATCACTTTGGACCAACCCAACACGGTTTTTGATGACATACTTCAAACATGGATGAATAGTGTAAACAACTGTATACATATTCGAAAGATAAGATCTCCCAAAAATAGCATTATAGCTGGTCGGATAATCCACCCCCATGAATAAAACTTGAACCTTCTTTTTAAAATACTTTTTTCCCAAACACACTTCACTCTCGAATTCTCCAATTACCTAAGCATTCACACATGTAAACCCATTTATAGTACATTCTGATTAACAAATTCGAGGTGGATTACGCATCCCATCGTATGCTGACTTAAACAAAACATTTGAAGAGATTCGTATATCTATTAAAACACGTTGGATTTCAATCCTAGCTATTTTTGCTCCAATAACCACTGATTTTTCATAAGTACCTGCAATGTCTCTCAAATCATCTTCATTAAAAAGAATAAAAGGAATATATTTCTTTCCATACAAATGAGTAGACATATTCTCTTCTATTTGAGTAGCTAAACTTACCACATGCCTTTTCTAGAGCTATTAGTATTACCAGTCATAGATACTCCCCCAAAAATTACCAATGACTCAAAATAATCACATAAGTTTCGAACTCGTCCTTGCTCTACCGGTTCATCCACAGACATCAGAATTAACTGATCCAGATATGTGTCCAAATATTCTGAAGCTACGTCAAACTCATTGAACTTAAAGTCTAGAATCATCATAGTTTCTTCTTTTGAATTCAGATTTGCTGCTTGCGAAGTCGATGCACTTGGTGCCTTTTAGTGTGGATTATTTCTGATCGAAGGGTAGTTTGGGGATTTTTTTGGGGAATTTAATGTTAAGTGTAAAATATAGAGAGATAAATAAGATGTGTGCTAGCAGTAAATTTTTATCACCCTCATAAATGAAAGTAGTTGGGGTATTTATACTTGTTTGATGGGTTATGGGCCTTCCGGGTCGGATCATGGGCTTGGGTCAAGTTTAAAAACCCATAGGCCTAAGATAAGAAATGACTAGCAACCAGCTGAGTCACAGTCCACTTGTTTGTCCTGTTCGGTGGGGCATGGTACGGGATATTTCTGAACTGCCCTTCGGACATATACAATAATATGTGATAAAAAAATCCGACCTCATCACCTTTGATCCACTACTCTGCCCTTTTACAGAAGCAACTAATTTTCCATTTTCTATTAAAATATGCACTGCCTTTTTCAAAGCCATACAATCTGTAGTATCGTGTCCTATATCATCGTGATACTTACATAAACTGTTGTTGCGCTCTTCCCGTGGTCTATTTATTGGAGTTAGTTTTTTAAAGCTCGCATATCATTTAGCCTTTTCATAAATCTCAACAACATCATCATTTAAATCAACATAACAATGAGGACTAGTCTACTAATTTGGCCTCATTGATACCTTGTAGCTTGAGTTGGGTACACTCCAGCTCGATGAGGAAAACTATTGTTATTTCTGGAATGAGGCAGTTAAGTCAAATTCAAAGATTATCCTTGATTACTTGACACATACCTTATATTATTTTGACTAGGTCCAACCATTCCTCGAACTCTAGTTGATTCCTCTACTTTAATTTGATCATCGACTTGAGCCATCGACGCTCCAAAAGTCAAAGCTCTCCTTTTTGTTGTTTCATTTGCTAAATCACCTGGCAATAAACCTTTTTGAAATGCAGCCATGGCTACCAACTTTTCACAATTGTCTAATCCTGCTTTTGTCAACACAAAATGCTTTGTATAGCTCTCCAACTTCTCTCCTACGGTCTGCTTACACTGTATGATAATGTTACCATTTACTCGCATTTCTTTACCTCCCACAAAGTGTCATAAAAAAGATACATAGAAATCTCTAAATTAGAAATAGATCCCCTCGGAATTCTATTGTACCATTTCAAAGTTGTGCCCTTAAATATCTGAGAAAAGGCTCTGCATACCAATCTATCATCGTCTTTGAAGTTCATCACATAGTTCTTGAATTGTTGGATGTGATCATCGGGATCTTGCATCCCATCAAATTTTGCGACCTAAGAAATATCGAACTGGTTCGGAAGAGTAATAGACCTTATCTTAGTTGTTAAATGAGAATTTCTCCAGACAACTCCTTGCACGTATTGGTCATCTTCTCCTGTTGCCATGACAGCGTACAAATTCCGATCATCTAGACATGTGCATTGATTTGTTGTATTTCCTTCACATCATTCTGTATCCTTCAAACAACGGGGCACATTGTTTCTTCTTGATCTATATTATTTACATGATTTTCGAGGTCGGCCTTGGTGTGGATAAAAATGGCCTAGGGGTAGGCAAGTAATTTCAAGTGGAGTTTTAAGGCGGTGTAAGGGTGTTTTACGGTGGTATGAGTGTGTTTAAGGGTGTTTCAAAGTGTTTTAATGTGGAGAGAGAATTAAGCAGCTTGGCAGCAGTTAATTTTTCTTACCCATAGTTAATGCTGGTGGTTGGGTATTTATAGTATGAAATTTGGGCCCTTATGGGCTTTCGGGTCAAGTTTAATGGACCCGGGTCATGTTTAAAGACCCATGAGTTCTAAGCAGGAGGACATGCAGCTTAGTCAAGAAGTGTTTAGGTTTTTTAGTACTTTTGTCATAGTTCGAACAGCCTTAGGCCCACATTGGTTCGAAGTAATCTGTCCGGTCCAAAAGTTCTGTCCGGTGTTCGGAGAGAATTACACTGATCTGCCCTTCCGGGGAGCACTCCGAATTCGGACTCATCGGGAGCCCCTTTTTTAGATGTTTGAACAAGTGTCCTTGTCAAAGAACTGAAAAATAGTCCGATTATAGGAAGTGGTTTTTCAATCCGGAGAGAGTTTGTGGATAAATCCGGACAGACCGAACGTTACGAATTCTAAACGGTTCTTGCCAGAGTTAATGGGACACGTGTCATTCTCTGATTGGTCACTTTAGCCGTTTTTTCACCTTGTACTTCGCACCACTTTCTCGAACAAGTTACCTCTTTTAAATGCCATTAATGACATCAGCGCCGTCTTTTAATCATTGCCCAACTTTTCAGATTCTCCTAGGAATCAACTCCTTTTTTCACTTTTACTATAAATTCTAATTCACTTTTCACTATCTCATTATCTCTTTCAAATTTCACTCTGCTATTTTTACTCAGAGCTTTATCTCTCTAGAATCTTCAAAACTTTCTTGGCTGTTTATGTTTACAGCAAGAACAGCACTAATCAAGGGCGGCTGGCTTAACCTCTCTGAATTGGAGAAAGCTCAAAGAGTTGAGAAGGAAAAAAGACTTGCAGCAGGGCTTCCAGTGTCACCTGTTGAGAAACCAACCCCTTCAATCGAAGAATCCGACAGAGGTTCATCTTCTTCTAAAGGTACAAAACCTAAAAAACTCTTTCAATCAACACTTTCCCCCATAGTATCTGGCTCCTCAGTTCAAGAGTCGATCCCTGTTGTTGAACCGGGAGTCACTGCCACAAGTGTTAGGAAAAAATCCTCTTTCATTGCTATGGGGTCTGATTCTGACCACTCCCCGGACAAATTAATCATGAAAAGGCCAAGTAGGTTGGTTAAAGGACTTTCTTCTAAAAACACACCCTCGAAATCGGGGGCAAAAAATAGTGAATCATGGTCTGGGGCAACTATAAGGGCTCCCCGGGAGAGGCCGTCAGGATTGGAGGCCAGCAGCCCACTACCCCCCAAAGAATCTTCTGTCTCAGAAACTCAAATTGAGGTGAGAAGTCGAGTAAATACGGACAGCCAACAGTCCGGAGGATCAACTCTGCCAAGCCTCAATCCTCCCCGGACTATTTCTACTGAAGCTCCCCCAACGATCATGGAGGAGAGGATGGAGGACTCCACTGAAGAGGTTAGATTTGAGTCCGAGTCCTCCGGACAGGCTGAAACTGCTATCTTTGTTTCCAAGAAGGGCAAATAAGACTTGTATCTAAGACGTCCGGACCTGCCGGAGAGCCTTGAAGGGAGAGTGGGGCCATGCTTCCATAAGGTGGAGTTCAAGTATCTTTTGGCTTTGTTGAAACCCAAGTACGCGTTCATCCATACTTCAGATCTGGGCAGATTGCGCACAAAGTGGGGAATCCCTGAGAACGTAAAGATAAGGATTCCTATCGATCCGGAGACCCCGATGGATTGTAAAAGGAATGAGATAGTCTTCTTCACGGAGCTATTCAACTGGGGACTCAGGTTCCCACTGGACCCGGAGATAGTGCGATAAATTCACTTGGTCAAGCTCTGCCCGTCACAGCTAAGCCCCAACGGTTGGTTTACCTTGATGTCATGTATTATGGCGTCCAGGTTATCCGGAATCCCTCTTCCCATGGAAGAGTTTGCAGTTGTGGCCAACTTGTGTAAACATCATCAGTTCCCCTTCTACCATTTCAATATGGGGAACGATCTTAAAGCTGTCGATGATCTCCTAGAGTCGGAGAGCAAATGGAGGAGCCAATTCTTATTTGTCAGTGGCTCATGGGAGAATGGCAAGAAAATCAAGACCGGAGAGAATCCAAGCCTCCTCAGCAGCAGATGGAGGAGTGACCGTAAGCTTCTCATCTTAAGTTTCTGTTCGATTTTCCCTTTTCTTTGAGTTTATGCTAATCAGTTTCTTTTCGTTCTAACAGAGCTGCCAAAGGAGTTCGGGGACTACCTAAAGGCCGGACAGACTACCTGTGGCAAAATCAACGCTTGGGCCGCAGAGAACTGGGAGAACCGCTTCCATAAAGCCTTCACTACTGGGAACTTAGCAAGGTCTCACCTGTGGAACACCACAGGTTGAAGAGACCTAACTTGGGAGGAGTTCTCCACCCAACCTGACGAAGACATCGTACTGAGAAGGTCTCACGAACTGGATGGGACTCTCTTCCTTCCTGCCCGGGCCAAAGCCCCAAGTAAAATGAAGGGCAAGAAGAAGAAAGGTAAGAGGGTAGCAGGTTACGATGAGAAGGAGGCCCCAACAGACACAGAAGGACTGGCACATGCTCAAATTGATGCAGCCCTTCTACAGGTGGTGGAACAAGAGAGCGAGAAGCAGGAAGTGAACCTCCCTAAGCCTACAAGGGCCTCTAAGAGGACTCGCAAGCAAACAGGTGAGAGCGCTGACAGGGAGGCCAAGAAGAAAAAGTCTTCCCAAGGAGATGAAGTTGCTCTCCGGGACCCGGAGCCCTCTTTCCCTTCTGACCCAACATTGGCTGAAGAGATCCCAAGGGACTTGCAAGGAGAGATTCAAAGGGAGTTTACTACAGATGAAGTTGAGAGAGGAGAGCTCAACTTGGAGGAAATGGACATCACCGGTCTGGGTGGACTTGGTGAATATTTTCTTGGGCTGCCCAGAGACGAGTTTGTAGGGCCCTATGTCCCTCCAAGCAGCTCCAACACAGTTAATTTCAACGGTAAGACTTTTATGGTTTCGAGTGAGAAGGATGTTATAGCCCATTCTGTCCTTAGCAACGTGCAACCAATACTTACTTTGGAAAGGCAAGTCCGAAGTCAGGCAGACACCATCAAAGACCTCAAGTCGGAGAAGGAAAAACTGTCAGAAGACCTCCGAACTGCTGCCAATAAGGTTGATTTGCGCAAGGATTCAAACGATCATCTAAAGAAGAATCAAGATGAAAGCAACACAAAAGTTTCTTCCTTAGAAGAGACCGTAAAAGATCTCCGGGCTAAGCTGTCCGGACTGGAGAAGGACCTGACAGCCTCAAGAGGAGAAACTGCAGCAAAGGAGAAGCTTGTCACCAACCTGACCACTGACAAACTTGCTTTAGAGAATGCAGTGACTCAGACTGTTGAAGAGAAAGCTGCTTTGGTGAGGGATCAACAGGCCATGATCAAAGCCAAGATCAACACCTATGCCAGGGAGATGATCCAAAGTGAGGAGCTAATGATTCAAAAGGTAAAGTCTGATATGGTCCTCCTGTTTCATGAGAAATTCCCGAAGAGGAGACTAGGGGAATTATGGCGCTATGTGGATGATGATGATCTCCCATACTGGACCATGGTTGATGAGGGGTACTCCGGTGAGTCTTCGTCCGGTGAAGAAGAGGAAACCGGAGAGAGCCCAGGTGAGGAAGAAATTGACCCCAAGGGTAAAAAGATAGTTGAAGAGAAGAGCGACACCAAGGGTAAAAAAGCAGATGAGGGTGAGCCATCTTCAAAGGCTCAACCTTAACTTATAATTTATTTTGTTTATCTTTTATTCGAACTAAAGTCCTTGGAAGGCCAAGGCACTCTTTTTGTGATGGTGTCCGTATTATTCGGACTGATTTTTGTACTGTGCCCAAACTTGTTTAAAAAGTCCTTGGAAGGCCAAGGCAGCTTTAAGTTGTTGAATGGATATTTTATTTTGCTCAAGAATCCTCTTCTTTCATTATTTGTTTTATTTTAGATAGCTAGAATTTAAGTAGCTTTGAATTAGCTTTGAATTATTTCATTGTGAGTGTTTAGATTTTCCGGCTAGAGTTTAAATAGCCCTTAAGTCTTTCAGTCCGGGTAGCATGACAAGAAACAGACAGAATTTTGAAAATACTTAGAAAATTATTGAAGAAGGCATCAAATTTCATTGGAAGCTCTCCGTGCTACCGAAGAGGGGAAGGTATGCCCCCAAATATTTACATGGATGTTTAAACAAGTAAATATTTACACAAGTGTTATTCCAAGTACATTCGAAGGTGTTCAATATTCCAAGGGTGAGTTAAAACCCTGCCATCTTTGTCTTCCAACCAATATGTCCCAGGCTTGATTCTTTCAACCACAGTATACGGACCCTCCCAAGTTGGGGCCAGCTTTCCGAAGAGCTTTTCCTTCGTATGTAAGAAAACTTTCCTTAATACTTTATCACCTGGTTGAAAATCTCTTCTTTTAACTTTAGAAGCAAACCTGCTTCTCATCAAGCCCTGATAGTGTGCCATTCTAAGATGAGCTTTAACCCGTCTTTCTTCGATCAAATCAAGTTGATTTCTAACTGCCATCTCATTAGCCTGCCCGGAGAAGTTATGAACACGAAAGGAAGGGAGTGTCTTCTCTATGGGGGCTACTGCATCCATCCCATAGACCAAGGCAAAAGGGGATTCTTGTGTTGCAGCCCCAGGTGTTGTCCGGTAGGCCCACAAGACTTCTTGTAGATAACTAGGCCACTTCCCAGCAACCCCTTCCAAGTTTTTCTTTAAGCCGAAGAGAATTGTTCTATTAGCCACTTCAACTTGCCCATTGGCTTGTGGGTGAAAAGGTGAAGAAAAACAGTGTTGAATACCTCTTGAGGCACAAAAACTTTCCATTTCTCTATTGTCAAATTGTGGCCCATTGTCTGTTGTTATTTTCTGGGGGACACCAAATCTGCAACATATGTTGGATATAATGAATTTTATAACAGCTTTTGAGGTTGTCCCTGCCAAAGGGGCTGCTTCTATCCACTTTGAAAAGTAGTCAATGGCTACAATTATGGTTTTACGCCCTCCGGACGCCACAGGGAGAGGCCCAACTAAGTCCAATCCCCATCAAGCAAAAGGGATGGGCTCAGAAATTGATTCCAAAGGAATGGCTGGTACATGAATTTCATTGCTGTACCTCTGGCATGGGTCACACCTTCTCACCAGCTCCTTAGCATCTTTCATAATCGATGGCCAATAGTATCCGGAGAGTAGTACTCTTCTTGTCAAAGCTCTAAATCCACAATGGGCCGATCCCTCACCATCATGCAATTCAGAGAGAACCATTTGTGACTCATGATCCCCTAAACAACGCAGGAGAGGTTTGTTGTAGGATTTTTTGTACAAAACTTCTCTAATCATAATAAAACCACGAGCCCTGTGTTTCAATGTTCTGGCTTGTGATTTATCCAAGGGCACGATGCCATCGGACAGATATTGTATAAGAGGAGACCTCCAGTCTTGAGGCCGATTTACTTGTACTTCAAAGACTTCCTCTTCTATACCTTCATTGAGTTGAATAGATGGGCTTTCAAGCACATGGATCCATGGGTAGGACTCCGTATATGCTATCGTCGCTAGTGAGTCTACTAGCTCATTTTCTGCCCGGGGGATGTGCTCATAGATAACAGCTTTAAATTTCAACGCTTCATTTTTTAGGAGAAGTAAATACTTGATCAATTGTTCCTTTCTAGCTTCTGATAGGCCCAAGGCATGGTGGACTAGCAACTGGGAGTCACTCAGTAAATTGACTCTTTTAGCTCCACAAATGTAGGCCAATTTTAACCCAGCTATAGCTGCTTCGTATTCGGACTCATTATTGGATGCCCTGAAAGCAAAACAAATAGCTTGGAACATGTTGTCCCCGTATGGGGAAGTGAGACATATTCATGCCCCAGATCCCATGGTACTGGATCCTCCGTCTGTTCGGACAATCCACACTTTCTTGTCTTTTGAATCAGTAGGTTGTTCGGAATCCCTATCAGAATGGAATTCAACCAGAAAGTCAGCCACAGCTTGAGCTTTTACCGATGTTCGGGGAGCAAAGTCTATGTCGAAGTCCCCCAACTCTACTGACCACTTTGTCATTCTGCTCGAAATGTCTGCTTTTTGAAGGACATTCTTTAAAGGCAAAGAGGTCCGGACAACGATAGGATGAGCCTGGAAGTAGGGCCTCATTTTTCTTGCAGCTATTACCAAGGCCAACGCCAGTTTTTCGAGTTTCAAGTAACGCCTCTCAGCATCAATCAAGCTTTTGCTGATGTAGTACACTGGATGAGGATACCCATCAACCTCCCTTACTAGCACAGCACTGATGGCACAACTTGAAACAGCCAGATATACAAAGAGAGTCTCCCCATCAACTGGTTTGAACAAAGTCTTGGGAGAGGAAAGATGTTTCTTGATTTCATTAAATGCTTCATTACACTGTGGTGTCCATTCAAACCCCTTTGCACCTCTCAAGGTTTGAAAGAATGGAGCACACATGTCCGAAGATCTAGAGATGAATCTGTTTAAGGCAGCCAATCTCCCCGTTAATCGCTGTACTTCTTTAATGTTTCGAGGAGGCTCCATCTGGAACAAAGCATTGAGTTGGTCCGGGTCGGGCTGTATTCCATTCTCACTTATAATATACCCTAAGAACTTCCCGGACTGTACTCCGAACACACACTTTTCAGGGTTTAGTTTCAAATTTACTTTGGCTAAGTTGGCAAAAGTCTCCTGGAGATCGGACAAGTGCAACTGCTCATCCACGCTTTTTACCATCATATCGTCAATGTAAACCTCCATATTTCTTCCAATTTGATCAGCAAATGCCTTTTTGACTAACCTTTGATAAGTAGCCCCAGCATTTTTCAAGCCAAAGGGCATCACCTTGTAGCAATGTAAACCCCTATCAGTGACAAATGTAGTATGCTCTTGATCTTTTGGATCTACTTGGATCTGATTGTACCCGGAGAAGGCATCCATGAAGGAGAGTAGCTTGTTCCCAGAAGTAGAGTCTACTAACTGATCTATCCGGGGGACCGGATACAAATCTTTTGGACAAGCTCGATTGAGGTCTGTGAAGTCAATGCACATACGCCATTTGCCATTCTTCTTTTTTACTAAGACAGGATTGGCAGTCCACAAAGGGCATTGAGATTCTTTAATGTGCCCCATCTTTGTGAGTCTATCAACCTCTTGTACAATGACATCAGCTTTTTCTTTTGAGAAAGCTCTCCTCTTTTGTACTACTGGAGCTACATCTCTCCGAACAGACAAGCGATGGGAAATCACCTCTGATGGAACTCCAGTAACATCAGCATTGCACCAAGCAAAAACATGTTGATGGTCTTTTAAAAACTTCAACATTCCTTCTTTCAACATTGGTGGCATTTTGGACCCTATCTTGACGCTTTTTCCTTCTTCCAAGCAGTGTGTTTCAACCTCTTCAATCGGAATTAATACTCCGGGGGTCTCTCTAGGGTCATCAATTTCACCCTCACCCCCAGAAAGGCCCTCAAACTGCTATTGATCACTTATACGGACTGCCCCCAGCGTTCGTGGAGCCAAGGCAGTGGCATAGCATTCTCTTGCAACCTTTTGGCTGCTCCGGACAACCCCAACCTGCCCCTGAACAGCATACTTTAGACACTGATGGACTGTCGAAGCCACTGCATGCATCCTAGAGAGCCAAGATCTCCCTAGAATATCATTGTAGCAGGTGGGACAATCCACCACAATGAAGAGTATTCTGACCGTTTTCTTGAAAGGGCCCCTGCCCAACAACACTTCTTCTTCAAACTCCCCGATCACATCGGCTGAGCTGCCCGTGAAGCCCACAATTGACCTGTCTGACTTTTGAATCACAGCTGGATTTTTCATTTTCTTGTAAGTGTCTAGGAAAAGGATATTGGCAGAGCTTCCAGTATCTACCAGAATTCGCCTTATCTCATTGCCCCCTACTGATGCTCCTATAACAACAGCATCCTCATGAGGGCCAGCAATGTTTCTTCAATCATCCCCATCAAAGACAATGAATGGGAATGAATTTGATGATTGATAAGAGGTCATGACCCCTTCTAGCTGGGAAGCCAAATTATGAACATGCCTTTTTCTTGATGAAGTAGTAGGAGCTGTTACAGTGTCCCCTCCGAAAATTGTCAGTGACTCAAAGAATTTAATGAGTCCGGAGACCGATCTAGAACGCTCCTCTATAGCACCCACTCTGTTTCTTGTTGGATCAGGATCCAAGTATTCGGATTCCACATCAAACCTTTCAACTATTACCATAGCCCCCTCCGGGGCAGCATTAACCGGACCAGCCCGGTGAGTGTTGCCAGGCCTGTTGCCTCCTTTTCTTTTAACGTATGCACCCAACTTCCCCCTTTCAATCAAATTTTGTACCTCTTGTTTCAACGCTATGCAGTCATCAGTGGTATGGCCAATATCATTGTGGTATTGGCAAAAAGAGTTATTACGATGTTCTCTGGGAGACTGCAAGGTCGCCGGTCTCCGGTAGTGTACCTCATCTTTTGTTTTATCAAAAATGGTGGCCACGCTTTCTTTAAGTTCTGCAAACCACTCTGGCTGGACCACGGCCCTCTTTTGTTTCTGGATTGCTGACTTTGAGCAGGAGCAGCTGGCTGGGACTGAGCTTTTCCTCTACCATGCCCCTGTCCGGTTTCTCTTGCTCTATTCCCGGACTGGTTTTGATTTGGAGTTGGTGCCACCGGGGTGGACCTCACCTGTCTGTGCACCCTGGTCTTCTTTGTTTCATCAACGTTTATTTGCTTGCCAACTTGATTCAGCAATCCTCCCCAGGTCATGGCTTTCTTCCTGGTCACCGAATCAGCCAGGTTGTCTGGGTTCAAACCTTGTCTTAGGGATGCTATTGTCACATGTTCGAAGCAATCAGCCAACCCATTCTTTGTGTTTACAAAACGACTTATGTACTCCTTTAACGACTCATTTGGCTCTTGGGCACAATGGATTATTGTGTCTCCATTGCCCTTCAGCTCCTTACTCCCCACAAACTGCCTTCGAAAGGCCACCCAAAAAGTATCAAAGTCTTTAATACAACCCTGAGGCAGGCTGTTGTACCATTTCAGAGCACTCCCCGTAAAAGATTGGGAGAATGCCCTACAGAGTAGTTTATCATCATCATCAAAATTCATCATGAAGTTCTTGAATTGCTCCAAATGATTGTCCGGATCAGTACTGCCATCATACTTTTCCATCTTAGTACTGTCAAACCTCTTAGGGAGATTTCCGGACAGGATTTTAGAAGACAGTGGGGACTGCCTCCAATTCCTTCCACGAGTGAACACGGTATCCTCATTAGGAGTTGCAAAGATACCTGGCTCATCGTGGAAAGCAAAAGGATCCATCAACATCTTGCCCGTATACCTCCGGTGGTGAGATGACCCCTTTCCAATATGCCTCTTCATTCTTCCATGATGATCTCTTTTTCTCGAATACTTCTTAACTTGCTTTTGTTTCTTCTTGGTTCGACCCTCGTCACTGCTAGAGGACAAGGATTTTTCGTTTCCATCACTGTCCGAAGAGCTGCCCAAAGATTCTGAACTTGAGTCAGAGCTCTCCACAGGCTTGGACCGGTGAGACTTTTTAGAACTAGCATGTGTCTTTTTAGTACTCACACGAGTTTTCGAAGCCTCAGGCTCTCGAGGGTTGTCAGTGTGATGAGCAACTGACGCTTTGGATTTCTCTTTCATGCCCATCTTGGCCTTTTCAGCCCTCAGAGCTTCTATCTCAAGCTTTAACCTGTCGCGCTCTTGGACTGTATACTCATCGTTCTCCTCCACCACTTCGAGCAAAGCTGGTGGAAGCTCTGGATTATCCGAATTCATTCGCACAGAAATTCTTTGCTTGGTTTCGAATACTTGATTCAGGCACCGTCGCCTCCCACTGTGGTCGCCAATTTGGTGTGGATAAAAATAGCCTAGGGGTAGGCAAGTAATTTCAAGTGGAGTTTTAAGGTGGTGTAAGGGTGTTTTACGGTGGTGTGAGTGTGTTTAAGGGTGTTTCAAAGTGTTTTAATGTGGAGAGAGAATTAAGCAGCTTGGCAGCAGTTAATTTTTCTTACCCATAGTTAATGCTGGTGGTTGGGTATTTATAGTATGAAATTTGGGCCCTTATGGGCTTTCGGGTCAAGTTTAATGGACCCGAGTCATGTTTAAAGACCCATGAGTTCTAAGCAGGAGGACAGGCAGCTTAGTCAAGAAGTGTTTAGGTTTTTTAGTACTTTTGTCATAGTTCGAACAGCCTTAGGCCCACATTGGTTCGAAGTAATCTGTCCGGTCCAAAAGTTATGTCCGGTGTTCGGAGAAAATTACACTGATCTGCCCTTCCGGGGAGCACTCCGAATTCGGACTCATCAGGCCTATTTCTTCTTTCGAAGATCCCTGATACCTCTTTTGTTCAGATGCCGAACTGCCAAACTCATCATTACTTGATGTAATACACCTATGCTTGTATTTAGTCTATTTACGTGAAGTACGATGCTATTTATCACATTAAAATTGTGTTTTCCTCTGCTCACTTTAAATCTGGCGAGCTGTACAAGATCAATCATATTGACTATCTAGATTGTTCTTCTCCTCCATTTGTCGCACCTTAGATTTCAACATTCTTGATTGAATATTTTGCTCTCTTTGAACATAATTCTCATTTAGAAATGTGATTTTATCCATTAATTTATTCATTCGAGCTTCAATGTTTGAATGAGTCTGTTGAATTGGAATTCGATCATCTTTCTAATTTTCTTCTCTTCTCAAATCAGATCTCAACGTTTCGATTGCCTTTCGAATCAAAAGATAATTTCCAACTGTAATTGATCATTGGTGAGGTTTATTTTGAGCTGAGGGTAATTTTGTCAAGTGTTTTGGAAAGTTTAGAGAGTATTATATATTTTAGTGTAAAGTAGTGAGAGATTTAAGATGTTTGGTTGTATTAAATGTCCAGTACCCTCATAATGAAAGTAGTTGGGGTATTTATACCCTTAATTATGGACCCATAGGCTTTCAGGTCAAATTATGGAACCATGTCAAGTTTAAGGACCCAAATTATGGGCAGTGGAAACTTACTAAGGGCTCGTTGGTTGTAGCGAGAGGACAAAATTATTCAGCCCTCTACATCATGTCTGCAAGGGTGCCTGCTGAGAAAATCAATGTTGTTAATGATGAAGCAATCTTCGATTTGTGGTATAAAAGACTCAGTCACATTAGCGAAAAAAGAATATATTTTCTGAGGAAAAAACAGTACATTCGTGGGATACATAAAGCTTATTTAAAGAAATGCTTACATTGTTCGACTGATAATCAGAATAGAGTATCTTTCAAGAGCTCGGCTCCTTCAAGAAAACCAAGATTGCTTGACTTGGTACATATTAACTTTTGTGGTCCTTTCAAAATGAGAACACTTAGTGGTTGTCTGTACTTTGTTACTTTTGTTGATGATCATTCCAGGAAAGTTTGGGCTTACACTATGAAAATAAAAGATCAAGTGTTAGATGTCTTTAAGCAGTTTCAAGCTTCAGTTGAGTGACAGACTGGGAAACAATTGAAGTTTGCTAGAAGTGATAATGAGGGAGAATACATTGGTCCTTTTGATGATTATTGTAGGCAATAAGGTATTCGGCATCAAAAGACACCTCCCAAAATCCCTCAGTTGAATGACGTAGCTGGGAGACTAAACCGAACATTAATTGAAAGGATAAGATATCTTCTTTCACAATCACAACTCCCTAAATACTTTTGGGGTGAAGCTTTGAATATAGCGGTACATGTCTTGAATCTTAATCCTTCTGTACCTTTAGATGGAGATATCCAAATAGAGTTCAACTGTAAAATATTTTAGCAAAAATAATTATATATGATAATTCATGTATGATATTAAGAAGATTTTACACCCAATAAGTTTCATTCAATGTGAAAATGTTGACATGTCAAGATAAATTTTGTTTCAGGTTTTTCAAAAAAAAATATCAAGACAAATCATTGCATATTTTGCACACTTCATCATTAAGATTTATTAAATGAACATTATAATCAAATCTTTTCAAATAGTAATATTAATAAAGCTTAATGTATATGTTATAACTCAATAAATCTCTTAATTAAGATTGATAAGTTGCAATATTTAGTCAACCCACATGAAGAGTAACAAGTTTGTAACAAACATATTCATACATAATATATTCAATAACATGTAGCTGATTTTTTCAGACATGAATAGACATTCAAACATTATTTTTGACCAACAACATTTCATAGTGCATAATTCATATAGATATAATTCAGTACACATGAAAGGTCTAAGTGAGAGATTGTAAAGAGATCTCAGATTTCAAATATAAGGTGTAAATACAGAGTATTCAGGTTTTCTCATAGAATTTCAATTGATTAATATAATCGGTATATAGAATTGGAATTATTGATAATAACAATAATATTTATATTATTTTTTGGTCTTGTGGAAGTTTTTAAATGTAGATATCGATTGAGCTAATGTGAATCTTAAGAGAGGATCCATTAGTCCAACATTTAGGTTGTGGGTCCTAATAGATCAATAATGGTTATGGTTGCTTATATCGGCTCAAATATAAGAGATACTGAAACTTGTAGTAAAATTACATACAAAATAAAATAGAGTTGGATATAAGAGGTTAAATTGATAGACTTGTATGTAATTACTAAATTACGGTTCACTAACTATATAGATGAATAATCTAGCCCTA
This sequence comes from Limnanthes douglasii subsp. nivea, assembly GCA_036936605.1. Lineage (NCBI taxonomy): Eukaryota > Viridiplantae > Streptophyta > Magnoliopsida > Brassicales > Limnanthaceae > Limnanthes > Limnanthes douglasii. The sequence continues at coordinate 71,256,283 of JAUPFV010000004.1, forward strand.
ATACACACTAAACAAACAGACGATAAAAAGACATGTCACTTAGGTAATCTATATATATATATATATATATATATATATATATATATATATATATATTATTTCTATTCTCTTTGCTTTTTTTTGCTCATTGCGGTTTTACACCTCGTATGAGTTTTTCAAGGCCACCATTCTCTTTCCTTCCATAACGGTATAGTGAGTGAGCTAGAAAGCTGTTGAAAGACCATCACTATCATCCGGATCAATCATAGACAATAACTTCTCTATACAACTCCAACTGCAAAGGCTTGAAGGTGTAGAACTGTAAGTCTCATATTTTCGATTCATGAAGTAATTAGACAATCTAAGGACGACCAAGGTTTCATAAAGATTGTGAAACATAAAATATATTTAATAGAATAATGTTTCCATATACTAAAATTAAACTAAGATTCTTTCACAAATATTTACCAACACAGATGACGCGAGTGGGATATTCACTTTATTAATTTATTTTTGTAAGCAACAATTAATATTAAGCTTCAAAGATTCACATTAAGACAAAATAGAGTTACATCGAGAAATTTTAATACTACATTGTTTAGGGTCATAGATCCTAAAAACATCAAAGTAATAATCTATATATTCTAAAGATGAATAACTATAAAAGAAAATATAAATACGTTTTTTAATCTTTACTATTTGATTCTTTCAGTTATGTAGTGGAAGATAATCTGATTTGATTTATTGATAAATAACTAGTTAAGGTTTTCCCCACAATTTATTATTTTCTTTTATCAATGTCTTTTGAATGATATAGACAACAATATTGATAAAGCAAAATCACTGGAGTAAATTTTAGAGCAAGAGAAGAAAAACAGAAGGAGGAGACCTTTAACTTTTCTTAAAGGATACAGTTTCAATAACATAACCATTATTAGACCTTTTAATGTTTATGCACCCGATTGTTTTTGACTCAAAATAGCCTATTTCCACATTATCGATTTAGTGTATGTCAATCCATAATGTTTGGTATTCTTCAAGTACCAAAACACAATTTTTACAATATTCTAATGGGAAACTCTTGTATTGCTCAAGTACTTCACCGAAATTCTAACTATGAATGATATGTCTAGTCTAGTACACACATGAGCATACATGAAGCCTCCAACAATCAAGGAATATGGATGTGTGTTCGTGATCTAAATTTTTGAATCTACCATGAGACATTGAAAAAGTGATATTTATCATCTTTAGATAAATGGGTATCCATGGGTTTTTTTATTTTCAAAACCATAATGACATAGCATGCTTTCGATGAATCTCTTTTATGAGAGACCCAAGATTTCACGTGGGTGATTCCTAACTATTTGGATCATTGGCACATAAGACGCTTCACCAAGGTCTTTCGTGTCAAATTTATTTGATATAAATCTATTTGTAGCATGTACTAAACCTATATTGTTTGTGGCAAGAAATATATCATCAATATAAAGCACTAAATATGTAATTTTACCCCTTTTAAATTTGTGATTTATATAATATTCTACAAAATTCATCTTAAAACTGAATTAGGTGACTATAACTAGGAATTTATATTACTATTAATGATATGCATGTTTAAGTCCATTGACGTAGCAGAATTAGTAGAAGAACAAACGAATAAACAAAGCCCTAAGGTTTCTTGAACACTGCTTCTTTTAGAATGAAAGTCTGAAATTTTATTCACTTAAAAAAATTGTCTTAACATTAAGGTATTAGATGCTTTATATATGAGCGGAATGCAATCAGATTTGATTCACTATTCAAAATATTTTCCTAAAATAAAATATAATAAATAGTAAAATAGACTTTTCGGACCCTAAATAATAGAATTTAGAGGTTTGAATTTCGTTACAGAAAACTGTCCCACTTGTGACAATTATTGGGCTACTCGATACGTTCAGTTTGAGTACCAATTTCACCAAGTTCTAATATTCGAGTGACAAATAAAGCTCATTTGGGTTTGTTCAAAACAACTACATAGTTGTGGGTCGTCTAGCCTACATAATCCATAGATAGATTTTTTCAGTTTACATATAATGAATTTGAATCTTCAGACATAAACGTGTTAGGTCACTGAATGTAAATCATTTTCTTATTGTCTCTATTCATAAAAAATATCTTAACATCCATCTGATGAAACTTAATATAAAAGGGAGCAACTAGAATCGTGATTTTTTTAAACAAGTATTTTGATGAAACGGAAGAAAATATCTCGAAATAGTCAAACCCTCCATGTTGATTGTACCATTTCGCTATGAGACGCGTTTTATATATTTTTATTTTTATTGAAGCACTTGGTTTTAAATAGCCATTTATAACCAATCCATTTATGCCCTTCCTGTAAGGTGATAAGATCACATACTTAACTGTGTTACATCGATTTATACTCTTTGTTCATTGCTTTAATCCATAATTTAAAGTTTGAAGTCTTCATAAAATTGTGGAAGGTGATTGGATACTTTTCTAGAATGTATGAAGTCTTCTCGTGTTTATTAAAGAATACCATATAATATAACAATAAAGCGCTCATTCTTTTTCTAATCGATCTACCTAACATAAGCTCAATATATTTCTCAATTTCCCAAGATTTTTGAAATTTATCGTCATGAACAATATCTATATTCTCTTATTGAGGCAGAAGTACAACATTATTATGAGGAACTAAATTCATTGACATATCATATATGACCAGTAAGTTGAGTACAACTGAAGCATCAATGTTAAAGACTGAATGAATTGATTCAAATTCTTCCCCAAAAGTAATGTTATTATCTGAATCATTCCTCTTATAATATGCTTCATAAAAAATACGACAATTCCATTCTAAAAAAATTGAATGTGTAATTCGAGAGTAAAAACTATAACTCCTTGAGTGGTTATGGTAGCCTATATTTAGATTCCACCTTCTGTTTACTCGACTTGTAAGGCTTTGTTTCAGCTGGACATCACCATATATGAACGTTTCTGAAGCTGGGTTTTATCCTTTCGGAAAGTCAATGCGGTGTTTTAGTTATTGTTAAAGTATGTATCTTGTTAAGGATGTAAGCTGCATACTTAAGAGCTTCATCCCATTGTGAAATATTTAGTGATGTCTAAGCAGTCAGGCTCCTAACCATTTCCATTCATGTGTATTTTTGTCATTCATGATACACCATTCATAGTGGGTGAATCTGATATAATGTATTGATGGATACTTTTACACTTCTGAAGGTAAAGATCAAATAGGTCATGATATTTTTTCTCCAAAACCATCATAGTATTTACCACCATGGTCAGATTTACAGCCTTAATCTGCTTGACAAGTTGTTATTCAACCTGGATATTAAAAAATTCGAACATGTAAACGATTTCAGATTTCTCATTAGGTAAAATAAAGATAGATGTATCGTGAAAAGTCATCTATAAACAATGTGAAGTATCTTTGTCCATTTCATGAGTTTTTGGGGAATAGGTTGCAAATGTTTATATGAATTAATTCCAATACATCTTTAGCATGAGAGTCTTCAACAATATTCTATGTTTGGTTTGTTTCCATTTGATGCACACTACACATTTATCAAAATCGATGTAATCAAGGGGACCTAATAGAACTTAAGAAATAAGCTTATCAATCATATTTCAATAGGTGTAACCTAAATGTTTGTGCCGCAGAGAAGCTGAATTGCAACTGTATGTGATACATATATTATACTTGGATAATTATTAATATTTCAAAATTTATATAAATTATCAACATAGTTAAGCATATTAGTTCTAAATAATATATTTTCAAAAGAGAGTTTATGTTCTTTATTACCAAATAAACAAGTGTATCCACTTTTGTCCAAAAAAGAAAAATAAAATAAATTTATTTCAAAATATGGAACAAACAAAACATCATCTAAAAACAATACATGTCATGCATTTAAAACAATTGAAATTGGCATATGGCTTCCATAAGTCACGACATCTCGTCAGCTGGTAAACATGTGAATCTCTCTATCATCGAAAGGTCGGCATTGGTTTGAGCCCTGCAATAAAGACATATGTGAGTTATGACTGGTGTATCAACTCACTATTTATCCTTTGGTACTGAAATTAAGTTTTATTATGAAGTTAAAACTGAATAGAGGTTACATTTCTTAGTCATCAAGGACTTCCACTTAGGGTTATCTCTTTTCCAATGATCCGGAATTCTAAAACAAAAACATGCGACGACCTTGCCTTTATCTTTAGATTTCTTAGGGTTCACTCATTCATGTCTAAATTTTGAAGTTGAACTTTGTGTAACTGAACTGAAGAGTATTTCCTCATGTTTAGAGAATCGCTTTTACCACATGGACCATATTGGTTTCCTAGATCCCCTGAGCTTATTTGGATTCATTCTTCACATCTCCTCTCAAACGAAGGGGCGAGATAGAAAGCCTAAATTTCTCACGAATGAAGGAAAATCGATAGCGAAGTAAGGGTTTGGTGAGGTAACAAGAGAGCTGATCTTGAGAGGAAATGTATCAGATCTATAGAGATCATTAAAGAACCTGATCGCAAATGAAGTAAATATCGAGTTTGATGTGTTTCGTGCAGGAATGGAACACTAGATTTGATGACCCCAATCATTTTGGATGACTTTAATGGATCTCTCAAACTGTGTTTACAACAGTGTCTTACAAGACTTAAAAACAATGAGAACCTGACTTTTGTCCTTAATATGATAGATCCTAGTAAACCTAGAGTGGTCTTTTAGAAAGAGAACATTAATTGAATCCCTCTAGAGATAGAACATGAGAAGGAACCCAATCATCAGTGTGTATGAGGTCTTGTACATTATTAGCATATAAATTATAAACATGATTGGGTATACTGTGAGACTTTCCTAATTAGCAAGCCTCACAAAAGCTAATTTTATTCCTCAAAATAGAGTTCAAGTTACAGGACTTTAGAACAGTACTTAAGGTACTATGGGATGGGCGGCCAAGTTTTATATGTCATCTATCTTTTAGGGAATTACAAATAACACTAGAAAGAACAATAATAAACTCTAATATAGCACTAAACAGGTTGACTTGAGAGGTGGATGATTGTGTCTTGAGGGAGAGTGACTTAGTATAGTTTTTCATCTTGTAAAGGCTATTCTCAAATATCCCTCTGAGAAGTGTGGTCCATATTTCTGTTACCTTGACAAAACAATAACCTTTGTGAAACTCATCAAAAACATTATTATTATTATTAGTAAGCTGAAAACATAAAGTATATTTTTATTAATATTGCGAACATACAGTATAGGCTTAAAACATATAGGTTGTTTAGTTAATGAGGTTAGTTTGGACTAACCAATATTTTTAATCGGTAACCTCTCACTATTTCCAATAAAAATGTTCTTATTACCTGAGTACTTAGCATTCTGAGTTATTAAACTAAGGTTGCATGTGACATGGTGACTAACACCACTATTAGAAACTCGCGCACCTTGTTTTTTAGTGTCTTGAATATCAAGATAGGTTTCTTGTTCACCTTCAGTCCAAGGTTGTTTAGTTGGTGTGTAACCTATAATAAATGGGTCATCCCTGTAGAAGTACGTTGGAGTAGCATGACCATACATGATGTTGATCTAGTAAGTAGCTTTGTTTTGAGAAAATATACTCATTTGCTTCTATAGAAGCCACCCCCGCCTCAAGGATTGTAAGTAGATCTACCATGTAATTCATGTTTTATCCTCTAAACTGGCCATATGAACCTCTCTAGCTGGTATTTTTTCTTTGCTGTTTAGTTTATGCCTTATGTGTGAAGTTCGCAGTAGCCAGGTTTAGGTTGGTCACTAAATTCTGTAGACTAGTGAGTTGCTCCAGTATACTCTCCAAGCTGATCCGTAGATCTATCCATTTTAGGGATTCTTTATCAACTAAGCTCACAACAATATGGCTATACCCAAAATCAAGTCTTGCAAGAACTTGAGTGATTAAGTCATCCATATAGACCAAACACACAACCAAAACTAAGTTATCAAATATGGATTTCATCTTGTTTAAGTAATCTTCCATTGTTGAAGTTCCTTTTCAATTTCATTAGAAGTAGAACTTGTAGTAGGTGACCTTATCCCTTGTTTGTGAACTAGACAGTTTAATAGCAACCTCCCATAGATTTTATAGGTCTTTTTCTCCATCAACTGAGCTATTACTTCAGTGCTCATGGTGGAGTAGAGCCGTCGAATGAGGAGTTGGTCTGTTGCGACCTAGTCCTCATATTCTAATTTTTTGAGCCGTTGTCTTTAGTTCAACGAGCAGTCTATGAATGTAGGGCTTTTCGCATGTTACAAACCTTCTTAGCCTGTTTCCTTTGACCATGGTATTCCATAGGAGATAGTTGTTCTTATCTTGCCTTATGTTGTTGATATTGTTAATTGTATACAGGTGCACGTTTTTTGGCAATGGAGGAGTTATTTGGGAGGACATACCATATTGGATCAGTGCTAATAGATGGAGACTCGGTGTTTTCTATTAAAGGTTTGATGGCTCGGATACCAAGTAAAAAAATAATAAAATAGGCTAATTATTGAAGTTGTCTTTTAGTGATTTTATTTCTTGTTTTGTTAATGTTACATCACGTAACATTTATAGGTTGAGTGTGACAGCCTTTGTAAGTTATCCTCTTGTAAAAAGGATACAGTTGTAAGTTGTAGTATAATTATTTCATTCCTATCATTCCTATATGTAATGTTTGTATATATTGAATATTAGATTGAGTGTCATGCATTTTGATAAAAAAATTCTAAATTTTATTAGATGATACATAATTTTCTTGATAAGAATATTGGATTGAGTATATTTATTTTAAAACATTGAATTTATGTAGACAACAACACTAAAATAGATTAAGTTAGTCAGGTTTTAAATCCTCTTATATGTAATGTTGGAATGGATGGGGAGATGGTATTGTAACAAAAACTATCATACAATGTCTTCAATATCCTTTATAGTTGTATTGCATTTGCATTTTCAATATTTAGACTTCAACTGGTTTGCTTGTCCCATACTCCTTTCATTAACATGTGAGTAGTTTGTTAATATGGGGGTTTTGTGTGCGGGTTTTATTTGTTCTTCTTATACAAGGTTGACCCAAAATATAACCACAATATATGTACTATATTGTTAGACTGAAAGCTAAGACGCTTGTCCATGAATCTGAATCAACACCTCCATTACTGTCAATGAATTCTATGAAGAAGATTAGTTCACCTCTATAACAAAATAACATGTTCTCTAGAGGGATTGGGACTATTCTTTTTTGCTTCCGATTAGTATAATATTTCATTGCAGCCTTCCTTATAAGTAAAGAGATTTCATTCTTTCAATCTTTTGTAAACTCAGGCAAGTTTAAGAGATACCTCTCATATCATCAGGGTTAACGCTTTACCAGTTGTGAGTTGGATAACTTATCTTTCAATTTTTGTATTTTAGCTGAAAATTAAATCTTGGTGTGGTTATATGATGATGAATCTTGATATCTCTTTATGTTGGAGCATGTAAGTATTATAGTTTAAGCTGACCCAGAGTAACTACGTGACAAACGTGTTTAGTTGGTTGTTGAGGGAAAGTTTTGTGACTCTGTTATTTTCGTTAGAGAAGTCACATTTGAACCTATAAATAGATATATTTTCTTTGTATTCTTATGTCAGTGTGTAAGTTTGTAAAATTATACATTTTCCATCATTGTTTGAATGTATGTTTTATTGATTTCACATCCTTTATATAATCGTTATTCTTCTAGTACATTGCGAACGTTTACAAACGAATTAAGGATACTTTATATGGTGTTCGGAAAAAGCTATAAGATCATAAGATATGTGCACTTTAAATCCTAATATATATATGGATTTACTAGTGCTTGCATCGAGATTATATTGTGTGTTAGCGACGAGGAATGTAGTATTCTAGTAAAATCAAAATAACATGCTTACTAATTTTTTTGCTATAATTTGTGTTATGCTTGGATGAAACCAAATATGCACTCGTTTCCAAATGAATTCTACTTATAATATATATATATATAATGCTCATGTTTGGCGAATTCTATTGTTTTATGCATCACATCCAATTCAGTTAAATTATTAAAAAGAGAGACCCCATCACTGTAAAGAAGGACAATATCGATTTGTGCATCAATTTTGTTATTGTTTGCAACAAACTGACACATATCCATAGAATTTCGTAGATTTTATGGTAACAAAATCTTCATTTTTCCAAATCCAAACAAAAATTAGGATTTAGTGACTTCGAACAAATTCCACATATTTTGTAGAAGTTAGTTAGAACGGTATTAGTCTCTATGCTTTTATTCACTTTTATTCACTGAAATATGTTGTTCCTCTTTACCATATTTTTTTTGGATTGCGCGAATTCTCTAGATTTTAAACTTATCAAATCTGGAAAATTATTCAAATTCGTAATGATTAATTCGCACATAATGCAGAACTAATTATGATAGTATTGGTATCTTAGTTTCGTTAAATATGTTAGTAGTATAATAATGTCCAGAACTTATTCTCAAAGTAAAATATTTTTATCTGTATGATCTTGTGTGCAAGTCGCCTTGTCAATGCTTTGAATTGGTGACGTCTTAAATATTTTTGTTTTGTATGTAATCTATCTGATGTTTATAACTTGGGTAAAAATCATATAATGATAAAAATATTAAAGATACATCTAGAAACAACATCAACAGAAGAGAAAATATTAAAGATTGCAGTAAAGCATTGTCAAAATCTTTGTATTTTTGTTACAAAACAGCAAAGCACTTGGTAGCTTCATATTTTGAGAAAATATAATTAAATAGATAATCATGTTATTTTGGTTGAATAATAAAATAAATAATTATATTATTTTATGAATAGTTTTGTTATTTTAGTCGAAAAATAACCGGACCCAATAATAACATGAATATTTTTATTATTTTAGTATAATAATAGGGAATAGTCTTATTATTTACTCTACCGTAGTAGTAGTAATAATAATAATAATAATAATAATAATAATAATAATAATAATAATAATAATAATAATAATAATAATAATAATAATAATAATAATAATAATAATAATAATAATGCATAACTTAAAACTCTCAAATTGAATATAAATTATATGTATAAAAAATTATTTATTTATTACTAATAAAATTATAAATATAATGTTGTCATCTCATATAATTAGTCTTATTGTCTTAAGATCAATAAAAGTTCTAATCAAACTACCCTAATTTGATAACAACAAATAATTTGTTGATAAGATAAAACCCGTAATCGCACGTTAAGATAACTAAATTTCATCGCAACGATTACACCCCTTCGTGTTTGTGTGTGGTTCCACTATGATGATTGATAATGTTGTACGTCATTGCTCAGAATATGAAATGCTTTTATTTTTTGAAATAAACTATTTAACCACTGCTCTGAACCTCAAGCTGGATTGAATGAATAAAAGTCTTGCGATAAATAACCTAGATCAACACAGACAAACAACAATTGAGATTTTTAATATAGACACAGACTTTAAAAAGTTCTTTAGTATTTTCATCTATTTGGTGAAGGCTTCCCGATAAATCCTCGTCGCCAGATGATTTGCTTGTTTTAACAACTAAATATAAATCTAAGTGTGGGCATATAGACCTTCCTATGTAGGGTTTTTAAGATAAAATTAATGGGATCCCGATTGTGATTGGATGGTGCAATGAATTATAAAAAGTATTCTAGAAGAGTCATTGGCATTCCAAGAAGAAACTAGAAAAAAGTACATTAAATTTGGAGGAAACTCTTAGACTTCCAATTAAATAATGTATTTCGACCCTTCATTACAAATTTGAGAAATACTTATAGTGAGTAAGCTAAATAGAGAGATTTACGCTTGTGAGTGTAACAAGTTTGTAATCCCATTATTTATATAGTGGAAGTTTTGCTCGACGTCGCATATGGTTTTTCCCTTTGAAGGGTTTTCCATGTAAATCTTGGTGCTCTTTTCTCTTACTCTTATTTAGATATTTTAGTGCTTTTAAGCACAAAAAAAATTAGTATTAGAGCTACACTCTATTTCGAGTGTTCATCATAATGGATGATATATCCATCAGAGGTATGCTAAAGATGTCTTCTTCAAATTATTAAATTTGGAAGCCAAAGATGGAGGACATTCTTTATTACAAAGATATCTATAAACCTATTTAAGGTGATGAATCGAAGCCCGATGATAAAACTGATAAATAGTGGGAGTTGATGCATCAGAATCCATTGGTCATTATTTTCCATTGGGTAGATCGAAGTGTTTTTCATCATGTTTCCAAAAAGACAAAAATGGATGTGCTTTGGAAAAAGTTGGAGTATATGTATGAGCGAAAAAAATCACAAAATAAAGCTTCTTTGATTAGAATACTTATGAATCTCAAGTTCAATGATGAAATGAGCATCACGAAGTATCTAAGTGATTTTCCAGGTTTGATAAATCAACTCACCTATGAAAAGGAATCTTGATGATGAATTACAAGCATTATTAATGATTAGTTCTTTTCGCTCCAAATGGTAGCTTAACCATGGATATGGTAAAAGATAATATCATAAATGAAGAGGCAAGAAGAAAAGATATGGGCACTCAAAACAGGTCTCATGGATCTTAAGCTCTTGTTTCTGAAAATTTTGAAAGAGGAGGAATGAGTCAAACAAAATACTTTAACAATAGGAAGAATGACAGATTGAGAGGGAGATCACAATATTGTTCTACTGTCAAAAGGCTAGTCATAAAAGGAACGAGTGTAGAATTCTTAAGATAGATCAAGCTAAAGAGTCCAATGAGGGAAAATATAGAAATGACGAAAAGAAATCAGTTGTTGTAGCATGCGATGACAACGATGTAAGTCTTGCTTATGATAATATTTGTGTTAATCTAGTAAGTGATTATAGTGATTGGGTGATTGATTCCGGAGCATCCTTTCATGTTACCTCTCATGGTGAATTATTCACTACTTAATCAATTGGCTATTTTGATAACGTTCGAATGTGAGACCAAGACACTGCAAAACAATTATTAGGAAAGGTGATATTTGCTTAAGAACAAAGGAATGGGACAAATTATTGCTGAAAAATGTCAGATATGTTCCTAGTATTCGCCTCAATTTGATATCCACTGGAAAGCTTGATGATGAAGGGTATCCAAATTATTTCGGTGATGGAAAATGGAAGTTTACTAAAGTTCTCTCGTGGTGGCTAGAGGCATGAAGAAGAATTCATTATACTCAATGTAAGAGATATTTGAAAAGGGTGAGATTAATTATATATCTGAAGATGATGTTATTACACTTTGGCATAAAAGACTTGGGCACATGGGAGAGAAAGGGATGCAAACACTGGCGAAGAAAGAGCCTTTCCAAAAGTAAAAGGTATATTATTTAAAACATGTTATCATTTTTTTTAGTTGGTAAACAACACAAAGCTTCTTTCCAAAGAGGTTTTACATTTAGGAGGTTCCATGATTAGGATTTAGTAGATACAGATGTCTGTTACACGGATACAAAATCACTTTGTGAGGCACAATATTTTATACCATTCGTCGATGATCATTCAAGAAATTTATTTTCATACATCTTAAAGAGTAAAGATCAAGTCTTGGAAGTTTTCAAATACTTTCATAAGAAGGTGGAACGAGAGACTGGTAGAATGTTGAAAGTTGTTCGGTCTGATAATGGAGGAGAGTACCAAGGTCCTTTTGAGCACTATTGTAGGGCCCATGGGATCCATATAGAGAAGACAATTCCTAAAAATCTTCAATAAAATGGCGTGGCTTGAAGAATTAATAGGAAAATTGGAGAACGTATATAGAGCATGCTCTCTCATGCGAAGTTACCAAAATCCTTATGAGATGAAGCTATGCGGACTGCAATCGATATCATCAACCTCTCTCATTTGATTTCTTTAGGCTATGATATTCCCCAAAAAGTATGGATTGATAAATAGGTCTTTTATGGCCACTTGAGAGTCTTTGGCTGTAAGGCATTTATCCACATTCACACAGATGAAAAAAAGAAACTAGATGCTAAAACAAAGGAATGTATTTTTATACGACACTCACATGGAGAATTTGGGTACAGATTTTGGGATCCAATTTCAAGAATGATAGTAAGAAGCAAAGATGTTATTTTCTACGAAGATGAGACTCTTGGTGACATGGAGAAAGAATAACCTCAACTAAGAAGAAATGTTGAAATTCCAGTCAACTTAGAATCTCTTTCTTCCTTATTATGCTTACAGATAGCAGGGAACCTGAATGTTATGAAGAAGCTATGTCTCATGATGAAAAGGAAGAATGTTTAAAGGCTACGGATGAAGAAATGGAATCCTTGAAGCATAATTTCACTTATGACTTGGTGAAACTTCTCAAAAGCAAAAAGGCACTTAAGAATAAATTGGTATACAAGATAATAATTTACGAGTTCAGCTCACAACCAAGGTACAAATCTTGATTGGTTGTGAATGGATTTAGCCAAAAGAAAGGAGTTGACTTTGATGAGATTTTCTCTCCTATGGTGAAGATGACATCTATTAGAACCTTGGGTTGGCGGCAAGCTTGAATCTTAAAATCAAACAACTAAATGTAAAAACAGCCTTCCTACACAGAGACTTGGAAGAAGAAATATATATGAAGCAACCCAAAGGCTTCAAAATCAAAAGAGAATAAACTCTTGTGTGCAAGCTAAAAAACGTCTCTATGGGCTGAAACAAGCTCCACAAAAATGGTATAAAAAGTTAATCTTTTATGCTTGGAAACAACTTTAAAAGAACTTCAGTTGATCAATGCGTGTTTATCAAAATATATCCTGATTGAGACTTCATCATTCTTTTATTTTATGTGGATGATATGTTGATTGTTGGGCGTGACCCTGCAAACATTGACAAGCTGAATGGGGAAGTAAATAAATCTTTTTCCATGAAAGATTTGGGAGTGGCTAACCGGATTCTTGGAATGAAGATCACTAAAGATAGAAGTGGTGTCTCAAGAAGAATATAATGCGAAAGTTCCTTGAGAAATTTAACATGAGTAAGTCTAAACTTGTATCTTCTCCTATTGCAAGACACTTTAAGCTAAGCACTACTCAGTGTCCAATGATTGAGAATAATAAAAAGGAAATCAAGGATGTTCCATATGCATCTGTGGTCAGAAGCTTGATATACTTCATGGTATGTACTTGACCAAACATTGCCTATGTAGTTGGTGTCGTTAGTCGATTTATTTCCAATCCTGGAAAAGAGCATTGGGCTGATGTGGAATGGATTCTAAGATATGTAAGGGGTACTTCAAAGATGTGTTTGTGTTTTGGTGGGAAAGTCAGAACTAAATGCTTATACAGACGTTGATATGGCTGGAGATGTTGATTCCAGAAGGTCTACTTTTAGGCTATATGATGACATTTGGTGGTGGAGCTGTATCTTGGCAATCCAAGTTACAAAAATGTGTCGCATTATCAACCACCGAGGCAGATTTTATCGCGGCAATGGAAGCTTGCAAGGAAACATTATGGTTGAGTAGAACTTAACATAACGTAGGAAACGTATGTGTTGTTTTGCGATAGCCAGATTGTTATCCATCTAAGCAAGAACTCAACATTTCATTTGAAGTCTAAGAATATCGATGTTCAATATCATTGGACTAGGGATATACTTGATCATAAGATACTACACTTAGATAACATTCATATGGATGAAAATGGTTCAGACATGATGACAAAAACAATGTCCCTCAACAAGCTCGAAGTCTGCAGATCAAAAGCAGAAATGACATTTCCCTTTACATAGGTCGTAGGGGGAATTTTGTTGGCATATGGGCCTTCCTATGTAGGGTCTTCCTATGTATGGATTTTAAGATAAAATTAATGGGATCCCGATTGTGATTGGATGGTGCAATGAATTAAAAAAAGTATTCTAGAAGAGTCATTAGCATTCCAAGAAGAAACTAGAAAAGAAGTTACATTAAATTTGGAGGAGACTCTTAGACTTCTAATTAAATAATGTATACAAATATTCTTACACTTGTGAGTGTAGGAGCTTTGTAATCCTATTATTTATATAGTGGATGTTTTGCTCGAAGCCGCATGTGACTCTTCCTTTTGAAGGGTTTTCCACATGAATATTGGTGTTCATTTCTCCTGTTCCACTGTGTAACTATATTTTAATGCTTTTAAACACAACACTAAAAAAACTAAAAAAATCTACTCAACTTTTGGTATTCACATAGTAAACAATAAACGATAACAAAAAAAACGAATATTTTGTTGAGTAGTAATACAATACATACTTGCTCGTACAAAATCATAAAATCTAATTTAATATCTATCCAAATTTGAAGGAAGCAAAGATTAAGAATATTGGAGTTTACTTTACTACTCCACCCAAACTTGAATAAAGATTTCTTTTGAACTTCAACACTTAACTATTTGTGACATATATTTAAAAAATACTAAATACTAACTTGGACCGCAATATTTCATACACCGAAACTTATATAAATCACCTTGAGAGAATACAATCAAAATTCAGGTTAGGAAACCAAATGCATAGCACAAAAAAGATTGCAGAATACTATTATTATATAAATAATATATTCCCGCAATTAGAAAAAATACGGGACCAGAGTGGAAGAGCAGACAAAACTTACAAAAATGATAAATAATTTAACCCAAAAAAAGGGTATATTCCTGAGCCAATAAAAATAGAAGGCAAGGAATATAAAAGAAATAAAAAGACCGAAAAACAACCAATCTACAAAAAGAATAATGCTCTGCCGAAGGAGAATTTGCAGCGAATCCAGAAACCGATGCCTCATTGTATCAATGTAAAATGTAAGAAAACTAAAAGGATTTTTATAGGGTTGTGCCCTGTCTGCTCCGCTCTGCTCTGCCTTTATTCACTTATTCAATATTGAGGAAACAGAATTACTGAAAAACAAACTCTCATAGTGATGGAAAGAACACTTTTTCCGTACAACTCAAATAGCTCTGGGTCTACGCCTCTCCAACTTCAATCTCCGCGTATTAATACTATCATTCTTTTTAGGCTTTAATTTTCGGTTGCTTCCATCTGATTCAGATTTGATGGCAGACTGCAGCCTCTTTAAGAATCCACTGCACTGTTTATGGTCGGGAAAGAAGAATCCACTAGAGTTTTGTTCAAGTGGATCAATAAGTCTCTGATAAGGTGAGTGCCATTTCGCTTGCAAATATGCAAGCGATCTCCATGGAGGAAGAGGCATTGAATTTTGCTTGAGAGAACCTCGAGCTGCTTCAACCATTACTTGAAGATACTGTTTCAACCGAGACAGAGACCCCACATATACCACCGGCACCGAATTCAATATTATATCGTACGACTCGACTGCTCTTGCTATTTCAAAATGGCTTTGGAAGTCGATGTCAATGATCAAACGCTCACTACTTCCACTCGCAGTATAGTTAATCACATCAATATATTCATGATCACCTGTATTAATTAAAAACAAACTTGATTTATAAGCTACCAGCCCTAGTAGTCAGCACAACAACATAAAGGACTCTTCACAAGAATAGGAACTTATCCTACCTCCAGGTACTTTGCCTGCATTCTGCCACCTTGCTGTGCAAACAGCAGCATCATAACCAGAAAGCCTCAAAAGCTTTACTAGCGAAAACCTCACGCAGCTGAAATTACACGGACCAGTCTTAACAAGTTGAAGGTCTTTCTCGTGTATTGAGAGTATTAGAGAATGTACCACTGACTGCAACTCACTCTCATTCTGAATCGCTGAGTATCTGCAAAACTGCATCAAGATATATAATCATCAAACTTGTAAAACTGTGTAGCGAATCCATTATCAGATAACATTTAATCTGGTCAAAACAACTTACGAACGCATAAGGGACAGAAACTACAAGCCACTTATATTGAGAAACGAAAGAACATCCCCACCAAGGGGTTTCTTTTTTACCATTACCACTCTACACATAAAAAACTGAAAGTCCATTTCTTTGAAGCTCCAAGGTTTCGAAACTAACACTTCATAATCAGCATTCATTTAGTCTCAAATCACTACCAATCAACCCAACTCTTCTATAAATTAAGTTAACATACGAAACCACAGATAAACAAAACTGGTCCTACCCAAAGTTATCAGCTAGAAGTGTTCAATAACAAATAGTACTAAAAGAACCAGGCACACAGCAAGCATAGAAAGAGAGACACCTACTGACATAGTTGTGCTCAACTCTTACTAATAATTTCAGCTGTAAAAAGGCAGCACCATGTCCAGGATAGATATAAAAATCTTCAAAAGCTTGTAATTTGTCTTCTTAGAGAATGATCAATCCCCCATACCTACTTCCCTCACACAGATTCTCTTGAAAGATATATATAAGCTAGAAATTTGCATAAACCAAGCAAGTCCCTAACAATCAACATACTCACCAAGCGAAACAAAGCT
The DNA here is from genome assembly GCA_036936605.1 of Limnanthes douglasii subsp. nivea. Lineage (NCBI taxonomy): Eukaryota > Viridiplantae > Streptophyta > Magnoliopsida > Brassicales > Limnanthaceae > Limnanthes > Limnanthes douglasii. Next base: position 71,272,764 of record JAUPFV010000004.1, read on the forward strand.
GAATTGTGCATATAAGTACCACAATCAATCCAAAACCTATTCTCTCCTTCGAAACTAATACAATTTTGTGAGAAATAAGAATCGAAATGAGAATCGAAATGCAAATGAACAATAATAAGAAGAGAAATGTACCTGAATCCTATCGGCGAGTTGATGGAGATCAGGGATACCGGGGTCGCTGTCGCTGCTACACCAGGATTCAGCGCCGGCACTACCACCGCTCTCGAGGAAATCGCTAACCATAAGAGCCAAGTCACGCTCGCTGCTCTCATGGCTGAAGCCTCCACCGATCTCTCTGGCCAACCAATCCTCTGCCGTCCACACCTTGCACTCCATGTAAAAATGACGCGGTTTTTCGCCTCCCTCGACCTCGCCGTTCGGTTGAATAGAATCCTTATTAGCTGGAAATGGATCAGATGATGATATCTTCGATGATCTTCGTGACCCGTAACCCTAGCGATTTTTGTACCGAGAAACCCAAGGAATACAATCCGATGAAATCGGGTTTCTGAAATGTAATTGTTCCCTTTTTTGTGTTTTAATTATAAGACAAAGAGAGAGAAAACACGGGACGAAGAAACGCGAAAGCAACGGGAAACAAACTGGAGAAAGACATTATTACATTTTAAATAAAAAGTTGAGGGGTCGGTTGAAATTACCAAAATAGATATGGACGTTCTTGATGAGCAAGTATTGAGTAGTAGTTTAGGTAGGTGCTAAAGTAAGTTTAAAATGTGAATTTCGTTTGGGTAAGTGGATAAAGGGTAAATAATACATGTATGTAGACGCCATACAATGGAATATCCATTTTATGCTTTTTATAATTCTTAACCCGTTTTTATTCCAAGCCATAACTTGTTTTTCTTTTCTCTCTCCTATTTATTATCTTTCCATTTTATTTGTACCTTATTTCTTTTGATATCATCAAAAAGTTTATCAATAAAGACTCATTCAATAAAGCCTATTAAGGATAACAAACTAAAAAAATTATAAAATTATAAACCTTAAATATTTTTCTATGTATTTTTTTTAATAAGGACTTATATTGAAACTAAATGAAAATCGAGACCCTCTTAAGGAATATTACAAAAAAATTGAAAAACAAATAAATAAAAACATCGTCTTCTTCCTTCCCTCCAGACGAACAGCCCCAAATTGAAAACCAAACCCTAATTTTGAAACCTCAAATAACCCAACTCAAGGCTCTCCAACAAAATGATCGCCTTCAGTTTTGGAGGAGCATCATCACCATCGAACTCAATGTCCCTTTGAACCCTTAAAACCTCTTTTGCAAGCCAGTCAGCTCCAAAATTCTCCTCCTTATAAACATGTTTAATCACCATTTCTGAGCATATTAGCTTCCTACAACAGCTTAACAATGGCTCAAGAAACCAAATCGAGCAACCATGGAGAAGAAGATTCACAACAACCATCGAATCTACCTCCACATCTACTCTTTTCAGACCCAGCATTCTACAGAGCTTCAATCCATCGAACAGCGCACGACATTCAGCAATGAGAGGCGTAGCCTTGCCATACAAACTTCCAATACCCATGACCATACTCCCACTGCTGCTTCTGATCAATGCACCCCCACCAGATTCATGATTGAAGGTACATGCTCCATCTATGTTGATTTTGTATCTGCCATGCTTTGGACTCTTCCACTTTAAAAACAGTGGCTTATTCATTGTGTTAATCTGATGAACACAACCTAGATTTGTAGCTTTCCTTTCATAACCAGCCCAGTGCTTCTTACTTAAGAGCTTAGCCTGATCAAGACTGCTTAGAATGTAGATTATATGCTGAATGATTGTTGCAGTACTTGTTGATTCACTGTTCATCTTTTTCTTGTTACGAGCTGACCAAACAGACCAAACCAATATTGCAGGAAGAATGGTGTAGATATCACAGCCTCTTTTTGCAGACCAATACCATTTCATAACTATGTGAGGAAGCGTCATATAAGGCTGAAGTTGCACGTTGAACATTAGGCTGAAATGCATCCAGACTGCCCAAACTTGAGCGAACTAAAGCATGGTAAGTGGTTTCAGTATTATTACAGTGAACACATTTAAAAGCCATTTGAAAACCCTTAGCTTGCATCACAGAATCAGTAGGCAACCAATTATGCAATGCTCTCCATAGAAAGAATGAGCATTTCTTAGGAGTAACAGCATTCCAAGTCTTTGCATAAATTCTTGATATACTGCCTTTGCATCTTGTCTGATTCCAAGTGTCTTTAACACTAAACAAACCATCCCTAGATAGAGACCAATGCAGAACATCACTTTTATCAGTAAGACCAACCTCTCTAATCTTACTAATCTCAGTAGCAGTGACAGTAGAGTTAAGCCTTTCCCAATCCCAAGAACCATTCACCCAAAAATCCCTGACTGAAACATTACCACTATCCCAAAGAAACCTTCTTTCATTATCATTAGCCACCCCTGATAAAAGGCTTATCAGAGCACCATCTCTCATACCAGAAACTGATATTACCACGACCAGGAAGCCAAAAAAGAAAATCTTCAGCCTTTTCTCTAGCCATGATGATTCTAGCCCAGGATTTAGACCTTCTATTAGGAGAGATAGCAAGAGAAGGATGAATCCCATCTTTACAATAAACAGAAAGCATGAACCTAGCCCAAAGAGACTGTTGTCTTTTAAAATTAAACCACAACTTCAATGCATAAACATTCTGAACATCTTTAAGTCTTTTAAGATTAAGCCCACCTTCATTTAAAGGCTTGCATAACTTCTCCCATCTAGCCCAACTAATGCCTTTCTTGTCTTCTTTGGCACCCCACAGGAACTTGCTAAACAACGTCTCCAGTCTACTGACAATTCCAACAGGCAGATTAGTGTGCTGCAAAGAATAATTGGGAAAGGCAACCAGAATGGTCTGAATTAACAACAGACGACCAGCAAAAGAAAGATGCAATCTATCCCAGTCCATGATTCTGCATCTAACTTTATGTAACAAGTCTTCAAAATGTACAATTCTAGTATTTATTGCAATTGTAGAACCAAGATACCTGAAAGGCAAGTGAGTATGTTTAATGTTCCAAACATTTTCAATAATAGAAATCTGCTGAGATGGCATTTTGCTTGAAACAATTATTTTAGATTTAGCAGGATTGATCTCTTGACCAGACACAGCCTGATAGTGATCTAAAACAGCCTTAACAGCATCCATAGAATCAACATCACCACTAGAAAAAACCATAAAGTCATCTGTAAAGGCAAGACAAGCAATGTTCTGATTGCTCCTAGTCTTATAACGAAACCTGACATTATCATAAGAAATTTGCTTTATCCTCCTTATCAAATACTCTTCAGCCAAGATAAAAAGACTCGGGGAGAGAGGATCCCCTTGTCTTAGGCCATGAGTATTAGCAAAGAAACCAGTCAGTTTCCCATTAACCAAAACAGAAGACCAGGCCTTGCTAATGCAATTACTAATAAGAGAAGAAACGTTAGTATTAAAACCAAAAAGCTTAAGAACACTAAAGAGAAACTCATGACTCAGCTTGTCAAAAGCCTTAGCCATGTCAGTCTTTATAACCACATTCCCCTTCTTTCTATTAATGTTAATGTCAAAGCAGAGTTCCTGAGCCATAAGAACATAATCTTGAATACATCTCCCCGTCACGAACTCACCCTGCTCTTCAGATATAAGGTTAGGCAAAACATTCGCAAGTCTATTATTGATCAATTTACTCACAATTCTTGAGAAAACAGTGGTTAAACTGATAGGACGAAAGTCTATCCACCTGCAAGGATTATCAACCTTAGGTATCAGACAGATTGTTGTAGCCTTGACCCCCTTAGGTAGAACAAAACCTCTAAAAAAATCCTTAACAACATTGCATAAATCATCACCCACTATTTCCCAACACAACTTATAGAACTCAACATTATAGCCATCAGGACCAGCAGCTGATTCAGACCTTAAAGACTTGACAACCCCATAAATCTCCTCAACTTCAGGAATACAAGCAATGCTAGTGTTATCCTCTTCACTAACCAACGAAGGAATAACATCCAAAAGAGCAGTATCATTCTCCACACTGCCAATAGGAGCAAGCAAAGATCTAAAATAATCAACAGCTGACTTTCCAATATCCTCCTTAGTAGTTAACCAATGGCCATCCACTTTAATTCTATCAACCCTATTCTTCTTATTTCTCTTCTTAACAAAACTATGAAATGCAGAAGTATTCCTATCAGAATCCTTGAACCAAGAAGTATGAGCTTTCTGCCTCCAAAACATTTCCTCTCTATCCAAAGCACCAAATGATTCTGCCTAGCTTCTTCCAAAGCAGCCTTGTTAACCTCATCAAACTGATTTTGAAGCATGACTTCCCTGCTGTTTATAACCTCCTCAGATTTCTTAATTGCATCAAAAATATTACCAAAGGTACTCTTATTCCACACCCTTAAAGCAGTCTTCAATCTTTGATGCTTTAGCCAGAAGTATATAATAGGGTTTCTCACACCACCTAATTCAACAGACCAACTCTCTTCAACCAATCTCAGAAAGTCAGAATGAGTACCCCACATATTCAAGAACTTAAACGAAGATTTAGCTGTAGTAACATTATAAGAAACCTTAATCACCATGGGGCAGTGATCAGAACAATTTCGAGCCAAATGAGAGACAGCAGTGTTATCAAAAAAATCCAACCAAGATGAGTTATACAAAACTCGATCCAGACGTCTCCATTTACGCCCATTAGACCAAGTATATGGACAGCCACTATAGCCAGCATCTATAAGAGCACAATCCATAATAAGATTATTGAAATCATCCATTGCCTTTTGATTAACCATAGAAAAAGCAAGCTGCTCCTGAATACTGGAAATAGTATTAAAGTCACCAAACAAAATCCAATCCTCAGATAACACCTCAAGCCTTCTTATAGAATCCCAAAGCACAAGTCTCTGATCACAATTACACTTTGCATAAACAATAGAGACATGAAACTCTTTATTCAGAACAGAATGAGCAACTTTTAGATGAAGCAATTGCTCACTGTCAAAAACCACATCCACTTTATAATCCTGGTGCCAAAACACCCAGATTTTGTTATTCACATTACTACTATAACCACTCAGCTTCAACTTCTTAGCAACCATACTCAGCTTATCAACCTTAACCAAAGGCTCTTGTATAGCAACAAAACTAACCTTAAAAGAAAACACCATAGACTTTAACCTCTGAATGGTTTCTCTATTAGCCAGTCCCCTTGCATTCCAATTCAACAAGGTAATGGTCATTGATCAGATGATGGTTTGTGGGCTCTTTTGAGCTTCATAATTTTTGAAGAACCGGACCTTTTGATCCCCACAACTTTGGCACTTTCTTAGTCTTCTGTATGTCATTCTTTTTCAGTCTAGCTTTGTCCAATCTATCTTTCACAGGAGAACTTGGAAGGCTGCCAACATGCTTAGGAGAAACCTGAATATCCTCACTCAAAACATCAAACATATTCCTCATTTCCAAAGTCTTCAAAGCGTCAATCATTTTTGCCTCATTAACAGAACTATTTAAAGCACATTTTTCATCATCTTTAGCCATAGGAAGAGAGCTATCAGAATCTAACTTATCTTGCAAAGAACTATCCAAAACCTCATTAACCACAATTGACTTTAACTGGCCAGTAACCCTTTCTTCAACAGCAACATAACAAGCCCCTTGATCACAAATCTTATTAACCTCCTGAGAACTATTATACACACTAACCTCATTAGGAAGATGAGAACAAGAGACCCGATCAGACACACCATCAAGACCAGCCTTATTATCTTAAACCTTCCCCACACTTTTCCCTTCCATCAAGAACTTCTTACACTTATCACTCGAATGACCAATATGAGCGCAATGGTCACAGTAAAGAGGAATGTTATCATAAACCAGATCAACCCAATAATTGTCAAACTCCCCAAATTTCAACTGCACCTTATAAACTAATGGTTTCGATACATCAACTTCCACCCAAAAACGACAACAGTTTTGCCTAGCCCTATTAACTGATGGTACCCACACTTTCAAAGGAGTTCCCAAGAATTTTGCTATTTCATTAATCGTGGCTCTGTTGAACAATAATTCTGGCAATCTTGGCAAAGACACCCAGACCGGCGTAAACGGACATTCCAAATTCGGATCAAAATTCGGCGTCCATTTTAACAACCTGAGAGTTTTACCACCCAAGACCCAAACATTCCTCGACCAGAGTCTTTTGAAGTCATCAATCTCATTAAACTCTACAAAAATATGCATGTAGTCCCAAACGGAAACACTGTAATTGCCAGCAAACTTGAACTTTGACAAAAAACTCCTGAAAACCTCCATCGAAGGCTTCCCAGAAGCAAACTTTGCAATCAATGTATGCTTAGACATCTTAACTAATTTTTCCTTATCCTCAACCTCAAATGTAATAATAGGAAAATCCTTCGACATAGTAACAGTAACGTTCGAGTGCTCAACTCTGTCTCTTTGGTTTTTAAAAGATCGGCAAAAGAACCCTTCTGCAACTCCTCAGCACCCTTTTCTTTAACTTTCTCCTCAAACATTGGATTAGATATTATATTACAATCCCTACCTGAAACCATTGCTTCCTCCATATCCTTCTGCAACTTCCCTGTTTTCAACTGAACCGAATTCCTTAGCAAAGGAAATTCTTCATTCAAAGGATTTCTTGGTTTAAACGACATTATTCAGAATCAATAGGGTAATAAATCAAAAGAAGATTGACCAATTCAAAGAATGAATCAGATATCAAAAACTTCGACTCTGTTCTTGAAGAACAGAGTTTTCTCTCTCCATCTTTTTATCTTTTTGGGGGATTCTTCATCAAAATCAAATATTTTAGGGTGAAATTAAATATTTTTCTATGTAAAATACGGTAATCAATTATTATTTTTTTTATTTTTAAAGGTCCGTATTTTTTAAACTGTAACTTGAAGAAAAAATCCGAAAATAAAATTGGTTTTGTCTTTTTAAGACAAACAAAACTAGTACCATTCATGATACGTTTTGAATTTTTTTTTAAATATATATTTTACACACGTTTCTCACTTATATGGTTTCGCATCTAGTGAGAGGTTTCGCATCTATCAAAATAAAGAAGGTTTCGCATCTATCAATACAAAGAGGTTTCTCGTTTAGCAAAATAAAGAAGGTTTCGAATCTAGTGACAGGTTTTGCATCTATCAAAATAAAAAAGGTTTCGCATCTATCAAAACAAAAACAAAGAGGTTTCTCGTCTAGCAAAATAAAAAAGGTTTCGCATCTAGCAAAATAAAAAAGGTTTCGCATCTATCAAAATAAATAAGGTTTAACATCTATCGAAATAAAGAAGGTTTCGCATCTATCAAAATAAAGAAGGTTTCGCATCTAGCAAAATAAAGAAGGTTTCACATCTAGCACAACAAAACATGTTTCACATCTATCATAACGAAGAAGGTTTCGCATCTTCTTCGCAAAACCCCTATAAATTTTAAAACTTTAAAAGTCTGTATCTTTTAAACCGTAACTCGGAAAAAAATCCGAAAATACCGTTGGTTTTGTTTTTTTAAGACGAACAAACTAGTATCACTCATAATATGTTATGAATTAAAAAAGTAAATTTTTAGAACAAATAACATTTTGCATCTATCAAAAACGTGTTTTTTTGCATCTACCATTCCAGAAGGATTACACGTTTTGCAACTATCAATAGGTAATATTTTGCATATATCTTTACTTACTGAAATCGTACGTTTCACATCTCTTTCACTGAAAATAGAAAATCTTTTACGCGACTGAAGTTTCCAAAAACACAAAATAAAAGACTAAAATTAACGAAACACTAATACAATGCTACAAATAAACTACATTACCATAATTCGAACTCATAAACTAACTATAAATTTGACAATAAATACTACGAAAACAAACAAAAACAGATCTTAAAAAACAGATATTTCAAGCTCAAATTCGAGTTTCAAACAAACACAACATTGAGTATCTTCGCATAATCAAGTAAAAACACAAATCAAAATCATATGAAAACAAAAGAAAAACAAGAAATCGAGTAAAGAATTAATAATCACCTATAATAGTAGAAAACTGTTCAATTCATGTAGAGAGAAAATTGGGGGAGAAAAGCGAGGTATGGACTGTTAAAAGCTTTTATATTATCAAATAAGGGTATTTAAGGTATTAGTGGGTCTTCAATGATAAACAGTTGACTAAAACGGGTCTTTCTCAGAGAAGAATGAAAATATAGGTCATATATGGATAATAGATAGGGTTTTGGGTCTTAAATGGTACTTTACCCAATATAAAAATCTCACTACAAATATTATTACTATATAAAAGAATATGAAGGGAAAACATTAAAAAAAATTGTCAACTTCTTTTTTTAGCATTCATGTGTTTCTTTTTCTAGATTACGTTTCCGAAAATATTTTTGACTAATTACCCCAGATATATTTTGATACAAGATCCACGAGGCGTATAACATTTTTAAAAACGTGTAAGTTTGTTCGACTATGTACTTAACGTTATCTCAATGCAGTTGTTTGCATATATCTATTTGATATTGCATATACCAATAATTAATTAAGATATATGTTTGATATTAGGTTATAATTATATTGGTTCTTATGATGAAATGTTTTAAGTATTATTAAGTTAGAAAATTTTAGGTTCAAATTGCATACGAATATTAGTAATGAAGCGGAATTGAACTTATTTGTTTTTATATATGAAATGATGTCAAATTTTATGTTCTAATTATATTGGTTCTTTATGTTAAAATGTTCCAAGTGTGATTAAGTTTGAAACATTTAGGTCTGAATTCCATGCCAATAGTTAGTATTTGGGTAACTATTGAACTTTTTTCTTGCAATAAAATATTAATATTTATTACTTATTTTTTTTGTAGGCTATAATACATATCCGATGCTATGTTATGTTCCAAATACATCGTATGTGGGATCTTACGGATCAAAGCCATATTAGATGAGGTGATGCGGACGTGTTTTGGTTCTTTTGTGGATTGTCTTGCTCGTTGGTCTACCAATGTGCATTTCGTGGAGGTTTTTTTAGAGAGGTGAAATCCTGAAAAAAATATGTTTCACTTCTCTTTCGGTGAGATGATCATAGCACTCGACGATATACACATCATCACTGGACTTTCAGTAATTGGTTTTAACAATAATGTGGTTGAATTTCTTGTTACAGGTCAGAGAAATGTGACTTCCGTTCGGTTACTTGGTGTGTCGAAAGAAAACCTAGAATCGAGAAATCGGTGAGAATGGGGTAGTGGTAAAAATCATGTTTGTCTTGCACGGTTGAAAAAAACTATCAAACAAATACCATATTTTGAGGATGCCATTAGTGATTGTGGTGTACGACGAGCTACTAGATACTTTCTAATACATTTGTTTGGTTGTACAATTCTATCGAATAAGTCAGACAATAATATTAATATCGAGTATTTACAGTTCATCGAAGACTACAGTAACTCGACTAGGTATAAGTGAGGGCACTTGATACTTGCAAAGTTATATTTCCAGTTCATCGTGTTTGGTTTCCTTGAACCCGTAGAGACCTGGATTTATATGTTTGCACCTATGCAACACATGTCATATAGTATTTCCCCAGTCATCGTTGTGTAAATATGCACCTCCTCCGTTTTTAGAAAGCCAATGGAAGCGAGAGAATTTTCGTGATTTCACTGCTATGTTGACTAACCGATATGTAAGTTTCATTTTTATCTATTTCAATATACTTATGTTTGTTTTTATTTTTCATATTTATTTTATAGTTTACGTTTAGTAGCTATAATTCACAAATTGTTTATTCTGGTATATCTAGTTCATAATATATACATATTTATGTGACGTGCGACCATTTTGTGATGTAGCATAAGAGTTCCATACTATTGACCATATGATACAAGGTGAAGAATACCAACTCGGTCAAGAAGATGGTATGATATTGATGGACATTGTATGGATACAGACCAACTTACGGTACATACTTACCGATCCTGAGTCGCGTCCCACCGATGCATACGTTGGGGTAAACCCTTCCGCGACCACTCATCATAAGAGGTTACATGACTTGATTGGTCGACTACTCGAGATGGAGAATATGGAGGAGAGGTCCCCTAACTTGACTATGGAAGAGCTTTGCGGGCCTTTACATGAGTGTTACAAACTGGCGCACCAATATCCAAAGTGATTTTATTTGTATTTGGTTATGTTTATCTTTCCATGTTTCACTATACATTACGAATATTTTTTTATGTTTGATGTTTATATTTCTTCTGACTTGATATCCACTGTACGTTACTATTTTTTTTATGTTTGATGTTTCATTTTCCCTGACTTAATGTTCAATGTATGTTACAAAATAAAATTATGTTTGATGTCATTGAATTATATATTTTGATCTGTATGAAATATAGTAGTTTATTACAAGTGAAGAATAAATATATTACAATCAATTTTCCAATCAAATTTAGGATGATGTTATATCTCGATCGACATTATTTAGAACTCGACTTCCAAATTCAGCTTCAATACATCATGTAGGTTTATCCTAACATACCTATGCCTACATGATAGTTTTCCAAGTTGATTGGTTTAGTGGATTAAGTTATCCACTACCAACACATGTTATTTGTCTAATTGATTATGTTATTATTGGCTAAAAACACAATAAGTCTATAGGTGATGACCTTATATCTGCATTGATTGTCATAAATCAGATTGATCGTATATGTGATGACCTGATATTTGTACTGACCATCAGGAGAAATATCTATAACTAGGGAAGTTGAGGTAAGTACATCAAACTTGAATTTATCTTCTAATGTTATTTTTAAGTCTATATGTATTTGAACCACCATACTACTGATTTTGTTCAATAAGTGTTTAAATTCAGGAGTTAGCCTGATGGAATTACCAAATTAAGTGGAAAAAACGTTTTGGACAAGTGTCAAGATGTTTTTCCAAAAACGAACATTACAACAAATGAATTACCAAGGATATGTGTAAAATTTCTAGGATTTGAAAACACAAAGGGTTATATGAATATTTTCCTGACTCTGGACACATTTACAATTAGTATTCTAAAATGAGCACTTGACTTGTTCTACAAACATGATGAGTTCTTGTCTAAAGACAAGATTTTGTGTACTCCATAAGATTTTATGCATGATATGATCATAAGAGAAACACGTGAATGAGGTTTTATAGAACACTTTGGAAAAAATACAACCTTAGTTATTATTGGTAAGCATTTCGTTTGGCCTCACTTGAAGAAATATATTGCAAATTTTTGCAACTGTTATATTATTTTCTTAAAAATAAAATCCAGATCACGTCATCCTCTTCTTTATCTACCATGTTTGATTCCCACTGTATAACGGGTGTACATATTTATGGATTTCGTGTTGGATTTCCAAAAAATCAGGCACAAAGACTCCATCTTTATTTTGGTGGACAAGTTATCGAAGATGGCAGATTGTCTACCATGTGCTAGAGTGAATGGTGTTTCTCAAATAACAATCTTGTTCTTCAAAGAACTGGTGCATTTACATGGAATTCCAAGGATTATTATCTTATATCGGGACACCGAATTCTTTACCCATTTTTGGACAACACTTTGGAAGCAGATTGAGACTAAGCTATTTGTTTCAACAACTTGTTATCTCCAAACATATGGCCAAACTAAAGTGGTAAACTGTATATTTTATATTTTATTTAGTGTTACTGTGTGTAAAAATCTGAGCTATTGGTTAAACTATTTAACCTTTATCAAGTTTGCTTTGTTGGACTTATCCTCAATCCTACCATCAATGTATTCAAGGCAAGATGGAATGAACAAAGCTTAACTTGTAAAGAAAATGCACAAGAAGATTAAAGAGAAGTTAGAAAATAAAACTTAGCACCGTAAGCGTCAAATAGATAAATGACGTAAAAAATTAACATTTCAACATAGAGAACAGATTTGGATACATATGAGACCATAAATATTTCCCAAAAAATAAAGTTCTAAGATGTTACCTCGTGAAGATGATTCATTTAAAGTTGCGGAGAAAATAAATGATAATGTCAACAAATTGGAGCTTCTATTAGATATAAACATTGTTGCAAGTTTTAATATTTCTCGTTTATCTCCATTTGGAGCAATTGAACCATTTGAGAACAAAATATTCTCAAATGGAAGGGAATAATGAGGATATACAAGAAAATTCTATCGAAGACTAATATCAAATCATCAATGTACTAACTGTGAGAATTGGCCATATAATTAAGAGTAAACGGATTTTATAGAGAATTCAACAAGACTATGGATAGTCTTATAAGACAAAAAACACAAAACAACTTACATATGAATATTTTATCTTCTGCACAAAAAACACCTTTAATTAAAACAAGTAAGTTGGTTTCTCCGTTTCAGCTCACAACCACCTCTACAATGTCGCAGCCACTTTCATAACTTCAACATGGTATTGTTAAGTGCTAAACTCCATAAATCCCCTCTATATCACTTTAACAATATGATCTTATTTCATTAAAGCCTAGATAAGGAGATACTCTAGAAGATATCATAGAAATAAAACTCAAGAGTCAATGAGAGTTATTTGGTTTTTATTATTATTCAAGAGTCATAATTTAAGTCCTCAAACTCATTTAATTATGTTATAGGAACCCAAGATTCATTTTTTTGTTTTTAAGTATATTTTAGTCTTTTTTGTATGACTACAAATAAATCCTTAAACTCTTTGAAATTTCTAAAAATCAATCAAGTAGTCAAATATAAAGTCGAGTTCCTACTCAAAGCATTTGTCTGAGAAAATTCTATATGTAAACTATATGTGTGAGAAACGAGTTTAATTGATTGTATATCATGTTTTTATCTTGGATAAAAACAGTTTTGATTTCTGTTTATCAAACAATTTTCATTTTATTTGTGGTGTAGCTTGATATATTATCCATATATCATCACCTTCTATTTGATTTTGTTTGTGAATATTCAGTGAATATCAGGGATTCAAACCAAAATTTCATATATTGCTACAAATAAATAATTCTACAGTCAAACCGCTTTCATACCTACATCAGTTATATATGTTCTGTTTATGAACCAAAATCTTGTATTTGGTGATATTTTTGTTAAATATGGTAACTACTATGTATACAAATCAAACAAAAATATTATCTCTAAAATGGGTAAATTTGCCGTGAACGAATACCCCTATATTGGAATGGTATATCTATGTACTAAATGAAGTCTCTATTAATACAACTAATTTCATTCTCTTTTCTTTGTAAAATAATTATTTATTATGACACAATAGATTTGCGCATATAAAGTAAATCATAATTAAGAGAGTAACAAGAATCAAACTTATAATTATTATATATGATTAATATGAAAATAATATAAAATATTAAAAAGTATTATAAGAACGTTAAAAGATGAACAAAACTATAGATTTAATACACATTGCTTTGTATAAGTGAAATGATATTTTAATTTTTGGGGTAAATAATATATTACGACTTTAATAAATAACTGTTTTTGACACACTTGTGTCTATTTTACTTAAACAAACACGACTCTGATGTGTTTAAGATTTTTAAAGTTGATGTGTAAAACCAACTAGATTGTTTGATTAAAGTATTGTATAATAATAAAGATACGAAGTAATTTTTCATTGAGCTTTCTAGTTTCTTAAAAAATATATGATAATTCATCAATATTAGACGTCTTTTATTATAACAAAATAGATCAGTTGAACGTAAAAGTATAATCTTATTCAGATGTGTAGTGTCATATTATTTAATTTTAAATTGCATATTAAATTTTAGAATGAGATTGTGTTAATGGTGTATCATACTATTAATTGGATTATTTTTAGTAAAATTGAAATATTTATATATGAGATATAGAAAGTATGGAAATCAAATGTTAGTTACTTAAAAGTATTGAGATATCATGTATTTTCTAGAGCATATATCAAATGATATCGAAATTTGGTTTAAAACCTATGCACTTTAGTTGTGTACACAATAAATAACAAAACTTGTAGGTTGTTAGACTTAGAGTCTAACGTAGTTATGAATACATAAGTATAATTCCTTAAATCCAAATTATATATTGATCTTAAAGAGCTAAACAATAATGTAGGGATTTCACAAAAGGTATATTTTATTGAAGAGCAATTAGCCTTGTTCAAGTCAAAAGAAGAAAATACTCAAAAGTATAAAATCTAATGTTATAATCTCTTAGAGGATTTGTTTTACTAACTAGAAGGATATTATGAAGAAATCATCCAAAAATCATATGTTTTGCTTTCTTTAGAAGATAACTTTATACAATACATTTTAGAGATCGTGTATCTTGACAAGGGATCATAAAAGATAATAATCATACTTGGTAATTGGTTAATTTACTTTGGATTTAAGACTATTTAAAAAATCAGGATTATTATATTGGTAGCCAACGATTTTTGACCAAAAATATATTATTTTAACATGTATGATTTAGTTCTAAGAGCTATAAGTATATGAATATTTTATTAGTTTATTAGTTTATAATATTAAAATTTACCAAATGGAGGTGAAAATGACATTCTTGATTGAAGATCTCAACGAGGAGGCTTATATGGAACAATCCGAGATATATATGTTATCTGGGAATGAATCGGATGTACGCATGTTAATTAATCATTATATGACCTTGAACAGATATAAATGATATGAAAATTTTGATCATATCCTAGTATCTTATGAGCTTAGGCGTAATTTTGTAAATATGTGCATATACACCAAGGTTCATGGTGCATGATAACTGTTGTATACTTATACGTAAATGACTCACTTATCTTAAGTAATGACATGAGAGATATTGTAAAAAGAATAAGTTTTATGTATTTTGTATTTAAGATGAAATATCTCAAAGAGATAAATAGTATTTTTTATATAAAATCGATCCAAAGTAATATGGATTATGCACTTGGTCAAACTCAGTATATTGAAAAATGTATTTGATCCTCAACTAAAAAGTAAAGAAACAAACACATAATTTGATCAATAGTTTAAAACTCATAAACAAATACGTGAAGAGTGATGTCCCAATCAGAAAATAATAGTCTCGTATATGATTTTATGAAGCATGACTTGATGAGTTCGGATTATCCAGTCACAACTCACTGTATTATCCGGACAAGGGCAATTCGGACAATAACATACCACTGAACTATCCGGATAGGACAAAAGTAAAAACACTTAAACACCTTTTGACTAAGCTATGTGTTAATCAACTTAAAAGATTATTGGGTCCTTAAACTTGACCTGGTTTCATAACTTGACCTGTAAGCCCATATGTCCTTAATTAAGGGTATAAATACCCCAACCACTCTCATTAATAAGAATAATGAACATTTAATACAACCAGGCTGCTCAAATCTCTCACTACTTTACACTAAACACTTAATACTCAGAATATTTTACAAAACACTTTACAAAATTACCCCCAACCTAAAATAAACCAAACCAAATTGGCGACCACAGTGGGAGGCGATGGCGCATGAATCTTGCATTCAAAACCAGTAGAAAAGACCAGTTTGGATGAATCCGAACGAGCAAGCAACTGGACCACCTGTGGTGGAGGTAGTTGGGGAAAACAAGGAATACACCATCGAAGAGCGAGACAAATTGAGAGCATAAATAAAGGCGTTGAGGGCCATAAAACAAGCATAAATGGGTATAAAAGAGAAGTCAAGGGAGTCAACGATCCATCATACTGATAATCCTAGGGAGAATGATCTATCAACAAAGACTTATTTGAGTTCAAAAAAGACCCATGTCAGTTCTAAGAAGACTCACTGGTCTAAGTCTGTTGAAAGTTCAGATTCTGAATCCACCAGTAGATCTTCAAACGAGGCTGAGCTTGAGGAGTCTTTTTCATCAAGCAGTGATGAAGGGAGGTCCAGGAAGAAATAAAAACTAGTTAAAAAATATTCAAGAAAAAGAGATAGGCATGGGAGGCTTAAAAGGAATTTGGGCAAAAGGTCATCTCACGACCACAGTCACAGGCATGTAGATCAGGTGTTGATCGATCCTTTTGCTTTTCAGACCGAACCATGTATTTTCGAAACATCTAATGAAAATACAGTCTTCAGTCGTAATAGGAATTGGAGACAGTCACCATTGTCTGCCAAAATATAATCCGGAAACCTACCCAAAAGGTTTGACACCTCCAAAATGGAGAAGTATGATGGAAGTAAGGATCCGGACAATCATTTGGAGCAGTTCAAGAACTTCATGATGAATTTTGATGATGATGACAAACTTATGTGTAGAGCATTCTCCCAATCTTTTACAGGAAGTGCTCTTAAGTGGTACAACAGCTTACCCCAGGGGTGTATCAGAAACTTTGAAACATTTTGGGTTGCCTTACGAAGGAAATTTGTGGGAAGTAAGGAGGTGAAGAGAAATGGAGATATTATCATCCATTGTGCCCAAGAGCCAAAATAAGACCTTAAAGGACTACATAAGTCGATTCGTAAATACCAAGAACGGGTTAGCAGATTGCTTCGAACATATGGCAATTGCTTCCTTGAGACAAGGGTTGAACCTTGGGAATCTGGTTGATTCGATGACCAGGAAGAAGGCCATGACTTGGGGTGAATTATTAAATCAGGTGGGGAAGCAGATTAACGTGGATGAAACCAATAAAACCAAGGTGCATCGTCATGTGAGGTCCACCACAACAGCTCAAAACCAGTCCTGGTATAAGGCTAAAGAGACCGGACAAGGGTCCAATAGGGCTAAACAGGCTCAGTCAAACCAAAATCAATCTCAGAGCCAGCAGTCAAGGAGTAAAAGAGGTCCTTAGGTTCAACCGGAGTGGTTTGCATAATTAAAAGAGAATGTGGCCACAATTTATGACAAGACCAAGGATGAAGTCCATTTCCGGAAACCAGCAGCACTGCAGTCTCCCAGAGACAGCCAAAATACTTGTTTTTGCCAATATCATAATGATATTGGCCATAACACCCAAGACTACATTCCTCTGAAGCAGGAAGTACAGAATCTCATTGAGAGAGGTAAGTTAGGGGCTTATGTCAAAAGAAGAAGTGGATACAAGCCTGACAATTCTCATTGAACTGGCCTTACGACCGATGTGGGAACATCTGCTCCGGAGGGGGCAATGGTGATCCTTGAAATATTTGATGTTGATTCGGAGTACCTGGATCCTGATCCAACCTGGAATAAAATAGGGGTCATAACAGAGAAAACTAAGACGATGTCTGGAATCATTAGTTTCTTTGAGTCACTCACTATATTCGGAGGGGATATCATGACAACGCCCACTCCTTCATCAAGAAAGAGGCATGTTCACTCTCTGACTACTCAGTTGGAAGGAGGCATGTCTTCTTATCAGTGCCAAACCCTTTTTCCATTTATAGTCTTTGATGAGGATGGTTTAAGAAATATTGCTGGGCCTCATGAGGATGCTGTGGTGATAGGAGCATCTATTGGGGGCAATGATATCAGACAAATTCGGATAGACACAGGCAGTTCGGCAAACATCCTCTTTTTAAGTTCTTACAAGCAGATGAAAAATCTGGCCGTTATTCAACGGTCAAGCAGAACCATCGTGGGCTTCACAAGAAGATCTGCGGATGTAATCGGAGAGTTTGAGGAAGAGTTAAAAAGTTGGTTAAAGTGTTATTGGTTCTGGTAGATTGCCCCACATGTTATAATGCAATCTTTGGGAGGTCCTGGCTCTCTAAAATGTATATTGTGGCCTTAACAACCCACCAGTGTTTGAAGTATACGGTTCAAGGGCAAGTGGGTGTTGTCCGAAGTAGTCAGAAGATAGCAAGGGAGTGCTATGCAACTGCATTTGCTCCTAAAACTTTGGGAGCAGTTCAAATTAATGAAGATTAACAGTTAGTGGGGCCTTCTAAGGGGGAGAGTGAGATTGATGACCCCATAGAGGCCTCTAGTGTTATAATACCATTGGAAGAGGTTGAAACCCACCCCCTGGCAGATGGTAGAAGTATCAAGGTTGGCTCCAAGATGGTGCCAGATTTAAAAAAGAAATTTTTGTCCTTTTTTTCAGACAATCAACATGTTTTCGCTTGGTGCAATGGTGATGTAACCGGAGTACCTGCAAGCGTTATCTCACACAATCTATCAATTCGGAGTGATGTTGCACTTGTTGCAGAAAATGAGGGCCTTCTCTAAGGATAAAGATGATGTAATAGTCCAAGACGTTGATCGGATTACCAAGATGAAGCACATAAAGGAGTCACAGTATCCTTTATGGACTGCCAATCCGGTGTTAGTCAAGAAAAAGAACGGGAAATGACGTATGTGTATTGATTTTACTGACCCCAAAAGAGCTTGCCCAAAAGATCTTTATCTGTTCCCCGGGATAGACCAGTTGGTGAACTCAACGTCTGGAAACAAGTTATTGTCCTTCATGGATGCCTTCTCTGGGTACAACCAGATACATGTGGATCTGAATGACCAAGATCATACTACATTTATTACAGACAGAGGTCTCCATTGCTATAAGGTGATGTCTTTTGGGTTGAAAAAATATTGGGGCTACTTACTAGAGGCTAGTAAACAAAACATTTGCTAATCAGATTGGCAGGATTATGGAGGTCTACATAGATGACATGATGGTTAAAAGCTTAGAGGAGGATTTTCATATAATTAACCTTCGGGAAACTTTTTCCAATCTGACAATGATGAATTTAAAACTGAATGCAGAAAAATGTGTTTTTGGGGTTCAATCCGGAAATATTTTGGGGTATATGATAAGTGAGAAAGGGATACAGCCCGATCCGGATCAGTTGAATACCTTATTAGAAATGGATCCTCCCTGGAATATTAAAGAAGTTCATAGGCTTCTCGAAGGTTGGATGTCTTGAATCGTTTTATTTCAAGATCTTCAGGTAAGTGTGCTCTGATTTTCCAAACC
Source organism: Limnanthes douglasii subsp. nivea (assembly GCA_036936605.1). Classification (NCBI taxonomy): domain Eukaryota; kingdom Viridiplantae; phylum Streptophyta; class Magnoliopsida; order Brassicales; family Limnanthaceae; genus Limnanthes; species Limnanthes douglasii. Next base: position 71,291,779 of record JAUPFV010000004.1, read on the forward strand.
TTGAAGAGTGCTAAAGAATTTAATTGGTCTCCACAATGCAGCCAAGCTTTTGATGAAATAAAGAAACACTTATCTTCACTGAAGACCCTTTTTAAGCCCATACAAGGAAAAACACTGTGTATATACTTGGTTGTGTCAGAATGCGCTATAAGTGCAGTATTGGTAAGAGAGGTGGACAATTACCCTCATCCAGTGTACTACATCAGCAAAAGCCTGATAGATGCTGAGAAGAGGTACTTGAAACTTGAAAAGTTGGCACTAGCCTTAGTGATTGCTGCAAGAAAAATGAGGCCGTATTTTCAGTCTCATTCCATCTTTGTCCGAACATCTTTCCTTTTGAAGAATTTTCTTCAGAAAGCAGACATATCAAGCAGGATGACCAAGTGGTCAGTAGAATTGGGTGATTATGACATTGATTTTTCCCCACGAACTGCTATCAAAGCTCAACCTGTTGCTGATTTCCTGGTAGAATTCCATCCGAATAGGAGTTCTAAACAAGTTTCAGAAGGAAAAACAAAAAAATAATGGGTAGTTTGGACTGATGGTGGATCAAGCACAATGGGTTGTGGAGCTGGAATTTTTCTAACCTCTCCGTATGGTGATAAAATGTACCAAGCTATATTCTTTGGGTTGAGGGGCTCTAACAATGAGTCTGAATATGAAGCGGCTATAACTGGTCTCAAATTAGCTTTCCTATGTGGGGCTAAAAGAGTTAGGTTGATGAGTGATTCCCAGCTTCTTATCCATCATATTAAGGTCAATCCGAGGCCAAGAAAGAACAGTTAATCAAATACTTATTCATTCTCAAAGAGGTGGCAACCAACTTCAAAAGTGTTTGTTATGAGCATATTCCTAGATAAAAAAAATACACCTGCAGATTCCTTGGCAACCATAGCATATTCTGAGTCCTACCCTTGGATGCATGTACAAGAATGCCCATTCATACAAGCAAATCAAAACAAGGAAAAGGAGGAAAGCTTGAGTATACAAGTAGTTCAACTTAGAGATTGGAGATTTTCCATTCTTCAATACATTTCTGATGGGGTTTTACCTCCAGATAAAGTTATGACACGAAAAATTAAACACATGGCTCGTGGTTTTTTTATCATAAGGGAAGTTCTCTATAAACAAATATTTCAGTAGACCTCTCCTGCATTGTTTGGGGGTTGAAGAATCTCAAGTCGTTTTATCCAAACTACACGATGGAGAAGGGTCAACGCATTGTGGCTACAGGGCACTAACCCGAAGAGTATTGTTGGTTGGGTACTATTGGCCATCTATAATGACAGATGCTAAAAAAATGGTAAAGAAATGTGATCCATGTCAAAAGTATGGCAATGAAATTTTTGTGCCAGTAGTACCTATGGAGTCAATTTCTGAGCCAATACTTTTTGCTCATTGGGGATTGGATTTAGTTGGGCCTCTGCCAATGGCGTCCGGAGGGTGCATGACTATTATAGTTGCTATAGATTACTTCACGAATTGGATAGAGGTAGCTCATTTGGCAGGAACCACTTCAAAATCTGTCATAAAATTCATCCTATTTAATATATGTTGCAGATTTGAGATTCTTCAGAAGAATATCACAGATAACGGGCCCCGGTTTGATAACAAGGATATGAAGAGTTTTTGTGTCTCTAGAGGCATTCAACATTTCTTCTATTCTCCCTTTCATCCACAAGCGAACGGACAGGTTGAAGTTACCAACAAGACTATTCTGTCCAAATTAAAAAAGAACCTAGAGGGGGCAGCAAGGAAGTGGCCAAGCTATCTGCAAGAAGTATTATGGGCATACCAAACTACTCATCGGGCTGCTACACAAGAATCTCCTTTTTCTTTGGTGTATGGGATAGATTTCATTACCTTCATTGAAGCTACCTTACCATCGTACAGGGTCCATAACTATTCCGAACATGCTAATGAGATAGAAATTAGGAATCAGTTGGACTTAATAGAAGAAGGAAGGGTTAAAGCTCACTTAAGAACAACCCACTACCAAGGTTTGATGAGGAGCAGGTTTGCTACCAAGTTCAAGAGAAGAGATTTTCAACTGGGGGATAAAGTTTTGAGAAACGTTTTCCTACACACCAAGGAGAAGCAGTTCGGTAAGTTGGCTCCGAACTGGGAAGGCCCCTATGAGTTCTCCGAAAAGTTTAAGCATGGAACATATAGGCTTCAAGACAAAGAAGGGAGGGTTTTGAAGCACCCATGGAATATTGAACATCTCAGGTTATATCTAGAATAAAAGTGTTATAAATATTTACTTGTTAGATATAAATGTAAATATTGGAGAGCATACTCTTTCCTACCCTGGTGGCGTGGGGAGGTTTTAATGAGGTGTACGTTTTTTTCATTCAATAAAATGTTATGCCTTCTTAAAATATCTAATGTGTTTTTGCTACAATTCAATTCAAGTTTAAATCGTTGGTTCAACATTTTGGATCTTTGGTAGATCGAATAAACCTGGTTGAGTGATAACTATTAAATACATGCCATCGGAGATATTAAACACTCTCACTGTAATACTTCTGAAATAATTGGGGATATTTAAACATTAGCCATTAAAATTAAAGGGAAAGAAAGTGTTAAACAAGGAAAGATTCGATAAATGAACCTCTTCAGACTTTAACCGAACAGGAAGAACAAAATATGCCTTGGCCATCTAAGGACTTAAAGTATTTCAAAAACTTATCCGGACTCTGACCAGATAACATTACAAAATATGTATTGTTCATCCAATGACTTTAACTGTTCAGAAAAGATAAAAGATATGATAAACCTTAGGGCTTGTTCTCTTTGGATGTCTCACCACCACCACCTTTCTTGGGACTTTTGAGTTCAGCACTCGAACTCTCACCAGTTCCCTCTTCATCATCCGTAGTGGAATCAATTCCACTAGAGTAGTTGTAATTGTCACCAGTTTCCATGGTATGATGAGGCAGGTCTTCGCATTCCACATATTTCCATAGGGGACCAAGGGTCCTCTTCGGAAAGATCTCATGGAAGAGAAACACCATGTCAAACCTGACTTCATCGTATCTTTTCTCAAGGGAATCTATCATTTTGTTGGTATATTTATCAATACATGCTGCTTCACCAAGTCCTCTTTCTTCTTGGCCATCTTAGACACAGTACCTTCTAAGGAAGTCTTCTCACCGGTTAGGGTTTGAATGACACCATCTTTGGTCTTCAGGTCCTCCCTTAATGTTGTGAGATCCTTTTCCAAACCGGAATACTTAGTTTGGAGCTCAGTAATGACAGTCTCCAAAGTGGCCAGCTTGGTTGATAGATCTTCCTTGTTCTTCCTCAATGCTTCTATCTCTTTCTTCAGTTCTTCTATGCTCTGATTTGCATTAAGAAGTTTTTTGATAGAGACTCATTGTTAGTGGTGAGGGAATTGATGAGAGTGGTCTGGCTTTTCACTTGTCTCTCCAAGTCAAGCACTGGCTGGATGTGACCAAGAAGAGAATGGCTTAGAACATCTTGCTCTTTGGAGATGGAAAATGACTTACCATTAAAGGTCACCATGTTAACAGAGCTCGAAGGGCGGTAGGGACCTGCGAAATCATCCTTCTCAGAATCATTGAAGTATAAATCAATGTCTTGAAGGGCACTAATGTCCACTTCTTCAGTCCCTCCCCCAGCAACGTCTTCGGACTGCAGACTTGTTGGGATTTTCTCTTGTAAAGTGGGATCAACAGGGGCTAGTGGAGGTAGAGGCTCCGAAGGGAAAAAAATTATTTTTTATCCTAAGGTGACCTTCTTCTTTTTTGCAGCATTTTTGTCACTGCTGGCCCTTCTTTTCCGGTCCTTTTTGGGAGGTTTTGGTGGGTTTTGTGACTCTCCTGCTTCCCTTACAGTTTCAGCCTCTACCACTTTGAGCAGGGTAGCGTGAATTCCCATTTGGTTCACCGAACCAGTCCCCTCTGTGGCTGCTTGAACCGACTTTGTTGCATTTTCTTCTTCTTCCCTTTCATTTTGTTGGGAGCTTTTGCTCTGGAAGTTAAGACTAGTTTACCATCTTTGGCCTTCATTCGCTTGAGAATTATACCAGGAGGAGGCGGCATAGTTAGCTCTTCCCATGAGAGGTCCCTCCGACCTGTTGTGTTCCACAGATGAGACCTCACAAGATTGCCTGAGGTGAAGCAATTGTGGAAGGCATTCCCCCAACACTCTGCAGCCCATGCATTAAGCTTGGCACATGTTGTTTGCCCCTCCTCCAGGTGTCCGGTGAACGTTTTCGAAAACACTGAAAAAGGAATGACAAATTAATTAGAAGGGGAATACTTATGATTTAAAAAGAAAAGCATAAAAAACAAAGATAAAAAAAACTCACCAGTACTCTTCCACCTGCTAGTTAATATGCTGGGATTGGTGTTGGCCTTGATCTTCCTACCGTTCTCACATGTCCCACTGATAAATAGGAACTATATCCTCCAGTTCTTCTCAGACTCCAGCAAGTCGTCTACCACATTGAAATTGTTCCCCATATTATGATGGTAGAATGTAATATGGTGATTCTTGCATAGACTTGCTACAACGCAAATTACTCAATTGGAAGTGGGAATTTTTAAGACCTTGATGCCATTATGCAAGCAAGGAGGGAATACCAGTCGTTTGGGCTTAGCTGGCTTGGGCAGAGTTTAACCGGGTGGAAATACCTGACAATTTCTGGGTCCAAAGAGAACCAAAGTCCCCAGTTTAGCACCTTATTAAAAATAACCACCTCGTTGAGTTTGCAGTCTATATGAGTCTCCGGAGTGACAGATATCTTTACCTTCACTGACTATGGGATCCCCCATTTCGTCCGGATTTGGCCCAACTCAGCAGTGTGGGTGTAAATATAGTTTATATTTTGTAGAGCCAACGAATATCTAACACTAACATTTTTAAAACAAGGGCCTACATTGCCCTCTAGGCACTCTGGAAGCTCGGGATGGGTCAATAGACCTTGATATTTTCTTTGTCCTTCCTGTCAGAAGCAACATCCCCCGTTTGACCTGATGCTTTAGTTTCAAAGGGAGCCTCCTCGATACTATCTTCCATTACTTCTTCCATCATTGTTGAAGGTTTATTAATTGCCTTGGATAGATGGAGATCAGCTTCTGGCACCAAAGGTTGTTCGGATGGATGAGCGCCCGTTATTTCTGAAGGCCTGGTGTCCGGTTGAGGTTGGGATCCGGAGAGCTTGGCCCTTGGGGGTGCTTTAGGTGCCTCTGATCCGGAGGGCTTTGGTAGTGAAGCGGTAGTTTGGGCTTTAGTTAGATGAGTCGTCCAGCGAGGGGTTGACTTTTCCGGAGACTTCTCCGCGTCAGAACCCATGGTTATGAAGGGGGAAGGTTTTCTGACACTCAAAATCGTTTTTTGTTTAGCAACAGAAAGTTAAGACTCTTGAACAGAAGAGCCTGATAGAAGGGGAGAGAGGCTTGGTTTGAATAACTGTCTAGGCTTGGGATTTCTGGAAGAGGATGATCCTTGGTCAGCTTCTTGGGTCGGTTCACTAGATTTCTCACTTGGGGAAACTGAAAGACCGGCAGCAATGCGATTCTCCCTTTCAACTTTTTTTGCCATTTCTAGCTCTGATAAGTTTAACCAACCACCTTTAACAAGTACGTTTCTGGCTGTGAACATAAAACTCTTCAAGAAAAAGTTTGAAGATAAGAGTGAAAATCTCTCTAGAAAGTTTTTGAGTGATGAAGACAATGAAATATTGAAAAATGATTTATATAACAGTAAAAAAAAGTAATTGTTACCTAGGAGAAATTGAAGAGGGTTTGACAATGATTAAAGACAGCGCAAACGTGTGAAGGATTAAATGCCTAGGTAAATTTCTAGACTTAGTGGGTGCGCTGATCTAGGAAGAATAACGGCTGGTAGGTCGAACCAGATTGTGACATGTGTCCCACGATCCAAGAAGAAAACTCTTAGAATTCTGGAGAGAGAAGTCAGTTCGGACAGACTTCGAATTGAGTTAATGATGAAAATAAAACTCCTAATACGAATTACACAGGCAGATCGGACAAAGTCACTACGGGCTAAGTAGATTTTTTTAGTTCTACCAAAGATATTTGGCAATGCCTAAAAAAGGGCTATTGATGAGTTCGAATTATCGAGTCACGGCCCACTGTATTATCCGGACAAGGGCAATTCAGACAATAACATACCACTGAACTATCCGAACAGGAAAAAAGTAAAAACACTTAAACACTTTTTTACTAAGCTATGTGCTAATCAGCTTAAAAGATTAATGCGTCCTTAAACTTGACCCGGTTTCATAAGTTGACTTGTAAGCCCATGGGTCCTTAATTAAGAGTATAAATACCCCAACCACTCTCATTAATGAGAATAATGAACATTTAATACAACCAGACTGCTCAAATCTCTCACTACTTTACACTAAACACTTAATAGTCAGAATACTTTACAAAACACTTTACAAAATTACAGCCAGCCTAAAATAAACCAAACTATGATTGATATTTCATTCATGGATATTCGATAAATATCAAAAAACATGTTTCTTCAATATTACAATTTTACAGGTTTTTTGGGTTACATATATACAAGTTTGATCATCAATCTAATTATATCAATCAACTACCAAGTGGGTATTTATAATTGTACACAATATTTTTTATTGAGGTCAAATAAACAAACATGTATATCATTTTAGTTATGGAGTATGGATTTATAATATTGGCCATAACGAGAAACAAACTTGAATGGGTAAAACATATTTTATAAAAAATACCATTCACTTTAAAAATAATCTAACAAAACAAATTCATTATAATAGGCAAACAACTCTTAATAAAACTTACAATGGTATCAACAATGAGAAGTTTAAACATGGTTGTGTTGTATAATTGATTCAAAATGTCATATCGCTCTCGTACGTTCTAATAAGAACCTTGCAGATCCTTTTACCAAACTATTAGTTCAAGAATTAGTAAACTTAATGACCCACATAAAAATACATATGTTATCCCTATATTAAAATACATATGTTAACATATGTATTTTTATATAGATAACGAATACACTATAAAAATTATACATGTTTAAATTCAAATTTAGTACCACCTATTGTGACATAAAGAGTTCCTTTGATTTATTTTTTGAAAGCAAATAATCATAATATTGTTAAACAAAACAGAAGATAAAACAGATTCGTAAAAATATTTATATGTGTGAGGTCGTCGTTATGGTCATAGAAGATAAATGGTTCATAGTTACGAATTTTAGAAATTCCAATCAAGTTTTGTTTTACATTAAAGTACAATTCAAATAAAAAATATAGTTTATTTTATAAATAAATATTACATTGGGAGATGAGATAAGTCATATAGTCAAGTGTGATTTTGTGTATAATATTGATTACATAAAGTGAATCAAAATATATAGATTGAGTTATGAGTTCGGATTTTGAAGTTAAAAAACAGTATTCGTAATAGAATAATGTAGTTTCAAGAGATATTTGAGGTAAATAAATAGGGTTATGCTATATTAAGACCCATTTTTGTTAAATCAAGATCCGGATGGATCAAGATCTATTTTTGTTACATCAAAACCCCAGTTATTTATAACTTTACCCTTGATATAAATACCTTATTTGTAAAAATTCCACCATAAAATTCTCTACTCCAACCTAAACTCTCTCAAAATATTCACTTCAAAAAACCAAACACTAAATTTATAGTAGTAGTCATATTCGTCGTCTTTCTTCTTCCTCCTTTTTGGTATCTAATACTTGTGTTAACTTTTATAATTTCATTTTATTTGTAAGTTTGTTTCTTTTATATGGTCATTGTGGATTTTCAATTCTCATAAAACTCGTTCATTTGAAGCGATATTAATCGTGTTGTTCTTTTTGTTTACCAATCTACCGATTTATGATTGTTTGTTTGAGATTTTACAAGAACAACTAAATGAGATTTTATTTATGATATTGGATTTTTTGTTTATTTTTAATTGAGATTCTATTATAGATGAGGTTTGTTGATTTAAACGATGATGAGATTATTGTTATACAAACATGTAATGATGTGCGGTTATGATTGTTACCGTTTTAAATATTTATGATATTCATTTCATCAGTTGGTATCCATTTTCATAGTAATTTTTTGTTATTGTTATCGTTGCTTTTTTTTATGTATAATTTATACAAATCTATTAAAAAAAATTGATAGAGAAAAGCCTAAATTAATCGTTTCCCTCGTTATCATATGCTACTATTCAATAATAGTAGTTTCGAATTTGCTTATGTATCATACAATATGAGTCAAACCCAATAACTATTTATTAATATCAGTTATACAATGTATCATACAATGTGAGTCTTAAATTTGCTTAAGACGGTAATAAATATAATTCGTCATTTTAATTGGTCGAATGATCTTATAACCTGTAAGAAAAATATTTCACCCCCTATAATTTATTATGACTTTATAAACGACGAGATTCGTGGATAACTAACAAAACATTTCCGTAACAATTTATTATAAAAAAACTAAAATGTTTGTCATATAGTATTAATTTTAAGTTATTATACATATTGCATTTTTCTTTTCAATAATTCTAAATACTTAGAGATTTAGTTGACTGACTAGTCGTCGATTTTTCTTTTTTGGTGGATGTAGTCGCCAACTTTTCTTTTATGGGTATAAATGTAACAGCGCGTACTCGTATTCCTATATGGTTTGATGACTTTGGGACCAAGTAAGCATACACAACTTTGATTAGACTTCAGAAAGTTGAATAATGATAGTTTTAAATTAAATACATTATTTAATTCTACTACATAAAGGTTGTCTTATTCTCGTCAACCGAACTTAAGGATTACAATTAATCGTTTAGTTGTATTTTAATTAGCCTACTTAGAATTAGGCAACTTATTTATTTTAAAGTTTGTATAAATATAATATATATATATATATCCCCACTAGCCGTTTATAGGCACAAAATTGACCAATCCATTGTTTTACCAAATGGTGGTCGGTTGGCCAATTACGACTAGGCATTTCGCGTGGCCTTCGTCTTCTTTTTTATGTTTATTTTATAGTATATTATTGTATTCTGTTCCTGTCTTTTTAGACTAGTTTTGGTCAGAATAACTAGTAAATTTTATTCATGAGTGATAAAAAATAACGACTCATCAAAACTGAAATTTACAAGAGTTGGAAAATGTTAGTCAGAGTTGGAAAATGGTAACGGAGTAACGGGTGTCAAAGGGGAGGATATAATCAATGTAATTTTTTTTAAATGTATTTGATTATACGATTGATTAATCAATGTAGAATTAACAAATATTTATATACATTTGGAGTTCAAACTTTTTATGAATTTATTTAGTTTTCGGTTGTCCGGATGTTTAATCCAAATTATGTTTTTATTCTTATATTATATCAACATTGAATACGGTAGGGTCTTCAAAAAAAAAAACATTTAGCGTTTCAGTTTTTTATGAACTTTTAATTACTGATGAACAGTTTATTTAGTTTTCGGCCGTTCGGATGTCTAATCCAAATTATGTTTTTATTCACATATTATATCAAAATAAAATATGTAGACTCTTTTAAAACAGAAATGAAAATATAAAAAAAAAGCTCGAAGACCATTGCCAATTATCTAAAGATATTTTTCTTATCTTCTTCTCCATCTTTTCTCTAATACTTTCTATGTTCTCTTGCTTCAATTCATTTCTACTTCTCTATGGAAATCTACAATAATGAAAATAATGAAGTGTTTGAGGCGGAAGAATTCCATGTTCTTTAATAAGAAAACAGAGAAGAATTACCTACAAAGATAGAAATCAAAAGTTCATATGCTGATACTGTAAACACAAAAAAAGAATTTTATTCTCCCAACTTTCAAACATGAATTCGTCAACAAGAAACTCGATCACATCTCGATTCAGTACTCCTAAGTCGTGAAAGATCAGTTAGTTCAGAGCTCTAAAATAATTCTCATAGGAAAATTTACCAGCGGATTACTAAAGAGATCTTTGTTAAATTAGTTTCTAAATTCATTCAAATTCAAATGATTTTACAGTGTGGAAGTTTGAGACTCAAGGCACATCCTATTTGAATTCAATCTCAAAGAAGATGTCTGTAACTTCTGGTCACGAAGCGTGTGGACAGTTGGAACTTCATTAATGAGAATTCTTCGACGGATGTCGGGATTCAATGTTAAACAAGAAAGTGGAATATATCTCGTCTGGATTAGAATTGAATGTGTTCCAGAATATTTATACAATACTACAGTTATGAATGACACTGCTTCATCAATTGGAGTCCCATACAAGATACTTGTTCCAAAGAAAAACAGAGCTCTTAAAAATGCATATTTGCGCTGATAGAATTAGATATCTCGAAAAAAAATACATTACATAATATGGATAGGTTTTGGCATTAGTGATGAGTGTTGGCTATCCTTAAGTTAAAAAAATTTACCACCTTATTGCAATTTATGTTACCATATAGGCCATAACCAGTATGGATGCAAGAAGGCTTCAAATAATCTCAGGAAAGAACGCAGAAATTGGAAATGATGGCATAGTCAAGCTGTCTACTCACATTCAAGAAGACGTAGATCAAAGTAACAACAAAACAAGGAAAACAAAGACATCTGACAAATTCTTTAGACCAAAGATCCAATCCATAATAATTAAACCTATTGAAAAGATCAAAGAAATCAAAACCAGCAAGTAGCCTCAAGAAAACTCAAATTTATACAAAGATCCCATAATAGATCACAGTTCCCTTGAATCCAAGATACAAGAAACACAAACGCCGGAAGATATGGAAGTCATAGAAGCTATTTAGAAGCTTGATCAAGGTTACAAGCATTACTACTCTCTCGATTATGAAAATATTTGTTCATGGTAAGCAATGCCAGATCCAAATAACATTGGAAGTACTCCTATCACTGTAACCTTCAAGACCAATGACACAGACTTAGAATTCCACAAAATTTTGAATAAGAAGCTAAAAACTACAAGAAAATGGAAACAACCTAACAAACTTGTCATTAAATTGCTGAAATATTAAGGGGTCAACAAACATCACAAATCTCTCTATGATAATTATAAAGATCATTAATTAATTGGAATATCAAAGGAATCAATAACAACACAACAGTTAGAAGACTGCAGTCAATGATAATTAAAGAGAAAATTAGTATGTTAGCTATCCAAGAGCCAATGGTCAAGATTGAGAAACTAGATGAGATTGTTACTAAGATTGGTTTCACCAACTATAGTGCCAACATATCTAATAAGATATGGGTTTTTTTTGGAATGAAGAGATCAGTATTAAAATCCTTATAAACCACGCTCAATGTCTTCACCTGGAAATTACCTATCCTGGCTTAGACAATAGTTTTCTTCTTACTATAGTATACGCTAAGTGTCAGAGATCAAACAAAAAGAATTTCTGGGATCAGCTTAGAAACATTGGTGCTACTAAAAAATTGTGGCTTACAGTTGGAGATTTTAATGTTATTGCTTTCGCAGAAGAGCAACTAGGATGTATTACCTTGTGTCATAACAACATTGAATAATTTGACGATGCAATCAGAGATTATCATTTAGAAGACGTTGGATTTGTTGGTTAAAGATTCACCTGGAACAGAAACAACAAATGGAAAAGATTAGATCGCGCTCTATTCAACTCTCCATGGTCAAACACTTTTAAAGAGACCCAGGTTCTTCACATGGTCAGAACTTGTTATGACCATGCTCCTCTTTTTATAACTATATTTTTCAATAAATCTAATAGCAAAAATAAAAGCTTTAAGTTTATGAATATGTGGACTTTTGATGAAAATTTCCTTAGTTTCGTTGAGCAGAATTGGAACCAAAAGATGGATGACAATCCTCTTCGGATATTCTGAAAGAAATTGAGAAGGTTAAAGCATGGTCTTAAGGAGTGGAACATTAATCATTTTGGTAATATTTTCGATAAAATTAGAGAAACTAAGGAAAATATTAAGGATTTGGAGACTTTTCTATCTACTTCTAATAACCCTGATACTAAAGCTGCATTAAACAAAACTAGCAGTCTCTACCTTCAAGCTTTAAGAATGGAAGAGGACTTCTAGAGGCAAAAATATTATAATAACTGGTTGAGAGATGGAGACAACACAAAAGCATACCATTCATTTGTCTCAAAGAAACGACGGAATACTGTTATAAAAAGCATTAAAGATGGAAAAACTGGATCCTTGATCATGATGTTAGTGGTAATCCTGCTGAATGTTACTTTAAAAACATTATTACTAGCCCTCCTTATATCAACACTGAAGATAAAACAACTAAGATGCGAGCTAATATTTTTCAAATATTCCTAAGCTAGTTACCAATAAGGATAATGATTATTTAATCCTGCCTACAAATGAAGATGAAGTTCTGAGTATTATCAATGGTATGAATCCATCAAGTGCAGTTATGATTGATGGTTCCAACATCTATTTTTATAAGGCTTGCTGGAAGATAATCAAAATTGATATCTGCAAGGCTCTCAATGCTTTACATAAGGGCCATTGTATCCCTAATGGTATTTTTGCTACAAGCTTATGTTTAATACCTAAATCTATTAACCCTAAATGTTGGTTTACTATAGACCTATAGGATCATGTACTATGTTTAATAGAATTATGTTTAAGCTAATCAATTCCAGATTATCTAGAATTCTGCCTAAAATCATCACCAATACCCAAGGGGCTTATATTAAAGATTGACATATACATGAGATTATCTTAATAGCTAAAAAGTTAGTCTATGATTTAAACAGGAAGCATAAATATGGTAATATTATTATCCAGCTGGACATGTCAAAAGCGTTTACAGGATGTCATATCTCTTCATTTCCAAAGTTCTGCTAACCTTTGGATTCTCTAATGTTTTTATGAAATTAATTGATAAGCTTATTAGAAATGTACATATCTCTATGCTAATTAATAGTAATGTCATTGGCTACTGCAATCCTAAAAGAGGCCTGAGGAAAGGTGATCCCTTGTATCCAAGCCTTTTTATCATAGGGAAAGAAATGCTAACCAGAGGTCTGTATAACTTATTCAGTTCAAATAAAAAATATAGTTTTTATCCAGAACTGAATATCTTGTCCCCTATTTAGCGTTTATTGATGACATCCTGATATTTACTAATAGCTTGCAATCTACCATTGAAAACTTAAGCAGGTTCTTAGAAAGCTATCAACCAATATCTGACCAATAAATAAATAAAAAGAAAACAAAGATAATAGTCTCTACCAGATTTCATCAAAACATAATTACCTCTTTAGTGGAACAAACTGGATTCTCTGTAGATTATCTACCAACTGACTACTTGGGCATAACATTAAGCTAAAACAACAAGTCCTGCAACTTCAGAACCATCCTGGATAAAGTCAACACAAAAATATAGAATGGGAAAGCAAATACTTATCATACGAGGGCATGCTATCTCTCATCTCATCTGTTCTTATGTCCTTACCCATCTATTGGATGAAAAATAGTTGTATCCCTAATTGCATCATCAAAAGACTGGAATTAAATAAATTCTTCTGGAAATCCATCTCTACTGAAAAAAATATCCATTGGTCTAAATGGTCCCTTCTTTGCAAACCTTTTGAGGAAGGTGAACTAAAATATCAAGAATCTTTTCGATATTCAGAACATTTTCTCTCAAAATATCTGGTTCATTTTCAGAAAAAATAAAAGCTTTTGGGTACAAATAATGCATAACATCTATAGTAGAGACATGCATCCTCTTAAAGCTTACTAGAATAACACTGGTTCACTTACATTGAGAAGACTTTCAAGATTTAAAGAATCTGCTGAAATCAACATCAGATGGCTGCTAGGCAAGGGAGAGATAGACTTTTGGCTTGATAGTGATCAACCTCCCCTTATCACTCTTAATGATAGTGAGGATAATAACTGGTTTTAGACTACTAAAGTAAACACTTACTGGCAAAATAACAAGTGGGATATCAACAAGAATGCAAGGCTTTCTTTCTACCAACAGGATCAATATTATCAAATAAATTAACATTAACACCAGCAAGGATGACACCTTGATCTGGAAGATATCCCCTGACTTTAATTTCAACACAAAGCATACATGGAACAACATAAGACACCATTAAAATCAATCTAGTTTTTTCAAGTAAATGTGGAATGTCACAACTCCCAAAAAGTTCTCTTTTCTGTTATGGAAGTTGATTCACAACTACATTTCTTTAGACTCGATATTACAGAAGAGACATTTATATCTAGCATCAAAATGTCCGCTTTTTCAATCATTATGAAGATGCTAACCATTTTTTATTAGATGCAGTTATTCTTGGCCAATTTGGAAGCATTTCGAGGACTTATTGAATGTCAAAATTGAGAGATTCATGAACATCACTCATGTTATAAGAAATTGGTTTTTGGTTCTCAGAAGAATAAGGTCACATTACTCACATTATTCTTCCTACAATTTGTTGGGTTATCTAGAAGAACCGCAACAAAGCTAAGTTTAAAGGAAATTACTTCTCTTCCTATATTACAATTAATTATATTAATAATGTTATCAATGGCTTAGAAAGATCTAAAATATTCACTCGTAAGCATTAGACTAATGTCACTAATGCAGGGTCTACTATAGGCTGCTTATTGATTCTAAACTTGAAGGAAAAACATATTTACCTTAAATAGAATGCTTCACTTGCTCGTAGACTTAAGATGAACTCATACAAAACTTGTATCAGAATTGGAGAATCCAGTGGAGGGATCCTAATCAGAAATAGTCTTGGAGACATCATTCAAGAATCAAGCAACACCTATGGCAGGTTACCTCCTCTTATGGATGAATCAAGAGCCTTATTAGATGGGTTTTTAATGTGCAAAAAGAATAACTGGGTAAATATAGATATAGAAACAGATTCTTTCATGCTTGTTAATCTGCTTGCTGAGGGAAAATCTCCTTGGTATCTCAATCCCTTACATTCTATATATAGAAATCTAATTGCTTCTACCATGATAATAAAGCATATATCCAGAGTCCAAAACCAAGTCGCAGATTGGCGTGCCAAATGGAATTTGAGATGTAAGGAAAAGTATAAGTTTTCTCAGTCCCATGCTCCAAATCATCTCTTAGTCATTGTTCTATTAGAAAGCTTAGGCATGGGTTATTTCGACCATAATCCTGATTGAAACCAAATTTCTCTTGAATTCTAACATGAGTTTCGGGTGCTCTTTTAGCAGGATTTTCCTGACTATTATCTAAATGCAGGCATTCAACAATAAAAAAGACCCAATATTGTTGATTTTTTGTGATCTTTGTTCGAAATTCAAGTTAGAGTTTGCAGCACTTCTTACCGGCGCCTGAGATTCATCCTTTCAACCTTCCCCTTTCATGTCTCGCCCTGTAGCAGCCAGTCTGCCTCCAATTTGCAATAGTGAATTCATGCTTCGATTCCAACCAATCAATCTTTCAAAGTGTGGAATTTTTGGAGCCCGTGATTCAGATTAGAGAAAACTCGCAGAGATTGGAAGAAGATTTTCAAATTTAGTATTTTCTTTTGTTGTCGGGAATGAAATTGAAATGCGCCTTTTGGATTTAAGTTTTATGCCAAATTTTGGCACCTGAAACTAGGCAATATAGCCCTATTTTTTTATCAAAAACTATTTGTTTGCTTAAAAACAAATTCTTTAAGCTGATTTTGGATTTCATATCCTTTTTAAGTATGTGAAGTGTACTTACAAAGTCTAAATTAATTATGTTTTGAAGTTTGAAATGATTATATTTAAAAGTTTAAATCAGTAATTCATTATGATGATTTTTTTAATATAATTGTTTTCTAATTATTGGTGAAAGTTTTGATTTTGATAAATTTAGTCATGATTTTATAGACTTTAGTGACAATAGTTTATAGACTTGTAGATTTGGATGAATTTAGTCTTTAACTTTTCAGACATTAAAAATACTAAATCTATCAAAATCTTGAAATTGAGAGGTCATCATTAAACGTTTTGAAATCAATAGATTATATAATATAAAACGTTACACTCGACGGACAAAACGTTGATTTAAATATGTTTAAAAAAAAATCCCCACCACTCAATTTAGTTTTATATTTAATAATGGTGTAAATAATAACTAATGAAATACAAACTTTGTAAAAAATATCTATAATCATCAATAAATTATACATACCTTTATTTTTAAATTATTAAGAAATATTTATTATCTGGAGCTTTTTAATTTTTTAATTTGTTATAAAGTATTTTCTCCTTCGGATAAAACCAAGTCACTCCAAATTTTCCACATTAATTAATGTCGTTTGTTCTTCTAAAAAAACCAAAGCAATGAAGAAGCTCAAACTAGCTGATGTCAAATTTTAGAAAGAGACCTTATGTGGATGAGGAGTTGAATATGGAGCATATTGGTGGACAACCTCTGGCCCATGTGGCCCCTCCAACTATTCTCATTAGACTTTAGTGGATGACTTATTTTAAGGGAGGAACAAGCTAATAGTTTGTTGCATGAAAATTTTGTCTTTTATACCCCATAGTCAAATATGTTATGCAGTATGTGGATGAAGTTGAATGATATTATACAAGTCTTGGAATGCTAAAGGATCACCTGCATAAAAAAAACTCATATGAGGAAGTTTCTAGACAAAGGGTCTCATAAAGAGGGCAGATATAATTGAGACTAAATAGTCTCACACCCAAAAACAAAACGACGACAACATCGTTGAATAAAAGAAGAAACCAAAATTCTATTTCAAGGCATAATCGAAGAGGAGATAAGGCTAAATAACCTCTTATATCATGATGAGAAAGATGAGAAACTAACAGTTCTCCCAGTTGTGAACACTTTAGCACCGTTACCGACTGGAGCGTAGCCTGGATACCCGTTGCTACAGCCGAGCTCCAATATACTTAAACTGTCTCACCAAAAATTATCTCCAATCAACAGATGTCTTGGACCCCATTCTTAGATTCCCCATAAAAACCTTGGAGCGTAACTAGATTATCTGCTGAACCTTCCATAAGGACAATAACAAAAACAGAATGATGTAACTCCTTAAAAATTGAAGTCGGGGCTATCCACAGTATTGTCAAGATATATTCAACCGAAATAAAAATCACATAACTAGGTGCAAGCAAACCAGTACTTCCCATGATATTAGTCAACTATGTAAAGGTACAATGTAAATCCATTAGGATAAAAATGGAAAAGACCGAGCTTCCAGTAGACATATCCATTCATGGATAACTTGAACAAACTTTATGAGGATGATGACTCATAGTCTGATGAAGAGTCCCCAATAGCTCTGGAAATTCTATATAGTATAATATCATCACTATTCGAAAACCACAAGATGAATAAGTACGACGGTAAAGAATATTCATATAATCATATTCAACAGTTCAATAATGAGATACTATAACATATAGTTAATGATAGGATAAATTGTTCAGAATTGGTTATGAAACTCTGAGAAAATATCATGCATTGGTTCATTATTCTTCCAAAAAACTAAATAAAAAACTATAAGATGTTTCACACGGAATTCGGGAACCATTTTGTAGCTTCAAAGAAGATCAATGGTGGATAATAAAATACATAATTATTAAAAAGCCTTCATTGTAGAAGAACTACATGGTGGAAATTCTATATAGTATAATATCATCACTATTCGGCAACCACAAGATGAATAAGTACGACGGTAAAGAATATTCATATAATCATATTCAACAGTTCAACAATGAGATACTGTAATATGTAGTTAATGATAGGATAAATTGTTCAGAATTGGTTATGAAACTCTGAGAAAATATCATGCATTGGTTCATTATTCTCCCAAAAAACTGCATAAAAAACTATAAAATGTTTCACACGAAATTCGGGAACCATTTTATAGGTTCAAAGAAGATCAATGGTGGAGAATAAAATATATAATTATTAAAAAGCTTCATCGTAGAAGAACTACATGATGAAGATAGAAGTACTCGTTGCGGAGACAAAAAACTTTATTAGAAAATCCTTCTTTAAGGTTACTATTTTCTAATAATATTAGTTGATGCAAAGAAAAATGTTAAACAGTGTGACACATGTTAGTGATTCATCAACTTCATCCAAGTCTCAGTATCACTACTAGAGGCAATAACTGAAGAAATCCACTTTAACATATGGGGCTCGGATAATGAATTGTTAAAAAAAAACCAAAAGTACTCTGTGAAGTCGTTTGTTTTCGGGTTTTTGGGTTTTTTGCCTAGTGACAATTTTATAAATATTGAAAAACAAAAACAGGTAATCTTACGGAGTTATTTTGGTTTTTTATATAAAAAATCTCTCTTTGGATATTATGAGACCTCTACAAATAACTTCAGAAGGAAGAAAGTACATAATTGTTAGTGTAAGTTATCTCTCATAGTGGATGAAAGCACAACGCCTAATGAATATCACGACAAATAAGGTGATATATATTTTTAATGTACATCTATGCTATAGGTTCAGATTTCCAAGGATTATCATCCATATAATAAAAATTAGTTCCAAAATGATCAAGTCACAATCTTCTACGCTAAAAAAGGAATCAAGAAGCTTTATTTTCCATCATCAAGCCAACGATCAAGTTGAAGTGGCCAACGTGGAACCTGATTGGAGTTCCTACAATAAGTCTTATGGTCATACTGAACCACACATAGAACCGCAATAGAAAATCTCCATTTTCCATGGTATATAAAAGGAAGGTAGTAATGCTAGCTAGAATTTATATGCCATTTAACAAGATTGAAACATATGATGAAGCAAGCAATGCACAAGACCGAAACAATGAGCTAGATGTAATTGAAGAAAGAATTGTCAAAATACAACTTCATTTAGAGAATTATAAGACATTAGTGGTGAATAGATACAATTCTAAAATGTGGGTCACGAGTTTTGAACCATAAGATAAGGTGCTAAGAAGAGTTTTCTTTCACACTAAAGAAAATATGCTCTAAAAATTGGCTCCAAATTAAGAGAGTTATTTAACAGTCGAAGCTAAAGTGAAACTAAAAACTTATAGATTACTGGATGAAGAAGGAAACCAAGGTCGACAGCCCCTATAATATAGAGTATTTGAAGCTTTTTCGTAGCCCTTAAGATAAACCTTGCAACCTACTATTACTTGTAAAACACACTTACTAAACCATGTGGATGTTAATTTACTCATTCGATGACATGATAAGGTTTTTATGAGGCATTCGACATTAATAAAAAAAATCGTGCCAAAAAATAAGTTTTATTTGATATTTTGAAATAATAAAATACATTAAAAATGCCAATAGGTTGAAGCATGGGATTTCATCAGGAAAAATAAAGACTTTAAAAGTCTACAATAATAAGTCTCAGATGACCAAAAATCGATTCTCGGACGATAAAGTGCTTTATCATGAACATTGAGCTTCACAAGGCTATAAAATAATAAGTTTTGAATGATCAAGAATCAATCTTCGGACAATAAAATGCTCATCCGGGAGTACTAAGCTTCACAAAAGCTATAATAATGATAAGTCTCGAATGATAAAAAAAATCAATACTTAGACAAACAAGAAAGCTTTAGCTCCCCCAAACAAAAGAGAAAAATGAAAAACAAAATCATAACATAAGCCATGCACCCTAAACAAGCTTGGAAAATTCTAGAAAACTGCGACCAAAGAACATAAGTGTTCATTAACAAGATTCGACCTATTGAGATTGATCAATAAATAGAAAAAACAAAAAGTGTTATTTTTTTTTATTAAAAGTACAAATACTCATCCAAAACTTTATAACCAAAAGTACTTATAAATAAAAAATAATCTTAATACAACAAGTTTATTACAATATTTTCAATATTAACAAAAAATAGTGGTAAAAAATTTACACATTCTTTTTCAGAAGAAATAATATATTTTCTTAGACAACATCCGTATTTATTATAGTTTTTTGGATATTAGTACTTCAATATTATCACTTATGGCACCAATTACTGTAGTATAACTAGTCTCACCAATATATTTCTTGGCACAACTCTTTTCACCATCTTCGAGCCACCGAACATCTTCTAAATCTTATATATTAGTCCCAGTTTCTTCAAATAAGTCAATAATAAAAGCTTTGGCTTTAGTCCAACCCGATGAAGGACGATAATCATGATATTTATCACTTCACTCTATATCTTTTAACCATTTGGTTTTTAGAGAAAAAATACCATAAGAAATCTAAATTAATCTCGGGGTATTCCTTGTGAAAGTCAAGAAACGACATGGAATGAGAATCCATAATAACCTCACGAGTATAACCAAACAATATTATTTGATAGGAAATGACATCTTGCATCATATACTGACGTTCTGTACGCAAAAGTTGTGAAACCAAGTTAAATATTTTTGCTAAAGAATCCAATTAATCATACAGTTTTACCTTTGTAACCTCTACTTCTACCTTGGTCTCAATAAGTTCTTTATCAATGGATGACCAAAGATCCTCAGCACCAGTAAGTTGAGCCTTAAAAATATTTTATTTCTCTTTACACGATATTTTTACTTTGTATCATTGCGGTCGCGCTTGGTGGTCGTCTTAGCTTCAACAATTGTCTTAAATTTTATAACTCCAAAATTAGGCATATGCATGGAATCTAGTAGGTCCTCTGTATTTTTTCGGTAAAATTAGGACTCGTTTAAGGGAAGATTCATTAGAGTAACAACTCCTTTAAAAAAACAAGATAAAAGATGCATATAGTCAATAAGTCCGGCCCAACCACATCATCAAATAAAATTACATACTTCAAAGAAGCACGGGTAGGATCTAAAGCCTCATTAATACTTATCAGCATAGCAGTGATTACAACAAAAGATAATTGAGGAGCAAAAAATTACATGGAGCCAAAAAAGTAATTTGAGCCTCAACTATAAAATCCAAAAGTAAACCACTTTCATTTAGTTTATTTTTAGTGGTACCGATAATATTGTGAAAAAATATCACATATGATCAGTGAAGTCTTTTACCTCTTAAGGGGCATAATGTCATCTTTATTTTTGATCTCTTCATTGGAAATAGAAAGACAATATCCCCATTATGTATCGAAGCCAAAATGCTCACAACAATTTCTTTGCAAGAAATATGAGCCTCGGCTTCAGGCTCCAGAGTATGAAAATGACAACAGTTAACTTTAATGAACCTTAGACCTTCATGTTGCGTAACTCCATCTTAGAAGAACACTTCCTAATAATATTTGTTCCAGCCAGTTTCTTTTTTCTAGCCCTCCTTATTGGAGAATGATTCTTAAACTTTTTTTTAGTAGAGAACATTGTTTTAAAACATCCTCTTTGGAGGAAGGACAAACAGAGAGTCGCATCTAATGATGATACTCGACTAGGAGTGAGAAAAACCGAACCAAACCGATGCAATTTGATCGGTTTAGTTTGGTTTTTTATGTATTTCGTTCGGTTCTGTTGACATTTTAAAAATCAAAGTTGAGTTTGGTTTGGTTCAGTTATTTGTTATAAAAAATGGGTCTCAACCAAAACCGACCGAACTAATATAATATATATTACATATTATACTATTATTTAATATAACATGATATATTTTTTATTATATATTCCTTCAACCTAATCCCAACCTCCACGATTCTTGTAGTACCATTTATTTCAACCTTAAATACCTCCGACAAAATATCACACGCCATTTCATTATCTTTGCAAACCATGCGAACTATTTTCATCCAAATCTCTATATGGGACATGTACTCACACTCTAACATTCGTTCCATCCCTTTGCAAGATTTGGCAACCTTACCAACACTAGAAAACCCTTTGATTAAAGCACGAGAAGCCAAAAACCGGACCGGTGGGGGATAACATCTCTCTTGAGAATTTTTTTGAATAGGTTTATGCAATACATAAATCATCACTCAAACATAATGCACGTGTCATGATATTGTTGTATTATTGTCATGATATTCGATGAAGCAGATGATGTAAACCTCGATAGATTAAAAATACAAAGATATTTTTATATGATGATCATCCCTTATCGTAGTATTCACCAAGGACTTGGTTAGTTACTCAAGGAATTTCAAATACAAATCAAAACTGAAGAAACACATCATGTCATCAACAATAAAGAATTAAAAAAGTTGGATAAACAACCGATATAGTCCTTCTTTCATCCTTCACCGAGGGCTACTAGAATACTTTCGCAACAAGTTCGACCAAAACATATCTTCGGGTACCTGAAGCCATAAAAGAAATACCAATAGTTTGGATCATCAACTTTCATTGTTTCATCATTTATTAAGTTAGTAAATAAAATACGTAACACTGTATCAGCCTACTAACTATTAGTTTTACTATTTCGTTCGATCAAATATAGATTTTATCCTTAATGAAGGTTTCGGTCGCGAAGGATTTTAATGAGCCAATATATTATTGTAAAAATAAATCATAGATGTCTCAAGTAACAATTCAATTATGGTAAGTTAGAATTAGTAGGCCTTAAGACTCTTAGGAGCCTACCAGAAGGAAATGTAATAGTTATGAAGACAAAGCTTCAAAAAATAGCAGGTTCAAGCGTGTAATCTTCAAAGAACACCAAGAGATACTTTGGCAGAAGTCAAGTGATGATTTTTCCAATGTCAAAAGCTTCGGATATTAGTGAGTTCTTCTTTTTTACTCGTACACATACTGGTATTGATAAGGGTGTAAATAGTTTGGTCCGTCTACATCATCCTATCAACAATTAAAGTACTTAATGCTCATAAGACTTAGTCAAATATATGCTAAGATATAATATCTATATAGTTATAATAAGATAATATCAAGTTTTATTAATATATGAGAAATATAATTTATAAAAAAAAACTTCATAAATGAAAATCTAACAACCATCGATAAAATATTCGTCCATTTATTTTTAATATCATTAAATAATATATGTTATCTACATTTTCTCTTTTGTCTAACATGTTACGTATCATCTTCAGCTTTAGATAAAACCAAATCACTTAAATTTTTTCACGTCAATAATACATATTAATAACATTGATGGTTTATTAAATATTAAAAAAAATAACTAATTACTATTATTATTTTTATCTTTTTCCAATAATGTAATTTAAAATATTATAATGTAGGATTTTTAATAAACAATAATTTAATTAAAATATAATATTTTAGAATATTTAAAATATTTGTAGGTTGAATCTTTAACAAATTAACATATTTGAATTTATTTAAAAACTTATTGTATCATTTGTTTTAAAAATTATATAGCTTCAAAACATTTACAATAGCTTGAGTACATAATATTTTATGTTATGTTATACTATTTCAAATAAACATGGAATAGAAACTATCAACAATATTATAAAATTAAATTTCATATGATTTTATACACCCGTTAAAACATAAAATCATTTTTTTTATTTTAGATAAAATATAAATCTAAAATATTTGGACCAATATAATATAATTATGTCTTTTTAGAAAACTCTCATTCAAAATAATTTTAAACATCTCCAACAATATTTCAAAGAGTTAAAAGTTGAGATAATTTTATCTAAAGTTATTTTCATATTGATTTTTAATAAACAATTTACTAATATATTAATAATAAATTTTAACATCATTTTATATATAGATGAAACATAAGAGAAATAAAAATAAAACTATCGTTATATTAATAAAAATATTATATTTTATAAATATTTCACAATATATTGTAATAATTTAATGGGTTACTTGACCAAATAGCTAACATGTTAGTAATATACATGACATTTTCTATATCACCATGTAAATAAAGAGATTCAGTAATGTTAATCCTCAAATCTGCAAAAAGTTTTTGTAACCAAACAACCAACGTCGCATGTAGTTAAGGTCATAACAAAATATTCTAGTAAAAGCTCAAAAATAGCATATATTTTTTTCGTTTCTATGAGACTAATGAATCTCCAAGAAAAAATAGAAATAATGATAGATTTACAATCATGAGAGATCACTAAATCAATTAAAATTACTATAGAAAAATCGAAAAAAATAAGAGACACTAATAGTGAGTGTCGAAAAGATATCTCAAGATACAAAGAAAATATCTGAATGGAAAAAAGTATGAAGTAACAAACAGACTAACCACGTGAGCATTGTGAATTATATATGTCATTTTAGCTGTAAATTGAATCAAACTTCCTATCAAAGTGTGATAAAGACTCGGGTTTAGTAGAGGGACACCATTAGTAGGAGAAACTGACACTAGTTTCAAGATGGGTGTATGTCGTTCTTGAAGAGTTTTAGAAACGCTCATGGGTGATTTTGTGATACGAAGATTTCTTAGTGCTAGATTGGATTAAGTACTGAATTTAGGTATCTTTTTAGAGAGAGAAAGTGCAGTTTAGCTTAAGTAGAGAGAGAAAGTCGTAAAATTATTCTTGGGATCTGTGAAGCGTGTGTGGTCCTTATATAGTACAATTGCGGTTTTTCTGTATCAGATTTCTTCTTTAGAAATTTCCCCAATCAGGTTTCTTCTTTACAATTTTCCCCAATCAGGTTTCTTCTTTAGAAATTTCCCCAATCAGGTTTCTTCTTTACAATTTTCTCCATGTCTTTTATTCTCCCTCATCAGTTCTGTTATCAAATAATCGTGTTCGATCGAATATATCAAATATATATTTTTCCTGAGAAAGAATATGTCATTTTGAATATTGAGCCATCTTAATACTTAAAAAACAATGTAGCAAACTCAAGTCTTTCAAGACAAACTTTTGAGATAAATCATGCTTTAGTACCTCAACTCCATTAAAATTGCACAAACTTTACTCCTCAATCCGAGCAATATAAGGTTTAAACACCTTCTAATATGTAGATTATGTAAGAGCTAATTGATCCTAAAAATAAAAAATCACAGCATAAAAATCAGAAATACACATCATTTTATTATAAAGCATGAATATCATACGCTAATTAATATTTTTATAAAAAAAATTGAACTAAGTATACATTCTTTCCAAATGATCTCGACCATGTTTTGTTGTACTTAGCCAATTGAATATCAGTGGTTGATTTATAAAGTTATTAATCCAATGTATAACCTCAGCATTTTCAATTTCCCACATATCGAACGACATAACATAATTCTCAACATCAATTTTATCTGTCGGTAGAATTTTTGTACCTAAGACATATCATTACATATGTTTGACACGGAGAAAGTTACTTATGATATAGATCCAATAAGCAAATTGTTTCCTATTAAGTTGGATACCATGACTTAGAGATTCATATATTCCGGCCATATTTGTAATAAAAGTCCACAAACTTTAATCAAACAATCGAGACATAACAAATCCAAATCCTAAACTAAAATATCAAATCAAATCAAAATCAAAATCAAAGAAATACACCAAATTGAACAATATCAAATTAAACATAATCAAAGTAGAGTACTAAATCGAACAAAATTAAATCATAATATCGAATTAAACATGATTAAAGCAGAACAACGATCTGATAACATAAAGAACAAGATAAACAATATACATGCAAGTTTTATTGGTTATAATTATGTATCTTACGAAGAGCTTAGCTCACAATATATAGAGTAATAATCTAATTGGCTAGTTTCCAAGTAGCTAACATGCTATACAACAATGTGTTCTTTTAGACCTTAACACTGTAAATGTAATTAGCATAAAATATTTATATTGTGTATTTTTTAGGTCCACATGTTCTACGATGTTTGTAATTATCTTTGTCACCACCACTGCATGCCATTAAGTGACACTTCTTAGTGAGTGGAGAAGATTTATTTTATACCGTTTGATTTTGTTTCCTTGTTTTGGTTTTGTTTCCTTGTTTTGGTTTTGTTTGTTTGTACCTTCATTGGTGCAGGTGATGACTCATCGATGGATATAGACAAATTAAGTTCACCCTTTATTCACGTACCTCCTTCTTGATATCTACAAGTTTTAAATATATATTATAAGATATATTCACTTCCCTATTTTAGCTTCAATAATATTATCCTTATATAATCGGTCAGATTGAAATGTTTATTGTTCTCCTCATATACGTCAAACATGAATGAGTCAAGATGAGGTTTAATGATCAAAATATGGCATAAGTATACCCTACAACAAAGAATTGATATTTGACAGATAATTTTCTCCATATTTAGCACAGTTAGATCATAAATTAATATATTATTAGGTAAAATCCACCAGTATTACATGATTATCAAGAAAATATAGCCTTGACGACATAACAAACCTCTCGATGTAAAGACTTTATATCAAAGATGGACGATTTAGAAAATTGAAGTTTCATTACCACTTAAGATAATTCTAAAGGTGATGCAAACCTTATCTCTTCAAGACTAGTAAAAATACTTGATTCTTAGTTATACTACAATGAAATAATATTTTTCACACACATGATCGCGTAAAAAAACTAACATGATTGTTTCTAGTTTTTTAGACTAAATATTTTACTTTTTTTTATTGAATTTATTGTTATAAAAATATTTGATTTTTTTACCTTTTTTATTAACAATTTTTACCTAACTTTCACCTACTTTAAAAAAAATCCTTTGTTTTTTTTAAATATTAGTCAACAATCCAAACTTTAATGTGTGAGGAGAATTTATATTAGTACATACCGAATCTTCGCACAATCGTTTTTTCAACAATTTTAAATCACTTTCATCATGATTAGAAATTGTACTCAATACGTCGTTATCATTTGTCATTAAATGCTTACATAGAGGGTATTGTGCATTGATGTTGATAAGGAAGAATAAAACATGAGGGAGATAATTGCAAATAAGAACTTTAATTTATGAAAGATTGTAAGATATGTATTAGAAAATGACTAGTTAGGAACAAACAATAAAAATAAGAACTAATTATACAATTGTTAGGTTATTAGGCATGTGGGACCCATTATTTTACTATGAAAGCACCCCCAAATTCTGGGGAAAAAGGTGATTAATATTTAAATATATTTTCTCTCTCTAAAAGTGTAGAGTTTCTCTCTTTAGAAACTAGTAACTAAGAAATCGTGAATACGAAATACTCCTTCACAACTTTGTTTGACTCAAAATACTACTCCACAGTTTCTTACATCATCATTGGCGCCGTTTATAAGAAACGAAAATTGGTACCTGGATTTATTTTCCAAAACCAGATTTGGTTTGAAAAAGGTTATGGAAGAACAGGGGGAGTTGGATACAAACAATTGCGATGAGAACCTTGTGGGCAACAACTATCGAACTAATGTGGATTTTGGAAGGAATGATGATCAGTGCGATGGGGAAATCTTAGATGAATTGATATTAGTGGCTCAAAGGAATGAATTGTTGATGGAAATCGAGAAGTTAAGAGAATAAAAAGAAGTGGTTCAGAGAAATCTTCATTCTGAAATCCGAAAGGAAGATGACAATGAAAAGGATAATTGTGAAACTTATCATCGTCATAGGGACAAAGATGACAGGTATAAGGGGCATGGTCGTTATTCTTCGAGGAGAAGAGGAAAACGTCACTAAGAATCCTCTTAATCGAGTGATTATTCCTGTTATAGCTCATTAGAATCGTCCCCTGAAAGGAGTCATCGAAAGAAAAAGCATGATAGAAATCATGTAGGATACCATCGAGCTAGAAGTTCGGAAAATAAAAATCCGAAGGAAAAGAGTCATCATGTTGATGAGCAAGTTTATATCAAGAGGAATTTTCCATATGGGAATCAAAATTTCGAGCAGCAGAATTGTGAGTGGAAACAACAGTATACTTTGCCTTGCGAGGAAGGGCTCTATACTCTGAACCATGAAAGTTCGAGGGCTAATATCTATAGGACGGGTCATAATTAGAGAGCTTATCCTTTATCCTCAGAAATTATTTCAGGCAACCTCTCAAAGCATTTTGATATCTCAAAGCTAGAAAAGTTCGATGGGACACATGATCCTGACAATCATATCGAGAATTTTAAGAATTTCATCATTAACTTTGATGATGATGATAAGTTGCTGTGTAGGGTGTTCGCCTGGACTTTCAAGGGAGTCGCTTCCAAGTGGTACAATAGGCTTCCGCAGGGTTATATAAATAATTTTGACATGTTCTGGAACATTTTCAGGCAACATTTCGTGGGAAGCAAGAAATTTAGAGCTAACGGAGATACGATAATATACTACATGCAAAGAATCATGGAGAGTTTGAAGATATATACCAACCGATTTGTGAAAACAAAAACGGATATGGAGTATTGCAAAGATTCTGTGGCGTTGGCAGCGTTTAGAATGGGACTCCTTCCCAGAATTTTGAAGGATACAATGGTTGAGAGTCAGGCGATGACTTTTGGATCTCTTCTTGACCAAGTTGAAAAAATGATTCAAGTAGAGGAAACTCAGGCATCAGAGAAAGGGTCGAGTGACCAGTTGAAGCAGAATCAATTTCAGAGGTCTGACTCTAGTAACCAGGCACCTCGTGTGAATGTGCAGCCCAAAGTGGTTGGCCAATATCCTCCAAGGCCAAGAACAAATTAGCAGAATTACAACACACAACAAGCAACAAGGCCTATGTTGAATAAGTGGATCCGTTCAGATTATTTTGCAGAATACAATATTTGACAAGGCTAGGGCAACGGTACAATTCCGAAAGCCCTTTCATATTCAGACTCCAAGGGAAAGTAGAAGCGTTAATATTTTTTGTAAATATCATGAAGATATTAGACATGATACCAAGGAATGCATTTCTCTAAAAAAAAGTGCAGGCGTTGAATGAGAATGATATGTTAAATGGATGTTGTGAAAAAACACACCCATAAAAGTTTGATGACAAAGGCTATTCCAAAGAATGTTGACACATCGATGGTGATTTCTGAATAAGTTGATGCTTTTGATATTGCCACAGAGTATTTGGACCCAAAGGTGCGAAGGAATGATATAAATATGGTAGAGGAAATCGTTTCGAGAGGAAACGTTAGTGATCTTTGTGCATTTTTCGAATCACTAGCTATTTTTGGAGGTGATACTATTGCCGGGAATTCCGAAGACTCACAGAAGAGGCACATGGTTGATTTGACTACCCAGTTGGAAGTAGGATCTTCAACGCAGATGCACCGTTCGCCCTCTCCAATTATCTCTTTTGATGATGATGACATGAGAAATGTGGTAGGTCCGCATGAGGACGAAGTGGTAATTGCCGCAGGGATAGCTGGTGATTAGGTGCAGAAAATATTGATTGATACCGGCAGTTCGGCCAATATTCTATTCATGAGTACTTATAGGAGAATTGTTGATCCTCCTGTAATTTGGCAGTTAGATAGAACTATAGTTGGTTTCATAGGGGCAACTGCAATAGTTGTCAAAGAATTTGAATGCATAGTGGAGCTTGGTCGGGGACCATTCAAGAAAGAAGTTGAGATTTTATTTATAGTGGTTGATGCTCCAACATCTTACAACGCAATTTTAGGGAGGTTTTGGTTGTCAAGAATGCATGGTGTTATTTCTATGGTTCATCAATTTTCAAAATACATGGTGGGGAATAATATTAGAACAATAAGGAGTATCCAGAAGATGGTCAGAGAATGTTACCGAATTGTATTATCTTCAAAGCAAATTAGGGAAAATGAGTCGGAGAAAGCATAGTAGCTAAAGGAGACTCTCCCAAGAATAATGCTTGTGATGACCCGAGAGAGTTCCCCGGACGTTTGGTACCAGATGATGATTACGAAGATTATGAATATTCTGATGGGAAAATTTTATAAATTTTATATTGATGATATGCTGGTGAAGAGTTTGAAAGATGAAGATCATTTTATTGACTTGGAAGATACTTTTAACAACTTGAGAAAGTTCGATTTAAAGTTAAACCTGGAAAAATGTACGTTTGGTGTTAAGTCCGAAAAATTTCTTGGGTATGTGGTAAGTGAAAGTGGAATCAAGGCTGATCCGGTGCAGATAAAGGCTCTAACAATAATGAATCCTCCTCGAAATATCAAGGAAGTTCATGTATTGAACAGATTTATTTCTCGTTCCTCGGATAAGTGTGCACCTTTCTTTCAAGTACTCAGGAATGAAATAAGTTTAGTTGGACAGAATAATGTTCTGAAGCGTTTTGCCAGATTCAGGAGTATCTGTTGTCCCCGGAAATAATTTCTAAACCATTGTTGGGAGAGAAGTTGATTGTCTATGTATCGGTTTTAAATTTTGCAGTCAGCGTCGTGTTAATTCGTGAGGAAGAAAACGTTTCAAAACCGGTGTATTACATTAGCAAGAGTCTACTAGATGCAGAAAATCGATATTTGAAGTTGGAGAAATTAGCTTTGGCCTTAGTAACAGCTGCTCAAAAAATGAGACCGTACTTTCAAGCGAATTCCATAGTAGTTTGAACAACATTCCCTTTTAAAATTTTCTTGCAAAGGCCGGATATCTCGGGGAGAATGACAAAATGGTCGGTCGAATTGGGAGATTTTGACATATCATTTAAGCCTTATACATCTATTAAGGCTCAAGCTTTGGCAGATTTTTTAGTCGAATTTCATTCAGAACGATCAGATATGGATATTGATGACCAATAGGGTAAGTTTGAGTGGTTAGTTCGAACATATGAAAGGTCGAATGTTTCTGGAAGTGAAGCTGGAGTACAATTCATTTCCCCGGATGGGATAGCAATGTTTCAGGCTATACATTTTGGTTTTAAAGCAACAAATAATGAGGCAAAATATGAAGTGGCCTTACCAGGATTGAGGTTAGCTCAGATATGTGGGGTAGAAAGGGTTAAGTTGTTGAGCAATTCACAACTTATGATCAACCATACTCTAAGAGAATCAGAAGCAAGAATATATCATTTAGTCAAATACTTGAAGACGTTTAAAAACTTGGCCTTTGTTTTTGATGAAGTTAAATATGAGCATGTTTGACGAGAAGCAAATTCAATTCCCGATTCTTTAGCGGCTGCTTCATGTTCAGAAAATTACCCTTGGCTGATAACTTAGGAATGTCCTTTGATTAAAAGAGATGAAAATCAATTGATGATATTAGATGAGGAAAATAATGTTATTGTGGATGATTGGAGGTTGGAAATTGTTTAATTTTTGGAAAAGGATGTTTTACCTGCTAGATAAGTTGGAAACAAGAAAAATATGTTTCAAGTCTCATGGTTATATTGTCTTAGGAGGAGTTTTGTACAAGAAATCACTGAGTAGGTCTTCGCTCAGATGTTTGGCAAAGGATGAGTCGCAAATTATTTTATCAAAATTACACGACGGAGAAGGATCTACGCAGTGTGGATATAAAGCGTTGATTCGAAGGGTAATTCTAGCTGGCTACTATTGGCCGACTATATCAAGGGAATCTAAAGATTTAGTGAAAATGTGTGAAATGTGTCAGAGGTATGCTAATATAATTCATAAACCAAGAGTCCTTCTTAAAAGTATTTCTGAATCCTTGCCATTCGATCGATGGGGTATTGATTTGGTTGGCCCTTTGCCAATGGAAACCGGGGGAAGACATGCAATTATAATGGCAATTGATTATTTTTCTAAGTGGGTAGAAGCGGAGCCTTTAGCGGGAATAAAGGCGAAGAATGTCATCAAGTTTATAGTTTTGAACATTTGTTGTCGGTTTGGAGTACCAATGAAGATTACAACAGATAATAAACCCCAATTTGATAATAAAGAGTTCAATTTTTTTTGTACTACTAAGGGCATACAACAATATTTTTCTGCTCCTTTTCATCCACAAGCTAACGGACAGGTGGAGGTTACTAATAGAATGATCCTTGATGGTTTAAAGAAACTTTTTGAAGGAAAAGCTGGAGAGTGGCCAGATTATTTACAAGAAGTGCTTTGGGCTTACAAAACAACTCAACGAACAACGAATTTGGAGTCTCTGTTTGCTTTGGTTTACGGAATGGATGCAGTGGTTCCCTCATAATTTATTTTTCCATCATATCATGTGGCAGCATACACAGAAGAGCTAAATGATCAAGGTAGAGCAATAGAACTTGATCTGGTGAAAGAAAAAAGAAGGCGTGCACAGTTGACATCCTTACATTATCGAACGTTAATGAGAAGTAGATTCGCCTTACGAGTAAAGCAAAGGGAATTCAAGGTGGGGGATAAAGTGTTACGAAATATTTTTCTTCACACTAAGGAAAGGAGCCTCAAAAATTTAGGTCCAAACTGGGAAGGCCCTTATGAAGTAACGCAAAATGTAAAGCAGAGAACATATCGATTGAAGGATAAAGAAGGAATAATCCTCAAGCATCCTTGGAACATCTGATAGGTACATGAAGGTTTTAACAAGGTGCCATTATTACCTGATAAATACATATGAAGTTTTTCCTTGAAATTTTGTTTCTGAGTTTAGCAAGCTACGCTCAATTTAAAAAAAACGATCAACAACTATTGTCATGTCTAACTAAAGTTAACACACAACTATTAT
This sequence comes from Limnanthes douglasii subsp. nivea, assembly GCA_036936605.1. Lineage (NCBI taxonomy): Eukaryota > Viridiplantae > Streptophyta > Magnoliopsida > Brassicales > Limnanthaceae > Limnanthes > Limnanthes douglasii. Next base: position 71,324,237 of record JAUPFV010000004.1, read on the forward strand.
CACGTCTGACTAAAATCAACATACAACTATTTGTCATGTCCAGATCCAACAAATGTTGGCATGAAAATATTATCATTTGCAAAAAACGTTGGCATACAACTATTAGTATATCCAACAAAAGTTGGCATACAATTATTATCATATCCAATGAAAAGTTTCAGAGTCTATACTAGTGGGTTTATGAAGGATATAGCAAACAAAGTCATACAAAGTAAGTTGGATTAAGTAAACACTCCGCGGAAAACATTGGGAGTAGGCCAAAAATCGCCTCGAAAATAATGAGGACTTGTATAAAAAAGTAAAAAAAAACAAGGTTAACTACTTAGAGCTTTTGAATGAGTCATTATCTTCGGAGTCTGATGCTTCACTATCACTGACAACAATACCAGGTGGGCGATTTTCTTGAGGGACAAGTTTCCAAAAACTACCCAAGTCATAATCAGGGTAGCTTTCATGGATTTGTGTGATTAACCCTGATCAAATGGTGGTATCTTTTGCATTCAGTTTGTTTACGCATTTAGCAGCGTATACCTCTACAACTGTGTCTTTTTCTTTCTCAAGATTCCTTAGGAGAAATATTTCATCTTCCATTATTCTCTCAAAATCTTTGAGGCAATCTTTAAAACCTGTTGTGGATAGTTGGTGTGCTTTTTTTAGAGCTACAAGGAGTTTTTCTTGAGTATCATTTTTCTTTTGATAAAGGTCCATTTCCTCTTGTCAACATTTCTCAAGAAGCAGAACATAACTTTTTGAGGCAACTAATTTTTCGAAGATAACATCAGCCTGTATTTCGAAAGTAGAATGTTGTTGTTTGATCTCTTCGAATTTAGAGGAATCAAGTGAAGCCTTAAACTTGTAATGATCTTTCCTATCTTCCAAATGTTGCATCTTTTTCCCTATTTTGACTGAGGCATGAAGCAGCCTTCGAACACTATGAGAGAAATCATCTCCCTAAGGAACTTCGAAGGAGCTGCTTGGAGAGCCCATTTTAGTTGAGTTGAAATTTGAGGATTCCCCAGTCAGTATAATAATGTCAACAGCTTGTGGTGGTTGACTTCGGGGAATAGGGAGAGGGGCTAGCTTTGGAGGAGGATTGTTGTTCGGAGGAGGACTTGGAGAAAGATTAGGTGGAGAGTTTTGTGCTTGCCCAAAGTTGTCTCCATCTTGATCTCCACTGTCCTCGGATATCTCTTGAATAGGTTCCAAAATAACTTGTTTTTTCTTGATTGGATGGATAGGAGTTTTCCGAGAAGGAGAAATTGAGGTTTTGGTTGGAACGACGTTTTTCGAGGAAGGGGTTTCTTTTGGAGGAGCAGTTAGTCCTTCAGAGTTTGAGTTCTGATCTTTTATTGATATTTCTTCCTCCAACTCGTCTAGGTGACTATTTTCCCGAGAACGCTTTGGGAGGTAAATAACGATGTCTTTGGCCTCAAGATGTTCAAGGACTTCTTGTTGAGAGGGAGGAGTAATAAGTTCTTTCAAAGATAGCCTATCTAAGGGTTTTAACCTCCATAATCAACTCTTGGCTAGGTTGGTATTCATGACGCATAACCGAAATTTGTTTTTCCAAGCTTCTTTGGCCCACTCATTTAGTTTGATGAAGACTGTTGTAGCACTTTCCACAAAGTCAGCATAAGGTTTAGAGATGCCATTCATGGCTGTAAAGGAATCCGAAGAATGAATATGTGAGATAATTGTACGAATATAATTAAAGTGTGAGATAGTTGACAATTGTACCCTTGTTAGTCCATAGAAGGGAAAGGTTGTGTGGATTCAAGGGGGATGATTCAGAACCCGTCTCTCAATGTTCGGAGAAGAAAATAAATTGTTGTTTCTATTTTTTATCAGTTTCAAGGAGGTTTTTCACTACCTTTTGTCTCCGGCCAAATGTTAGTGAATCAAATGGGAAAATGAGTTTTTGCCCAAGCCCGACTGCCCGATAAGATCTTCTAAGGAAAATCTGTGACCAGAAATTCTTGAGGCCATGATACATACCATAAGCGTGTACCACATATTCGGACCTGCTTGGGTGGGGCAGAGTTCAATTTTAGCAAAATATTTGATGAAAAATTGATCCAAAGGATACCTTAAACCCCAATTCATACCTTCTGTATATACGACCAGCTCGTCATCCTTGACGGATAAAGGAGTTTTGCCTTCTACTGGAAATCTGATTGTGATGTATGAAGGGATTACCCATAAAATTCTCAACATAGTTTCTTCAGATGGAAGAAAATATTTATACTTAATGTTATGAAGTATCACCAGGTGTTTGTTTTCTATGCCTCGAATGTTGTTGCCGACAATAGCGTCGAGCTCTAGAGGGAGTGTGATATCACCTTTTGATTTGGGGCAAGTCTTGTAAAAGCTCCTCGGAATTCTCAGGGGGAGTGGCAGACACTTGGCTTGAGGAGGCTAAGGAAGGACCACCAGATTTACTCTCATCTATTTTGGGGATTTCTTTTTGGTTTGAGTTAGTGTTTTCAGTCACTGTAGTTTTTCCTTTCAGTTTGAGGGCCTCAAATTTTGCTGATTGCACTTCCTCATCAGTGATTGTGACTCTGGAGGGAGTAAATCTAGGACTTCCTTGTCATGTAATCGAGGGGGTATGAATTGACAGATGACATAACACAGTTTTTGGGGAAACGTGAGAATATCAATAAAAGATTTATTCCTAGAATTTTCTTGGTGGTATGACATCACTAAAAAAGGTGGGAGACTGATTTATGGAATGCGAATGAGCATGTTTGAAAACTCGAGGAAGTTTATTTAGAAGGTGATCTTCGAATGACACTTTTTCTTTTCTAGTCTTTGCAATATTTTGGCAAAGACTGGGGGGCTACATGTATATACATATAAGAGGTCGTAATTTTTAAGGTCGTAATTTTTTACCTATTGATTATTTTCGAAGAGGTATTTTCGAAAAGGTATTTTCGAAGAAGATAAGGTATTCTTGATGAGGTATTTTCGAAGAGGAAAATGTATTTTTGATGAGGTATCTTCGAAGAGACTAATGGCAAGTGAATGGGAATGTGCGAGGAAGTCTAGAGGTGAGAAAAACTCCGAAGAGTACATAACAGTCCTTGCCAAAAACATTTTCACAAGAACTGGGGAGGCTACTGATAAGGAAGAATAAAAGATGAGAGAGATAATTGCAAAGAAGAACTTTAATTTATGAAAGATTGTAAGATATGTATTAGAAAAGGACTAGTTAGGTACAAACAATAAAATTAAGGACTAATTATGCAATTGTTAGGTTGTTAGGCATGTGGGACCCATTGTTATACTATAAAAGCACCCTTCCAAGTATGGGAAAAAGGTGATTAATATTCAAATATATTTTATCTCTCTAAAAGTGTAGAGTTTCTCTCTCTAGAAACTAGTAACTAAGAAATCGTTAATACGAAATACTCCTTTACAACTTTGTTTGACTCAGAATACTCCTCCAAAGTTTCTTACATCATCAGAATGTAACGTACAATACACTAAACAATCACTTTACATTTGACTACATATAATATTTATCACTGAGATATATTCTAACATATTTTGGTAACTAATTGATCAAATTAAAAATTTTGTTCGACCCGACCTTGCGTAGAGGGTTTCCAAACCAACGCGAGGCTCAATATTCCAAGCGATTATTTATTTGTTAATCTTATCTTTAAAACATATACATCGCTTTTTTATAATAGGTAAATAATATGAGATGAACAAGACCGATCCGAACTTGAATAGATGATTTTCGCACCCGACCTAATGTAAACAACATATATGGATTACACTGGACATAACATTCATTAATAACGAGAAATTGATTCACATATTTTTATGATGCCGTACTAAAACTGAACCAAACGTGCAAATTTTAGTATATGGTGATATAGCTAAAAGTGAAGGAAAATCACGACCCGAGGTAGTTCAAACAAATTTGAGGTAATATGAGTTGTGACTCAAGTTATCATGGCTGAACTTGAGGTAATACGAGAAAGAAAAGAAATTTACAACCTAAAACATCATGACTAAAGTAAAACTAATAGTATCATGGCCAAACTCAAGACAATACCGTGATGAAAGGAATTTGAGGATTAGAACGGTCTAGTTGAACTTGAGGCAACACAAGAAATAAAGAATATTGTAGCCAAGAGAAATTTAGTTGAACTCAAGTTAATACAAGTTATTGATCAAGACGATCAAGATTATCTGACTTACCTTGATATTAAACGAGCAATAAAATAAAGTTACTTTCTAAAGCAATTTGGCTAAACTTGAGGTAATACTAGAAAAAAAAAAGAATTATGACATAAAAGGACTTGAATGAATTATAATGATATTTATCATAGGTTAATGCATGCATGATCGCATTCGGTTGGGTATTCTCTATAATAGACCAACACGAGAAAATATGAATATAATCTTTCTACAAAAATGCATGACTTTGTTCCTCAACATAAACTGGTTATATAGCAAGGTTCGGTCGTAATAGGTCATGACATGACCGACCAAACTCGTGTATCATTAGTTATTCCCCATTGGACAAAAGACGATGCATATGTCTCGTTAGGGCCAATCCAACACTAGTTAATTAAGTCTGAGTTGGACACATTGTATTAGTAACTTCCCCCATTTCATTGCTTTGATTTAAATTTGATATTATTATACATGTTTTTTTAGTACAGTTTTAAAATAAATATTGCATGTAAATCTCGAGATTCTCATAGATATTTTCCATGTATTCGGTATAGATTGGTTCAGATTTGGCTGCTTCTATTGAAATTATGTTTATGCGTCTCTCTCCAATTTTCTAGTTCTTTTACTTTTTCTAAATTCTCAATTTTTTACATAATTTATTCCTTATTGTCATTGCAATTCCATAGACTTCGTATATTTTTATGCTTTGGCAAGCAATATTTTATCCTTTTTTATCATCAAAATTCATCGTTAACTTAGAAGGAAGTTGGGGTACGCGGTTATAGTATACGAGTGACGAAAGCACTTTTATTAATGATCAACCATCTAAGTGTGGTTCTAATTCTCATATGGGTGTGGTCTCAATGGTCGCCTCATACCTTTATTATAACCATGATTTTGTTTTTTTAAGTGCAAGTCAAGAAAATCATCATTTTTTACGGACAAATGAAGTTTAAATAAGAGTTTGGGTGGCCAACCCTGCTTTTTCTACTTTTCAATTAATGAATAAGTTTGGTTAGAGAACACGATACATAATTCAATAGGATTTTGGTGATCAAGCGTGGTTAGAAGCCTCAACACTTATTATGTCAATAAAATATTTTAAGTACCATTTGTTAATAATTTTACCTCTGATTATTTTTTATGGCAGAATATTTTCTTTGGTGAACCAATGTCTAATGTTTGGTACACATTTCTCATTTTTATGTCTCGTGTGAACTACGAGAAGTTTAGTTTTGGTTCAATTGTTTGCATCATTTTAATGTTTGAATCACTAATCTTTCTTTCTATTTTATTGTAATGTGTGTAAGTTTTTGTTAGGTTTATTATGAACGCATTAGCATTGCTATTTTGTTAGTGTTTTGGAGTAGCGTGACATTTTGTTTTGAACCATTATTCCGGCTCATATATCTAATTCTATAATGTCTTAACGAAGCAACTAAAGCATTGGGTCATGGAACTACAGGTTCGTCTTGACTTATTTAGGTCAACTCAGCTTAACAACATAGGCAAAATGTCATAACTTATTTTTTTTAGTTACCCATGAATACCTAAATTATTAGACTAGTTGTCGGTATCTCTTTTATACAAGTTCTCATATTACTTTTTGATTTGTTGGTTTAGTTACTTTACAATACTCGAACGACTTTATATACACAATTCATCAGACTAAGAGATCCGAACGTAGATTATGTTTATATGATAAAAGATTGTTTCAAGATTGTATTTAAATGGAGAAAATTTAAAAACTTACATATATGACATGATAAGTAATAATACAAAATTGTATTGTATATTTTAGTTGTATTATATTTTATTGTATCGTTGTTCTAGTAGTTATACTTGAGTTTAAGGAACAACGTCGTTGGTATATGGATCATGATGCAAAACACTAGTAGTTGGGACGACAATGTGAACTTTTTTAGAATATATTTTAATATTGTGGTACTAAATATATTCTATTTGATACAACTCGTAGTCCAACACATATCTTGCTAATTTAAATATAAAATTTCACGTTTGTGTTTTATCGCTAACAGATATTCGTTAGAACATATTTACAAATTAAAAACTTTAAAATTTGTGATATTTGATAAAGCTAATTTCTCTTCCTTATTTATGGAACATGATTGTTCTAGCTTTGTTAACTATTTTTTTAAAAATTATTTTGGTAACCATTGTTTGAAAAATGATAGGAAAAAAATTATATTTATTATGCAAAATAAAATGACAAAATATTTTACTAAATTTATAAAAAAAAAAATCGATCCGTCCTTTTTGTTTGTCTTTATAACCTTGAGGGTTTTAAATATATTTTTTTAGAAAATAAACATTAAAAATATTATTATTTTAATCTATCAAAATTGTTGGAGCTGTGAGGGACTTAATTTAGTTAAAACGAAAGTGAATTATAAATATTTACACAGGTAAAATAATTATTTAATTGATATAATATGCCACGTTCGATTCGAACTTCATTTAAATAAAAGAAAATCGTAATATAAATATAAAACTATTATAAAATTGACTACATCTAATTTAATTATGATTATTTAAAATATATTGAATCAATTCCAAATGGACTAGCATATCCCAGATTAAGTGATTTTGTTCCAGCATCTTTTTATTACTGAAGAGTGAAGAGGAAACCTTTATCTAAAAGGTTGAAAGTTACAACCTGGCCAAATCGACCCACCTTTAGCCAGTTAATTTAACTAAATATATATTACGAATAATTGACACTTAGACTTAGCTAATGTAGGAGTGGTAGTTGTTTGACAGCTGGCCTGGGCTGGGCCAACTTTAATAATTAAATATCTCATATCTTCAACGAAAACTTGACAGATACTTTCTGGTTTTCTTCAGTTATCATCCTAATGTTTATCTAATATAATGTAATGCTTCTCCGAAGGTAGTCGAGTTGGTTGAGTATGGTATTTTTATGATCAAAAGATCATGAGTTCGAGTCCATCTACTTACGCTTTCTCGGCTGAGCCTGTCACCTTGTGTAGTTTAACTTCTGGCGTTGGTTTGCAGGCTATCAGAGAGGATTTATCCTGTGCGCACGCATTGCACTTTGAATAGCGGCTGCGGATTCCCTCCAAAAAAAATAAAAAAAATAAAATATAATGTAATGCTTTTCAATTATCCTCCTTAATAAATGCATTGCTCAAGTAAAAGGAAGTATTTTATAACGGAAATTATGAATCGTTATGAACACTTATCTATATATTTAATAAACAATTTTAATTATCATATAAATATTTATAAAAGTAAGGTATTTTTAGAATACCTCTATTTGTTATATACTCCCTCTCTTTCTATCTCTCTTTGTTTCTCTGCTACATAGCTCGAACCCGTGGTCACAAACACGCTGTTAGGTGTCATAAACCAACGAGTCACACAGCTGAAGCATGAAGAGATTACAAGGAGTATAATATTACCAAGAATGCATTGCAAATTTGGCGTTTGTTCGAGTCCTTCTACATCCGCTTTCTCGGTTGAGCCTGTCACTTTGCGTGATTTACCTTCTGGCGTTGGTTTGCAGGCTATCGCGTCAGACTGAACGTTTACCCTGTGAGCATTCATTGAACTCTGAATAGCGGCTGCGGGTTCCCTCCGAAAAAAAAATATAAATTAATTATATTATCAAGTAACATAGAGAATACAGGGAGGCAAGCAAGTGTAAATATTACAAGTTGCTAAAGATTTATCTTAAGTCTCAAATGGCCATTCCAATCTAAACCATGGGGGCACTAGAGAATTGACTTCAACATTCAACATTATATTTGACTCTTTTAAGAGAGGTGGTTTCCTGACGCTGACGGTTTAAATTCAATTATTTAAATATTTTATTTTTAATTTTATTACGTGAATCATTCATCTCTAATACAAAACATGGAAACAAAAATAAATTTAATAAAATAATATCTTATTATATTTTTAATTTTATTATGTGAATCATTCATCTCTAATACAAAACATGGAAACAAAAATAAATTTAATAAAATAATATCTTATTAAATTTAGATGTAATCGGATTTATTTTTTTATCTTAAATAAAATATAAAAATATAAAAATATAAAAAATAAAATAAAATTAAAAATAAAATATTTAAACAATTGAATTTAAACAGTGAGCTACAGCATTTCTGATACCATAAGAATAAATTTTAAAAATTTTAAATAGTTAAACATTAGTTGTAGCAGCAATTTCGTAATTGAAAAATTAAATTTTGATTGTTCGTGACTAGTTACGTATTGTAACGCGATCAGAAGATTTGGTCATAGGTCAAATCCAAGTATAAGCTTTGGTCACCCACCACGACATGACCAAATGATTTTTATTGGACGAGAATTGCGTATAAGTCTTTACTGTAAGACCCTACTAAAAGGACATCGAAATAATGAGTTAAAGACACTAACAATGTGTTGAGCATACGAGGCAAAAGCACAGTGTAAAAGAAATCAAGGAAGACACAAGATAAAATTGATGTGGCACCGACAAAGGTGGACTGACATAGAGAATAGGCAAATGACATGGAACAAGCTCGGTCATATCTGCTAAAGTGGAGCCGAGTAAGCAACCTTGACAATTCCAGAAGCTAAGTGCCAAGGCAATAAGGGTTAGTGTAGAGAAGGCCAAATGCAAGGTCACGCCGAATGAAGGCAGGCTCAATGGTGGGAAACGAGAGTCAAATGGGTGTTGCATCAAGCTATGGTGGGCTAATAGAGGCTAATTTGGGTGTTATGGATAGTGTGTTATCATAAAATGTGATTAAAAACTAATGGCATGAAGAAATGACGAGCTAACATGGTGTTGTAGTCAAATATGGTTATTGGTACGAAGAGTGGCACCACTGGCCAGACAGTGTGCGGCCACTTGTCGGCCAAATTGAGCCAAAATTTGGCCACGACAACTGCGCCACAATGTGGCCACTAGTCTATAAAACTGAGCCAGAATGACTAAAAGGGAAAACCTACCGCTAAAGTGGAGGTTTCATGGGCCAAAAGATCCTTAATAGAGTTTATGATTATTTGGAGCTATCATGCCAAAGCACATGACCAAATGAGTACGGGGAATATGAGGCCTCCAATAAGGGAGATCCAAGCCCATATGAGAGTAGCACGGATCATGGTGATCCAATTTAGACAGTTTTTGGTGGTTAGATGTATATCATGTAAATGAAGTAACTGCAAGAAGATGACCCGACAAAAGTGGCACAAACTAAGTGGCCAACAGAGCGCCGATTTTGAGATCTTTAGGCAAACGTGGCTTTTGCTCGAGCCAAATTTTAACCACCTCTAGTACAACTGTACAGGAGGTAAGTGGATACATTTCACGCCAGTTGGAGCAGTTTTTCCTAGCCAAATCAAAGGGGCAATATTCTGCCAACACACTAAATATGTCTTTAGTGGGTGGTTTCCCATTCATAATTTACGTTTTGTAACCTATAAATATATAAGCTCAACTATTGTATAAGGTTATTCAGAGTGTAGTCTAAAGAGAGTTTGTGTAGAGAGATAGTATATAATTATCTAAACTTGCATTCGTTTATAAATATGTAAGCTCAACCATTATAGGTGTCTTGAATGCGTTTCTAGTGCATTAGATAATCTCCTCAAATGTTTAACTAAGTGTTGATCTTAGTGTGGGAAGGCTGACTAAAATCAGATTTTAGGTCGCACGGTTAGAGAAATGTTTTAATAAGTTTTGACGATGTAACAAGTAGTATCAAATCGTAGGTTGCTTCCTAGGTTAGGATTTGAGTGGTGTTCGAGTCCAAAAATAGTAGCATGGAGATGAATTGTGGTAGAGGAGCCTTATAAAATCGTAGTTCAAGAATGAATGGGATGATCAAAACTAGAAATAGGGAAGAACTGGTCCATAGTAGCATGCGGCTATGATAGAATGAGGTCCATGAGATGGACTTACAAACTGCTCTCTGATTCGTTGCTCTTAAAGTGACAACGATTTTTCTAAGCTTTGAGAAATCATAAGCAACATAGAGAAATCGATCGATGCCTGAATAACCTATGGATGCCTTAAAGTGACAGCGATTTTTCTAAGCTTTGAGAAAGCATAAGCAACTTAGTCATTTTAAGACCAGTTCATGTAAGAGTTTGAGGAGGAAGGAGTGGGTAGGAGAAACCAGCGGATGGCAAACCAAGAACAAAAGAGTAGGAAGGAGAGGAGTTTCGAAAAAAGAAACCGAAAAAGAAAAGAATTTTTTTTTATCTAATGTATGCTTGTGTTGTAGGTTTTAAAAATACGGACAGGACAAGTAGTGAAAGTACTTGGGAAGTCGGGTCGATGCTGAGTTTAGCAACATCGAGAAAGCACGATGGTGATCAAAGACATTCCTTAACAAACTTAAGACTGAGTGTTCGATGAGGGCATCAAACCAATTTCATAGTGGAGGTTTGTAAGACCTTACTAAAGGGACATCGAGATAATAAGTTGAAGATACTAGCAATGGGTTGACCATATGAGGCAAAGGCACAAGTGTGACGAAAACCGAAGAAGACACAGAAGAAAATTGGTGTGGCACAGACAAAGGTTGATTGGCATAGAGAATAGGCAAATGACATGGAACGAGCTCGGTCGTTGATAAGTGCATATCATATCACTTATTACGCTTCCATTATTCTTAAAATCATCACCAGCTCTCAAGTATTCGTTGAGTTTTAACATGTTTTTCCAGTATTATTAAAGTCACTTGTGCCGCGGGTAAATTGTGACAATATTAATAAATTTGGGTTGAAATTGAAGAAACTGGAATATTAATGTATTTAGGAAAATTTTGGAACAGTTGAAAAGAAAAAAAAATATATTAATGCTAAAAATATATTATGATAGTGATTTTCCAAAAAATATATATTAATGCTTGAAAAATATATTACTCCCTCCGTTCCATATTAATGGACGTTTAAGGTGGGAGCACGGATATTAAGGAAACTCATTATGAGTTCTCTTTCTTATAAAAATTAGCGCAGGAATAAATTTAATTGGTCAATTATAATAAAAAGCTGCATTTTGATAAAAAAAAAAGGCAATTGGTTTCATTGGCTATCAAATTGAATATCATTTAATATTATGGTAATTGTGAAACAACAACTAATATGGAATTAATTTAGTTTCTTAAAACGACCTATAATAAGGAACGGAGGGAGTAATGTTAAAAAAAAGGAAAATATATTTTCTAAGATATTGTTTAAAATATTAAATTAAGAAGAAAATATTAAAGCGAAGCATAAAAGGAAATTAATGCTGAATTAACAAAAGAATATTAAATTAAAATATTATTTTATTTAACATAAATATTTACGTTACGTAATTTAATTGTTTATATTATTTTATTTAACATAAATATTTACGTTACGTAATTTAATTGTTTTTAGGGTTTTCGGCAGAATATCTATATAAAGAGACGTAAAGGAGAAAGAAGGGTGTGCCGTTTTGTTTCTTGTCTTTCGGCAAAATACAAATAAAAGAAAAAAAATAAAAAATAAACAAAGAATAGAAAAAGAAAGCGATTGGCGTCAGACTACTCGAAAAGTAAGGCCCGCGTCATACAGTTCGAAAAGCAATCAAACTGTTCCAAAAGCAATTGGTGTCACAAAAGAAAAATCGTTTCTGTCGAAAAGCAAAGGAGAGGAACATGTCTGTTATAAAGCAAAGCAGAGAAAAGCAATTGACGGCGGCAAAAGCAATTTACGGCAAGCGAACTTTGAGTTTCTTTTTCGGTTTAATTTTTCTAAACTCTTTTTAGTTTATTTTTATTCTTATTTATATTCATCACGCTATGTTAATTTTTCTATACTCTTTTTAGTTTATTTTTATTCTTATTTATATTCATCACGCTATGTTAATTTTTCTATACTCTTTTTAGTTTATTTTTATTCTTATTTATATTCATCTAACTATGTTAAATTTTAAGACCATGATAATGATTTGTTCGATTATGAACTAATCGTTGTCATGGAACCTTAGCGGATTTGTTTGAATGATATTTAGGGTTTATTGCTTAATTGATTTTTTGTGAGATATGTTTATCGGTTACCTAGTATGGCTGTGTTTTTTTTTAGATGCGTCGCGAACATATAGATTGTTTATTTTTAATGAATGCGAAAGTATAATTAAGGGTTAGAACTTGCCATGCTAGCATAGGTTCTTGAATGATTCATATTGTGATTGTTCATGATTCGTAATATGTCATTAACCATATCATATTATCCTATGTAATCGAAATAGATAACTTGTGCTTAAAACCAATTGTACCTCAATTCATATAGACATATAGGATTTTCATGCATGCGGTGTCTGCTTAACTGCTATCTCTTTTGTGGTTGATTAAGTGGTTTGGTTTACGTGTACTGAAAGGTAGTGTATTCTGATTTTGAGTTATCTGATTAGTAATCGTAGTATCTTACATATTGATTAAGTATATTAATACTCTAAGTAAAATAAACAATGAAGTTAGGGTTCCATGTTATCTATCGCATAAGTTAATCTTGTTAGTTAATTTGCTTAGTTATATCCATTCACTCATACTTTATTATTTGTTCCAGCAGTAGTCTAATAATCATACATTGTTGCATAAGTAAATCTTTGTCTTATACACCTAGTCTTCGTGGGAACGATCTTTCTTACTTATTACTTGCTACGATTTGACCGCGTATACTTGCGTGAGAAAAGGACTAACAGTCGTGTATGCTAAAGTGGAGCCGAGTGAGCAATATTAAAAATTCCAGAGGATAAGTGGTAAGGCAAGAAATGTTGGCGCGAAGAAGACCAAGTGCGAGATCACGCCGAATGAAGGAAATCTCAAATGTGGGAAACAAGAATCAAATTGGTGTTGCTTTAAGCTATGGTGGCCTAAGAGAGTCTAATTTTGGTATTAGGGGCAGTATGTTATCATAGAAGGCAAATGAAAAAAACGACACAAAAAAAGAAACGTTGGCATGGTGTTGTAGTCAAATAGGACTGTTGGTACGAAGAGTGGCATCACTGACCAGACAGTGTGCGGCCATTGGCCAGCCAAATTGGGCCAGAATGTGGCCATGGCGAGACAGATTGGCAAAAAAGGTCCTAAAAATCGGGCCAGAGTTACTAAAAATGAAAAGCTACCGCACAAAAGTGAAAATTTCTTGGCCAAAAGATCCTTAATGGTGATTATTTGGAGCTACCCTGCCAAAGCTGGGCCAAATGAGTACGGAAAGTATAAGACCTTAAATGAGGGAGATCCAAGCCCATATGTGAGTAGCGTGGATCCTATGATCTAATTAAGGCGATTTTTTTATCGTTATATGCATATTATGTGCATAAAGTAACTGCTATAAGGTAGCTCGAGAAAAGTGGTGTGTGGAAAGAAATGGCACGGGAGTAACTGATTCTGGCCTACAGATGGCACAAATTGAGTAACCAACAACGCGTCGATTTCGCGATCTCTATGAAAACATGGATTTTGCTCGAGCGAAATTTTAACCACCTTTAGGTTAACTGCACATGAGGTTAGTGGAGAAGTTTCACGTCAGTTGGATCAGTTTTGCATAGCCAAATCAAAGGGCCAAGATTCTGCCAACACACAAAGTAACCATTGTATAATGTTGTGCGGAGAGTAATCTAGAGAGAGTGTGTAAAGAGTTAGTGTAGAATTCTCTAAGCTTGCTAGTGAAAGGTGTAACCTTTGCCCGCTTATAAATATAAGTACCACCGGAGTTGTATTTCTCAAGTTGTTTTGAATGTGTTTCTAGTGCATTAAATAATCTCCTAAAAATAAACTAAATGTTGATTTTAGTGTGGGAAGGCTGACTAAAGTTAGAACTTTAGACCCACTGGTATAAAAAATTCCTAGTAGGTTTTGACCCCGTGACACTGGTCATCCACTGTGACCAATTAACTTGACCAATAGCCAAATCGAGTTCTTGGTCTGGTTGTGCTGCTCGACCAGACACCTTAGCCAATGGCCAAGTCAAAGCCTAGTCACGCAACGTGACCAGATGACTTGGCCAACGACCAGGTCAAGTGTAACCCCTGGTGGCGCACCGTGACACGACCAGAAGACTTGATAATTGGCCAAGTCAAATACAAACCTTGGTCAGCCATAGTGTACGACCAGCGAGCTTCGTGCTTGGTCAACCAAACTTACGCCAAGGCCACACTACTACTGACTTTGAACGCGCACTAACACCCATTCATTAAATTAATCCATTTGGATCAAATATTTGTTCGCACCTAAGTCTAGTCTCTCTTCCTCCTATGTCATAGGCGATAAAGACACCATGCATAATAAGTACAAAAACATTTAACATTGTACAGATAAAATACATGATATCATATGTCACCGTAGACAAAAAGACATACTATAATCTGATTAAAACACCAAAAACACATAAAAAACTGCACCAATAAAAAAATACCCATCTAAAACTTTCTAAACCGAAACTACAATATAAAAATGGGAATTGCTAAAAAAAATCCAAAACTACTCCGCGAAGTCGCCCTTTTCTGATTTTTAATATTTATAAATTACCACTAAGCAAAAAACACAAAAAAAACCCCTTAAAAGTCAAATTAATTACAACCCATTCCATTGAGGACTCCAAACTACTCCATGAAGTTGCAAACACAATTTTAAACACCAACCTTAATTCATCTTCTCCAAACTACTAAAAATAGAAACTCAACAACCAACAAAACTCATTTTCTCAAAAACTTCAAAACATGTATAACATGGTCGGAAAAGAGTCGGAACCACTTCCCATGCAGAGCAACATGGTCGTCGAGGAGGTACATTGCATTTCCCTCACTTATTTTTGCGAATAAACATATTTTTGTAAAAAACCTGTTTTTGCTGTTCTTCGCCACCCTGTGGCGTGGTTGACATTGTGTACTCCAATGTAAAGGCGTAGAACAGAATCGCCACGTTTTTTGTTGGCGTGGGAACCTTGCAGACGCCACACGTGTGGCGTATGATGGGTGCTCTACGCCAGCCAATGGCGTGGTGATGCTGTTTTGCGCCTTTACATTGGTGGAATAGGCTTAACTTATCTGGAATGTCGGTTTAATTTGTTTATCTACTTCTTACATATTGTAGGAGGTGACCGAATGCGATATTTTGCTTGTTTCGGACTACGCTCACCATTTCACCACTCACGACGAGTATAGCTTAGACTCGATGACCGAATGGGTAAAAAGTACGGGGAAGTCGTTGGGTTTTTTTCATAAACGTAGCATCCAAGGAGGTAGGGAAAATAGGAAGAACATCGAGAGCATATTATCGGTGCGAGCGATCCGGAATTTTTAAGTTGGTTGTTAAAGAGTGTGACCGTAAGCGTAAGGTTACCGGTAGCAAAACAATAAATCTCCCTTTTCATTTGGTAGGTAATCTGGTAAAATGAGACGATAAGTGGGCTCTTAGTGTCCTTTCCGGGATGCACAACCACAAATCGATTAAGTATGCCCAAGGAAATTTGCAATGGTCCAAGTTAAAACGGAAGAAAAAAGAGCTCGTTGATCTTTTGACGGTGAACGGGACAAGTCCGCGACAAATATTTAGTGCTTTGAAAAAGGCCGATCTGGAGGATACTTCAAATATCCGTCACGTTTACAATCACCGTCAAAGAACGAGGATGGTTGAAAACGGTGGTCGATCCCAAATGAAATGCTTTAAATTACAATTGCACAAGTACAAGTATTGGGTACGGATGGGCAATGACGGCTCTAACGTCATAACCGATTTGTTTTTCGCACATCCGCGTAGTATTGATTTACTACGGACCTTCCCACGCTTGCTAATCATGGATAACCCGTATAAATTTATTCGTTACGGGATGCCTTTGTTCGAAGTAGTGTGGGTTACATCGACCAATAAAATGTTTTGCATTGGTTTCACATTTATGGTGAGTGAAAAACAAGACAACTACGAATGGTCATTGGGATGCTTGAAAACGGTAATGAAGGAGAATGATTGTGAATTACCTTGTGTTATCGTTACGGACCGTGAACTAGCCTTGATGAACAGCATCGACAAAATATTTCCTAGCGCTAGTTACATGTTATGCGAGTGGCATATCAATAAGAATGTTAGCGGGAGAACAAAACAATGCTTGAAGACGGGAAGGTGGCTAACAATTTTTTGGCGTCTTGGAACGACGTTGTTTCATCCAATACCGTTGAGGTGATGAACGAGAGGTTGGCTAAGATGTGGTCGGTGTTCAAAGACCAAGATAAGGCGGTGGATTATGTGGTTGACTCGTGGATTACGCTTTATAAAAAGAGGTTTTTTCATGCTTAGACTAACAAAATCAGGCATTTCTATAATCACACCTCTAATAGAGCGGAAAGCTCGCATGCTACATTGAAAAAATATGTCGGGTCTAGCCGATTGGATTTCGATAGGTTTTGGGATAAAGTACATGGCTTGTTAGCGATGCAACATTTGACCATTAAAGAATCGATGAAGCTTAGCAAATGCCATCTAATTCACAAATTTCAAGATTATAAACCGTTCGAATTTTTACAGGGGTACGTATCACCTATTGCATTGGCGATAGTATACGATAATTATGTTGATAAAAACGGCGGTGAAAACCCTTCGTGCGTTTGCACCGATCGTACGATCCATGGTTTGCCGTGTTCCCATGATCTTGAGGCAACCCAAAGAGTGGACGGTCATTTACCTACTCGGATTATAGACGAGCATTGGAAGAGACTAGATATCTTTCCTCGAGTTAAACTCACCGGCTAAGAAGAGGTGAAATTTAATTTCGCAAATCTAAATGCTAAACTTGAAGAGCTTGATATTTACGAACAAATTCATTGGCTAAAAATATTTCAACAAATTTTGTATTCGTCGACGACACTCCTTTGCGAACCCCTCGAGAAGGTTAAAACCCGCGGTAGAACTCCTGGACGTGTCATAAGCCATTGTCGTGGACGGGGCTGGGGTCGCGTTAAAGGTAGCAAACTCCAACGTGATTATTTTACGAAATAGGATCCTTTGTATCACGAATACGGCGAACAAGAAATGTTCGAGTCCTACGATAGTGCCGAAACTCCAAGAATGGTAACACCCGTCGCTAGTATAGCAACCCCAGTCGTCACTTTTGGTAACACCGCAAGAACGGTCGCCACACATACTCTTAGTAATTCTGGAGCAAAACCGCCAAAACAAAATGGGTTGCATGTGTTAGTTTAGGCACTCCGGACGCGTCGAACAACATTACCGCTATACCGTTATTCTCGGCTAAACCAATCCCTGCAAGATTACCAAATGTGCCGGACTCGAGATTTTCAAAAGACATACCTTAATTTATGATTCATTTCATAAGCCGAACTACAAATGTTATGCCCGACGGTAATTGTGGTTTTAGAGCCAGCGTGCATGGTATGTTCGGGATTTTTATAAATGGGTTGCATATTACGACGCTGAAAGCGAAGTCGATAAAAAGATACACCGGTTGACTTTTAATAAAGATAATGCACCTTTTGCAAATTGGATGTCTTTGCCTAGTTGCGGAAAACTAGTCGAGGCGACATTCAATTGTGTTTTCTATTGCATCGCTCCCGGTGGATGTACGACTACCGGTGAAAAATGCACCACCGAAGGATGGTTCTTTAAAGGAGATCGGCGTGGAATTCGTCAATAAAAACCATTTTGTTCAAGTGAGTAAAAAACTTTTAGTTTCGCAAGCATTTAATCATTTATTTTCTTAACGCGCATTGAGATTCAATGCCAATTTGTAGGCTGACTTGGTTAAAGGGTCACCTTTACCGACTATAGATCCAACGTGGATGCGAATGGTGAGAGAAGACGCTATTTGTTGGTCGATCCCTTTGTTAGATAGAGTCCGTGTATTTTCAAGACTTCAAAATCTCACGTCGACACATTCCGTTGAATTTGAGGATCCCATAGTGGACTTAACTAAATATTTTTAATTGAATTCGTGTTGTAATTTTTAGTTTAAAATCGAATTTAGTTTGTGTTTGTTTTTCTTGTTTTTTTTATAAACTCACTTCGTATTGTATTCACGAACCATTTAACTATCTTTATTTAACCAATCTTGGCGTATAATTATTTTTTAACTTTAATTTCAAAATTTTCATTGGTGGGTGTTTTCGCCGGAAAAATGGCGTGCCTGCTGACTCTCACGCCAACGGTCAATGTGAGACACCCATGTCACGCCAACTGTTGGCGTGGGCATCCACCCGTGCGCCATTAGGCTGGCGGACACAGCCGTTTTGTAGGTTGTGTTCCCAAAAGAACAGAGAGCCCCTTAAGGTTTTTGACCTATTGCCGCCAGACAATTGCGAATAGGGCTTCCGTTACGTTATTGCTAAACCTTAAAGTTAAATATTTTTTAGGTTTTTTTTACTCTATTTTAATATTAATTAAATTAAATTAAATACATAATTAATGTTAGTATTTTAAATGCATCTTTGTTTTTTATGTTAGTAACTTTGGTGGTTTGGGGTTCTTGTATGATACTTTATACTTTCATTTGACTGTTTTTTTTCTACATGAATACGTTAAACTGAAACATAAACGTAAACACAAACTCAAGCATAAACTCGAATATAAACTGTTTCATGCAATCAAACAAACTGAAACACAAACTCAAACATAAAATCAAACATAAACTGAAATACTAACTCAAACTTAAACTCGAACATAAACTAAAACAATTGGAAACATTAACTCAAACTCAAACTTAAACATGAACTCAAATATACTGAAAAACAAACTGGAACATAATTTATCTATCAGGCCAATTCGATTTCATCAACTTTTTTCTTCTTTTGCATCCTCGTAGTTACGCATTTCCTCTACCCGAATGTCAATAATGTCAGAACGGACATGATCCAGCTGCTCCTCTGGTAGAGAATTTGTGACCTAGTAGTTGAACCGGTTACACGCCACACGACGTTCCAATTCGGTGAGGCCAGAAACTGGATGTAGACGGAATCTGACTAGGATTGACCACCTAGCTTTCACCTCATCTACACGCCTAGAAATTCTAAGTGGCTGGACACCATCCCTGCCATATAGGAAATACATTTAGCATAGCAATGCCTCCCAGTATGTTTTACGCCCCTCTTGGAGGTTCGTGTTACCAACTTCGATTGATGCTCTCATTAGATACTGATCTTCCAACTCAGACCATGCACACACTTTTGCTTAATTTATCAACTAGTTTACCCTTTAATGTGGATACAACATCTATTTATAGATAATTGTGTTTTCAGATAATGTAATCCAGTTAGACGAATGAAAACGTGACACATGTAAAGTGAGGAGGATGAAAGATAAGGATAAAGACAAATGCCTAAATTACTCGGTATAGTTGCATAGATGATTAAATTCAACCGAGACCCAATAATAACTCCAACCGACATAATAACTCCCACCAACATAATAACTTCAGCCAAAAAATTCCCGCTAACATAATAACTCCCGCCAACTCTCATTAACTAAAAAACTCCTACCAAAAACGATTCTCATTAACCAAAAAAATCCCGCCAACTTAATAACTCCCGCCAAGAGTAATTATACTATATAAACATGACACGGAATCCAATCTGAGAAAATAGAAACCAAACATCTACTTACAAAAAAAAGACGAACACTTTAACAGATGGAGTTTACGGCTGATGAAGATTACCATATGCTTAGGGCGGTGAGGATTGTCCACCGAGAGAAGTAGTAGAGATGTGTTCTTTAGCCGTATCCTATGTATGATGTATTTCAACTATGGGCGTTTAGGATTAGGAGATCTGGAAGTGCGAAATCGTGACGAAATCAGACGCATGTACCTCTTCGTCCAACCGTTACAACCTTTACTTTTCATGCCGGCTAGAATAAAGAAAGAAGCGCCTTTGGTCAGGGACATGACGGTAGCAAACTACATCAGTAAGGATACGGTGCCGTATCTGGAGGATAGGATTGCAGAAAGGAATGAGAGAGACGATTCAGATGACAATATGAGATATTATTTCGACGACTGATCATTTAACTATTTCCGCATGCACCACCCTTTACTCGTTTGATTGTGCCTTTGAGTTGTTATGTTTCAGGTAGTCTATGTTTCAACTATGTTACTCTTGCATGTGTGTTGTTTTAGATTAAGATTCCCCTTAAATGTTGTTTAAAATACATCTGTTATGGATCGTTAATTAAATGTATCGTTAATTTTATCTTACTGCTGCAGTTGTATCCCATCTACCAATAGTGGGCTGACACTCAGTGTAAGTGGAACGAGTAACAGGGCGGAGCATGACGAAATGATCATGTATCCATGTGTCCAGCAAGTCAATACATTCGGCCATAGTCCTTGTGTCGTGAAGGGAAGGTTCACCCAGATGGTGGTACAAGTAAGCGAGAACATCACTACCCTAGGAGTACCTAACGACACCCTCCTGAGTCAAATCGCGCAACAAAAACAAATATTTGTAATTGGTGTACATGTTGCTCTTGTCTAGGAATATGACGGTGCCAAACATTTGTAATATGTAAGCGCGGGCAGCCGCATGTACCATCAGATCACTTAGACTATGGCTGTCATCGCAGAATTCTGGCCCACTAAACCTACTCCGGAGCCATTTGAACCCCAAACCAACGCCCTTGCATTTCTCAACCTCCGTCACGAAGGATAACTCATCCATCATAAGAAGTTCAGCACACTCGTGCATGGCCATAGTCTTGTCACATATAACGGGAAACACAACAAGCTCACCCCGAACTGGGAGTCCCAAAATGGTGTGGACCTCGTCGAGAGTGAACGTCATCTCTCCGAACGAGAAATGGAAACTATTAGTCTTCATATGTCACTGCTCCAAAAAAAACTCTGTCATGTTGGAGTGTGTGTGCATGTGATAGAACGGCTCTATGAGTCGACCGAAAGGAGTGATGTCAACTACGGCGCGTACCCAAGTCTATGCAGTCAAAATCCATGCTCTATGACTCAGATAATGTGCATATAGCTGCATCTCTCGCTCCTGAAAACATTAGTTCAAATTAGTATACATTAAAATTAAACATTCATAAAATATCAAATTGGAATTTAAATATTACCTCTCCCATCCAAAGGTGGTATGCAGTGTGGGAGATGAACGCCTCGCCGAATAGCGGTGGAAATCTGGATGGAGAAGGACCTCTAAGCTGCCCTATAAGTGGGGGAGGATGGCGTCGTCCGCGGGAAGCGGAAGCAGAAGCAGAACTCGATCCAGACAGATGCGGTCCGAAAACTATAGGCAGCTCATCTATCGGAACTGCTGAATCGGCAGCTAAAACGGGCTGAGCAGCTTCCCGTATCCTACTCCGCTTCTTTATTCTCTTCGTCCGTGAGCCATCCGCAGACTGTGGGGCGTCACCATGATCCATTACCTGAAATAAAAAATTGTACGAAATGTCAAGGTTGGTCAGACAATTTGTGCTCGAAGCGTTTTTTAGAGAGAATAGAAAAAACGCGGTCAACACACACTAAACAACAAGAATAAACCAATCTCGGATGATTCCGCTGTCCGGAGCGGCCATCGTTATCACTGTGGCGTGGGTATAAGGGTGGACGCCAAAAAAATGGCGTAAGCCCTTACACCCACGCCACAATGATGGCGTGGACATGGGCGTGGGATCCAGAGTCTACGCCTCTGTAAGGCGTACACTCAGGATCCCAACCATCGCTATGGCGTGATCAAGCAACCCACGCCACACGATGGCGTAGGGACCCTGTTCTTCGCCAGCAGCTGTTCTTCGCCAACTGCTGGCGAAGAACACCTCCATACCTAAGGTATCGAATCGATACAGTAACCTATCTAATAACCCTAAAATTGGACCCCTATCACCTAATACGAAACCATAACACATATACGACAACAAATTAACACCGTAACAAGAATCGAAATCGAATCAACTATGAAAATACTTACCGTGGAAGGACTGTTTTTGTTGCTATGTTTGGTGAGGCTTCGAGAGACTGTTTTTGCTGCTACTGTCGATTTAGCTGCTTCAGTTGGTCGAGCTGCTACTGTTATCGATTCGGTGGAGTTAGTCTCGATTGGTTTTTGCTGCTTCAGTTGACGATAGTGGTGTTAGATGGTGTTGGCCGGTGTTTGGCTGGGACGGGTGGAGGGTTTAGGTAAGTTGGTTTTGCTTCATTTTGGGTTAGTTTAATTTAATAAATTAGGTAATTTACTTTAGGTAAATTAGCTATAAAATTTTATTAGTTTAGTTTAAAGAAAAATTTGGTAGTTTAGTTTAGGTTATTGTAAATGATGGTTAAATTTTTCTAAAGAGAAGGTAGAGAAAATGTTTTTAAAAACCAAAATTATGGTAACTTTACGGAGTAATTTTTTCTATTCAAAGTTTTCGTGATGGGCAAAATTGTCAAAAATAATAACTTCACAGAATAATTTTAATTTTTTGTTTTGTGATTTTTTTAGCAATTCTCTATAAAAATAGATGTATTGTTTAGAAGTGGACAAAAATAGGAATGAATAATAAAAACAAAAAAATTATTAAATTCTTATCATTATCATTTTTTCGATCCCCTCTTACTTTACCTCTAAAGTTCTATTAGTTAAGCAGATTTTAGCTTCACCGGTTTCTAGTCGGTCAACATTTAACTTGGTCATGTAGCAACGGAAAGGATTCAAAGAACCGGGTTTTAATCATCTGCCATATAATTTAATCTCAGACTCATAGGAAACATCTGGTTCCTACAATTTTCCGATTAGATATATACATTCCATACAAAAATGATCTGTATGCATATCTCCAGATTTTATTATATGGGATTCTACTTAAGTAGAGACTTTACATGAATGATACGGTTGATGTAGTTAGATCTATATCTTCATTCTTCGCACACTAATACTTTCATGTTCCTAAAAAGCGGAATAGTGCCTTGTAACGTATGCCAAAAGGTGTAAGAAATGTAAAATAATTAAAGATTTTACACTTATATGAGCAAAGTTACTTATATTAGGCAGAACATAGATATATTTAGAGGCTGAACTAAACTATTCTCTACATATATATATATAAGGGTTTGTAGCACTAAAAACAGTTACATTTTAAATGACATGTTACAATTTTTTAAATTTTATACGTCGAAATTTTAAATTAATATTTAAACAGTTATACCTTTGATTAGGTAACGACAGAAACATGGGAAAAAAACTATTTGATTGATTAATGCTGCAAACAATCACAAGTAGAAATGGAAGAGAAAGAATTTAGGAGTTTCTGGCATATATAAAGTCATTCGTACGGTTTTAATGCCTCAAAGCGCATTAGATAAAAAAGCGTCTTCTCTATTTATATCAGCTAATGCGTACACATCCGTTTGGTTGCTAATTATATGAACGTTGTGGAGTTATAAGTGTCATTAAATCCCCAAATAAGGCTTACAAACGTTAATACAAGTGGAGCTGCCATACAAGAATCAAATAAATATATATGACGCTACGAGGCTAAGGAAAAAGCAACACAAAGTACCTGAAATTCAGTCTTCGGATGAGATGGTGAAGTACTAGAATAGAGATAACTGTTACCGTTGTCTCAGAGGCCGCTGCAAATAAATTTTATCAAATGAATCAATAATCTCAGTATTTGGACTGCAAACACTTAAAAAAAGCAACAAAAACAAATAACCAGAATATATGACATAGAAAACGTTATTCACTTCCTTGGTTTTAATGAATATGGCTTTAAAAGAGATAAAAAACAAATAAAGAAAGAAACTCCTACTCTTGGCTCATTATTAGCATCTCTTTGCGGTCTGCTAGGTCTTGCATCTCTATCAGGAGGAGGCTCTGGCTTATCATGCTTATAGAAAGCCTGTAAGGCTCTCCTAACAAATGGCCGTACTATATTCACTTCCATGGCAGATAGATTAGCAATCTGCAATTTCAGTTTCAATTGAAGATTAAGGCCACATGCGCCAAAAGAAAATACTTAAATCACATTCAGAGATATATATCATACACTGATAAATACATAGAAAAGATAGTGGAGGTATTTTAAAACTCTTGCTCTCTACTTCCATATCTCAATCAATCACTCACTCTCATCACCCAGTCACAACATGCACACAGCAGAACATGGGTGCTCATTAATTAAGATTGATGCAAAGAGATCAAGCTTGCGGTTCATGACCCAAGCGACCAACGGTTTCAATTAACAGGCTGACCACCAGAAAGCAGTTAGCTTTGCTCCAGAAAATGACAAAGAAAGAAGCAAACAACCACAGAAACATTGTAGAAGCCAAGTGCTCCATCTCAAGCCAACAAAAAATTAGTACATAACGTTCATTGGAAAGGAATTTGATAACTACATAAGCCAATTGTGAGAGTAGCACAATTAAAACAACCAGATTTAGTTAGGGGTAGTCCATGGACCACATAATGGTTTTTCCTTGGCAAGAGTTAATGGTAAAACTATTAAAATTTACAGTCAACTGTAAGTTGTTACAATACAGTTTCAGTTTTTTTAATTGCATAATACTCTATATTCTGCAAGAAATACAAAAAACATTAACTAAAGAAGCATGCATAGGACATCTCATATCTGCTGCCGTTCCGTAGCGGCAAGATACGACCATGCTGCCTCACTTGATATCTCTATTTATCCATTCCAACATTTTAAATATCAAATGGAAGTCTTAATTGTATTTTGTTAGACTCGAGGAGGTACTACTGATAGAGGGATCATTCAACTTAATCTTTTCGGTGCTTCACATACAAAACTAGTAAAGAAATATTTGCTTGCAAAACCTAGACATAACCATTACAACATCTAAACAGCTGATAGAAGGATTATTTGTATACCACAAAATCATAATTAACATAACCAATATGCACACAATGCAATAACAAATAAAAGCAAGAATATGCACCTTTACTGCAGATGCAGCACTATATGACTCCACGTTTGTTTCATGTTTGCCAAATGATTCCAAGTTAGTCTCAAGCTTATGAAGCCGGACATCCCTAATGTCCTCGATGAGAGACCTAGCCTACAAGAACAATTTTGATTTTTCAATAATTTACAATACTGCAGGTAAGAAGCATGATCAGGCTTAAGTGAAAAATCTGCGAAATCACCATATATATCTCCTGGAAGTCCTCGCGTGCACTTCATCCAATAAAGAGAAAAAGAAAAGGTACAGTTCACATCAGCATCTTAAAGTGGTAACATGTATAAGAAAAGTGTAGTAGAAGAGTTAGAACAACCAAAATATTTATTATCCTTACTGATCAAAGAGAAGTCTGGAGATCTCCACATAATGAAATGGTAGTTCCTGAAATGTCAGTTGAGATTCTCTTTCACCTTCCAAAATCCGCGTTAAGTTTTCTAGGAGCAAATAATAAAAAAATTAAGTATTATTGTAAAGACATCAACTTTTTTTTATTAGCTCCAATGGTAAAACACTGCATAAACAATCATCACACGTGTTTATATCCATATAAATTGGGAAAATAGACTTGAACATAAATAAGGCATATTAGTGAACGCACTATTCTGATTTTTGGTAAGATAAGTAACCATGGAAATTCACACAAAAAAAATCCCACTAAAGCAGCAACTTGATACAAAGATTTGGTAAGATAAGTAACCAGGGAAAATAGACCACCTATACCTGCTACTTTCTTTTTGCGATTTCAGACAGTGACACGACTTGAGTACGAAGAAAGATATTGAATAGAATTACATTATTCTAAAACTCCCAACCATAAGAATTAATCTGCTTCCAACTTTTGTTACTACTCAGTGAGGATACCTCCTTACTTGAGTCATCATATCTTCTACGAAAAGGATTTAGCATACTGTGGTTTACAAAGTGATGCACCCATAATCTATTATGAATCATACTTTCTAACCAATGTCTATAGAATAGTAAGTATACTACATACTTCTATTGTAGGAGGTAACCAACAAGCAAACATATGCAATTACACGAAAAGCTCACCAATAGACATCCACGTTGGAGGCAGAATTCTACATTTTCCTCGGCGCTTCAAAGCCACGGCAAGCCATATCGGGACCTGAGTTGGTATCTGAGGAAGAAAGGGACCGAATTTCCCCTGGTACCAAAAACATCAAACACGATGAATTCAATTCACACATAAATTGAGAAAATAGAGGATAAATACAAAATCGAATGACACAATAGCGAAGACAAAGAAAGGTACAGAAATGAAACTGAGAGGATCCATTTTCATATTAGTAACAATCTCCACTAGCTCGTCTTCGGCCATAAACTCGACCTGATCAACATAATCCACAAAATCATATTCAAAGCACAAAACACAGTACAGTACAGTCGCATCGTTGTAATTATGAATATAATAAGTCTTAACATATATAAGATAATGTAATATACATAATCGAAGATTGCACCTCTTGAGGAGAGAATAGTGAGACGTGAGGATCGGTCTGACCGGCCATGAGTGTGTACCGGAGAAATCTAGGGTTTCGCGAAGGAGGAGTAATTGGGAACCAAATTGAAGTCGCTAGTGTAATTAGAGTTTCGAGTCAAAGAAAGAGCGGGACGGTGGGTACGACGGCTTGGTCGATATTAATGTCTTCCCGAATCAAATTAGTAAATTAGATAAAATATTTCATCAATAATAGTAAAAATAAGGGTGCAAGACATATGACTTTTACTTCGAAAGGAGGTCAAAGATTAAATTGGTCTTATCTTCCAAAACAAAAGCTCTCATCAAAATGAAAGGAAAGAAGAAGAAAGCTCCAACAGAGCCGGTCCAAACTACCACAGAGGAGACCGGTTTGGGGAACCAAGGGGGGATTGACGTTGTCCTGTTCAAAGTGGTAGAGGCTGAAACGGTAAGGGAGGCGGTGGAGTCACAAAACCCACCAAAATCTCCGGAAAAAATGACCGGAAAAGAAAAGCCAACAGTGACGAAAAGGCTGCCAAAAACAAGAAGGTCACTTTAGGAGAATAAATAATTCTTCACCCTTTGGAGCTTCTACCTCCACCAGCCCGTGTTGATCCCACTTTACAAAAGAAGATCCCAACAGGTCTGCAGTCCGGAGAGGTTGCTGTGGGAGGGACTGAAGAAGTGGACATTAGTGCCCTTCAAGACATTGATTTATACTTTAATGATTGTGAGAAGGATGATTTCGCAGGTCCCTATCGCCCTTCGAGCTCTACTAACATGGTGACCTTTAATGGTAAGTCCTTCTCCATCTCCGGAGAGCAAGATGTTCTAAGCCATTCTCTTGTTGATCACATCCAGCCAGTGCTTGACTTGGAGAAACAAGTAAAAAACCAGACCACTCTCATCAATTCCCTCACCACTGACAAGGAGTCTCTGTCAACCAATCTCCTTAATGCCAATCAGAGCATAAAAGAACTGAAGAAAAAGATAAAAGCATTGAGGAAGGGCAAGGAATATCTATCAACCAAGGTGACCACTTCGGAGACTGCTAGTACTGAGCTCCAAACTAAGTACTCTGGTTTGGAAAAGGACCTCACAACATTAAGGGAGGACCTGAAGACCAAAGATGGTGTCATTCAAACCATATCTGGTGAGAAGACTTCCTTAGAAGGTATTGTGTCTAAGATGGCCAAGGAGAAAGAGGACTTGGTGAAGCAGCATGAGCAAGCTATTCAGGCAGGTATTGATAAATATACCAACGAAGTGATAGATTCTCTTGAGAAAAGATACGATGAAGTCAGGTATGACATGGTGCTGCTCTTCCATGAGACCTTTTCGAAGAGGACCCTTGGTCCCCTATGGAAATATGTGGAATACGAAGACCTGCCTCATCATACCATAGAAACTGGTGACAAGTAAAACTACTCTAGTGGAATTGATTCCACTACAGACGATGAAGAGGGAACTGGTGAGAGTTTGAGTGCTGAACTCAAAAGTCCCAAGAAAGGTGGTGGTGGTGAGATATCCAAAGGGAACAAGCCCTAAGGTTTAATCATACTATTTATCTTTTCTGAACAGTTAAAGTCGTTGGATGGCCAAGGAATATTTTGTAATGTTATCCGGTCAGAGTCCGGATAAGTCTTTGAAATACTTAAAGTCTTTGGATGGCCAATGCATGTTTTGTTCTTCCTATTCGGTTAAAGTCCGAATAGGTTTATTTATCAAATCTTCCTTTACTTAATATTTTCTTTCCTTTGAATTTTAATGGCTAATGTTTAAATATCCCCTAGTTTTTCAGAAGCATTATAGTGAGAGTGTTTAATATCTCCAATGACATGTATTTAATGGTCATCACTCAACCAGGTTTATCCGATCTATCAAAGATCCAAATTGTTGAACCAAAGATTTGTACTTGAATTGAATTGTAGTTAAAGCACACCAGATGTTTTAAGAAGGCATCACATTTTATTGAATGAAAAAACCGGACACCTCATTAAAACCTCTCCGCGCCACCAGTGTAGGAAAGAGTATGCCCCATAATATTTACATTCATATCTAACAAGTAAATATTTATACACAATTTTTATTATAAATATAACCTGAGATGTTCAATATTCCATGGGTACTTCAAAACCCTCTCTTCTTTGTCCTGAAGCCTATATATCCCAGGCTTAAGCTTTTCAAAGACCTCATAGGGGCCTTCCCAGTTCGGAGCCAGCTTACCAAACTTCCTCTCTTTAATGTGTAAGAAAACTTTTCTCAAAACTTTATCTCCCAGTTTAAAATCTCTTATCTTGACCTTGGAAGCAAACCTGCTCCTCATCAAGCTTTGGTAGTAGGTTGTTCTCAAGTGAACTTTAACCCTTCTTTCTTCTATTAAGTCCAACTGATTCCTAATTGCTATCTCATTAGCCTGTTCGGAATAGTTATGGACCCTATATGATGGTAGGGTAGCTTCGATGGGGGTAATGACATCCATCCCATATGCCAAAGCAAAAGGAGATTCTTGTGTAGCAACCGGAGGAGTAGTTCGGTATGCGCACAATACTTCTTGCAGATAGCTTCGCCACTTCCCTGCAGCCCCCTCTAGATTCTTTTTTAATCCGGACAAAATGGTCATGTTGGCAACTTCAACCTGACCGTTTGCTTGTGGATGGAAAAGAGAAGAGAAGCAGTGTTGGATGCCTTTAGAGGCACAAAAATTCTCCACATTCTTGTTGTCAAACTATGGCCCGTTATTTGTGGTAATCTTTTGAGAAATCCCAAATTTGCAACATATATTTGAAAAAATGAATTTTATGACAGCTTTCAAAGTGGTCCTGCCAAAAGAGCTGCCTCTATCCATTTTGAGAAGTAATCAACATCAACTATAATAGTCCTGCACCCTCCGGAAGCTATTAGCAGAGGCCCAACTAAATCCAATCCCCAACGAGCAAAGGGTACTAGCTCAGAAATTGACTCCATAGGTATTGCTGGCACATGAATTTCATTGTCATACATTTAACATGGATCACACTTCTTTACCATTTCTTTAGCATCTGCCATTATGGATGGCCAATAGTACCCAGCCAACAATACTCTCCGGGTTAGTGCCTTGTAGCCACAATGCGTTGAACCTTCTCCATCGTGTAGTTCAGATAAAATGACTTAAGATTCTTCAACCCCAAACAACGCTGGAGAGGTCTACTGAAAGATTTTTTATAGATAACTTCCCTTATGATAAAAAACCACGAGCCCTGTATTTAGTTTTTCTTGTCATAGCTTTATCCGGGGGCAAAACCCCATAAAAATGTATTGAAGAAGGGAAAATCTCCAATCTCTAGGTTGAACTACCTGTATACTCAAGATTTCTTCATTTTCTTTGTTTCAATTTGCTTGTATGGATGGCATTCTTGTACATGAATCGAAGGGTAGGACTCAGAATATGCTATGGTTGCCAAGGAATCTGCCAGTGTATTTTCTGATCTAAGAGTATGCTCATAACAAACACTTTTGAAGTTGGCTGCCACCGCTTTAAGGATGAGTAAGTATTTGATCAATTGTTCCTTCTTGGCCTCAGATTGACCTTGAACATGATGGATAAGAAGCTGGGAATCACTCATCAACCTAACTCTTTTAGCCCCATATAGGAAAGCTAATTTGAGAACAACTATAGTCGCTTCATATTCAGACTCATTGTTAGAGGCCCTGAACCCAAAGCATATAGCCTGGTACATTTTATCACCATACAGAGAGGTTAGGAAAATTACAGCTCCACAACCCATTGTGCTTGATCCACCATCAGTCCGGACTACCCTTTTTTTTGTTTTTCCTTCTGAAATTTGTTTAGAACTCCTATCCGGATGGAATTCTACCAGGAAATCAGCAATAGATTGAGCTTTGATAGCAGTTCGTGGGGAAAAATCAATGTCATAATCACCCAATTTTACTGACCACTTGGTCATCATGCTTGATATGTCTGATTTCTGAAGAACATTCTTCTATGGGAAAGATATTCGGACAATGATGGAATGAGACTGAAAATACGGCCTCATTTTTCTTGCAGCAATCACTAAGGCTAGTGCCAACTTTTCAAGCTTCAAGTACCTCTTCTCAGCATCTATCAGGATTTTGCTGATGTAGTACACCGGACGAGGGTAATTGTCAACCTCTCTTACCAATACTGCACTTATAGCGCATTCTGACACAACCAAGTATACATACAG
Organism: Limnanthes douglasii subsp. nivea; assembly: GCA_036936605.1. Lineage (NCBI taxonomy): Eukaryota > Viridiplantae > Streptophyta > Magnoliopsida > Brassicales > Limnanthaceae > Limnanthes > Limnanthes douglasii. The sequence continues at coordinate 71,355,038 of JAUPFV010000004.1, forward strand.
TGTTTCTTCTTACAGGTTTAAAAAGGGTCTTTGGTGAAGATAAGTGTTTCTTTATTTCATCAAAAGCTTGGCTGCATTGTGGAGACCAATTAAAGTCTTTAACACTCTTCAAGGTCTGGAAAAACGGAGAACACTTATCTGAAGATCTTGAAATAAAGCAATTCAAGGCAGCCAACCTTCCAGTAAGCCTCAAGACTTCTTTAATATTTCGTGGAGGATCCATTTCTAATAGGGCATTCAACTAATCTGGATCGGGCTGTATCTCTTTCTCACTTATTACATACCCCAAAAAAATTCTGGATCGAACCCCAAAGACACATTTTTCTGGATTCACTTTCAAATTCACCATTTTTAGATTGGCAAAAGTTTTTTGGAGGTCAATTATATGCAAATCTTCCTCTGAACTTTTAACCATCATGTCATCTTTGTACACCTCCATATTCCTGCCAATCTGATTAGCAAATGTTTTGTTTACTAGCCTCTGGTAAGTAGCCCCAACATTTTTTAACCCAAAAGGCATCACCTTATAGCAATGAAGACCCCTGTCTGTAAAAAATGTAGTATGATATTGGTCCTTCAGATCCACCTGAATCTGGTTGTACCTAGAGAAGGCATCCATGAAGGACAACAACTTGTTTCCAGACGTTGAGTCCACTAACTGATCTATCTGGGGGACCGGATAAATATCTTTTGGGCAAGCTCTGTTGAGGTCAGTAAAATAAATACACATACGTCATTTCCTGTTATTTTTCTTGACTAACACCGGGTTGGCAGTCCATAAAGGATACTGAGACTCCTTTATGTGCCCCATCTTGGTAAGTCGATCAGCGTCTTGGACTATTACAGTAGATTTATCCTTAGAGAATGCCATCATTTTTTGCACAGCAAGTATCACTCCAAATTGATAGTTTGTGTGAGATAACGCTTGCAGGTACTCCGATTACACCATCATTGCACCAAGCAAAAACATGTTGATTGTCTGACAAAAAGGACAACAATTATTTTTAACTCTGGCGCCATCTTGGAGCCAACCTTGATACTTCTACCCTCTGCCAAGGGGTGGGTTTCAACCTCTTCCACCGGTATTATAACATTAGGGGCCTCTTTGGGGTCATCAATCCCACCCTTCCCCTCAGAAGGCCCCAATAACTACTAATCTTCATTGATTCGAACTGCTCCCAAAGTTTTAAGAGCAAGTGCAGTTTCATAGCACTCCCTTGCTATATTCTGACTACTTCAGACAACACCCACTCTCCCTTGAACCGTATACTTCAAACACTCGTGGACTGTTGAGGCCACAATATGCATTCTAGAGAGCCAGGACCTCCCAAAGATTGCATTGTAACATGTGGGGAAATCTACCACAACAATTAACACCCTTGCCAACTTTTTAAAAGGCCTATTTCCCAACAACACATCTTCCTCAAACTCCCCATTACATCCGCAGAGCTTCCTGTGAAGCGTACAATGGTTCTGTTTGACCATTGAATAACGGCCGAATTTTTCATCTTCTTGTAAGAACTTAAAAAGAGGATGTTTGATGAGCTGTCTGTGTCTATCAGAATTCGTCTGATATCATTGCCCCCAATAGATGCTCCTATTATCAAAACAACCTCATGAAGCCCAGCAATATTTCTTAAATCATTCTCATCAAAGACTATAAATAAAAAGGGGTTTGGCACTGATAAGAAGACATACCTCCTTCCAACTGAGTACCCAGAGAGTGAACATGCCTCTTTCTTGATGAAGGGATGGGCACCGTCATGGTATCCCCTCTGAATATAGTGAGTGACTCAAAGAAACTAATAAGTCTGGACGCCGTCACAAAATTACATGACCTACACATGTCGAAAACAAAACATAAAAACAGCAGGAAAACCACGACCATTATCCAAAATCTAATGCTCATTTGTTGAGGATCTACTGTTGGACGTCTCCTCATATGATCTCACCGACGACGCATCTTCTTATTCCTCTTCCCATTCCTAAATGATATCTCCACAAATAACTCTCTGGGGCTGGTCCTTCTTTCGAAATTCTAGCAAAAAAGATCGAAGTGCTAGGTCGGGGAACCTTTCATGAAGCTCTAGAACCAGCTGACTTTTGCGTCAGATTTTTGGTGTTCATAATCTTCATGTAATTTGCAGTAACTTATTATTCTTTGTCTTGTTTTCCTTTACCAGTTAGACACAAAGATCTTCAAGATCTTTGATATGATCATCTTGGGCTTGACTTTTAAAAGCGACCAACTCCTGAACAACCTCATCATATTGGTCATTAACCATTTTCTTCTCGACAAACAATGCATGAACGCTCTTTTTGAACTTGATTTTTGATTTTTACCATTTTGTTTCTTTTTTCCGAAGCTCGTGCCCAACTAATTTGGCTTATGCAGTGGCATGGTCAACCCGTTATTGGGTGTCTAGTTCTCGCTCTCTCACATAGTGGTCTTGCTCTTTAAGCTGACCCTCAAACTCAAATATCTGGCGTTGGATCTCGGATAGTTTCTTTGTTAGCCTCTTTACCTCATTCTTCTTTATATCTAGCAGGGACAATATGTGGTACAAAGATCAATCAAAAGTATCCGACTGCTTTAGTTGAAAAAACCCAGAGGGGGAACGGGAAGCATGGGTAATGGATCCTCTAGCACAACAACATTGGGGAACGGGAAGCATGGGTAATGGATCCTCTAGCACTACAACATTGTCTGAGCGTATCAAGTCTATTTTTGTGGGCAACAAGTTGGTTTTGGGGGGTGGTAAGTCATTCAGGAGTCCCGATAGGGTAGTGGGTTGTGTATATATAACAACATGATTACCGGTTGTTTTTTCTAGGCCTTCTACACCAAGATCCTCATCGAGTTGTTTCACTGATCTTACATGTGATGACAATATTTTTGTTCCCTGATGAGCCAACCCGTTGTATTTCTCGAATAAGGTCGGAATGGTGTTTTTTCCGCTTGTAATGGGATTAGATGGAATGATAGTCCCAACTTTGGTTTTTTCTTTTTAGCAACTCGTGCCTTTTTTACTCCACCTTCTCCGACCGACGCTGTTTTGCTTTTTTCCTTTTAGGCTCATCTTTTTATTCACCTCCACCCATATCGGTACCCATGTTTTCAGCAGGTTCGGCAGTCACAACCTCTGTTTTTAGATTAACATATTCGACACCTGCCTCAGTTGCCTCAAGATCTGATGAGGTTTCTTTTTTTGGTCGGTGACTGGGCACCCTTTTTCATTTTGGGAAACATGACCTTAACGTCAGGGTCCTATAACCTTGTGACTAAGTCGGTGGGATCAAAAGGGACCATCATTTGTTCCACAGTTAAGTCACCCTCTGAACAACGCCAAAGATGGCGATTCATTAGATTTACGGGGAGAATGTATGGATGGAATTCCTTTCCCTAGTTCCTCTGAGCCCATTCACTCAAACAGGAAAGGTCTTCTTATCTGAAGCCAGATGTTCTCTCTTCAAGGCTTACAACTTTATTTTCGGAGCTGTTAGATGGTAAGGAAAAAGGTATTACAAAATACCATCACGAATCTACTTTAAAAATATGAGGCGCTTTAGATTATTATTCTTGGAGTGAGTTCGCCCATTCTCCCAAGCCCCGCTAACGAATAAAAAATGGTGTTTTCTAGCTTTCCCTGCCTCAAACATATCATTCATGATCTTTATTTTATTGGCAAGAACGATATAGAAGAATGGCAGCTTAAGTACTTTCAATATGTCAGGGGTCGTCACAAATTATTCAATTGGCATCCTTATCCCAGACAATCGTGACACAATTATGCACGACATTAGTATGGACTAGGCGTTCAAGCTGGCTTAGGTAGGGCAAAATTCGACCAACTCGAAGTACCTTACCATTTCAGGGTCTAGTGGAAATCGAATCCCCCAATTAAGCACATTGGAGAATATAACCACTTCCCTCTCCCCTAGGGTCGGGAAATTAATTTTGACGCACTCAGGAATTTCCTAGCTATAGTAAAGGTATTTGTGGTTATGGAGTGCAAGGATGTGTGGCCTTATCAAACCATTACGATAGTTATTCAGTACTTTAACTATTTTTGCAGGTAATTGATTCTCATGCTCTGAATTATTGTTGGCTTCGGTATTTTTGGCATCTGAATCTTTACCTTCTGCGTGACCGACGATATATGCGTCAGCAACGGTTTCATTAACGGCATCGAGCCTTTTGGAAATGTTATTTTTCTTGAAAGCATTGGGCGTTAGCTTTTGTTGTTTAGTTTTCATAGTTAAGGCCCCTTTAGAGACAACCAATTCCTTAGGGTGGTAAAGTTGATGCCTACTTTAGGTTGGGTTTTTAAAGAAATCGACTCGTCCTGTTGGTTGGGAAAGATTGGCAGCAACATCAAAAATTTTACGGTTTTGTTCTTTGGGTCCAAACGACCCACACTGTGCCACACCTTTAGCAGGTGTTGTAGTGTTAGGTCTGGTACGAACTTGGGTGATGTTTGAACTTATGTTCGCATACTCAATTGCGTTAAGCGATAATTCAGATCTCGAGTCTTTTATGGACAAAAAACGAGAGCTTCAGACGGTGTCTTAGCGATTTAACCTTTTTAGATGAGGAAACTTCGTCAAGACCAGATGATCGACTTCGATCGGGCTGAAGGTTTGGATCAGACCGATGAGAAGGATCAGAAACAATGAGGGGTGGTTGTGAGGAATGATTCTTATTTTCAAGTGAATGAGTTCAGTTAAGTGGTATGAGAAGACACCTTTGAGGAATTATAAATCACTACCGGTGCTCGATACCCGTCGACCCTCTCGGTAATAAAAAACCAATTAATAATATCGAATGTTTTTTTTCATGAACTGGAGTAATACAATACTTTATCTCTCTAGAATGCCTGACCATTATTGTGTTTTCTCTCTCTGTTAGAATTCTTTGAAAAGGTTTTATGAGGTAACAATAAGCATTTATAGAGGTACCTCTTCCCCGACGGTCATATTCATAGGAAAGCATGCACCTTGTTAAGATCAAGATTCGTTTATTGATAACATTAATGACGCGCAACAAGTAACTAAATAACACATGTTGGGTCGTGGGATAAGTAGTAATTCTACATAGGTAGTGGGATCAACCTAGCTAGTAGCCTGTTTTAAAAGTCAATGACCATTTTCCCTAAGATTTGATGTTAGCACCTCGGGATAATTGTTGTCAATCAACACTTTGTCTTAAGATCGTTCAAAACAATCATTACGTATACGTCGATCTAGTACCTACCTCGTAAGAATTAACTAACGAAAGCAACGCCCAACCTATGACCAAATAACATAGTCTTCGCTCGACTTTCTCACAAGAACTAGGGGGATACTCATACGGGTATGATTTATCTAGGCCTAAGCGGGTCATAAAGGTTAAGGGCATTGAGGCAATAATATATAAGTTTGTAATAAATAGTGATAAAGTAAATAATGTTGAGGGTTTATCTTGTAATAATGAGAATATGAGTAGGTTTAGTGTAATAATGGGATGGAATATACTTAAGTAGGTCACACGTGTGGGGTTTGGACCCACTAACTTTACTATACAAAGTAATATTCATTACATTGAGAAATATGAACAATAAATATACAATAAATACTTTTTATAATTGTATCTCTTTATATCCCGTGTTTCTCTCTCTAGATACTGCTCCAGCGTTATCTGGTAGTGACTTAGGGTCTGAATATTTCTAGAACCATCAGGTTTGACGGTGGTAAGGTACCGAAAAATAATGTTGGATAGCACTGGAAGAGTCAAAAGATTTCATGTGCTCTGGTGGTTTTTCTTCCAACAAGAGATAGGGCATAAAGTCATTTGGTTAAGGATTCAGATAAATCCTCGGAAAATGAAGAGGCCTTTGACGCCTTGACTCATGAGGAAGAAAAGAAAATTAAAAATTTCAAGGCTAAGAAACCTAAAGGGTCCAATAAGCCTTCTGTCCCAGCTAACAACAAACTTCCTACTCTTATTCCTCCTAAGAAGAAGCGTCAACGAAAACTAAAGGGATTTTACAAGAAATCGCAGAAACTTCTGACGTTGTTGGTTCCCCGGAACATAAGGAAGTTGATCATACCAAATCTTCCTCGGAGAAGGTAATTACTGATTCTGATTCTTCCCAACTTCCACCAATGGATGTGACCATTCAAATATCCTACTTTAACATTCAAACAGTTGCCTCTTCCACTTCAGTTGCCTTTGAGGTTGGTTCATCAGATAGCTTGTTTGAAATTCCTTGAGAAGGCAAATTTTATATTCGTCTTCGCAAGTTGCTTCATTCATCTGTTACCATGGGGAAAAAGATGCAAGATTTAAAGAATCGGTAAAAGTCATTACCAATTCGAAAGCCTCATTATTCAAATAAAAAATCGAGGAGCACCAACAAGAATACTCAACCCTTGAAAAACAAGCCGATGCACTCCTAGAAATATTAGTTGCATCTGAGAATTATGTAATAATCCTCGAAAAATATTGTCAAGAAGAAATGGAGCTTTATGCATAGCAGAATTACACTAAGGACAAGCTTATCGTAACTTACAACGAGGGAAATGATCAAGCCACAGATGGTTTCACTAAGTGCTTTAAGAATTCTGAAAGGGTCGTAAAAGAGAAATAAATTATCTTAGATCAGGTTAAAAAAGAGAAAGACGATGTTGTTGAAGCTTACGTTGTTAAGTGTGTAGATAAACTAAATGCAAGGGATGCAACTGTTAGATTTGCGTTGATTTAAGAAATTTATGAGCGCTACACACATCTCAACTTAGGTAGCTTTTTAGAACACGGCCTCCTCGGATTTCGTCTATCTGGGATATCATTGAGTGATAGTGAGGATTCAGAATCTGATAATAGTGACTCTTTTGAGTCTTATGAGTAAGAAAATTCTAAAATTCCTTCAAATCTTTGAGGTATTTTTTTGTAAAAGTCCTCGTAATTTTCAAGGAAGTATTGTTAAAGTCCTCAAAATTTTCGAGGCATTGTTTTGTAAAAGTCCTCATAATTTTCGAACCAATTCTGTAAAAGTTTTCATAATTTTATGTAATACTGATCTTTAACTTAACTTCTCATTGCTTCGAATAATTAAGACCAACTTTCGTTGGAAAACCTTATAGGTTCAAAATTTAATAGTTTAAGACCAACTTTTTGTTGGAAGACCTTATGGGTCCAAAATTGAATAGAGGTAGACCAACTTTTTGCTGGAAGACCATATGGGTCCAAAATTTAATAGTTGTAGACCAACTTTAATTGGAAGACCCTCTAGGTCCAATATTATAGAGTTTTAAGGCAAAAACTTATATATATATATATATATATATATAATCGGCTAATAAGACACCTCGTTAAAACCATCCTGTGCCTATCAAGATAGGAAAGATTATGTCACTGATAGCTTACGCAAAAAACATATATATAATTTCTATATTTACTCTAAATACAATTTAAGATGCTTTATATTCCAAGGGTGCTTAAGATTTCTTCCTTTTTTATCCTTAATCTGATACGTTCTAGACTTTACCTTCTCCGTTATCTCATAGGGGCCTTCCCAATTAGGACCTAACTTTCTAAGGTACTTTTCTTTGGTATGAATAAAAAACTTTCTTAATACTTGATCGCCCAAGTTAAATTCCCTTCGTTTTTTCTTAGAAGCGTATCTACTTCTCATCAATGTTTTATAATGCAGTGACTTTATTTGTGATCGCCTTCTTTTTTCTCCAATCAAGTCTAGTTACCTTGCTCTGTTTGCATCATTAATCTCTTCGGAATATATCATAATTTGATAAGATGAAAAAACTACCTCGGATGGTGCAACTGCATATAAAAATGCGGAGGGGGATTCTGACGGTGCTGTCCGAGGAGTTGTTCGGTATGCCCAAAGAACTTCTAGCAGATAACCTTGCCACTTTTCTGCCTTTTCTTCCAAGTTTTATTTAGACCATCAAGAATTGTCCGGTTGGTGACTTCTACTTGCCCATTTACTTGTGGGTGAAAACGAGCTGAAAAACACTGTCGTATCCATCGAGAATTACAAAAGTTCTTCAAATCTTTGTTATCGAATTGAGGCCCATTATCTGCAGTGATTTTTATGGGAACCCCAAAACGATAACAAATATTTGAAGTGATAAATCTAATTACATCTTTGGCTTTTGTTTCTGCTAATGGCTCTGCCTCAATCCATTTAGAGAAGTAATCTACTGCTACGATTATCATCTATCGCCCCCCAGAATTCATTGGGAGATGACCTATAAGATCAATTCCTCATCGGTCAAACGACAATGCCTCTGATATACTTTCGAAGGGAACTCTTTTTTATGAATTATATTAGCAAAGTTTTTACAGGTTTTACATATTTTAACCAAATCTTTCGCATCAGAAGAAATCGTAGACCAATAGTATCCTGCCAAAAATACTTTTCTTATTAGAGCCTTGTACCCACAATGCGCAAACCCTTCCCCATCATGCAATTCTGATAATATCATCTGTGATTCGTTCTTACTTAAGCATCAGAGCAAAGGTTTACTGAAAGATTTTATGTACAAGATTCCTCCAAGGATCATATACCCATGAGATTTGAAACACACTTTTTTAGACAATTATTTATCAACTGGTAATTAATCATTTCGCAAAAATTTGATGATGTCTAGTCTACAATCTCCATCTTCACAAACAGATATTTGATGGTCTTCATCTATCATCCCAATTACCCGCTCTGAATTTTTAACAATCGACAGGCTTTCTTGTGTAATAATCCATAGTTACGTCTCTGAATACAAAGCGGTTGCTAAGGAATCTGCCACCGATTTTTCTTCCTTTTGGATATGCTGAAAACTGATTTTTCGAAGAATAAAGATAAATCTTTTAGCACTTTAAAATATTTTACTATATGATCCTTACAAGCTTCGGATTGTTTAAACGCATGATTAACAAAGAGTTGTGAATCACTAACTAGCTTAACTTTCTTAACCCCACAGATTTGCGCTAGCCTTAATTTTGATAGAGCTGCCTCGAATTACGCTTCATTATTTGTTGCGCTAAAGCCAAAATAGATAGCTTGATACATTGATATTCCCTCTAGAGAAACCACATATACCCCAACCCCATTTCTTAATTTTCTCGAGCCTCCATCTGTTCGTATTATCCATTCTCCTTCGAAATTGTCTTCATCATTGTCCATATCCGACCGCTCAGAATGAAACCTTACTAGGAAATATTCTAAGGCTTGTGCTTTAATTGCATTTTTGGGTTTGAAATCAATATCCAAATCTCCTAGTTCAACTGACCACTTGCTCATTCTGCCTGAGATATCAAGTTTTTGAAGCATATTTTTAATGGGAAAGATATTCGTGCCACGATAGTTAGAGCTTGAAAATATCACATCATTTTTCGAGTAACAATTACAAATGCAAGATCCAATTTTTCCAGCTTCAAATACCGTTTTTCTACATCTAATAAACTTTTGATGATGTAGTATATTGGTTTTGTAACAATATCTTCTTCTCGGATTAATACAACACTCACAACATAGTCTGCACAACTATATAAACAAATAATTGTTCCCATGGAATGGGCTTTGTAAGAATTTATGGGGAAGAAAGATATTCTTTAATCTGATGGAAGGCGTCTGAACACTATTTTATCCAATTGAAATAATTTACATGCTTTAAGACCTGGAAAAAATAAGCACATTTATTCAAAGAGCGAGATATAAATCTGTTCAATACTTTTTTCACCTGCTATAAAACTGAGGAAATGCTTTTTTCACCTGCTATAAATCTGTTCAATGCTTTTGAGGAGGAGTCATATGCGTTAAAGATTTTAATTGTACCGGGTCGGCTTCAATCCTTTTTTCACCTGCTATAAAACTGAGGAAATTTCTTTATCGAACCCCAAAGCTGTATTTTCCTAGGTTTAATTTTAAGTTCATCCTTTTTTAAGTTAATAAAGTTTCCTCTGGATCCTCAAAACGATCCTCATTCTTAGAACTTTTTACTAGCATATCATCGATATATACTTCAATCGCCCAATTTATGACTCTAAAGTTTTATTCACCGGACACAGATTAGTTTCCTCTGCATTATTTAACCCAAACGACATTACTTTATAACAGTGTAAACCTATTATAATAATAAACGAAGTGTTTTCTTCATCCATCAGATCCATTTTGATTTGATTATACCCTGCATAAACATCCATAAAAGAAAGCAACCAGTTTCCTAATATGGAATCTACCAGCTGATCTATCTGTGGGACAGGGAAAGGATTTTTTGGACAAGCCCTGTTTAAGTCTGTGAAATCTACAAACATTCGCCATTTACTGTTTTTCATTTTAACAAGTACTTGGTTTTCTGCCCATAAAGGATATTGTAATTCTCGAATGTGCCTACTATGTATAGACGCTCTACATCCTGCCACTATCACCTCAGATTTCTTATTGGAGAAAGGTCTCCTATTCTATATAATTGGCCTTACATTATTCTTGATCGACAACTTATGAAAAATAATTTTTGGGGGACACCAATTACGTCCTTGGAACATCAGGCAAACATATCTAATTTTGAGGATAAAAAATCAATCAACTTTTGCCTCAAATTTGGAGATAATTTTGTTCCAATCTTCAAGACTTTACCATCTGGATAAACATGATCTTCATAATCTTCATCGGGAACCAAAAGACCGAGGGACTCCTTCGGGTCATCAAAAGGAGTTGGCTCCGAGGAAGTCCCGACTAGCTGTTATGTTTTATTTGATTCATTCCCCCAAACTTGCTTGGATGATAAAGCAATTCGGTAACATTATTTAGCCATTTTTGACTACTCTTAATTATCCCCACAACATAATTTAAACACTGATGAACTACAGAGATAACAATATGCATTTTGACGGCCAAGATCTCCCAAATATAGCATTATAAGATGTAGGAGCATCTACTACGATAAACAAAATTTCAACTTCTTTTCTAAATGTTCCCCGACCTAGTTCAACCATACTTTCAAATTCTCCAACCACGTCAGTAGTCACCCCTGTAAATCCCACAATAGTTCAATCTGACCTTTGGATAACAAGAGGGGTAACAATTTTCTTATAAGTGCTTATGAATAATATGTTGGTGGAACTGCATGTGTCAATTAGAACTCTTTGCACTTGATCACCAGTTATCAGTGCTGCAATTACCACTGCATCTTCACGTGAGCCTACCATATTTCTCATATCATCATCTTCAAAACAAATTAATTGGAAGAGAGCTCGATGATGATGTGTCGAGGCACCCACTTCTAGTTAAGTAGTCAAGCTCACTATATGTCTCTTCCGGGAGATGTTCAAATTTCCTGCAACAATATCACCTCAAAAATTTCCAAAGATTCAAAGTACGCACATAAATCACCAACCTTTTTCCTCGAGATAATTTCTTCCACCATGCTAATATCGTTCATTCCTTCTTTTGGATCCAAGTACTTTGTCGCAATATCAAAAGAATCAATCTCTTCAGAAATAAGCAACGCAGTTTCTTCTTTTGATGCTTCTTTGACCATCTGATTTTTTTGGGAGTGTTTCTTTATAAAGTTTGTCACTTTTCCATTTTCAATCAACGCTTGTATTTCTTTATTCAATGTAATGCATTCTTTTGTGTCGTGCCCAGCGTTTTCGTGATACTTGCAATATCTAATGTTTCCATTCTCCGCCAGATTTTGAATAGGGAAAGTTTTACGGAATTGAACTTGACCACGAGTTTTGTCAAATATAGTAGCTACACACTCAGTCAGATCTGCAAAATATTCTCGTCGGACCCATTTGTTGGATATTGGTCTAGTTACCTGTTATGTACTATATGTTTACTGATTTAATCTGAGCCTCAGAGGATACTGGTTTGTTGCTTTAGGTTGCACATTTATTCTAGAAGGTTGAGTAGGTAATAGAACTTTGAAACTGATTCTGCTCCAACTGGTCGCTGTAACTTATTTCTGAAGCCTGAATTTCTTCCACCATTATCGTTTTTTCAACTTGATTAAGAAGAGCGCCATATGTCATTGCTTGACTTTCAGCCACAACATCTTTCAGTATTACGGGGAGAAGTCCCATTCTATATGCTGTCAAAGCCACTGAGTATTTACAATATTCCATATCAATTTTTTCTTTAAAAAATGGTTGGTATTATTTTTCAAACTTTCTCCAACCTTTTGCCGACAGTATATTATAGTGTCTCCATCAGCTCAAATTTCTTATTACCCACAGAATGTTGACGGAAAACGTTCCAGAACATATCAAAGTTTTTGATATAACCCTACAGAAGTCGGTTATACCACTTTGGAGCTACACCCTTTAAAGTTTGAGAGAAAACCCTATATAGCAACTTGTCATCATCATCAAAATTAATCATAATTTTTTTGAATTGTTCAATATGGTTGTCAGGATCTTGTGTGTAGACGAATATCTCAGACTTAGAAATGTCAAAGTGTTTCGGGAGTTTGCTATACAGTATATCAGCGGACAAAGGAGAGGACCTACAATTTTGGTCTGCTCTATAAACATTAGTTATTGGACCCTCGTGAACCATTGTAGAGACCTTTCTCAGAATGAGTTGTTTATTGATTACTTACACGATATCAAAATTTTGACTTCCTGAATCGTTCTTAGTATATAAAATATTATCTTTCTTTGCATGATGCTCGAAGACTTGCTGATGACGCGACATAAATAGAAAAAGAAACAACGATAGATGAAACCCTAATTCAAGGGTAACATGATGAAACCCTAATCTAAGGGTAACAAAGACTAAATTTTTTAGAGATAAAAAATATATTATTCCAAAAACTTATTTGAAACTTAAAGTATATGACACTTTATATAAGACCTGCTCAAAACCCAACTAGAATACAAGGAAATAGAATAAATGTTTTAAAATAAAATAAAATAAAATCTTAATATAATTAAATTTGATTTAAATAAAATAAGATATTTGAATAAAATAAAATAAAATAAAAAGGTTTTTGTTTGGATTTTTGGGCTAGATTGATAAGGATATAATATTCATGATTAGTTATAATGAATATGGAATTAGAAAGGTACGCATTTGTATTTTAAATTAAACGTTATATTTATATTTACAATCTGTAACGGATGTAAATAATAAATGTAACTTTAAATTGTGGGAGCTCAGTTCGGTATGTAAAACATCTCAAAATATACACAATAATATAATGGGCTAGGCTAAAATGAGACCCGTTTTCTTTATAGTGAGACCCGGTTATAGTGAGACCCGGGTTGGTTATAGTGAGACACCCATTAATTACAAAAATGTCATCCATATAAATAGCTAAAAATCAGATTTCCTTCTCTTTCTTCCCCCCCGAAACCCTAACTCTCTCTACCTCCAAAAACTCATATTTTTTTCGTCGATTTTTTTTGAAATCCAACTCCACGAAGCTGTTAAGGTAAGGATTCTATACTTCATGGTGCTTTTTTTTCCATTTTGCATTGTTTTTTCTAGAGATATTTAGAGTTTTGCATTCGGGTAGAAAAATTGGATTTTTATGTATTTGGTGTTGATTTGTTTGGTTTTAAGGGCATGTATGTTGTTAGTTAGGAGATTAGGACCGTTTAGGGTGTTGGGTTAGAGTTTTAGGGTTGATTTCGGGCATATCTGGGTAGGGGGGCTGCATTCTCGAATCGATATTTCCTCGCACGAACATGCGAGGAAATACCGAATCCACAGATCGTGGATTTTGGCAAAATCTTCGCAATTTAATGCGTGGATTTTCCTAATCCACGAATTAAATTGCGAATTTTCGCAGAATCCATGAGTTTTATTTTTTTTAAAGTTTCAACTTGTCTAATTGTTCGGTTTTGTCTTGTGCAGTATGCCTCCTCGCCCACGTCCTCCTCCCGTTACCGATAGAGACTACGAGACGGATCAGGAGACTGAGGAGCTCGATCGCGGTTAGACTTCTCGGAGCGTCCGGGTCCGTGTGAGAGGGACCTTACAGGCCGTTGAGCGCCCACCAGTCCATCGTCGCGTATCTACGGAGCAGCGCTTCCGTAGATACAATGCTCACGTCGTAGACCTATATTCTACGTTTCATTCGTACAGAGAGCACGAGGCATACAGCGTCTTCAAAGGCGATGTGAGTTTTATAGTTTTAATTTACTTTTTAAATTTATTATTATTATTATTGGTTTGTGTTAGAAATTTTATTAGTTTAGGTTAGAATCAATTTATATGTTACTGCATTGGATTTTATATTGGTTTGTGTTATAAATTATATTAGTTTAGTTTAGGTTAGGTAAGAATTCATTTATATGTTACAATGACTTTAGATTTTAATTTTTAACACTGTCTACTGAAATGGTTTGTGTTTTAAATATAAGTAGTTTAGGTTAGGTTAGAATTATTTTATATGTTAGAATGAAATTAGGTTATAATTTTTAACACTGTCTATTGAAATGGTGAATGAATTTATATGTTACTGCATTGGATTTGGTATTGGGTTTGTGTTATAAATTTACTGAATTTATATGTTAAGAATTTATATGTTACTGAAATTAGGTTCGTGTTATAAATTTTATTAGTTTAGGTTACAATGAATTTATATGTTATGATGAGTTTAGGTTTTAATTTTTAACACTCACTACTGCATTGTATTTGTTGGTTATTGGTTATTGTTTTATCTTAGTTGTTATACTGCATATATATTGAACATGTTGGTTATCGGTTTATCTTAAGTTTTAGATTGCATATATGTTTATATATATTGTATGTTTTTAATGCATGCAGGCCCGACATTCACTGCGCTGTTATGCGATGTACCACACACATAATACCTGGGACTTGAAATCCCGGCAGCAGAAGGTACTCGCACAGGTTAGGAGCACCTATTTCTGGCCCTTGATTGAGGCCTTGGGTAAGTGGTCTACTAATGTCCACTTGATTGAGGGCTTTCTAGAGAGATGGCATCCCGAGACGAACACTTTCCACTTCTCGTTCGGGGAGATGACCGTCACCCTCGATGACGTCCACATGATAACGGGGCTCTCAGTTCTCGGTCTCAACTGTGAGATATATGAGTACCCCACTGCTGATGAGCGCACTGCGAGATAAGCTCGCTTACTTGGGTGCAGCGCTGCGGAGCTTGAGGCGGAGATAAAGGAGAACAAAGGCGGCGGTAAGAGGCATGTTCGCCTTGCATGGCTGAAGAGGAGATTCTGCACCCATCAGTATTACGATGAGGAGATCACTGTGGCGGATGCCAAACGAGCTACGAGGGGCTATATGTTGCACTTCTTTGGCTGTACCATTTTGTCCAACAAGTCGGGCAACAACATTAGCCTCGACTACTTGCAGTTCATCGACGATTACACTAGCTCCGCGAGGTATAACTGGGGGCAGATGATACTGGCGCAACTCTATTACCAACTAGGCAGAGGCTGCCTACACTCTACTTTGGGTATATCTGGTTTTTTGGCCCTGTTAGAGACGTGGATTTACGACCATTTCACGTCGTTTGCAGTTCATCAGTACACGAGTTATAGTATCGAACATCCTACTATATGCCTCCATGCGCCTGCTAAGTTTCGACAGAGCCAGGAGTCTCGAGACGGTATTAGACTTTGTCTGGATAGCTTCACCGAGCAGGATGTAAGTTGTAATCAGTTTCATTTCAATTATCGTATATATAATAAGTTGGTAATGATAAATGGTATGTTAATATTTTACAGGTATTATTCACGCCGTATGCGGCCATGCGGGATGCTCGAGGTACCGCTGATATAGCCTGGATAGATGCGACGCTGAAGGCGGCGGACATTATCGAGGCGTACTATCCGCTACGGGTGGCTAGACAGTTCGGTCGCGTTCAGCAGGTAATATTTTGTAACTTGAAATAATCTTATTGTTTGTATTGCGCATGTGTGGTACATAGTTTAGATTTTTTTTTTCAAATACAGGTTCCTGGTCCATTGTGTCCTCTTCTTACCGGTTCTACTAGGGTTCGTCGTGCGAACACCCTCTACAACTAGGATGCATTCAGTTGGGAGAACTGGGAGTCACACTGTATTCACCCGAGTCTGAAGGGTGCGGAGTATATTCCTGGTCAGGAGGATGGTACCACTGTGATCTACTCTTCATGGGTTACGAGGAACTTATGGTACATCATATCTGATCCAGAGGCTCACAGAGATGATGCGGCGATTGGGGTGAACCCTACACCACACACACATGCGACCATACTGCACGAGCTGACTTCGCGCATACTGGAGATAGAGGAGTACGACCTTAGCCACCCCGACGTTAGTATGGAGGACCTTCGGGAGCCTTTGCAGGATATATACCGTATATCTCACGAGTACAGAGACTGATTATCATTTATGTTTTTTTTTTTACAGTTTTAGACTTTATATGTGCTGTTTACTTTTGACCGGATTATTTTTTGTGATGTGGTACTGGTTCGATCTTTAATTATGTGTTATGTTAATTTGTTACATTTTTCTGATAGAACTTTTGAATGTTTGTTCAAACTCCAACTATGAAACTCCAAGTTTAGGGGTAGGTATCTGAATGCAAAACAAATGCAACATAAACCCCGAAGTTTTTTTAAACACGAACAACAACACAAACTCAAACATAAACCGAATCAGACACGTAAACATAAACTCAAACGAAAATATCAGTACTTATTACCCCCCTCTATCATGTTAAGGTTACCAACTTCAGCAGCTGCCATCATCAGATATTGATCTTCCAACTCAGTCCATGGGCACATATTTTGCAATAGATATATTTGCTATAATTGTTACTGCCTATAAAACGTCTTTTTGAACCTTGTATCAATTATAAACACTTGTAAGATAATGATAGGGTAATCCATGTTGACGAATGATTGTGCGACACCTAACATTTAAAAAAGTACACAAATGCAGCAGTTGAGTAATAGGGGTCTCGTTATAGCGTAACTTCCATTATTAGACGTCTCGCTATAACGAGACACGTGAAAATATTGCCGCCAAAAACACTTGCGTTTAATGCACTTCTCGCCCATACTTTTACGAGCTTATAAGTTGATGCTTATCACTACTCAAACATAAACAGTGCAAACATGGAGTTTACCCCTCATGAAGACTACCATTTGCTTCAGGCAGTGAAACTTGCCCTGCATGAGTTGGGTGAAGATAGTAGCGATGCGTTTTTCGAGCTAGTCTTGTGTAACATGTACTACAACTACGACCGCTTAGGAACGGAAGGTTTTGATGTGCGTAACCGTGAACAAATCAAACAGAGGTACATTTATTGCAAACCAATGGATCGTTTGCTGTTCCAACCATTTAAAATTAAGTAAGAAGCGGCCGCCGTATGGAACATGACTGTGGTAGATTACATCACTAGGGACATGGTTTTGTATCTTGAGAATAGGATTACTGAAAGGGAATAGGGGACTGACTCTGACGATAACTTGGGATATGACTTCGACTAATCGGCATTACTTATGTTTTTAATTGTTTGCTTCTTGGAGTTTCTGTACTGTTTGTTTAAGTTAATGTTTGAATTTTTTGTATTTTACACTTACCATGTGCATGATGTTCTTCAACCACGGTAGGGAGTTTCTGTACTGTTTGTTTAAGTTAATGTTTGCAAGAGGAGATTCCTGGTTTCATCGATGGGGTTTTGTGCAGGATGTTCTTCAACCACGGTAGGGAGGCATCGTGTCCAGGATGCTTAATGCCCCGACCACGCGGACGCGAAGAAGTGTTCGAGAGGCTGGCTTATCTTAAGCCAAGGACTGTACAGATTGAGTCATTGGATTACGAGACACGTTTACATGTCCAATACGTATTCAACATGGGCTCCCACGGTCCAGTTACGCCGGAGATGGTGTCACATGCGACGCGGCAAAGGGAGCTAGAAATGGCCGACGCAATTGCAAGCGCCGTTGAAACGTGTTCAACCCCCGAAGGAAGTTACGATTCAGATGATTATAAGTTCGGGAGCGGAATGAACTATCCGACTCCATAAATCTAAGTGTGAAATGTTAACAGAGGGTTAGCCCACCTATCATTTGTCTTAAGTTATTTGCTTATGTATTTCTTATTATGCAATGATTTGGATTAAATTGTAATGTTTTTATGCAATCGACGTATTTTGAAGTTTTAGTGCTATTGTTTACAAGATGAACATCGAAACATAAAACATCGAATGTTTACATTCATTCGATCACAAGTTAAAATAACAACAACTTACGAAATAAGAAGTTCAAACAAATACTGGAAAGAAACATCACAAGTTAAAATAACAAAAACTAACGAAATAAGAAGTTCAAACAAATACTGGAAAGAAACATCACAAGTTAAAATAACAACAACTTACGAAATAAGAAGTTTAAACAAATACTGGAAAGAAACATCACAAGTTAAAATAACAACAACTTACGAAATAAGAAGTTCAAACAAATACTGGAAAGAAACATCACAAGTTAAAATAACAACAACTTACGAAATAAGAAGTTCAAACAAATACTGGAAATAAACATCACAAGTTAAAATAACAACAACTTACGAAATAAGAAGTTCAAACAAATACTGGAAAGAACCATCACATCAGAAGTTCAAATAACAACCAATACAAAAATAACAAGTTGAAATAACATCAGTGGAATGGTTATTCGTATCGAAGTTTGTATTCAATATCATCAATTCCCCCCCCCCCCTTGCAATAATCTTATCCTCCAGAAATGCTACCATATCCCTGGTGATGTAGTCTATTGTGCTCAGGTTCCAGACGGTAGCAGCTTCTTGTTTAATTAACGATGGCAAGAAGCACAAATGCTGTATTGGCTGACAAAAAATATATCTGGCCTTGATCTGGTCACGAGTACGCACAACGATACCTCTTGTACCCAAACGGCCGTAGCCCATGTGCATCGTACATAGGACACGCTCGAAAAACGCATCGCTGCTATCTTCCCCAGTATCTGGTGGGAAATCTTCACAGCTTGAAGCATGTGGTAGTCTTCGTCCGCCGTAAACTCCATATGTAAACGTTAACGAGTTTTATATTTATGTTGAATGCTCAGTGTTTGGCAAGTGTATTATGATTTCTTGATTTTATGTCATATTTATAGGGGACGAGTCAATTTTGGTGGGCGAGCAATAGTGGGGGTTTCATTATAGCCTAACTTCTATTATTAGGTGTCTCGCTATAACGAGACCTCTAAAATATCTCTCGCTTTTATTCATTGGCAGTGTATGTTTGGCAGTACGTGATATCTCGATTCCATGTTTTTTTTGCACAAACTAATGTTGAGCTTGTTGTTTTTTTTTGTTTAAACTAATGCTCGTAATAGTTGTTTTAGTTTTTGGAATGATTAAACCTTACGGCTTGAGTTTCTGTAGATTTTATTTTTCATTATTTAGTCCTTAATAGGTACCCTTTTGCCATGATTTTTGGGTGAAGGCCAAAAATTAATATATTTTTTTTGATTTCCAACCTCAAATGTTGTTAAAACCATATTTTGAAACCATTGGCGACCCTGAAAGTTCCAAAAAAATTTCATAAATGCCCCAAAGCCCTTATTTCATTTGTGGACAGTGCCGTTTTTGGCACACGAAAACGTGTGCATGTACATTTGCACGCACGTTTTTGCGTGCTCTTGTACATGCACACGTTTTCGTGTGCCAAAAAAGGCACTGTCCACAAATGAAATAAGGGCTTTGGGGCATTTATGAATTTTTTTTCGAACTTTCATGCTTGCCAATGGTTTTAAAACATGGTTTTAACAACATTTGAGGTTGGAAATCAAAAAAAAAAAATTAAAAATTTTTGGCCTTCACCCAAAAATCATGGCCAAAGGGTACCTATTAAGGCTCTGTTTTGGTAAAAAAATCATACGGCCGCTTAAAAAACAAATTTTTTTTTGGCACATCTACAAAGCATAAGTAAAAGTCATAATTATTATCAACCAAAACAACATAAGTCTAGTAGTCGGAGGTGGCGAAATGTGTCTCGAAAGGATTAAAAAAAACAAGTAACACAAAATATTACAATACAACAAAGCATTATGCATCCCCGGTCAAATCGTAGCATTCATGATTCGCATCGTTTAATGTCGGAGGTTGTGCTGGTTTAATTTGGTGATACTTGTTGAGACGTGCGCCTATTGGTATGGCCCAATTTGTAACTTCAGCGCAAGTGCGGAACGCAAACCACATTGGGTATATATCCGGCAACGGTCCGTCTAATACAATCTGAAAATTTCAATTATATAGAAACATTAAATACGTCGCGGATTATTTGATAAAATGAAAACTAAGTATCAAGAATGTACTAGTTTACTTACTTTCACGAAATGATTACCGTGGACGAAACCAATTCCAACTTCGACAATAGGACATGATCTTGGAGGCACACCACGCAAAGGAAGATACGTGTATGATAGTTGGAGAGAGACATGGTATATTATACATTGATACCGGGTGGCTATCACCAATCCCTAGTCGGGTAATGTCATCCAGTGCCTAGTTCCGCTCTCGTACATTTTGAAACAATCCAATCTCCGCAATAGATTGTCAACACGTTCTGCACCGTCAAAAACCCTTTCCCAAAGATCACGTTGACTTGAAAGTTCAAACATCAAATCCCTTCTCACTTCCTCCCACGCGTCCCCATTGCCTTTAATCGTCAAAGCTACCTCCCTAAATCCGCAATTACCGTCCGGAGCAACGTCTTCAACGCTAGCTATGTACTCGTGCAAGTACTCGGGAAAACAACTCCCGTAGGCGCTCAATCCTTTTCCTTTATTCGATTTTCTAGATCGAGTCGCTTTCTCATTTTTCGGTGGTGCTTTATCTTTGCATTTGCGTACTATAAATGCCTTAACCGCCGACGCGGCCGTGCTACCTATCGTGGTGGGAGTACTACTAGCACCTACACTAGGGTATTCAAACCCGGATGGGTTCCGCTTAGTTGACTTGTCGACACCGGTTTTTTTCCGACCTTTCGTGACAACCGGTTCCTTAGGTTCCAACACATGGCTGGTAGCGGGATCTAGAATTTGCATCATCCTATTTTTGATGTGATCTTGCACTTGTGGACCGTAACCGCGTATGGTACTATCAATTAAGGATAGCTTTCTTGTAAGCTCATCTTCGGTACCAACGTTTTCCCTAGGCTTGATCGCTAAAGTACTCCAATAAACATCACATTCACTCGTTTGAATCGACCGACCTTCTTTCGCGATCACATCATACTCACACGCACAAGGAAAATTGTGTGTTGTCCTAATTACACAACCACACTTTTGCGGGAGTGAACCACAAATCCCCGGCCTTTCTAATAGTTTCTTCTAATATTTGAATGGCCGTACATGAAAGTTTACCTTTGATGTCGCGAAAGATAGCTCCCCTAGATGCTTGTCTAGGACGAAACAAACTTCGTTCGAACGTTTTGAAGATGGTAGAGTGTTGAATGCGAAGCAACGCATGAACTTTATCCCAAAATTGCTCAAAAGTGCATAGGCTTGTGCCGATTGCCCGTTTTAGACTAGAGTGAGCACTCTCCGCCCTAAACCATAAACTTAGATTAGTTACAAGTCTAACAACTAGTTAAACATAGTAATGTATAAATATGATAATATAACTCACCGGTTGCTAGTGTGGTTGCCCAAATGTTTAATCTTGTTAATGTAGACATTAAGGAATTTGTGTCCGTAAGGGTCTATCCATTGTTTCATCAAGTACTCGAGAACCTTAGGACAATATGCGTAGGCTTTGTGAAGGTCGGTGAGGTTTTTCTTATACTCTTCGATCGTCGCCGAATGTTGAACCGCGACATAAAACTCTAAGAACTCCTTACCCATGTCCGCTTTGGGCAACACTTTCTTAGAGTATGAGCTAATGTTCTCGTTTATATGCCAAGTGCATAACATATAAGTTGCATCCGGGAATACCTCATCGATAGCATTCATTAAAGCCAACTCCCTATCCGTGACGATAATATTTGGTAATGCGCACATGTTGTTCACCATCACTCTCCTTAGAACGCTCATTGCCCACGTGTAGTTCTCTTCTTTCTCCGAGCTCATAAAAACAAAAGCTATACAAAAGGTCTTTTTCGTCGAAGTTTGGCCAACTATTTCTAGCAAAGGAAGTTTATACCTTGTAGTCTTGTACGTGCTATCCATTATAAGCACTTGAGGAAAAGTGCGCAACAAATCGATGCTGGTGGGATGTGCGAAAAACAATTCTAGGATTTCGTCGGTTTCTTTGTTTGTGCGCTCCCAAACATAGTACTCGTGCTCCTATAACTTACCAAACAAGTATTGCATTTGGGATTTCCCCGCTTTATTAACCAATTGGTGCTTGTGCCGCATGTTGTAGATGGTACGCATACTAGATATATTTTCCGGATCTCTTAACTTCAATCCACGGTATATATCTCTTGGCCGAGAACCGATTGTTGTGAGTTTACGAACATACTCCTCCTCTTCCGTCTTTAACTTCGCGTCCCGTGAATGACCATCCAAATGCAAGAAGGGTTGGTGGTTGTGTTTTCAAATTATAACTACCAATTTTCAATAGTCGGGTGCTTCTAACACCGGATTGCCCCTAAGCATGAACGGACATCCGCATTTTTTGGATGAACAATCTCGTCGTTTCTTCACAATCCCCGGTTTAGGCCTCGGCTTGTAAACACCGTGTCTCTCGCACTTAAAATATAACCGCGGTGTTTTACCGTTTTTACTACAATCGTCATCTTTATCTACCACGACAATAAATCCTATACTCTTGCTCTCTTTGTCAACCCATTCGATCAATTCCGCCTTGGTTAAGAATTTATCCGTCGCAAATATTTGACTATAATCCGCCATGTGACATGGTGCTTCGGCCGCTTCCTACAAAAACGAAAACATGTATTTACAAGTCAAATAATAAAGACAAACCCCATATTCAACAAAAAAGGCATGTAAAACCAAGACAAACCCAATATTCAACCAAAAAACATGTAAAACCAAGAAAACCCAAAATTAAACCAAAAAGGCATGTAAAACCATGGTTGCCAAATATTGGCATTTAAATGCAAAGATTTGGCCACATCTTCGCATGAACATAAGAAGATTTGTCATCTTCCACGCATGTTCTTGCGTGGAAGTGTACAGTTGAAGGCACGAAAATGCAAT
This sequence comes from Limnanthes douglasii subsp. nivea, assembly GCA_036936605.1. NCBI lineage: Eukaryota > Viridiplantae > Streptophyta > Magnoliopsida > Brassicales > Limnanthaceae > Limnanthes > Limnanthes douglasii. The sequence continues at coordinate 71,378,204 of JAUPFV010000004.1, forward strand.
TTTTTGTTCTGTGCTTGAAAAAACTTGATTTTTACCTCAGCAATGCTCTCCATGTGATCAGTAAGCGGCTCCTCCTCCTCCGAAAGGAAATCATCAGCGTTGCAGCTCCAATTGTCATTTAAGTCGCTTAAATCCATGCTCGGAGTAATTGGGTTTAACTTTAGATAATTAATGTGTATTAAATGTTGTGTGGGAGTTTGCAGAATTCAAACTTTGTGGGTGTTTTTTTTAATTTTGGAGAGAGTTTTGGTAGGAACGAGAGGAGGAAAAGAGAGAGAAGTGAGTTGGTTGAAAAATTATTGTTTTTATATGTGGGGGCAGTTTGGTAAATTCACAATTGCAGAATTTTTTTGAAAATGGGGTCTCACTATAAAGATTTTGGGTCTCATTTTAGCCTAGCCCGTTTTTATATGAGAATGGTTTAGGTAATTTTTTAAGAAAATTGCTCTTACTCTAACAAATTTGGCGTTGTCCATGGGAAACGAAGTTTCTCACTTTAAAAAAAATCTGAACCATTATCATCTTTCAAAGGAAATGTTTTTTATTTCTCTTAAAGAAAAAAGTTAGAATAATACTATCAAAATAAATGGAGTTCACATCGATGGAAATCAATGAAGTTCAAATCGTGGTTCAGGAAATCACCTAGTGTATTATTCTCTATAATTTTGTATAACATGTAGTTATTATATTCTTCTCTATATTTATCTAACCGCAGATTAAAAATATCATTTAATTTAAAAATACACATTATTATATATATATATATATATATATATATATATATATATATTTCCAAATTCGTAAACAAATATTTAATTATTCATTTACTATATTTAAAAATAATAATTTAAAAATAAACATTATATATATATATATATATATATATATATATATATATATATATATATTTCTAAATTTGTAAACAAATATTTAATTATTCATTTACTATATTTATTAATGAATTATTGGGACATAAAGGTAAAATTGATTAATATTTTAACATTAGTAAAGATATCACTAATAAATATTAATAATAAATGGTGTGTCATATTTAATTGACATTAGCCAAAATAAAGTGTAAAAACAAATATATATATATATATATATATATATATATATATATATTCAAATAATATTTTATTCAACGACATATGTTTTAAAATCTTAGGTTTATAATAAGAGGGTTGAATATAATTATTAATATATTATAATAACGTTAATAAAATATTATTTATTAATATTTAACGTCAGTTAGATTTATACTCATATATATTCCATTCTATAAAAATAATCCAAAAAGTTATATCCTCTGAATTAATATTTAGTATACGTTGCATCCTCAAAATTAAATTACATGTAATTACATTGTTTTGTCTTTTTACATTGTACCGGTGAAATGAAGAGTCCTATCGACCAGCTTTAAAACTTCAACCTCAAGAGAACAATCGTCATCGAGCTGAATCAATGTCGAAGCCACCGATTCATGAGCTACCACCTCTAGGAAAAGATATAATAAATTCACGCAGCAATACTTGATCAGTTTCAAGAAAGATGGAGTCGTCGGCGCTCTGTCCACTATCGCCCCTTACTAGTCGTTGTTGCCTGCTTTTTACCCGAGGTCCCCTGCATCCTAGCCGAGCTCCCCTGCATCCTAGACGAGGTGGCCTGCTTCCTAGCCGAGGTGGCTTGCTTCCTAGCCGAGGTCTCCTAGCTGAGGTAGCCTGCTTCCTAGCCGAGGTCTCCTAGCTGAGGTAGCCTGCTTCCTAGCCGAGGTCTCCTAGCTGAGGTGGCCTACTTCCTAGCTGAAGTCGCCTGCTTCCTGACCGAGGTCTCCTGCTTCCTGGCAGAGTTCTCCCGCTTCTTAGTCGAGCTCACCTGCTTCTTAGCCGAGCTTACCTTCTTCCTAGCTGAGGTCACCTCCTTCCTAGCCGAGCCGAGAGGTTGCATGCTTCCTAGCTGAGCCGAGAGGTCACCTGCTTCCTAGCCGAGCCGAGAGATTGTTTTTTTTCCTAGCCAACCCGAGAGGTCATCTGCTTCCTAGCCGAGACAAGAGTTTGCATAATTTCTAGCCGAGCTGAGGGGTTTCCTGCTTCCTAGCCGATCCGAGGGGTATCGAGCCGATGGGTCATATGTTTGCTAGCCGATCCGAGGGGTGCCGAGCATATGGGTCGTCTGCTTCCTAGCCGAGCCAAGGGGTGCCGAGCCAAAGGTCGTATGCTTCCTCAACAATGGCGTTTACATGTGCAGATAGCCTCACTTTCATCTCCATCTCTTTCTCTATCACAGTCTGCTCCGCTCTCCACTCCTTCCACTCTCCAACACTTGAGAAGATATATTCCTTTTTAATTAGCATGATATACATAAGGAACGTCTACAACCGAAGCAAAGATCTTCAACCATTGAAAGTTTGTCTCAAGTTTAAGAATTTGTCTACCGTCAAATGAAAAGACCTTCATCTCCATTATAGAAATGACTATGAGCAAAATAATCTCCATCTCCATATTCGAAAAGGCTATAAAGCCAAATGATCTCAATTTCCATGCTTGAAAATGATATAGGCTACGAAATCTCCATCTCCATGATCGACGGAACTTTAAGTCAAGAAATATCCATCTCCAAAACAGAAATGACTATAGACTAAGTGATATCGAAAGTAGAATACCAAATAAATATCCATCTCAATGATAGAAAAAGGCTATAAGCCAAATGATCTCCATCTCCATGATAGAAAAAAGTCTATAAGTTAAATGATTACGACAGAAATAGCTATAGGCCAAGTTAAATGATTACGGTAGAAAAAATTCTATAAGTTAAATGATTACGGCAGAAACTAATTGTTAGTTGTACTATTTTCCTTTGGTAAAATAGAGTTTTTTTATCCTCAAGGGAGGTTTCGGCCGACAAAGGTTTTAAACGAGGCATGAACAATTTAGTATGAACCAAGTTGGAGTTGTCTCCGACAATAGTTCGGCTTGGAAAATTAATATAACCAAGCCTTATGACTCTTCGGAGTCTAGACGACATGGTTGGCATAGTTTATTCGACATGATCAGCGGCGCCTTAGCGAAAAATATGAATGAAGACAGAGCTACGACAACTGACAATAAAAAATAAAGACCAGCTTCATCAAATGCAAAAAAAGAGCAAGAAGATTACACTATCCGAGCATTATGTTCGACTATTACATAGTCCTTAAGTTTCACTACGCTCCAACTCAAGGACTAAGGGGGACTCTTGATAAGGATATAATATTCGGGATTAATTATAATAAATATGAAATTATAACGACACGTTATTTGTATTTTAAATTAAATGTTACATTTATATTTATATTCTGTAACAGATGTAAATAATAAATGTAACATTAACACGTCTTGTAAAACTCCTATAAATAGGAGCTCGGTTCGATATGTATACAGCAATACAATTACATATTTTCTTCATCTTCTCTCTATAAGTCTTTCTCTTTTTCTCTCTTTTTTATATCAGAATAATTTAGGTAATTTGTTAGGAAATTTTCCCTAACATACATCACCTGCTCATTCATTTTCAAGTCTTTAGTCCAATGACCCACTCGATTATATTTCCTATGTTTAGTTGCATATTTGTTTTTAGTATCTTTCTTCTTACCATAATCCCTTTCTAGAGAAGATCCACTTGAATCATAGAGTGAATAATTACTTGACTCAGATGATTCATACATGTACCTTGGTTTTAGCTTTTTCCTCGGAGAACAGTGACGATGCCTATGGTATCTGTCCTTCTTCTTGATTCGATGGTGGTGATCTGATTCATCTTTCTCAGTGTCACTTTCCTTTTGAAATTTAGACCAAATTTTCTTAGAAGCTATCGTTGCATCTCTTTCAGAGTTAACCTTTTCAATTTCTTCCTACAATTCATTTCTCCGAGCGACCATGATGGATTCTTCTAAAATTTCACCAGCATGTTGATCGTCATGTTGTTGATCGATCTTCATATTATTCTCAACAGGGTTTTCTCAAAACTCTTTTTCAATCATCAAATCATTATTCATTTCCAATTCTTTTCTAATTTCCATCCATTTTCTTTTAGAATTTCAACAAGGTTTTGAAAAATGATTTCGGGTACCAAATTGTTCCCACAGACGGTGCCAATGATCGTTCCAGAAATATTTGGAGGAGATTTTAGAGTAAAATAATATTTAGATGACTTAATTCGTGACTAAAATTACTTAGTAAATATTTTAGAGAGAGAGCTGACTTTTTAGAGAGAGAAAGTAAAGAGCAATAATTGTGTATTTATTAATCAATCACCCTTTCTCCAAAAGGGGTGTTGTGCTTTAATATTTCATTTATTGGGCCCCATGTGTCTAACAATTCACTAATTGGGGTCCTGTCCAAAATTTTATTCTTGACTATACATTTGTCCTTTTACAATACATAATTATCAATTTATCCTAAGAGACTTTCTTGTTGATTTATTCTTCCCGTATTTCCTCGCCACGGCCGCCACGACGAGCGCCACAGCCGCCACGGTTTCCACGACCGCCATGGCGAGCGCCACGCTAAGGACTTCGCCACGCCCCATCCTGAGGCGATATCGCCTCGCCTCGCCACGACCGCCACGGACCGCCACGGCCGCCACGTGACAACTATGGTTTGGACTCAGTATGGTCCATTGCGTAGCCATTTGTGAAGTGGTCAGTGACCCATTCGCTAATTGTAAGGATAAAAACTTGTAATAAACATATGGTTTCGAAAGCATAAATCTTATTAAGAAGAAAATAGATGTTTGAGATGCCTCGTTAAAAAACCTCCCTGCGCCATCAGGGAGGAAAAAAAGGGCATCAATACATTCTAGTTAGATCGGCGATACAACTTAAGATGATTCTCATTCCAGGGGTGCTTTAGTGCGCAACCGTCTTGGTTTTCCAGTTGATATGCCCCAAAGTATCATGTAGAAATGATTGTATATGAATCATCCCAATTGGGTCCTAACTTGCCGGTGGCTCCACTTCCTGATCGTTGGAATATATTTTTCAACACTAAATCACCCACCTTAAAACTTCGGGCTTTAGCCGAGCAGTGAATTGTCCCCTTATCAGACTTATGTAATACTCCGCTTGGACTCGTGTTTGATTGCGTCGCTCGTTTAAAAGGTCCACGCTCGTCGGTCTGGTAACTAAGTTTGCTTCTTCCTCCTAGATTTATATGCGATGACTTGGTACAATAATTTCTGCTGGTATGGCTGCCTCGATACCATAAACCATAGCGACAGGCGTATCCCATGTTGTCGCCCGTGGAGTAGTTTATTATGTTCATAAGACCTCGGCCAATTTTTCTAGCCATTTTCATTTGACTCCTTCAAGATTTTTCTTAATTTCCTCAAGTATTATTCTGTTTATTACCTCTACTTGATCATTGGCCGGGAGGTAATATGGCGTGGAAAAATATTTGGATGATCCCATATTGTTTACAGAAGTTGGTGAGTACTAAATTTTGGAATTGTGGGCCATTATCGGTCATATCGAGTCAGAATTCCAAAATTTGATTATGAATAAAATCACATAACTCTTGTGATCTTGTTCAGAATAAAACTTTAGCCTCGACCATTTGGAGAGATAGTCTACTGCCACGATTAAGAACTGTCTTTTCCCGGTGGCCATCGGTAAGGGTCCAACCAGGTTTATCCCCCATTTGTCGAAGGGGCATGGAACTGAAACGATTTGCATTAGTTTGCTAGGAATATGTTGTGTATTAGCATATTCCTGGAATTTATGATACTGGCGCACTAAAGTTTCCGCATTGGTTGCTAACTCTGGCCAATAGTATACTGCCAACATAAATTGTCGGATTAGACTTTAGTGGCCATAACGAGCGCCTGCCTCTCATGAGTGTAAGTCGTGCAGGATTGAATTTTCCTTTATACGATCGAGGTATCAAAGGAGAGGTCGGGTGGCACTTTTCCTGTAAAGAATATTGTCGAGCGCACAGTATTTCGCTGTCTTGAGTTACAGGGGTCGAGCCTCACTTTTATTGGCTGGAAATTTTACGAACGTAAAATTTTATAGATAAGGTTGTCTCCAATTGGTAGCGTGAGCAATCATATGGATGGCTTCTTCTTTGGGGACCAGCTCGGTTGTCGGTAGCTATTGAAGCAATACCAGAGGATTTTCTCACAAGGCCGCTGATAAGTGCATTTCATGTCACTTATTACGCTTCCATTATTCTTAAAATCGTCACCGGTTCTCAATTATTCGTTGTCTTTTAACGTATTTTTCCAATATTCTTAAAGGCACTTATGGCGCGGGTAAATTGTGATAATATTAATAAATTTGGGGTTGAAATTGAAGAAACTGAAAAATTTAATGTACTCGAGGGAAATTTTAGAATAGTTGAAAAGAAAGGAAAATATATTAATGCTAAAAATATATTATGACCAGTGCTTTTCCAAAGAAAAATATATTAATGCTTAAAAAATATATTAGTGTTAGAAACAAAAAGGAAAATAAAATTACGTGAGATATTGTTTAAAATATTGAATTAAGAAAAAAATATTAAAGCGAACCACAAAAAGAAATTAATGTTGAATTAAGAAAAAAATATTAGATTAATGCTAGGATTTTATTTAGCTAAATTGTTTAAAATATTATTTTATTTAGGATAAATATTTCATGATTCGTATTTGATTTTGACAGAATATATACATACGAGATAAAAAAGAAAAGAAAACGTGTGCCGTTTGGATTTTGTGTTTCGGCATAATAAAAATTGGAAAAGAAGAAAAGTTACACTTGCCTACTGGCATAATATACAATCAAGGGTCCGTTTGGGTTTTCCTGCCTTTGTATTCATTAGAACACAGAACGAGAACTTAACAAACGAAAAAGGAAGAAAAAACCCATACGACTATTTTGGGTCCTTTTTTCTGCAGAATATTGAAGAGAAAGAGCGAAACAGGACGACGGTTTTTAGGGTTTCAATCGGCAGCGATATTATACAACCAGACGGTTGGAGGTAAGCGATAGATGCGGTGGTGTTCGATCGGCAATGGATGTATTACTTTTGACAGATGATACCGGAAACGCGGCGACGACTACGGTGGTTTTCCAATCGACAATTTACGGATTGTTTCTGTCAGACGATACTTACGGCTACTATTCGGTTTAACGTTCTCTAAACTCTTATTCGTTTATTTACATTCGTTTTAGAGCTATGTTAACTTTTGAGCCCATGATGATGATTCGTTCGATTATGAACTAATCGTTGTCATGGAACTCTCCAGGATTTGTTTGAATAATACTTATGGTTTGATTTCTTAATTGATTTGTGAGATACGTTTACCAGTTACCTAGTATGGTTGTGCTTATCGTTCGATGCTTCGTGAACATCTAGTTTGTTAATCTTTAATGAATGCGAAAGTGGATTTAAGGGTTTAGAACTTGCCATGCTAGCATAGGTTCTTGAATGATTCGTATTGTGATTGTTCATGATTCGTAATATGTCATTAAGCATATCATATTACCCTATGTAATCGAAATAGATAACTTGTGCTTAAAACCAATTGTACCTCAATTCGTATAGACATATAGGATTGTCATGCAAGCGGTGTCTGTTTAACTGCTATCTCTTTTGTGGTTGTTTAAGTGGTTTGGTTTACGTATACTGATTTCGTGTTATCTGATTACTAATCGTTGTTATCATATATATTGATTAAGTATATTAATACTCTGAGTAAAATAAACAATGAAGTTAGGATTCCATGTATTCTCTCGCATAAGTAAACTCGTTAGATAATCTCGTTAGTTAATTTGCTTAGTTATATTCATATTTTATTACTCGTTCAAGCATTAGTCTAATAATCATACTTTGTTGCATTAGTGAATTCTTGTTATATACACCTGGTCTTCGTGGGAATGATATTTCTTACTTATTACTTGCTACTATTTGACAGCGTATACTTACGTGAGAAAAGGACTAACAAGTTTTTGGTGCCGTTGTCAGGGACTCGTTGTTATTTGACAGTTTTATTGCTTATCAGCAGGGGTTGTTATAAAACTACTGACTTGATTCGGTTACTTGATTGTCATGTGTTTTCTTGTGCTTCGGGTACTTGAACGTGTTTGCAAACACGGTCTCAAACTAGAGCACTAGTACAAAAGGAGCTTGAAGCAAGCCAAGGAACAGAGTTACTAGTCTCAGATTTTGATACAAATTCTACAATGGGAGATCCAGCTCCAAAAGCACTCATAGAATACTCTCAACCAAAGATCATGGATATTCAGTCTAGCATTGTCAGACCCAATATCGCTGCGAATAATTTTGAGATTAAACCCAGCACTATTCAGATGATGCATAATTCTTGTCAATTTGGGGGATCTTCATCTGAGGATCCTAATATGCACATTATGACCTTCCTTGAAATCTTTGATACTTTCAAGTTCAACGGTGTTTCAGATGATGCCATAAGACTGAGACTCTTCCCATTTTCTCTGAGGGACAAAGCTAAGAGCTGGTTACACTCTTTACTAGCAGGCTCTATCACTTCTTAGGATATACTTGTGCACAAATTTCTCTCAAAATTCTTTCCTATGGCAAGAACAGTTGCCATGAGGAATGTTATTACTCAGTTTTCTCAGTCACATGGTGAATCTTTAAGTGAAGCTTGGGAGCGTTACAAGGAGATGCTCAGGAAATGTCCTCATCATGGGATGCCTGATTGGTTAGTAATAAATTGCTTCTACAATGGTTTGGGTGGGCAAACAAGGCCCATGGTCGATGCTGCTTCTGGGGGAGCCTTATTAATGAAAAGCTATGAGGAGGCTCACGAGCTCCTTGAGATGATGGCTGCTAATGAATTCCAGAACCCTTCTCAGAGACTATCACAACATAAATTAGCTGGTATTCTTAACGTAGACACTGCCACTGCTATAGCAGCTCAGCTTGAAGCTCTAAACATGAAGGTCGATTCTTTGACTAAACTAGGGATACATAAGGTAGCTAGTGTGTGCGATATTTGTGCTGGAGGGCATGACACTCAGCAATGCCCTATCTCTACTGAGTCAGTGAAATTTATGAGTAAATTTCAGATGCAAAATCAACAACCAATCTGAAGCACATATCACATAAGCAACAGAAATCATCTGAACTTCAGTTGGATCAATAATCAACAAGGTAATCAGCATTATGGTGCTATGACATACGCTCCTCCTGGATTTCAGCGACAAGGTCAGCAATATCAATCTCAACAATATGCCCCAAACAACCTCATAATCAACATCCTGACCCTCCTTAACATTCGATGAGAGACTCTGAATTCGAAGAGATGAAACTAATGATTAAAAGTCTGATGGTATCTCACAAGACCTTAAAAAATCAGATTGGGCAGATGGCCAGTAACATGATCGTTAGACCTCAGGGAGTTCTTCCTAGTGACATGGAACATAATCCAGGTAAACGGGACGACAATGAGCAATGCCAAGCTATCACCTTGCGATCAGGAAAGGTTGCCGAGAACCCCACAGTTGAACAAGAGGTTTAATCTTCTCAAAATCAGCCCTCATTTGAGGTTAATTCTGATCAAGCTCAGACACCTAAAAAGCCATCTCAGTTAGATGTTGAGCCTACGATCTACCCGCCCCCACCTTATCCGCAAAGGTTACAGAAACAGAAGCTAGATACTCAATTTGGGAAATTTTTGGAGGTATTCAAGAAGCTACACATCAACATACCCTTTGATGAAGCATTAGAGAAAATACCTAGTTATGCCAAGTTCATGAAGGGAATTCTTTCGAAAAAGCAAAAGCTTGGTGATTTTGAGATAGTGGCGCTCACTGAGGAATGTAGTGCGATCTTACAACAAAAATTGCCTCCCAAGCTTAAAGATCCAGGAAGCTTCACCATTCCTTGTTCGATCGACAATTTATCTTTCAGTAAATGTTTATGTGACTTGGGAGCAAGCATCAATCTGATGCCCCTATCAGTGTTTGAGAAACTTGGGCTACCTGAACCAAAACCGACTAACATCTCTTTGCAACTGGCTGATCTCTCTATCACATATCCCCGTGGTATCGTGGAAGATGTCCTAGTAAAGGTAAATAAGCTCATCTTTTCTGCTGACTTTGTTATCTTGGTTTTCGAAACGGACAAAAATATCCTCATAATCATGGGAAGGCCATTATTGGTTACGCAAAAATCTTTGATTGATGTCCAGAAAGGGGAGCTGACTATGAGATTGCAAGATCAGAAGGTCACTTTCAACGTTTTCAAGGCCATACAATCTCCAACAGAGGATGAGGAATGTTTCAGGTTGGATACGGTCGATTATCTACACAGTAATGACTTGGATCAGTTTGCGAGTTCAAATTTTCTACGCAGAGTTTTACATGGTGAATCTGACTTCGAAGACGAAGAAATATCTGAATGTGTTCAACTACTATAGGCAGCCCCATATCAAAAGAGGCTCAATATTCCACACGAGTCGCTCGGATTGGGTGATCTTAAGGATTCTCAAGAAAGGCTTAAACCTTCTCTAGAAGAAGCTCCTAAACTTGAACTCAAACCACTACCAGATCATCTCAGGTATGCTTTCTTAGGAGAGTCATCTACATTACTTGTTATTATTACATCTAACTTTTCAGGTAGTGAGGAGGAAAAGTTATTGAGAGTTCTGAGGAAGTTCAAATCAGCCATTGGTTGGACCATAGCAGATATCAGAAGATGTATAAGAAAAAAAGTCAAGAAATGGCATGATATGAATCCTGGAAAGCTCTAATCAAGATGGTCTGGACCTTTTAAAGTCAAGACAGTATATCCGCATGGAGCAGTTGAGATCTATGAGGAATCACCAGATAAAGCATTCAAAGTCAATGGTCATCGACTCAAGCATTACTATGGAGATATGGAGCTCCGTGAGGCATTCATCATCAGCCTCGTCACTACATGATTCTGAGTGTTATCGTCGAGCTATCAACGTTAAACAAGTGCTTTGTGGAAGGTAACCCACTGGGAAACAATCATCAACACTGCTGGACGAATATGGGAGTGTTTCTTGTATCTTTTAATTTCTTGTAGTTGCATTCATCATAGTAGTTATTCATGATAGACAGTGCATCTTCATGTTAGTCATGCTTATTTGCATATTCATGCCATGATCTTATAGACTGTGTTCAAGACCGAGTTAGTCTATTAGCATAACATTTTGTTCATGCATTTTGCATCTTTGATCCCTTGAGTTGTTGTTTCTACTTAAGTAGACAATGATGAAAATTGTTTGGAATGACAGTAGGAATAAAATCTAATTAGGTTGCTTGTAAGTTAACTTGCTTGATGAAGAAGCACAATTAATACACTTAGACTCATTGATTTTTTTTTATGCTAGTTACGGACACACTTGAGTATTGTTATACATAATCCTTTCTTAGGTTCAGAATCATACCTTAATCATTTATTAGCTCATAGATTGCAAAAAAAAAGTTTGAGGGAGTTGAAAGATAAAAATGCGTATTATTCAGTTAGGTGACAAAGGCTAGTAGCCGCTCGTTGACGTGAGCTCTCTCACTGGGGGCTGTGTATTACGAGTGGTCTATGGGTGGAATGAGATCGAGCGAAACGCACTCATTCCCAATCGATGAAAAACAAAAAATAAAAAATAAAAAAATAAAAAAATAAAAGAAAAGATGAAAAAATATAAGGCAAAATTGGCTAGGATGAGCCCTTTGGTGCTCGAGTTATTAAGTTCTATGGGAATTTATGCCTAGTGACCTAAGACTTTTCCAGTCTGGGATCCGCTAACCTAAAGCTCGCTACATGGGCATCATTGTATAAGTCTTTCGGGGACCTCGTCCATTGCACGGTCAAATAAGCCTTTGTGTGTTTGTATATAGAGTAAAGCATAATAAATTTTTGACAACACCAGGGAAATATGGATGTGCAACTTGACTATGAAGAATCTAGGTTGTATTTCGTTTCTAATCTTGTGATTATTATGATGAGAACAAGTAAGGTCCATTAATTTGTACTAAAAACATGTCGATTGAGTTTGAGCATACACGCACGCTTCCTCACTTGTATTGCTAGCATTTGAGTACCTAGTTATTTCACATTCCGAGGTCATTCCATTTGTTGAGGTATTTATGCTGAATTAGTTACGGTTACTCGTTCGGGATCATTGCATTCTTGTATTCATTTAAATTCAGTTGCATTCATGCATCAATTATTAAATCTGTTTTGCATTGCTTGAGGACAAACAACGGTTTAAGTTTTGGGGTTTGATAAGTGCATTTCATGTCACTTATTACGCTTCCATTATTCTTAAAATCGTCATCGGTTCTCAAGTATTCGTTGTGTTTTAACGTGTTTTCCAATATTTTTAAAGGCGCTTGTGTAACAGGTAAATTGTGATAATATTAATAAATTTGGGGTTGAAATTGAAGAAACTGGAAAATTAATGTACTTGAGGGCAATTTTGGAACAGTTGAAAAGAAAGGAAAATATATTAATGCTAAAAATATATTATGACCAATTCTTTTCCTAAGAAAAATATATTAATGCTTAAAAAATATATTAGTGTTGAAAAAAAAGAAAAACAAATTGTGTGAGATATTGTTTAACATATTGAATTAAGAAAAAATATATTAAAGCGAAGCACAAAAGGAAATTAATGCTGAATTAAGAAAGAAATATTAGATTAATCCTAGGATTTTATTTAGCTAAATTGTTTAAAATATTATTTTATTTAGGATAAATATTTCATGATTCATATTTGGTTTCTTTTAGGATTTCGGCAGAATATATAAATAGGAGGTATAGAGAAAAGAAAAGTTGTACCGTTTGGATTTTGTGTTACATTATAATACAAAATAGAAAAGAGGAAAGTTACATTTGCCTACTGGCATAATACACAATTAAGGGTGCGGTTTTGGGTTTTCCTGCCTTCGTATTCATTAGAACACAGAACGAGAATTTGAACGGACGAAAAAAGGAGAGAAAACCCAAGACGACGGTTTTTAGGGTTTCGATCGGCAGCGGCATCATACAACCAGACGACATGAGGTAGGCGATAGCTTCGGTGGTGTTCGATCGACATTGGATGTATTACTTTTGACAGGCGATACTGGAAAATGCAGCGACTACGGTGGTTTTCCGATATGCAATTTACAGATTGATTCTGTCAGACGATACTTACGGCTACTGTTCGTTTTAACGTTCTCTAAATTTTTATTCGTTTATTTACATTTGTTTTAGAGCTATGTTAACTTTTGAGTCCATATGAACCAATCATTGTCATGGAACTCTAACGAATTTGTTTGAATAATACTTATGGTTTGATTGTTTGATTGATTTGTGAGATACGTTTATCGGTTACCTAGTATGGTTGTGCTTATCGTTAGATGTGTCGCGAACATCTAGTTTGTTAATCTTTAATGAATGCGAAAGTGGATTTAAGGGTTTAGAACTTGTCATGCTAGCATAGGTTCTTGAATGATTCGTATTGTGATTGTTCCTGATTCGTAATATGTCACTAACCATATCATATTACCCTATGTAATTGAAATAGATAACTTGTGCTTAAAACCAATTGTACCTAAATTCGTATAGAAATATAGGATTGTCATGCAAGTGGTGTCTGTTTAACTGCTATCTCTTTTGTGGTTGTTTAAGTGGTTTGGTTTATGTATACTGAAAGGTAGCGTATACTGATTTCGTGTTATCTGATTAGTAATCGTTGTTATCATACATATTGATTAAGTATATTAATACTCTGAGTAAAATAAACAATAAAGTTAGGGTTCCATGTTTTCTCTCGCATAAGTAAACTCGTTAGATAATCTCGTTAGTTAATTTGCTTAGTTATATTCATTCACCCATGTTTATCGTTAGTTAACTAACGAAATTAACTAACGAGTTTACTTATGCGAGAGAAAACATGGAACCCTAACTTCATTGTTTGTTTTAATCAGAGTATTAATATACTTAATCAATATGTATGATAACAACGATTACTAATCAGATAACACGAAATTAGTATACGTAAACCAAACCACTTAAACAACCACAAAAGACATAGCAGTTAAGCAGACACCGCTTGCATGACAATCCTATACGTCTATACGAATTGAGGTACAATTGGTTTTAAGCACAAATAATCTATTTCGATTATATAGGTAATATGATATGGTTAGGGACATATTACGAATCATGAACAATCACAATACAAATCATTCAAGAACCTATGCTAGCATGGCAAGTTCTAAACCCTTAAATCCACTTTCGCATTCATTAAAGATTCACAAACTAGATGTTCGTGACGCATTTAACGATAAGCACAACCATACTAGGTAACCGATACGTATCTCATAAATCAATTTAGCAATCAAACCCTAAGTATTATTCAAACAAATCTGTTAGAGTTCCATGACAACGATTAGTTCATAATCGAACAATCATCATCATGGGCTCAAAAGTTAACATAGCTCTAAGAAGAATGTAAATAAATGAATAAGAGTTTAGAGAACGTTAAACCGAACAGTAGCCGTAAATATCGTCTGACAGAAACAATCCGTAAACTGCCGATCAGAAAACCACCATAGCTATCGCCGCGTTTTCCGGCATCGCCTGTCAAAAGTAATACCTTCACTGCCGATTGAACACCACCGCATCTATCGCCTACCTCCTGCCGTCTGGTTGTATGATGCCGCTACCGATCGAAACCCTAAAAACCGTCGTCCTGCTTTCTCTATTTCTCTTCTATATTGTGCAGAAAAAAGAACCCAAAGTAGTCGTATGGATTTTCTCTTCCTTTTTCATCCGTTCGAGTTCTCGTTCCGTGTTCTGACGAATACCAAGGCAGGAAAACCTAAAATGGCACTCTTGATTGTATATTATGTGTAAATTTTCCTCTCTTTTCTATTTTGTATTATGCCGAAACACAAAATCCAAACCGCACACCTTTTCTTTTCTCTTTTACCTTCTATTTATATAACCCTAAAAGAAAACCAATCAAGAAATATTTATCCTAAATAAAATAATATTTTAAACAATGTAACTAAATAAAATCCTAGCATTAATCTAATATTTTTTTCTTAATTCAGCATTAATTTTCTTTTGTGCTTCGTTTTAATATTTGTTTCTTAATTCAATATTTTAAACAATATCTCGAGCAATTTGTTTTTCTTCTTTTTTTCAACACTAATATATTTTTTAAGCATTAATATATTTTTCTTTGGAAAATCACTCGTCATAATATATTTTTAGCATTAATATATCTTTCTTTTCTTTTCAACTCTTCCAAAATTTCCCTCAAGTACATTAATTTTCCAGTTTCTTCAATTTCAACCCCAAATTTATTAATATCATCACAATTTACTCGCGGCACAAGTTCCTTTAAGAATATTGAAAAACACGTTAAAACACAAGGAATACTTGAGAAACGGTGACGATTTTAAGAATAATGGAAGCGTAATAAGTGACATGAAATGCATTTATCAGCCGTTGTCTTAGCTAACAGGTCCGCAGCAGAATTCGCCGACCGTGGAATCTGTTCAAACAAAATGGACAAACTTGGATTCATATTCCTTTAGTATAACAAGGTAATCTCAGATTTATTGATGTTTAGCATCATACACGGTCATTGCATGGTTAACCACTAACTGTGAATCTGTTTTGATTCTAATACTATGCGCTCCACGGATCTAAGCCATTTTCATGCCAGACAAAACGGCCTTATATTCTGCTACACTATTTGTGACTGGAAAATTGAATCGGACCGCGTGCTTAATTTCCTCTCCATCTGGCAATTGCAACACGATTCCAGCCCCTCCACCAGATGTAATAGATGCATCATCGACTTTGATGACCCACTCATTCTGATTTGGGGCTTCAGGTTTCTTCTTTTTGTTGGGTTCTTGCGTAGAGGACGAGAATTCTTCAGGAAATTAGCGAACACCTAGCCCTTAATAGTAGTTGTCTGCGGTTCAAAGCGTATATCATATTCAGTGAGCTCGATACTCCACTTAGTCAGGCGTCTTGATACATCAGGCTTATGCAGTACCGCTCACAAGGGAAAACTTGTTCGCACGTTGATGACATGTCCTTGGAAATATGGGTGCATTCGCCTTGCAGCGGTGACCAATCCCAAGGCTAGTTTCTCAAGGTTAAGGTACATGGTTTCTGCATGTACTAATGTTTTAATAGTATGATACACCAGTCTACGTACTTCATTGTGCTCGCGAATCTGAATAGAACTGACAGAGAACGAGGATACTATTAGATACATAAATAATGGTTTGCCGACCACCAGTGCATACAAAATATCTGGAAGAGTAATATATAACTTGAGCTTGGCGGTAGCTTTATCGCAGTCTTCCGTCCAAGTTAACTTCTTTGCCCCTTTTAGAATTTCGAAAAAGTGGTGACTCTTGTCCGATGCCCGAGAAATGAACATTGATAGTGCTGTTAGGCGTCCCATAAAGCACTACACCTCCTTGATATTATTTGGAGGTTCTATTTCTGAGATCGCGTTCAATTGGACTGGATCAACCTCAATACTTTGCTGACTCACTACATAGCCAAGGAATTTTCCCCTAGAGACCCCAAAGGAGCATCTAACCGGGTTAAGCTTGAGATTAAATTGTCAGAGTAGGTAAAAAACTACATGCAATGTCTCTAGATGTTGTTCTTCAGCATGGGTTTTGATAATAATATCGTTGATATATGCCTCTAATTGTTTTCCCAAATGATCCTAAAAATGTGGTTTATCAATCGTTGGTATGTAGATCTTACGTTCTTTAATCTGAAATGCATGGCTCTATAACAGTATAAGTCTCTCTTAGTTTGGAAAGTGATGTGCTCTTGATCAGACGGATGAATTCGAATCTGATTGTACCCGAAGTAAGCATCCACAAATGAAAAGGTATTTGCAACAAGAAGTTGAATCTACAAGTTGATCGATACGCGGTAAGGAAAATACATCCTTAGGACATGCTTGGTTTAAGTCGGTAAAGTCCACACATATCCGCCATTGACCACTTTTATTCTTTACAAATACAGGATTGGATATGCAGACCAGGTACCGTACTTTTCGGATATGCCCGAGGTGAATTAATTTGACCACCTCTTCTAGTATGGCCTCTTGTTTTTCCACCGAAAAATATCTGCGCTTCTGGCGTCGGGTTAATGGCCAATTCGTGACATATTATAGAAAGGATGACCTCAGAAACATCACCTGCTTCCCATGCGAACACATCAAAGTAATTGGCTAACAATGTAATTAAAAATTTCTTAAATTCAGTTATTGATTCCTCCACTATTTCTAAAATCGCGTTAATAAATTGATTGAGCTCACGAGGATCATCGACCGAGTCTGGCGAGGGTGGATCCAATGCCTCCGTCTCAGGGACCCCTCGTCGTTTAATTGTTATCGAAGTGGTTTGGATGGGTCCACCGTGACCGCATAACAAGTTCTTGTTGTTCGCTGGCTTCCTCAAATTATACCCACTGAGTTCCCCACCGGATATTTCACGCACTGCCGGCATGTATATGGTGTCGCTTCTATCCTATGCAGCCACAGTCTCCTAATGATGGCATGGTACGGGCTTGGTGCATCAGATCTTATGAATAATGTTTTTAGTTATTTTTTGTTGCTCCATGCCCAACCTTTACCAGCAGATATGCTTCCCCAACGCACTACAAAGTTCGTCATTCAAAGCCGACCAGCATACCTTGAGTAGGCTGATATGGGGGCACATTTAGCATACGGTCGAAACTGTCTTTAAATATTATGTAGCAGAGTTGTCTTCATCGACTAGAACGCGGGTTACAATGACCCCTCCAATGTCCATATAAATAGTTAGCGCATTCACATTAGGTAGACTGACACCTCTGAGATCGTCATCATTAAAGGTGAGGTCGGCCACTAGATCCCTGTAACTGCGGTACGAGTTGGCATTTATTTCGTACATATCGAATTCGTTTTTTGTTCGCTTGTTAGAAGTGATTCCCTGGGATGCTGTAGATTTAGCCCCTGCTATTGTGTATAAGGACGGAGGTGCACTGTGCGTGGTTATGAAGTTGTCGGCGAACTCAGATTTCTGGCCATTTCCACTGCTATGCTATGGCTATCTGTTGTATCTAAGACTCCCGAGCTGTCTCCCACGATCGTTAGGAGCCACTGTTGTTTGTTAGCCTCTTCTCCTCCCTTATTTCTAGGCTTTTCATCAGTGGGTGACCTAACCTCTTCGCGATGATCCTGGTGTGAGTGTTTAATGACTGCACTAATTCTTCATTGTCAATGAGTCATTGGATCTCCTTCATAAGTTTCCAGCACTCGTTTGTTGAATGTATGTGTCGTTGTAATAAGCACAAAATACCGGTTGGATCGCTTGAACCCGGAAGAGCTCATTACACGGGGTATCTGGTACTTCGTTCTCCCCCTCGTTTGATCATATGTTATAAAAATGGCTTCGGTTAAGGGGGTGAATCGCCTGGTTGGCTGCTCGAATTGATGAGAACGACAGTTGGTCTCTCTCTGGGGCTGCTCTTCAACCCTCTTCTGTTCCAATCCTCTTTCTTTGGAGTCTGACCCATACCACTTTGGCGAGCCACCCCTTCGGGCATCACCAACTCTGATAAAGGTATCAGCTTGGGCAAGCAGGTCTCCCATATTTTTTGTTGGAAATTTGATGAGATCCGCATAGAGCTCCCCATTTCGGTCAATTCCCCGTTTAAGTGATGTCACCGCCATATTTTCCGCTAAATATGGCAAGGCATTCGTAGCATGAACAAATTGTCTAACATTACTTTTAAGGGACTCACCTCATCGCTGATTAAGATCCATGATCGAATCTCGCTCACGCTTAAGCTCTTTGTTTCCAACGAACCTCTCCTTAAATACTTTCCAGAGATCAATGAAGTCGAAAATGGACCCTTTTAGTAGGCTACTGAACCAATCTATCGCCTTGACCTTGAGGTTCATGGACAATGCTCGGCACAGCATCGCGTCATCTGGGTTGAACGCCATCATCATGTTGCGGAACTGTTCCAGATATCTTTCTGGGTCGTCTGTTCCATTGTAAGCCTCCATTTGAAAGGGATCAAACTTCCTTGAGAGCTGGGCCTCAAGATTGTTTTCAGAGAACGGTGATTCCTTTAATATTTAAGCTGACAGCCTCGGGTAAACTTGGTTGTAGCGGAGATCCTCATCCTCTCTTGCTCGCTTGGAAGATGCTAAGCCCGCATTCTTTCCAGGCCTTAGTTCCTTATCTCAATTCTTGTCCCTGTTTTCTCATTCGCCTTCCTTCTTGTCGTCGCGTCTGGACGATCGATCCACCCTGTTAACCTTGCTAGCCTCCGGACCGAATTGATGATTGGCCCGGCTCGTTTCCTTGAACTTAGCCATAAGGGTGTGAATAGTGTTGTTTATTCCGACCATGGTAGTGTGTATAGCTTGTTCTTTCGCATCGCGCTCATATGTAACCCTTTACTGCTCCTGTTGAAGGTACTGGATTTGCTGCTCTAGTTGTTGGACAGTCGGATTAACTGATGTGTTGGCTTCCATCACATCTTGGATCGCTGGAGCTTCTGTAGGTCAGTGAGGTCGGGTGTCGACGTTGGTGAGGATTGTAGGCGGTAGCGGCTGTCCCATCGGCTCTTCTACACCGATAGGTGCTACGATATCGGCTTTTTGGACAGGAACAAGGACATAATACAGGTTAATTTTCCTAGGTGGGGGATTTGCTACCACCCTCCTGCTGATTGCTGCTTCACTCGATTCTTGGTTCTCTATCTCGATTCCTGACCTAGTGACTACCATGGTTAATGGCTGATTACGATTTCCCACAGACGACGCCAAATTTGTTACTGGAAATAACAAAAAATTTCCAAAGTAGAAAAACTCAATTAGTCTAGAAAAGAGAAGTTGTATTTATCTTGGAGAATTCCTCTACTTATAGTTCTCCCCATTAGTGAGCGGTTACAAATACATTTATTCCCACATAATGTGTCCACTACTGCACTTACATTACATCTCCTATAATTACGGTTGGAATTACTAAGTGGTTTGACTAAAACTTATAACATCATTAAATAGTGACTTGGAAACCGTTTCTTCTTTTAAACAGCCGCTTCGGCTTGAGACGTGTGCAACAAGGCTCAGTAATTTCCTTACTTGTGTATGTTGTTCGGCTCGAGATACGGCATAGTCCAAGCTGGGCTCAATTGTTTGAGCTCGCTCTGTCCTCAGTAATCTGAGGTTGCTCGGTCCAATTTTAGTTCGTTCATCCTTCGACCCTTACCTAACCAGCTCGGTCGACCATCTCGCTCGTCAGAATTAGTCGTTGTTATGCTTTGTATTGCTATTGACTTTGCTCCCTTCATTGCTTATTTGACTTTCTATCGCATCTTCCTTATCTTTCTAGCCTGAGCTCATCATTTGTCTTAATCGTTTCTTGCATCTGCTCGGTCGTTTTATGTTATTCTCGACTAGGGAATTTCCCCTCATCAGGTACACCAACCATATTTTCACTGCACCAGAAGAAGACATGCAAATTTTTAGATAAGAAATATAAAAAAAATCTTTTAATTTTGATGACAACCTAACTTCAATTCTAATATTTTTCTCATATGTTAAACTATGCACTTCGACCTCTTCAATTAGCATAACAACACTAGGAGACTTTATTAGATCATCTATTTTGCTCGGACCCAAAGATGACTCGAGTAATTGATAGTCTTTCTTATCTGCCATATTCTCCAAGGACTCTGGAGCACGAGTAGTTATATAACATTCCCTAGCCACTTTTTGGTTGCTCCGAACCACCCTTACTTAACCTCCAACATTATATCTCAAACATTGATGAACTGTTGAGGTGCCTGCATGCATTCTTGATACCCACGATATACCAAAGATGGCGTTATAAGGGGTCAAACAATCCATCACCACAAACAGTACCCTCACTATTTTCTTAAATGGTCATTTGCCAAGGATCACCTCTCCTTCGAACTCCCCAATAACATCACCGGAGTTACCCGTAAACTCTATTATGGTTCTATTCGATCAAGGTATGACATATGTTTTTCTTCATTTCTCAATATGTAGACAAAAACAAGATATTAGTTGAACTACTTGTGATGATCAAAATTCTTCGGATCTCCGTGCCCTTAAAATATGCCCTTATTACCATAACATCCTCATATGGGACCGCGATATTTCTTAAGTCATCTTTATTGAATACTTTAAAGAGAGGATGGTTTTGGTAGAGATTTGAAGATATTTTCCCCTTCAATCGTATGTTTAAACTAAAAACATGCATTTTCCTTGAACAACTTAAAGGTGTAGTCATTGTATCTCCTCCGAAAATAGTTAATGATTCGAAGAAGCGACACAACTTGGAAACCTTTCTGGTATTTTTAGCCACCACATTCACTCGACCCTGATCCAGATCAGGATCAAAGTACTCTGAATCAACATCAAATTGCTCAATCATTACCATCGTACTCTCTTGTTTATGAGCTTGTACATTTTTTTTGTCGGTAATAAGGAATGAAGTTTGAGTCTCACTTGTGCTTGGCTGTGATCTGTTATTCACTTGTATATTACCCATTTGTGACTTAACAAAAGTAGTTAATTTTTTGTTCTCGATTAAAGATTTTATCTCATGCTTTAGAGAAATACAATCCTTAGTGTCATGTCCCATATCATTGTGATATCTGAAAAATTGTGTGTTTTGATACTCTCTCGGAGTTTGGCTAGACGTAGGCCTTCAGAATTGAACAACATTCTTGGCCTTATCATAAATGGTAGTTACATTTTCAATTAGTTCTACAAAATAATCAGAATGGACCCATTGATTCGTCTTAGCCTAGATTGTTGGCCCCGATTAGACTGGCTTTGCCTTGGCCGATGAGAATATTTCCCAGAATCCCTCGGATCATTGCTAATTGTAACTTGTGGGATATAGGCTGAAGGGGCGGGTTTATATTGATGAGGCTACATCAATATCTTGGTTTTCTCCATATTGATTTGCTTTCCGGCCTGGTTTAACAAGACATCATAGATTATTGTATTTTTTTCGAGTCACCTAATGCGCCAATTCACCAGCTAACAACACCAGTAATACCTCTTTTTTTATCTCCCCAATGACATCAACGGTAACCCCGGTAAATCCCATGATTGTTCTATCTGTTCAGAGTATGAAATAAAGGTCTTCAATTTGTTTATATATATACATAGATAGGATGTTAGCCAAACTACCCGCGTTAATTAAGATCATTCGCAGTTTTTTTTAATGAATTCTCCAATCACCACAACATCTTCGTGACATCCGACTACCTTCGTTAAATCATCATTGTAAAAATAAAGGAAAATGAATCTCTCAAAATATGGGTCGAGATTCCTCCAGCTATATGTGTCGTTACGCCAATAATATGTCTTTTCCGAGAGTAACTAGTGGCTCCCGACATGGTATCCCCACCAAAGATAGTTAATGACTTAAAAAACTTGCACAAACTTTTGACCTTCCATTCACCTTTAGGATCGTCAATTACTATCATTCCTTCTGTTGGAATTAGGGTCTAGATACTTCGTATCTACACCAAATCATTAAAGGTCTCTGCAATAACCATTACATTTTCCTGTTTGGTACAACCTCAACAACTTTCGTTTGAGTTATTGTTTGATTACCCATCGGAGCCTACTGTCGACCCTCTGATTATCTCATTGACAAATATCATTAACTTGTCATTATCATCTAGAGTTTGAATTTCCTACTTTTCAAGATCAATTGCTATTTTCTTGTCTCATTCTTTGAATCAAGATATGTTTTTTTAATTGAATGAAATTCAGTGTTTTATAAAAAACAGTAGCAATACTCTATGTTAACTCTGCAAATTTATTTGGTCGAACCCATTAAGTTGCTATTGGCCTTTGTTGTTAGGCCTGAGGCTGCTAATTTACCCTCGGTTGAGGTGGCATTTGATTTGAGCCTCTTGAAGGAAAAACGATCACAGATTGAGGCTGGAAACTTTTGACATGTTTTTGTTGATAAACTAGAGTAGACGACTGTTGAATCTGTCCTTGTAAATTGTAAGGAAATTAACCTGAACCGCCACTGTTTGAAAGGAAATTAACCTGAACCTCTTAGATTATTTCACTGTGGTCACCACTAATGACTCCAAAAAATACACAAAGGTCAAATGGGTCTAAGATATTTCGAGAAGAGTCACATAGATGTTAGAGAGATAAACTAAAATGAAAATTCTCGAAAGAGAAGATACCAAAAGTAGTAAAAAAGTAATAATTTTTAATCTCTTCAAATAAAAGGCAAATTGTCTTATAGTCATGTTGATGTGCCATTGGGCTTACATGGTTATCCAAATTTTTTTATTCCACCATACTAATTTACTAGTATTAAACACATTTACTCCTTATTATACAAATTATAATCAATGTTACATATTTCTTGGGCTTATATTAAAAAGTAAATATATTTCAAATATTTAGCCGGTTCGACGTCCGGGTCAGATAAATCCTACATTTATCACAATTTTATTATTGAAATGAGAAAAAGATGACACCACAAAAATGAAAAAATGAATTAGAAAAGTCGATATAATTTATCGGCGAAAATAAAAAGATGAAAAAAAATAAAATAGTGAAATCGAAGGATTTTATATAAGATGTTTGATCAATAATAAACCCAGAAAAATGACAACAAAAAAATCCATTGACATAAGAAGAAAGTGTTCTTGAATAAACAACAACAAATAAAATAAAATATCTTGAGACGAAAACTACATAAATAAAATATACAGTTTTCTCTCTTTATTATTAAAAAAATATAACTATATCCTAACATAAATACCGATATCACCTAATATCCATTTTTTAAAAATATTTTAATTTTTTTTATATATTAATTATATAAGGTCAATTTATTTTTAATCATATTTATTTTCTTCGATTAATATAGGTTTAGTTTTTCTCTTAACTATGTTTGTTTTTCTTTCAACTTGTATTTTTTTCCAATTATTCTCGAATCTACCTATCATAATTACAAAATCATATGGAATTAACAAGCTATTGACCGGAAACTAATTGGAATACCAAATTTGACGAAGAGAAATCTTATTATTCAGGTTTTATTATTCAAAATCGAAATGATCATACAAAATTGAGCAAGAGATTAGCATAAAGTATGACTCTTCGACATATAGATTAGAGAAGGAGGTATACGCCTGGTGTTCTTATATATAAACGGATAAGCATCACAAATAAAGAAATAAAACTAGTGTGTGTAAGTGAGGTGTGATATAATAATAAAAACTTGTTATAAATACAAAATTCTCCTCTCTTCTTTTTTTTAACACGACCAACTTTTTTTTTACGATATCTTTTTTTATATTAAACGTTCTAAAAGAAAATAATTGAATATAATCCATTGATTCTTTTATTTTTTTTCTTTTCATTTAAAAAAAATCTACGCTAATGATGTTTGTTTTCATCAAATGGTATTCTATGTAACTTGGTTTTTTAGTTTGATATTAAGTGTTTGATTGAATTGGTGCTTCAAAATTAAGAAATGATTTATTTTTTATTTTAGATATAAAAAAAATATAAATTATGAATTAAGAGTTAAACGAATTGTAAAATAAAATGGGAATCGTAAAATAAGGGTTAAATTTGAAAAAATAATATGGACAAATCCGAATTGCGAAATAATAGTTAAATTTGAAAAAAAATATTTAAGTGTAAATTACAAATACTGAAACAAACATTAAAAAAAGCGTGAATTGAAAAATAAGGGTTAATTTTGATTATTTGCTCATTTTGGTGCGAATTATGAATATGAATAAATGTGAATTGTGGTACAATGCTAAAAGAAGTACGAATTACAAAATATAGGTTAACTTTATTCTTTTTACCTAGGTGCGAATTGCGTCATTGGTATATGTAATTGTGAAACAAAAGTTAAAATAGATGTGCATCTAACGGTTAGTAGAGCTCACGATTGGTTTATTCAAAAAATAGTATTTATTAATCTAGTTTTGTTCGTTTTTAGAAACAAAAGCAATTGTATTCTTATATATATTTTTTAAGCTACAATTTAAGAGATATATATTTAAAAAAAATCAAAAAAAACAAAAAACCAAAAAATTTACTATTGATGATCGGTTGTGATCGAAACTTATTTATATTAAAATAGTATCACGGGATAAAACAGTTACTTGAGATACATTTTAGTAATTTATATTTTTTTGATGTCATGAATTTGATTTTAGAAATCTAATGGTAACTTCATTAAATTAAAATGTTAATACTATAAATAATAAATAATATTTATCTAATGATTGAGATATTTTGTAGTAATTTTCAAACAAAAAGGTGATTCGTACGAGAAACTCACCCATCAAATTTACATGTGTCGTTGCTTCCCAATTATACGTAGTTTTTATTATTATTGTTTTTCATCATATTAGTCCCTGATCCGGAGGTTGTCGTCTCCACCTGACCATCTCAGAACTGTCCCTTGCATATGAAATTGTCACCGTAACTTTTTTTCAAACACCGCACCTTTATCGATGTCTCAATTTTCGAGAAAGACTGTTAAAAAAACATTAGTGATCTTTGTAAGAGGTGAATTATTTAATTATAGAGTACCTAAACCTCTTTTAGCATCATATGAAAAGTTAATCACATGAATCAAGTAACAAAGATGAAGCCAACAAACTAGTGGCAAAGTTAATTACGATTTGCAATAATTTTGTTCAAAATAATCAAAAAATTGTACAATGCAGTGGTTTTTGTTATTAGAAGCTACTTTTTAACTAAATTTTGGATACTATATACCTCACAAGTACGTGACTCACACCACGCATGTTGGTCACTGAATAATTATTATACAATTTCATGAATTAGTAGTAAGAAACTATTGTTTGCAACATGTAAGTAATTTTTTGAGGTCGATTTTATGTAATTAAAAGTAGATAGCTACGTGTCAATGATAGAAATAGTTGAATCATATCAGATTAGTCTAAACATGCATAAATATATTGATCCATCAATATGATTATATATTATATACATAGAATAAATTGTAGACTTACCATTTTGCATGTTGCTTCCCATAATTCTGCTTGAATCCTTACTTCATATTCTAATACACTAGAATTTTGCTTAAAGTTTTTAAAGGCTATGTTCTTGCAAAACAATTTTTAGTCTTCTTCTCAACAAAGTGACGCATGGTCTTTTTGAGTTCAGGTTAAATGAATATTTGAGTTCTAACCATTCCTTTTATAAGCAAATACCTAGTTGTATAAAGTACATTAACTTATATCGTTTTATGATCGAGGATCACAACCACTAAATTGATAAAATCAATTTTATCATTGATTTATCAGTTGAGGCCTAAGTGTTGAGATTTGTGTTCAATCTTTTATAGTTTTAAAATTCAACTTAGTTATCACACTTATAAGTCCACAACATTTTTTTCACTCATACAGAATGATGATTCATTTTTTTGGTTGGTAAATACATTTTGTCAATTTCTCTCTCTGATTAGTTTGTGTTTCTCTCTCTAAAATTTATTTCCACAAACTATACTTCATCACTAAAACTATTCTCTAAATAACATTTGGAACTATCATTAGTGTTATATGTGGGAAAATGATTGGTACTCGAAATTATGTTTCCAAAACTATAGTCTGATTCTCAAAACGTTGTGAGAGTAATGGATATAGAAATACAAGGAGAGCTAGAATCTAGTACGAAAAACCATGTGATCGGAGACTCATCTGGAGATCTCCTAATCAAATAAAAAATATTGAATGAAAGAAATGACAATGACCGACGTTCCGAGGAGATACTAGAATAATCTGCTTTAGTAGCTTGGCGGAAAAAACTTTTGAAATATATTGAAAGATTGAATGTTGAGTAAGAAGAGATACTGAGTTAACGGAGGCTTAAATTAGAGGTATGAAGATAACAGATAACCTGAAAAAGGTCATATGAAAGATGTTCATCGGACCCATGAAAAGCATAAGAGATAAAGTCTTCATTCTCCAAAAAGAATAGTGAAATCTATATGATGTTTTGAGTCAACTGAATCTAATGAATATTCTTCATATAGTTTGAATGAATATTTTTTTCTGGAAATGGATAATCGATGTTCAAAAAATTAAAATAGAAAATATTTGGGATGGCGAAATGATGGTCCTAAAAAATCTTGTAAAGCTAAAAGTTCGAAGAAAGAAAAGAGTGACCAAGAGAAAAAAAACTTGGCTTTGAGGAACAAGATAGGCTTGTGAATATAGCTAGATGGGTGCAAACGATTCTATATGTGAAGATCCCTTCTCAATTTGTAATTTTGAATATTGTGTGAGCAATCAATTCACGTACCCATCCGAGGAAGGTTCATATACTACACTAAATGAAGGTCATGTACGCAGTTAGTTTAGAGTAGGTCATAGTTGGAGGTCATCTCCTCTCTCCACGAAAATTCTTTCAGGGCATGTGCCTAAGTGGTTTTAATGTAAAAGCTGGAGAAGTTTTATGAAACGCAAGATCTGGACGACCATATTAAACAATTTAATAAATTTACGATCAATTATGATGATGATAAATTACTATGTAGAGTCTTCTCCCAAATATTTAAGAACACAACTTCAAAGTGGTACAATCGTCTGCCAGAGGATTGCATTAAAATATTTGATATGTTTTGGAACTTATTCCGTCAGTATTTCATTGGAAGAAAAAACTATATGTGCAAATGGTGATACGATTATTTACTTTAGGAAAAAAGAGGAGGAGAGCCTCGAGGATTACACGAATTATTTTATCAAGGCTATGACTGACATGGAAAGTTATGAAGATAAAGTGGAATTAGCCGCTTACTGAATGTGAATCCTTCATGGTATAATTAAATATTAAACTCCAAAAATGCAGGCCATGACATTTGGGGCTTTGTTGGATCAAGTAGAAAAAAATAATTCGGGTGGAGGAAACGCATGCGTCGCGAATGAACTTTTTGGTATAGTTTGGACAAAATCAGTTCAACCAGAGTCTGATGGCAGTACATAACAGTTCACATCCAACAAATATTGTCTGAGCTCGTGCACCAACTCAAACACCAACCCAAGTACCTCTAAAGCCAAAAGTGAATACACAGGTTATGAACACACAACAATATGTTTGACCCATATATAACAAATAGATTTGAACCACACTTTTCATCGAGTTGAAAAAGTGTGTAGCAATAACTTTTGATAGAGCATGTCCACACATAAAATTCTGCAAGTCACTCTTGATACAGACTCCAATTAAGAGCATGAGCAATAGAACTGTAAGTATCATGAGGACACTAAGCATGACATAAAGAGTTGTGTGGCATAGAAAAAAATACATGCCTTGATAAAAAATGGAAACCTAACAACATTTGTCAACAAAAAATCTCTTACAACTCCAAATCAAGAAAATATCCTAATGATCTTAGAACCTATTGATGCATTTGACATTTCCACATAGTATTTAGATATGAAACCAGATGGGAATATTATCTTGATGGCGCAAGAACCGATAATAAAAAGAAAAGTTAGTAAATCATGTGCTTTTTTTGAATCATTAATATTTTTTGAAGGGGATACTTTTGCAGGGACGTCGAATTATTTTCGAAAGAGACACATCGTCAGCCTAGCGACTCAATTACAAGCAGATGCTTCACCACACTTGTACATAAATCAATATTCAATACTTTGTTTTGAAGATGATGATATGAAGGATGTAACTAGTCCACGTGAAGATGTGTAGTTATTGTAGCATAAATTATCAAGGATGAGATACGAAGAATCTTGATTGATACTGGCAGTTCGGCTAACATTATGTTTATGACTACTTATAAAAAGATAGTGAATCCTCCAATAAATCTTTGGTCATATTGGATGATTTTAGGTTTTAGTATGGTAACGGATGAAGTGGTAGGAGAATTTGAGAAAATAGTGGAACTAGGTGAGGAGCCATTTAAAAATGTAGTGATTATTTTGTTGATTGTGGTAGATGCACCAATGTCTTATAATGAAATCTTTGGAAGGTCTTGGCTATCTAGAATGCATGTGTGGCATCAATCATTCACCAATGTCTATAATATGTTGTAGGAAACAATGTTAGAACATTTAGAAGCAGTCAAAAGCTAGCAAGCAAATGTTACCGAACGACTCTAGCCCCAAAGCAAATCAAAAGGTACGAGTCAAAGAAATCGTATCAATTAGTGGGGTCTCTCATGGGGTTTGACCTCGTGGATGATCCGAGGGAGACCCCCGGGTTTATGATCACATACGAAAGTTTTGAGGATCATATTTTTTCGAAGGGAATTTTTTTAAAAATCGACACAAAGTTATGTCTGGAAGTGAGGGATATGTTAATTATGATCTTATAAATAAAGTTGCATATGTTTGCGTGGTTTATTGAGATATGACAGGGGTTCTTGCGGATATCATTTCTCATAATTAGCAGTTCTAAGCAGTGTGCGTTCGATAATTCAAAAGAGAATATATTTTTCTCAAGAAGTATCTGAGGTTATCATGGCTAAAGTAGATAGATTATCCAAGGTTGGGCACGTAAGATAATTAAAATACCTTTTGTGGACTGCTAATCCGGTTTTGGCGAAAAAAAATGGTAAATGGCGGATGTGTGTAGAATTCACTAATCTAAATAGAGTATGTAAAAAATATCCCTTTTCGATCCCTCCAGATAGATCAGTTAGTGGATTATACCTCTGTAAACCGATTACTCTCATTTATGGATGTGTATGGTGGCTACAATCAAATCCAAATGGATCAAATATATTAATAAAGCACATCGTTTATCACTAGAAGAGGTTTATATTGGTATAACGTTATGCATTTCGGGTTGAAAAATGGTAGAGAAACTTACCAACGCTTAGTAAGCAAAGCCTTTGAGACTAAGATCGGACAAAATGTAGAAGTGTATATCGATGCCATGTTAGTGAAAAAACACGATGGATGAAAACCATTTTGTAGATTTATAGGAGACTTTTGTCAACTAGGCAAAAATAATTTTGAAATTAAATCCAGAAAAATATACATTTGGAGTACAATCCGGAACATTTCTTAGGTATATATTTAGTGAGCATGGAATAAGTTCATCCCGTATATTTAAATGTGTTGAACACTATGGGATCACCTGGAACGATTAGAGAAGGACAAATTCTGATAGGGATATTGGAAGCGTCGAATAGATTTATATCTCGGCCATCAAACAAATGTGCTCTTTTTTCGAAGTGTTGAGACATGAAAATAATATTAACTGGACTCAAGAGTGTTCCGAAGAGTTCTATCGATAAGAAGATAATTTCCCAATACCAATGTATTATGTCAATAAAAGTCTTTTGGATACTGAGAAGTGGTATTTGAAGTTAGAAAAATTTGCCCTCATATTAGTAACTGTTACTCGGAAAATGAGGCCATATTTTCAGACTCATTTTATCATTGTACAAATATGTTTTCCATTAAAAATATGTTTCAAAAGCCTAATGTATTAGGAAGAATGACCAAGTGGTCAGTTGAATTGGGAGATTCTGATATTGAATTTGAACATATGACTACAATCAAAACACAAGCCTTAGCATACTTCATAGTTGAATTCATTATGAACAGTCAGATATGGAGGTAGATGAAAAAAACTTCGAGTAAGAATGGATAGTCCGAATATATGGGGTTTCAAGCGCATCGGGACGCAGAGCAGGGTGCAGTTGATTTCTCCAAATGGTATTGCAATGTATTAAGCTATCCGCTTTGGGTTTAAAAAATCAAATAATGAGGCAGAGTATGAAGTTGTTTTGGCAGGTTAAAGACTTTCTCAGATTCTATGAGGTTAAAAAAATTTGGTTGATAAACGACTCACAACTTCTTATAAATCAAGCTTTTGTCCATTCCAAGGATATAAAAGATCATTTACTGAATTATTCAAGGGCGTTAAAGGCTTTAACATTGGTTTTTGAAGGAGTCAGATACGAACATGTTCATAGGACAAGAAATTTTGTGGCTGACTATCTGGCTATTGTATCATATTCTGAGGACTATTTTTAGATTATCACGCAAGAAAATCCTTCGATAACAAAGGGGTTCGAACTAGTGAAAGGGTCAATAGAGGCTTTTCAAATTTATACAAGTACATAAAAAATATTTGACTAGTGAAATTAAAAAAAAATATGGTGAATGATGCTTAGCTCATTGATAAATTAATGGCAAAGATGATATGGTTTACGACATATGACTACTTAGTCGGTGGAGATATCTTATACAAAAAATACTTTAGTATGCCTTTGCTTTGATGCCTTGGAAATAATGATTTTTAAATGACATTGTCAGAATTACATGATGGGGAAGGATCCGCACATGGTTGTTATAGAAATTTGATCCAAAGATTTCTTTTGGCAGGATATTATTGGTCTGCAATCACTTCAAACATCAAGTATTAGTTCAGAAATGTGATATTTGTCAAATATTTGCTAATACAATTCATGCACCATGAGTACCTTTTAAGTCGATATCAGAATCATTACCTTTTGATCGATGGGGTATTGATTTGGTCGGACCTTTACCGATGGTATTCAGGGGACTACAAACGATAATTGTTGCGGTAGACTATTTCTCTAAGTGGGTAGAAGCTAAACTACTGGTTGGAAGAAAAGCTAAAGACGTTATCCGAATGACGGTGAATAATGGGCCACAATTCGGTAATAAAAAGATGGGGTTTTTTTTGTTCAACTAAAGAGATACAACAATGCTTCTCAAAACCTTTCAATCCACAAGAAACTTCCCAATAGTCGCGTCAGTAAGTATTCTTGATAGGCTGAGATAAAATTTTGAAGGCAAGGCTGGAAAATGGCCAGATTATTTACAAGAAGTTTTGTGGGCGTATAGTACTACTCCTCAGATGAAAACCCAAGAGTCTTCATGCGTTGGTCTATAGAATAGTTGTTATTTTGCCATCTGAAACAATATTCCCTTTATATCGCGTCAGTAAGTATTCCAAATATGCCAACGATAAGCGAACAGAATTAGATTTCATAAAAGAAAAAAGAAAAATAGCGCAATTGAATTCTCTGCATTACTAAAATTTGATGAGAAGTCGGTATGCTTCCAGAGTTAGATGATGAGAGTATAAAATAAAGGAAAATGTTCAGAGGAAAGTATTTTTGCATACAAAATAAATATAGCTTGACAAGCTAGAACCTAATTGGGAAGGTCCATACATGGTAAATCAGAAGGTGAAGTCGGGGACATATTAAACTTATTGATAAAGAAGAAAGAGATCGTTGTCATCCGTGGAACATTGAACATTCTTAAATTGTTCTTAGAGTGAATATAAAGTTTGTATATATTTTTAAAAACTTGTGTAACGATCGGTAGCATACTCTTTCCTACCCTGGTGGTGTAGGAAAGTTTTTACGAGTTGTACTTATAGCCTACTTATATATAATATTTCTTTACCATCTTAAGATAACTTGCACAATTTTTATCTTTTGGCCCGGAAGGGTCTTCCAACAAATGTTGGTAAATAATTTTTATTTTTTGGACCGGAAAGGTCTTCCAACAAATGTTGTTCAACAATTTCTATCTTTTGGACCGGAATGGTCTTCTAACAAATGTTGGTCAATAATTCTTATCTTTTGGACCGGAAGGGTCTTCCGACAAATGTTGGTCAATAATTTTTATCTTTTGAACCTAAAGGGTCTTCCAACAAAAATTGGTCTCTAACTATTAATCTTGGACATTAAGGGGCTTCCAATAAAAATTTGTTTTAAATTATTAAGTTTGAAACAAAAATAAGGAAAATCTGATTATCATTCACAAAAATGCCTCAAACAAAAGTAAGGACTTCAAAAAATACAGAGTTTGAAAATAAAAACACTTAAAACTTTCTACTTTGAATTAGATCTAAAGGGATCATCATCGGAGGATTTTGAAGAACTTTCATCATCATCATCATTATCAACGAAAGAAACTCATATAATACGAAATTCGACGAGAACAAAATTCTAAACATTGCCCCACTTTAATTCAGGGAAACTTTCATGAATCTCCAATACTAAACCAGACTTGACTTTTGCATCCCTCGCATTTACTTTAGAAACACATTTTCTAGCATATGCTTCAATAGCTATTTTTTTAGCAATTGCAACTTGGATTTGAAGAGCCTATTTTTCTTTCATGGCTTTCTCCAAATCATTAACAACTTGTTCGAAGTATGATAAGGCCTTATCATTCCCTTCATTGTAATCCTTGATAGGTGAATCCTTTCTAGCATTTTGCTCAGAGTAAAGATCTTTTTCTTCTTGACAACACTTGTTGGATATCATGATATAATATTTTGCATAAGTGAGCTTCTCGTAAATCACATCAGCCTATTTTTTAAATGTGGAGAGTTCTTGTTCAAGTTCATTGACCTTTAACTCTAGTTTCAAAACATTTGATTTAAAATCATTCTTTCAATCTTTCAAAGACCATACTTTATTTCCAAG
The DNA here is from genome assembly GCA_036936605.1 of Limnanthes douglasii subsp. nivea. Taxonomy (NCBI): domain Eukaryota; kingdom Viridiplantae; phylum Streptophyta; class Magnoliopsida; order Brassicales; family Limnanthaceae; genus Limnanthes; species Limnanthes douglasii. Next base: position 71,411,715 of record JAUPFV010000004.1, read on the forward strand.
GATAACTGAGGATCGAAGAAGTTTATGGATCCGAAGGGAGAAGACGTCATCTTGAGGGGTTTGAAATGAATTATATGAAGAGCCAGCTTCAAGCGAGACAGTCGTTGAGGAATTGTCCTCTTGAGTAATATTACCTTCATTTTCTTAAATGAACAGCTTGTCATTTGGAATTCGAGAGGAATCTGAATCAATGTTAAACTTTTTCGAGGAGGGCAAGTTAAGGTCAGCAACATCATTCTCCATTGACATTTCTTGTTGGGAAAGGATGTTTTCATTATCATGTTGTACATCTTCTTTCATTTTCTATTAATGTTTCTTTTTAGGAAGGTTACCTTGAGACGGTCTTTTGAAACCTTTGTTCCATACAAGACTTGTTTTCTCAACTTCAACAACAGTGTTTTGGGTTATCGGTTTAAAAATATCTAGGGCTTCATCCTTCTTCAAAACATCACCAGAATATGGTACTATGGATTTCAAGCATCAACAATTTCTTCTGATTGAGCGGTGTTGGCAATATTTGGGTCTACATTTACAGGCTCATCAGTTGAAGTACTTGACTCTATTTCTTAAACATATTCGATAGATATTTTCATTATAGGATCCAAATTCTTAGTATTATTTAACCTCTGAGGAGGGCTTTAAAAGTAGGACGTTGAATGTTTTGTGGTGTAGAAAATAGAGTAGTTGAAAGATCTAATGGGGATTTATTGTGAGTTTTTCCACAAGTTTAGGGATACGTTTTCGCTTTGAAGCATCGTGTTTCGAAGATCCAACATCCTTTTGTTTATCACTCATTGGAGTATTATAGTCACCCTTGAAGATTATCGAGCAAGTGTGACTAGGGGGTTGAGGAGGAATGGTCGAGAGGGTTGTCGCGTTATATGAGTTGTTTGTTGAAGGAAACCTACTGTAATATGTTGTAACAATTGGTTGTGGTTCTGGCTCAATGTATAATCCAACAACTCGTCTTTCCTCAAATTTTTTACTAATATACAACCACTCTAAGATGGAAAAGCCTCTAGGCATAAACTGCATAAGAAAATTTCGAAAGAACTTTTTGAGAATTCGCAAGCAGCCAAATCACTTCTCTCTCTAATAATTTTTTGAAAATTCTCTCTCTAAAAAGTTATGAGTAAAAATAATGAAGATGAGTTGGGTATTTATAAAAGGATTTAGGGTTTCAACAAGCTTCAAGCCCATAAGCTTTAGAGATAGTGCCTAGAATAAGAGGCAATAAATGCTTAGGGTATGAGTGTACCGCTGAAAGTCGCTTCCATGTAAGATAAAAAGGCACGTGTTGATCATATCAATCACCAACTGACGGCACGCCCGAAAAATGATACATTGATTGTGTCATATGGTTCTGACGTCACAACCGAAAAATGATACATTGACTGTGTCACAGGGTTCCGACGTCACACCCAAAAAATGCTGACACGTGCTAGATAACAAAAAGAATTCTTCGACAATAATGCCAATAAAATCTGAGGAGAAGTTAACAAAAACATCATAAGTCCGATGAGAGAAATAACGTCGAATAAATTAAATATTTGCAAGCTACAGTCCTCGCTCGTATATCTTCACAAGGACTAGGAGCTATTGATAAGTGAAAAATCATATGAGTGGAAAAATGAGATCGACAAAATAAAGGAATAATTCGGTGTAAAGAAAACCTCATTAGAGAATTATGACAATAGTGTAGTATTAAAGGATATTTTTATAATTAATTATAAGTTATAGGAAAATGACCAAAATTAGTCATTTGTTAGACATATCGGACCATTTGCATGTACTATAAAAAGACACCTCCTCTCATAGGGAATGATGATTCATTTGTTTCTCGATAAATACATTTTGCCAATTTCTCTTTCTAATTAGCTTGTGTTACTCTCTATATAATTTATTCCTCCAAACTTTACTCCATCACTATAAGTGTTCTCCAAAAAATATTTGGAACTATCAAACTACAACTTACTTAAGTCTCGAAATGATCCCTTTCGTTTTAAGCAATAAGGTATATAAGTAAATAATGATATATGTTTACCTATATTTACATGATCAACCATTTGATCTTAGTAAATATTTTGATTTGGTTCATCATTTGATCTTAGTCGATATTTTGCTTTGGGTCATCTTTGCTCACTTAAGAATTCTTAAATTGAAACAATCACTAGTTATGAATATAAGTTATTGAAATTAACAAAATATAAGTCATTGCTTATATGTCAGGCCATTGAGATTGATAATAAAATTCTACGTGATATATGGTATCTTCAATTAACTATATCTCTCTTTGGTTGCTCATTTTCAGGCATGCAAGACCTAAGGGAGGCATCCATAAATAATTTACAAAAATAAGTTTACTAATAACCAGAACAAAAAGTATGCAAACTATGAACGTGGTAAAAAACAAAATAACATATATTAATTATAACTATTGCATAATAATTCAAAATGATGCGTAAATCCTTACATCAGATTAAGTAATAATGAAGAAAACAGTAAGTCCTTTCGTCGATACGTCACACCCCGTATGCGAAAAATATTCATCTTTATCGGGTATATGGCGTCGAAACAATTCTAACTTGTCGAACCCAGTATGTCACAAACTGAATAAATATTGGACGATACGTGTGACTAACATGTGAATTTTCGCTATTGGATAATGTTAAATAAAGAATAAAAGAGAGAAAAGAGAGCGGCTAAGATTTTGTATTATTTAGAAAGTGTATGTATCACATAGAACATAGGATTATATTTATAGATAAAATAAAAGGTTAATGGGCTTGGGCCTTTATATCTCTAACACCCTCTCTCAAACTCACAATGCGATAGTAATAAGCATTGAGAGTTTACCACAAATAAAACGAAACTGCGATGTTGACTGAGCCTTTGTGAAAATATCAGCAACCTGCACAGCTGATGAAACATATGGAAACGAGATAGTGCCAATCTGAAGATGATGCCGAGTGAAATGACAATCTATTTCAATGTGCTTCGTCCTCTCATGAAAAACAGAATTATTTGCTATCTGCATAACACTGTTGTTATCACAATGTAAGGAAGTAGGTTTAGTAACATTAACCCACATATCTGCAAGAAGTCATCGTAACTAAACAATCTCACAAGTGGTCACGGCCATAACACGGTACTCAGCTTCAGTAGACGATCTAGAGACAATATCGTGTTTTTTACTTTTCCATGAGACTAATGAATCTTCAAGGAAAATATAGAAACCAATAGTAGATTTTCGGTTGTGAGGATCACTATCCAATCAGCATCGTTATAAGCACGTAGTTCAAGTGAAGAGGTCGAAGGAAACAAAATACTCTCGCACTGAGTGCTATGAATATATCTCAATATACGAAGAATAGCTCCCCAATGGACGAATATAGGAGCAGTAACAAACAGATTAACCATATACACAACATAAGTTATATCTGCTCAAGTAACTGTAAGATAAACCAAGCTCCCTACAAGAGTTCGATCTAGAGTTGGGTCTCACAAATGAACACCATCAGTCGGAGAATATCGAGCATTGGTTTCAAGAGGGGTATCTACTGTCCTGTTATCAAAAAGTCGTGCTTGCTCGAATAAATCAGATATATATGTTTTCTAAGAGATATATAACTTTTTGGAGAGTGAGCCACCTCAATACCTAAAAATTAATGCAATAGTCCCAAGTCCTTCATCGCAAAGTGCTAAGCCAAATCACGTTTTAGTGCCTCAGTACCATCAATATCATCACTTGTAATGATCACATCATCTACATATAGGGATAAAATAATTCTTCTTGCACTCGTACATCTAACAAACAAGGTTGAATCATGATTACTAGCAAGAAAACCAAGTGAAGTAATAACCGTAGAGAATTTTTCAAACCAAGCACGAGGAGCTTGTTTGAGACCATATAAAGTTTTCCAAAGTCGAAAAACTTCACCTAGTTGGTGAACAACACCTGTAGGAGGATTCATGTAAACCTTCTCATGAAGATCACCATTCAAAAATGCATTTTTGACATCTAGTTGGAAGATCATCCACTAGCGAACGGATGCAACCGCAATAGAAGTACAAATTGTCGTCATTTTTGCCACTGGAGAAAATGTCTCATCATAATCCATACCATAATTTTTTTAATACCTTTTTTCTACAAAACGATCCTTATATCTTTCAACAGACCCATTAGACTTTGTTTAAATTTTAAAAACCCATCAAGAGCCGATTATATGCTTACCGGATGGAGGTTTAACTATATCCCATGTATGAGTCTCATAAAGAGCGGTAAGCTCTTCGAATATTGCATTTTACCAACGAGGATTAGAAACAACTTATTCAAACGACTAAGGTTTATATAAATCATGTATTTTTGCTATGAAAGAGGCTAAAGGAGCTGAGTAAGAAGAATACACAAAATCTGATAGTTTGGTAGACTTACTTGTACGAGTAGATCTTTTGAGGGGTGGAGTTGGTGGTTCACTAAAAGAAGAAGTTGAATCAGACATTGATGGAGCATAAGTAGTATTAGCTGTAGTCGATGTCTTAGGAGCTGGGACATCAATATCAATGGGTATTTCACTATTATTTTGAAAATGATCAATAGTCTGAAGTTTGGTACTTGTTATATCATGTAATTTCGTTAGAATCGAATAAAACGGGATATGCTCAAGAAACGTAACATATCGAGAGATATAAAGTTTCTGACTAGTGGGATCAAAACAACGATAACCTTTATAACTAACACCATAACCCAAGAAAACACATATTACGGATTTAAGGCCCAATTTGTTGCGTTCTACATGATGACAAATGACAAAACATGTACATCCAAACACTCATAACGAAGAATAATCTGGAAACTGTCTGTATAACTTCTGAAAGGGATATATCCCTGCATTATGAGCAGTGGGAATTCGATTAATCACATATACAGCAGTATGAATTGCTTCTCCCTAAAAAATAGTAGGACCTCAACAGATAAAAATAAAGAACGAGCAGTCTCAATAAGGTGACGATGTTTTCTTTCTGCAACACCATTTTTCTGAGGGGTATCAGTGCAAGAAGACTGATGCATGGTACCGTCAGATGCAAGTAACTGAGTAAAATCATTACATGTGTATTCACCCTCTAATTCACACTTGAAGTATTTTATTACAAAATGTTGAGTCTTAACAAGTGCCCGAAATTCTCTATAAATTCCAAGAAAATATGATCTTCGTTTCATAAGGTAAACCCAATTATATCAAGTATAATCATCGATGAAATAAACATAATAGGATGAACCAACCTTTGTAGAGACAGGAGATGGACCCTAGATATCAGAATGAATAATATCAAATGGAGCAATTGAAGAAGTGACACTTTCATTAAACGGTAACGCCAAATATTTTACAAGTTTACAGCAACTACAATCCAAGATATTGGAAGTGTTTAGCTGCACCTAAAGCAACTGTAGAGACTAAAAAATTTAAACACGATGCGGATACATGTCTAAGACAAGAATGTCAAAGATAAAACTTAGACGATGAAAGTTTCAAATGAAATGAAGATAAATCAACACCAGAGGTAGCAATATCAGTCAAGTATGTTTTTCCACTATCAACACCATATACATCCACATCTGTTACTTCAAGTTTCTCCAAAACATAGAGTCCCCTATTTTACGACCTGTTCCTATCACTCTATGGGTCTGTTGATTTTGTATAGCGCAAACAGAATCAGAAAATAAGACACAATAACCAGATTTACACAATTGGCTAACCGAAACAAGATTCAAAGCAAGGGTGGGAACGTAGTAAACATCGGACAACGATATATGAGGGGTACAAATAGAGCCAATACCCTATACTGACATTGGTGTAGCACTAGTAGACAAAAATGATATGGGTGAGACATGAGACAACAAAACAAATTTCGACATGTGAGGTGGCATGATGAGATACACCTGAATCCAAATCCAGAATGATGAATCAATATATGAAGTGGAAGACGAGGACATACCCAAATGTTATGAAGATGTAACAGAGTTCTTCTTATTCAGTTTATTACTAGTATAATGTAGAAAATCATATTTTCCTATCATATTCGCAATAAGATCCACAATATCTAATCGAACAAAATAAAACAATCAAGAAATACCAAATCCAAATCAAATTAAACCTCAAATCCAAAATCAAACCAAGTCCAAATTTCAAATCTCAGTGGTCCAACAAAATCAAATTCAAATCCAAAACCAAGTCCAAATATCAAACTAAATCCAAATACAAAGTCCAAATACCAAACTAAATCCAAAATCCAAATTCCAATTTCTAATTTCCAATTTCCAATCAAAATCAATTTGAATTCACGGGTTTACCAACAAAAGTGATGCATTGTTCCAGTTGTGATTTCTCCCGAACTGTAGCACTGAATCATAATCCGACCGGTCAGATTAAAGGATTGGATGTCCCGAACATGTTCTCCGGAATTTAGTAAAAACGAACATTGTTTGTCTTTCGATCAGACCGTTTGATTAGGTCTGCACACATCAGATCCGAAAACAAATTACGATATTTGTTCTGACGAAAGCATATCAAAATTTCCAACACAAATCCAATCGAAAAACAAGAGAACAAAATAGAAACCACACAAAAGCAGATCAGAAACAAAATCAAAGTCCAACAATAATATAACTTTGTAATGAATTTTAACATGCTTTGTCAAGATCAATACTAATACATAATCCAAAATTGTCGAACAGATCCAAGATTTCAGAATAAATCCAATTCTAAACCGAAATCCAATACTAATACGAAATTGAATACATGGGAGATCTAAAAAACAAGGGGGTCGCTATGCTTCCTCGATCAGATTACTCCATGTTCTAATACCATGTTAGATAAAGAACAAAAGAGAGATAAGAGCGGCCAGAGTTTTGTATTATTTAAAAAGTGTATGTATCACATATAACGTAAATATATATTTTCTGATAAAATAAAAAGCTAATGGGCTTGAGCCCTTATATCTATAACAGATACGACATTACACGTTTGTTGCATGTATAAAAATATTTCATAACGTCGTGGCTACCCACAAAAGCATAATTATTTAGTTCGACATCATTATTTACTTAATGACTTAAAAAATATAGATCTATTATCTGGTAATCTAACAAACAACCAAATAAATATCAAAATTTAATTTTTAGATTTTAAAACTTTAAAATTTAGTATCATTCAAAACTAATGACAAAAAAACCCACAAAACTTATAATAGATATTTTAATGTTATTATGAAATTAGATATTAAATAAAATAACAAATTCTAAATAAATTTTAAAAAGTTATACTGTTTTTCTATATAAAAATGCATTTTTGTATGAAAGAACAAAAAGAATTTATGTTATAAAATGTAATTATTTAAAAAAATCTAAATATATATGAGATATAGCCTAATCTTTTTAAATATGGAAATGGACATCGATAGACTTAAATAACATATATCCACATCGATATATACTCTTATGTTTATGTATATTTACGTTTTCCAAATTGAATGACATGGCTTTTTTAAAAATCATTTTATATTTGTTATAAATACCATCATTCATCGTCAAGCACCTACATTTGTAGCTCCAAAATGTCATAGTACTATATCAATAGTTTACTTTTTCTTCTCCAGTTTCATCCCACTAAATTTTTGGGTTTTATAAATGATTTCGTTAAATACTATTTAACGAATCACCTATACAACCTAACCATTAAATTAGATAAATACCCATTATAACCTTTTTCTGGAAAATAAATTAACATAGCCTATTCTAGTTATTTAAATTTAAGTTTCCTAGTAACTTTTACTTTTTTATTTGTGTATTATAAATAAAATTTTCAAATTCTCAACATGGTTCTCAGGATACTGAAGCGAACCAAATCCGAATGAAAGCATTTCCGTAAAATTTATTAATATGAACAAATTTGTGTGGTATTGAGATTTAAGTTTGACGAGTAAAGGTGTGATTGCGTTTGAGTTTATAGGTAGAAAAGTATGTAGGGGTGTAAGTACGCCGTGTCCGTGTGATTGCTTTGGTAGGGTTGAAGATGAGACAAAGAATCACCAAAGTCGTAAAGTGTCATAACTCAATAATATATTACTAGTTTATAAAGTCTCCTCTATCTTGAAGAATCTTGTACATATTTCATGAACGAGTCTATTTTAGCTTAATTACATCTAGAAGCATGCTTATTAGGAATGAAATGGAACCAAACTAATCTAAGTACTCATTATTTATTTAATTATTTGTTTATATTTATAGATGGACTTTATTAATAATTGGTTGGTTTAGCTTTGATGAAATTAAGGTAAAGAATCATCCATCCGAGATTAAAAAAAAAACTAATTTGTTCTGTTTTTTTTTTCAAATCGATTTGGTATTATTTTTTTCGTATAAAAATCAAAATCTTACCTATAAGACAAACATAAAAAAAAAATTAAAAAAAAAATATTCAATTGAAGGGATCTATTAAATCGTTGAATGGAATAAATATAAATTAATTTTTTTTTAAAATAGGCTCTTATTGATTTGATAGTTTTACGATGTTTAGTCAAGTGATTGAGTTTTTTCTTTTTTATACAATACGCATATGTTAGATTAACATATATACATCCTTTCGAGTTGGAGCATGAAGATTGTGAATGCCCGATTAATCAAGTAAAAACTCAAATTGTTATTTCCTGAGAGTTTTGGTAAGGGTATATGTAAACTGTTATCGAGTAAACACGTACGTAGCAGAAATAACACCATAAAAATAACATCACGAAGATAATCATAATCAACTTCAACGTGCTCCGTGCGCTCATGAAAGATAGGATTGTGAATTAGATGTAACGGAGACTGATTGTCACATAAAACTTGCTTAGCATGTGAATGTGACACGAGAAAATTTCTAAGCAATCCCTCCAGAGTCCAGCAATTTCAACTCACATGGTAATCTTGTCATTGCCTGATACGCTGCTTCAACATAAGTCAATAATACTATCTTATGTTTTTTTATCTTCCAAAAGATAAGGGATACACGCAGGAAAATTATCCAACCACTCAAGTTATATCGTGTCGCTCAATGTGAACCACACCATCTTGTCATAGTAAGCTTGCAACATCTCTGCAAAATTACCATTGACCTGGACTCCCTTTCAAATACTGAACTACTCCAATAACGACGTCTCAGTGTTCCTCTTACGCTGCCTGTGGAAACTGAGACAAAATATGCACAAAAAACAAATGTTGGAGCTGAATAAATCAAAAAGTCAACGATCCTACGATATTGTAAACCATCGGCTATTATAATCGTGTTGTTACTTCTCAAATTCGGATTATGCTCCATGAGAAATAATGTTGGTTTACTATTGAATAAACATGCTTCAGAAATAATATCCAAAGTGTACTATTGTTAGTGTATGAAAATACCTTCAGTGCTTTTAACAACTTTGACTCTCATGAAATACTTGACAGGTCCCAAATTTTTCATAAGAAAACAATTAGTTAAGTATTCCTTAAATTTCACCAACACTCAAATTAGCCCTAAAAATAATTAGGTCAACAACATAGACCAATAAATGTATCATATATCCATATTGATAATATGAAAATAAAGAATAATCTGAGTAAGACCGAATAAACCCATACATCTTCAAGACACTAAAAACTTGGTGAACCAACATCAGGAAGTTTGCTTGAAATCATATAACCACTTTCAAAAGCCTACACATTAGTCCATCTCGCGCCTTATAAAATTTAGAAGGTATTTTCATATACACATTCTCATCCAAATCAGTGTGAAGGAAAATATTATGTACATTCATCTGAAATAACTCCCAATTATTCATTACTATGTAGCAAAAAATAGACGAATTATGACCATATCTACAACATAAGTAAATGTATTTTGTATAGTCTACTCTTTTCACTTGATGATTTCCAAAGGATACCCATCGTGCCTTGAGGCACTCTACTCGTCCATGTGCATAATATTTGATCTCAAAGATCCATTGGATTCTGAATGCTTTCTTTCTTAAATGTAATGATATTAAGGTTCAAGTTTCTTTCTCCTCGAATAACTGATTTTTTTGCATCACCCCTCTCTAACCCATATCTTTTATTTCATGTTTAATAATTTAGGTTCATCCCCATAGGTAATAGCTGTAAGATAGTTACGGTGTGCCACAAAAAAATAAGAACCATTCATGAAATAAGTTAGAGAATAAGGGTTACGGTGATCAACGGATGGTTTGAAACTTGTGAATACGGGAGGAGGTGGATGAGAATAATGTAATATGATATTCATGACAAAGTATTTAACAAAATGAACCTTAATGCACATGTCTCTATCCATCTTATGTGCTAAAGGAGAAACCACGTTATCTGAAACTACATAAGTACCATCCTGAGATACAGACTGAGATGTATGAGGTGACGCCTCATCTGATAATGGACTCACCCCTATGGTATGGGTCTCAACTACCACGACCTCACCCTTATATGCAATGTGTATCATTCCACCCTCATACCAGAACTCGGGAAGGACATGTGAGGCCACCAAAATATTAGGCTCACGACTCACAGTAAAAGATTCATCAATAAAGAAAAATGTGGAAATATGCTAAAAACAATTCACGTCATAAAATAAAATAAACTTACGAGTCTATAGATCATAGAATTCCAAACTCTTCTTAGCATATATATACCTCACAAACATACATTTTTCTACTACAGCTAGAAAACTTAATAGCCTTATATTTATGATCATGAAAATAGCACAGAGATCCAAACACACGTAAGTTAAATAGTGTAAGAGGGATACCAAACAACAACTCAAAATAAGTTTTAGATCCCAAAACATGTGAGGAGGTTCCATTAAACAAATCTCTTGCAACAAGAATACATTTTCTCAAAAAAACTAAGAGGAAAATTACCATGAAATCTGAGAGCTCGGTCACATTCATGGTTGTGTTTTTTCTCTACTCTCCTATTATGTTGAGGGGTATTCATACGAGAAGTTTGAAACAAAATCCATTGATAACAAAAATCATTTTCATGGAAAAAAACTCAGTATCATTAGCACTATACACAGTTTTAACCATACCATTAAATTGTTTTTTAAGTATAGCAAAGAAAAGCAAAACACATGGCTGACAAATCTGTTTCATCAGCTAACAGACTAGTCCAAATATCCATAAAATAATCATTGACCATGGTAAGAAAATAATTAACACTACAAGAAGAAATAGTATGCTAATATCCTCATAAATGGAAATTAATTAATTTAAAACATGAAATAGCATAACTAAAACTCAAAGAAAACATTCACAGGTTTGTTTAGCCTGAAAATATGCATCACAAAGAACTACACCAACATTAGTACAAGTAATAAAAAACAAAACGTGAAAAATATTAACTAATGGATGTATCAGTCGTTGGTGTCATAACTCAACATCACTGACAACCATTGATGTCTTGGGTTTTCACAATCCTTCAAAGTAATAAAGTCAACATATCCTCTCATCGAGCCTAATCACCATCCTTGACATCCTACCCTATATAAAACAATCAAAATTCATACAATAAATAATATAATCCATATCATGAGTCAAATGGGAGGCAAAAATAAAACTACAAGTAATATGAGGAACAAAAAACATAGTTTGTAATACCAAATACGAAAAAAAACGAACACTCCTATAATGACTAGTTGTAACCTACAAACCATCAGGAAGACTCATTATATATTATGTCATATCAACCACATTACTTAATAGAGAAGCATCACATATCATGCGATTGGAAGCATCTGTATTGATAATCTAAGAAGTACTACAATATCCATCACTTATAGTATTATTACATTGTACCATTTTTTCAGTGGTCAACAAATAAAGTAACTGCTGAAGTTGATCATAAATCTCAGAAGTCTCACATGCGCCAAGATCAAAAGTAGCATGTGACTGGGCGGTTAGAGAGAACGTTGCGATGAACATATTCACAACTACTCTTGATCTAGAATTCATACCATACGAGGTTACATCATTTTCATCTCGGCATGTTTGTATCGTCTGATCTAGTGCCTTGGGTAACCCCAATACTCATTAAAACCATTTTTAGTATAATATTCAGATTCATCATGCACAAGCTTGTGATAATAAGTGCAAAGCAAATAACGAGAAACACGTTGTGAAGGCACAAGATGAACTCGGAAACAGAGTGAATTGCAAAATCCATTATAGTCTCACATAAAACTTTCTCTAGAAACCCATGCGCATATAACCTCTCCTTTATTCAAATAATCTTGAAAGAAACATCAAGAGTATGAGTATGTTCTTAAGCAATAAACTGAAGTTGAATATCACCAAATCGCTTCATGTGAATATCATCCAAAAAATCATGTAATTTTTGTTGATCTTGTTGCAAATGGAATTCCTCAATTTTACCATAGTTACAAGTAGGAAGATAATTATAGATATCAAGCTTATCCCACAACCTCTCAAATTTACCAAAATATTCAGTAACATACATAGTGCCAGTTTGTTTACACTCACATAATTCACATTTCAACTCCTGCTTACGTTGAGCATTATTGGCAGTAAAACGATATTGTAATACATCCCACATAGGTTTAACCTCTTTATAATAATATTATTCATAATTCAGTGTATCAAAGTGGATTGAATGATATCTCAATCATCAAATAATGCTGGATTCACCAGCTGTACAATACTGTCATCAATAAAGCCAAATTTATTTATGCTACGTAGGACCAAACACCTAGAATACACTTAAACTTAACAATTAGCCCCATTAAAATGAATAATAAAGATAAGATTACACGGTGTATCATTTGAACCAAGATAATAAGAGGAAGATGGATCAATCTTCCAATATGCTACAATAATATCACATGCTAAGCACTAGCCGAAGGTCGGAGGTGGCAGCATCGCTGGATGAACAACATAATAGCCCTCATCTTCGATCATCTAGAAAGCAATGGATAAGGGAAAATATCGGTTGAACTGCTGAAGAATCGCACCGAGGCAGTGTCACGAGAAGGAGTTGGTGCTTCTTCGACCGATGGTGGCGATGTGACCAAGTTACAGGGATACAACAGCTGGAAGATGCACTGAGGCATCAGTGCGAGGTAACCAGCGGTAAAAATAAGATGTATACAAGGTTTGAGCGACGAGGCAGAGTCACAATGGGGATGGACAGCGACTACTAGGTTTTGAAAGAAATAGAGGCTAAAAAAATAAATGCTATACAAAAATTACTAGCTCTAAAACCATGTTGAGAGAATAATCAACTTTGATTTATAAGATACTTTTAAAACATTTACATTGGACTCTAATCAAGTGATTGAATATTTTCTTTTTTGACTACAATACACATATAATGAATGCATACGTGATATCATTGAATCAAAATGAATCATTTAATATTAACTTATTATATATTAAATTATTATTCAACTACGCACCCTATGGATTTTATAATTCATTAAGTAACTGAATTTGAAAATCATATACTATAAATTAGATTTTGGAGAAAACAAAAAAAATAAAAAATATAGTGTCTCAATCTACACAATTTCAAACATATGAAATCATATTCATACAAGAAAATAAAATAATAATAATTTTTTTTATCATAACTTGCATGGACTTAAAAAGGATTACAAATACATAGAATAATTATAGCACAAACCATAGAATAACATAACATATTTCTTATTATTACATAAAACAAAAAACTAATTACAAACATATAAGATAATATAATCTATACGTGGTTTTTTGTCATTCTCTTTTTATATTTACGTGTCGTTTTAGTAAGGTTTTGTGAGTGGTGTCGCTCTATTCTTCATATAAAAAAATCATATTTTTTATTTAGTGAAATTGATGTAAATGCTCCTATTTGTTTTGTTTAAAATGTGTTACTTTCCCGTTCGAAAGAGAAATATCAAAAGGTGTTACTCTTTCTTTTGTTTAAAAATGAATCACTATATTCAATTAATGAATGAGGATGAGAAGTTGTGCTACTCTCTCAAGGGTCCGAGTCGTTGTTTTTTTTGTCATTTTTTCATGTAACTCAATTTAAATTGGTCGTTATGTATATCATTATGGTATGTGTCGGCGTCTTTGTTCTCTCTCAGCTTGTGTCGTTTTCTCTCTCTTATTTGTATTTATCTAAGGAAAATTATTCTCAAGTATGAGTTGTTGTCTTTCCTTAACGATTTGTATTATTTTCTTTCTATCGGTTTGGGTCACTCTCTCTGGTAAAAAAACTTCTTTAGGGTATACGTTATTTTTTATTATCTAATGTCCAGATTTCCACCTTTGATCTAAAGTTTTTATGTAAATTAATCTTCATTGTAGTCGTTATATCTCTATTGTAATATGTTATGTATTATGGTAGATTAGATCCAATTAGTTTTATTTTATTGGGATAGATATCAATTGTATTCCTGTAATTCTTGTTCGTTCAGATCTCAAGAGAATAATATCCCGATGATTTTATACAAAATTTTAAATTATTTAATATTTTTAAAACAAAAACACAACAACGATTCATTACAAAAGAATTTTATAAATACTTCAGTTAAGCTTATGATTTATTGATTTTCGCATGTTTATAAGATGCTTAGTCTCTTGCAACCATATTTTAACAAATTATACACAACTGATTAGTTTTGAGTTTTTTTATCTTAATTAAGTTTATGAAATATTTCCTTCAAGTATGATGAACAATTTTGAAATTTTAAATAAAATAATATTTTCATGGACCTCATATATTTTCAGGTTTATATTATTATTATTATTATTATTATTGTTATTATTAATACTTTCTGTTTTACGGTTTTTCTGATTTATTCATTCATTTATCGAGAAACAATTATATAAATAATTTATTTATAAAACATAATTATCAAGTATTTTCTCTTTCTTTTGTTTCTAAAAACAAAATACTTTATAGAATTCTAAAATTTAACTTTGTTGTTTTTTCAAATGAAAGATTTATCTACATTACGATAATCATTCTACTTATTTTTATATATTTCACCGTACTTTTTTATGTAAAGCGATACTTATTTAAATCTCAAATCCAATAAAATCAAATTAACTTTTTTGACATGTGGTTCATGCAAAGAATATATAAATGTGTGAACATGATGACTATTTAAGATAACATAATCTATACGTGGCTTTTTGTCATTCTCTTTTTATATTTACGAGTCGTTTTAGTAAGGTTTTGTGAGTGGTGTCGCTCTATTCTTTGTATAAAAAAATCATATTTTTTTATTTAGTGAAATTGATGTAAATGCTCCTATTTATTTTGTTTAAAAAACGTTATTTTCCTGTTTCAAAGAGAAATATCAAAGAGGTGTCACTCTTTCTTTTGTTTAAAAAGTAATCACTATATTCAATTAATGAATGAGGATGAGAAGTTGTGTTACACTCTCAAAGGTCTGAGTCGTTGTTTTTTTTGCCATTTTTTCATGTATCTCTCTTTAAATTGGTCGTTATGTAGATCATTATGGTATTCGTCGGCGTCTTCGTTCTCTCTCAGCTTGTGTCCTTTTCTCTATCTTATTTGTATTTATCTAAGGAAAATTATTCTCAAGTATGAGTTGTTGTCTTTCCTTAACGATTTGTATTATTATCTTTATATCGATTTGGGTCACTCTCTCTGGTAAAAAAACTTCTTTTAGGGTATACGTTATTTTTTATTATCTAATGTCTAGATTTCCAACTTTGATCTAAAGTTTTTATGTAATTTCATCTCCATTGTAGTCGTTGTATCTCTATTGTAATCTGTTATGTATTCTGGTAGATTAGATCCAATCAGTTTTATTTTATGGGGTAGATATCAATTGTATTCATGTAGTTCTTGTTCATTCAGATCTCGAGGGAATATCCTGATGATTTTGTACAAAAATTTAAATTATTTAATATTTTTAAAGCAAAAAACACAACAACGATTCATTACAAACGAATTTTATAAATACTTTAGTTAAGCTTATGATTTATTGATTTTCGCATGTTTATAAGATGCTTAGTCTCTTGAAACCATATTCTAACAAATGATATACAATTGATTAGTTTTGAGTTTTTCATCTAAATTAAGTTTATGAAATATTTCCTTCAATTATGATGAACAATTTTGAAATTTAAAACAAAACAATATTTTCATGGACTTCATATATTTTCAGGTTTATATTATTATTATTATTATTATTACTTTCTATTTTACGGTTTTTCCGATTTATTCATTCATTTATCCAAAAATAATTATATAAATAATTTATTTATAAAACATAATTATCAAGTATTTTCTCTTTGTTTTGTTTTTAAAAACCAAGTACTTTATAGAAATATAAAATTTAACTTTGTTGTTTTTTCAAATGAAAGATTTATCTACACTAAGATAATCATTTTGGTTATTTTTATATATCTCATCGTACTTTTTTTATGTAAAGCGATAGTTATTTAAATCTCAAATCTAATAAATTCAAATTAACTTTTTTGACATGTGGTTCATGAAAAGAATATATACATATTCAAACCAAAATGTGTGAACATGATGACTAGTTTCACAAAGTGGCGGAACCAGGAATCAAAATAAAAGGGATTAAACAAAATTTTATAAAATTCATTCAATTGACTACACGATTCCTTTGTCGTAAAGTTTCGCTATGATGGTTTTTCAAATTTCTCCCAAATTGTATACAACTACTTAATGGTATGTTTAATATATCTTAATATATTATTTATTATATATAAAAATAATATTTAACAATAAATCTTAATACTTTTTATTATATAGAAATAAAATCAAATTTGTTATATAAAATATATATATATATATATATATATATATATATATTATATAAATAAAATAAAAAATTTATAAAGATATATAGAAATACATCAAATTGCTATCAAACATAATTTATAATATAAATAGATTAATTTATTAAAAAATAAAATATTTCAATATATACTATTCAACAAACATATTGTGTAAAAATATTCAAAAATAACATTAATTATTTTATAAAAACACATCCTAATATATTACTAACTAACAAATATTTTCAAATATATAATTGAATAAAATAAATATTGTTACTCAAAATATACTTTAAGAAATATTTGAAGTAAATACAAATTTACAAACTAAAAAATAAGTGACGGTACTCACTAGTATGTAAGTTTTTCAATCATCTTTTCCTCCTTCACGAGTTCGTGTTATTCATTTCCTCCTTTATTTTTAATTAATTTAATTAAAATCTCCATCTTCTTTATTGTTCTTCTTTTTTTCCTCTTCTTTAATTTATTTAATTATAATATCTCTTTGATAAATAATATCTTTTAAATCAAATCAGTAATATCAAACAGTAGAAGAATGTAGAGATAAAGGAACGTTGAAGTTTAAGAGAAAAATTAAACAAAAAAATCAAAAAAATTATTGCAAAAAAATTGAATAAATTTTTTAAGAACACTTACGGAAACAATCGAGTTTTATCAGCGATATGCATATGTGGACTACATTTTACAATTTATAAATATGTTGACTTCATTTTTTTTTCTTAAAAATAGTCATTATCCAAGATTGTAACTTTAATTTTTCTTTAAAAATAGTCATTATTTCAAAATTTTAAATTAAAATTTTCCATAAAAATAATTATTATCACAAAATAGACTATATAACCCATATTTTTCAGTAGGGGGGTGTGGCCCCTCCGGACCCATATGTGCGTCCGCAAGTGGTTTCATGTGTGTTGGTTTGAAAATGAGTGCAAATTTTGAATACTATGTGTGAATTTCTCACTTTTTCTCAAACCGACGTGTGAAAAATATATATATTAATTTGGTGATTGTTTTGTTTGTTTTATTGTGATTATATGTTTGATTTATAATGGATTAGACATGTATATTTTTTAATAATTATTAAATTATGTTTTAAGACTATAAATGTCAATCTCATATACATGTTATTTGTTTCAAACATATCGAATGTATGATAGAATCATCAAAAACTTATTTTTTTAAAGCTATGTTTGCAACTCACTATAAGCTCAAAAAATGTGTGAACGAGATATGCGACAACAAGAAGAAAAAAAATAAAGCATTTGGTTGTTTTTATATAAAAAATATTGAAGAATATTTATAGAGTCGATATTAATTACACTGCTCACCTAAAAGTGCAATATATAATGGTTGCAGATGATGTGACACACGATCCGTCTTCTTACTCGAGACACATGCAAAAATGTATTATTATATAGAACTTATCAGATGATGAATCATATTCTCTTTCGCAACCAAAAATAAAAAGTGCATCGAGAAGTGTTGGTCCTACTACCTCTGAAGAAGTATTACTGCATAATGTTACTATATCGGATAAATTTATACATTATATCCCTACTTTATACAATGGAAGAAACTGATATGAACAACTTTTGACATATACGATAGTTTGTAATATGATACAAACATAAATAATATGTTCATACTAAGTTATCTGATCATTCAGTTTATATTATATGTAGTTAATTGATTTATGTATTGTGATATATATATATATATATATATATATATATATATATATTATATGACTGTTATATATCCAAATGATTTGTTGAAAATAAATTTTATGACTTGGTGATATGGTTTCGATATTTATTTTTAAAATGTATTTTAGTTTCTTATTTAAGAGCGTCCAATTTATAATTTTATGATATATGATACACTTAAAAAACAAAACGTAGTTGGTCAGGAGGTTGTTTGAGATGATCTTTTTAGTAACTATATGGTGGACATAATGTTTCTAGTAGTTGGCTCCAACGTGCCAATTACTAAGGTATTTATGAGCGGTTAGAACTCCAAAACCAATATATGTATTTCTATTTTAGTGATTTCTTAGTTATATTAGGTTATATGTATCGCTTGAATGATCTTAATCACCGGAGATATTTTGGAGTTGTTATTTTAGAATATTTTTAAAAGAATCAAGTTTTACGCTAATATGTTTGTATAATATCATGTTCTAAAAGACGAATTTAATTCACAAAAAATGATAAGATGGTTTATCTTTAATGGTAACACCAAATATTTTGAGTATAAGGTATATAAACATCCATACTGTTGATGCAAAAAATATCACATTTACAAAACGCGCTATATTTGTTGCACATGTTTGGTTGCTCTATCTTTGCCAACAAAACCGTCGATAATATTTGAAGCATCCAATACGTGTGAATCGCAATAATTATCTGTTATGTGTCATTTCATATGTGAAATAATTTTACAACTTCGTTAGGAAGTTAGATGGATGGATTTATGACATTTTGCAAAGGTTAATGACTTCGGTATATGATTTTTTTATTATCATTTTCCTCATATTTCCAATTGAAGTTTCTACGGAATACAAGACCTATGTCCTTACATCGTACATACACATGATCTAAATATTTTAAAAAAATGCAAGTTCAGTTATAAATGATGAGTCTGGATTTTCTCATCACTCACTATGGGAACCAGACAGAGGCAATTCGGACAAAAACCACCCACTGAACCATCCGAACAGGAATAATGTATTAAAAACTAAATCACTTCATGACTAAGCTAATTGCCTACTTGCTTAAAGAATAATGAGTCATTGAACTCGACCTGAATTCATAAGTGTGACCCGAAATCCCATGTGGCCCATAATTAAGGGTATAATTACCCAACCACTTTCATTAATGAGGGTAATGAACATTTAATACAACCAGTCAGCTCAAACCTCTTACTACAAGTTACTTAAGCATTAAATACCCTTGAAACATCACAAAACTCTAGAGAAAATTACCCTCAGTTGAAAATAATCCACACCAAATTGGCGACCACAGTGGGAGGAGAAAGTGCCTTAATCTAGCATTCAAAACCATCAAGAAAAACCAGTTTGTATGAATCCGGATGTGCAAGAAGTGCCACCAGCTTTGGCATAAGTGGTGGGGGAAAATGATGAATATACGATTGAGGAGCGAGATAGGTTGAAGGTTGAAATAGAAGCTTTAAGGGCTTCCAAGAGGGTAGAGATGGGCACAAAAGAAAAGTCTAAGGCGTCAGCAGCTCATCATACTGACAATCCAAGAGAGCATGAGCCATCAAAGACCCATGTGAGTGCAAAGAAGACTCATGCTAGCTCAAAAAAGTCTCACCGGTCTAAACCGGTGGAGATCTCAGATTCAGACTCAGAGTCTTCTAGTAGCTCCTCAAATGAAGATGGAATTGAAGAGTCCTTGTCATCCAGCAGTGATGAAGGCCGTTCTAAAAAGACACAAAAGTTGGTCAAAAAGTACTCAAGAAAAAGGGACATGCATGGAAGGTTGAAGAGGCATCTGAGTAAAGAATCGTCTCACAGTCACAGTCATGGCCGGAGACATGTAGATCGCTTGTTAATGGATCCTTTTGTCTTCCATGATGAGCCAGGTATCTTTGCAACTTCTAACGAAGATACTGTATTCAGTCGTGGCCGGAATTGGAGACAATCTCTATTGTCTTCCAAGATACTGTCCGGAAACCTTCCTAAGAGGTTTGACAGTACAAAAATGGAAAAATATGATGGCAGTAAAGACCCGGATAACCACTTGGAGAAATTCAAAAAAATTATGATGAATTTTGATGATGACGACAAATTTCTTTGTAGAGCATTCTCCCAATCTTTTACGGAGAGTGCTCTGAAGTGGTACAATAGTTTGCCACAGGGCTACATCAGAAATTTTGACACTTTTTGGGTGGCCTTTCGGAGGTAGTTTGTTGGAAGTAAGGAAGTAAAAGGCAAGGGAGACACAATTATCCATTGTGCCCAGGAACCAAACGAATCTTTAAAAGAATACATAAGTCGTTTTGTAAATACCAAGAATGGATTGACTGATTGCTTTGAACAAGTAGCAATAGCTTCTCTGAGGCAGGGTTTGAACCCTGAAAACTTTGCTGATTCAGTAACCAGGAAGAAGGCCATGACATGGGGAGGTATGCTGAATCAGGCCGGTAAACAGATTAATGTAGATGAAACAAAGAAAACCATGGTGCACAGGCAGGTGAGGTCTGCTCCAGCTGCACCAAATCAAAACCAGAACCAGTCCGGAAACAAGGCCAAGGAAGCCGGACAGGGTCATAATAGAGCCAAAGCTCAGTCTCATCCAGCTGCACCAGCCTAGAGCCAGCAATCTAGAAATAAACGGGGGCTTTGGGTTCAACCGGAGTGGTTTGCTGAGTTGAAAGAAAAAGTAGCCACCATTTATGATAATACAAAACACAAAGTACACTACCGAAGGCCGACTGCATTATAATCTCCTAGGGAGAGCCGTAATAATTGTTTATACCAGTATCACCATGATATTGGCCATACCACTGAAGATTGTATTACAATGAAACAAGAAGTGCAAAATTTGATTGAAAGAGGAAAGTTGGGAGCGTATGTCAAAAGAAAAAGTGGAAATAGGCCTGATAATGCTCATCTGGCTGGTCCAAACAATGCAGGCACATCAGCTCCGGATGGGGCTATGGTAATAATCTAAAGATTTGATGTAGAGTCAGAATATTTAGAACCTGATCCAACCCGGAATAAAGTGGGTGTTATCACAGAGCATTGCAGGACGGTGTCCGGACTTATTAGCTTTTTTGAGTCACTTACAATATTCGGGGGAGATACCATGACTGCACCAACTGCTTCTTCGAGAAAGAGGTACGTTCATACTTTAGCTACCCAACTGGAAGGAGGTATGACTTCCTATCAATCACAAATTCCATTTCCCTTTATTGTTTTCGATGAGATTTGAGGGATATTGCTGGTCCTCATGAAGATGTTGTTGTCATAGGAGCATCCATTGGGGGCAATGACATAAGACGAATTTTGGTGGACACCGGAAGTTCAGCCAATATTATCTTTTTAACTTCCTAAAAAAAATGAAGAATACAACAGTAATTCAACGTTCGAATAGGTCAATTGTGGGTTTCACTGGAAGCTCAGCAGATGTGATCGGGGAGTTCGAGGAGGAGGTTTTGTTGGGCAAAGACCCTTTTAAAAAGATGGTTAGAATACTTTTTATTATGGTGGATTGTCTCACTTGTTATAATGTTATTCTGGGGAGATCTTGGCTCTCCATGATGAATGTTATGGCTTCAACAGTCCATCAATGTTTGGGGGCAGTATGTTGTGCAAGGACAAGTGGGAGTTGTTCGAAGCAGCCAAAAGGTAACAAGAGAGTGTTATGCGACAGCACTGGCCCCTCGAACGTTGGGGGCAGTCCAGATCAATGAGGAATAACAGTTTGAGGGGCCCTCTGAGGGAGAGGGTGAAATTGATGACCCCAGAGAGACCCCTGGTGTGTTAATACCAATTGAAGAAGTTGAAACTCACTCTTTGGGTGAAGGAAAAAGTGTCAAGATTGGATCCAAGATGACATCAGAATTGAAGGGTAAAATGTTAGATTTCTTGAAAGACCATCAACATATCTTTGCTTGGTGCAATGCTGATGTAACCGGAGTACCAGCAGACATTATATCACACCAATTATCCATCCGAAGGGACATAACACCTGTTGTACAAAAGAGGAGAGCCTTTTCAAAGGAAAAGGCTGATGTCATAGTTCAAGAGGTTGACCGGCTTACTAAAATGGGGCACATAAAGGAATCTCAATACCCTTTATGGACAGCCAATCCAGTGTTGGTAAAAAAGAAAAATGGTAAGTGGCGTATGTGCATCGATTTCACAGATCTCAACAGAGTTTACCCAAAATATTTATATCCGGTCCCCCGAATTGATCAGTTGGTGGATTCCACATCTGGAAACAAGTTGTTGTCCTTTATGGATGCCTTCTCCGGGTATAATCAGATTCAAATAGATCCGAAAGATCAAGAACATACTATATTTGTTACTGATAGGGGCCTTCATTGTTACAAGGTGTTGCCGTTTGGGTTAAAAAATGTTGGGGCTACTTATCAGAGGTTAGTGAACAAGGCTTTTGCTGATCAGATTGGAAGAAACATGGAATTTTACATCGATCACATGATGGTGAAAAGTATGGACAAAGATCTACACTTGACAGATCTCTAGGAAACTTTTGCCAACTTGGTGAAAGTAAATTTAAAATTGAACCCAGAAAAATGTGTCTTTGGAGTACAGTCCGGAAAATCTTGGGGTATGTGATAAGTGAGAAAGGGATACAGCCTGATCCAGACCAATTTAATGCTTTACTACAAATGGAGCCTCCTCGGAATATTAAAGAGGTACAACGATTGACCGGGAGGCTGGCTGTACTAAACCGTTTTATTTCAAGGTCTTCGGACAGGTGCGGCCCGTTTTTTTAAACTCTGAAAGGTGCAAAAGATTTCAAATGTTCCCCACAGTGTGATGAGGCCTTCGATGAGATTAAGAAGCACTTGTCTTCTCCTAAGACTTTGCTTAAACCTGTTGATGGAGAGACTCTCTACGTATATTTAGCAGTTTCAGATTGTGCTATAAGTGTAGTATTGGTAAGGGAAGTGGATAATTATCCTCGTCCGGTGTACTATATCAGTAAAAGCTTGATAGATGCAGAAAAACGGTATTTAAAGCTTGAAAAAATAGCACTAGCCCTGGTGATTGTTGCGAGGAAAATGAGGCCCTATTTTCAGGCTCATTCTATATTTGTCCGGACGTCTTTTCCCTTGAAAAATGTTCTCCAAAAGGCAGAGATTTCAAGTAGAATGACCAAGTGGTCAGTAGAGCTGGGAGACTACGATATTGATTTTTCCCCTCGAACAGCAGTCAAAGCCCAAATTGTGGCTGATTTCTTAGTTGAATTTCATTCAGATAGGGATACTAAACAAGCAACCGGTGTAAAAGATTAAAAAGTATGGGCCATCCGGACTGATGGCGGATCAAGTACCATGGGTTGTGGTGCTGGGATATGTTTAACCTCTCCGTACAGTGACATAATGTACCAGGCTATATGTTTTGCCTTCAGGGCTTCCAATAATGAGTCCGAATATGAAGCTGCTATAGTTGGTTTGAAGTTAGCTCTCATCTTTGGAGCCAAAAGGGTCAGGTTAATGAACGACTCTCAACTTCTTATCCAACATGCACAAGGTCAATCTGAAGCCAAAAAAAGAGCAGCTGATTAAATATTTATTCATCCTCAAAGAAGTAGCACTTACTTTCAAAAGCGTCACTTATGAGCACATACCCCGAACGGAAAATACGCTGGCAGACTCCTTGGCAACCATAGCCTACTCTGAGTCTTACTCTTGGACACATGTGCAAGAATGCCCATCCATTCAAATCAATCCGGATAAGGAGGAAGAAAGTTTGAATATACAGATAAAACAACCCAAAGATTGGAGATTTCCTCTCCTTCAATATCTCTCAGATGACATCTTGCCTCTGGAAAAAAATTAGCAAGAAAAATAAAATACAAGGCTCGTGGTTTTGTCATCCTAAGAGATGTTTTTTATAAAAAAAATACTATAGTAAACCCCTCTTGCGATGTTTGGGGACCGAGGAGTCTCAAATAGTGCTCTCCGAATTATATGATGGTGAGGGATTAGCACACTGTGGATTCAGGGCTCTAACTAGAAGAGTTTTGTTAGCTGGGTACTACTGGCCTTCCATAATGCAAGATGCCAAGGAGTAGGTGAAGAATTGTGATCCATGCCAACGATATAGTAACGAAATTCATACCCCAGTTGTCCTTTTGGAGTCAATTTCTGAGTCAATACCTTTTGCTCGGTGGGGGCTGGATTTAGTGGGACCTCTACCCATGGCATCCGGGGGTGCAAAACTATAATTGTTGCAACTGATTACTTTTTGAAGTGGATCAAAGCAGCCCCATTGGCAAGAACTACCTCGAAAGTTGTTATCAAATTCATTCTGTCTAACATTTGTTGCAGATTTGGGGTTCCACAGAAGATAACTACAGATAATGGGCCACAATTCGACAACAAGGAAATGGAGAACTTCTGTACCTCTAGAGGCATTCAACACTGCTTCTCTTCTCCTTTCCACCCACAGGAAAACGGTCAAGTTGAAGTGGCTAACAAGACCATTTTGTCCGGTCTTAAAAAGAATTTAGAGGGAGCTGCTGGAAAATAGATGCAACACAAGAGTCTCCCTTTGCCTTAGTATATGATATGGATGCCATAGCACCTATAGAAGCTACTCTTCCTTCATTTCGAGTTCATAATTTTTCCAAACACGCTAACGAAGTGGCGATCAGAGGTCAGCTTGACTTAATGGAAGAAAGAAGAGTTAAGGCTCACCTCAGAGCCACACACTATCAAGGTTTGATGAGAAGCAGGTTTGCTTCTAAAATTAAGAGAAGGGATTTCAACTAGGGGATAAAGTATCGAGGAAAGTCTTCTTACATACCAAGGAGAAGCAATTCGGCAAGATAAGGATGGAAGGATTTTGAATTACCCCTGGAACATTGAGCATCTCCCGTTGTACTTGGAATGAAAACTATGCAAATATTTACTTGTTTAAAAGTTCATGTAAATATTTGGGTGCATACTCTTTCCTACCCTAGTAGCGCGGGGAGATTTTAATGAGGTGTCCGGTCTTTTTTATAAAATATGATGCCTTCTTAAAAGATTCGGAGTATTTCAGTTAATAGTTTTCTTTGAAATTTTTTATCAATGGCAGACCGAATTGAATTGGTGGAGTGATGACTACTTAAACATTTGTCATCAGAGAATTTAAGCACTCTCACTTTAAATACTTGTAAAATAACTAAGGGATGTTTAAAAATTGGCCACCAAAGTTGAAAAACTATGAAACAATGCAAGAGTTGTGTAAAATAAAACTACCCATTAAGATATACGAAATACCTTGGCCATCCAAGGATTTTGAATTTTCAAAACAGAAAGGTTTATCCGGACAAGGGCCGGACATGGTTGCAAAAAATTCTTTGGCCATCCAAGGACTTTGGTTCAATCACAAAAAATTAAAAGATAGTTGATACTTTAAGACTGATCTTTCTTAGATGGCTCAGCCTCACTTGGCTTCTTCTTCTTTGAGTCATCATTTTCTTCATCCGAACTCTCCCCAGTCTTTTCCTCTTCATCGGTTGTGTCATCTCAGCCACTGGAGTAGTTATGCTTGTCACCATCAGCCATCGTGTGGAATGGGAAGTCTTCATACTCTACAAACTTCCATAAATCTCCTAGTGTCCTCTTCAGAAATTTCTCATGAAAGAGCAGGACCATATCTGACTTGACTTCGGCATACCTTTCCTCTTGAGAATCTATCACCTCGTTGGTATAAGCATCAATCCTATTCTTGTTCAGCCTTGGACACATTATTTTCAAGTGAAATCTTGTCATTGGTTAGGGTCTGAATGATGCTATATTTGGCCTTCACCTCCTCTTTTGAAGAAAAGAGGTTTCTCTCCAGATCAGATTGCTTCAATTGGAGTTCTTTGACAACTCCCTCCGAAGTGGCCAGCCTGGTGGCCAAGTCCTCCTGAATTTTCTTCAACTCCTCATTCTCTTTCTTCAATGCCTCAGCATTTTGGTTGGCACTAAGGAGGTCACTTGACAACTTCTCTTTGTCAGAGTTGAGGGTATTGATAATGGCTGACTGATTTCGCACTTGCTTCTCCAAGGTAAGCACTGGCTGGATATTGCTCAATAAGGAGTGGGTGACGATATCCCTCTCACTTAAACAGAAAACGACCTGCCATTGAAAGTGACGATGTTCGAAGAGCTTGGGGGGAGGTAGGGTCCAGCAAAATCATATTTGGCAAAGTCTTCAAAGTAAAGACCAATCCTTTAAAGCCCAGTGATGTCGACACCATCAATATTAATTTCCCCTCCAGCACCCTCTCCGCTGTGGAAGTCACTTGGGATTTCTTCTGCTTGAGTGGGGTCAGCTGGGTAAACTAGAGGTAGAGGCTTCGGAGCCCGGAGAGAAACTTCATCTCCCTTGGAGGTTTTCTTTTTCTTGGCATCCCTGTCTCCACCTTCTGCTCCCTGTTTTTTATCCTTTTGGGAGCCTTTGAGGGTTTTGGAGACCCAACTACTTCCTTGGTGCTTTCATGCTCCAACACTTGTAACAAAGCGACATCGATCTGTCCTTGGTCTTGCCCCTCTGGGTTTGTTAGGACAGCTTCCTCCACCTCGGTAGGATTGGCCTCAACCACACCTTGTTTGGCCTTGCCTTTCTTGCCCTTCATTTTGCTTGGGGCTTTAGCTCTACCCGGCAAGACCAATTTTCCATCTTTTCCCTCTGTCTTCCGAAGAATCACCCCCGGAGGGGGTGGAGTTGTTAATTCCTCCCAGGATAAGTCTCTCCGGTCGGTTGTATTCCAAAGATGGGATCTTGTTAAATTGCCTCCGGTAAAACAGTTGTGGAAGCGGTTTCCCCATTTCTCAACAGCCCAAACATTTAGCTTGGTACAAGTGGTCTGCCCAGCCTCTAAGTAGTCATTGAAGTCCTTAGGCAACACTACCAAAAAAGAAAAAGAAAAGAGGAATTAGACAAACAAATTTGTTATAAGTAAAGGTAGAAGTATGTGATGAGATTTTTACCATCGCTTCGCCATCTGCTGGTAAGCATGCTTGGGTTGACACCAGCTTTAATTATCTTCCCATTCTCCCAGACACCACTGATGAACAAAAATTGAGTCTTCCAGCTTTTCTCCGACTCAAGTAAGTCATCCACTGCCTTATAATTATCGCCCATGTTAAAATGATACAAGGGGATCTGGTGGTTCCTGCAAAGGCTGGCCACTGCAGCAAACTGCTCCATCGGAAGAGGGATTCCGGAGAGCCTAGCGGCCATGATGCAAGCTATGAGCATATACCAAACGTTGGGGCTCAATTGGCTTGGGCGGAGCTTTATAAGATGGAAGTATCTAACGATCTCCGGATCTAAGGGAAGCCTAAGCCCCAGTTGAATAGCTCAGTGAAAAAACTATCTCACTCAGCTTGCAGTCCATCGGTGTCTCCGGATCCACCGGTATCCTCACTTTAACGTTCTCAGGAATCCCCGACTTTGTCCGCATCCAGCCTAGTTCGGCTGTGTGAATAAAAGCATAATTAATCTTCTGCATAGCTAGCAGGTACCTTACACTTACTTTGTGGAAGCAAGGTCCCACTTTACCCACAAGGCACTCCGGCAGATCCGGGTGTTTTAAACATAGCTTCTCCTTGCCCTTGTTTTTCTTGGCAGCAGCAGCCTCACTTGTTTGCCCAGAGACGTCACTCTCGAAGGGGGCTTCTTCGATACTATCTTCCATTACCCTGGAAGGATTATCGGTTATTTTTGGAAGAGAAGAACTGGTAGTTGGTTCTGTAGGTCCTCCGGATGGTTGGGCGTTACTTTCCTCTTCTGCTCTGGAGTCCGGCTGTGGCTCAGATCCGGAGGTCTCTCTCTCTGAAGGCTTGAACTGGTTGCCTCTGGACCAGACAGCTTGTCCTTGGGTATTTTTATGGGTGCTTCCGACCCTGTAGTTTTACTCTTAGCCCCAGACTTAGAAGGTGTAGATTTGGCAGGTTTAGGTTGTGCAGTTGCAACCTGACCTCTCACCAAACGACCCTTTCGTCGATCTACCAGCTTCTCTGGGGAGATATCAGCGTCTGATCCCATGGAAATGAATGGGGAAGGTCTCTTAAAGCTTGTAACCTCCTGCTCTGGTTCAACAACGGGCTCTGATTCTTGGACCGATGAGCCTGAAGCGATTGGAGAAAGGTTGGACTGGAATAACCTTCTGGGTTTAGAGATTTTGGCAGAAGACGAACCCCGATCAGGTTCTGAACTTGGTTTGACAGACTTGTCAATAGGAGAAATAGGGAGGCCTACAGCAATGCGCTTTTCTCGTTCGAATTTTTGAGCTTTTTACAACTCCTACAAGTTGAGCCACCCACCTTTTACTAGGGCGTTTCTTGCTGTGAATATAAACTCACACCAAAATAAGGGTTTTTTAAGAGATAAAAGCTTTGAAGATTAACAAACTAGAGATAATGAAGATGGTAAAACAGTGAAAACTAGACTAATTTATACTAAAAGAACAACAGATGCTTTGATACCTAGGAGAATACGAAAAGATAGGTGTAATGATTAAAGACGGCGCTGATATCACCAACATTAATTAAGAGATTACTTTTTGAAGTAAGTGGAAGCGCCATTCTAGGAGAAAAACGGTCGGTGAGGCGAATCAGAGAAGGATACATGTCCCACGATCTCTGGCAAAACCGTTCAGCTTCTGAGAGTTTCATCGGTCCGGATAGAGTCGTTTCACAATTCAAAATCTGTCCGGACATAGTTACGGGGTCATATGAACTATTTTTTAGGTCTTGTCAAAGGCCTTCGAACATAACCTAAAAAGGGGCTACTGATGAGTCCGGATTTTCTCACGACTCACTATGGGAACCGGACAGGGGCAATTCGGACAAAAACCACCCACTGAACCATCCGAACATGAATAATGTATTAAAAACTAAATCACTTCATGACTAAGCTAATTACCTACTTTCTTAAAGACTAATGGGTCATTGAACTCGACCCGAATTCATAAGTGTGACCTGAAAGCCCATGTGGCCCATAATTAAGGGTATAAATACCCAACCACTTTCATTAATGAGGGTAATGAACATTTAATACAACCAAACAGCTTAAACCTCTTACTACAAACTACTTAAGCATTAAATACCCTTGAAACATCACAAAACTCTAGACAAAATTACCCTCAGTTGAAAATAATCCACACCAATAAATATAAAATTTCATAATTTTTTTATTACTTTATAATTTAACCAATAAATTTTGTTTAAGTTTGATAGGTTAATATCCTCCCATACAAGTATCTACATGATTATATATCGGTTGAAAGAAATCACATGAATATATACATTGTCACACTTAGTTTGAATAATATTGAAGTTTGAGTAATATTCATCAGATGTCACACTTAGTTTGAATAATATTACCTAGAAGTCAGATACGCGCGGGAGAGCAAAATCATTGAGGCATAATTTGTGGTACATAATGACGAATATGGGTAGGTTAAACTATAGAAACATACGTCGAACAAACTCCTCTTATGAGCACATGTGTGGCTAACATGTCATAATTTTCGTGATATCGTTTCTTTTGATCTACATGTACAATTCATAAACTAATCCCAATTATGATATTTTACTCATGTATTATGTTTTATTTTTGTGATGTGTATTATGTTTTATGTCTCATACTATGTATTAGGTTCAATTTTTTATATCATATTTTATCTTAGAATATGTTTTATATATTTTTTAATAATGTTAAGATTTGTTTGAGACTATGTGTTATGTTTATGATATTTCATGATAACATAAAAAACAGGACTATAATCTTTAAACAAAATGTATAATTTACTCATTTTGTGCAAGCGTAGTGTAAAACATTATGCTTGTTTCAAATCATGGTCTATATTTACGCACATGTGTAATGATTCTCTATATCCAAATAACCAAACCTTATTGAAAATAACCAGATTAGATATACACATACCTCACGAAACCAAACCGTATTACAAACTACAAAAAGACCATGTCGTATCATATTTTTACGTAAAATTATTATTATATTCTCATATATATATATAGCTCATAAATATATAATATATTATCATGTATTCTTTTTTATTTATCGAATCTCGCTTTATTAAAAAAATATTATTTTTATTTCACACATATTGGAGATTATTAATAGTACATTAGTATGAATATTATATATAATAACAAGAATTATCTCCATATTGTATATATTCATGAGAGAACCAACTTAGATGAATGTTTTCTTGAAAAACTTTACATTTGATTACTAAATTTTTGCCTTTTTTTATCACCGATAGGCTATTTTTAATTGAATTATGTAGATTCTCGTTTTTATTTTTTTATAGACTAATATAACATACAAATTTAATTTTATATCGTGTTTTTAAAACCATTCTATGTTGATTTTGGATCTCCAAAACAAGTAACATACGTTTATAATTATTTTAAATTCATTTTTCCATAATGTTTAGTTTAAATATATGATCCAATATAATTTTATGTTTAATTTAACATATAGTTTCAATATTTCATCATTAGATCTTTCTATCTTACTTAATATATATCTTACATTTTCTTTATTGCAGAATTTTAACCAATTTTTGCATCTTTTAATATTTCTACCACTTTTATGGATAGTCCGGTATTCAATTAAAAAATCATATTCTTTAATTTTTTCATGAATGTAATATATTTCGGCTTGTTAGTTCATGTTGTTACAAGTTATAAATTATAAAGCTAAGATATGTTTTTTGTTATACATTTTATTTTAATGGAAACAAACTAGGCTAAAACTTTAGCAATCTAAAAATAACGACTAATTTTTTCGTATTATTTTTAAACCTTTTTTATTACATTAGGTGTACCCATTATTAATTGAATTAAAATTTTAAATAACAATACCATGTTTATTTAACTATTATTTATCTTCGATTCTTTTTTACCTAAAGTTATATTGGAATCTAAATGTTTTATATTTATAACTAATTTATGTATCGTTTATATTAGTTTATTTTCTTATTTGGTTGATAAACGAATAAAATACTTTTACAGTTGTTATTTTATATTTATTAAATATTGGAGAGTTAGCTTGAGATATTCGTTAATAGTTAAATTGTATTATAATTAGAAACCAAAGATTTGATCGAAAGATAAAAAAAAATAAGTGACGGAAAAAGAACTATGATTTCTAAAATAATAAAATCTCAAAACCCTTATCTTATAGAACTATGAATTCTATATACTCAAGAGTTTTTTTTTTCGGAGGGAACTCGTAGTCGCTACTCAGAGTGCAATGAGTGTGCACAGGGTAAACCTTCAGTCTGACGCAATAGCCTGCAAACCAACGCCAGAACCACACAAGGTGACAGACTCAGCCGAGAAAGCGTATGTAGAAGGACTCGAACTCATGACCTTTGGTCACAAGCATGCCTTACTCAACCAACTCGGCTAGCCCCTTGTGGGGCTATATACTAAAGTTTATAAATATAACATAGAGATTAATGGATCAGTAAACTTGTCTTTAAAAACACATAACTATGATTCCAAAAATAAAAGAGCAATTTTTTTAGTTTTCAATTTTTTTCTTTTATACTTATTATTTTTTATTTCACTTATAATATAATGATTAGTTCTGGTTAATCTAAGATGTTAATAAATCGATTATGTTTAATTGAAGGTATTAAATTACAAGAGTTAAATAATTTTTTATCAATTATGTATGTTCAGACCGAAAGGTAATTATATTAGATCATGGTAATATAACGATATATTATATGTTTAGATTTACATATTGAGCACAACCTTATAAAATTCGACATAATTATTAAATTTTATAACTTGACTGTATGTACAACAAAGAATTGCTTAGACAATGTAAAGTTAGTTTAATAATGTTCGAGAGAAATTATTAGATATAAAGTACGATAATTTGATCTTTAGAGAGAACTCGTAAATTAGTCAATATATAACTTACTTGATTATTAAATCTAGCAACGTTAAAATTCTCGAAACTTTAAAATAATTATTTACAACCTACTTTATTAGGTTTTGAACAATAAATAGTCCATTGCCTATTAACTTTCTAGACATATAGTAATTCGACGAAAAATCATCAGATGGTAGTCCACTACTATCCACTTTAATAACAGATAGTCCATCAACTAAAAAATATTTGGTGGGAGTTCATTGACTATCCATTTTTTATAACATTATTATTCTGCGCGTGTTTATTCAAAATACTAACTTTATCAAAAATGGATAGTTAATGAACTAACTTTATAAAAAAATGGATAGTCAATTGACTAATTTTATCAAAAATTGATAGTCAATAGACTAACTGTATAAAAAAAAGATAGCCAACACATGAAGATGACTAACTTGATCGAAAACGGATAGTCAAGAGACTCTAATCAAGCGTGTTTATTATTAAAGGACTATATGTCACTAAAGTAGATTAAAAACCTACTTTACTATAATTTTTTATATTAAATTTATTTTTTTTATCTAAACCTTTAATCTGATTAAATAGTATTTATATGAAGGATATAGTGCGTTAAAACTTGCATCTCCTCCAACGATAAATTTGTTCATGTTGTTTACAACTTGCAGATACCCTATAAACGAGAATTGGTTCCAAAATTTGGTAACAATAAAACTCAATAATAACAGTTTGGTCATACGATAAAATTATTTACATCGATCATTCATTTGATGAGAGAGCTGACACCCTCATATGTTCTTGATTTTTCAGTTATCCATACCAAATCTAGAAAAACAAAATCTTACACTCAATAGTTGTTGATAAATATTAATTCACCAAGTAACAAACCGTACTGATAGATTCGACTTAAAATCCATTTCCCACAGTAAAATACAATAACATGATCCATGCTTTATCACAAAGTATTTCGGTCATTTTTTTCTAAAATCCAATTTTGTTATGATTTTCTAGAATAATGATATGATGTATTATTCCCTCAAAATCGTAAAACTCATTGAATTCAAATAACTTAAAATATCTAACCCAGTATATGTCATGAGACACTTGATATTTTTTCCAGTGTACTTCTCGATTATCGTTTTCCATTTGACAATATTGAATATGCCTCATAATTATTTTCATAAACTAAAATCACACCATCTTTGAATAATTATTGATCAAATTCATATAGTATATGGCTCCACTAGTCGATGGAGCTCTATATGGATACCAAAGTTCTCATTAAATACGATCAGTTGTTCATCTAGTCTTTCTTGCAATCTACTTCCCGAATTTAACTTTAGTTTGCTTGTCAAACACACAATATTCACCAGATTCTAATAATTTCACTTTATATCATAATATATATTTTGTATTACTTAATTATTTTAGTTGATGCATAAACATTCAGAACATGTTCAAAAATAAGTTTTAGAATAATTAATAACATTGTCTTAAACTGAAAATATAAGTTGTTTATAAGAAATATGTGTTTGCGTTTCATCACAAAGAGTTACACGATAAAAAAAAGTTAATGCTACAAGATAAATATATTTAATGATCATTATTTTATACCTTAAAACTTTATCTTCTTCCTATAAATAAGTGATTAAAATATGTACGAATGATATATCCAATATTATGGACTTACTTACTAATATGAGACCAAAACCATGTTTTAAGTATTTTTTCTAAGTATTTTTATTGTTTTTTAAGATAGGTAAAGTAGATTTATTAGGTATTTATGATCCAATATTTACTTTACAAATAAATTTAATTAGAGTTATTGGATGTTTATTATCCAATATTTACTTCAAGTTTTTTTATTCTTATTGTTTAGAGTAAAATAGAATTATTGAGTATTTATTATCCAAAATTTAATCTTGAAGTCTTTTGAGTTTTTAAATTCATTTAGTTCTCTTTTAAGAGACTTAAAAATAATTATTTTGCTTTTATTATTGGTATTTCTTTCTATGGATATATAGAAATCCTATGTTCTTTTGTAATAATCAGATTCATTTAAGTAATAAAGAAAGAAAGAAATGAAGTAATAAAGAAAGAAAGAAAATGAGTTTTTAATCCAATTATTTGTCCGGGAAAAATTATGTTTAAAGTATTCTTGTGAAAAGCGAGTTTAATTGATCCTTGATTTTGTTTGTATCCGCGATAAGCTCAATTTGGAATTTTGCTTATCAAAGCCTTTTCATCTTCTCTGTGGCGTAGCTCGATCCATCATCTATTTGATTATCACCATCCACCTGATCTTGTCTGTGAATGTTCTCCGAACAGCAACGTGTCAAACCAACGTTCCATCTATCGTTACACCAATCAAATAATATTTTCAAGTTTTGAGTGTTCTCCAAAAAATAACTTCTACAGCCACACCACTTCCGCACCTACATCATCTACCTTACTTTCCACTTAATAAAAAATTAGACTTCCGGATCCAGTCAACCAAAATTGACCATACCAAATTGACGTTATTTGTGAGAAACAATTTCCTACCATAAACTAAAATTAAAAAAACAACAATAACAAAAAATATTTGAATTCAAATGCAAATATCAATCCCATTATCAATGAGGACACGGTTTGTAGACATACTACTACTAGCCTCGATAGCTCCGATGAATCTATAACTTTGTCGATTTATGGAATTGATTTCCAGCAGCTGGTGCAGAACCTACGCACAAATAGTGTTAATAATTTTAATTTTTTGTAAGTTATGTTTTATGATCAAGTTTTGTGAATAAATTCGATAATCCAACATATAAAGGGTCACGAGAATGAGGAAAAAACAATTTTATAAGCTCGATGATAAAGAATGACTACTCGATAACAACTAATAGGCGCAAGAATTGTACCACGTAAAAATAGTTGTATAAAACAAAGATGACTCCATGTGAAGCTCTTCCGGACGAAATGGTAGATGCCACCAAAAAACAAGGAGAAAACGAAGGAAAACACCATTGTCTTCAAACTCATTGGTGAAGCAAGAGAGGAGAAAGTCTACGAATAACAACCCTCCATCCATGGGTTAGGTGGAAGGCGTACCAGAACATAAGGAAACATCCAACTTCTTTCGATTAGACAACAACTTCCACTAATACCACCAAAAATTCAACATAGCTACCATTATACTCCCTCGATAATCCAAAAGAGGCTCATTAACTCATTGAAGTATGAGATAAAGTCGAATTCATTACGATTGAATGTACAAAAATATCATGAACCATACATAACTTATTAACTGAACTAAAGTACAAACTCTTCAACATTCTATAATAAAAATTTAGATTTATTTCATGAAGAGCCCAAAATGACACAAGGTCCGTTTGAAGTCATATGTCACAAGATGTCCATTAATAACAACTTCTGACTAATCAGGCAGAAATGACACTCCTACTCATAACAAAAGATGAATTTTTTTATAAATGAGATGAACAAGTTGACTGCCATCAGACACGTTCAGGATTCCTATTATCCAGTATAGACAACCAATCTCGTAGTAGTCAAAAATAAAAATGACAAATATGCATGGACTTTACCGACTTTAACAAAACTTAGCCAAATGATCATTTCTCTCCACCGTGAATCGATCAACTCGTAGATGTAACCTCTGAAAACAAGTTGTCATCCTTCATGGAGACCTACTCATGATATAATAAAATACAAATTCACCAGGATGATCAATAACACATAAATTTCATCACCTAAATGTGATTACACTACTACAAGATAATGACCTTCAGACTGAATAACGCGGAAGATTCTTAAAAGGTTTGGTATGTCCAAAGCCAAAGAGGTTTGAACTCATATTGGTGCTCATTTCAAACTTAGAGTATTTAATGCGCCAACCAAAGTAATATATAAGAAGCTCATGCAAGAGATACATTTCGCAAATGTCATTGGAAGAATAATCTATGCAATGATTTGTATGAGACATGAACTTGTTTACTATATTAGTATTTTGAGAAACTTTATGTTAAAATCCTGGAAGCCTCACTGGAAAGCCCTCAAATGGATCATTTGGTACTTGAAAGTTTAGTTAAATTTGGGTTGTGTTGTAATCAGAAGTATACGGCTAATGAGATGGTGAAAGGGTATGTAGACTATGATTATGTAGATTGCCTTGATACAATGAAATCAAATTTCAGTTATATGTTTACTGTGTATGGAGGGGTGCATAGCTGGGGATCATGTATTCAAATGGCCATTGCCTTATCATCTACAAAAGCTAAATACATGACTTTCAGTGAAGCAATGAAGAAAGCCATGCAACTCAAACAACTATACAGTAAGAGAAAAATTGTATAACAATATACGACTTTGTTATGTGATAATACTAGTGCTATTCGTTTAATGCAAATTCCTAAGTTCCACAATAAACTTAAGAACGTAAATATCAAGTTGCACTTCATCTGAGATGTGTGGAGAATGAGCAAATGAGGGTGACAAAGATCGCAAGTACACAAAACCATTCAGATGCTTTGACCAAAGCATTACTGATTACAAAATTCACGAGTGTACGAAACTTGTCTAAAGCCCAAAGATAGATGTACTAAATGTCTCTAAAAACTAGATTAAATATCTAGGCAATAAATATTGAAGTTACAATAAACGTAGATAGAAAGTAAACCCCTATTTTATACCTTACAATTTTATATTTTTTTCTTATAAATATTACATAAGAATATGTATGAGGGATTTATACAATAATATTGATATATTTATTTTATAGTCATTTATTTTGTTATTTTACTTTCATAGCAAATTATAAATTATAAAATTTTATTATAAGTTATATATATCATATTACATGTTTAGATTATTTTATTCTAGATTATTTTATTCTATAACAAATTAAATATTTATTTCCATAATTCCTTTATATATAAGTTTAAAATTATAAATTCTCGTCGAAAAAACCTCGCTCTATAAGTATTT
This sequence comes from Limnanthes douglasii subsp. nivea, assembly GCA_036936605.1. Taxonomy (NCBI): domain Eukaryota; kingdom Viridiplantae; phylum Streptophyta; class Magnoliopsida; order Brassicales; family Limnanthaceae; genus Limnanthes; species Limnanthes douglasii. Next base: position 71,449,225 of record JAUPFV010000004.1, read on the forward strand.
AGAAAGTAAAAATAAAAAACATGCTTATAGCTCATTTTATATAAAATTGGATGCAAGTGTTTTTTTGTAAAACTTATAATTAATTTGATAAAAACGTATTAAAATATAAGACAAATTATTTAATTTTTCAAAATCGTAAAATAAATATAAAATCGTTTAATATAAAATAATATAAATATATAAATTACTTAAAAATTATATATTTATATAATGAACTTTTTTTTAAATGCCGTATTTTTTAAACTATGGTTCCAAATAAATCCAAAAATACCATTGGTTTTTTTTAATATAAACAAAACTATATCTATATTTTTTTTAAAACAATATTATGTATAAATTCGTTCCAAAAAACAATTGTTATTTAATCATGGAATTACGTCTAATTCAATTGTGAAAAACAATTGTTGTTTAGCTGTGAAATTACGTGTGCTTTGATTACAAAAAAAGTAATTATTTTTTTGTTGCAGAAAACGTGCATATTTGTTTCAAAAATAAGAATAAAATAGTTGCAAAAATATAAATATGGTGGCTAAATAAAACTCATTGTGTTAAAAAATAAAAAATAAAATTTCTTTTTTTAAATATAAGTGTTAATTGAGTCTAAAACAAGTAACTTTTTTAATTGCACAAATATGTATATTTTTATGGTGAAAATGTTTTAAAAAATTAGAGTTGCGAAATTACGTGCAAATATGTTGCAAAAATAAGATTTTTTTTGATGCGGAAATAAGATTTTGGTTGTTGAATAAGTCTCATTGGGTGAAAAGACAAACTACATACTTATTTTGTGAAAAAAAATAAGTGTTAACTGGGTGTGAAACGACTAAGTTTTTTTTATAATTGAAAAAATATATGTAATGTGGTTGCAAAATAAGTCTTAAAAACAATTGTTGTTCAGTTGCAAAATTAAATATAATTTGGTTGCATAAAAAATAATTATATTAGTGGCAAACTTCTGCTCCAATTGGTTTTTTTAAACTTCAAAACTCATGTAATTATCGATAATTTAAACTTTTTGATGAATTTCAAAAACCTAAATAATTGTTAGTAATTTGAAACTTATCCAAATAATTATTACTTCCTTATATAATTATTTAAAATCCTAACTTAGTTAGACGTATTGTTTTGTTTAGTAGCTGATGAATAAGATAACAACAAGATTTTAAAAATTAAAATACAACCATGATTTTTAGAATAGAATACAACCATTTGATAAATAAAAACAAAAGACAATTATAATTCTAAATTTGAAAACAATCGTTAATAAACTGATTTTTTTTATAGTTTTTAAAATAATTTATTTTATTCAAAACATAAAATTGTCAAATATTTCTTTTTAAAGTAAATAAAATATTTTAACGAGTGTTTTTGGCATCGGTTAACATTACACTTTTTAATTTACAAATAAAAAAATAATGTTATTTATATATAAAAAAATATATGTTATATATCAAATGTGGCGAATAAAATATATTTTAAACACGAGATAATAGAAACTTAAATTCTATTTAAATTTTATTTATTATAATATTAAAAAATGTAAAAATGAATAGATGCTAATCTTATTTATACACGTAATCAATTTTGTTTATAAATTAAATTAAAATAAAATATTTTAATTATAAAAAATCTTTATAAAATATAATGTTTCCTTAACGAATATAAAAAGTATATTACTATCAATTAAAGTATAGTTTATCCACAATTAAAATATAGTTGGACGGCCAGAGAAGCTCTATTTTCTCACTATACTCCAAGATAAAATTTTTAAAATAATTAAATAGTAGTATTTTTGTATTTTCTCAAATTTCAACTTTAGTATCTAGTCTATCCCATGACCTTTAAGCCATTAGAAATTTTTTAGTATGGCTATGTTGCTATAGATTTATGGTTAAAAAGCTATATTGTATTTGAATGATAGGGTTAAATAGCTACATTATATTTGAATAGTCTACCATGCTATTTTTTTTTGCATTTTTTAATTTCTAAGGCTTGTATATCTCTAGATTATGGTCCTCTTTTGCCTCTTTAGATGGACAATTTATGATTTCATGATATTTGATGGAGCTTAAGAGGTCAATGCATGTTAAACTTCACCTCTTTAATATATTTGTGGCTTGCTAAGAGCATACACTTTCCTCGTCTCCTTCCTTTGAAAAACTTCAAGCATATCCATTGTAATTACTTGTATGTGCTAATCCATGGTTTTCTTTATTCCTTTGAAAAAACATGCACAAAACTAAAACCGGAAAAATGCATCATCCATGATTTCCCAAACTAAAACTAACCATCAAACATTTTCTATCACCTAAAATCCTGAAAAAAAAAACTTTATCCAAACAAAGTATCTTTATTTCTTACTCATAATACTAAAATATTCCAAACTTATATGACTTTCCCTAATCTTGTGATCACACAACTGTCACTCTCAATTTGGGCACCCATTGGAGGTGTAGCAAAAACCATTTAAATTCTTTAACATGTGGAAATCGTACCCTAAGTGTAAAAAAAATATCTCAATTAAATAGATACTACTCACTATAGCTCATGGAATGAATCAGGTCTCATAAAAACTTTTCCAATTCTAATTTTATCTTCTAGATCTTAACACGTAAAGAATACAATGCCATTATCAATCATGTTTCTTTTGTCCAAAAGACCTTTTTCATGCTTAGTTACTTTTCGCATAAAATATCATCAACTCGTCTTTAGTCAATAAATAAATAGAAGCATCCTCAAAAGAGTATAGATATAAATCTTAAAAAAAATTCTAAAGAGAACTTGCTCAAACCTGGTGATAAAAACACTCAATTCTTTCACGGTAGTATAAAAACTCGTATAATTCGAAACAATATTGTCTTGATCTCAAATAATTGAGGTGATCTGGTTAAAAATCCTTATGGTGTTGCTGATGTTCTTGTTAGTTATTTCAAATACATTTTCGGCATTAGGCACCGCTATGATTGCCCGAGCATGTATAAAGTTTGGACCTTTATTATCTCTATAGTCAACTTCTATGATAAAACTTCTATGATTAGGCGGTAATGTGCAAATAGATTAAATCTGCTTTATTTTGTATCGATAAAAATAAATTCTCGGGTTTATACGGTTTCAATTTATGTTTTTTATAAAATTCTTAAAACATTATGGATAAAGAGATCTATAATGAGGTACTCGAGTTTTTTTAACTCATGTTGTATGAAGGGTTTTTTAGAACTCCACCTCTATTGCCCTTATCCTAGATTTTTTTTCTTTTATTTATTATAAAAATCACAATCGGCTTTTGTGACCGAGAGAAACATCTCAGATAATATTATTCTTTCTAAAAACTAATCACGGGTTACCATACCAATAAAAACGTAGAAGGGTTCTTTAAAAATCAACCTTGTGAAAGCCTTTGACAATGTTCACTAATATCTCATTATGGACATCCTATTCACCATGAACGTTGCGGATATTACGATTGTTAAAATAAAGAACAAAAGGAACAAACCGCTAGACGGCTAGGGTTTTTGTATTATTCAGAAGTATATAAATTAGTACAACATATGCTCTTATTTATAATCAAAGAAAGCTAACGGGCTTGGGCTTTATATGGGCTTTATATTCTTAACACCCTCCCTCAAACTTACAATGCAACAGTAATAAGCATTGAGAGTTTGTCACAAAAAAAATGAAACCGCGCTGTGGTCTGAGCCTTTGTGAAAATATCAGCAATCTGCAAAGTTGATGGAACATACAGAAGCGAGATGGTGCCGATCTGAAGATGATGTCGAGTGAAATGATAATCTATTTCAATGTGCTTCGTCCTCTCATGAAAAATTGAAGTCTTTGCTATCTGCATGACACTTTTGTTATCACAATGTAGGGAAGTTGGTTTAGTAACATTAACCCCTATATCTGCAAGAAGCCATCGTAACCAAACAATCTCACATGTGGTGACAGCCATAGCATGATACTCAGCTTCAGTAGACGATCTAGAGACAACATCTTGTTTCTTGCTTTTCCATGATATTAATGAATCTCCAAGGAAAATACAGAAACCGGTAGTAGATTTTCGGTCATGAGGATCACTATCCCAATCAGCATCGCTATAGGCACGCAATTCAAGTGAAGAGGTCAAGGGAAATACTCTGGAACGGAGTGCCACGAAGATATCTAACTATTGGAAGAACAGCTCCCCAATGAACAGATGTAGGAGCAGTAACAAACTGACTGACCACATGAACAACATAAGTTATATCTGGCAGAGTAACTGTAAGATAGACCAAGCTCCCTACAAGAGTTCGATATAGACTTAGATCTGACAAAGGAACGCCATCAGTCAGAGAATACCGAGCATTGGTTTCAAGAGGAGTATCTACCGTTCTGTTATCAGAAAGTCGCGCTCGTTCGAATAAATCAGATATATATTTTGTCTAAGAGAGAATATAACCTTTTGGAGAGTGAGCCACCTCAATACCTAAAAAATATCGTAATAGTACCAAGTCTTTTATCGTAAAACGCTGAGCCAAATCACGTTTTAATGCTGCAATGCCATCAATATCATCACTTGTAATGAATATATCATCTATATATAGGGATAAAATAATTTGCCCTACACTAGTACATTTGATAAACAAGGCCGAATCGTGATTACTAGCAAGGAAACCAAGTGAAGTTATAACCGTAGAGAATTTTTCAAACCAGGCACGAGGAGCTTGTTTGAGTCCATATAAGGCTTTCCTAAGTCGACAAACTTCACCTGGTTGGTGAGCAACACCTGGAGGAGGAGTCATGTAAACCTCCTCATGAAGATCACCATTCAAAAATGCATTTTTGACATCGAGTGAGTATATTTTCTACTGGCGAACAGAAGCAACCGCAATAAGAGTACGAACAGTCGTCATTTTTGCCACTGGGGCAAATGTTTCATCATAATCCATACCATACTTCTGTGAATACCCTTTTGCTACAAGACGAGCCTTATATCTTTCAACAGATCCATCAGATTTTGTTTTAATTTTAAAAACCCATCGAGGACCGATTATATGCTTACCGGATGGAGGCTTAACTATATCCCATGTATGAGTTTGGTAAAGAGCAGTGAGCTCTTCGACTATTGCATTTTGCCAACGAGGATCAGAAACAGCTTCTTTAAACGACTGAGGTTCATATAAATCATGTATTTTTGCTATGAAAGAGGTAAAAGGAGCTGAGTAAGAAGAATACGCAAAATCTGGTAGTTTGGTAGACTTACTTGTACGAGTAGATCTTCTAAGGGGTGGAGCTGATGGTTCACTAAAAGAAGAAGCTGAATCAGGACTTGATGGAGCAGAAGTAGTTTCAGTTTTAGTTGATGTCTCAGGAGCTGGCACATCAATATCAATGGGTATGTCACTATTATTTTCAAAGGGATCAATAGTCTGAAGTTTGGTACTTGTTATATCATGTGATTTCGTGGGAATCGAATAAAACGGGATATGCTCAAGAAAAGTAACATGTCGAGAGACATAAAGTTTTTGACTAGTGGGATCAAAACAACGATAACCTTTCTGTCTAACACCATAACCCAAGAAAACACATATTACGGATTTAGGGCCCAATTTGTTGCGTTCTACATGAGGACGAAGGACAAAACATGTACATCCAAACACTCGTAAGGAAGAATAATTTGGAAGTTGTCCATATAACTTCTGAAAATGAGACATCCATGCATTATGAGTAGTGGGAATTCGATTAATCACATATACAGCAGTATGAATTGCTTCTCCCCAAAAAATAGTAGGAACCTCAGCAGATAAAAGTAAAGAACGAGCAGTCTCAATAAGATGACTATGTTTTCTTTCTGCAACACCATTCTGCTGAGGGGTGTCAGTGCAAGAAGACTGATGTATGGTACCATCAAACGCAAGTAACTGAGTAAAATCATTGGATGTATATTCACCCCCAAGTCACACCTGAAACATTTTATTACAGCAGAATGTTGAGTCTTAACAAGTACCCGAAATTCTCTATAAATTCCAAGGAAATCTGATCTCCGTTTCATAAGGTAAACCCAAGTATATCGAGTATAATCATCGATGAAAGAAACATAGTAGGATGAACCACCCTTTGTGGAGACAGGAGATGGACCCCAGACATCAGAATGAATAATATCAAACAGAGCAATAAAGGAAGAAATACTTTCATTAAACGGTAACGCCAAATTTTTTGCAAGTTTACAACCACTGCAATCCGAGATATTACAAGTGTTTAGCTGACCTAAAGCACCTATAGAGACTAAAAACTTTAAACGCGATGTAGATACATGTCCAAGACGAGAATGCCAAAGATAAAACTTAGACGATGAAGGATTCAAACGAAACGAAGACAAATCAACACCAGAGGCAGCAATATCAGTTAAGTATGTTTTTTCACTATCAACACCATAGACATCCATATCTGTTACTTCGAGTTTCTCCAAAACATAGAGTTTCCTTATTTTACGATCTGTCCCAATCACTCTTTGGGTCTGTTGATTTTGTATAGCACAAACAGAATCGCAAAATAAGACACAATAACCAGTTTTACACAATTGACTAACCGAAACAAGATTCAAAGCAAGGGTTGGAACGTAGTAAACATCAGATAACGATATATGAGGGGTACAAACAGAGCCAATACCCTCTACTGACATTGGTGTAGCACTAGCAGACAAAACAGATATGGGTGAAACATGAGACAACGAAACAAAGTTCGACATGTGAGGTGACATATGATGAGACGCACCCGAATCCAAAATCCACAATGATGAATCAATACCTGAAGTGGAAGACGAGGACATACCCGAATGGTATGCAGATGTAACAAAGTTCTTCTTATCATCTTTTCCTATCATGTTCGCAATAAGATCCACAATCTCAACAAAACTGCTCCACTATTCCAGTTACAATTTCTCCCAAACTATAGCACCGAATCAAAATCCGACCAGTCATATTGAAGGGCCGGATGTCCCAAACATGGTCTCCAAAATTCAGCAAAAACGGAATTCGTTTTCCTTTCGATCGGACCGTTTTATTGGAGCTGCACACAGCAGATCCGAAAACCGAAAACTATATCTATTTATTAGAAATTTTACTAATAATTCAATAATAACTCTTCTGCAATTTCATCGGACTTTTGTGCAATTTTGCCACTACTTCAATAAACCAAATTTATCGGAGAAAATTTTTCTTTGCCGAACAATACTTTTGTGCAATTTTACCTGAAATTTATCCAGTGCAATTTTACCAAAACACAATAATCTCAGACGCTACTCTTCTTGCCGAACAATGCTTTTGTGCAATTTTACCAATAATTTACACAATGCAATTTTCCCAATCTTTCTTAATTCAATTCTGATTGTTCCCCGAGACGCAACTTTACCAATAAGTTAACAATGCAATTTTACCAAAAAAAATATTCTTAACCAATACTTTTGTAATTTCGATTCCTTCTAAGCGCCAATTTCACCGATAAATTCCACTTACAATTTTATCAATCGGATCTAATACGAAATCAAATACCTGATAATTTTATCAATCAGATCTAATACGAAATCAAATACCTGATAAATCTGATGGTTACATTTACGCGATCAGTTTACTTCTGGCTCTGATACCATGTTAAAATAAAGAATAAAAGGAACAAACCGCTAGACGGCTAGGGTTTTTGTGTTATTTAGAAGTATATAAATTAGTACATCATATGCTCTTATTTATAATAAAAGAAAGCTAACGGGCTTGGGCTTTATATGGGCTTTATATTCTTAACAACGATCACTCGGATCATCCAATGTATTTCCACTATCTCATACAATATTGATGTTAATAGAGACTTTTACGGTAAATTTTAGGGTAGGAAAATTCTTAGGAAGGGCGACCCTCTCTCTCGTTTTCTATTCGTCCTTGCAATGCAAGTCTTGTCCTTTATTCTCAAGGAGAAAACAATGATATAAAATTAAACTTTCATTAAAAGCGCAATAAGCTTATAATATTGAACATATGTTTTCTTGATAATTTGATGATCTTATGTCATGACGAACTTAACTTTACTTTTTCATTAAAAATGGACTGAATAATTTTTTTGTGTTATCAGGTCTCTGAGTCAGTTCAAATAAAAGCGGCATTTTACTCTATGGGGTCAACCTAACCCTCATAAACGACCTCGCTAACATTATTGAGTATAAAGTTGGCTCAATTCTAGTAAAATATCTCGGATTCCATTTAATTTATAGATGAATCTCCTATACTAATTGTCAGACTCTTCTTCACAACCTTACCCCGTAAATATGTTTTTAGATTTATAAGCATCTTTTTTATACCAGTCGACTCCAGCTCATCAAATTAGTTTTATTCATTGGCCAGGTTTACTAGTCTTCCATCTTTATCCCGTCTTCTAGGTACTCAAATAGATTTCTCAATATCGTTGTCGATTTCTTTGGTCTGGCTACGAGTTGAAAATTTTAAAGGAAAAAGTGACATAGTTTACTATTATGTTACCCACTAAGGGGACGACCTTGGGATTCTCGATCTAAAAATTTGAAATCAGGAAACCGTCCTCAAACTTATGTAATCCTTAATAAGTAATCTTTACATTCTAATTAGTAATCTTTACATGGTGGCTATCGGCAAATGGGAAAACACCTAATTCTGGTTCAACTATTGACTTCTATTTACTTCACTTATTACCCATTACAGACTTGAGATCATCAATGATTCAAGATTGGACATAAACCTCAAAGTTTATAACGTTATTCTTAATGAGGTTTGGAACTGGCCTGCTAAATTAAGATATACGAGAGCTAGGAATCGTATCAATAACTAGAAGTTAAATGATTTTATTATGTCTTTCTCTTTCCAATATCATTAACAACGACGTCTAATACTGGATCGCTAAAAATAGAATCAATAAGTTCACAATCAAGAACACGTAGCATGTCATCGTTTTCCTATCTCACATGTTGGATGTACCAAGTTAGTATGATACAAATGTAATATTTTTTATCACTCTTACATCATTTGGCTTGCTATCTAGGGATAATTTTTTTCCATCAATGATAAACTTCTTATTTGGGTTTAAACACAAAACTGCAAAGTTAGAATTCATAATACCCATACCTCATTCTGTTTCACGGTCATATACACCTTTAATGAATGTCCATATTGTATCCCTCTATAGACTAACCTTGAGTCTATTTTGGCTCAAGATTAGGGTACTCATTGGGTTACCCTAGGGATTTTAACGCTATCCGTAAGCCAGAGGAGCGTATTGGATCATCAGATATATAATCTCATACTATTGATGAGTTCAATAACTGTTGCTTCCAATGTGAGCTTAGAAATATCCAACCCATGAGATTCTTTTTTACATAGCTAAACAAGAATCACCTATCCTTCTGAAGATTGACCGAGTCATTGTTAATAGGAATGAGATGAATTTTTTCCCATGTCCATAATTTATTGTTACTTTCCCTGGTCTTGTGATCACACAACTGTCACTCTTAATTTGTGCACATGGTTACCCGGTCCTGCATAATTTTTCAAACCTTATTAACTCTATATGCAACTCTTATAATAAATATTATAGGTTTCAATTGGTAACATGCTTAAATCTGATTTGTTTTGTATCGACAATAATAAATCCTCGGGTCAAACGGTTTTAGTTCTAGTATTTTTAAAGATTTTTTGGAACATTGTGGATGAAGATATTTGTAATGGGGTCCTCGATTTTTTTTTAAAATTAGGTTGTATGGAGGCTTCCTGAAAATCCACCTCAATCATCCTTATCTTCAAGAATGGCTCTCCCACTATTGCTACCCATTTTAGGCATATTGCATTATGCAATATCTTTTACAAGATTATCTCTAAAAATTTGGAAAATAGGATAAAAAGTGTTTATTTTATTTAATAGACAAATCATAGTCCACTTTTAAATGGATAAAAACATCTTTGAAAGTATTATTCTTTCCAAAAACTGCTCATGAGTTACCATATTAATAACAAAAGCAGAAGGGTTTCTTTAAATATCAACCTCATAAAAGTCTTTGACAATATTTACTGACATCTCATTTTGGACATCCTAGCGACCATGGACTTTCCGGAAATAATGATCACTTGGATCATCCAATATATTTCCACTCCCTCATACAATATCGATGTTAGTAGAGACTTGTACGGTAATTTCTAGGGTAGAAAATGCCTTAAAAAGGTTGACCTTTTTTTTCTATTCATCATTATAATGCAAGTCTTGTCCTCTATTCCCAAGGAGAAAAATAATGACACAAAATTTAACTTCCACTATGAGTGTCATAAACTTAAAAATAGCTTACCTATGTTTTGCTAATGATTTAATGATCTTATGTCATCACGATCATAACTTCATTTTTTTAATCAAATAAGGACTAAATGATTTCTTTGCACTATCAAGTCTCCAAGTTAGTCCAGATAAAAGCCATATTTCACTCTATGGGGTTAGCCCAACCCTCATAAACGACCTCATCAACATTCTTGGGTATAAGGTTGGCTCCATTTTGGTGAAATATCTTAGAGTCCTTCTAATTTCTCGATGACTCTCATATACTGATTGTCAGTCTCTTCTTCACAACTTTACCTCACGAATAGGTTCTTGGATTATAACCATCCTTCTTATACTGGTCGGCTCGAGATCATCAAATTAGTTATATTCATTGGTCAGGTGTACTGGTCTTTCATCTTCATCCTCGATTCTAGGATCCTGAAAGAGATTTCTCAATATCTTTGTCTATTCATTTGGTCTGGTCACGAGTTAACAATTTTGGAGGCAAAAGTGGCATAAATTACTATTACGTTTCCCACGAGAAAGGGTGACATTTGGATTCTTGATCTAAAAGTATGGAATTAGGAAGTCGTCCTCAAACTCATGTGGTCCTTAATAAGTAATAACAAAAAGTATATATCGTGCGACTAGATTAAATATGAGAAGATTAAACACAAACTTTATTTGGGAATTAGATCTTGGTCATCTCCCTTCTCGACTTGGAGGAAAATTTTATGTCTTAACCTTCTGGTTAGTAATCTCTGCAAGATGACTATCGACAAAGAGGAAAACACCTCATTTTTGTTCGCCCTATGACTTTTATCTACTCATTTGTTACCCACTATGGACTTGAGATCAGCAATGGTTCAAGATTGGACAAGAACCTCAAAGTTTCTAACATCATCCTCAATGGGGTTTGGAAATGGCCTGCCAAATTAAGATTTGTGAGAGCTATGAATCATATCAATCTCTAATAGTTAAACAATCTTATTCTCTCCCCCACCCAACATCATCATCAACAACGTCCATTATTGGATTGCTAAAAATGGAATCAACAACTTCATAATCAAAGACACCTACCACGACATTTGTTCTCTCATTTGTAATGTCGGACATACATGATTAGTTTGACTCAAATTAAATATTTCCCATCACTCTTTCATCATTTGGCTTGCTATCGAGGGCAAACTTTCTAATAGTGATAAGCTTCGTAGTTGGGGTTAAAATACCTCCAAATTGTGTCTTATGCAATCGTGACTCTGAAACTATCAATCATATCCTTTAAAATTGTACTTTCACTAAAAGCATTTGGGTTTTTCCAAGCTCTAAGATTGGATTTTTGTTAAGTCAAAATAATAATTGGATCTCCTGAATTTTACAAGTTTCAAATTGATCTTCTTCCAGTTTTTGTCACTATTAGTGTGCATGTTTTAGTGCTATTGTCTATCATACATGGAGTGAGAGGAACACCCTAATCTTTAACTCTCTCGTCTCCGCAGTCGTTACGGACCTACGGTATCTTACCGCATTTTTTCAAACATGATATTCAAATGTCATAATACCTAAATTGTATGGTAGTTCAAATCTTCTAACTTAAATTTTTGATTTTGTTGTTTTTATATGGAATCATTCTTCCAATCTAGTTTGATATTTTCTATTTGTTTGAATTTTTGAAAACTTATGGTTTTTATTATATGTATTTTCGTGATCGTGATCGCACTTTATTATTCTTTTATTATATTTTTATTATATTTGTTAAATATATTCCATGTATATATTTTTTATTAAAGGCATTTAGAAAAACACCCAGATTACCCTTTTGTTATTTATAACCAACATAAATGATTTTTTTTACTTACCCATTGGTTGTCTGCATTAATAGTTTTACGCGTTCCACATTTTTAACAACCTCCAGTATCAGTGTAAATTCTTGATCCCAAAGACACACACTTACCAAGCTATCGAAGTAGTCCTAGAAAAAACCAATCTAGATCGTGTAAGTCAACTCATCACATTTTGTTCTTGGCGAAACTTAGGACAAAGAACTTTCTCACCAGCCATACAAAACAGACACTAAACACCAAAAAGAGTCACGACCGTCTGGTCTCTAATAGTACCTTCTAAATTTTATATTCTATTCAACAAGTCATTGTCTCGCCTTAGTCTCAAGGCGACACCTAACTTTTTCTTCAAAACGTTTTTGCTTTCTCACTTGAAAAAACCCTCCTTTTAATAATCTCTTCTTTTCCGGGTTTAACTCAACTCATTCTTTTTATGCTGATACTTATCCTTATACAATCAGATTCGAAGAAGCTCAAAGACTTCAACTTTTGTTTATAGTCATGGGTTCTTGCCTTAGCTCTAGAATCAAAGCTGATAGTCCTCTTCATAATGGTATGTTTTTTTTATTTTCTTTAGGGTTTTTGTTTTGTTTTCTGAATTCTAATTAATTCTATGTAATTTTATGATCTTTTGGATTTAGTTTGCTGCATGTATGCTTTTTAGTAGTCTATGTTTGTTCTCTTTTGGCTGTTGATTGGTTCATGATCCTATGTTTGGTTGGTGAGATAAGTAAAGGAAAGATTTTGAAATAGTGTTGTGGTTTTGATTTTCTGTAGGATCAGATTCAAATCCAGGTAATGGATCGAAAAACTCATCAAAGGGTCCAAGTAGAAAGTTTTCATTAAACTCGGCTGCTGATTTTAGTGAAGGAGGGGTATTGCAGACTTCTGATTTGAAGAGTTTTAGCTTTAATGAACTAAGAACAGCCACTAGAAACTTCAGACCGGATAGTGTTTTAGGCGAAGGAGGTTTTGGATCTGTTTTCAAAGGTTGGATTGATGAGCAATCACTTGCACCTACCAAACCCGGTACTGGTTTGGTTATTGCTGTTAAGAAGCTTAATCAAGATGGGTTTCAAGGTCACCGCGAATGGTTGGTTAGTATCTTAGTGTTATTAAAAGAAAGTTTTTTACTTTATGTGGAAGGGACAACAATTTGATGCATTTGTGCTTAAAGAAGTAATGTTTTGAAAAGGGCTAATTTTACTTTTTCAAGGTAGATGATGTTTGTGCACAATGTAGACTTGATTTGTGGTAATGTTTTTGGATTGCAGACAGAAATAAATTACTTAGGGCAGCTGTATCATCCTAACCTTGTGAGATTGATTGGTTACTGCTTCGAGGATGAACATCGGCTTCTTGTATACGAGTTTATGCCGAAGGGTAGCTTGGAAAACCATTTATTTAGAAGTAAGAATTTTTATGTTTGGTTTTGTTTTTAAGTGTTTTTGAATCAAATAGACTCTTAATTCGAAATACTTGGTTTGTTTAGGAGCTGCTTATTTTCAACCTCTTTCGTGGAATCTCCGGATTAAAGTTGCTCTTGGAGCTGCAAAGGGTTTAGCTTTTTTACACAGTGAACAAGTCCAAGTCATATACCGAGACTTCAAGACCTCCAACATCTTGCTCGACTCGGTATGCAATACAGCTTTCAAGTTAATGATATATATTAATACATATATTTGAAGTGAAGTGAAGTGAGAGTAACACAGTTTGGTTAAAATGACAGAACTATGACGCAAAGTTGTCTGATTTTGGATTGGCAAGGGATGGACCAACTGGTAGTCGGAGTTACGTTTCAACGCGAATAATGGGTACCTACGGGTACGCAGCTCCGGAATACATGTCCACCGGTGTGTTTTCACAAAAAATGAACAAGTGACTTTTTTTAATATATATTTTCTTTATGGAAGAGAATAAATTGATGTGGTTTTTGTTATTGAAGGTCACTTAAATGCGAGAAGCGACGTGTACAGCTTTGGAGTAGTCTTATTAGAAATGTTATCAGGAAAACGTACGTTGGACCAGAACCGACCGTCTCGTCAACACAATCTAGTTGAATGGGCGAAGCCTTATATGAGGAGCAAGCGCAAGATATTTCAAGTGATGGACGGTCGTATAGAAGGACAATACAGCTTAGATGAAGCACTAAAGGTAGCTTCCATCGCTGTTCAGTGCCTCTCTATTGATCCAAAGTCGAGACCCAAAATGGATCAAGTGGTGAGATCATTAGAACAACTTGTTGCTGATTCTAGTAAAAGTAACTCAGAGAAATCCCAAGTGAAAATCAACCCAACCCCAACTGTGAACGGAGCAAGACACCAGCAGAAGAGACGGGTCACCCGGGTTGATAATGGGACTGCCGAGCCACTATCGAACAAGTAGAAGAAAAACAGTTGAGTAAATTGTGGTTTACTGTATGTACAGCTGAGTTTTGTAATCTGGATAAAACGTTGTACTGAGTAAAATATATTTGATGCATGGATTCTTGGGTATATATAAATTTCCTATGATTCGATCGATAGGAGTGTATGCAGTTTTTTAAAAAATTTAGAATTTTATTTTGATGAACATAGTAACCCAAAATAAAAATTGAATATAATTGAAGTTCAAACAAAATTCAGCTAAGAATTTGGTTTCTCACCGGAAGTGTATAAAGTCATCGGAATTGGTCAGGTTTATAAAAAACGTTATTTATATTTTAGTTACTCCAAAATTGTTTTCAAATATGATTTATATTTAATCAGAACTCAAAATGCTCAAGGGATAAAGAAAACAGAATAGCAAGGGTGTTTTGGTCTTTTGAAAAGCTGAGGTTTTAGCCAATAGAAAGAAATTAAGGGCCAGAAAGAAGTGATTTTTCCTAAAACCCAGAGAGATGATAGCCGGTGCAATGGCTCTGTTCCAAACCGTTCCCTTAGCACGCGCGGCTCGCTTTCGCTCCCTCACCACCGCCGCCTCCGCCGCCGCAACAGTCACCTCAACTACTACTGCTACTGCTGCTAATGTACCGTCACGCAACCTCTCTCTCCCTCGAACTCCTCATGTCGACTCTCACGCCCTTCTCGGCATGTCCGACCAGGAGCTTCAACAGCTAGCCATCGAGTTTGGCCAGGTGATGATGCTCGCAAACCTAAACTTACAACAATGAAATTTAGTTCTTGGATTGTTTATTCTCAGTGTTCATGGCAACTCACTTGTTTAAATTATTTTTTCAATTCTATGACCTACATATAGCAAGGGTATAGAGGGAAGCAAATACATCATCTCATTTACAAGAGGAAAGTTCAACAGATTGAAGATTTTAGTCAGCGTAAATATCTTTTGTTTCGTTTACTAGAACCTTATCTTAGGCTTCGTGTGTGTTCATATCAATATAATTTGGTTGTTTTTTGATGAATTTTTGCTGAATAGTACCTCAAGCATTTAGGAATGATCTTACCAAAGCTGGTTATAAGGTGGGTCGGTCTCCAATTTATGAGACTGTCACTGCAGCGGATGGTACCATTAAGGTAAGGAAATTGTCTATTTTGGAGTTTCATTGCAGTTAATACGTCCTAGACTCTGGTCGCTCAAACAATTCAGCCATGGAGGCTTAAGTATAGAAATTGAAATAGTATCTGGATAGGAATCCAGCTAGACTGCTTAACTGGAGTTGTCGGTAAATTGGTTTCTTAAAAGGCTGATCATCGTTGACTGAAATCCAGCTACTATCAAGTAAAAGAGTATGTTGGTTCCTAGAAGTGTTAGTTAGCATAGCTAAAGAACTTACGTTATGATATTTTTAGTGTTTTTACTCTTGTAATAACTATAATTTGTTTCTCAAGTACTTTTGCGCTTGGTACTTTGCAGCTATTGCTGAAGCTGGAGGATGACAGATTGATCGAAACAGTTGGCATACCAGTTGAAGATGAGAAGGGGTTGTCGCGTCTTACTGCTTGCATCTCGTCACAGGTGAACTACGTTTGTAGTTTTCTTATACTTTTGGTTCTTTAATACCGTGCCTAATGGGCACAATTTGGAGGGAGATAGTTTTTGGTTGATCTTCAAGAGTTTTTTTTGTCTATTCTTGCAGTCACTTATTTATCTTCTTTTACCATTAAAGTCATTAGTAAGCTAATAGTTTCATGAAAGCTTACACTCTTTTACTTCGATTATTCAGGTTGGCTGCCCATTGCGCTGCTCATTTTGTGCCACTGGCAAAGGAGGGTTTTCGAGAAATCTTCGTAGGCATGAAATTATTGAGCAGGTCTGTTTATAATCTCTTTTGATTTCAAACGTATACATCCATTGTTTGATTTGCTGAATTGGATTCCCCTTAAATTTATGTGGGGGAATAGCTAGTAGAACGGGGCTTTATGTGAATGCATTTTCTACAGATTCTGGCTATTGAGGACGTCTTCAAGCACAGAGTTACAAATGTGGTTTTCATGGGAATGGGTGAACCAATGTTGAATCTGAAAGCTGTACTTGATGCGCATCGCTGCATGAATAAGGTTCGTTCTACCACTTTCTTGTTTGTAAGCAGTATTTTGGCAAGCAGTCAAATTCTCTTTTCTAGTATCTCACTCTTCTTAGTTTTTGTCATAGATTAATGTGCTGGTGGTTCACTAGATTAGGGGAGGCTTTTTTTTTAAATATACAACACAAGTACATATCATCGGACTTGAAAAATGTACTAATACATCACTTACACTTTTTATTCTTTATCCGATAACAAGTTAGGTATAGAGAGAAAAACTAAGAAATTTAGTTTTCTTAAAAGACAAGACTTCTAAACACATTGTGAGGGAATATACCTCTCTGGAAAAGAGAATTGGTTGTACCACCTGAGACGCCATTTTGGATAACAAAAATTGCAACTCTTCCAGTTTTTAGAAGTCACGGCTATGCCAGTAGAACATGCATTTAGTTAGGTAACTCAAATAGTCTTAGTGACTTCTTTTATTCAGGACATTCAAATTGGGCAAAGAATGATAACCATATCTACCGTTGGGGTTCCAAACACAATTAAAAAGCTGGCTGCTCATAAACTCCAGTCAACATTGGCTGTCAGGTTTGTTCTCTTGATCTAGATATTAATCTGTTTCGAGTAGAACAATTAAGTTTTCTATTTTTGTAAATGACTCATCTTGTTGGGTAGCCTAAACAGTCTAAACAGAGTCTCATGCTCATGTGCTGAGGGGTCGTTTAGTCTTGAGCTTATAAGCCAAAAAGCGAGTATAAAAAGTGCAGATAAAAGAATTGATTTTTGTTTTAGCTTTTTGTTTATTAGACTCTTTGAACTTACTTTAAAAGGGTACTTTTGTGCCCATCTTATAAGCCAATGATCATAGGTTAAAATAAGTTAATATTAAATGCTAGTTTTTTTACAATAAGCCACGGCTTGTTTGATGTCTAATAAAAAAAATTAGTTTTGAAGGTTAACGTCGACATATAATATGAAAATTATAATTAAACAGAATATAAAACATATCTGTTTATGAACACAAAGCTAAAGAGAATAAGCTGGTAAAACAATACCAAATAGAAGAGGTAAAAAATTATATATAAGCCAAAGGACTAAACTTTTTTTGGTGGATTGCGCTTTTTAGCTTATCTTTAAGCTAATTAGTTAAAAAAGCTAGCTTATTTTAAGATAAAAAACAGGTCACTTTAGGATTAAAAAGCTAGACCAACTAAACACTCACCAAACGACCCTCCTATACCAAACAAAATCTTAGTTTGTATTAAGATTAAAAAGCTGGACAAACCAAACATTCTTATTGCTTATATGCTAAAAGGGCAGTAAACTAATGGCACCAAACACTCCTAAGTTTTTATGTCACATTTCTCTTTTTTTCTTTGCATCAGCTTACATGCACCAAACCAGAAACTGAGGGAGACAATTGTCCCAAGTGCGAAAGTGTATCCTCTGGATGCACTTATGAAAGATTGTAGGGATTACTTGCAAGAAACAAGTCGAAGAGTTTCATTCGAGTATACACTTTTAGGTACTTAATAAAAACTTCAATTGTAAATTTTATAGTGTCATTCATCGAAAACGTTAAATCTACAAAGGATGTTTTTGTACTGGCAGCTGGAGTCAACGATGCAGTTGAGCATGCCGTTGAACTGGCTGAATTACTCCATGAGTGGGGAGGAGGTTATCATGTGAACTTAATCCCTTTTAATCCGATAGAAGACACAGAATTCAAACGTCCATACAATAAAAAGGTACATAGATGACTGTGGGTGATGTAACTGTAAAATCTTTTTGGTTGACTAAGTTCAACGCCACCAAAATGCCAAACATATCTTTACTTGATACGTAAAAGTGAGCATTACTACCATTCTCAACTTTTTTGAAGGAAAAATACCTTCAATCTGTCCTTTTCTTCTCCCTTTTTAGGTGCAAGCATTTGCAGCTTCTCTGGAGTCGCATAAAATAACTGTTAGCGTGAGACAAACAAGGGGTCTGGAAGCAAGTGCAGCTTGTGGTCAGTTAAGAAATAAGTTCCAAAAGAGTCCCCTACTTGCCGACGTAGCATCTCAAGATGCTGGTGATGTAGAACCTCAACAGGACGTTGTCGTTGCATGTTGATCACTAATGCATGGTTGGCATCTTGGTTTATTTACTTTGCTTTTTCATCCCACAATTTCATTTCCGCATCAAAGGTCAAGATAACGTCAGATGATTGAGGGATCTTATATCTGACTAGAATATGTTAAAGAGAACGGTTTTTATAACCCGATATTGGAATTGGGAGCGCATGTATTATTGCAGATTGGGAAGTGGAAGGTGGTGCAATGCATGAAGACCTGAGACTGGATTTCCGTGGCTTTGATTTCATTTTGTAACTATATGTCTCGTTTTGGAGTCAACTATTGTCGATATCAATAGATATACTAAGAACGTTTCTTTCTCAGAACAGGACATCTAACCGCGTCATGTCTTTTTGCCATATTAACCAGCTCATGTATTTAGCCCTGAATTGATACTAGTAATATATAGTACTATTATATTCATTAACATTTCTCTTGACTTTAGTACTGGATGATAGTTCACAATTTATACACATGCTTCTCTACAACCTCTTTAATAAAATTATATACTCACTGGGTTCTTTTTCGGTAGACGTTTAAAGTTTGGGGATGTTAGTCAGGAAACACAATGTTGAAAATTTAAATTAATAATCAGTATCAGGTCTGAGTACATTGATTGTATTAGTTTCTTTTATTTAAATAAATTAAATTACACTAACTCAATCAATTAGAGACTAACTCAATCAATCAGAGGCTAATTATTTAAAACCAGTTTATTGATTGTAAAAGGTCAATTAATTTGATCTTTTATAAGACGTCAATAAAATGGAGAAGGAGGGGGTAAAGTAACTTTCTCTAGGACGATGAATGATTATGTTTACGCAAATGAATATCAGATGAGTATTTCTTTGTATGGAAATGGTTTTGTAATTTCTTTTTGTTAATTATGGGAATAAATGAATACAAATGTTGATACTTTGAAGTACGAAGCTATGGACTAATGATAATGAAAGATTACGTGGATTCGTCACAACAATTTAATAAAATGAAGGTTGCAATTACCATCATATTAAAAAACTAATACAAATTATATGTAAAGAGAAATATTGTTTAGTTCCTTCCCCACATCGCTAAAAGGAAATTCAGACTTGTCGATGGTAGGAAATCAAATGTCGAAGATCAAATCTAAAAGATTGTAAAAAAAAAATGAAAATAATAATAAAATTATATATATATATATATATATATATATATATATGTTTAGAATTGGGGTTCAAATGAATCCAGGGTTTAGTTTGCATAATATTTGTTTGATTAAAAAATATGTTAAAATATAATATTTAATCAAAATTAAGTATGATTAATAGAATCCAATTATGGTTTCTAAACATATTCGAGATTACATTAGTACAAAGATTGTTGCCACGACAAATTAAGCTAAAATATGTTCATAAACAACAATATGTTTTTTGTCCATAAATATCCATGTTTGTCATCATGACACATACCAATTTCAGCGTCATTATCACGGAGTCCCGTATGGTTACCATGACCATAACTTGATGGAATGTCTTTTGTGGTTGTTAAGGCAATGTCACTATTGCAGTAGTAAAAATCCATTGTTATAGATTTGCGCGACATGTATAACTATAAGGGTTACTCTTTCTTACATGGACCACATGCTAGCTTAGAATTTTAGTATACTTTCATGGTTATGCAATGTTTATGTATTATATAGATGACATGATTAAAATCGTTTTAACTTCGTTAAGTAGAACATTAAACCAACATACTGGCCAAATGATCCATTTTGGTGAACTTATTTATTTAAGATGTTGACGGGTTTATAATTAATGATATTATATATATTACCAACCGTAAAGAACGTTAATATTTTATTAATTAATCGTGGAGAGAATATTGTAAAATTTGTATTATTCGTTAAGTTTTTTATAGAAATAAAAAAAACCAGTCTTAGTGATTGTTTTTTCCAATTAAGTTGTTTACCAATTGGACCAAAACTCATACAAGTACATGTTAATATGTTTTCCCTAGGGTATTTCATTAGCGATGTATGACTATTTGAACATATTCAAAAACTATTACAAGTTTTTATATGTTATTGATTGTGCTTTTTATTTTCTATTTATATGTTTATTATTGTAGTAAAAGTTAATATTTTTAACTCAATTGAAAATACACCTCTCATTGTAGATGGTCGTTCTCAAAGGTTGTGTGGCGTTATTTGTCATCATCCTTAGTGAAAAAGCTAGAAAAAATTCTATTACTCTCATATTATATCTTTTCTAAATTTTGTTTGCTTAGTTTCATGTTGGGTTGGATGACCCATTTTATCGCTTTTCATACTATTAAAACTATAGAAAAGTACATTGTTGTTGTCACCAGGCTTGATAAAAAATCTAAAATTCAATTTTTTAGTCTGCACAACATATTTTTTTATTGCCTCCCGCCACCAACTATGGGCAATAAGGACGAGCTTTCATTTTATTCGGTGCAACCAGTCTTCTAGGATAGATCTTTTTTTCCCTTAATTTTTTTCATTTATATCTTCATATTCCATGCTCTAACAAATACGAATGATGGTCTTGACTTTATGATAAGGTTATTCACGGTTGGATATATGATGGAGAACTATTGTCCCCTTCATAAGATAAGTCATACAACTGTGAATAACTATACATCGACTATAAATATATTCCCTGAAGTTAAGAGTGCTGCACTCAAACGTCGCATGAAAGCTAGCTCTAGTAATTTATCGTTAGGCTTCCTCGAGAAATTTATGGTCTTGTGGGGTCCTAACCTTTCCTCTTATGAATGCTCAAAGAACAGTGAAACTGGAATTCAGGTACCCCTCTCTCTCTATTCCCTCTATATCCTGATTTTAATTCGGGTTTGAGCTTATGAAGCCATGGTTCTTGCTGTTTCATTCTCAACTCGAGTGATTTTGGTCCAGGTGGTTTCTCATCTATCCCACCAAACTGTATGGGCCTTCCATTGTTGGGCCAAAGTAGTAGTCATCCATTTTTTATGTTGCTCCATATTAATGACCAATTATCGATCTTGAATTAGCATATGAGCCATTTTTGTGACCCAAATCCTAGCCTTTCCAAAATTTCTAGATTAGTTTCTTCTCTGGGCCCATATATTTATACATTATATTTTTATTAAATCTTCTAAGTCGCATGAATATAACCCAACGAAATGCCCATATATCATTGAATTCTTTGTATTCGTATATATGGGTTTGATTTGCGGTGTAAAATTATTAGATCATATAAAGGTGTTGGCCCACAACTTAACGCTAGAAGACGTAAAGCCTACTGTCCACTTTCAAATCCTATTAGATATTTTTCCTATTACCCTGACCTTGTCGACCCTCAAATCCCTAACATCTTGACTACCATCCATCTCTCATTATTTCTTCTTCATACACCAAGATTGTTACCAACATTCAGGATAATTATTATTCAATAACAATTTAAGCCATCTAGGATATTAAATTTTATGGTTATGAACTATTATTATCGTCTAATGCTATCAATAACAACCTTAAATCTTCATGCATATATTTAACGAGGTATTTTTTGGATTATAAACCCCTGGTGGTCCAAGTCAAAGATAATCCTGAGAGTATATGGGGTGTATTTGGCCTAGAAGAATGCATGGCTAACTCAGAAATTTACTTAGTTTTAAATTCTGTATAGGTGAGCATATAGTCGCGATGCTAGAATGAGATCCTTGGCACTTCAGTTATTTTCTCATGGTTTGAAGAAATATGAACCTATGGCTGCCTTGTGTCACAGGATTAGTTATCCACTCATAAGGCGCATGTACCGAGCATGCCTAGCGGCACAACCCAACCATTTATATATGGCCCACAAGTAGTATAACGGTTGGATAGAAGGGATTGAGTATCAGTATCTACATATGAAGACTTCTGTTAGTATTGGCAGGTCGTAAAAGCATATTGGTTTGGTTTATTTTGGGCTAGGTGTAGTTTAGTAAAGTGTTTTGTGAAGTTTCAAAATATTAAGTGTTTGGTGTAGAATATAGTGAGATAGTTGAGCAACCTGGTTGTATTAAAATATTTATTACCCTCATTAATGAAAGTAGTTGGGGTATTTATACTCTTAATTAAGGACCCATGGGCTTACGGGTCAAGTTATAAAACTGGGTCAAGTTTAAGGACCCATTAACCTTTTAAGTAGATTAGCAAATAGCTTAGTCAAAATGTGTTTTTACTTTTGTCATGTCCGAATTATTTAGTGGCATGTCCTAGTTAAACTTTTCCCAGGCCAGTTAAACCCAAATTCATGGTATTCCATCCTTGCTTGCATAATGGTATCAAGGTTATAAAAAAACTCACTCCCAATGGAGCAATTTGCCGATGTGGCAAGTCTATGCAAGAATCACCAGATTCTCTTCTACCATCACAATATGGGGAACAACTTCAAGGTGGTAGATGACTTGCTGGAGTCCGAGAAAAACCGGAGGACACAGTTTTTGTTTGTCAGTGGGACATGGGAGAATGGTAGGAAGATCAAGGCCAACACCAATCCCAGCATGCTAACTAGCAGGTGGAAAAGTACTGGTAAGTTTTTTATATCTTTGTTTCTCATGATTTTATTTTAAATCATAAGTGTTCCTCTTCTGATTAATTTGTCACCCCTTTTTTAGTGCCGCCGAAGGAGTTCACCAGACACCTAGAGGAAGGGCAAAAGACCTGTGCTAAGCTTAACGCATGGGCTGCAGAGCATTGGGGGAATGCCTTCCACAATTGCTTCATCTCGGGCAATTTTGCGAGGTCCCATCTATGGAACACAACAGATCAGAGGGACCTCTCATGGGAAAAACTAACTACACCACCTCCTCCTGGTGTAATTCTCAAACAAACAGAGGCCAATGATGGTAAAATGGTCTTACCTTCTAGAGAAAAATCTCCCAGCAAGATGAAAGGGAAGAAGAAGAAAGCTGCAACAGAGCCGGTTCAAACAGCCACAGAGGGGACTGGTTCGGGAAACCAGTAGGAAATTGACGTTGCTCTGCTCAAAGTGGTAGAGGCTGAAACATTAAGGGAGGCGGGAGAGTCGCAGAGCCCACTAAAGCCTCCCAAGAAGGACCCGAAAAGAAGGGTCAACAGTGACGAGAAGGCTGCTAAAAAGAAGAAAGTCACCTTAGGAGAAAAAATAATACTTCGCCCTTCGGAGACTCTACCTCCACCAGCCCCTGTTGATCCCACTTTACAGGAGAAGATCCCAACAGGCCTGCAGTCCGGAGAGGTTGCTGGGGGAGGGAATGAAGAAGTGGATATCAATGCCCTTCAGGACATTGACTTATACTTCAATGATTCCGAGAAGGATGATTTCGCAGGTTCCTACCGCCCCTCCAGCTCTGGCAACATGGTGACTTTCAATGGTAAGTCTTTCTCCATCTCTGGAGAGCAAGATGTTTTGAGCCATTCCCTCATTGGCCACATTCAGCCAGTACTTGACTTAGAAATACAGGTGAAAAGTCAGAACACCCTCATCAATTCCCTCACCTCTGACAAGGAATCTCTATCAATCAACCTTCTCAATGCCAATCAGAGTATAGAAGAACTGAATAATGAGATAGAGGCATTAAAGAAGGACAAAGAAGATTCATCCACCAAATTGGCCACTTCAGAGACTGCCAAGAACTGAGCTCCAAACTAAGTACTTCGGTTTGGAAAAATATATCTCAACATTAAAGGAGGACCTGAAAACTAAATATAGTGTCATCCAAACCCTATCCGATGAGAAGACTTCATTTGAAGGTACTGTGTCGAAGATGGCCAAAGAGAAATAGGATTTGGTGAAGCAGTAGGAGCAAGCTATCCAGGCAGGTATTGATAAATATACCAACGAAGTCATTGATTCCTTAAAGAAAAGATATGATAAAGTCAGGTCTGACATGGTGCTTCTCTTACATGAGACTTTTTCGAAGAGGACCCTTGGTCCCTTATGGAAATATGTGGAATACGACGACCTTCCAGTTCACACCATGGCAGATGGCGACAAACACAACTACTCCAGTGGAATCGATGACACTAGTGAAGATGAAAATGGAACTGGTGAGAGTTCGAGTGCTGAAATCAGAAGTCCCAAGAAAGGTGGTAGTGGTGAAGGAACATCAGAAGGGAACAAATCCTAAGTTTTAATCATATCTTTGTTTTTTCTTTTATCTTTGTAAATAGTTAAAGTCCTTGGATGGCCAAGGCACATTTTGTAATGCTATTCGGTTAAATTCCGAATAAGTCTTTGAAATACTTAAATTCCTTGGATGGCCAAGACATGTTTTGTTTTTCCTGTTCGATTAAAGTCCGAATAGGTTTATTTAGCAAATCTTACTTTATTTAACACTTTCTTTCCTTTAAATTTTAATGACCAATGTTTAAACAGTTCCTAGTATTTCAGAAGTATTATAATGAGAGTGTTTAATATCTCCGATGACATGTATTTAATGGTCATCACACAACCAGGTTTATCTGATCTACTAAAGATCCATCGATTTGTACTTGAATTGAATTGTAGTAAAACCACACTGGATGCTTTAAGAAGGCATCACATTTTATTGAATGAAAAAACCAGACACCTCATTAAAACCTCCCCGCGCCAACAAGTAAATATTTGCACACAACTTCTATTCTAAATATAACATGCGATGTTCAATATTCCATGGATGCTTCAAAACCCTTCATTCTTTGTCCTGAAGCCTATATGTCTCAGGCTTAAGTTTTTCAGAGACCTCATAGGGGCCTTCCCAGTTCGGAGCCAGCTTACCGAACTGCTTCTCCTTGGTGTGTAAAAAAAAATTTCTCAACACTTTATCTCCTAGTTGAAAATCTCTTCTCTTGACCT
This sequence comes from Limnanthes douglasii subsp. nivea, assembly GCA_036936605.1. Classification (NCBI taxonomy): domain Eukaryota; kingdom Viridiplantae; phylum Streptophyta; class Magnoliopsida; order Brassicales; family Limnanthaceae; genus Limnanthes; species Limnanthes douglasii. The sequence goes on from JAUPFV010000004.1 coordinate 71,474,786, forward strand.
TGGAAGCAAACCTACTCCTCATCAAGCCTTGGTAGTGGGTTGTTCTTAAGTGAGCTTTAACCCTTCTTTCTTCTATTAAGTACAACTGATTCCTAATTGCTATCTCATTAGCATGTTCGGAATAGTTATGGACCCTGTATGATGGTAGGGTAGCTTCTATGATGGTAATGACATCCATCCCATACACCAAGGTAAAATGAGATTCTTTTGTAGCAGCCCGATAAGTAGTTCGGTAAGCCCACAACACCTCTTGTAGATAGCTTGGCCACTTCCCTGCAGCTCCTTCTAGATTTCTTTTTAATCCGGACAAAATGGTCCTGTTGGAAACTTCAACCTGGCCGTTTGCTTGTGGATGGAAAAGAGAAGAAAAACAGTGTTGAATGCCCCTAGAAGCACAAAATTCTCCATATCCTTGTTATCAAACTGTGGCCCATTGTCTGTGGTAATATTTTGAGGAATCCCAATCTGCAACATATATTGGATAAGATAAATTTAATGACAGCCTTCGAAGTGGTTCCTGCCAAAGAAGTTGCCTTTATCCATTTTGAGAAGTAATCAATAGAAATTATAATAGTTCTGCACCCTCCAGACGCCATTGGCAGATGCCCAACTAAATCCAATCCCCAACGAGCAAAAGTTACTGGCTCAGAAATAGACTCCATAGGTACTGATGGCACATAAATTTCGTTGCCATACCTTTGACATGGATCACATTTCTTTACCATTTCGTTAGCATCTACCATTATGGATGGCCAGTAGTACCCAGCCAACAATACCCTCTAGGTTAGTGCCCTGTACCCACAATGGGGTGATCCTTCTCCATCGTGTAGTTCAAATAAAACCACTTGAGATTCTTCAACTCCCAAGCAACGCTAAGAGAGGTCTGCTGAAAGATTTTTTATCGAGAACTTCCCTTATGATAAAAAAACCATGAGCCATGTGTTTAACTTCTCTTGCCATAGTTTTATTCTGAGGTAAAACCCCATCAGAAATATATTGAAGAACTCCAATATTTAGGTTGAACTACTTGTATACTCAAGCTTTCCTCCTCTTCCTTGTTCTGATTTGATTGTATAGACGGGAATTCTTGTATATGAATCCAAGGGTATGACTCAGAATATGTCTTGGTTGCCAAGGAATCTGCCAGTGTATTCTCTGACCTAGGAATATGCTCATAACAAACACTTTTGAAGTTGGTTGCCACCTCTTTCAGGAGAAGTAAGTATTTGATCAGCTGTTCATTCTTGGCCTCAGACTGATCTTGAACATGATGGATGAGAAGCTGAGAGTCACTCATCAACCTAAACCTTTAGCCCCACATAAGAAAGCCAATTTAAGACCAGATATAGCCGTTTCATATTCAGAATCATTGCTAGAGGCCCTGAATCCAAAACATATGTCATGGTACATTTTATCACCATATGGAGAGGTTAGGAAAATTCCAGCTCCACAACCCATTGTACTTGATCCTCCATCAGTTCGGACTACCCATTCTTTCTTGGTTTTTTCTTCTGAAGTTTGTTTAGAGCTCTTGTCTGAATGGAACTCTACCAGGAAATCAGAAACTGATTGAGCTTTGATAGCAGATCGTGGGGAAAAATCAATGTCATAATCACCCAACTCTACTGACCACTTGGTCATCTTGCTTGATATGTCTGCCTTCTGAAGAACATTCTTCAATGGGAAATATGTCAGGACAATGATGGAATGAGACTGAAAATACGACCTCATTTTTCTTGCTGCAATTACTAAGGCTACTGCCAACTTTTTAAGCTTCAAGTACCTCTTCTCACCATCTATCAAACTTTTGCTGATGTAGTACACCGGACGAGGGTAATTGTCCACTTCCCTCACCAATACTGCGCTTATAGCATATTCTGACACAAACAAGTATACGTAGAGTGTTTCCCCTTGAATGGGTTTAAAAAGAGTCTTCGATGAGGATAAGTGTTTCTTTATTTCAATAAAAGCTTAATTGCATTGTGGAGACCAATTAAAATATTTATCATTCTTCAAGGTTTATAAAAACGGAGCACACTTGTCCGAGGACCTTGAAATAAAACGATTCAAGGTAGCCAACCTTCTAGTGAGTCTTTGTACTTCTTTAATATTCTGAGGAGGATCCATTTCCAGTAAAGTATTAAGCTGATCCGGATCGGGTTGTATCCCTTTCTCACTTATTACATACCCCAAAACGTTTCCGGATCGAACTCCAAAGACACATTTTTCTGGATTCAGTTTCAAATTCACAGTTGCCAAATTAGCAAATGTCTCTTGAAGGTCAACTGTGTGCAAATCCTCCTCCAACCTTTTAACCATCATATCATCTATGTATACCTCCATATTTCTGCCAATCTGGCTAGCGAATATTTTTTTCACCAACCTCTGATAAGTAGCCCCAGTATTTTTTAACCCAAAAGGCATCACCTTGTAACAATGAAAACCTCTATCTGTTATAAAGGTAGTATGATCTTGGTCCTTCAGATCCACCTGTATCTAGTTGTACCCAAAGAAGACATCCATGAAAGACAACAATTTGTTTCCAGACGTTGAGTCTACCAACTGGTCTATCCGGGGGACTGGATAAAGATCTTTTGGGCAAGCCCTGTTGAGGTCAGTAAAATCAATACGCATACGCCATTTCCCATTCTTTTTTCTTGACCAACACCGGATTGGCAGTCCATAAAGGATATTGGGATTCCTTTATGTGCCCCATCTTGGTAAGCCGATCAACTTATTGAACTATTACATCAGCTTTCTCCTTAGAGAAAGCTCTCATTTTCTGCACAACAAGTGCAACATCACTCCAGATCGACAGCTTGTGTGAGATAATACTTGCAGGTACTCCGTTTACATTAGTATTGCACCAAGAAAAGACATGCTGATTATTTGATAGAAATGACAACAATTTCTTTTTCAACTCTGGCGCCATCTTGGAGCCAACCTTGATATTTCTACCCTTTGCCAAAGAGTGGGTTTCAATCTCTTCTACTGGTATTATAACACTAGGGGTCTCTCTAGGGTCATCAATCTCACCCTCTCCCTCAGAAGGCTCCAGTAACTGTTAATCCTCATTAGTCCGAACTGCTCCCAAAATTTTAGAAGCAAGTGCAGTTGCATAACACTCCCTTGCTATCTTCTGACTACTTCGAACATCACCCACCTGCCCTTGAACTGCATACTTCAAACGTTGGTGGAATATTGAGGCCACAACATGCATTCTAGAGAGCCATGACCTTCTAAAGATTGCAATGTAGCATGTGGGGCAATCTACCACTACAAATAACACCATGACCAACTTTTTAAAAGGCCCCTTGCCCAACAACACCTCTTCCTCAAACTCCCCGATTACATCTGCAGAGCTCCCTGTGAAGCCTAAAATGGTTTTGTTTGACCGTTGAATAACAACTGGATTTTTCATCTGCTTGTAGGAGCTCAAAAAGAGGGTGTTTGCCGAACTGCCTGTGTCTATCAGAATTTGTTTGATATCATTGCCCCCTATAGATTCTCCTATCACCACAACATCCTCATGAGGTCCAACAATATTTCTTAAATCATCCTCATCAAAAACTATAAATGGAAAAGGGCTTGGCACTGATAAGAAGACATGCCCCTTCCAACTGAGTAGGCAGACTATGAACATGCCTCTTTCTCGACGAAGAAGTGGGCGTTGTCATGGTATCTCCTCCAAAGATGGTGAGTGACTCAAAGAAACTGATCAGTCCGAACATCATCTTGGTCTACTCTGTTATGACCCCCACCTTATTCCAAGTTGGATCGGGATCCAAATACTCAGAATCAACATAAAATCTTTCAAGGATCACCATTGCCCCTTCTTGGGCAGATGTTCCCACATTGTTCGTAGGATCTGTCCGAGGAGCATTGTCAGGGCTGTTTCCACTCCTTCTTTTGACATACGCTTCCAGTTTACCTCTTTTGATAAGATTCTGCACTTCTTGTTTCAAGGCTATACAGTCTTGAGTATTGTGGCCTATATCATTGTGATATTGGCAAAAGAAAGTATTTTGACTCTCTCTAGGGGACTGCAGTGCTGCTGGTTTCCGGAAATGAACTTCCTCCTTAGTCTTCTCATATATTGTGGCTACATTCTCTTTCAATTATACAAACCACTCCGGTTGAACCCAAAGACCTCTTTTATTCCTTGATTGGTGGCTCTGAGATTGATTCTAGTTGGACTGAGTCTGTTTATCTCTATTGGACCCTTGTCCGGTCTCCTTAGCCTTATATCCGGACTGGTTTTGAGCTGTTGTAGTGGACCTTACCTGATGGTGCACCCTGGTTTTCTTGGTTTCATCCACATTAATCTGTTTTCCCACCTAATTTAATAGGCCATTCCAAGTCATGGCTTTCTTCCTGGTCACCGAATCGGCCAGATTCCCAAGGTTCAACCCTTGTCTCAAGGAAGCAATTACCACCTATTCGAAGCAATCTACTAACCCGTTCTCGGTATTTACAAACCGACTTATGTAGGATAATAGTATATCCATTGCCCTTCATCTCCTTACTTCCCACAAATTGCCTTCGGAAGGCAACCCAGAATGTATCGAAGTTTCTGATACACCCCTAGGGTAAACTGTTGTACCACTTAAGAGCACTTCCTGTAAAAGATTGGGAGAAGGATCTACACAGAAGTTTATCATCATCATCGAAATTCATCATGAAGTTGTTGAACTGCTCCAGATGGTTGTCTGGATCCTTACTTTCATCATACTTCTCCATTTTGGAGTTGTCAAACCTTTTGGGTAGGTTTTCGGATAGTATTTTGGAAGACAAAGGTGACTGTCTCCAATTCATATTACAATTGAAGATTTTGTCTTTATTAGGACAACAATTTCTTTTTCAACTCTAGCGCCATCTTGGGGCAACCTTGATATTTCTACCCTTTGCCAAATAGTGGGTTTCAATCTCTTCCACTAGTATTATAACAATAGGGGCCTCTCTGGGGTCATCAATCTCACCCTCTTCCTCTGAAAGCCTCAATAACTGCTAATCTTCATTAATCCAAACTGGTCCCAAAGTTTTAGGATCAAGTGCAGTTGCATAGCATTCCCTTGCTAACTTCTGACTACTTCGGACAACACCCACCTGCCCTTGAACTGCATACTTCAAATATTGGTGGACTGCTGAGGCCACAACATGAATTCTTAGAGAGCCAAGACCTTCCAAAGATTGCATTGTAGCATGTGAGGCAATCTACCACAACAAATAACACCCTGACCAGCTTTTTAAAAGGCCCCTTGCCCAACAACACCTCTTCCTCAAACTCCCCGATTACATCCGGAGAGATCCATGTGAAGCCCACAATGGTTCTGTTTGAACGTTGAATAACGACCAGATTTTTCATCTGCTTGTAGGAGCTCAAAAAGAGGATGTTTGCTGAACTGCCTGTGTCTATCAGAATTCGTCGGATAACATTGCCCCCAATAGACGCTCCTATCACCACAACATCCTCACGAGGCCCAACAATATTTCTTAAATCATCCTCATCAAAAACTATAAATAGAAAAAGGGGTTTGGAACTGATAAGTAGATATGACCCCTTCCAACTGAGTGGCCAGACTATGAACATGCCTCTTTCTCAATGAAAAAGTAGGCGTTGTTATGGTATCTCCTCCAAAGATGGTGAGTGACTCGAAGAAATTGATTAGTCCGGACACCATCTTGGTATGCTCTGTTATGACCCCCACGTTATTTCGAGTTGGATTGGGATCCAAATACTCAGAATCAACATCAAATCTTTCAAGGATCACCATTTCCCCTTCTTGGGCAGATGTTCCCACATTGTTTGTTGGACCTGTCAAAGGAGCATTGTCAGGCATGTTTCCACTTCTTCTTTTGACATAGGCTCCCAGTTTGCCTCTCTCAATAAGATTATGCACTTCTTGTTTCAAGGATATGCAGTCTTGAGTATTGTGGCCTATATCATTGTGATATTGGAAAAAACAAGTATTTTGACTCTCTCTAGGGGACTGCAGTGATGCTGGTCACCGAATCAGCCAGATTCCCAGGGTTCATCCTTTGTCTCAAGGAAGCAATTGCCACCTGTTCGAAGCAATCTGCTAACCCGTTCTTAGTATTCACGAACCGACTTATGTAGTCCTTTAAGGACTCATTTGGCACTTGGGCACAATGGATAATAGTATATTCATTGCCCTTCACCTCCTTACTTCCCATAAATTGCCTTCGAAAGGTAACCCAAAATATATCAAAGTTTATGATACACCCCTGGGGTAAGCTATTGTACCACTTAAAAGCACTTCCCGTAAAAGATTAGGAAAATGATTTACACAGAAGTTTGTCATCATCATCGAAATTCATCATGAAGTTTTTGAACTGCTCCAGATGGTTGTCCGGATCCTTACTTTCATCATACTTTTCCATTTTGGAGTTGTCAAACCTTTTGGGTAGTTTTGCAGACAGTATTTTGGAAGACAAATGTGACTGTCTCCAAATCCTATTACGACTGAAGACTGTGTCTTCATTAGGCGTTGCAAAAATACCCGGTTTGGTCTAAAAAGCAAAAGGACCGATCATCAACTGATCAACATGCATGTGGCTGTGGCTGTTAGATGACCCTTTGCCCAGGTGCTTTTTAAGCCTTCCATGCCTATCTCTCTTTCTTGAATATTTTTTAACTAGTTTCTGTTTCTTTCTAGACCTCCCTTCATCACTGCTTGATGACAAAGACTCCTTAAGGTCAGCCTCGTTCAAAGAGCTGCTGGAGGACTCAGAATCTGAACTTTCAACCGGCTTAGACCGGAGAGTCTTCTTAGGACTAACATGGGTCTTTTTTGAACTTAAATAAGTCTTTTCTGATGGATAATTCTCCTTAGGGTTGTCAGTATGATGAATAGCGTACGCCCCTGACTTCTCCATTATAACATATTCTACTTGTTTTATAGCCTTTACCGCCTCTATTTCTGCTCTCAACTTGTCTCGCTCTTCGATGGTGTATTCCTTATTTTCCCCAACTACCTCCACCACAGATAGGGAAGTTTCCTGCTCGTTCGGATCCATCTGAATTGGTCTTTTCTACTGGTTTTGAATGCAAGATTCAGGCACACTCGTTCTCCCACTATGGTCACCAATTTGGTTTGGTTTATTTTGGGCTAGGGGTAGTTTAGTAAAGTATTTTGTAAAGTTTCAAAGTATTAAGTGTTTAGTGTAGAATGTAGTGAGATAATTGAGCAGCCTGGTTGTATTAAATGTTTATTGCCCTCATTAATGAAAGTAGTTGGGGTATTTATACTCTTAATTAAGGACCCATGGGCTTACGGGTCAAGTTATGAAAGCGGGTCAAGTTTAATGACCCATTAACCTTTTAGGTAGATTAACAAATAACTTAGTCAAAAGGTGTTTTTATTTTTGTCGTGTCCGGATTATTTAGTGCCATGTCATTGTCCGAATTACCCCTGTCCAGATTAAGTAGTGGGCTATGTCTGAATATTCCAAACTCATCACATATCATGGTATGCATGGAGTCGTAGATGTTAGATTTTCCACTGGAAAATGTGGGTCTTGACACTTTACCACATCCAATTTGTGAGCGTCCTCCCCACGACTAAGTTTGGTTGCTACTCCCGTATCTACACCGTTATGCGCTCCACCATTGCTTCTACAATGCGATTTCTATTATGCTACTCCCATATTTCATGCTTGGTTACTCCTACATTGGCGCACTTCTCCTCCATTTAATTTTTTTGCGTTATGCTTATTTGTGTAGGTGATCATCCGTTACTAGCCTTACGCCTTGCCCTCACATCCTAAGATGAGTCTCCTTGCACACCCCTTGCATACTTCACACACTTCTTCTGGCCTTACATGAAGTACATTCCTTGTGTCTCACTCGCTAATCGATTAGGCCCCTATGATAAGTAGTCGTCTTTTTACACCTCGTCACTCTAACCACGCTTCTTCTGGGTTCATGCAAACTAGCCCTACTAGTGTTAGGCTAAGTCATCACGATGTTACGCTTGGCTCCAGCGTAGCTCTCTCTCAGAGACAGATTCCGGATCTAATATCACTTATCACGGGCTTAACTATTTTTCCCATTAGACACCTGTGCCGAGCACGCCTAGTGACACAAGCCAACCTTTCCTACATTCCATACAAGAAGTATAACGGTTGGATAAAACGAATTGAGTATCAGTACTTGCATATGAAGAATTCTGTTAGTATCGGCAGGTCGTAAGAGCATATTATGATCTGTATGAAGAGGTAGATGTTAGCTTGTCCATTGGTAAATGGTTGAAGGTCCCCTGAAGAAGATCTATGTTTGTGTTAATATTTTCTCTCTCATAACGTCGGGAGCTCAAAATGTCTCATCTATATTGTTAGTGCACTCGAGGATCCTAAATATGTGGAAAATAAATAAAAGAAAGAGTTAGGCTTGGATTTGTGCGTGTATGTATTGTGATAATTGTTGGTGCTAAAAATTACAACGAGTTGTCTATTTGTTTCCTGGGTAGATCGACCATCCTGATGGCCTAACCTCTTCCTACAGTATACGTTTGGTCATGTTTTGTTACTCTGTACTAGCCTTATCCACTAAGTCGATCCTCAATCATTAAAGGACTTCACCTCTCAGTTTGGAAAGGAGAAGGAACCTCAACACCACGTTGATCATGAGTTACATACTGGTATTGAAATTTATACCGTGGGCACTATAAAAAATGGTTCTAACAACTATCTTAAATGGTATGCGATTGTCATTGGTGGACCTTTTAACTCTAGCTTTATCCCCCTGATTAAGGCAACCCACTGACCATGATAAATTAACTAGATGCGATTAAAATATGAAAATTGAACGTGCAGACAACAAAGAATAAGTGATTTCCCTCACTGTCAAGCTCGTATCATGGATAAGATGAAGGTTAGTAAATGAAGTACTGAAACTGATATTGCTCTTGATCTCTCGTTATACATGCCCATTATAACTTTTCTTAATAATCATTGTATCTTAAAATATCCATGGGTTAACGACCTAATATAGAGCTGAGTTCATTTTCAACAAAAGTATATCCTTAATTTTTTTATTAAATACAAGGGGGTGAACCTAAGGTGAGGTTCATTATCAATTCTATTGTCTTATTCTGATAGTATACCAAGAACCATACTGCCCACCCATTTGACATGATTTAAATTTCATGGAACCATCGTGTCCTAACAATTTTGGTCATCTTGTTGTTGTCTTGATTTATATTTTATAAAGTTAATTGCCTTAACAGCTCATATGCGTTTCAATTGACAAATATTTACGTGATCAACAAGGCGATTAACAGAATTTTTCTATGGTCGGACATTGGTAATATGGTTGGCATTAACCTTGATCTGGGGATTTTAACATCATCCATAAGATGTAGAATTGTACCGATTACTCCGAAATTTGGAATGAATGGATTGATGATTTCAATAATTATTGTTATAATAATAGAATTTATGATTTGCATGCTATGAGTTACCCGTTCTCGTAGTCCAATAAGTAGTATAATAATCCTATTGAATCATAATCAATAATTTTTCGGATGATTTTCTCATATTGTTTGGTCACTCCACCATGATAAGGAATTTGTTTCTCACAGGTAAAGGCAAAGTAATAAAGAATAATCGAGAAAGAAAATAATTCTATAGTAATATTTATTTGTATTTCTTTTTATGATCAATCTTTCAATGAAGCCTCGACTCATTATTTATAGTACTTATAATATTGTTTTTACAAATTAAAAAGTTACACGTGTTATAACGGCCTAACAAATAATCTTAATAACTTATTAAATAGTGACACGGGTCATTCACTTGTAACTGTTTAAATGACCTTTTTGTTTGCATAATTCGTCTTCTCTTGTAATTACTTTATGACCCTCGTCTAACATCTTCCTTATAACCCTCGTCTGATGTCCTCTTTACGATATTCGTCTAACCGTGTCTTTATGATCTTTGTCTAACCTCTTTTCGATTACCTTTGTCTAATCATTTCTTTACGACCCTCATCTTATATTATTTTTATCTCCCTCGTCTAACATTCTCTTTATGAATTTTATCTAACAACTTCCTTATGACCCTATTCTAATATATTCTTTATAACATTCGTCTTACATAATATTTATGACCTTTTTCTAACCATTTCTCGAAGACCCTTGTTGTATCTTCTTTATGACATTTGTCTAACATCTTTCTTACGACCCTCATCTAAAATCATCTGTATAATCTTTGTCTGTGATCTTCTTATTACTCGCATCTTATTATTTTATCAGTCTTTGATATAACATTACCTCGTCATTATAAGGAATATATATTATACATTAAATATAGCCTTATCAATTCACAAAAAAAATTGAGGACTACTAAAAATTATCTAAACGAGGTATCGTGAGTAAGCTTAATGGTTTATTAATTTTATTTTATTAAAGTAATTCGGCGTGTGTTAAAATTTCTAACCTCTCATATTTATGTTGCCACATATAAATATTTAAACATTTGGATTCTGTAATTTCTGACACGTTTTTTAAATTTGTTCCACTTTTTAAAACTTAATCATTTATTATATATATATATATATATATAATAATAATAATAATAATAATAATTTAGTCGTTGATACAATATACCCCATACATATACCAAAAACGTTACCTCATTTACGCTTGTTTTTTTGGTTTTCGAAAACATTAAAATATATCATAAATCAAGGTTACAATGTTAAGGGGGCATACCCCCAAATTTTAATACCGGTATGTTTATCACCGGAAACACTATAACATCATAAAAAACAAACTGAAGAGATACATAAATAGAACTTCAGATATGGATTTGAAAACTATGTACAAAGATAAAAATACGACTTTAGATCTACATCTGAAAACTCAAGATGTAGATCTCATAGATCTAGAACAGAAAACATAGGTCTACAAAAGAAACTAAGAATAAACACTAAATACATAAAAGAATCCGTAGAAAAGAAATACGAGATCATTCACGACTGCAATGGAGAAGACGACGATGAAGAAGGACCACCGCTGAAGGAAAAATACATCGTTGTAGATAGAAGAAATGCATTCACAGCACCGCAAAAGCAACACAATGATGGAAAATAAAAAGACAAAAAGGACCACTCACTAAGCCATACACCTAATTAAAAGGTAAAGTATGAATTAGAGAGAAAAAACCATTTACATGAGTAAAGAAGAGTTGATCACCATTAAAGAAGAAGAAGAGTAGGATAAACCGAAAGAAACACCATACTCTTAATATTCAAAAAATAGGTGAGAGACGACTACTAAAAAAATGAGACCATCTCTATCTAGAAAACCCTAAATAGATACTTCTCAATCAAAACTTTTAATTTTTCCTTTACGATTATTCTTCTTTTATACTCGTTTATTCTCTATACTTTCTCCATTAAATCTCTAACATCTTCGATCCTTCATTTTCATCCCTAATTCTTTTAATAATGTATTTTATACACTAACTTTTTTCTCTTTTTTAATATATATATATATATATATATATATCATATTTCTTAGTCAAATGTAATCGAAATAATATATGTTAACTCATTCTTCAAACAAAAACCATACTTTTACAAAAGAAGAAAAAAAAAACATTTTGTATTTATTAAAACTAGCATATGGATTCTATTTATCCCTTTTAAACAACCATTATCAAACATATAAAAAACTTAACTTAATAATCATGTTGATAATGTTTTTTATTTTACACAGATATAGCTTCAAAATGGAAAAAAAAAATCACCAATAATAGTTATGGACCAACACTCTCTTATAGATGAAGTAGAAAAAACAGAATTTTTAGATGCATAATTTAAACAAATTAATTATAAGCACATGTCTGATGAAGAATATAAAAGTTTCAGGCGTGATTACAGTTTCCTTTATTACATTGTCACTCATCTTCCTAAATATGGTGAATTATCCCATCAAGGTGAAAGAGAATAAATATGTTACTTTAATTCCCCATTTCACTAAGGTTTTCGATTTTCTTTTCCCAAATTTATTCAAGCAAATTTTAGATATACTTGCATATGCCCCACTAAACTAGCTATTAATGGATAACATATCATGATCAGTGTGATGCTTAACTCAAAAATCTTGAAAATACTTGTTCATCTTTCAGTTTTCCTTACTAATTTAATATTTTAATATATACAAACACCCTTTTCTAATTTATAAGTATCAAATATGGGAATAAATAGTCAACTTACCCACTCTGTTCATGATTAGAAAAGATCCTTTATTTTTGTAATCGAAAAATAGGAGTACCAAAATGCTAATCAAGAATATGATCAAGTCAAAATTGATGGATGAGTTTACATAATATAAGATATGTTCTGTGTTTTTTCCCATTTGTTTTATCTTTCTAAATATGTTGTTCTTTTTCGAATTCCATTAAGTATGAACAACTCTTCAGAAAAGTTTATGATGATGACAATGTAAATCCTTTCATAGGTTTACACGTTGTATCCTATTCAGTTTGGTTTTTGAATTTCCACTATTTCTTTAACAATTAAAAACTTTATAATAGCTGGACTTGGCTTATTGACGAGCTTACTATGACGGCTGATGGGAATATTACTCTGATTGAAACATGATAAAAAGCTACATTTGAAAAATTTAGGAGTATAATTCTTCAATGATTCTATAACCAAAACAATATTAGTATTGGCTTAAAAGTTCTCAAAGATAAAGTGCCAAACAATATCGATGATGCTTCTTCTATCAAACAAATATGTTAGAAAAATCAAACTGAACTTAGTATATGATTCTCTCAAACTAAACTTGGCATATGGTCTTCTCACCAAGATGATGTTCTTGTTAACCCAAATGATTCCTTTATTGTTCAAATGAATAAGAGAAATAAAAATCTTGTAGATCCTGCTCGATATAATGATAATCCACCTATTTCTCAAGCCAAATTTACACCACCCGAAGGGAAGCCGAAAAAAGAGAGATGAATACTCGTAAGGTATGATGGAGCCTTCGTTAAACAGAAAAGTTTAACTATCTCTGATTCGAACACTACTATTACTAAGAAGAAAAACTCCAAACCTGTTGAAGCCCCTTCGAACAACCCATATGCTTTTAATACGCTTCATGTCGACATTAATAGAAAACCTCATTCTTCTTGTTAAGATCCTACTATTAAGAAGAATTCTGTTATTCACAATAACGCTCATATTACTAAATAAAAATTTCTTACCATACCCTTTGATCATCAAAAAGAAAAAGAAAAAGATTGCGAACCTGATATACTAAAAACCTAACTTATGACCAAAATAAAAAGAAATGTACAAGTTATTCAGGTTCGCAATCACTCCTATTTCTACCTCACCAACTGTTCAAACAACAGCTTTCATAAACAATCAACTAGTAATACTTGTAGGTCATATGCTATGACCTAGCTTTATACCCATTCCATGTCCAGTATTATTGATGAATCTTCAACTTAAGTATTGTCCCAATTTGTCACATTATAACAATATGAGTATGACCAATATCCTGTAGTGACAACTTGAGCTTTAAATAGAGGTTTGTGTTTATCATTACACTATCTTTAATCTATTATTAATAAATATTTTATTTATCCATTTTACCTATCTTTCAGAGTTATCATAACTCAGTGATGCTTGCATATATGTCAATAACTTCATTTTATCTTGAGATAATGAAAAACTTCAGATTAGGGGCTATGCTGTTTTGATTTATTATAGAACTTACCGATGAATTAGATAAATTTCAAAGTTGGAATTTAGTTTTAAAAAAACAAACTGATAAGCTAGCGAAGTATAAGCTTGAGAAATACAACTTGATTGCTAAATTAAATACTAGAAAGATTACTTGAAGAAACAAAATGGAGAGTTGATTACTCGAAAATTTGAATTGGTTACTCAAAGTATTGAGCAACTTAATTTGAATAACAAAGAGATTTCTCCGAATGTCGAGTTGGCTAAAACTGATATTGGTCTGATGGGTCAAGTTAACACTATGTCTAAAATTGTTCAAGTGCATAGACTTGTACCGAGGTAGAATTTTAGGTACAAGTGAGCAATCTCTGCCCTATAATATATAAACAAATAAATTACGATTATAACATTAAATGTAAAAACTTTAAGTTTATAAATGAGTATATAATTTTCTGATTGCTAATTCAATTGCCTAAATGTTTATGCTCGTTCGTGAATATATGAAGAAATATTTCACCGTATGTCGTTACCATCGATTTATGACATAATCTATAGCCTTCGGGTAAAAAGAAAATATTGCATTCTATTGCGAGATTTTTGTTATACTCTTTAACCGTGTTTAATCGGGTAATGATGCCATAAAAATCCATAAAATCTTCCATTATATCTACTTTGGACATCACATTTTTAGCAACAATGTTTTTTTAATATGATATTTTCATAACACATGAATATTATCTGAAAAAACATCTTCAATAGATCACATCAATGTTAACTCCTGATCGGTGATGATATTATTCACAAATACACAAACATTATCCACCATCACGGTTTTTTAAACACTGAAAGCCCACATGTTTCTCAAAGCTCATAAAGACGAAAGCAATATACAATGTCTTGTTGGTTGATGTAACACCAACTATTTCGAGCAAACACATTTTGTACCTTGTAGTCCTGTAAGTATTGTCCATGAAATAAATCAAATAAATATACATAAAAGCTCGATACTTGTAGAATGCGCAAAAAAATTAAGATCTCGCCATTTGTGTTGTTTGTTCGATGCCATACAAAGTACTTGTGTTCTTTTAGTTTACCCAACAAGAATTGTATTTGGGTTTACCCGGTTTTTTCGACCAAACAGTGTTTTTGATGAATGTTGTAAATGGTGCGCATGCTAGTTACATTTTGAGGATTATGAATCTTCAAACCCATGTATATCTCTCAAAGATGAGAACCAACTATTCTTAACCTACAAACCAATTCCTCTCCATTCGCTTTGAGTCTATCGACTTGAGAATGACCATTCAAGTGAAAAAATAATGCATTATTATGCTTCTCATTTAACACATTCAATTTAAAAAAATAAGGTTATCCTTTAACTCGACTTCCCCTTAACATGAAGGCGAAACCATATTTTTTATGAACATTATCGTTATTTTTTCACAACCCTAGGTTTGGGCTAGGTTTATTAATGGCATAACTCTCACATTTAATATATACCATAAGAGTTTTTTTTTTAAATTTCTACTACCGTCATCATCCTTGGTACTAATAACAATGAAACCTATATTGATGGCTATAGATTTTATCTATGCTTCCAAACCGTCTTTAATGTAATACATATGTATAGTAAAAGTATGTGTGTAATCGACCGTCATACACGATGGTTGTTCTGGATCCTATAGCATACATAAAGATAACGTATATGAAAAGTTGCACTCATAAAATGCAAGCCGAACAAAACCTGCACATGTAACCCCATCAGTTTGTGTAAAATCACACGTATGAAGTGCGCAATTGTGCAAATTCGCGCGCGCAATTGCACGATATTGTGCCAAATCGCGCGAGAACAATACACGTAATTTGGTATAAAATTGCACACTAAAAGTACGTTTTAGCATAATATCGCGTACCGTGCCAAAATTTTGTGTGCAACTAGTATGGAATTTAAACTTATTTAAAAACAAAAAAAATATACCTCAATGACTATTTTTAAACGATCTTTTAATAATTTCTCGTCTTACAATAAAAAAAATCATCGACGTGGTAACTAAACCTATTATTTTCATCATTTAAATCTATAATTTATGAAATAATATAAAATTAATTTAATTTTTAGTTGATTTTGTAGTTGTTTTAGTAATGCTAACGGTAATAAGTTAATTTATTTTTTAAAAGATATACTGAATTTATTATTTTAAAATTTCCATCCTTTAAAAAATAAAATAAAGTTTAGAACTCTAGAATTGGATCCAGCCATCCAGGTACAATATAACCGAGCCCAAAAAAATATTAAAATGAGACTGTTTTTCTTCCAACTATATAAATCACTTTCCATAGTATCCGACAGTCGTCAGTTCGGGTCTTTCTCTCTCTAAAGTCTATAATCGTTGGAAGCGAAACGATCATCATAGAGGTAATCTAAACCCTAGTATCTAACTAGCTTTCCTTTTTCTTTTTCACTTGTCATTCTACAAATTACCCTAATATCTGTAGATTGTGAAGAACCATAATCGAGCCCTAATGTTTATTATCTTCCCAAATTTTAATAACGTCATTCCTGAATTAAGGAGACAATCATAACTAATTTACAACAGCCAATTCACTATTCTTATCCCAATTCTAACGGCTCACTGTCCCGGGAGTCTTTAATTTTGGTTTTCATGCTGTCTGATAATCAGAGACTGGAAAAGATCGAAACTTTGAGATTTTTTGCTTCTTTTACTTCATCAGTTGATAGTATGTTAACCTGACTGACTATTACAGTGGGATTGGATGTGCTTGTAAATGGGTTCGATTTCTTTTGTTTTTCACTTTATTTGGTTCTATGGATGTCTTTAGTTTGTTTATCATTTCTTTTAAATTTTATTTTGCCATGTTTGGTGATACTGGTTTTGATTCACCAATGTAAGAGCTGTAAACATGTGGTAAACATTATACCTTGCAGTGTACTAGCATGAGGAGGTACAGCCCGTCAGGTTACAGTCCTCCAAGGAGGGTATATGATGACAGTCCTCCAAGGAGGGGATACGGGGACAGTCCTCCAAGGAGGGGATATGAGGACAGTCCTCCAAGGAGGGTATATGAGGACAGTCCTCCAAGGAGGGGATATGGGGGCCGCGAAAGGAGTCCCCCCAGAAGGAGATATGGTGGTGGAGGTGGTGGTCGTGGCGGTGGATATGACAGGTCCAAGGGGAGGGGTAATGGTAGCCTTTTGGTTCGTAATATTCCTCTAAGCTGCAGGTATATTTTTTTCTAGCTTATAGCTATGTTTTGTTACTATGGTTGTAGTACTTATTGAACTTATTTCTGATGTCCACTCCACTTGAAAACTCTGATGCTACCTGCAGGCCAGAAGAACTTCGGATCCCTTTTGAGCGATTTGGCCCTGTTAGGGATGTCTATATTCCTAAGGACTATTATACAGGGTGAGTTTTTTTCTTTCCTTTTCTTTTTGTTGATAGCTTGTTATGTGTTTAATTTTGATTCCTTCATCTTAACTATGTTTGAATACTGCTATTTCCCAAAGCATGCAACCTTCTTAGTATCAGTAATTTCTCATTGTGGCTAACCTTAGTTCTGAATAGCAGAAACGACCTTTTAAATGTACTCTTTTGGTACTCTACCTCTGAGGATAATTGTTGGTACCTTACAAACACCTAACCATACTACTTTTCTAATGTAAATGAGATGTAAGTGGCACTCTACTGTAAATTCTTTGTTCCTATGTCATCCATTAGATTAGAGTTAGTTATTTCTAACCTTAGGATTTTACTCCTCATTTAGACTATATCTCTCAACCGTAGACTATCAACCTTTTTTTTACTATTGTATGTTTGTGAATCACTCATGACTGATTAAGCTTTGAGTATAGCTGTCAAATTAGTGAGCTTGACTTCAATTCTAGGTCAGTCAAGGGTAGAATTCACTCTTATTTGTTAATTAACACTGCATGATGTGCAAATGGACATCATAGCCGTCATGTGCCTCAGTATATAAATTTGGTTTGATGTTAAAGATGACTGGCAGATGTTTTAAATTGCTGATTATGGGAATCTCTCCGTACTGTTTCTTTTTTTGTTGCTTTCATCTAACAATTCCAGTTTTCTACACGAAAATGGCAAACTAATATTTCGATTGATATTCTCAGTTCCTTGACTTAAGTATTTATTGTAGTAAATTAAAAATTTTAAGTGGTTTGTCAGGGGGCATGTTTGTTTGAAGTTAAAACAAGCTCAAGCCCCAAATTTGATGAAGCCTGTTTTTTATTGCGTAACTTATTGGCCTCGAGGATGTTAAGAGTAATATTCAAGTGAAGACTGTTCCCTTCCGAAGAGATACATATAATTACAACCTTAGAAGTTTGATATGGAAAAAGATTTATGTCTTCTACTGAAGACTACTCAAAGAGAATATTAGATTTGGCGATCAAGTGCTAATTATTTTTACAAGCTTGTGAAGAATGTTAAGAGTTGGTGACCAAGTACCAATTATATAAGCTTGAAGAATGTTTTAGAGTGGGCGATCAAGTGGTATTTTGCTACCTTTAGTTACACGAATGTGAAGAGATTTCTGTCTCTTTGGATGTTACCTAGAATTTGACTATTAAAGCCAGGTCAGCTACTGAGCTATGTGAAAAAGGTATACACATATTAACAGTGTTTGCAGTAACTTATAAGGGTAGCTTTCAAAGTTCAATCTTGGATGGTGGCTGTTTGTTTGTATCAAAATTACACTCCAAATGAGGATCTTGCTGTTAACTATCCAGGTCACCTCGAGGATTTGCATTTGTGGAGTTTGTGGATGCTTATGATGCTACTGAGGCTCAGCGTAGTTTGAATGGAAGAATATTTGATGGGAGAGAGCTTTCTGTTGTTCTGGCTGCAGATTCAAGAAAAAGGCCCGAGGAAATGCGTAGCAGAGACAGGTCTAGGTAGTCCCTCTTTCCTACTATGTTGTTACTTTTTCTTGCTTAGAAAAAGATTTTGAAAGAAATGTTTTATTATACTTTGGTTTGAATTCTACAGGTTGCCATCTAGAGATGGAGGACGTTCATCATCTTATCACGGTATGTTGCTGCTAATGCAGTAATTTGTTTCCCTTTAGGTGCACTTTTTGACTGTGTATGTCTACTCTGGGAATAACATTTGCAGCTTGGTTTGTGGTAGTTTGAATTTGTTGCTTGATCTATTCTGGGAATATATGCATGACTAAAAATGATCGTATAATAAGCAGGTTAACCTAGAATGAAAATGTCTGTTAAAATCTTTTTTTATACAATTTTGAAAATTCTGCTAGGATTTCTACCTTGGATTTATTTGGATCTCGTTTTCAGAGTCAGATATTTTATTAGGTTAATGTTAAGTATGATGCAGGTAAAGTTTTATGCTCTTGGCTGCATTATTTGAAGGGTTTGTTGATCATTTGTATACATATTCTTATATTCATCATCACTAGTAGTTAGGTATCAAGAGGCATTATGTTGTTATCTCGATGCGAGCATTTCCTTTCTTTTGAGCTGCGTAACTTTTTCTTAGTTTATGGCAATTTTTCTGTTTGATGTAATAATTTGTCCCGCTTGTCTTTTAATACCTAACAACCATGGAAGCTTCTAGCTTTTCGCATATATGTGAATGTCTCCTCCCAGAATAGAGATTATATTTGTACATTATACAATTTTGAACGCAGTTTATATAAAGCTTGACTTTCATACTGATTTGAAGTGATAATGGAAAACTGTTTCAGGAGGTTCTCGGTCACGCCCAATTTCCCGTTCCCCATCTCCTAGGCGTCCTTCTGGTTCCAGAAGTAGATACCGGTCAAGGTAAAGAGACAATTCTGTCATATGCAAAAGTGGGATTCTTGATATGTTTGCCAAATTTCAATAGCTTTATAACTTTTATAGGTCTTACTCTCCTCCACCAAGACGAAGCGGTGACTATTCTGTTTCCCCTGTCAGAGATCATGAAGACTATCCAAGAGGTACTCGTGATCGTGTCCGCACACCAACGTCTCCAACCTATGATGGAAAAGTTGGAAATGGCTACGACGACAGGAATGGAAACGTCTATGTCGAGTAAGTGCAACTCCACCTCTCACCAAACCTATTAATTTAGTATATCATATATATATATATTGCTTGTGGTGGTGAGTGAAGACGGTTGCTTTTAAACATGTAGGAAAGCAGGTTATGATTTGGAGGAAAAAGAAGGGCACTTGAGGTCACCGCCACCAGGTAAGAGGTTGAAGGGATCTTCAAGGTCACCTTCTCGGTCTAGGTCTAGGTCTAGGTCTGCTGACATCTTACCTACAAGGAGTAGGAGCATGAGCAGGTAGAAGTTGAATGCAGTTGTCATTTAAGATTGTGTGCTGGAGTTGTTTTACCCTGTAAGCTGTACCAACAAGTTTATGTGTTCCATTATCTCGACTTTACTTATTGTATATGAAGTCTGTTTATCTTATTTTGACTTTTCTTAAATCCAAAAACAAACTAGGTTTACCTGATGTCCAGCTTGATTGTATCAATTGATCCCACAAAGCATTTGATGCTGCACCGTTCAAGTGTTCCCTAGCTCTCTGTTGCTCAATTACTTATTTATATGTTTGTATTTATTGTCCAGAGCTTAAAACATGGACATACAAGAAATTGACTTTTCAGACATTAGGCACCAGGCTAAACTACTTAACATTACAAGAACATAGCTCGTCTTAAGTAACTGACCAGTAATGACACCTTTCCTACGAGCTATGTCCTTGTGACTCGGACTTTTCAGACAATTAGTAGCCAGTGGAGAGGGATAGAGTCAATGAAGTTTTAGATCTGGATACCTTCACAGGTTCACCTGTGGTTTTTGGATTACTCGAGACTGTAAGGCACACAACTTGTGCTTTTTAGTTTATGATTTAGGAGAAAGTCAGCAATGAATATTTTGTCTTTTTCTTTTTTACTAATTGAAAGGACTATTTTTTGATTTAAAAAAAACTATAATCATAAATATTACGATTATATTTGATGGAACTATGAAAAATATATTTTGGTACAAAATACATAATAATAGCATATATAGTGTAATTATGCTTGCAGTGTGAATTAATATTGTATACAAAATTATTTTGAAAAAAGTAGTAACATATATAAATACAACGTGAATCAAATAAAGTGAGAAACAATAAACCGATATGGTTAGATTGGATGATTGACCGCCTGGAACATCAACAAATTACAATACAAGATGGCTAGTTCTTTTTCCTCCAATCATTTCAAAGACCACAAATAAAATTATTTTTAGAACTAGGCGCATTGTTGTGTAGTTTACGACACTAGAAGTATCTGGTTCCGATATCTAAATAAAAATCAACAAAATCTGAAACATGAACTTTTGAAAATAAGAAGATTCATTTTTTCTTTTAACGCATTTTTGTTTTTGTTTTTTAATGCATTGATTGCATTATTAGTGGTTATTGGTACGAGTTTGAGTTTTAGTTTTTTTGATGTTTTTTAGAAGGGTCAAGCTATATATACCCAAATGTGGATTAAATATACCCTTTTCTAGGTATATAAGGTTTTTATTTTTTTACTAACCTTATCCATCTTATTT
Organism: Limnanthes douglasii subsp. nivea; assembly: GCA_036936605.1. Lineage (NCBI taxonomy): Eukaryota > Viridiplantae > Streptophyta > Magnoliopsida > Brassicales > Limnanthaceae > Limnanthes > Limnanthes douglasii. The sequence continues at coordinate 71,496,104 of JAUPFV010000004.1, forward strand.
TTTCTCCTACACTTTCTAAACTTCTCTCTAAAACCTTCAAGCTCTCTCTAATTTATCCGGCGAACTAAAATCCGGCAAACTAAAATATGGAAACTTAGTCTTAGTATCAAAATTAGGGTTAGGGTTGAATTAGGTAAAAAAAATCATAATTTTCTGGCCGAATTCCGGCCGGAAAATGGCCTCCAAACACCCTAAAATTATGATTTTTTTAATAATTAATTTTTTTTTAAAAACTTCCTAAAAAACAAGTTTTGATTTTGTGTTTTTATTAGAAGTTTAAAAAAAATTAAAAAGAGTTTGAATGTTCTTGAGGCAACTTTGAATGTTCAAGAACAATTTGAAGAATTTCACAAAATTGTAGTAATATGGGGTTTGATCTAGTAGAGAGTTGTGTTTTTTTGGGTATACATAGCCAAATAGATTGTTTTGTGAATTGGGTGTATCTAGGATATACTTAGTGTTTTTTTTTACTTAGTGGCAATTCAGATATTAAATGAAAGTTCAAGGGTTTTTTCGTCCTAAAAAAGTCAAACAAAAGTCAACGGCGTGTTTTGGATATACTTAAACCATATTTGGGTATATATAGCCATACCCTTTTTAGAATCACGGGTAGAAGATGAAAATGTGAATTGAAAAAGATAGAAGTTTGAAGTTAAATTTGAGCAGACTTAAAACGTTTTTAAGATAGACTTAGGGTTTTGAAATGACAATATTTTTTAAATAATTGGATAAACTTATAATGATTTTTGATGAACTTAATTTGGAAGCACCTAAAGTTTTGGTTCGAACAATTATTTTTTAACAGAGGTTTTAATAAAATTATTTTTAGGACTAAATTTTCTCTTCCTAGTTGGGAGTAATCTTGTGAAAATAATTTTGTTATCTTCGTAAATGCAAGTATTTGGTTTTGTTTAATAAAAACAATTTCTTTATATATATAAATATTTTATCTGGATTAACAACAGTAGCAACTATCGTAATTTGGTTCTCAAATCTACTATATGACCAGATAGCCGAGTTTATTGAGTAAGGCATGCTTATGATCAATTCGAATCCCTCTTTTGTAATGACCGAGAGTTTACCCTGTGTGCACGCATTGCACTCTGAGTAGCGGCTGCGGATTCCCTCCAAAAAAACCATATCATTGTTTGATAAAATAAAATCATATTATAACATTTTTAAATATTAACTTTTTATATCACTATCAACATATCAATACAATTAAGAACTATACAAATTTAACTTTTTCATAAATTATATTTGAAGACTTTATTTATTAAATATAAATTAATAAATATATCGATAAATCCAAATTATATTTGGTAAAGAGAAAAATTAAATTAAATTAGGTAAATAAAAGAGTTAATTTGGTTTAATAAAATATTGTCTAAGAAATCCAACAATTAGATAATATCGAGGGTATTTTGTGTAATAAATAGCAATTATAGTTAAGATTAGTAGAGTAGTGGGGTGAAATATCCACAAGAGAGGATAAACATTTAAATTATGGATCCACCGCTTGTACTATATAAGGCAACACCCATTTTTTGGAAAATGGTCAATCATTAATCAATCATTGCTTTATTGTTCGATTTGTTATTTTCTCTCTTTATTTTTCCCGTTTCGTCTAGATACTCTCTTACGAACATTGCTTAGACATACAACCCTCTAAGAAATATTTGGAACTCTCATTGACGCCGTATGTGGGAAAAAGATTGGTACTCAGATTTTTTTTTCCAAAATCATAGTTTTATTCTCAAACACTTTGAGAGTAATGTATACAAAAATGTCAGGAGAGCTCGATGCTGTCACAAATAATCGTGTGATCGGAAACTCATCTAGAGTTCTCCCTATCAAAGAGCAAGCAGTGAAGGAACAAAATAACAATGAACAATATGCTTAAGAGTTCCCAAGAAGAGTGTGCCTTAGTAGCTCCACAAAAAGAACTTTTGGAGATATTGAAAGGTTGAATGCTGAGAATGAAGCAATTCTGAATTCGAAAAGGCTCGAATCGGAGGTCCTAAAAGAGCCGATAACTAAAAAACAAGATCTAAAAGATGCTCCTCGAACCGATGATAAGCGTTAAAGGCATGAGAGACACGACCGTTATTATTGAAGGAGGAGAAGGAAACCTAAGCATCGTTATGAGTCAACTGAATCCAGTGAATATTTATTGTACGACTTGGATGAATCCTTAGTCTCGGAAAGGGATAATCAATGTGAAAAAAATTATAAGAAAATAGATTCAGGATGGCGAAGAGATGGCCATCGGACATCTCATCGGACTAGAGGTTCGAGGAGAGGAAAGAACGATCAAGAGAAGAGAAGATTTGGGTCCGAGGAACAAGAGAGTGCGGTGAATGTTGCTAAAAGGGAGTAAGCAGTACCCCATGTGCAGATCCCTTCGGGACAATTTTGAATATTATGTAAGTAACCAGTTAACGTATCCATCAGAGAAAGGTTTATATACTGCAGTAAATGAAGGACTCGGGGTAGTGTGTATAAAGTTGGTCATAATTGAAGTTCATCCTCCTTCTCCTCGAGATTCTTTCAGGACATCTGCCTAAGTGGTTCGATATTTCAAAGTTATAAAACTTCGATGAGACTTAATATCCGGACAACCACATCGAACATTTCAAGAATTTTATGATTAATTACGAAGAAAATGACATCTTGATGTGTATGACCTTCTCCTAAACATTCAAGAACGCAACTTCAAATGGTATAACTTCCTGCTAGAGGGTTGTATTAAAAATTTCGAAATGTTTTAGAATATTTTTCTCCAATATTTTGTGGGAAGCAAAAAATTCCGCGCAAATGGTGATACGATTATTTACTGCAAGCCGAAAGTGGGAGAGAGCCATAAAGATTACACAAAGTATTTTATCAAGGATAAGGTTGACATGAAAACTTGTGAAGACTACACAAAGTAATTTATTTTAAAGATGATAACATGATGGATTGGCTGGTCCGCATGAGGATGTTGTGGTCTTGGTCATCTAAAATGCATGTAGTGGCTTCACCCGTTCACCAATGTTTGAAATATGTTGTGGGAAATAACGTTGGAGCAATTAGGAGTAGCCAGAAGATAGCTAGAGAATTCTATCGAAGACTTTGGCCTCAAATCAGTCAAAGAAGACATATCAATTAGTGTGGTTTTACTCGGTATCTGATCCCGTGGATGATCCGAGGGAGACCCCGAGTTTTTGGTCCCAAATGAAATTTTTGAGGATCATGTTTTTCCGAGCACAAATAGTTTAAAAATCATTACAAAGTTATCTCTGGAGGTGAGAGAGAGATTAATTATATTTTTATTAATAAGGTTACATATGTTTGCATGGTGCACTGAAGATATGACAGGGTTCGTGCAGATATCATCTATCATAGGTTGGCAGTTCGAAGCAGCGTGCGTCCAATCATCCAAAAGATAAGATCATTTTCTCAAGAAAAATACGAGGCTATCATGGCCGAAGTAGATTGCTGATCTAAGGTTGGGCATATACGAGACTCACAATATCCTTTATGGACTACTAAACCAGTTTTAGTAAAAACAAAAAATGGTATATGGCAGATGCGTGTGGATTTCAATGATTTAAATAGAGCTTGTCCAACTGATCCTTTTCCAGTCTCACAGATAGATCAGTTAGTGGATTCCACCTTAAGGAACCGATTACTTTCGTTTATGGATGCATACACTGGAAATAATAAAATCTAAATGGATCCAAATGACCAAGAAAGCACCTCATTCATCATTGGAAGAGGTTTACATTATTATAAGGTTATGTCATTTTGGGTGAAAAATGTTGGGGCAACTTAACAACGACATGAAGAAGTCTTTATCAATGACATGCTAGTGAAAATCACAAGGGATGAAGACCATTTTGCAGATCTAGAAGATATTTTTTCCAATCTAACAAAGATAAATTCGAAGCTAAACCTAGAGAAGTGCACATTTGAGATGCGGTCCAGAAAATTTCTTGGGTACATCGTTAGTGAACGTGGAATAGAAGATAATCTTGTAAATCTAAATAGTTTGAGCACTATGGCACAACCTCGAACGATAAAAGAAGTACATATTATGACATGCAGATTAGCAGCTTTGAATAGATTTATATCTCGGTCGTCAGACAAATGCGCTATGTTTTTCAACTGTTTAGGCAGGCAAATTGTTTTAACTGGACCCAAGAGTGTTCCAAAGCGTTACATCTATATAACCGTGTCAGATTATTCTGTTAGCTTCATTTTGATTCGAGAAGTAGGAAATTTCCCAAGACCAGGGTACTATGTTAGTAAAAGTATTTTGGATGCGGAAATGCGATATTTGAAATTAGAAAAGTTAGCCCTTGCATTTGTAACTGCTGCAAATTCCCGATATGTCAGGTAAAATGACCAAATGGTAAGTTGAATCAGGAGATATTGACATTGAGTTTGAACCTCAAACTGTAATTAAAGCGCAATCGTTAGCAGATTTCCTACTTGAATTTCATTCCGAACGGTCATATATGATGGTTGATGAAGAAAGTTCAGAGGAAGAATGGATAATCCATATAGACAAGGGTTCAAGTGCATCAGGATGTGGGCCAGGGGTGCATTTGGTTTCTCTGGATGGCATTGCAATGTATCAAGCTATTTGCGTTAGATTTCAAGCATCGAATAATGAGGTAGAGTACGAAGCCACTTTGGCAGGCTTTAGCCTTGCTCATATATGTGAGGCTAAAAAAATTAGGCTAGTGAGCGACTCACAACTTCTTATAAATCACGCATATGGACAATCCGAGGCTAGAAAAGATCATTTAGTAAAGTATTTGAGATCGTTAAAGGCCTTAGCGGTTGTCTTCAAAAACGTCAGGTATGAACATGTTCATAGGGCAGGAAATGTTGGGGTTGATTCTTTGGCTACTACTTCATATTCCAAAGAGCATCCTTGAATTATCACACAATAAAATCCTTCGATAATAAAGCGGTCCGAGAAAGTGGAAGGATTAGTCAAAACTTTTTAAATTTCTACAAGCACCGAGAAAGAATGGAGGAAGAAAGTCAATGGGTTGATGGTAAATGATGTCTTGCCTATTGGTAAGGCAATGACAAAGAAAATACGGTTCGGGCACATAGCTACGTGATGCTTGGAGATAACTTATACAAAAAATCTTTTAGCAGGCCTTTACTTCGATGCCTTGGAAAAAATGAATCACAAATGATATTATCTGAATTACATGATAGAGAATGGCCTGCGCATTGTGGGTATAAAATTTTGATACAAAGAGTTCTCTTGGCATGATATTATTGGCCCATCATCACTTCGGACGCCAAATAATTGGTTAAGATGTGATACTTGCCAAAGATTTGCTAACATAATTCATGCACCAGGAGTACCTTTTGAGTCAATATCCGAGGCATTAACTTTTGACAAGTGAGGTATTGATCTGCTTGGGCCTCTATCGATGGCATATGAGGGACGAAAAACGATAATTTTTGTGGTGGACTAATTCTCTAAGTGGGTGAAAGTTGAACCATTGGTAGGAACAAAAGCTAAAGATGTGATCAAGTTTATTGTTTCCAATATTTTTTTTTCGTTTTGGTGTTCCGAGGAGAATGACAATGGATAATGGACCACAGTTCGACAATGAAGAAATTAAGGCTTTTTGTTTTTCTAGAGGAATACAACAATGCTTCTCAGAACATTTTCATCCACAAGAAAGTGGCCAAGTCGAGGTTACTAATCAGACCATTCTTGATGGACTCAGAAAGAATTTAGAAGGTAATACTGAAAAATAGCTAGATTATTTATAAGAAGTGTTGTAGCCATATAGAACAGCCCCTCAAACAACGACTCAAGAATTTCCATTCGTGTTAGTCTATGAGATGGACACTATTGTTCCATCCGAAGAGGTTTTCCTCTCATATCAACTTAGTGAATATTTCGAGGAGGCTAATGATAAGGGAAACAGTGAAGATTTAGACTTACTTGAAGAAAAAAGTAGGAGAGCGCAATTGAATTCAATGCACTACAAACTTTGATGAGAAGCCTGTACGCTTCCGAAGTTAGACGATGGGAGTTCAAAATAGGGGACAAGGTTCTGAGGAAAGTGTTTCGGCATACAAAAGAAAAACGACTTGGCAAGTTAAGACCTAATTGGGAAGGCCCGTACCTGGTAACCGAGAAGGTGAAAACGAGGACATATCGACTTAAAGATATATAATAAATAGATCTTCATCATCTGTGGAATATTTAACATCTTCAATTGTACTTGGAATGAATGTAAAAGTCTGTATATATATATTTATAAGAATTTGTGTAAGGATCGGTGGCATACTCTTTCCTACAATGGGTACACATGAAGGTTTTAACAAAGTGTCTTTATAGCCGACTTATATATAATATTTCTTTGCTATTTTAAAACAACTTGCACGATTTTTATTTTTGGATTGGAAGTATCTTCCAACAAATATTGGTCAAATTTTTTTGGACCAGAAAGGTCTTCCAACGAATGTTGGTAAACAATTTTTATCTTTGGACTGGAATGGTCTTCCAACAAATGTTGGTCAACAATTTTTTTCTTTGGATTAAAAGGATCTTCCAACGAATGTTGGTTAACAATTTTTACATTTGGGCTAATATTGTCTTCCAATAAAGTTGATGGATAACAATATTTTGATAAGAAAAGTTTGATAGAGAAAAATTAACAGAAGATCAACATTATTGATAAAAATTTCCAAAGTATAAAATTCCTCAAAAAGATACGGAAACTTTACGAAAAGTGCCGAAGGCACAACCACTTCAAAAAAGCATACAAATAACCTATAAAAACAAAAACTAAGAAAGTACCTTTTTTCCCCAAAAGGGTACCTTCATTGTTATCCTCCGATGAGCTGTTCGAGGAAGAGCTGTTCGATTCTTCAGAATCGTTGGATGTTTCTTCATCCATCAAAGAAACACCCTATGTGTGATACTTCTCTGGAAGACGCTCCCAAAAATTCCTAACTTCAAGTCTGGAAAATACTCATGAACTTCTAGTACCAGAGAAGACTTGATTTTGGCATCTCTCTCGTCCAAACTGGAATATAGTCAACAACATACTTCTCAAGGAAAGTGTCCTTATACTGTTCAACATTGCCTCTAAGACTTTTCTTCTCAGCAGTAAGCCTCTATATATATTTAACAACCCGCTTAGAGTATTCACTATTTTTAGCACAAGCTTCAGTAAGACCATTGAGAAGCGTATTCCGTTCAATATCTATGACAATAAATTGTTCATGCTCATTGTCAAATTGTTCATGCTCCAATTTTAACTAAGCTTCCATTGCCTCAAGCTTCTTCGAACGCTTATTAGCAACCATCTTGTAGTGTGCAAGCTCATCTTCTAACTTTTTCATGTCATATCATTTTTGGACAACTTTTTTGTAGCGGTATTTTCGGTTGGCTTTTATTTCGAGAAAGATAGCGGCATAAAGTAATCTATTGAGTTCCGTGACTAGTTAGTCATTCTAATAGATATCAAAATATGCGGATGCAAGAGAACCAACTTCGATGTTCTCCGGAAATTCTTCTTAATTAAGCTGAGTTCTTTGGCCATCATTCACCTTGCTTCCTAAAGAAGCAAACTCTCCCGTTGAAGCCCGAGAAGAATCTGAGTCTATGATGACGACCTTCTCAAGAGAAGGGATGTTCAGATCAGCTGCTTCATCACTCTTTTCATAAATTTATTTTTGCCTTTGTCTTTGGAGGAATATCTCTACGATGTCCTCTGGGAGCAACCTTTCTTAGATGGATTAACCTTTTCGGTTTCAGTCTCAATATCAATTCCCTCTTTAGCTTCAACTCTAGCATTGACATCTTCTTCTTTGACCACGTATTTTTTAGGGTCCCAATGACTTGGAGCCCTAGCCCTTACAGGAAGAAAGACAAGATTATCTGAGGCTTGTAGTCTCTTAAGTATGCTATCTTACGTGGGAGGCACCATGGGCTCATCTAGAGACATTTCCTTCGTCAAGTCGGCCTTCCAAAGATGACTTTTGGCCAGATAGGTGTTAGCCTAATACAAAACTGTGCAAAGATCTGACTAACTTCTTCAATATTCCCCTCGAATTCGGAGATCCCGTTCATTGCTGTCCCCTAATAAAGTTTGGTAAAAAGGATCAAATAAATAAAACAAAGTAAATGTAAAAATTAGTACCTATGCTAGTCCATCTTAATGTGAACCGATGGGGTCTCTCAGCTAACTTTTTGAAGCTTGTCTCCCATAGACCAAATATGAAGAAGAATCTATGTTTCCACTTTTTGTCAGCTTTCAAGAGGTCATCCACTATCTTGAATTTCCTTTAAAGGGTTAGTAAGTAGAAGGGGAAATAAGGATTCTTGGCGACAGTCAGCCCGATGAACTGCTCCTTTGAAAATTCGATCCTAGAGATCCAAGAAGCCATTATGCAGGCCATCAATGTAAAATATATGTTTGGACCAACTTGAGTAGGACACAAGTCTATCAGTTCAAAATATTTCACTAGAGCAGGGGACAATGGGAATCGAAGACCTAAGTTAAGGATCCCCGAGTAAACAACTAGTTCGTTGTCTCGAACTGATAAATAAGTTTCCTCGGCCTCATGAAATTGAATATGAATGGAGTCTAAAATTCCCTTTTTGGACCACTTTGAGTTTGTACGAAAGGTCTGACTTGGGAAGTCGGCACAACAATAAATCTAATGGGTTGAGCATCCACAAAACTATATCTTACTCTTGGGCATCCTTAGGTTCATCAACTAGGTTCCTTTATCTTATCTATATGATGGATTCAAGGGGTCGATTCCCCACAGATTTCTTCGTAGGATATGTATCTTCCTCTGTTGTTAACCGAGCGGGTGCTCGTACAGGTTTTAATGAAGATTTTTTAATTAGAGGAGTACCATGTGGAGTATTTTGTGGGGTAAGATTAATAAATGCAATCTTAGTTTTTGTGTACCTTTTTATTGTGGGTTTCAAAGATCTCTTCATCTTTGAAAGATCATCCTTGGTTTTTTCAGTTGCTTCGTGTTTATCGCCCATCAGAATGAACGTTGAAGCACAATTTAGTTTATGAGAAAGGCTAAGCTCACCCTTGTCAAGCGTCGAACAAGTCTGACCGGGGAACTGAGTAGTAAGAGGATCAGATGAAGGTTAGGTGTTCAAAGTCCATGCTGCCTCAGAGTGTATCTTGGTCGGAGGCCATTGATCGTAATAAGAAATTTTGAGAATCTGCAACAGTTTGGGCTCCTCGTCTAAGCCAGCAGATTTTATATCTTGGGCTCTTTTACCAATTTTAAACTATTCCCAAATCTTATATCTCTCAAGATGATCAATTTTTTTAGGCATGAAAGGTGGAAAAAAGTGTTTAGACAATAAATAAAAATGTTTCTCTCTCTAACTAAGTTTTTTTTATCTCTATCTCTTTGGAAACTATTACAATAAATAACTTCGAAATAGTAAATGAGTTGAAGTATTTATAGAAGGAAGTGTGTTCTTCCAACGGTCGCGAATGCCCAAACAGTTGAAACGTGTTCCTTAGGTGGCAGGTGCCTAGGAAAGATGAAGATTTTTTTGGAAGATAACCGTTCAACTTATGATTTGAAGTGCACACGTGTTGAGAAGTGTAAGAGTTTTCTGACACACTTCTTCGCTCACAAGTCACTTTGGAAGGCATGTATTATTTATGTTAGACTATCATTGACACGTTGATAAGAAGAGTCACATGCGTCATCAGTCAATTTTTTTGAGACATGAACTAGATGTGCTATATACACCATATGTTTGAAACCGCTCTAATACATGGCTAAAAAATACACGGAGCACATGCATGAAGATATTATTGCAATTAACGAGGTCATGCACCCGATGAGATACATAAGGAAGAATAATCTAAGGAGATAAAAGGAAGAAGAATCTGAGGAGACACACAAGAAAGAAAAATCTGATTCCATAGATTAGTCCTTGGTCAAATATCTTCACAAGGAATTGGGTGGCTACTGATAAAAGGAAAAATACTGGGAATAATAAGCTAAATTGGGTAAATAAAAGAGTTAATTTGGTTTAACAAAATATTGTGTAAGAAACCTAACAATTAAGTAATATTAAGGATGTTTTGTGTAATAAATAACAATTATGGTTAAAATTAGTGGAGTAGTGGGGTAAAGTATCCATAAGAGAGGGTCAACATGTAAATTATGGATCCACCACTTGTAAAATATAAAGCAACACCCCTTTTTGGGAAAAAGGTCAATCATTAATCAATCATTGCTTTATTATTCAATTTGATATTTTCTCTCTTTACTTTTTCTGTTTCTCTCTAGATAATGTCTTACGAACATTTCTTAGGCATACGATCCCTATAAGAAATCTTTGGAACTTTCAATATTCTTCTATCACTATCATAACAAACAACACTATACAATAATTATTTTCTTACAAACTTTGGATTCGTCCAAGATCAACTACTGCTATATGTGTTAGTTAACATTCATTCCATTACTATCATTTTTATTGTCCAATCCATGATTGCCAAAAAAAATATTCATTATCTTTGCTATAACACCTATTTCAAACTTTCATGTGGTGATATCACATAAGTAAAAGTAAACCCTTAAAATGTAACAGAAGGCAACAATAATGTGTATAGTATGTTTACTATGTCAAAACCTGTGTTGATGAACTAGCCATCTTATAGCACAAGAAATGAATTGGTCAATGCAATGCAAGCTTGTTAAATTTCCATCTCATTTGACGAGCTCTACAAAAAATTTCTCTTATTAAAAACCTTTACACCAACAATCACAAGTGAGAAGATTCACTTCCAATTACTCCATGTCCAATGAACAAAATAATCATCAATAAAACTAGACAAAAACTAATAACTAGCGTACCTCCTCTATTTTATATATACATCTACCAATAACCAGAATTGGGGTCCACCATCACCCAATAATGGTTATCCACTTGATTGCATTTACACTTCTAAAATAGCAAAAACCGCTCTCCATCTAGACTTTATCAAGAATTTTGTAAGGTTATGGAATCCAATGCCATACGACCAATTAATGCATATTGTTTTATATTATTCATATTCAATCTTCTATTATATTTTCTCATTACTCAACAATTAACTGTTTCTTGGCAGCCATGGGAATAATAAATATCTTTCCATCATTCATACAAGCTCCACTACTCTCTCATCTTCACAATTAACTTTCACTTTATCTGATGTTCTTTGTGACATCACCGTGATAAAAACTTGATTTTAATATCTCAGTCACTAATGATGCATCTGTTGAATTCTTACCATTATTTTATGAATGATCTTTGCTCAGGGAAAATTCTATTGAATTACAGTAATAAAGATTAAGAGTGTGAATGAACGACTCTAATTCTAGCATTTTCTCAGCCAAAACAGTACTATCAACTGCTATTAATCGTTTAGGTCATCCAACCATTCCAACTTACAACATATTTTTTTAATTCTTGTTTAGAATCATATTTCTTTATGTCAAAATATTTCTTATGTAATACATGCCTTTGCAATAAAAGTGATTACTTAAAATTTTCTACTTTATCACTTGTGTTTACACTCCCTCTTCAAATTATTTGTTATGATATATGGACCTCTTCTATTATATCTCTTAATGGTTTAAATATAATGTCATATTTGACGGCCAATTTGCAACATATATCTGGATTTATCCCTTCAAACAAGAATTCGACGCTCACGAAGTGTTTAAACGCTATAAAATAATTGTTGGTAATTACTTACACCATAAAATTATCACTTTATATTATAACAACGGAAGATAATATTTTGGACTCAATTTTTTTTATTTCCACAACTAGTATAACCCATCTAACTAGTCTATCTCATACAGTTGAGCATAATGGCTATATGAAAAAAACACAATCACATTGTTAAAACTGATAAGGGCATAAAACAACAAGTGAAATATAGGGTCTAAATTATAATATAATTATATGCAGGGACTTAAATGTAAAGTAAGAAATAAGTAACAAAAGTACAACTAAAGGGGGTAACATGAAATTAGAGTATGTGTGGCATGTGACCATGGGTCCCACAACCGTCATTATATAAAGAAAGATTTTGTCCCCCAAAAAGGGGACCTTCTAATGATTAGTACTTGATTTTGCCTACTTTCTCTCTTTACACCTTTTGTACTTGCTAGCCTGACACCACTTACACGTGTCCCGATAAACCATCCTAAATATCTGACACACATTATTGGCACCGTCTGTGGGAAAGAGAGATACCCGAAGGTTACGTTCCCCAAAATCTCGATCTTACGAAAAGAAAAGTTATGAATGAGTACCGAGGCTAGGAAGGGAAAAGCAAAGGAGAAAGGGTCTGACCAAGAGATGTCATTCTCAGAGGGTCGAAATTCTGAGGAGCTGTTAGGTAATGATGAAAATCAGGGCCGAAGCAGCCGGTCGACCTTAATCATGACTAGACAACAGCTTCTAGATGATATCGCCAAACTAAATGCGGAGAGGGATTTGGCTTTGGCTGAGAAGAAAGGTCGGCTGGATGGTCGAAGTGAACGATCTGACGAAGAAATGAAAGATGCTCGACGCAATGCCGGTCGAGAAGAGATGGAGTTTTTCAAAGGCAGAAGTCGGTCGAGGAAGATCGACGAAACTGAACAAAAGAAGTCTGGATTCCGATCCAGGTTGGAGTATGATTTTTCTTCAAGAGAGGATCTGAGCGGCTCCTCTTCTGCGGTCCGAGATTTCCGACGCTTCAGGAAAGATAAAAGGATGATCAAAGCAAGGGAGCTCAGGAGGCGAAAATCGTCAAGGGCTAAAATGATCGAACCTTAAAGAGTGAGGATCGACAAAATAACACCCACATGAGCTGAAAAAATCGGAACAATTACTTTCAACAGAGAGCAGGTGGTCGGTTCTCAGTTCCAGTGTCTGTCAGTAAGCCAATCACAGGGTTACAGAGTGGGGAGTCAATTTTCCAACCCACTCGATGAAGGGTTGTTCACAAGTCGAGCAGAAGGCCTAGGAGGAGGGACCTTCAACATCGGGCATAATTGGATGTCACCTCCATTATCAGATGAGATTTTGTTAGCAAACCTCCCGAAGCGTTTCGACATCTCTAAGCTTGAGAAGTATGATGGAAAGAAAGACCCAGATAATCATCTGGAGGCCTTCAAAATTTTTATGTTGAGTTTCGACAATGACGACAAACTGATTTTTCAAGCATTTTCAATGAAATTTAAAGATCGGACATCGAAGTGGTATAATCGATTACCGCAAGGATGCATCAAGATCTTTGATATGTTCTGGATGGTGTTCAGACAACAATTCGTCGGTAGCAAAAATTTCGGAGCAAACGACGACACAATAGTCAATTTGCAGACAAAAGGTCGGAGAAACTCTGAGAGATTATACTCGACGTTTTATAGATGCAAAAACAAATTTAGACTATTGTGATGAAGGTGTAGCCTTAACTGGTTACAGGTTGGGTTTATTACCAGGGCCGATGAAGCAAGCCGTGACAAATAAGCAAGCCGTGACAAATAAGCAAGCCTTTACTTTCTCAGCTTTCTTAGCCCAAGTCGAAAAGCAGATCCTCATTAAGGAAACCTAAGCCTCAGAATTAGCAGCATAGATCCAGCAAGCACACCAAGCTTCGGTGGTTACGAATCAAAAATTCTCTAAGACAAGTTCAATCCCTCAGCCGCAACCGATAAGTACCGTAGCTCCTGCAGCATACGCGAAAGGATCGGGAAGTCAAACACACGGGGCGCGAAACGACTACCAATGAAGTAATTATCAAGAGAACAATTACCGACCCATGTCAAACAATTGGGTTCGACCTGATTACTTTACTAACTTAACTAAATGTGTTGCGACTATCTTCGAGAAGTCGCGGAAAAACGTACATTTTCGGAAGTCGTTTCCCATTGGCACCCCCGTGAAGGTTGGAACAACCGCTTTTGTAGGTATCATGATGATGTGGATCATGATACCAAGGCGTGTATTGCGCTCAAGAAGGAAGTCTAAACGCAAATTGACAGTGGAAAATTGCTTGAATATGTGAAAAAGCAAGCTCAGCAAGGCGGAGCGGCTAAGCAAATCGTAGCAGCACCTAAGTAGGAAGTTTCTTTGGAAATTTCTGAGGTCAGTGATTCGTTCGACGTATCCACTGAGTACCTAGATCCGGACAATAGTAGAAATTTGATGGGAGTAATTGAGGAAGGGGTGCAACCAGGACGAGAAAAGGTAAGAGATCTGTGAAATTTTTTCGAATCTCTGACTATTTTCGGAGGCGACTCAATGACAAGTATTACCAATTCTTCGCGGAAGAGGCACATAGTGAATTTAACAACTCAGTTAGAAGGGAGGAATTCGCCTTTTCTGTATCAGAATCCTTCTCCTATCTTGTGCTTTGATGATGATGAAATAAGAGACGTGGCAGGCCCTCAGGAGGATGCAATCGTAATAGGCGCGACTATCGCAGGGGAGGAGGTGCGAAGAATTTTGGTGGATACCGGCAGTTCAACGAACATAATTTTCTTATCAACCTTTTCAGGGTTTAGGAATAAACCAATAATTATGAAGTCAGATCGAACAATCATCGGTTTTACAGGGGCATCGGCAGAAGTTGTAGGAGAATTCGAAGGAGTAGTTCAGCTTGGGAGAGGACTATTTAAGAAAGAGGTGACGGTTTTATTCATCGTTGTCGACGCACCCACGTCACACAATTTTTTTTTTCGGTCGCTCTGGGTTATCAAGGATGCATGTTGTGACCTCTACAGTTCACCAGTGCCTGAAGTATGTGATTGGAAATAACATAGGAGTTGTCAGAAGCAGTGAGAAGACCGCAAGGGAATGTTATCGGGCAGCCTTGGCGGGAAAAGCGGATAAGGAAATGGTCGATGAAAGACATTAGCAACTAGCGGGGTCGGCCCATGGATTGGAGCCTACAGATGATCCTAGGGAGACCCCGGGTTTTTTGCTCACAGATGAAAGCTGTGAGAGTTATGAATTTTCCAAAGGAAAGGTATTGAAGATTGGGGTAAACTTGTCCCCTTGGTTACGAAAGAAATTGATTGATTTTCTCAAGCAGAAGTTACATCTTTTCACTTGGTGTTCAGAAGATATAACAAGGGTCCCTGAAAACGTCATCTACCACCAGTTGTCCATAAACCCAAATGTTCGACCTGTAATACAGAAATGCAGAGCATTTTCTCAAGAAAAGGCAGAAGCGATCATATCAGAAGTCTCAAGATTGAGTAGGGTAGGGAATATTCGGGAGTCCCGATACCCGCAATGGATAGCTAATCCGGTTCTGGTAAAAAATAAAAATGGAAAATGAAGAATGTGCGTAGATTTCACAGACCTTAACAGAGCTTGCCCCAAGGATCGTTTTCCCATGCCAAGGATTGATCAGTTGGTAGATTCAATATCAGGAAATAAGATATTATCTTTCATGGATGCTTATGTAGGGTATAATCAGATAAAAATGGACCCCAAAGACCAAGAAAGCACTATGTTTATCACAGGAAGGGGATTGTATTGCTACAAAGTCATGCCGTTTGGTCTGAAAATGCGGGGGCCACCTATCAAAGGCTTGTGAGTAAAGTGTTCTAGGAGAAAATCGGGCGAAATATAGAGGTCTACATTGATGATATGTTAGTTAAAAGCATAACCGACGAGAGTCATTTTGTAGATCTTGAAGAAACATTCACGAATCTTAGGAAGGTGAATCTTAAGTTGAACCCAGAGAAATGTTCTTTCGGATTTCGGTTCGGAAAAGTTTTAGGGTTCATGATTAGCGAGAAGGGGATAGAAGCAGATCCAGCTCAGCTAAACGCTTTAAACAGCATGACACCTCTAAGAAATGTTAAAGAGGTACAGATTTTAACCGGACGTTTAACGGCTTTGAACAGATTTATCTCGCAATCGTCGGACAAATGCGTACCATTTTTTTCAAATCCCGAGGAATGCTAAATTTTTTTGCTGGACTTCTGAATGTACCGAAGCGCTCGTCGGCATTAAGAATTATTTGGCGTCCTCAACATTGTTAACAAAGCCATCACCCCAGGGAAGATTGTTTCTTTATATAGCGGTTTCATAACACGCGGTCAGTGCAGCGTTGGTTCAAAAAGAGGATAAAATCCCTCAGTCGGTTTATTATGTAAGTAAAATCTTACTGGACGCAGAAAAACGGTACTTAAAGCTCGAGAAGTTGGCATTAGTGTTGGTAACATCCGCCAGAAAAATGCGACCGTACTTCCAAGGATATTATATTACAGTTCAAACAACATTTCCTCTCAAAAGTGTTTTACAGCGGCCCGATATTTCTGGCCGAATGACGAAATGGTTGGTAGAACTGGTGGATTTTGATATTGATTTTGAACCAAGAACGGCTATCAAGGGACAAGCGTTAGCAGACTTTCTAGTGGAATTTCATTTTGGTAGACCCGAGGAAGTACCAGAGGAAGCAGAGGTTAACGCGGACGAGTGGATAGTTAGAACGGACGGAGGCTCCAGTATCATCGGATGTGGGGGTGGCGTTCAAATTTCTACACCTTCAGGAGTCTCGATGCATCAGGCCATCCGTTTCGGTTTTAAAGCCTCGAACAACGAAGCAGAGTTTGAAGCTGCGTTGGCAGGACTGAGATTGGCATAAATTTGTGGGGCGAAAAATGTTCGGTTGATCAGTGATTCACAGCTGTTGATTAATCATGCTACTGGACAATCAGAGGCAAGGAAAGAGCAGTTGGTGCAATATTTAGCGGTTGTAAGAATCCTGGCATCGTCATTCAAAAAGGTAACTTTTGAACACGTCCGAAGGGAAGACAACACAATTGCAGACTCGTTGGCCACAGTGGTATATTCAGGAGAGTACCCATGGATTATAACGCAAGAGCATCCATCAATTCTTAAGAGGAAAAATCTGGAGAATTGACCAGCGGTAGCCTGCCAAATCTCGACGGTTTCAAGTTCTCATTGGAGGAGTAATATTATAAAATTCTTAACCGAAGAAGTGTTGCCCGATGACAAAAAGTTTGGCAAAGAGTGTTTGGAACAAGGCACGAGGCTATGTGTTTTTGGGAAATGTCTTTTACAAAATATCTGCAAGCCGACCTCTCCTAAGATATTTGAGTCACGAAGAATCACAAATGATCTTATCCGAGTTACACAACGACGAAGGATCGACGCACTGTGGTTTCAAGACATTAATCAGGAGAGTCCTTTTGTCAGGTTTTTATTGACCTACATTATCGGCAGATGCTAAAGAATTAGTCAGAAGATGCGACACTTGTCAGAGGTTTGCAAATTTGATCCACATTCCAATAGTCCCCCTATAATCTATTTCTGAGAGGTTACTGTTCGATAGATGGGGAATAGATTTGGTGGGACCACTTCCACTAGCATCTGGAGGAAGACAGACTATTGTGGTAGCGGTGGATTACTTTTCCAAATGGGTTAAAGCAGAACTACTGTCGGGTAGCCGAGCCAAAGATGTGGTAAAGTTCATATGGTCAAACATTTGCTGTAGGTACGGTGTTCTTGAGAAGATAACGATGGACAATGGACCTCAGATCTGATGAAAATAGAGCTTTGGCTCTAGATCTGATAGAAGAGAAACGAGCAAGTGCCCATCTCAGCTCTCTACATTACCAGACCCTAATGAGAAGCAGGTATGCTTCGAAAATTCGAAGGAGAGATTTCAAAGTCAGGGATAAAGTTTTACGAAAGGTTTTTCTCCACACTAAAGATAAACAGCTCGGAATGTTAGCACCAAATTGGGAAGGACCGTTCCAAGTAACGAAGAAGATAAAATCAGGAACTTATCGTTTAAAAGACAGATACGATCGGCCCCTACGTCTCCCGTGGAATATCGAGCACCTCAAATTGTATCTAGAATGATTTGTAACTTTTTATTTTTGAAGTGTAATCGAAACTTTAGTCGGGAGCACACTCTCTCCTACCCTGGTAGCACAGGGAGGTTTTAATGAGGTGTCTACTTAAACCGACCATTTTATAGTAAATATTCAGAGCCTAAAAATAAGTTTGCAAATGTCGGACCTGTCAAAAGGGTCTTTCAACTTTTAAGTTGATCTAAAAATGTCGAACCTGTTAAAAGGGTTTTTCAACTTTTAAGTTGATCTACAATTTCAAGATGTAACTAAACACATTAAAACAATTAGCATCGGAAATTGATCACTTCCAATGGCAAAAACAACATCTAATATAAACGGTACGGATGACATTAAACAAAAATAAGCACCGGACATGAGAAGTTCGGTTCACAAAAACAAAAATTCAGTCACCAAATAAACTGGAGGTGAAAGAAAGATAACACAAAATTCGAACTAATAAAATCAAGCATCAGAGAACTCGTCAGAAGGATCGGATTCTTCGATGACATGGTCAGAAGTGTCGATGCCTTTAGGGTGATCTTCCTCTTGAACATCAAGCCACATCGACCCAAGTGGCATCTGAGGCCACAAGGCATGGATATTCAGGACATAACCAACCCTCGCAAAATTGACAACTTGTTGGTCCATGACCTTTTTTCACTTGACTCCAAAAACATAGTTCTCCTCCTTGCTTTGATCAAGAGCTGTTTGGAGCCTCTGAACTTCTTTGGCCAACACCAAAGGTTGCTGTTGATCAGGTTGGTGTTCTTGAAGTACTGGCAAAATTTATGACCCCAATTCTTCTTCGCAAAATGTCGAAGCTGGGTGAAGATTGTCGAGGGCTTTTCGAGGTGTGCCTTCCGTAGCTGTTGTATAGTAACCTTGCAAACTAAAGGATAACTTCTAAGTAAAAAAGAAATATAGTAAAAACATATAACAGTTCGTGCTTCTGAATACTTTTGGGAACCCATTTAAGGGTGAGACGCCTACAATTTTCTTGGCTGTAAGGTCGGTTGTTTTCCCAAGCTCCACTGACGAAGACAAATCTATACTTCCATGATCTGTCAGCCTCTAATAAGTTGTTCACATTTTTCTTGGGGTTGACGAGGGATGAATAGAAAACGGGGAGTTTCCCGGATTTTGAGAGGCCGAATATCCCTACGTATTGCTCCATTGAAATAGGGATCCCCGGCAGCCGAGAGACCATTATGGTTGACATCAATGTGTACCAGGCATTTGGGGTCAGTTGAGTCGGACACAATCTGAGGATCTCAAAGTACCTGAAAAAGTCAGGTTCGAGGGGAAGTATCAAACCCCAATTAAAAAGTTCGACCTCGGATGTGCAGAGGGGTTTCTCCAGGATGAGGAAATCGAACCTTGATGCATGGCAGAATTCCCGAGATCCTTTTTAACTCCTCCTCTTCGTTAGGCGAGTAGTACAGGTATTTACCGTTGAATAGAGAGATGATCTGATCGTTGGTCAGCTGAACGTGGTACCCAGTCACGACATCGGCCATTCCTGGTGGCAGCGGTTCCCTTTCGATGCGATCAATCAAGATTACAGAAGGGTTTCCTGTCGACTGATTAGGATCGACATCCTTAGCATCGACCGGTATAATCTCAGGGTCGGCAGCAGGCGCGACGACGGGTTCGGTCAAAGCAGCAGATTTGGAAGTGTATGAAGGTCGGCTGTCCTTGGTCCGACCTGGAGTCTTTCTTGCCAGACTTTGCCACTGGAACGGTTTTGGGAGGAGGCTTAGGGACAACCATTTTAGGCACGTCATCACCAATTTTTATCACCACTTTAGGTTTTGAAGACTTGTACGAAGGTTTCTTGGCAGGCCGGTCAGTAGTCTCCCCCTTAACATCAGCCGACACTGGCTTTGAGAAAGATTTGGAAATTGGAGGCGTAGCATCGACAATCGTCGATCATGCGAGCGGATGTTTGTCGGTAGACATCAGATCCCGAGGAGAAGGGGTAGCAAGAACAACACTTGAGCTGCTGTGAGTTCGGATATGGCCAGGACTTTTAGCCTCGACGTTCGACGGAGCCTTCTTTTGTTTCTTTCTTTCCTCGTCTGTCAGAACGCCTCTCTTGGCAGTTGTCGCAGTATTGTGACTTGTTTTTATTCCAATGGTGTCGTGAGTAATGTTAGGTGCGACCCAAGTCCCAAGTCCTACATCCTATATCGGTTAAACTTGGGAAGAAAGATTAGTATATAAGTAATACATACCTCAAATAGTATGAGGCCTTTTGGAAGTGGACCAAAAGCAAAGCCGTGCGGGCCAGTGGGCCCACATCAGACAACATCACACTATTGTAGAGATCAGAGTATTCTTACTTATATACAAAAGCGGAATATGTGGACCTAATATTCCCTACAAATGGTATCAGAGCACCAGGCCCAGACAGAACGCGATGTGGTGGGTTGTGATGATGTGGGTGAAATTTTCAGGATGCCGAACATCTTGCCAAGAGCCATACTCAAGGTGATTAATCTGCTGGATAGATGGAGCGCCAGATGGCTCATCAAGCAGGTGGCTTGATCAAGGAGTGGCGCAGATTCATCTAAAGATGGAGTGCCTGATAGCTCATCAAGCAGGTGGCTTGATCAAGGAGCGGCACAGTGTCATCTGATTGTGAGCAGATAGATCCGCCCTAAAGCTCTAGAGTTCAGGGTTCTATTCACATGACTAGAGTAGGCTGATGAAAGTCAATTGAGAGGAGGCTAGAGTGGTACTTTGTTCGAGAGGAGGATTGTTAGGTGCGACCAAAGTTCCACATCCCACATCGGTTAAACATGGGAAGAAAGATTAGTATATAAGTAAGAACATACGTCAACTAGTATGAGGCCTTTCGGAAGTGGACCAAAAGCAAAGCCGTGCGGGCCAGTGGGCCCAAAGCGGACAATATCACACTATTCTGGAGATCAGAGTATTCTTACTTATATACAAAAGCGGAATATGTGAACCCAATATTCCCTACATATGGTATCAGAGCACCAAGCCCAGACAGAACGCGATGTGGTGGGTTGTGATGATGTGGGCGAAATATAGAGGATGCCGAACATCTTGCCAAGAGCCATACTCAAGGTGATTAATCTGCTGGATATATGGAGCGCCAGATGGCTCATCAAGCAGGTGGCTTGATCAAGGAGCGGCGCAGATTCATCTAAAGATGGAGTGCCTGATAGCTCATCAAGCAGGTGGCTTGATCAATGAGCGGCACAGTGTCATCTGATTGTGAGCAGATAAATCCGCCCTAAAGCTCTAGAGTTCAGGGTTCTCTTCACATGACTAGAGTAGGCTGATGAAAGTCAATTGAGAGGAGGCTAGAGTGGTACTTTGTTCGAGAGGAGGATTGTGAGGTGCGACCAAAGTTCCACATCCCGCATCGGTTAAACATGGGAAGAAAGATTAGTATATAAGTAAGAACATACCTCAACTAGTATGAGGACTTTGGAAGTGGACCAAAAGCAAAGCCGCGCGGGCCAGTGGGCCCAAAGCGGACAATATCACACTATTCTGGAGATCAGAGTATTCTTACTTATATACAAAAGCAGAATATGTGGACCCAATATTCCCTACAAATGGTATCAGAGCACCAGGCCCAGACAGAACGCGATGTGGTGGGTTGTGATGATGTGGGTGAAATTCTCAGGATGCCGAACATCTTGCCAGGAGCCATACTCAAGGTGATTGATCTGCTGGATAGGTGGAGCGCCAGATGGCTCATCAAGCAGGTGGCTTGATCAATGAGCGGCGCAGATTTATCTAAAGATGGAGTGCCTAAACATGGGAATAAAGATTTGTATATAAGTAAGAACATACCTCAACTAGTGTGAGGCCTTTTGGTAATTTGTGAAGGGGCACTAAATCTGACATATAAAATTTGTGTGAGAGAATGTTGATAATTTGCTTTTGTAAGTTAACTTTTAATGAAATTAATATACTATCATCTA
Source organism: Limnanthes douglasii subsp. nivea (assembly GCA_036936605.1). Taxonomy (NCBI): domain Eukaryota; kingdom Viridiplantae; phylum Streptophyta; class Magnoliopsida; order Brassicales; family Limnanthaceae; genus Limnanthes; species Limnanthes douglasii. Next base: position 71,517,973 of record JAUPFV010000004.1, read on the forward strand.
CATAAAGAAGTAGATAATTTATGTTATTTTCTTTCCAAACAATAAATAACGATGTGTTATAAAGGCTATTCCTAAAAAGTTGTGATGTAAAAAAGGTAAGGAAATGAGTGTACCGTGCTCGAAGTGCTTGTTTCAAGATATAAAGGAACATTTCGAGCCGACATATATGATTCAAGTATGTATGATCGATGAAGTCCGGTGGTTGATTCATAAAAAGTATTTTTTAGACAGTGTCGGATAAGAACACATTTTTCATATCAAGTTAATTAATTGGCCATGCCTTCGAGACTGCCAAAGAGCACGATTCTATTTGTGGTAAACTTGAAACTAGGCTAAAGATGTTATGACAATCAACGCTAATAATTTGCGATTTTCTTTTAACATTAATTATGATTTATAACGTTCCAAAAAATAATCGGTCCCGAATTTATGCCGAAATAACCACATATTTCTAATGAACGGGTTGTCTGATGGTGGGGTAACCAATTCTCATATATCATTAACCTCCAAAGAATTAAATTCAAACTGCATGATATGAAGCCATTGAGAATCTGTTATGGCTTTAAGATATGATGCTGAAGCATGAAATATATTATAGGTGGAAGCATGAATATTGCATTTCGGGTTTGGTTAGTGATTCCAAGTTTGGATCAGATTTGTATGAGATATTGATTTGGAATAATAATATTTTTAGGTGAAGTTGTATTGGTAGGGTGTGATTCAAAGTTTGCAGGGTTTGAATTGAGATTTTGTGGTGGTGGTGAGTGGGGTATATGAGGTTAAGTAGTTGGAGAGCGGTGGACGCAGAAGGCAGATGTTTAGACGATGTATGGAGGATTAAAAAGAATGATGATCGGCATGTCACCAAAAAATTCGTATGTGGTTGGTGGGCTTGAGGTATTGAACGGAAAAGTGCTTTCATTAAAAATGTTGTGTCGAAGGAGGTGTATCTTTATGCTTGTGGGATCAAAGAAACGATACCCTCGAAAGCTTTGATGATAACCAAAAAACGCATCGTATGAATCTCTTGACGAGTTTGTGATGTTGTGATGTTAAACGATTCTTAAATCCGGATATCATGCACAATAAATCAAAACTTTGGCATGGTTGATCAATATTTTTACATGATTTGAAACAATATCTGCTTTGAACCCTAATTTGAAAAGTAAAAAAATAATAATTTAACAATAACAACTAATATATAACTAGTTTGAATCATAGTATTTGAAAGTTCCAAAATTCAAAATTAAAATAAATTGAAATTTCTACTTATAAACATTGGTCGTTGAAAAAACACATTTGTCAAACATTGATATCACAAAAAAAAACACAATCGATTGTCACGAAGAGAAAAAAATGCTGAATCGCAAAAAATGTGATTGGAAAATATTCTCTAATCGTATGCAAATAAACTACCTAGCTTATCTATAGGTAGGGGTTTGTATTCGTTCGGTTCGATCTAAAACTAAACTGAACCGAAAAACTAAAAACCAAACTCGTTATATTGTTCAAACCAAATCGAACCATTCTAGGTGTATAAACCGAATCGAATCGAACGATAAAATTTTGGCTAATTTGCTTCGATGTATGGTTGAACCAAAATTTTTAGCAGCACTGTACTGAGTCAGGTTAAACCTCTACTCAAATTCACGTACTTCATTATTTTGACATAATTTATTATCACAAGTTTTCGAAAACCATTACTTTTTTGTACAAATGAGATGTGCTGTATTGCATGTAGGGCGAACATTCTTAAGTCATTTAGGAGGCTTTGAACAGTACATCATCCATCGACTATCGTGTTTGGTGGCAGATAGTCCCTTGACTTTCAAATGTCCGTTGACAGTCCCTGGACTATCGGGTTTGGATAAAGTTAGTCCACCAGATCCTTTGATTCATGAGAGGCTGCCACCTGTCACCATAGTCCCCAGATTTTTGTATCACCACTAGTCCCTTGAGTTTAGTTTTTCGTAATATCCTACACTTGGGTTTGACCTAAACTCAAGGGACTAGCGGTGATACAAAAATTTGGGGACTATGATGACAGGTGGCAGTCTCTCATGGATCAAAGGATCTGGTGGACTAACTTTATCCAAACGCGATAGTCCAGGGACTGTCAATGGACATTTTAAAGTCAAGGGACTATCTGCCACCAAACGCGATAGTCGAGGGATGATTTATTGTTCAATGCCTCACTTAGGAATACTTAAGTCAAAGGTTCAATAGTAAATAAGTTGCATTTGATTTGACTGTAAACAACTATAGTTTATAGGGCGTGCTCTAAATTTCAAGCACCTATTATGCATTACAGATGGTGTATTATCTGAGTTATCCAGAATGAAAAAATTAAGTAGATATGTTGATCAAATTAAGCAGTTATCAGGATGATAAAATTAAAGCCACTATTTCTAAAGCAACTGTGTATAACAATTAGAACAACTATGTTGGTCAAATTAAACAGTTAGCAGGTCGATATAAATATCACGGCCGAAGATACATGTATTTCTAAATATAAAGTCCAAATTGGATTAAGAACAATGGTAAAATGAGCCATAAAGTTATTTAAATAATCAATCTAAACTAACTAAGAATAATGTAGTACTTTAAGGATTTGAAACAAGTCACTGCATGATTGATACTCTTGTTTCTTCATAATTTGCAGGCCATGACTCTTGTCACTTTGATTAAAATCCAAGGGCAAATAAACTCTCTTTGGATGAACGTCTAATAGAAGATTGTTTTGAGTTATATAATTGTAACACATTATTTTGATTTCATCTTAAGCATTAGTCTTGTACAATTGTACTTGAATGTTTTTTTTTAAATTGAAAGAAAATTAAAGTTTATCATATACAATTCTAACAATAATTAAGAGTTAACACTGAACCATCTATCTATAAATTTTGTAGTTAAACATTGCTTATACTTGAACATATGAATCTAAAGCACATTCACCATCAATAGGGTTCATTATTAAGATTTGTACTTACAGCACTAATATCAAAGCAGAACACAGTCTGCAAAAGAGATTAAATGTAATACAGGTTGCAGAACACAATATTCATATTCAACGTCTATTGGAGTTCCATTGATTTCTTCAACAGAAATAGAAGAAAATACTACAAACAAGATTAAATATTAAACCCATTAGCAGATGATATAACAGATTAATAATAACAAATTGATATCAAACAAATTGAATGTAAAATATGTAAAGTGTACCCCATTCAATATTCTCAATAAAATTCATATCTTCTTCAACTGAATCTTGTTATTTGCATCGAGAACCCTTCCACCCGTACTAAATGCAGATTCCGAGGCTACGGTAGAGATAAGAATGACAAGAACATCACGAGTAAGTTGTGAAAGGATAAACAACCTACTAGAATTATTTTTTTCACCAATTCAAAATATCAAACTCCCGATTTTTTTGTGATAAAAACAGTTTCTTTAAGTTAGATATCTAGCTCACATTTTGATTCAACCTCCCCACTTTCCATTTTATGGCTTATAAATCTATCACCTAGTCCCAATTGTGATTTTTTTCTTTAGGATACAGATAAATAAGTGATATTTCAGGTTGGATTATCTGCTTGACTAGCATGAATATGATCATCTTTAGATTAATATATCAACTTATACTCCTCAAACAACTCTCTAATGACCCCCTTGCCATCGTTTACCAAAATAGACCCAAGTTCTTTCCCATGTTCCTTATAAAGTGCAAATTCAACAAACTCCCATTTATACTAGGGTCAACTATAACCGTTACATAAATAAGTTTATTCATTTTGGTGGGATTATCCCAATAGCTCACTATCTAAATTCAATTATTTAAATGTTTTATTTTTAGTTTTATTATATTTTTTTATATTTTAAAAATTTATTTAAGATAGCAAGACTAAATCTGGTTACATTCAGATTTAATAGGATATTATTTTATTATATTTATTTTTGTTTCCATATTTTGTATTAGGGATTTGGGCGATTCCTACTTAAGGCGCCTCAAACCCTACTTTTGTTTTTAGACTTTTTTTAATAAAATTTTGATAAAAAAATTAGGGTTTCCCTTATATTGGCTTCTCTGTGTTTACTCTGTATCATATTGGTATCAGACACAGGCAGTCCTGCGAGATGATGCGAGGAAGACCCAGAGGTCGCAGCGGCGTTGCTGTGGAAGGAGATGCGAGTGATTTTGGAGATCGCGAGAATGCTAACCTGCGCCGTCAGGTCGAGTATCTTGCTCGTCAGATGGCTGAACTTACTCCCAGGCAACCCGGTGTGGAGGCTGAAGGTCCCGATAACCCTTTCGGAGAAAGGCCAGAACGGAACGCTTATCCAGACCGCCGCTGGGAGCTTGGATTTAAGGTCAACATTCACGACTTTGATGGTGGCCTTCGGGCAGAGGAGTTTGTTGATTGGTTCTCCCAGGTTGAGGAAGTGCTGGAAGGTGAAATTTCTGATGCAACTTGGCGGGAATTGGGAGATTCGATTTATGATGTATACGGTGACGAGGATGAAGACGATCCAATTTATGATGTTTACGGCGATGAGGATGAAATCATTGTTAAAGATGAGGACGATTGGGTAACACGAACAAACGTCTCTCCTTATTTCAATAAGGTAAACAACAAAATAATCCCATCTCTTGAAATTTCTACTGAGAAAATTGTTAAACATTCGGCCGATGATAAGAAAATAAACCCTTTAAAAACTTTAAAAATACTGAAATCAAAATTTTTATCTCTTCCAATATTTGAAGCTGTTGATAAAAATTATGGTATTCAACGGGTGGATAAAATTTATGGCATTCAACATGTCCTGTCCAACTTAAGGTAAAAAACTAAAAATACAGAAAAATGGTTTTGTGGAAAATTATTATATTCATGGATACCATTTATGACTGTCTTTACCACCACCAAAACCTCCAGAAATTCCAAATACAGTGTATACTATTGAGAAAAAGCCTAATACTATTTCGTACACAAGATTTGTTGATGCAATTGATAGTCAGACGATGGAGAGTCCCCTTTTTACCCCACTGCAACATCCGACTGATTTGTTAAAGTTAGAGGAGTTAAAAGAGCTTGTCTTCCCTATCAATGGGGAACAAGCTCACACTCATACTCGAATCAATGGCATTGATAACAACTCGTTCTACTGCAGAAAACTTTGTATGTACACTTGGTGTGATTCCGTCGAAGATGCACGCATGGTGTTCGATGAAATGTCTAAAAGAGATGGCAACGAAATTCTACCTACATCAGAAGATTGCTTGATTTTGATAGAGGTTGATGAAGCTACCACAAAGTTCAAGGGTAGATCAAAGGTTGATGATGCACAAAAAATGGATACGTTATCTCAGAGATCGGCAGGATTGGCTAAGGTAACTTTTGTTCTCAATCTGTTAAGTGACATCATTCTTAGGTATGCATATACAGTTGGAGTTCTACTGAGACGAGATTCTGATTTGTCTTAATTTCGTGGGTCTAATCAACCGAATGTGTCTGCAAAACCTTATGGATCCGATGAGATGATGGCCAAGTTGTCTACAAAAGCGGCATGGTTTTTGGTTGTTTTGTATGGTCGAATTGCTAACGGAGGTAGCAGTTCTGGTGGTTCGAGCGTTTACAAAATCATTAAGATGATAATAGAACGGAAATTTCAACCGGTCATCAACTTTAACTTCAGTAGACGAGGGTGTGAGAAGCATGAAATGTGTTTGTCAAAGCTTAATTTTACTATAGAGGATGAGAAGGGGGTAGTAGAACAAGTGTTTACTAATGCTATACAGTGCTTAAATGAAGAAGACAACAATTTACATGTTATTAAATTGGCGTTACCACTGCTTAAACCAAGTATTGTTGTTCATCATTCTGGTCTTCTTCATGTTATAAAAAAACTGGTAGTGCTTCTTTTTCAGGAAGACCTTGTGAAGGTCCTCTTTGCTACTAAAACATTGGCTATGGGTTTAAATATACCTGCAAAAGTTGTTATGTTCACTGCTAGTCCAAGGGATGCGGTAGTCAATTTGTACATGAACCACTCGAATATTGTTAGCTCATCATATAAACGGTCTTGCATTGGAGATGCTTTTCCAATCCTCGAGTCGTTTTTTGTTGATAACCTTATCAATTTGGAGCAAATATGCCATGGAAAACTCAATGCAAATTGTCTCAAGAAATTAAAGACAGTAGAAGTGAAACGTTGTGGAGGCTTGAAGAGTGTATTCAGATTGTCTATAGCCAGGGTAACTGCATGTGGTGACGGAAAGATAATAACTAAAATTACTTGGCGATCAAGTATTGTTCCATCACTAGCACTGAATTCTTTCGTATTTGCTTTCTCTGCTGATTTTGTCTTTTTTGTTCTAATTCTTTTTCATGAAAAATTAAATTTGGTGGGGAAGGAAGATAATTTTTCATCTTCTTTGCTGATACAGATTTTAGTATATGGCATCTCGATCCTATGGTCTGCAAAAATCTTTGTTTGCATGCGGAACATAACAAACATCCAGCAAACGAGATTGGAGAAATGAGTTATGGACTACTGCGTATAAATACAAACTTGCGAAAATTGTGGAGAGTAAAATGGTATTTTCAATTCCGATCAAAGATAATAAAGCGTAAGAAACCGATTTGTGTTGATCTCATACAAACTGGTTTTGAAAGATTAAAGAGTGTGAAGAATTCGTTTATCCCATTACAACATATTGCTACAGTCGAGTCTTTGCGCAAAAAAATCAATGAAGTCGTACTTTCTACCAAATCCTACAACATTTCTAGCGTGCGGGACCATAAAAACATATTTGGCACTTGTTTTCCCTGTAGAAGTCAAGATGCATGTTGACAACGTAAAAGCCCAAGAGTTGGAGGTAGGGCTATGGGTTGGTCAAAGTACTTTAACTGTTAGGGAGTTATTTCAAAAAGCCCAGCCATTGGTATCCATAATTATATATATGGAGGACTTTGACCTCTTTGCCGGAATAAACAGTAAATTTATTTGTTTAAAACAGGAAGATCATACAATTTTCCTACACTCGTTGGTCGAGTTTAGTTACATTTAGAATGGATATCTTTCAAATGATTTTACCTCGTTTGGAGCTGCGGTTTTTGTTATTAAACAGGAAGCCACGTTATTGAAACAGCCAGCGGGTGAAAATTCTTACATTTGGATAATTCCAAAATTTTCAACTCTGACTGATCTATTTTATTATTCGGAACCATTCATTATTGGTAGACTCAAATGGAAGATGACAGAGTACAATGGTGGGGACATGGTTGGTGCTGACATGGATGATATAATTCAGTATTTTAATAGCGAGGGGTTTGAGACTGCAACTTGCAGTTCGTTCGATGTTTTGAAGGTTTGAATTCGAGGTCAAATTCTTTCCAACCGGGGAAGGATGATGTAGCTCTCTATCTAAATTCAATCATTTAAATGTTTTATTTTTAGTTTTATTTTATTTTTTATATTTTAAGGATTCATTTAAGATACCAAACTAAATCTGGTTACATTCAGATTTAATAGGATATTATTTTATTATATTTATTTTTGTTTCCATATTTAGTCTAAGGAATTTGGGCAATTCCTATTTAAGGCGCCTCAAACCCTACTTTTGTTTTAGACTTTTTTGAATAAAATTTTGATAAAGAAAATTAGGGTTCCCTATATTGGCTTCTCTACGTTTACTCTGTATCAATAAGTTTATTCATTTTGGTTGGATCATCCCAATATTTATCATATTTATCTTTCATTTTTTGACTTATAGAACTCACACTAAAATCATCACTTGACATCCATTATCTCAATGAACAATTCACCATACTAATCTCATGATAAAACACATTCGATGTGACATACAAAGAACCCGAAATTCTCAAAGTTAGTTCATAAAAATGAACCGACATATCAACCATCAACCTAATAACATCCCAATCCTTAAAAGTAGGGACCTCAATTTACAACTCAAGTTTAAAGTATGGATCACAAAGGTCAAATAATTCGAGCTAGATTCAACATTAAATAAGTTGAATTCCACCTTGTAGTCACATATAAACACGAAAGAATTAATTTGTTCTTTTTTTAAATTCCAGTTCATGCCAATATAATGAGCAATTATGCACATATAATTAATATTTGTAAACAAGTCCAAGTATTTGTCGTAATAAAATACGTTGACCAAATGTCTTAAAATAAGTACTTAACTTTTTCGTTTCACTTATATACAATGCAAGCAATCCTGTGATACTGTAAAACGTGAAGGAATTTAAAATTAAGTTGCCTAGTTTGCATAAAATCTTTAAATCCTTCATTCTCAAAAAAATTCAAAAGGAAGTTCATTAGTAATTAGCATTGTAGGTAGTTTTGATCTTGAGGCTTTCTCATCAAACGTCCATTTAGTAAGAATATTCTCATTTTCATCTAGGTATTGCAATGGCAATTGAGTATGTTTCAATTGTCCACTAAGTGACAAATTCTTACATTTATTCAAGTGATTTCTAAGTGAAGATGTGTTATTTTTTTGGCATTGGACATATAGACTCTAGCATAGTGATTACACCTAGATTTATCAATACCCTATTGCACAAACATGATAAAATGATCCCATACCTCTGACCACGATGATAATGCTTTTTTTTTCATGTAATCTTTGTTTGACTCTCATGAGTATCATCTGTCGCAGTTCTTTCCGTTCTTCCCCCCTATGTAGCAGCACTTTCTGTACCACTACCATCACCTCCTCTTGACATGTTGATTGTTAGTCTAAAATCAAGAAATGAATTCCATACAAACACGCCCTGAATGAGCAACCAAGTAAAGCTTATATTGTGCTAACTTAAGCTGAAAACAAAACACAACTATTTGTAAAAATCGTCCAAAACCATATCTCATTTCCTCTAAATCTGGAGTACGCCAACAAGATCGTATTCAAATCCCCCAAAAAAATCCTATAAACAATAAAATAAATTGAGTGACCCACCAAATGTTTTGACCTTTTTGAGAACAAGAAGAAGAAAAAATAGAAATTCTTACCTTTTCAGTTTCCATGTCTTTACTTGAGTTATTTTCACTATACAAGTTGGTATGAGACTCAGGATCCTGATTTGAATTTAAGGATCGAAGATCCTGATTTGAATTTAAGGATCGAAGATCCTGATTTGAATTTAAGGATTTTATTTTCAGATTCAAAGATAATGAGATTTCAAATTGGATTTTGATTTCAAATTCAGGAAAAATGATACCATAGCTCTCTGGTCGTGGCAGTGAGATTTAGATTTAGTGATTTGTATCCTATCAAAATTTAAGGATTTAGGTATTTAATGAACCAAATAAGATAAAACATATATACTATAGATAATATATTAGTTTAACCGGTTTCGATTGAAATCAAATTATCAAATAAATAACAAAACCAAATTAAATTACATATCGACTTTTAAAATGCAAACTGAACAGAACCGAGTAAATTAAAAGACCAGACCAAACCGAACGAATTACATTAGTTTTGGTTCGATTGATCAATTTGGTACGGTTTATTATAACTCCAACCTGGTTATAAATTTTGAACGGAAGGAAAGACAATGAAACGTATATGGCCGTAAGTTATATTACTTTCTAAAAAACCTTAAAGAGGGAGAAGAACCTTCTGACTTTTTAAAAGTAGTTAGGCTCAGCTCACACATGTTAATTGTGTGTAGAATATAATAAAGTCATCTTTTGATTGGTCAATAAAGTAACTTGGTTTGGTTTCTTATACGGGAGGGGAAACTTTTTATCTTTTTTGAACGTCAACCATATTTATATACTCTTTCTCTCTCTCTCTCTCTCTCTCTATATATATAGTAGCTTCTCATAATTTATTTGATACATTACCCAAGCCTTAACACAATCTTAGACAAAGAGATCGAAAGAGATCCATTGAGCCAGATAAAAGAAGACCTTAAAAGTTGAAGAGAGACAGATATAGATGGCGGTTGGTATAATGGATGTGGTGCTCGTGAATGCAAAAAAGCTTAAGGATTCTGATTATTTCGGTACGATATTTTGGCATAGAACTCTTTATGTTTTCGGCTGAGTATATGGTCACCCTACTTACGGTTACATGTTATTTTTATAAACAGGTAATATGGACCCTTATGTTATTCTCGAGTACAAAGGCCAAACTCGCAAAAGCAAAGTGCTTAAAGGTGATTATAGATAACTCAGATAAACCAGTAGTTTATATGAATATGGATCTATGTAACTTTTTTAGGCTAATATGATAATGTCGGAGTGATACAGATACATCATCAGTGATAGGTCTCCGATTATCCATTTTTCTAACCATCAATTATTCGATTTTAAAATATATCATTATTTATTAATAATATAACATTCGACTTTGAAATATACCAATTTTATTATTAGTAACGGAATTTGTCTAGCTTTTTAAAACACTTGACTTGTCAATTCTTTTACAAATCCAAGATATCTATATATATTTGGGTGGTGTGAAACTCAGGTATTACTCTAGGAGTAAGGCTTGCATAGCTCCATATTCGTTCGACTATCCTATTTTTTTACTTAGACTATAGATTTTAAAATTACTGGTGAAAGTTGGTGTATTTGGCAAAATTTATAAATTTGGTTCATGGTGAGTAATTTTTTTTTTGACGTAATAGACTAAATTTATAGATATTGCCAAGTTTAGGAACCATCTCCGATGATTTAGTGTGAAAATACTAAATGAAAAAAAAAAAACGGGATAGCCGATAGATTATTCACTTATTTAAACCTAAAGATTACACAAAATTTAGTGCAAAAATAGTTAAATTGTTGTTATGAAATGCAGGCCAGGGTAAAAATCCAGAATGGAAAGAAAAATTCAGTTTCGAGGTGGAGTATCCAGGCTCAGGCGATGACTACAAGCTCTCTCTCAAAATCATGGACAAAGACATTTTTTCACAGGACGATTTCATCGGCCAAACCACGTAAATATATATTTATACCATTTTTATGTAAATTTGAACGAGAGTGTTAGTATTTCATCTTAACTATTTTTCTTTTCTGATTTGCGGATTACAGGATATACGTAAAGCATGTACTAGCAATTGGAGCCGAAACTGGCATTGCTGAACTACATCCTCAAAAATACAGAGTAGTTGACGCCGACCAAACTTACCGCGGAGAAATAAAAGTCGGTCTCACCTTTATTTCCTTGGTACGTAAATGACTTTTCAAAAGACAATCTAAGATTTTTCTAACCTATATACCTACAAAACTGTGTGAACACAAAAGTTTAATTCAATTATATACATTGTAATAACTCTTTATATCAACAAGGGTTATAACGTATACTAAATAGTTACTAAACATGTACCTACCTTATACACATATTCGTACTGATTATAGATATGATCGGTGTCTGTTTCAATTTTTTAGGCAGAAAAAGAGAAAAATGATTAAGATTTGGGAGGATGGAAGCAAAGTCAGTTTTAATGATTCTATTTTCTTTTATGATTGTAACGGGGGATTGTTTCATCTCTTTTTTACATATGATGTTCATTGTGATGCTTTGGGATATATTTTTAAGTTGGTCTTATTGATTCAGATTTCATTGATGTGAATCAATAAAACGAACTTGATCAAGAAACTCAACAGAATCATGTATAGTAACAACATTGAAATGTTAAGATATAGTGTTTTCATTCATATGTAATAATTTATTCTATAAATCCCGATTACATTTGGTAAACAAATCTAGTCTAGGCAAATTTATCTCAGCTTCAACCAGACATGTAATATATTGTACTGAGACATCTTACAACGAAATTATCCATCTAAAAATCTAGATATAAGAGTTTACAGCTTCACCAACCAAATAAAAATCTATTTTTAGCCGTCTAACGCTATCAAAGATGTATGCCGACTCATCTTTATGAATTAGAATTAAAATGAGCTTCAAATGATAACCTTTTTTTTAATGAAAGGACTTAAATTGAAATAAAAGGAAGTACAAGCCTTTTAAGACAAAATTACACAAAATTGAAATCAGAACTCAACGCGCGAATCGTTCTTCTTCTTCTTCCTCCAGCTTCTTCTCACAGCCCCAAATCAAAAACCCTAATCTCTTAACCTCAAATACCCTAAATTGATACTTTCCAAGAAAACAATTGCCTTTAATTTAGGAGGAGCATTACTTTCATTAAATTCCATATCTGATTGCATCCTTAAAACTTCTTTGGCAATCCAATCAGCCCCAAGATACTGTTCACGATAGACATGGCTGACAACCATTTCCGATTTAAGAAGCTTCCTGCAGCACCTTAACATCGGATCCAAATACCAAGCTGAGTTACCATAAAGCAGTAAATTAACCAAAACCAAGGAATCAATTTCGATATCCACCTTCCTCAGATTCAGTTTGTTACACAATCTCAATCCTTCAAAAAGAGCCCTACACTCCGCAATCAAGGGAGTGTTCTTACCATACAAACTGCCCATACCAACAAGGATGCTACCATTGCTGTCACGAATTAAAGCACCCTCAGCCGATTCACCAGAAAAGGTACATGGACCATCTATATTAATCTCATATCTACCTTGCTTAGGGTTCTTTCATTTCAGAAATAGAGGCTTAATCGCAGCATTAATCTGATTAACACAACCCATTTTTGAAGCTTCTCGACCATATCTTCCCCAATGCTTTCTGTTCAAAGTTTTGGTTTGATCTAGACTTGATAGAATAAACAAAATGTGATTGATTATAGTAGTGGAGTTAGTATTTTCACCGTTGATTTTCTTTTTGTTTCGAGCTGACCAGATCGACCATGTTATAATTGCAGGCGAAATCGTAAAGATATCACAGTTCTTCTGAGCAGCCCAGTACCATCTCATAATGACGTGAGAAATAGATATGAAGGACTGAATCTAAACCCTGAAGATGTCACTGAAGTGCCTCCAAACAGTCCAAGCTTGCTGACAGTGAACCAAAGCGTGGTTAGTAGTTTCAATACTGTTACAATGAACACATTTAGAAGCAAGTTGAATGTTTTTAGTCTTCATAACTTCATCAGATGGAACCCAGTTGTGGAGCACCCTCCACAATAAAAACGAACACTTTTTAGGAGTTACCACATTCCATGTCTTAGCATACAGCCTAGTCACATTACCTTTAGTTCTAGTGTGATTCAATGTATCTTTAACATTAAAGCTTCCATTCTCTGATAAAAACCAGAGCATAACATATCTATTATCAGAGAGAGCAACTTTGTCAATTTTGCAAATCTCCGTAGAGGTAACCTTTGTATTAAGCTTGTCCAAGTCCCACGAGCCATTCAACCAAAAGTCTCTGACCAGATCATTAATACTGTCCCACAGAATTCTTCTGTCATTGTTGTTTGTAACTTTTATAAAAGGACTTTCAGAACACCACCTATCATACCAGAAGCTCATATTACCCTGACCAGACAACCAAAAAATGTAGTCCTCTGCCTCTTCTCTAGCATCAATAATGCGAGCCCACGTTTTAGACCTCCTTTGAGGAGATATGGCCAAAACAGGATGAATGTTATCTTTACAATAGATAGACAACATAAATCTAGCCCAAAGGGATTGTTGCCTTCTAAAGTTAAACCAGATCTTCATAGAATAAGCATACTGCACATCTTTTAGCTTTTTAAGATTAAGGCCTCCTTCTTTAAGAGGTTTGCAAAGCTTATCCCATCTAGTCCAACTGATAGCTCTCTTGTCATCTTTGCTTCCCCACATGAATTTATTGAAAAGGATCTCCAGCCTATTGATGATACCAGCCGACAAAGATGTATGCTGCAGATAGTAAGTGGGAAAAGCCATCAGAACAGATTGGATCAACAGCAAACACCCAGCAAACGAAAGGTGCAGCTTGTCCCATTCCATGATCTTGCTCCTGACTTTGTAAATAAGAGACTCAAAGTTAGCAATTCTAGTAGTATTAGAAATTGTTGTACCCAGATAGCTGAAAGGCAAACAAGAATGTTTTATCTTCCACATGTCTTCAATAAAGTTTATCTGTTGAGAACTAATCTTGCTTGAAACAATGAGCTTAGATTTAGCATTGTTAATTTCTTGACCAGAGACACACTGATAATGATCCAGGACAACTTTAATAACACCCATTGCACTAGCTTCAGCATTTGTAAAAACCATAAAATCATCAACAAAGGCTAAACAAGAAATATTTTGATTGCTTCTAGTCTTGTATCTAACCATAGGATGATCATTAGACTTTAGCTTAATGCTTCTAATAAGGTATTCCTCTGCAAAAATAAAAAGATTTGGGGAAAGGGGATCCCCCTGTCTTAGGCCTTGAGAATTGGCAAAGTAACCTGTAACCTCCCCATTAACCAAGATAGATGAGAACACATCATTAATACAACTATGAATAAGATCAATGACAGTAGAATTAAAACCAAACAACTTAAGGATACTGAGAAGAAAGCTATGATTGAGCTTATCAAAAGCTTTAGTCATATCTGTCTTAATGATAACATTTCCACTCCTCCTATTGCTGTTAATATCAAAGCAAAATTCCTGAACAAGAAGAATCGAATCCTGAATACTCCTCCCTTTAACAAACCCCGTGCTCTTCAGAAATTAGCTTAGGCAGAATCTTAGAAAGTCTATTATTAACAATCTTTCCCACAATCCTTGAAAACACAGTGGTAAGACTGATAGGCCTGAAATCCTTCCACTTGTTTGGGTTATCAAGTTTAGGAATTAAACAAATCAAAGTAGCTTTCACCCCTTTAGGAAGCTTATACCCATTAAAGAATCCCTTAACAGCTTTGCAAAGATCACTCCCCACAATATTCCAGCACTTCTTGTAAAACTCTCCATTGAAACCATCTGGGCCTGAAGCAGATTCAGAATTTAAGTACTTAACCACCCCATAAATCTCATCATCCTCAGGAATACAAGTCAAGCAATTATTGTCCTCTTCAGAAACCAAAGAAGGAATAACCCCCAACAGATCATCCACAGACACAGCCCTAGTATCAGGCGCAAGCAAGGCTTTAAAATACTCAACAACAAAATCTCCAATCTCTTTCTTGACAGTTAACCAAATATCATCAGCCTTAATTCTATCAATTCTATTCTTTTTTAATCCTCTTCTTCACAAAGCTATGATAAGCAGATGTGTTTCTATCAGAATCTTTCAACCAAGAAGCATGGGCCATCTGCCTTCAAAACATCTCCTCCCTATCAACAAGTAACAAATGATTTTTCCTAGCCTTATCCAAAGCCAACTTGTTAACCTCATTAAACTCATTGAGAAGCAAAGTTTCTTTACTAATGATATTCTCATCAGACTGCTTAATAGCATCAAAGATATTCCCAAAAACACTCTTGTTCCAAACCTTCAACTCAGCCTTCAAACGTTGTTGCTTAATCCAGAATTCCATAATCGGGTTACTCACCTCAACATTAAAATTTTCAGACCAACTGTCCTTAACCTTATGCAAGAAGTCAGGATGAGTAATCCACATGTTCAAGAACTTAAAAGATGATTTAGTTCTTTCAAGATTAGAGGAGACTTTAATAACAATAGGGCAATGATCTGAGCAACTTCTAGCTAGATGGGAGACATAAGTACAGTCAAAGAAATCTAACCAAGCAGAGTTATACAATACACGATCCAGTCTCCTCCATTTATGACCATTAGACCAGGCATAAGGACAACCAGTAAACCCAACATCAAGTAAATTACAATCCATGATAAGACCATTAAACTCATCCATACCTCTCTGATTAATAGTAGAACAAGCAATCTGCTCCTGAATATTAGCAATAATATTGAAGTCTCCAAACATAATCCACTCCTGAGAAGACACATTCAAAGCTCTAATAGAATCCCAAAGCAAAATTCTCTGGTCTCTCTTACATTTTGCATAAATAACAGACACATGAAAGACTTTATTCATAGATGGATGAGCAACTTTAAGATGCAACAACTGCTCACTATCAAACAACATCTCAACCTTATAATCCTGATGCCAAAACACCCATATTTTATTACTCACATTACAGATACACCCATTCAACTTCAGCTTCTTAGCCAACAAATCCATCTTATCAGAATTTACAAAAGGCTCCTGAATAACAACAAAACTCACCTTTAAAGAAATGACCATAGATTTCAACCTTTGAATTGTTTCCTTATTAGCAAGCCCTCTTGCATTCCAATTTAACATTGTAATAGTCATGAATCAGAAGAAGCTTTATGGGCCCTTTTGAGCTTCATAATCTTAGAAGATACAGGACCCTTAGTACTCCAAATATTCGTAACCTTCTTAGCCTTCTTAGTTTCCTGACTTTTCAGTTTAACCTCTTCAAAATTTCCCTTCACAGGAGAACTCCCAAGACTTCCATCATGTTTCGGAGAACCATGAGTTTCTTCACTTAAAGATTCAAACATGTTCTTTCTTTCTAACGTTCTTAAAGCATCTATAAACTCTTCTTCATTAACATTGTCAGTAGAAACACCATTTATATTAACAGTAGTAGCCTCTTGAATTCTGGAACTAGGACTATCAGACTCCACAACATTTTGAACTAAATCAGTAACCCCTTTATCAACTATAATAGATTTAAAGAACATACCAGGCTCACGATTCTTCACAGGAACCTCTTTAACCGGTTGGTCACAACAATTATTTATATCCTGGGGATTGTTATTTCGATTCATCTGGTTTTGACTTAAAGAGGAAGAAACTTGATCTGGCACATCTGAATCAACTTTAACCTGCTCATTCACCTGACCATACCTAGAAACTTTTCCAAGAGACAACAGTTTCTTACAATTTTCATTTGAATGGCCAATATGAGCACAATGACTACAATAAACAGGAATATTATCATACACAAGATCAAGCCAATAACTATCAAATTCACCAAACTTAATCTGGATCTTCTGAACTAAAGGTTTCGATATGTCCACTTCAACCCAAAATCTGCAACAATTTTGACGAGCCCTGTTGACAGAAGGCACCCAGACCTTCAAGAATTCCGGTAAGCTTGGCAGAGAAACCCAAATCGGCGTAAACGGACACTCAAGATTTGGATCGAATCCTGGAGTCCACTTTAACAGTCTCATCATTTTAGTTCCCAAAACCCATACGTTCCTTGACCAAAGCCTCTTAAAGTCTTCTATATCCGTAAATTCAATGAAAATATGTTTGTAATCCCAGACCGAGACGCTAAAACTACCATTGAAGTTGAATTTTGATAAAAAATTCCTAAAGATTTCCATTGGAGGTTTCCCAGTCGCGAATTTGGCTACTAATGTACGCTTGGAGATCCTTAACAAATTCTCCTTGTCACCAATATCGAAAGTAATAACTGGAAATTTGTTTTTATGTGAAACAGAGACATTAGAGTGTTCAAACTCTGTTCTAATGGGTTTCAACATGTCAGCATAAGAACCCTTTTGATTCAAAGATCTATCAGTACCTTTCTCTTTAATTCCCTCTTCAAAGATTGGATTTGAAATAATATTACAATCTGAAGTAGGTAACTCAGATTCCGTCCCTCCTTTCTTGAATTCCAGTTCTCCCGCCTTCGACAACATTGCATTCCTAAGCGTAGGAAAATCATCACTCAAAGTAATATTAGGATTGGTAGACATTCTCTCAAACGAAAAAGGACAATTTAGAGAGAAGATTCAAAGAAAGAATCAAAAATCACAAAAATTCAGACTCTGTTCTTACTGAAGAATCCAGAATAGTTTCTTAGATTGCTTAGATTGATAATCAAAGAACGGTATAAAACCCAAACAATAGTAACAAGAAATCTTAATGACAACTAGAGGAGAATGATTGTTTAAAAAGAGCATGCATGACTTCATAGCTACCTTGAGTTACTGGAAAAATATATATAATCCAAAGTTAAAAGTATTAGATTTTGATAATCATCCAAACGTAATTTCAATTTCATATGGATGCGTCAACTTGATACCAATAAAACTCAATTTCATATGGATGCGTCAACTTGATACCAATAAGAAAAAATTATCAACAACTATAAACACAAGTATCTTGATATATTTACGGTAGAAACCCTTGCTATGGCAATAGTCAAGTACATTAATAAGTTGCAAAAAATATATATGAGCCTCATCTTCCCTAATCCACCATTATTAATGTCAAGAATGCAGTAACAAAACCTTCACATTCACCTCTTCAGCCAATGTTGTTGGTTATTAGATGAAAGGATCTACATATGATACTTGAGAGATACGTTTTTATATTATACATCACCTTTGTATGAGCTTTACCACTATCTTTTAATAGTTGATGATTACAACTACAGTTGAAAACTACCAACAAAGATAATTTTAAAGTTCAATAGAATATTGAAATTATATAAACATATTATCACTTTATTCAATTTTCCAAGCTTACTGTATAACTACTGTCGTTGTGATCATATGTAAATGATGAATTAAAATGTAAGGTTCTAGAAAATAAGATGTAAAATAAGGGATAAGAAAAAATATTGCATATGTACGTTAGAGCAACATGTAAGTCTAAGCATAAGGTCTTAATACCACAATATACTTCTCTATCTATTGTCTAAATATCTACCTTAACAGCTAAATATTTACTATAATTTTAACTTGACATATAAATATTTATCTTGACAATTAAATTTGTAACGTAATAGCTATTTTTTTATCTTGACAACTAAATTTGTAACAAGACAACTAAATGTTTATCTGTATAGCTAAATGTTCACCTTGACAATTATATTTTTATATTGACAGTTAAATATTTCACTTAATAACTAAATGTTATCTTGACAACAAAATTTGTAACATGATAACTAAATATGTAAACATGACAGCTAAAAGTCTAACATGACAACTAAATGTTTACCTTGACAACTAAATATTTACACTGACAATTAAATGTTTACTTTGATAGTTAAATATCTAACATGAAAACTAAATGCATAACATTACAACTAAATATTTATCCTAAGTAAGAAGTAAAGTGGCTCATAGAAAATTTATTAATCTTGCATGATTCTAATAGAAGCACCGTACTAACACAGTCTTGCATGCATTGACAATATTTTTCTTACTTTTTTTAATAAATATTTTACTCTCAACTTTTTCAATTTGAGTTTGGACAAATAAATTTTCATTAATCGTGGAAGTGTTGTCATACGAGAATATTGAATTATTTTCTTAACAATGAAATTAATATTGAAGTTGATGGTTGGGTAATTGTTAGTGTGAAAGCCTCTACAAAACAAGGCAAAAACATGTTGTCTCTCAAGGTTATTAAGCATAACAAATATACTTAAATATAGTAAGACTTGTTCATAAAAAAGTATCAATCTTGCAGGATTCTAATGAAATCACTCTACTAACATAGTTTTGATGCATTGACCATGCTTTTCTGGATTTTCAAAAAAATATTTTATTGTCAATGTTTGTAATTTAGTCGTGAATAATAACGGATTTTCATTAATGTTGGGAGCGTTGTCATTGATGAGTCCGAATTCGAAGTGCTCCCCGGAAGGGCAGCCCAAAGTAAATCTCTCCGTAAACCGGACAGGATCCAAGAGCTTAATTCGGACAGGACATTTGAACCGGGCAGGTGACTTCGAACACTACAAGCCCAAAGCAGTTCGAACTATGACTAAAGTACTAAAAAACCTAAACACTATTTGACTAAGCTACCTGCCCATCTGTTTAAAACTCATGGGTCTTTAAACATGACCCGGGTCCATTAAACTTGACTCGAAAGCCCATAAGGGCCCAAATTACATACTATAAATACCCAACCACCAGCATTAACTATGGGTAACAAAAATTAACTGCTGCCAAGCTGCTCAATTCTCTCTCCACCTTGAAACACCTTGAAACACCTTCACACCACCCTAAAACACCCTCACGCCGCCTTAAAACTCCACTTGAAATTACCAGCCTACCCTCAGGCTACTTTTATCCTCACCAAATTGGAAACCACAGTGGGAGGCGACGGTGCCTAAATCCAGTATTCAAAACCAAGTAAAGAAATTCTGTCCGAATGAATCCGGATAATCCAGAGCTTCCACCAGCTTTGCTCGAAGTGGTGGAAGAGAATGATGAGTATACTGTCCAAGAGCGCGACAGGTTAAAACTTGAGATAGAAGCCCTGAGGGCTGAAAAAGCCAAGATGGGCGTGAAAGAGAAATCCAAAGCATCAGCTGCTCACCACACCGATAACCCAAGAGAGCATGAGGTTTCCAAAACTCATGTGAGCACTAAGAAGACGCATGCAAGCTCTAAAAAGTCTCACCGGTCCAAGCATGTGGAGAGTTCTGACTCAAGTTCAGAGTCTTCGGACAGCTCTTTGGACAGTGAGGGAAATGAAAAGTCCTTGTCCTCTAGCAGTGATGAGGGACGAACCAAGAAGAAACAAAAGCAAGTTAAAAAGTATTCCAGAAAAAGAGATCGCCATGGAAGAATGAAGAGGCATATTGGAAAAGGGTCATCTCACCGGAGGCATGTAGACCGGTTGCTGATGGATCCTTTTGCCTTCCATGATGAGCCAGGTATCTTTGCAACTCCTAATGAGGATACCGTGTTCAGTCGTGGAAGGAATTGGAGGCAGTCTCCACTGTCTTCTAAAATCCTGTCCGGGAACCTCCCCAAGAGGTTCGACAGCACAAAGATGGAGAAGTATGATGGTAGTACTGATCCGGACAATCATCTGGAGCAATTCAAGAACTTCATGATGAACTTTGATGATGATGATAAACTACTCTGTAGGGCATTCTCCCAGTCTTTTACGGGGAGTGCTCTGAAATGGTACAACAGCCTGCCTCAGGTTTGTATTAAAGACTTTGATACTTTTTGGGTGGCCTTTCGAAGGCAGTTTGTGGGAAGTAAGGAGCTGAAGGGCAATGGAGACAAAATAATCCATTGTGCCCAAGAGCCAAATGAGTCGTTAAAGGAGTACATAAGTCGTTTTGTAAACACAAAGAATGGGTTGGCTGATTGCTTTGAACAGGTAGCAATAGCATCCCTGAGACAAGGTTTGAACCCAGGCAACCTGGCCGATTCGGTGACGAGGAAGAAAGCCATGACCTGGGGAGGATTGCTGAACCAAGTTGGCAAGCAAATAAATGTTGATGAAACAAAAAAGACCAGGGTGCACAGACAAGTGAGATCCACCCCGGTGGCACCAACTCCAAATCAAAACCAGTCCGGGAACAAAGCAAGAGAAACCGGACATGGACATGGAAGGGGAAAGGCTCAGTCTCAACCAGCTGCTCCTGCACAAAGTCAACAGTCTAGAAACAAAAGAGGGCCGTGGGTCCAACCTGAGTGGTTTGCAGAGCTCAAAGAAAGTGTGGCAACCATTTTCGAGAAAACAAAAGATGAAGTACACTACCGGAGACCGGCAACCTTGCAGTCTCCCAGAGAACATCGAAATAATTCCTTTTGCCAATACCATAATGATATTGGCCATACCACCGATGATTGCATAGCGTTGAAACAAGAGGTACAAAACTTGATTGAAAGAGGAAAGTTGGGTGCATACGTTAAAAGAAGAGGAGGCAACAGGCCTGACAACACTCATAGAGTTGGTCCAAGCAACGCTGCCCCAGAGGGGGCTATGGTAATAGTTGAAAGGTTTGACGTGGAGTCTGAGTATTTGGATCCTGATCCAACAAGAAACAGAGTGGGTACTATCGAGGAGCGTTCTAGATCAGTCTCCGAGCTCATTAAATTCTTCGAGTCACTGACAATTTTCGGAGGGGACACTATGACAGCTCCTACCACTTCTTCAAGAAAAAGGCATGTTCATAATTTGGCCTCCCAGCTAGAAGGAGGCATGACATCTTATCAATCTCCAAACTCATTCCCATTCATAGTTTTCGATGAGGATGATTTGAGAGATATTGCTGGCCCTCATGAGGATGCTGTTGTCATAGGAGCATCTATAGGGGGCAATGAGATAAGGCGAATTTTGGTAGATACTGGGAGCTCTGCCAATATCCTTTTCCTAGACACTTACAAGAAAATGAAAAATCCAGCTGTGATTCAAAAGTCAGACATGTCGATCGTGGGCTTCACGAGCAGCTCAGCCGATGTAATCGGAGAGTTTGAAGAAGAAGTGTTGTTGGGCAGGGGCCCTTTCAAGAAAACGGTCAGAATACTCTTCATTGTGGTGGATTGTCCTACCTGTTATAATGCTATTCTAGGGAGGTCTTGGCTCTCTAGGATGCATGCAGTGGCTTCGACAGTCCATCAGTGTCTAAAATATGCTGTTCAGGGACAGGTTGGGGTTGTCCGGAGCAGCCAAAAGGTTGCAAGAGAATGCTATGCCACTGCCTTGGCTCCACGAACGCTGGGGGCAGTCCGTATCAACGATCAATAGCAGTTTGAGGGCCTTTCTGGGGGTGAGGGTGAAATTGATGACCCCAGAGAGACCCCCGGAGTGTTGATTCCAATTGAAGAGGTTGAGACACACTGCTTGGAAGAAGGAAAAAGCGTCAAGATAGGGTCCAAAATGCCACCAATACTGAAAGAAAGAGTGTTGAAATTCTTGAAAGACCATCAGCATGTCTTTGCTTGGTGCAATGCTGATGTTACTGGAGTTCCACCAGAGGTGATTTCCCATCACCTATCAGTCCGGAGGGATGTGGCACCAGTGGTACAAAAAAGGAGAGCTTTCTCAAAAGAAAAGGTTGATGTCATTGTACAGGAGGTTGACAGACTCACAAAGATGGGGCACATTAAAGAATCTCAGTACTCTTTGTGGACTGCCAATCCTGTCTTGGTAAAAAAGAAGAATGGTAAATGGTATATGTGCATTGACTTCACAGACCTCAATCGAGCTTGCCCAAAAGACTTGTATCCGGTTCCCCGGATAGATCAGTTAGTAGACTCTACTTCAGGGAACAAGCTACTCTCCTTCATGGATGCATTCTCCGGGTACAATCAGATCCAAGTGGATCCAAAAGATCAAGAGCATACCACTTTTGTCACTGATAGAGGCTTACACTGCTACAAGGTGATGCCCTTTGGTTTGAAAAATGCTGGGGCTACTTATCAAAGGTTGGTCAACAAGGCATTTGCTGATCAAATTGGAAGAAATATGGAGGTTTACATTGACGATATGATGGTGAAAAGCGTGGATGAGCAGTTGCACTTGTCCGACCTCCAAGAGACTTTTGCCAACTTGGCCAAAGTGAATTTAAAATTAAACCCTGAAAAGTGTGTGTTCGGAGTGCAGTCCGGGAAGTTCTTAGGATATATCATAAGTGAGCATGGAATACAACCCGACCCGGACCAACTCAATGCTTTGTTCCAAATGGAGCCTCCTCGAAACATTAAAGAAGTACAGCGATTAACGGGGAGATTGGCAGCCTTGAACAGATTTATCTCCAGGTCTTCGGACAGATGTGCTCCATTCTTTCAAACCCTAAAGGGTGCAAAGGGGTTTGAATGGACACCACAGTGTGATGAGGCATTCGATGAAATCAAAAAGCATCTGTCCTCTCCCAAGACTTTGTTTAAACCAGTCGATGGGGAGACTCTTTTTGTATATCTGGCTGTTTCAAGTTGTGCCATCAGTGCTGTGTTAGTAAGGGAGGTTGATGGGTATCCTCACCCAGTGTACTACATTAGCAAAAGCTTAATTGATGCTGAGAGGCGTTACTTGAAACTTGAAAAACTAGCTTTGGCCTTGGTGATAGCTGCAAGAAAAATGAGGCCTTACTTTCAGGCTCATCCTATCGTTGTCCGAACGTCTTTCCCTTTAAAAAATGTCCTTCAAAAAGCAGACATTTCGAGCAGAATGACAAAGTGGTCGGTAGAATTGGGAGACTTCGACATAGACTTCGCTCCCCGGACAGCAGTAAAAGCTCAAGCTGTGGCTGACTTTCTAGTTGAGTTTCATTCTGATAGGGATTCAGAACAACCTGCTGATTCAAAAGATAAAAAAGTGTGGATTGTCCGAACAGACGGAGGATCTAGTACCATGGGATCTGGGGCAGGAATATGTCTCACTTCCCCCTATGGGGACAACATGTTCCAAGCTATTTGTTTTGCTTTCAGGGCATCCAATAATGAGTCCGAATACGAAGCAGCTATAGCTGGGTTAAAATTGGCATACATCTGTGGAGCAAAAAGGGTCAAGCTACTAAGTGACTCCCAATTGCTTGTCCACCATGCTCTAGGCCTGTCAGAGGCCAAAAAAGAACAATTGATCAAATACTTGCTCCTCCTTAAAAATGAAGCGTCAAAGTTTAAAGCTGTTGTCTATGAGCACATCCCCCGGGCAGAAAATGAGTTAGCAGACTCATTGGCAACAATAGCATATACAGAGTCCTACCCATGGATCCATGTGCTTGAAAGCCCTTCTATTCAACTTGATGAAGGTGAAAAAGAGGAAGTCTTTGAAATACAAGTAAACCGGCCTCAAGACTGGAGGTCTCCTCTTATGCAATATCTGTCCGATGGCATCGTGCCCTTGGATAAATCACAAGCCAGAACATTGAAACACAGGGCTCGTGGTTTCATTATGATTAGAGAAGTCTTGTACAAAAAGTCCTATAGCAAACCTCTCCTACGCTGTTTAGGGGATCATGAGTCACAAATGGTTCTCTCGGAATTGCATGATGGTGAGGGATCAGCCCATTGTGGATTTAGAGCTTTGACAAGAAGAGTGCTTCTCTCCGGATATTATTGGCCATCAATTATGAAAGATGCTAAGGAGCTGGTAAGGAGGTGTGACCCATGTCAGAGGTACAGCAATGAAATTCGTGTACCAGCCATTCCTTTGGAATCAATTTCTGAGCCCATCCCTTTTGCTCGATGGGGATTGGACTTAGTTGGGCCTCTCCCTGTGGCATCCGGAGGGCGTAAAACCATAATTGTAGCCATTGACTACTTTTCGAAGTGGATAGAAGCAGCCCCCTTGGCAGGGACGACATCAAAAGCTGTTATAAAATTCATTCTGTCCATTTTTATTTCCAGATTTGGTGTCCCTCAGAAAATAACAACAGACAATGGGCCACAGTTTGATAATAGAGAGATGGAGAGTTTCTGTGCCTCAAGGGGTATTCAGCACTGCTTTTCTTCACCTTTCCACCCACAGGCCAATGGGCAAGTTGAGGTGGCTAATAGAACAATACTGTCCGGTTTAAAGAAAAACTTAGAAGGGGCTGCTGGGAAGTGGCCTAGTTATCTACAAGAAGTCCTGTGGGCCTACCGGACAACACCTGGGGCTGCAACACAAGAATCCCCCTTTGCCTTGGTCTATGGGATGGATGCAGTAGCTCCCATAGAGAAGACACTTCCCTCCTTTCGTGTTCATAACTTCTCCGGACAGGCTAATGAGATGACAATTAGAAATCAGCTTGATTTAATTGAAGAAAGGCTGGTAAAATCTCATCTTAGAATGGCACACTATCAAGGCTTGATGAGAAGCAGGTTTGCTTCTAAAGTTAAAAGAAGGGATTTTCAACCAGGAGATAAAGTATTGAGAAAAGTTTTCTTGCACACCAAGGAAAAGCTCTTCGGAAAGCTGGCCCCAACTTGGGAGGGTCCGTATACTGTGGTTGAAAGAATCAAGCCTGGGACATACTGGTTGGAAGACAAAGATGGCAAGGTTTTAACTCACCCTTGGAATATTGAACACCTTCGAATGTACTTGGAATAAAGCTTATGTAAATATTTACTTGTTTAAACATCCATGTAAATATTTGGGGGCATACCACTTCCTCTCTTCGGCGCCACAAAGAGCTTTCAATAAAACTTGATCCCTTGTTCAATAATTTTCTAAGTTTTTGCAAAATTCTGTTGCTTGTCATACTACCCGGACTGAAAGGTCTAAGGGCTACTTAAATTCTAGCCAGAGAAACTAAACACTCTTGTAATACAATAGCTCAAAACTACTTAAATTCTAGCTGTCTAAAGTAAGACAAGTAATAAAAGAAGAAGATGGTTGAGTAAAATAAAAGCATTCATTCAACAACTTAAAGTTGCCTTGGCCTTCCAAGGACTTTTGGAACAAGTTTGGGGCAGAGTACAAAAATCTGTCCGAATAATACGGACACCATCACAAAAAAAAAGGTGCCTTGGCCTTCCAAGGACTTTAGTTCAAACAAAAGATAAATAGAACGAATTATAAATTAAGGTTGAGCCTTTGAAGATGGCTCACCCTCATCCTTTTTCTTGCCCTTGATGTCGCTCTTCTCCTCGACAATCTTCTTACCCTTGGGGTCAATTTCTTCCTCACCTGGACTCTCTCCGGTTTCCTCTTCACCACCAGACGAGGATTCACCGGAGTACCCCTCATCAACCATGGTCCAGTATATGGAAGATCATCGTCATCCACATAGCGCCATAAGTCCCCTAGTCTCCTCTTCGGGAATTTCTCGTGAAACAGGAGGACCATGTCAGACTTCACTTTTTCAACCATTAATTCTTCACTCCGTATCATCTCCCTGGCATAAGCATTAATCCTGGCCTTGATCATGGCCTCTTGATCCTTCACCAGAGCAGCTTTCTCTTCAACAGCCTGAGTCACTGCATTCTCTAAAGCAAGTTTGTCAGTGGTCAGGTTGGTGACAAGCTTCTCCTTTGCTGCAGTTTCTCCTCTTGAGGCTGTCAAATCCTTCTCTAGTCCGGACAGCTTAGCCCGGAGATCTTTTACGATCTCTTCTAAAGAAGCAACTTTTGTGTTGCTTTCATTTTGATTCTTCTTTAGCTGTTCGTTCGACTCTTTAAGCAAATCAACCTTAGTAGCAGCAGTCCTGAGGTCATCGGACAGCTTCTCCTTCTCAGACTTGAGGTCTTTGATGGTAGTTGCCTGACTTCGGACTTGCCTTTCCAAGGTAAGTACTGGCTGCACGTTGCTAAGGAGAGAATGGGCTATGATGTCCCTCTCACTGGAAACCATAAAAGTCTTACCATTGAAATTCACTGTGTTAGAACTACTTGGGGGAACATATGGCCCTGCGAACTCATCTCTGGACAGGCCAAGGAAATAATCACCTAGTTCACCAAGACCGGTGACATCCACTTCATCCATGTTAATCTCTCCCCTTTCGACCTCATCAGTATGGAATTCCATTGGAATCCCTTCATTAAGATTCCCTGGGATCTCTTCGGCTAACGTCGGATCAGTTGGGAAAGTGGGCTCCGGATCCCAGAGAGCGAGCTCTTCTCCTTGGGAAGTCTTTTTCTTTTTGACTTCCCTGTCAGCACTGTCACCTGCTTGCTTACGAGCCCGTTTGGAAGCCCTTGAAGGTTTTGGGGGATTCACTCCTTGTTTCTCGCTCTCTTGTTCTACCACTTGTAGAAGGTTTGCATCAACTTGAGCCTGGGCTGGCACCTCTGAATCCACTGGGCCTCTTTCCCAGTATCCTCTACCGCTTTCCTGCCTTTCTTCTTCTTGCCCTTCATTTTACTTGGGGCTTTGGCCCGGGCAGGAAGGAAGAGGGTCCCATCCAGTTCATGAGACCTTCTCAGCACGACATCTTCATCAGGTGGGGTGGAGAACTCCTCCCAGGTTAAGTCTCTTCGACATGTGGTGTTCCACAGGTGAGATCTCGCTAGGTTCCCAGGAGTGAAGGCTTTATGAAACTGGTTCTCCCAGTTCTCTGCGGCCCAAGCGTTGAGTTTGCCACAGGTGACCTGTCCGGCCTTCAGATAGTCCCCGAACTCCTTTGGCAGCTTTGATAAAACAAAAGAAAAACCGATTAGTATAAACTTAAAGGAAAGAAAGATTCGAACAGAAACTTAGAATAAAAACTTACGATCGCTTCTCCATCTACTTCGAAGAAGGCTAGGATTCTCCCCGGTTTTGATTTTCTTGCCATTTTCCCATGAGCCACTGACAAACAAGAACTGGCTCCTCCACTTGCTCTCCGACTCCAGGAGATCGTCAACAGCTTTAAGATCGTTCCCCATGTTGAAATGGTAGAAGGGGAACTGATGGTGTTTGCACAAATTAGCCACAGCTGCAAACTCTTCCATTGGAAGAGGAATTCCGGATAGCCTAGACGCCATAATACATGACATCAAGGTGTACCAACCGTTGGGGCTTAGCTGTGTTGGACATAGCTTGACCAAGTGAAAATAGCGCACTATCTCCGGGTCCAGTGGGAACCTAAGTCCCCAATTGAATAGCTCCGTAAAGAAGACTATCTCGTTTCTTTTGCAGTCCATCGGGGTCTCCGGATCAATGGGAATTCGAATCTTTACATTCTCAGGGATCCCCCACTTAGTACGCAGTCGTCCCAGATCTTTAGTATGGATGAACGCATACTTGGTCTTTAACAGAGATGAAAGATATTTGAACTCCACCTTGTGAAAGCAGGGCCCTACTCTCCCTTCGAGGTTCTCCGGCAGGTCCGGACGCCTCAGATACAAGTCTTCTTTGCCCTTCTTGGCAACAACGATAGCAGTCTCAGCCTGTCCGGAGGACTCGGACTCAAATCTAACCTCCTCAGTGGAGTCCTCCATCCTCTCCTCCATTATTGTTGGGGGAGCTTCTGTAGAAACAGCCCGGGGAGGGATGAAGCTTGGCACAGCTAATCCACCGGACTGTTGGCTCTCCGAATGTTTTCGACTTATCACCTCAGTTTGAGTTTCTGAGGTTGAAATTTCTTTGGGAGGTAGAGGACTGCTAGCCCCCGGACCGGCCGGCCTTTCCCGGAGAGTCCTAATAGTTGCCCCGGACCCTGATTCACTGTTTTTTGCCCCCGATTTTGAGGGTGTGCTTTTAGAAGAAAGTCCTTTAACCAACCAACTCGGCCTTTTTATGGTTAATTTGTCTGGGGAGTGGTCAGAATCAGACCCCATAGCAATGAAAGAGGATTTCTTCCTAACACTGGTGACAGTGACCCCCAGTTCGACAATAGGAATCGACTCTTGGATTGAAGAGCCAGATACTATGGGGGAGAGTGTTGATTGAAAGAGTTTTTTAGGTTTTGTACCTTTAGAA
The DNA here is from genome assembly GCA_036936605.1 of Limnanthes douglasii subsp. nivea. NCBI lineage: Eukaryota > Viridiplantae > Streptophyta > Magnoliopsida > Brassicales > Limnanthaceae > Limnanthes > Limnanthes douglasii. The sequence continues at coordinate 71,546,949 of JAUPFV010000004.1, forward strand.
GAAGATGAACCTCTGTCAGATTCTTCGATTGAAGGGGCTGGTTTCTCAACAGGCGATGCTGGAAACCCTGCTGCAAGTCTTTTTTCTTTTTCAACTCTCTGAGCCTTCTCCAATTCTGAGAGGTTAAGCCAACCGCCCTTGATCAGTGCTGTTCTTGCTGTGAACATAAACAACTAAGGAAATTTTGAAGTTTTAGAGAGATAAAGCTTTGGGTGAAATGGCAAAGTGAAAGAGATAGTGAGACTGTGAAAGGTGAAAAGAATTTATAGTAAATGTGAAAAACAGGTTTGATTCCTAGGAGAATCCGAAAAGTTGGGCAATGATTAAAAGACGGCGCTGATGTCATTAATGACATTTAAAAGAGGTAACTTGTTCGAGAAAGTGGTGCGAATTTCAAGGTGAAAAAACGGCTAAAGTAACCAACCAGAGAGTGCCACGTGTCCCACTAACTCTGACAAGAACCGTTTGGAATTCGTAACGTTTGGTCTGTCCGGATTCTGTCCTCAACTCTCTCCGAATTGATAAACCACTTCCTGAATCGGATTGTTTTTCAGTTCTTTGACAAGGATACTTGTTCAAATACATAAAAAAGGGGCTCCTGATGAGTCCAAATTCGAAGTGCTCCCCGGAAGAGCAGCCCAAAGTAAATCTCTCCGTAAACCGGACAGGATCCAAGAGCTTAATTCGGACAGGACATTTGAACCGGGCAGGTGACTTCGAACACTACAAGCCCAAAGCAGTTCGAACTATGACTAAAGTACTAAAAAACCTAAACACTATTTGACTAAGCTACCTGCCCATCTGCTTAAAACTCATGGGTCTTTAAACATGACCCGGGTCCATTAAACTTGACCCGGAAGCCCATAAGGGCCCAAATTACATACTATAAATACCCAACCACCAGCATTAACTATGGCTAACAAAAATTAACTGCTGCCAAGCTGCTCAATTCTCTCTCCACCTTGAAACACCTTGAAACACCTTCACACCACCCTGAAACACCCTCACGCCGCCTTAAAACTCCACTTGAAATTACCAGCCTACCCTCAGGCTACTTTTATCCTTACCAAATTGGCAACCACAGTGGGAGGCGACGGTGCCTGAATCCAGTATTCAAAACCAAGTAAAGAAATTCTGTCTGAATGAATCCGAATAATCCAGAGCTTCCACCAGCTTTGCTCGAAGTGGTGGAAGAGAATGATGAGTATACTGTCCAAGAGCGCGACAGGTTAAAACTTGAGATAGAAGCCCTGAGGGCTGAAAAAGCCAAGATGGGCGTGAAAGAGAAATCCAAAGCATCAGCTGCTCACCACACCGATAACCCAAGAGAGCATGAGGTTTCCAAAACTCATGTGAGCACTAAGAAGACGCATGCAAGCTCTAAAAAGTCTCACCGGTCCAAGCATGTGGAGAGTTCTGACTCAAGTTCAGAGTCTTCGGACAGCTCTTCGGACAGTGAGGGAAATGAAAAGTCCTTGTCCTCTAGCAGTGATGAGGGACGAACCAAGAAGAAACAAAAGCAAGTTAAAAAGTATTCCAGAAAAAGAGATCGCCATGGAAGAATGAAGAGGCATATTGGAAAAGGGTCATCTCACCGGAGGCATGTAGACCGGTTGCTGATGGATCCTTTTGCCTTCCATGATGAGCCAGGTATCTTTGCAACTCCTAATGAGGATACCGTGTTCAGTCGTGGAAGGAATTGGAGGCAGTCTCCACTGTCTTCTAAAATCCTGTCCGGGAACCTCCCCAAGAGGTTCGACAACACAAAGATGGAGAAGTATGATGGTAGTACTGATCCGGACAATCATCTGGAGCAATTCAAGAACTTCATGATGAACTTTGATGATGATGATAAACTACTCTGTAGGGAATTCTCCCAGTCTTTTACGGGGAGTGCTCTGAAATGGTACAACAGCCTGCCTCAGGGTTGTATTAAAGACTTTGATACTTTTTGGGTGGCCTTTCGAAGGCAGTTTGTGGGAAGTAAGGAGCTGAAGGGCAATGAAGACACAATAATCCATTGTGCCCAATAGCCAAATGAGTCGTTAAAGGAGTACATAAGTCGTTTTGTAAACACAAAGAATGGGTTGGCTGATTGCTTTGAACAGGTAGCAATAGCATCCCTGAGACAAGGTTTGAACCCAGGCAACCTGGCCGATTCGGTGACCAGGAAGAAAGCCATGACCTGGGGAGGATTGTTGAACCAAGTTGGCAAGCAAATAAATGTTGATGAAACAAAAAAGACCAGGGTGCACAGACAAGTGAGATCCACCCCGGTGGCACCAACTCCAAATCAAAACCAGTCCGGGAACAAAGCAAGAGAAACCGGACAGGGACATGGAAGGGGAAACGCTCAATCTCAACCAACTGCTCCTGCACAAAGTCAACAGTCTAGAAACAAAAGAGGACCGTGGGTCACACCGGAGTGGTTTGCAGAGCTCAAAGAAAGTGTAACAACCATTTTCGAGAAAAAAAAAGATGAAGTACACTACCGGAGACCGGAAACCTTGCAGTCTCCCAGAGAACATCGAAATAATTCCTTTTGCCAATACCATAATGATATTGGCCATACCACCGATGATTGCATAGCGTTGAAACAAGAGGTACAAAACTTGATTGAAAGAGGAAAGTTGGGTGCATACGTTAAAAGAAGAGGAGGCAACAGGCCTGACAACACTCATAGAGTTGGTCCAAGCAACGCTGCCCCGGAGGGGGCTATGGTAATAGTTGAAAGGTTTGACGTGGAGTCTGAGTATTTGGATCCTGATCCAACAAGAAACAGAGTGGGTACTATCGAGGAGCGTTCTAGATCAGTCTCTGGGCTCATTAAATTCTTCGAGTCACTGACAATTTTCGGAGGGGACACTATGACAGCTCCTACCACTTCTTCAAGAAAAAGGCATGTTCATAATTTGGCCTCCCAGCTAGAAGGAGGCATGACATCTTATCAATCTCCAAACTCATTCCCATTCATAGTTTTCGATGAGGATGATTTGAGAGATATTGCTGGCCCTCATGAGGATGCTGTTGTCATAGGAGCATCTATAGGGGGCAATGAGATAAGGCGAATTTTGGTAGATACTGGGAGCTCTGCCAATATCCTTTTCCTAGACACTTACAAGAAAATGAAAAATCCAGCTGTGATTCAAAAGTCAGACAGGTCGATCGTGGGCTTCACGGGCAGCTCAGCCGATGTAATCGGAGAGTTTGAAGAAGAAGTGTTGTTGGGCAGGGGCCCTTTCAAGAAAACGGTCAGAATACTCTTCATTGTGGTGGATTGTCCCACCTGTTATAATGCTATTCTAGGGAGGTCTTGGCTCTCTAGGATGCATGCAGTGGCTTCGACAGTCCATCAGTGTCTAAAATATGCTGTTCAGGGACAGGTTGGGGTTGTCCGGAGCATCCAAAAGGTTGCAAGAGAATGCTATGCCACTGCCTTGGCTCCACGAACGCTGGGGGCAGTCCGTATCAACGATCAATAGCAGTTTGAGGGCCTTTAAGGGGGTGAGGGTGAAATTGATGACCCCAGAGAGACCCCCGGAGTGTTGATTCCAATTGAAGAGGTTGAGACACACTGCTTGGAAGAAGGAAAAAGCGTCAAGATAGGGTCTAAAATGCCACCAATACTGAAAGAAGGAGTGTTGAAATTCTTGAAAGACCATCAGCATGTCTTTGCTTGGTGCAATGCTGATGTTACTGGAGTGCCACCGGAGGTGATTTCCCATCACCTATCAGTCTGGAGGGATGTGGCACCAGTGGTACAAAAAAGGAGAGCTTTCTCAAAAGAAAAGGCTGATGTCATTGTACAGGAGGTTGACAGACTCACAAAGATGGGGCACATTAAAGAATCTCAGTACCCTTTGTGGACTGCCAATCCTGTCTTGGTAAAAAAGAAGAATAATAAATGGCGTATGTGCATTGACTTCACAGACCTCAATCGAGCTTGCCCAAAAGACTTGTATCCGGTTCCCCGGATAGATCAGTTAGTAGACTCTACTTCAGGGAACAAGCTACTCTCCTTCATGGATGCATTCTCCGGGTACAATCAGATCCAAGTGGATCCAAAAGATCAAGAGCATACCACTTTTGTCACTGATAGAGGCTTACACTGCTACAAGGTGATGCCCTTTGGTTTGAAAAATGCTGGGGCTACTTATCAAAGGTTGGTCAACAAGGCATTTGCTGATCAAATTGGAAGAAATATGGAGGTTTACATTGACGATATGATGGTGAAAAGCGTGGATGAGCAGTTGCACTTGTCCGACCTCCAAGAGACTTTTGCCAACTCGGCCAAAGTGAATTTAAAATTAAACCCTGAAAAGTGTGTGTTCGGAGTGCAGTCCGGGAAGTTCTTAGGATATATCATAAGTGAGCATGGAATACAACCCGACCCCGGACCAACTCAATGCTTTGTTCCAAATGGAGCCTCCTCGAAACATTAAAGAAGTACAGCGATTAACGGGGAGATTGGCAGCCTTGAACAGATTTATCTCCAGGTCTTCGGACAGATGTGCTCCATTCTTTCAAACCCTAAAGGGTGCAAAGGGGTTTGAATGGACACCACAGTGTGATGAGGCATTCGATGAAATAAAAAAGCATCTGTCCTCTCCCAAGACTTTGTTTAAACCAGTCGATGGGGATACTCTTTTTGTATATCTGGCTGTTTCAAGTTGTGCCATCAGTGCTGTGTTAGTAAGGGAGGTTGATGGGTATCCTCACCCAGTGTACTACATCAGCAAAAGCTTAATTGATGCTGAGAGGCGTTACTTGAAACTTGAAAAACTAGCTTTGGCCTTGGTGATAGCTGCAAGAAAAATGAGGCATTACTTTCAGGCTCATCCTATCGTTGTCCGAACGTCTTTCCTTTTAAAAAATGTCCTTCAAAAAGCAGACATTTCGAGCAGAATGACAAAGTGGTCAGTATAATTGGGAGACTTCGACATAGACTTCGCTCCCCGGACAACAGTAAAAGCTCAAGCTGTGGCTGACTTTCTAGTTGAGTTTCATTCTGATAGGGATTCAGAACAACCTGCTGATTCAAAAGACAAAAAAGTGTGGATTGTCCGAACAGACGGAGGATCCAGTACCATGGGATCTGGGGCAGGAATATGTCTCACTTCCCCCTATGGGGACAACATGTTCCAAGCTATTTGTTTTGCTTTCAGGGCATCCAATAATGAGTCCGAATACGAAGCAGCTATAGCTGGGTTAAAATTGGCATACATCTGTGGAGCAAAAAGGGTCAAGCTACTAAGTGACTCCCAATTGCTTGTCCACCATGCTCTAGGCCTGTCAGAGGCCAAAAAAGAACAATTGATCAAATACTTGCTCCTCCTTAAAAATGAAGCGTCAAAGTTTAAAGCTGTTGTCTATGAGCACATCCCCCGGGCAGAAAATGAGTTAGCAGACTCATTGGCAACAATAGCATATACGGAGTCCTACCCATGGATCCATGTGCTTGAAAGCCCTTCTATTCAACTTGATGAAGGTGAAAAAGAGGAAGTCTTTGAAATACAAGTAAACCGGCCTCAAGACTGGAGGTCTCCTCTTATGCAATATCTGTCCGATGGCATCGTGCCCTTGGATAAATCACAAGCCAGAACATTGAAACACAGGGCTCGTGGTTTCATTATGATTAGAGAAGTCTTGTACAAAAAGTCCTATAGCAAACCTCTCCTACGCTGTTTAGGGGATCATGAGTCACAAATGGTTCTCTCTGAATTGCATGATGGTGAGGGATCAGCCCATTGTGGATTTGAAGATAACTGTACTTAATTCAAAAATACGTTTTGTCAAATGATATTTAAGACTGAAATATTAAAACTATAATTAAACATAACAAGTGACTAACATAAAGAATATAATCCAGATATTTGTCTTTTATTATCAAACTTCTGTTTTCAATCATATTCTTTCTAAATCCGTGAATTAAAAAATTCATTCATAATTATTTTTACTCTAATTGAGTTAGCGAAAAAAACAATCTTCGAGACACTTATTGTAAAATAAAATACAAAAATAATAAAATCATATTTATAAGCTAAACTAGAAAAAGTAAACCTACAAAAATGATAAGTATGTTCTACACTTATCCTTTAGTGATCATGTATGGTGTGGTTTATTTTGAACTAAGGGTAATTTTGTAAAGTGTTTTGGAAAGTAAATAGAGTATTAAGTGTTTTTATATAAAGTAGTGAGAGATTTGAGCAGTCTGGTTCTATTAAATGTTCATTACCCTCGTTAATGAAAGTAGTTGGAGTATTTATACCCTTAATTAAGGACCAATGGATTTTCGGGTCAAGTTATGAAACTGGATCAAGTTTAAGGACACATTTACTTATTGAGCTGATTAGCACATAGCTAAGTCAAAAGGTGTTTAGGCGTTTCTTTACTTTTGTCCTGTCCGGATAGTTCAGTGGCAAGTTTATGTCCGAATTTCCCTTGTCCGGATAACACAGTGAGCTGTGACTGGATAATCCGAACTCATCAGTAGCCCCTTTTTTAGACCTTGTCAAATATTTTTGGCAGGGCTAAAAAATTTACTTAGCCAGTGACGATTTTGTCCCACCTGCCTGTGCATCTAGTTTGAAGTCTGTCTGAACTGACTTCTTTTCCCAGAATTCTAAGAGTTTTCTTTTTGGATCGTGGAACACGTATCACAATCCCATTCGACCTACCAACCGTTTTTCTACCTAGATCGGCGGTTCCACTTAGCCTAGAAAGTGACCTATGAATTTAATTTTTCACACGTCTGCGCCGTCTTTAATCATTGTCAAACCTCTTCAACTCCTCCTAGGTAACAATTACTTTTTTCTACTGATATATAAATCATTTTTCACTATTCCATTGTCTTCATCACTCAAAAACTTTCTATAGAGATTTTCACCATTGTTTTCAAACTTGTTCTTGAATAGTTTTATGTTCACGGCCAGAAACGCTCTTGTGAAAGGTGGTTGGTTGAAATTGTCAGAGCTAGAAAAAGTAAGAAGAGTCGAAAGAGAGAATCATATTGCTGCTAGTCTTTCAGTCTCCCTAAGCGAAAAGTCTGGTGAGCCACCCCAGGAAGATGACCAAGGGTCATCCTCATCGAGAAATCCAAAACCCAAATAATTGTTTAAACGAAGTCTCTCTCCTCTCCCCTCTGGCTCTTCTGTTCAGGAGTCCCAACCCTCCACTACCAAGGAAAAAGCAATCTCGAGTGTCAGAAAACAATCCCCTTTTATAGCCATGGGTTCAGATATTGAGAAGTCCCCAGAAAAATCAACTCCACGCCGGAGGACTCGTCTCGTCAAATCCCAAACAACTACTTCACTGTCAAAACCCTCCAGATCAGAGGTATCTAAGGTAACATCAAAAGATAATCCCTCTGGATCAGAGGTGTCTAAAATAGCACCAAACGATAAGCCCTTCGGATCAGAGGCATCTAAGATAGCCCTAAAGGCGAAGTTCTCTGGATCTCAACCTCAACCGGACACCAGGCCTTCAGAAATAACAGGCGTTCATTCATCCAAACAGCCTTTGGTGCCAGAAGCTAACCCCCCCATCCACAGCAACTGATAGAACTTCCACAGTGATAAAAGAAGTGATGGAAGACAATATCGAAGAGGCCCCCTTCGAAACTGAAGCATCAGCTCAAACCGGGGATGCTGCTTCTGATTGGAAGGGCAAAGGCAAAGCCAAAGTTGGTGTGGCTCATCCGGATCTCCCGACGTGATTGAAGGGCAATGTAGGGCCTTGATTTAAAACTGTTAATGTTAAATATTTGTTGGCCCTGCAAAATATAAACTATGTCTACACTCATACTGCTGAGTTGGGCCGGATCCAGACAAAATGGGGGATCCCAGAATCAGTGAACGTGAGGAGACCTATCACTCCAGAGACTCTGATGGACTGTAAACTCAATGAGGTGGTCATCTTCACTAAGGTGCTAAACTGGGGACTCCGGTTCCCACTGGACCTAGAAATTGTCAGGTATTTCCACCCGATGAAGCTATGCTCAAGCTAATTGAGCTCGAACGCCTGGTACTCTCTCCTCGCCTGCATAATGGCATCGAGGTTGTCTAAAATTCCTCTCACAATGGAGAAATTTTTCGCTGTGGCAAGTCTATGCAAGAATCATCACATTCCATTCTACCACCACAACATGGGGAATAACTTCAAAGTGGTGGATGACTTACTGGAATCTGAGAAGAACTAGAGGGCACAGTTTTTGTTCATCAGTGGGTCATGGGAGAATGGTAGGAAGATCAAAGGCAATACCAACCCAAGTATGTTAACTAGCAGATGGAAGAGCACGGGTAAGTTCTTTATCTTTGTTTTTCATGTTTTTTTAACCTATAAGTATTTTTCTCCTGATTTATTTGTCACTTTTTTTAGTGCTGCCGAAAGAGTTTTCCGGACACCTGGAGGAGGGGCAAACAATTTGTGCCAAATTGACCGCATGGGCTGCGGACCGTTGGGGGAATGCCTTCCACAACTGCTTCACCTCATGCAATATGGTGAGGTCCCATCTGTGGAACACCACAGGTCGAAGGGATCTCCCATGAGAAGAACTAACTACACCTCCTCATCCTGGCGTAATCCTTAAACGGACAGAAGCCAAAGATGGTAAACTGGTCTTGCCTTCTAGAGCCAAGGCTCCCAGCAAGATGAAAGGGAAGAAAAAGAAAGCTGCAACAGAGGCAGTCTAAGCTGCCACCGAGGGACCAGTTCGGGGAACCAATGGGGAATCGATGCTACCTTGCTCAAGGTAGTATAAGCTGAGACTATTAGGGAGGCAGAAGAATCACAAAACCCACCAAGGCCTCCCAAAAAATACCGGAAAAGAAGAGCAAGCAGTGATGAAAAGGCTGTCAAAAAGAAAAAGATCACCTTAGGGGAAGACATAATTATTTGCCTTTCGGAGCTTCTACCTCCACCAGCCCATGTTGACCCCACACTGCCAGAGAAGATTCCAACAGGTCCTCAGTCTGAAGGGGGTACCGAATGAGGGATTGATGGAGTGGACATTAGTGCCCTTCAAGACATTGATCTTTACTTCAACGACTCTGAGAAGGATGACTTTGCTGGTCCCTTCCGTCCTTCAAGATCTTCTAACATGGTGACTTATAATGGTAAGTCCTTCTCTATCTCCGGAGAACAAGACATTGTGGACCATTCCCTTCTTGGTCACATCAAGCCAGTGTTTGATCTAGAGAGACAAGTGAAGATTCAAACTGCACTAATCAATACCCTCACTACTGACAAAGAGTCTTTGTCGTCCAATCTTCTTAATGCTAATTGGAGCATAGAAGAACTGGAAAAAGAGATTGAAGTACTGATGAAGGACAAAGAAGATCTATCAACCAAGTTTGTCACTTCGGAAATGGCCGGTACCGAGCTCCAAGCTAAGTGATCCGGTTTGGAAAAAATCTCACAACAGTAAGGGAAGACTTGAAGACCAAAGATGGTGTCATTTAAACCTTGTTAGGTGAGAAGACTTCCCAAGAAAATGTTGTGTCTAAGGTAACCAAGGAGAAAGAAGACTTGGAGAAGCAGCATGAACAAACTATTCAGACCAGCATTGATAAATATACCAACGAGGTGATAAACTTCTTGGAAATAAGATATGCTGAGGTTAAGTCTGACATGGTACTTCTTTTTCATGAAATGTTTCCAAAGAGGACCCTTGGTCACTTATGGAAATTCGTAGACTATGAAGAGATCCCATTTCACACTATGCTGCTGGTGACAAGTAGAATTATAGTCATGGAATAGATTCCACCACTGATGAAGAGGAAAGAACTGGTGAGAGTTTGAGTGCCAAACTCAAAAGTCCCAAGAAAGGAGGTGATAAAGGACAATCCGAAGGGAACAAGTCCTGAAGTTTTAAATATTTTTTCGTTTTCTTACTTTTCTGAACTACTAAAGTCCTTGGATGGCCAACACATTTTTGTAATGTTATCCGGTTTGAGTCCGGATAAGTCTTTTAAAATACTTAAAGTCATTTGATGGCCACGACATATTTTGTAATTTGGTAATGTTATCAGGTTTCCGTCCAGACAAGTTTATTTATCAAATCTTGCTTTGTTCAATACTTTCTTTCCTTTTAATTTTAATGGCTAATGTTAAAGTAGCCCCAATTATTTCAGAAATGTTGAAGTGAGAGTGTTTAATATCTTCGATAACATGTATTTAATGGTCATCACTCAACCAGGTTAATCCGATCTATCAAAGATTCAAAGTGTTAAATCAAAAACTTGTACTTGAATAGAATTGTAGTTAAACCACATCAGATGTTTTAAAAAGGCATCATATTTTATTGAACAAAAAAACCAGACACCTCATTAAAACCTCCTCGCGCCACTAGGGTAGGAAAGAGTATTCCCCATAATATTTACATTGATACTTAACAAGTAAATATTTACACAACTTTTATTCTAGATATAACCTGAGGTGTTCAATATTCCATAGGTGCTTCAAAGCCTATATTACATTGATACTTTGTTTTGAAGCCTATATGTTCCAGGCTTAAGCTTCTTGGAAACCTCATAAGGGCCTTCCTAGTTCGGAGCCAGCTTATCGAACCGTTTCTCCTTAATGTCCAAGAACCCTTTTCTTTCATTTAATGATAACCCCTCTTCGTATGAACTTTCTCTTTTATTTTTTTAGAAATCAAATTAATCAGAAGAAACTTGAAGATGCGATATATAAATGAACAGCTTGGATTGAAGCGAACTATTATCTATAAAACATCTTTCAAATACATATTTCGACAACAATTTTTAATAAGTTTACAGATTGTTATATTATGTTGACAAATCAAAGCACACTCAATACGTCTCAAATTACGAAAAAAATATATAAAAACCATTCCTTAGAATCCTTATCCGGAGTAATGTCAATCTCACTATCACCTAAATATACTAAAATAGGTATATTCTTGATAAACAAGTAACCTTTGTAACATAAACAATCTCTATTTAGGAAACTTCAAAACCATGAAAGTATTTATACCTAAAATCCTTCGGAGTTTAGTTTTTTTTATTAAGGCCACTATATCAGAAGAGCATCACCTTGATGTTCTAATTTCTTATATAAATGTAAAGTAACATTTGAAGAGTTAATATTTCATCTTAGTAAATTGTTAAGAGATAAATCTAGAGAGAGATAGAGTTTAGAGAGTTTTTTAGAGAGAGAAAGTATAAGTACAAATGAGTTCCAAATAAAAAGTGTTCAACCCTTTTATTAGAGTAGCCTTGCCCTTTATATAGAGGAGCCAAGACTTAGTCTCAAACTGAAATATGTTACAAAAGAGGACTACTTGTTTTTTAGTCCTTAACAATTATACATGGTTACAAATACTCTCTAAAACTTACATCAATTACAATTTAAGGACAAAACTTACATTACTTATAATTAAATCTTTAAATTTACATTATTTACAACTTAGTCCTCAAAATCCTACTTCCATATCAGAAGCCCCCTAGTTCTAATGTCAGTAAATGAATGAGAACTAAAATATCTTCGAATTCTTCCATATGTCATGTAAGCTGTTATAAAATAAACTCAAAGCCGTCATTCGAAACAACCACTAGAAGCAACCATTTGAAACAATCATTCGAAGCGTACATGAAGAGAAATCATTCGAAGCGTCAACTAGGAGAGATCATTCGAAACGTCAACTAAGAGCGATCATTTGAAACGTGATAAAAACAGATACCAATCAAAAGTAGCACTAAAAACTAATAACCTTTCAAAGACAAAAAAATCTCTTCGAAACACTGGAAATAAAATTGCCAGAAAATCTCTTCGAAATACTGTGGAAATAAAAAATCCTCAGATCATTGTGAAAGTGACACTTTCAAAAGTACTCATCGACTTTTATCCAAAGAAATATAAAAGTAACTGTTTCATATAACCGTTCAATCCATTATAACCCTATAGTTTTTAGATCCATAGCTAGATATCTAGCCTCACAGATGTCGAGCATCCAATCATCTTACCGCTTTGTATTCTAATTTATCATCATCAAAGTCTTTCAAACTTCACACGTCTTCATTTTTTTTGTATAAATTCAACCAACATCCTCATTTTTTTCATTCTCACTACACAAATCATTTTAGAGAGAAGTTACAACACTTGGCTACCTTCATCGTGTTCATTAGAAAAAACACAACTTTTCGATCAACCTTCATCTTCTCCGATCAACCTTCATCTTCTCCGATCAACCTTCATATTCTCCGATCAACCTTCATCTGGTTTATGAGAAAAAATCCTAAAACAAAAAAATCCAAGGCTATCATACCCAAAAGACCAGAATCTCCAGAATCTGATAGCAACTTAGTCTTCAGATCGTACGACTACTTCTGCATTACTCAAAGGGCTGAAGAATATAGGGCAACAGGATTAATCAATAGCCTTCCAGTTGGAACAATCACTAAAACAATTTATTACGGTAATTTCGATCCAACAAAAATTCAGGCTCTTTCTCCTTCTCCCATAGTCAAAGAACGTTCATCATCCAAAATCCAAGGCCCTAAAACACCTCGAGCCTCTTCATCTCAAAGTAAGATTTCTCTTTTGATTAGTGTAGAATCCCCTTTAGAACAAAAGTAAAAAATTCCCTATTCGAATCATTCTTCAATAGACAGAAGAAAAAGAACTTTTATTGCTATGGGAGACGAATCAGAAATTATCCCAACTCCTCCCCCTTCGAATCCAGATACCGAAGCTCCTTCTTAGAGAGAAATAACTGAGGAAGCTCCTCGAACAGGTAACCCTGTACCAGAAGTTGTTGATCCAACATCTCAACATCCTCGAGAAGAAACATCGAAGGCCAACGAAGCTAATTCTGAGGCTCCCAAAACTGATCTCTAGGCTGAATCTGATGATGGGAACTCTGCAACTACCCATAAGCCTCAGGAAGAAGCAGACACTTGCTTTATTTCCGAAGAAAAAATAGCTAAGATTAGGAGAAACTTGAGGAATCTTCAAGCTAAATACATCATTGCTCTGAAAAAAGTTCGATATATATATATTACAAGGATAACCAAGCTTCGGCTCTAAAAAATGGGGAATGAGAGATAACATAATTCTTTGACTTCCTAAAGTAGGAGAAACTCCCTTGGACTGCAAAGATGATGAGCTAATAGTCTACCCCAAAATCATCAATTGGGGTCTTCGGTTTCCACTGGATCCTATGATCGTGACACCGAATAAATGGTTCACCCTTATGTCAGTGATTATTGCATCTCGTCTATCTCAGATTCCAATCAGCATTAAAGACTCCATCTCCTTGACTCAATTGTCAAAAGGTCTGAAGCTTCACTTTTACTACCTCACCCTGATGGATGACCTCAAGAGCATCGATGATCCCTTAGAAGTTGACAAATTCTGGAAACAGAAATTCATTTTTATATCAGGAGCGTGGGAAAATGGAAAAACAATTTCCGATGCTAATCCTTCAAAGTTAAATCTCGTCTGGAGAAGCAATCGTAAGCACTTCGAAATTTTTACATTCTGAAACAAATTTTATGTTTTGCCTTTCTCTTTTCTTAATTTTTTGCTTGTCTAATCATTTCAGAAATTTCGAGACGCTATTCATTACGTCGACCAGCTGCTAAGGAGATTTTCCAAAAACTTGATGCTTGAGCTGAATAGGAATGGAATAACGCGTTTCACACTGCCTTTCAACCCATCAATTTCCTTACCTTTCACATGTTTCCAATCTCAGAAGGTGCTTTGCCACCTCAAGACTTGATGTCAGAGCCCGATCCGAAGATAGTCTGCAAACGATTTTTTCAACCCGATTGGAAAGTCTTCCTTCCCATTCGTAACAAATCAGAGAGTTATTTGCCAAAAAAAAGAAAAAAAGCTATTAAGGAAAAGAAAGGTAAAAAGACAAATAGAACATCTGGTGTTAGCCCTTCAACTCCATCAAAACCAAAGCCTCGAAAAAGAAAAACTGCAGAACAAACTCTCTCACCCATCGAAGAGGGAAAAGATCAAGAACCGTCATCAAAGAAAAAGAAAGCTTCTTCCGGTTCCCATGGAAAGAAAAAGAAACAAACGAGAATCACTTCTTATACATTGGTTGACGAAGATGAAAACACTGCTGTTGGAAACCAACAAAACCCTTCGGTCGAAGAACAGCCAACCAGAGACAACCCTGTGATTATCATCGAAGATAGTGCTACCAACAAAAATCAGGCTACTGCAAACTTCGATCTTGATATGTTCATTAATTTTTAGAGCACTGAAGTGCTTACTGGTGAAGACGATCATGTTCTTCAAGTCATCCAAAATCACATGCTTAACTTTGGGAGACCAACACCAGCCGAGGCGTCTCCAGAAATTATCTGTCCTCCTGCTCCTATCACTACTCTAGATATGATTCAACGTCCTAGCTTATCGAAAAAAAAAATTCCTCTTCCTTCTCCAAATCCTGCAATCGTTGTTGCACTTCAACCATTTTCCGATCTTGATATTGCAGGAAAGGCACTTTGTTCTCAAGTTGAAGCTTCTCAAAACAATCTAAAGCAGCTAGTTAAGGATATGGTTTACTACAAAGAAGCTTACGAGGCTGAGAAAAAAAATTAGAGAAGACTTGCACGACAAAGTGGTTGATCAATTTCACATGTACAAAGTAGCAAGGTCCAAACTCATAAAAAGTGCTCTCTGCATGAAAATCATCTGCGAATCACACACATAGTCGAGACTAAATTGCTGACGAACTCTCATGAAAAAAATGAATAAGCTCAAGATTAATTATGCTACTGAACTGGCCACTGAAAAATCCAACTCCAATAAGCTCCAAAATTCTCTTATTCTTTGTGAGGGAAAAAATAAAGAACTGATCGAGGAGATAACTAAACTGAAGAAGGATTTCGAAGTGGAAAAAACTGCTGCTGTAGCTGCTACCGAGGCTGAACTTTCAAAAGACAGGTTAACTGCTATTAACATCGGAAAAGAAGATGTAACCATTCTTCTCTTCGAGAACTTCACGCTACTTATTCAAAAATCGACCTCACAAGTTTTTGGAACGACATTCCTATTGAGAAACGTCCAAGTAAAGCTTTCAATCATATCCCCGATTCATCATCCGAAGATGAAAATGAAGAATAATCATCCAAAGGGGAAGAGTCATCTGATTAACTTTATCATATTTTTGTGTTTGTAAAGTTAAAAAATTGATTTTTGTACCTCAACGAATTAATATAATTGGCAAATGGTTTTTATTTTATTTTATTCTCTTCACGTTTTATTCGATGCTAAATTTTAAAAACGAATATAATTATAAACTGTAAACTTAACACCTCAAATACCTTAACAAAATTGGTGAATATGATAGCTCTTCGAAAAAATGTCAGAGTGTAGTTAAGCTTTGGTAGCTCTTCAAAAAATTCTCAGTGTGTTGTTAATTTTCCACTTTGAAAAATAGAATGTGATGTGATTATTAAACATGGTTGTTTCTTTGAAAAGTGTTATAAACACTTTGGAACATTCTAATCTTAACCAATATCAAAGATGATCAGTCTCTGATGATTTGTAAAGATAGTATTCAAACATGTGTAAACAACCATTGGAAAAAAATGAACTTTATTGATAATATTGAATATGTACACGATAACTCGTTAAAACCTTCCTTGGCCAACAAGATAGGAAAGAGTGCGCCATTCAAAAGTAAAAATTCCAAAGTACAAAAATATATTTACTCCCAATAAAGCTTCAAGTGTTGGATATTCCATGGATGTTGAAGCATCCTCCCCTCAAAATCACAAAGACGATAGGATCCCAGCTTTTCATTTTAACAACCACATAAAGCCCTTCCCAGTTTGGAGCCATTTTTCCGAGGTTATTCTCCTTTATATGCAAGAAAATGTTTCTCAACACCTTATCACCTTCTTTAAAGTCTATTCTCTTCATCTTCAAATCATATTTATTTCTCATAAGATTTTGATAGTGAATTACATTCAGATGAGCTCAAACTTTATTTCCTCAATCATATCCAAATTCTCCCTTCAAACTTCATCATTAGACCTTTCGAAATATTGAGTTATTCTAAAATATGACATCGTAGATTCTACGGGGCTGACTGCATCCATTCCATATGCTAACGCAAAATGAGTCTTCTTTGTATCCTCTCTAGGATTTGTTTGATAAGCCGAAAGTACCTCTTGCAAATAGTTTGGCCATTTTCCCGCTGCTCCTATCAAATTCGTCATCAAGCCATCTAAAATTGTTCTGTTTATCACTTCTACTGGCCCATTAGCTTGAGGATGAAAATATATCGAAAAGAATTGCTGAATTCTTTTAGAAGTACAAAATGAAGCCATCTCCCTGTTATTAAACTGAGGGCCATTATCTGTTGTAATCCTTCGGGGAAATCGAAAATGACAACAGATGTTGTTCACAATAAATTTGATCATGTTTTTTGCTTTTGTCCCTGATAACGGTTCTGCCTTTGCCCACTTTGTAAAATAATCAACCACCACAATTATCATCTGTCTTCCTCCAGAAGCCGTCGGCAAAGGTCCCACCAGATCAATCCCTCATCTATCAAATGGTATTGCCTCAGATATAGACATAAGCGGTGTTACTGGTCTGTGAATAGCATTAGCAAATCTCTGACAAGCATCATAACTTTGAACTAAATTCTTAGCATCATTCATAATTGTAGGCCAATAGAACCCTGCAAGTAAAAGTCAACGTGAGAGAGCTTTGAACCCGCAATGAGCTGACCCTTCACCATCATGCAACTCTGATAATAGTTCTTATGATTCTTGTTTGCTTAAACATCGTAACAATGTCCTGCTCAATGACTTTTTATACAATATTCCATCCAGTACTATATATCCGAAGGCTTTACTTCTCAACTTTTTGGCCAATTGTAAATCATCTGGTAGTATTCCTTGAGTTAAAAAGCTAAGAATACGTGGTCGCCATAGATTTCATCAGTCGTAAAAAATTCCTCTATACATTCACATTGGCTAGATTGAGTAGCAATTGAAAGATTTTCTTGTAGCAAAATCCAAGGATATTCTTCCTTGTAAGAAATATTTGCTAAAGAATCAACCACCATATTACCCCATCGCCCAATATATTCCACAACAACGTTGTCAAACAAAAGCATTAAATTCTGAAGTTCCCGAAGATATAAAATTAAACGATCCTTTCTTGCTTCAAAAAATCCCGATACCTGATTTGCTAATAATTGGGCATCCGTTTCCAAGCGTACTGAAGTTGCCCCACAAATGTTTTCCAATATTAAACCTGCCAAAGCAGCTTCGTATTCAGCTTCATTGTTTGAAGCATGAAAACAAAATTTAATATATTGAATCATTATCTCTCATGTTGGAGCTATTAACTGAACCCCAATACTGCACCCTGAAACACTAGATCCTCCATCTGTTCGGACAACCCACCTTGAATCACTTTGAATGGCTTTTTTACTTTCTTCTTCATCTGATCGGCTTGAATGGAATTCAACAAAAAATTCTGCCAATGCTTGCGCCTTTATTTCCGTTCGAGGTGTAAACAAAATGTCATAGTCCCCCAACTCCATTGGCCACTTGGTCATTCTCCCTGAAATATCAGGTCGTTGTAAAACATTTTTCAAAGAGAAATGAAGTTCGGACTTCAATAGTATGAGCTTGAAAATATGGACGCATCTTCCTAGCAGCAATAACCAGTGCTAATGCCAATTTTTCTAATTTCATATATCTCTTTTCTGCTGCCACCACACTCCTGAATCTTCACTGATTAACACTGCGCTCAGTGCAAAATCCGATACCGCGATGTACAAAAATAACTTCTCCCCATTTCGAGGCTTTGATAAAATCTCTGGTGATGACAACAAACTTTTAATATTTGTGGAAACTGCTTCACATTCCGATGTCCATTCAAACCTGCTGGGTCATCGTAACACTTAAAAGAAAGGAAAGGATTTTTCAGAAGATCTAGAAATAAATCAGTTAAGTGCTGCTAACCTTCCGGTCAGAATTTGCACTTCTTTGATAGACCGAAGATAATTCATTGTTATCAAAGATTTCAATTATTCTGGGTCAGCTTATATTCCTTTTTCATTGATGATAAAACCCAAAAACTTCCCTGATCGAACTCCGAAAGTGCACTTCTTAGGATTTAATTTCAACCCGATTGCCCTTAAATTCAAAAAAAACTTCCTCTAAATCATCAAGATGCACTACATCCTTTGATATTTTTACTACCATATCATCTAATATACCTCTATATTTCTTCCGATATGAGTAGCAAAATATTTATTCATCAATCTATGATAAGTGGCTCTAGTATTTTCTAATCCGAAATGCATTACCATATAATATTGCAGGCCCCTACCAGTTATAAAAGTTGTGCATTCTTGATCTTTTAGATCCATTTGGATTTGATTATATCCTGCAAAAGCATCCATGAAAGTTAAAATTTCATTGCATGAAGTAGAATCAATCAACTGATCTATTCGAGGAACAGGAAATGGATCTTTGGGAGAAGCTCTATTCATATTTGTAAAATCCACGCACATTCTCCATTTTCCATTCTTCTTTTTTACCATCACCGGATTTGCTGTGCACAAAGGATACCGTGACTCCCTTATGTGTCCGAACTTAGATAATCGATCCACTTCAGCAACAATCGATTATGCTTTTTCCGAGCAAAACGGTCTTCTTTTATGAATAACTGGCTTGACCTTCAGATCTATAGCCAAGCTATGACGAATTACCTCAATTAGTACTCTTGTTACATCCTCTGTCCTCCAAGCGAAGACATCTAAATTTTGTGAGAAAACCAGCAGTTGTTGACGTAGAAGCGGGGTCAATAAAGTTCGAATTCGAAGTACCTTCATTTCCGAAAAAGTAAACTCCTCTATCTCTTCACACACCGTTAAAGACCCTGGGGTTTCCCTCGGATCGTCAAACTTTTCTTCAAAATCCAAGGGTACCCCTTCTAACTGCTATTCACACATTAAATCTCCACTACTGGATCTTCAGATTCGAAGTGCAGTGGCACAACATTCCCTCACAACCTTCTGATCGCCTCGTACGAACCCAACTCTATCTCCAACCACATATTTAAAACACTGATGAACTGTAGACACAACCCCATACATTCTTGAAAGCCACGATCTTCCAAAAATAACATTATAACTTGTGGGACAGTCCACCACCATAAAAAGTACATGGAATTTTTCTTAAATGGTCATTTTCCCAAACTTACTTCACCCTCGAATTCTCCACCAACACGAGCTGTTACACCCATGAATCCAATAATTGTTCGATCCGATTAAGAAATCTGAGGTGAATTTGTCATTCTATCATAGGTGGATTTAAAAAGAACATTAGCAGAACTGCCAGTGTCAACCAGCACACGTCGAATTTCGACGTCAGCCACCTCTGCTCCAATAACCAAAACATCTTCATATGGTCCTGCAGTACCTCACAGATTATCTTCATTAAACAAAATGAAGGGAATATCTTTCTTTCCATACAAGTGCGTATACATTTTCCCTTCAATTTGAATTGTCAAGTTGACAACATGCCTCTTCCTCTAACTATCCGAATTACCAATCAATTTGAAATATTAATTGATTTTTATGTCTAAAGTAACATTGACTCGTTCAAATATAGTTGGATCCTGAATATGCCGGTTGAAAACTGTCATTTATTTGGTATTTTCAATAGGATATACCAAAGTATTAGACCGCTCCATCTCCACTAGTGGTGGATCCAAGGGGTGGTCATGTATTCCATGGACCACCCCAAATTCTAAAAGTAAGTTTGGTATAGTGGTATAAGTGTTCACTTTATGAGCTTGAGGTTAAGGGTTCAAAACTTGGACCATCCTGAATTTTTTTTTGGTACACCCTAAATTCTAATCCTAGATCCGCCCCTAATCTCCACCATGTATTATTATTCAACACTTTAAAAAACAAACACGTTAGATAATGGTAACTCAATTTTTGGTCCTTCAGTAATGTCATTGAGAGCCTTTAGAGTTTAGCTCGTTCCAATTATTTTATTTCTTTCTAACTTCATCACATGTCTAGTGTTACTGATGTTGGGACATATTTATTGTTTAGTGTTCAGATGAGGGAAAATGTTGTCAACCCTGTTGGATTTCTTACAACAATTATTAAATGTGTGTCCATGAAGACCACATATCTTACATTGGTATATGTTAAAAGATGTGTGCCGTTTTTTAATAGTGTCACAAATTATTATAATATGTGCGTGTCCAATTTTTATTTACTATTGGAAGGATTACATCCATTTTAAAACATAATCTAGTATACATCACTGGGTTTAGATCTAGAGTTTGTGAATATATCCATAAAAATCCCCTAGCGCATTACCAAGAAATAACATTAAACATTCAAAGTGGAAGTTCCAGAAATCTAACCTAAGTCGATATATATCTGATTCATGTTTTAGGTCAAAAACTGAAGTCCATCTAAAGATCTCATAAAAACATTTATCTATTTTATTTGAGTAGAGCACCAAATATTTGAAGCAGTATGAGTGTGATTGAATGATAACCCATAACATGCATCAAAACCTTCAGATATATATGGCATGGAAGTCACCATAATATATGTTTATGATTAGTCTCAGTTTGTTCAATAGAAGCCTCCCCATATTGAAATTTAGAGCAACATAATTAATAAATCAATTATCTATGGCATGGAAGTCACCAAGCGTAAAAATATAGCCCGTATTTTAATGTGATCATGCTTGAAAAATCAGGAAACACCTCTATCACCTTTTAAAGGCATAGACATTCTACAAGAATTAACATATATGTAAAATATTTGTTAAGAAAATGGATAGATCTTAACATGCTCGGTAATGGCCTCACTAGACGTCATAAATGATGCACCCTTTCATGCATAACAATGGATCAGCCAACCAAAGTACCCTGGATTGTTTCTTGATGAACCAAAATTCTGAAATGTTTCTTCTCCACTAGATCATGATATGTAGTGTGAGACCTGCCGCCAAAGTTTCACCAGTATAAAATGGAAAAATATGATGGAAAATGAGATCAAAATAACCATTTAGACGAGTTCAAAAATACAACATTTGGTTTTAAATGATATGATAAGCTAATGCACTGATAATTCTTTATGACTTTTAGAGGCCTTGCTTTAACATTGTTTCACCATCATCCTGTAGGTACCATAAAAAATCTAACATATTTTGGATTAAATTTATGAACCATTTTTAAATTCATCAAAGAAGATATTAACTACAAGTAGTGGGCAAATGAGAGCCTTCAGGACTACACTCATTTTGTTCAAACGAAAAATAGTGCAAAACATTTCTAAGATCTAGTGACATGTGTAGCTTATAGCCAATGACTTCTTAAATGACTTTTGAAATAGACTATTATGAAAACGAAACACACGAACTTCAAAAATTTGTTGGCTTAGGTGGAAAAGCATATCAAAGTGGATGAGACTATGAGTTTTAGGCTCCCGAGGGTCATGAATACCTACCCTCCTTATTATTCTCTCGAAAATGTTAATGAACCCGTTATAGTAGTGTAATTCCAAACGATAAAGCTCATACCCAAAGTTCATATGAGGATAAGACAACATAACCAAATCAAGGCTTCCGGAGCAAGTCGAGAAATTAATACAATGGTAACAATGACATGAACTACAATAAAAATTAAAAAATGAAGCGGTTTGGTCGAGGATCCTACAATGAACTTAATGAGAACCAGAGGGTAATATATGACTTGGTAAAAAATGTAGTTGAATTTTAAAAGATCCAGAAAATAAGGATTTTTAGAGAGGTATGAGACAATAATAAGTTGTGCAAGTTTTATAATGATATATGGCACTATAACATGGAGTGAATTTCATTGAAGGATGAGGTACATGTGGAAAAAATAAAGTTGATGGAGTTTTCTAGAAAGAAACCGAGAGAAAAACTGAGACAAGTTGCAGCCAAACATCTACGTTAAGCAAGTCATAAATAACAACAACTTTTAATAGTTGCTGAACCATCGAGGCCGTAGAGAATATGGCTATCATAGACAAGCTAGATGAGTATTTAAATTTGAAACCAAATTAACAAGTCATGCTTATGATAGTAAGAGGTGCTACATTATCATATACTACTAAATCTCTAAGGAAACTACATATATACGACTTAGGAATACAATACAAGGGTTAAACACCGATGCACTTATACCTCAACCTTTACGCTCTAATTAGTTTTGATGATGATGAACTTTGGGGAGTTGGAACACCACATGAAAATGCGATGAGATATCAAGAATATAAGTCAGAAGGATTATGTTAGACACTGACACTTCACCCATTGTGTTGTTTAAAAATACTTATGTTAAGATTTGTGGTATGTCGTTACTTATATCATCGAAGATGATGTTCACTTGATCCACCAGAACAGAGGCCTCACTATTAGAAGAGCTGAAGTTGGATGTAGTTTTAGGAAAGTTCAATGTCTGTTTATAGTACTAAATATACCTTTTTACAGACCTTTGTTGGATTAGATACATGTTATAATTTCAATGTTGCATAAGTGTCTTCGTTACATAGTCAACGATAGGGATGGTATGAACCGGAGCAACCATAGAAAGACTAGTTAGTGTTAGTATACCATAATATCTTTTAGAAAATCTAAGTTTCGAGGCTCCTTATCATCTCTGATGATATGACGGAACCTTGAGAGGTCCCTCACCTAGTTGATCTGGGGGAGAAATTGAGTCCATCATAGTTGGCCGGGACATACCAACTAACTAAAATCAGAATTACTAAATATTTATCATAAAACTTCCCAATTATAAAAACATTTGAACTACCTTTATGAAATACCAAATATTTGTGCGCTAAGAGTTGTAAAAATGCTCTCAATTTGAAATACCATATTAAAAATTCGCTAATAAAATTCTATCACAAATGTTATTCATCAAAAATTTCGTCTTCTAATTTAAGTGATTGTTCATCGTCACAGACCTCAAAATTTGCATCATCAAAATCTTGTTTAGTATCACTTAGTTCATAAAAGATGTCATTTTGATTCTCTTCCATTTTAATATATTTGTGTTGCATTATACGGCCCATCGAAGATCAGTCATTGACTGTAACACTTACTTCAAGTGCATTGCTAGTCAATCTTATTTGTTTAGTTGTGTATTGCAGCCTGACAATACTAAACGCAAATTCATTTTCCACTGTGGACATAAGTATAGAAATAACCTCATTGGCTAACTTTGAAATAATATGAAACTGTGGTTTCTTGGACTTCCACTCCGTTAAGATATTAAAAGGGTTAGTATCATCATACATACTTAAATCCTACCCAATTTGCAAATATTGGATCGGTTCATTAACATATTGAGGAGTTATTTTTATATTTGTTCTACTTTACAATGTAATTTCTACATAGTTACTACGAGCCCTCATTTTTATTTTGCCCCCAGTATTACTACTACGAGTTAAATTTGAAGATCTAGTACAATTATTATTTTAGTATTATCCGATAGAATTATTATACATTGTATACAAATAAGTCAATATCTTAAAAATAACAATTATAATCATATGATCCATTATTAGTAAATTTAATATTTCCATAAAATATTATGACATTGACAACATAAAACATTATAAGAGAGAGAATGTTAGGAGATTTTTAAATTTGATATTTCCATCGGGAATTATTTTGTGACATCCCTATGTATATTTAAGTGTATAGAAAGATAAGTGATACAAAAAGGGCTGAATGTTAGGAGTATATTTCCTAGAAAAAAGTTAGAGTAAAATATTTAAACGACTGCATGAAACGTATCAGTTCAAAATAATATAACCAATTTAAACTAGTAAAATGATAAGAAAAATTAGAGTTATTATAAAGTAATGTAGTCTTTTTCTTAGACACATAAGGACGTGCAATAAGATCATATGTAAAGTTGCATCAAACTTTGACATATAAAATTAATTTTTTGAATTTCTTTCCATTGTCATTAATAAAGTTTTTTAAAAGACCCGTTTAGGAACCACGGTCGAGAGTAATACGACCAACTTTCTAATACGCTCGATATAATCTATAAGATATTGTACTTATTACATTATTTGAAACCATTAAATTATATGACATGACCATCTAGTGTGAAATATGTTTCGAAAATACGGGTTGCAATCAAGTTTAAGTCTTTCAATAGTTACAACATTTGCAGATGCATTATCAAAGGAAATTTACATAATTTTAATTATAGCTTTAAAACTGTTATACTCTAAAAGAGCTTTTTAATTTCAAAGGAATTGTGGTTGCCAATAGAACGAGAATAAAACATTTTTCTTTGGAGTATCTAATTAGGATCAATCAAATGTAAAACAACACACATAATATCAAATTCAACAAATGTTGCTATATCACTAGTCAAAGAAACTTTTCATTATAAATAAATTAATTTTATATCCTTAATGAGTTATTTTTTGGTTTATAAACTATTTGACAACTCTTGATATCAAAGATCTACGTGCAATACAAATTTGAATTTTGGGTTGATCCCCATATCCATCCAGTTTGAGTATCTCCAAGACTCATTAAAAAATATGATTTGTATCAATGGTTTGATTCTCATATTCAAGAATTTTAGAAGATCTATAATTTGTTGTCCATTTTCTAAGTGTCTAATCATATCTCGGTGCTTTTATTTTGCCTTCCACCTTTATAGGCTAATTACATTCCACATGTTTTAAAAAATGTATTATTTTCACATCTCTCAGTAAAGTTATCCCATAACCTAGATATTTTCTTCATAGACTTCGAACTAGTGCTATTATTACCGTTAGCATGAGAAGAATTTGTTTCAAATTGGATTTTGTGCAGCAGTATCCAAATGATCATGAATATCTACATTTTTATAATTAAACATAAACGAAATTAGGTCTAAAGGCCGGACATGTTAGACAATATCATTTTATCACTTTGTTGGCTCAATTAAAAAAATAAATATGAAATGGTTAGTAATATGAAACGGATAAAATAATAACAAAAATATAGAAAGAGTAACCAAACACTTATAATCACCAATGATCCACCAACATGAAATTTCGAGTATATCGATTTTGAAATTTGCTTAAAGATTGTAGCAGATTATAAAAGAAGAAGTTGGTATAGAAATTAGTGAGGTTTGGGAGGTTATAGAAACTGGTTTGAGAGATTTTGGAAGAAAAAAAAGTTGTCTGAGAGATAAGGAATAAGAAATCTAGCATTTTTGTTCTCTATTTATAGAGAACAATAGCCTTAAGAGTGTATATAAGCCCTTTTGACCAAACATGCACCTCTTTAACTACAACAACTATTTTTTAAAGTTTACGTGTAACGAGTGTCCACTTAGAGTAACAGATAACCCTTTGGTCCAACCACTATTTTTTATAAAGTTTGATCAAATAAGCGTCCGTTACCGCAAAAAGACGCCCATTCGGTCTATAACGGCTAGTCAAGCTCTCCATTTCTAGAAAATGGTTGTCTGTCCAATGTAGTAGAAGACTGTTTAGTCAATGACTAAAATTCATTTTCACCTATAAATATCACAATTCTACTTCAATTTCTCGTATCATCCTCTTACTAATTCTACTTTTGAAATCATCCTTTTACTTTTCTTTTCTCAAATCATCCTCTAACTCATTTTTATTTAATGTCTCCAAAAACTAGAGAAAGAAATACTGAATGAGATGTCCATAAAAGATCCAGATCGAGAAGTGGTATAACCAAGACAACCAATGTGAATGTACAAATACAGGAACAATCATATGAGTATCTCGAATCACATATTTGATATGACCCCGACGATGCGTTCCCATTCTGAGTGCGAATACGATAAATGTGGGTATGTACTCAGACTATGATGAGCTCAATGACTTCAAGGTACCTAGTTTCCAATTAATAATCTTTATGAATTGGGTTCGTTTGATTTTTCCAAATATAATTACAAATGGTATGTCGAAATAATAGAGCAATTTTACACAACTACAAAAATAAATATTGGTTATAAATTAATTCCTTGGATGCATTTTACTATTAGTAGTATGCGGTAAATATTTTATGCATCTGACCTATAAGAAGAATTTGGTTATATTTAGGAGACAATTTAGTGTCATTAAGTTATCCAAAAACAAATTGGTATAATGAATGACCTATGAAATTAGAAGATTCAATGTAATTACTAAATGATGGTATACCTCGTCCAATTATTGGAATTGTAATTGGTGGTTATAGGACTAAACCCGTGGTAGAAAAAATATGACAGGAGCTTAAAAAATAGTTAATAGTTGTTTTCTTTCTTCAAATAATAAATATACAGTCATAAAGAATCTTCAATCATTTGTAACTACTGATATGATGTTAAGGCAAAAAATAAATTTACCAATAATGATCATAGTTCAAATAGAGTATTCATGTGGTAAAAAATATCGACATTATGGGATGATATTAAATAAGTTCATTATGAAGAAATAGGTAGCTGTTAGTTCGTACGCTGATCGTCTAATTCTGAAAGGTTCAAAATTAGGAAAGGTATCTCTAAGAAAATAAAAGATATATTATGAGAATGAACAACTCTGGTCGAAATATGAGGTTTATGAAAATTGTAAGTAAAATAAAAATCTAGTTCGGTCAGCCAATCAATGTACTACACCTGTGCCCCTTCAAGAGTGGAAGTAATGGAAATATGATATGATGCAAAGCAAGCGCTTCCCGTAACGGTAGTTCTTGTCATCAACCACAAGAAGCTCAAAGAAGATTGTCGAACCGTGAGCTGCTCGAGAGTAGGAATTCCAAAAGGCATAATCAGTTTGCCAATTTAAATGATGAGTTTGGTCAATTTTGCATCATGCAGATTCAATCATATGAGAGGTAGAGTTCATATAGACTCTAGATTTGAGACCTTTAAACATATTTGAGATAACAACCAATATCGCCAACACAAATACTTTAGACGGTTGAGTGAAAAGCTACAGATACAATCGATTTATCATGACCTTATGGTTGATAATCCGACTACTCTACCCCAACCTATAGATCCTACACCTCAAATACCGCCATCCGGTGTTTCACCGATCAAGATTTCAATAATCAGGATATTTGATGATTTACTAATCTATTGTATGGTTTTTATTTTGATATTTTTTTCATTGTATCGAACATCTTTAAATTTTGTACTTGATTTATTTTACTTCTATGGTTTAATTAAATAAACATACTTTAGTTTTATTTTTCTATTTACGATTGTACAAGTAGTAACCTATTTAAATTGTTGTATAAGTAACATATTTAAAGATTTAGTAATGAATATAGGTATATCAAAAAAATATATGAAGTATTTTATTTATGATAAATAACTTAGTTTTTTATACATAAAAATATTACTTCTAAAATATATTGGAAAATCTAATAAACTATTTAAATAATATTTTTAAACCAAATAAATATATCAAATAGTTTTTTTATGGTAATAAATGGTGAGGTTTATTTTAAGCTGAGGGTATTTTTGTCAAGTGTTTTGGAAAGTTTAGAGAGTATTAAATGTTTGGGTGAGAGATTTGAGCTGCCTAGTTGTATTAAATGATCATTATCCTCATTAATGAAAGTGGTTGGGGTATTTATACCCTTAATTATGGACCTATGGGCTTTCGGGTCGAATTATGGAACCGAGTCAAGTTTAAGGATCCATTTACTTATTAAGCTACTTAGCCAAAATGTGTTTAGTCATTTTTTTACTTTTGTCCAGTCCAGATAGTTTAGGGGCAAGTTTTTGTCCGAATTTCCCTTGTCCGGAAATCGCAGTAGGCAGTGGTTAAGTTATCCACACTCATCAGTAGCCCCTTTTTTAGGCCTTGTCAAAAGTCTTTGGCAGGACTAAAAAATTCACTTAGTCACTGACAACATTTCCCGACCCGCTTGTGTATCCAGGTTGAGGTTTGTCAAAACTGACTTTTTCCCAGAATTCTAAGAGCCTTTCTTTGGATCGTGGGACACATGTCACAATCTGATTCGACCTATCATCCATTTTTACCTAGGTTGGCGCTCCCACTAACCCTAGAAAGTAGCCTATGCATTTAATTTTTCCAACGTTAGCGCCGTCTTTAATCATTGTAAAAACCTCTTTGTCTTCTCCTAGGTATCAATTACCTTTTTCTATCAATATATAAATCATTTTTTACTGTTTCATTATCTTCATCACTAAAATATCTTCTTCAAATCTTTCCTCCTTTTTTTTCAAATTTGTTATTAGATAGTTTTATGTTCACGGCTAGAAACGCTCTTGTAAAAGGCGGTTGGTTGAATATGTCCAAGTTAGAGAAAGAAAGGAAAGTCGAACGAAGAGAGGCGTATCGCTGCTGGTCTCCCGGCGACAAGTCTGATAAACCATCTCAAGAAGCTGATCAAGGATCATCTTCTAACAGAAATCCAAAACCCAAACGACTGTTCAAACCAAACCTTTCACCAATCCCATCAGGCTCCTCTGTTCAGGAGTCCCAACTTTCCACTTCCAAAGAAAAGGCAGTATCGAGCGTTAGAAACCCCCCCCCCCTCTTTCATAGCCATGAGATCAGATATTGAAAAATCTTTAGAAAAATCCAATCCACGCCGGACAACTCATTTGGTGAAGGCCCAAGAGCCTGCCTGACAGTCAAAACCCTCCAAACCGGAGGCCTCTAAAGACACATCCAAGGATAAACCCTCCGAATCAGAGGTATCCATAAGAGCTCCACGAGATAAGCCCTCTGGATCGGAGGCATCCAAAATAGCTTCTCAAGCAAAGTCCTCCGGAACTGAGCCTCAACGAGACACCATGCCTTTGGAAAAACCTGGCGCTCAATCATCCGGACAGACCGTAAAACCAGAAGCTAACACTCTTTCATCCACAACAACTGATAAACCTTCCACAATGATGGAGGAAAACATTGAAGAGGCCTCCTTCGAAACTGAAGCCTTAGGGAAAACTGGGGATGCTGCCTCTGATAGGAAAGGAAAAGGCAAAGTGAAGGTTGGTGTGGCTCATCCGGATCTCCCGGAATGCTTGGAGGGCAAGGTAGGGCCTTGCTTTCCAAAAGTCAATGTTAAGTATTTGTTGGCCATGTAAAACATAAATTATGTTTATACTCATACGACCGAGCTGGGCCAGATCCGGACAAAGTAGGGCGATCCCAGAGTGAGTGAAAGTGAGAATACCTATCACTCCGGAGACTCCGATGGACTGCAAACTTAAAGAAGTGGTCAATTACACCGAACTATTCAACTGGGGCTCAGATTCCCCTTAGACCCAGAGATTGTCAGGTACTTCCACCTGATAAAGCTTTGCCCAAGCCAATTAAGTCAAAATGCTTGGTACTTCCTCCTTGCTTGCATAATGGCATCAAGGCTGTCCATAATCCCCCTCCCTATGGAGCAATTTGCCGTTGTGGCAAGTCTATGCAAGAATCACCACATTTCATTCTACCACCACAACATGGGAAACAACTTCAAAGTGGTAGACAACTTGTTGGAGTCGGAGAAGAATTGAAGATATCTGTTCTTATTCATTAGTGGGTCATGGGAAAATGGGAGGAAGATCAAAGCCTAGACCAACCCTAGTATGCTTACTAGTAGATGGAAGAGTACATGTAAATTCTTCAATTTTGTTTTTCATGTTCTCCTTTTTACTTCACAAATATTCCACTGCTGAATTATTACTTTTTTTTTAGAATAACCGAAGGAGTATACCAGATATCTGGAGAAGGGGCAGACTAAATGCGCCAAACTAAATGCGTGGGCCGCCAAACATTAGAGGAATGCTTTCCACAACTGCTTTACCTCCGGCAATATGGTGAGATCTCACCTATGGAATACCACAGGCCGAAGAGATCTTACATGGAAAGAATTGACCACACCCCTCCTCCAGGTGTTATCCTCAAACAGACAGAGGAAAAAGATGGTAAACTGGTCTTGCCTTCTAGAGCCAAGGCTCCCAGCAAGATAAAAGAGAAGAAGAAGAGAACTGTAACAAAAGCAGTTCAGACTGCCACAGAGGAGATCGGTCTGGAGAATCAAGGTGGGGAGAACCAAGGAGGGATCAACCAAGGAGGGATCGATGCCTCATTGCTCAAAGTGGTTGAAGATGAGACTGTTAAGAAGGCAAGAGAACCAGAAAATCCACTGAAGCCTCTCAAGAAAGATCGAAAAAGGAGGGAAAGTAGTGATGAAAGGGATACCAAGAAGAAAAGGTCACCTTAGGGGGAGAAATAAATCTTCGCCCTTCGGTATTTACTTCACTAACTCAGAGAAAGATGACTTTGCTGGTCCTTTCCGTCCTTCAGTTTCTTCCAACATGGTGACCTACAATGGTAAGTCTTTTTCTATTTCCGAAGACCAGGATACGGTGGCTCATTCTTTTAGGTCATATCCAACCAGTGCTTGATCTGGAGAGCTAGGTCAAAAACCAGTCCACCCTTATCCAAACCCTCAATACAGACAATGAGTCTCTGTCAACCAACCTCCTCAATGCTAATCAGAGCATAGAAGAATTGA